>CM059583.1:73467500-74790000 GCA_030407085.1 Trichopria drosophilae
ATATATCATTCAATTTTCAGTGAAATATGTTAATTTATAGGAAATTGGCCAGAATATGTAAAGCATATATACTTATCCAAGGTCTCCCCTACACTGAGAAACTTTTATTATAGAAAACTGCAAAGATATTTTCAATTTAGGGATAACCTAAAAGTAGTGGTTTGTAAAAATCGTTGTGTTCGGTTGTAAATTTTACAAAACTCAACAGCAAAAAGTACAAAAACCGAACGATAAAACCTCGGTTAGCCCTAGATTGAAAATATTTTTGCAATTTTCGTTAATAAAAGTCCCTTAGTGCAGCTGAATGAGGGAAATGGAAAAATCTTTATTAAACATTTCAAAGACTGTCGGTCAATCTTGGGCAATTATAAGCTCATAATCCTATCAAAGCAAAAGGGCGAGCTGCATCGAGTGCATCAAATAAGCTACTCTTATTATATTTCGTACTTTGGTTTAAATTTTGGACAATGATATCCTATATTGCTTCTAAAAAGCTTCAAAAGACGCAAAATTTTAGCAGCAAACATTTTGTTATGTAAGTTTCAATCAAATGATCAAAAAGAAAGCACTGATAAATTGCTTCATCACTTATTTAAATCTCTGCAGAACTTACCGCATATCGTGAAATAGAATACACTGATATATTATCTAACTTTGAATGAATAAGTGTTATATGCGTTAATGGTAAGCGTACATCCGAAGTATAAATGCGCCGAATAAACAAATCTGTACATAAATAAATTTCGACAACTAAGAATTATTTGACGTTAAATAAATTCAAATTATGATAAAATCTTATGAAATATTTTTAAACGTTTTCGTTCAAGCACTGTTAACAACTACGATCGTGTGAACAAATAAAAAATTGGAATAATGGGAATCTACTTAAACTACGATTTGCAAAGTATGCTGTTTAGCCCCACCACGATCATCCAGATAGATCAATTATTCAATTACACTAATTATTAATGTTAAAAATTTTACTATTCAATTATTAAAATGCTCATAATTGGCAGGAAGCAGTAAAGGAAAGTAGAACATGGAAATTCGATAGAAAAGGAGTGTTTAAGGCTCCTTTTCCCGAGTCTCGTTATTTGTTTAATGTTTGTTATAATTTATGCAAATAATACATTTACAAAAATAACACCGATTCAATAGTCAATAATAAATGCATGGGTGAAACGTTGTCGTTATTGCGGTTGGAATTCGAAGTCATGACAGAATTCAGTTTAACGGCATATTATACCCTTTCAAAATTCATTACGAAATGCAGTTGACGAAATTGTCATTAACGGATTTTTATTACATAAAATTACGCGGGTTTCAAAGTCAATCGCGGGCAGATATTCAAAGCAGTTAGGATGAAAATGGTTGCGGAAAGCAGGAGCAGCGTCACAATTGTTGTCGGACTAGCGTAACGGTGCCAAGTAGCTGAAACTAGTCAATCGGCCGGCCGTTCGCTCAATCGCGTTCGCTCGTTTCATAAAATCAGTCGACTGTGAACCAAGGAATGTGTCGGAATGCTGGAAAGTAAGAACCCGCGACGCTCGACCGCGAATTGGCGCGCGAGGACGTTAAGCGCTTTTTTTTCCAGACGGCCCGTAACAAAATGAACCGATAAAAACGGTCCAGCAACGAGAGAGCCGCCGGAATAATGATTCGAACATACGCTTTGTAAACTGCGCGAATTTCATTGTCTGCTGGGGCTAAAAGAAATTTTATTTCTTGTTCGAGTACACGCGTAAGCACGGACCACTCATTTGCATCTCCACACTAAATCTACCGCGATGGTAAAGTCCAATTAAAGCTCCTAATCTCGAACGCATTCCTAGGCCGTAGCAAATTCGCAGTCTTTGCGTTATCTCGCAGTCTTAGCTGTTGTTACTTATCCATTGTCTCAGTCTTAGGGCTTTTGGGACGAGATCTTAAATCTAAATTGCGACCGTTTGTCAGTGTGACTGCTTTAAACGCGCGGGGCAGCGTAATCTCACACAACAGCTGAAATTATATTGTGCGTCTTTGGTTTATTCGCACTTGTAAATTATGGTTTCAACCTACACTCGCGATCGTGGTTCTAACCGTAATCCTGTATAAGCGCACGCTCGTCTACGTATAGATGGAATATTTATCACCAACTAAAAAAGAACAATTTGTCTATAGTATACCAAAAGAATATTGTTAACAGTAAAAAACGGAACTTATTGTATTTGTCGAACAAATATTTATCAACTAGCATTAAGACATTGTAAGAACATTCGATTCATTAATTTGAAAGAAATGGTTGATTTCAGTAAAAAACATTTCTTAATAATCATAATAAACGGATGAAGTATGAATAGTTATTTAGAAAAATTTCTTTGTATTTCACACGAAAAAGGAGTTATTTGTAAGTACATGTCACATTGTAATTGTTAAAATCTATTAAAGTAATTATTTATCCATTACAGTGCACCGATGCTGTATGACTTATGACTACACGGAAGTCAATTTCTACAACGGGAGTCGCTGGCGGAAGACATAGAGATCACGCCTAACAGCAACAACTTTTGCTACTATTTACCTGTTAAATTCGTATACCATATGTGCGCGCAAGGAATGTTATGTTATCCTTCTCCGTATTAACAATAAAATTTCTTGTATTATAAATATATCTTAGCCATAGTGCACGTAAAATTCTATTTTACACCCGAATCGAAGTATAAACTCGAATTTTATACACTCTGAAAAAAGTAGTATAAATGACCATTTTTTACAATGAATCATAGTGTGAAATGAGGACTAGGCAAGGTAATAGTTAAAATAACTATTCTGAAATAGTAAAGTTTAACTATTGTTTCATGATTCAAAATGCTACTTATCATAATAGACAAATAGACTCCATTATTTTTAACTAGTCATTTCAGAAAATTACTACCTTCACTGAGAGAAATTGTATAAGAAATTGTCATAAAAAATATGGAAAGGAGTCAATATTTACTTTTTAAAAATATTTGTAAACTATATATATCATAGCATATGAAAAGTCCACTTTTCTCCCTTCGTTGTTTGTTTACGATAAACAAGGAAACAAAGAGAACAACAAAACATGCGCTAAGTTTGTGAATGTCACACTCTAGCCAGTTAAAAAATGTATTGTGCAATGCCATTATACACACAAATTTCAATGTCGTGTAACTAGTCTATAAATACACGTGCGTATATCACATGCATTATGTATTATCATATCTTTACGCCCGACGGTCCTTCTTAATGACCAAATGAAAATCCACTTCAGTAACGGGAGCCACGGGCTCGAAGAAAAAAGCTGCGAACGCCGCGTCGCCACCTGGCGGCATCGAAACACACGAGATGCGGCAGTCTTTACAATGGATTATAGTAAATACAAACTTTAACTATGAATAATAGTAAATACAAAGATTTACTACGAGACATAGTGTGAAATGAGGACGACACTAGATTATAGTTATTTTAACTACATTTGTTATATTTATTTAAATCATTCCACATAGTTGACTTTTTTAACTATGAAGAGATATCTAGGTGTAACAAAATTATAGTAACATCGACTATGAAAGTGGTAAATTTAACCATTTTTCATAGTAGTTTTAACAATAATTTTCCAACTATGTGATATAGTCAATTTAGCTATGGATTTTTTTACTGTACTCACTAATCGGAAAATTCCAAAAAAAATGGAAAAAATATTTTTTAGTTTTCCAAGCTGATAATGGCAGTTCCCTTCCAAATTATGAATAAAAGTGAATAAAACTGTTGTAATTTACGGGAAAATGTTTGTTTTTAGATTTATGTAGACCACCTTTTGGCATATGGCGGAAAAGTGTAAAAATTTCGAAAAATACGTGGTTTCTCTGCGCAATTGTAAAAAATATTTAAGTTCATCCTCAGTTTAATAAAATTTATGTCATCAAAGTGTAAATTTTTATCCGATTAAACATGCCCAATAATTTTCTAGTGCATTTGACGCTTTTTTCTCTAGGATTCAAGATGGCGATAGGTGAACGGTGTAGATATAACGAGTTTTTTTCTTTCTTTTCTTTTTTACACCGTTTTTTTTTTCATGTTTTAGGCTAAATTAAAACAACTCCTTTGACGGATTTTCTAAATTCGTCACAGAATTTTTGGATTCAGTGAATAGAAATCTATGTCAGATTTCTCAAATTTACAATGGCGGATCAAGTATGGCGGTCATTTTTTTTTTATTTCTTAACTTTCAAAAAACGATGCTGATTGTCTTAAAGCTGTGACTGTCCACAGTTTTTACGGTCGTTAACTACGATTTTGTTATCCGCTCAAAACATTATGCATGTAAATATGTATGTTTAATCTAAAGTCTACTCCTAATTGGGTATTATATTCCTGATTTACTCCAAACAATTTAAATATCTGCACTACTCTCCGCTAGTTACTCCAACCATTTTAGATTTTATTTAATGATAACTTAAACAATAAAATATATAAACAAATTTAAAATATCCCGCTGCCCAATTCTTACCTTTAATGTTAATAAATACAAAATATATAGCAAATTTAACCTATATCAGTAAAATTCAATTTCAATAAAATTTGATTAAAGTAGTTGGTCGGGATTTAAGGCCTTCTCTTAGCTACTTTATTTACTCATTTTTAATTTAACGTTTTTGATATCAATTTAAAATGAGTAAAAAAAACCGATTCCATAGAAAGTGCGTATAATTAAAAATTTACTTTGAATGCGAATAAATCTCTGAAACTTTTTTATATTCCCCCGTGTCTCATTTTGCAATTCTGCGATATCACAGTAACATCCATATAGGAAAAATTGCAACCCATGTTAATTTCCTTGAAATGTAATACTCATTTGGTAGAGTGCGACATATGGTAACTACTTAAAGGTATTTATAATAACGGATAAAAAATGTCATATTTCATTAAAATAGTTACTAGTCAATATTGTTATTACGATTTCATAAATTATTAAGTTTATCAAATACTCACTTTAAGTTTGAGGAAAGCCCCTGGATATATCCCAAGTGCCGAAAGAGTTTGCATGTCATCCGTTAGCTCGTGTTCACCGAGTATTATGTGTTGATCATACGGTCCAGCTCTGTAAATCTGCATCGTCTGCAACAGGTAAACAAAAATGCGTAATGGTTTCAACATTTTTACATTACGGGAAGATAACTTTCTAAACAAGGCCGAGTCATCTATCTCGTCGTAAAATTTGGCGTAAAAAAATAATTTGCCGGCTAATTTACTCTCGTGGGATGTAATTTTTGCAAAATTCTCCACTAATCAGGACTGAGAGAACAAAGATAATCGTAAGTAACAAGACGAGGACGAAAAAGAAAAGCTGTCCCTTGGAGCGAGGCTTCGACTCGAAATGTGAGCGAGCGAGAGTTAAACATGTGCCCGATAATTGCTTAATTTGTGGAAGCGCGTTCGTATCGCTCGAGTGTGACTCTTGTTTGTGTCAGTGTAAATGCAGTCAGTTGCATTTTACGAGCCGGGAGCGCCGAGAGGCGCACAAGTGCTTTCCACGCGGTGAGCATAAAGTGCGCACGTGTGCAAACGTGTGCCGCGAAATGCGCGTTATGACGTGCAACGAGAAGAGATCATAATTTAAAAAGGGAAGAATGCGAATGGGCCGCGGGATGAGAGACAATAAAAAGCGGATAAGCTGAGAGCCTTCGATGAAAAGTTTACTCCAATTCTACGTAAAACATACTTGCGAAATTGCGTAATGTTAAGCAGCATTCTACAATGATTCGACACACTCGACCGTGAAATTTTGCGATTTAGATATACTTCACAGTCACTTCCTTCTCGTCGTTCAAAGGCGTCGACAAAAAAACTTAAATAATAATGGCACTGCAGTGTTGCGGGAGTAGCGGCGGTATTTAGTTGGCTTTTTGCCTCTAGCCCCCAAGATAGACGCAATTGTACCGTTTTAACTGTATCGATCTCTCCTGACCTTTGTGGATTCTTTGATCATTGTCAACCGACATGCAAAACTTATTGAATTCAGAGTGAACCGGTGGATGGTTACAACTTTGCAACGTCTAAATATTTGTCTGAGCGTGAGTCAAGTTTCGATGAAGACATAATGGATGCCGATAGAATGCTGAAGCATCTAACCATTGAAGAACCGAGAGTTTCTCGCGAAACGGATATTCCGAACTGTTGGTGTTGCGGAGAAAATAAAAATTGTTCACAGAGCCGAGCAGGAGTAGATGAGCCAGGCTGAATGAGAAAAGACGAGAGAATGAGAGCAAGAGTGCGAAAAAGGAAAGAGCGAAGGGTAAAGAAAATAGAAGAATAACGAAGATTCTCGTGGTGTGCAGCAGTCCAAGAGAGCAAAGTGGAGATGGAGACCTGTTATTAGCTCGAGGTTTATGCTCTTTCGAGTTTTTGCTGATGGCCCCGCGAGATGGCCCCGGCCTCGCAATATAAATACGGTTAATAGTTTAAGCACACTTCCCAGGCTCGCATATGCTAACCAGTCATAACTATGCTTTACAACTTTCGTCCAGCAGAAACGATGATGGGCTTTGCTTTTGCTCGGCCACGGAGCCGAAGCCGCAATCAGAGTGAAGGGGGTTGCTTCTCGTTCATTCCCCAGCCCGCGCATCCAGTTGAAACTTTATGTCCTGACGTTTCATTTTTCGTCTCGAGCCTTCAATCACCGTTTCATTTAAGACTCAATCAATTCACACTTAAGCCTTCCAAATACTCGCATCCGCTCTATATAAAACACGCCCGCTCGACTCTCCGACAATCCCATGGATTTATTTTAATGACCTATCTACGTTATGAAACATTTATACCGTACCATGACTTTGAGATCCTTTAATGTATTTTCGGACGAAACGGTGAGTTCGTGGGACCCTTTCACTTTACGCCCTCTCCTGGATGGCCTGCTGCTGCTTGGAGCTGTCGATGGGTCGGACATCTGTAACCAATTAGATAACGTATTAACTCACAGACTCTATTCAGACAGCATTAAGAAAATATAACTTCAGAGTTTACAATGAACTTGACTATAATTAAAGATATTTCATTTATTTCTTGTACTAGAAGTTGATGTAAGTCATTTATTTACCTCTACGAATATCACACTATCTAAAAGACATTATTTAATCATTTTTCGTATGCATCGTGGAAATTAAAGAGAAACAAAAGTTCAGGGCTGTATTGCAGATTGTTGGAAAGGTAGGACAGATAGTGCTCATTTTTTCAAGATATACATATGACACAAACTACCGTCTATCGAAGAACAGAATAGTCTATTCGTAAGATGAAGAGACACATCTTATCCGCGATGGTTTACAAACATTAAGATTAGGAAACTAAAAAAACAACGACGCAACTCCATAATTCAACCCGAGTTGACTGGAAGTAAGTTTCCGTTTGCACGAAGTGTACCTTGGGTAATTATTAACGAACTATAAAACATTTAGAATGACAGTTTGGTTAGTAACTTTCAAGAACATGAATCACCATTTTTCACTCCAGGTTTGATCACTTAGTGAATTCAAATGGTGATAACATGACTATAATAGTAGAATTAAACTCTTACAACTCTATAATATCTGTAACGCTGTTACTTATTGATTCTGTTAACAAATAAACGGGTAAGGTTTTATATAAATAAGCTAACAATCAGAAAATGGCGGATGCAATATGAGTACAGCTGAGTTTAGTCTGTCTAATACACACTGTCTATATATATAACAGAAGTTTAGGTTAATAATTATTTAATTAATTATGTTATTAATTTGACATTAAAGTAATCTCTAAAAGCTCTGAACACGAAACATGAGTTTCTTTTAACATTGAATCTGTCGAATAATTTCCCAAAACACTAGAATTACATAATTGTTTAATTGGAATAATATAGGTATCGACAATCTAATAAACTACTAGTTACCAAAAAATAGTCATTTTTGAGCGAATTTTTAATGATAGAATAAGAGTTAACCCTATTTTTAATAATTGCATACGAAATTCTTTGTGCATTTGTGAGGCAATGCTTTTATCTTTTCAAAGAAGCTCCCCTGGTAGAAATATGTCCAGTTTTTTGTTACATTGCCCAGTTTTCCTATACATTTAACATGGGAAACACAGAAAGTGGCCAAAAACTGGACTCATTTTCTACCAGGGTCTTAGAACATATCAAACATTGAAAGACGTTTAAAGAAATATTGTTATATTTAATACTTAAGATTGTCTTATCATTCAACCACAGAATAAAATAAATAAAAAAAATAAAAATAAAATAAAATAAAATAAATTGTTATACTTAATCCTTTGATATAAATTCAAGTAATTTCAATGTTTTCAATCAATTATTTTGTAATCAATACTTTATCCATATTAAGTTCTGATTGGTACTGAAAACCTTCTTTTTCCGGAAAGTTTGTAAACTATAATTGACACCATCCAATATCCCATAAAATAGCTATTGGTAAAATAAAATAGATGTACTTAAAGAATAACATCGGAAATGGTACGTACATCATTACAAAAAACGTCACTTAACAAAATGGAGGATACCTAGAATTTGCATAATTGCTACAAAAACTTACTTAGCCCTTACAATAATCATATATTTTCGGCATCCCTAAAGCAGTAAGGTGGCTCTTAAATACTAAGATGCTTTTTTGAGTACTAAATGTGCTTTACAACATCTGAAAATAATACAGATTCCTTGTTCAAAAGTTAAAAAATTGATCATAATATTACCGAAAAAAATGTATTCATATATTTTTTATTTAAAAAATGAAGCAACCTACATCAGTTTCTGAATTTGGCATGGCTCTTAGAGACCCAACTTATTACTCTAAGGGTTAAATTAATACAACCGTGTCTAAATTCTCCCACTTTCGACTACCTAAGAAATAGTATATAAATCGAAATAATGAATATACGCGAATTACCATCCTACACTTGACAAAGGCTTTACGAGTGGGCGAAACGTAGTGTTTTTAGGTATCATTTAATCTTTTCACATAATTTGGAAGACATAAGCCGTTGTTTATATATCAAGATTATGTATTATTATTACTAAATGATGATAATTACACTTTTACAAGTAACAAATTAAAAAAAATAAATGTTAAACAATTCAAACAAATTTAATATTTGTATAGGTTTCTTCTAAAGTGTTTACCTTTGATGGAAGAAACTGGAATGCACAAATCGGACTTATTTGCAAAATTTTGGTTGTCAAACATTTATGTCAAAATGTTAAATGATTATGTACAGGAAAATTAAATTATGATTTTTTTAATTTTACAAAAAATTGAGGCCGAACTTTTCAGGTCTGAGTTCCGTCGCTGCCGTAACTTGAAGTAAAAAAAATATTAGATTTCAATTCCATCTTTGTTCGTCATAAAACAATAATTTCTACTTATTATTTATCTTTACTTGAGGATTTCTCTATTTTCCCCAGAAAACACAAAAAAAGTAAAATTTAAACATTTCAGTTATTGAGTATTTAACACTTTTTGATATCGAGCTGTCACTTGGAAGAATACATGCTTAAAGATGATATACTTAAGAATAATCAGATTTTTAGTTTAACTGTTTTTTAACGTTTGTTTTTCAAGTAACTGATCTTGCTTGGTTAATAACCTTTAACATCTAAAAACTTTAATGCAACCTTAACCCGTCAACATGATTGAACATTATGAAACTCAACATTTTATGATTTTACCTGTATTATAACGTGAATCCAAATAAAAACTGGGGAAAAAGTGAATATAAAAAAATATGTATATATGAAACTTTAAATGTGTTTTTATCGCGATTTTACCTGGTTTTTTGTAGCAACTAAAGACTGGTAGTTTATTTTTGCAGAAATGTTTTAATTACTATCTTCTACAAAAGGAAATGTTATTACAGTCTTATGTTAGGTTAAAAAAAGGTTTAAGTCAAATTAAAGGTTTTGGATGCATGATCATTCATTTCTTTCAAATATTCGTTGAAGCAATAAATTATTGTATGTTTTTTCCTAGTTTAACATTTTCGAAGTCCAAATTTTACTACACGAATTGTTATTACTGTTGATAATAAACATTGAATGACTATATAAAACGAAAAGATTCACATTAATTTTAAAATAGCCATGAATATTATACTGCATACTGTGCGTGTTTTCCAATTAAAAATAGCATATTACTCAACGAGGGAGGTAAAATAAAGAATGTCTCAGACTGCGTGTAATTTTTATGAAAAACATGTAGTCTGAGGCATTCTTTTTTACTTCCCGAGGGAAGTATACGATTTTTCTTCATGACAGAGAGGAAAAGAAGTAACTTTCCTCCCGCTGCTGCTTTTGTCCCAGTGTGATGAAAAGAATATTTTGCTCACACTCTTAGAGCAAAATGCTATTTTGCTCCCTATATTGCGGAAGTAAAATAGGGCATTCTCTCCTTAGGGAGCAAAAGGAATTTAGCCGGGAGCAAAATAAATTTCCCTCACTCTATTCCCAAAATAATATTTTGCTCCCTATATTACGGGATGTATGTATATAAAAGGTGTTTGAAGATTAATGCGAACTGCTCCCGCGTAGGGAAAACCCCATTTTGATCTCGCTTTGAGCAATGTGCTATTATTTTCGTTTGATTGAACATTTAGAATCAAACTTCACTGAGTTACAGATATAATTAAAATTGACTTTTAATTTTTCGTGAGAGTTATCACAAAAATACTTATCAGCCAGTTCATTTTTATTTTTCTGATAATATGTCAACATACAAATATATATAATTAATTTCAGATAGAAAATATTCAAATAATTATACATATTCTGTTTACTAAAGAGTAAAATAATGAATAAGGACACCATTTGAAATGCCACATCAATGCAACGGTATCAACCTGATTTTCTGTAATAAGACATATTTTGATTTGTCTTTTTAGCAGAATTTTACAAGCCTATAAATTGAGACCCTTTTTCTTTTCTTGTAAATTACAAATAAGTGTTAGGAAAGGAAATAAAAAGTGGAAGAATAAAAATAAAAATAATAAGAATACGAATAATGAATATGAACAGGTGTTTCCTTAGACGAACTTTGTCGAACCTTCGTTCACATTAGGAGCGCAGAACCACCTCTAATTATTATAATCATTATAAAGGTCTTCATCTACTGCCATCAATCTGACGGCAACCGGTTTTAAAAAGAGCGGTGACTCAACTGCTCTCGCTGCCAGACTTAATTCCTTGATAACTTTATTATGTACCTTTAGCAAAAATTTGCTCACCTCAATTCCATTGCTACCATCGTTATCGTCCAGACGTTTAATGTATATCGTTGCCTTATCGTACTTCAAGCTTTCTAACCGTTCCTGCTCCACCCTCTCCAGCATACAACACGTGCATTCGTCTGCAACAAAAAATAAAATCTATTTGAACTATAAAATTTTGATTTTGATATTTCTTAAGCTGTAATTACATTACTTGGGAGCTTAAAGTACAAACAACAGTATGTTTCAAAATAATGGCAAACATCTTCGGAATGGTAATTAAACTTTAGAGAGCATTAAGCCACTATAGCCGGACGCAAGAAACGAGCGGTGTCAAATCTGCTCTTAGGCTGCAAAGTCAGGGGTAGCTCGTGTGCGTGTAAAATGGATCTCTCCTGGCTGCCCGGTGATTAATACAGTAATTAATAATATACGGTGACCATGGCCCGTGGGGTGTTCGCAGCAAGAACCGGCCATTGTTGGCTGACTGGACACAAGGCAAAAAAGACTTGAGCGGGGGGCTTTCCTATGTATTTACATCCTACCCATAGCCTGTGATCTCGTAGGAGTGTTACGTCATGTTCAGAGAGTTTTCCGAGGGGGTACATGTAGAAGGAGCGAGAAGAGCCGACAGAAACTGCAGGAAAGCAGGATGAGATCGCGAAAGAGGAATACTCCGTATGAGAGAGGGTGAGACGTTGGGAGGAGGAAGAGGTCGCACTTGCCACGGGGTCGAGAGTCCCCAAATGAATTCGAATGTCCACCCCGGCGATCCTAATTACAAGCGGGGTACGATATCCTCTGATAGGATTCCTCGATATCCTTTGCCTTCGCGCCAAGATTTATATGCTGGGAAATACGAGAAATCTAAGGTAATGAGAGAAGTCGGTCTGATTAGACGAGAGCGCAAATTCATTCCGACGCGAAAGATACACGAAAAACTAATCGTAGCGGCAAATCGGATGATCGTCGTATAAGGGGGACTTCCTTGTATTTGAGTGATACTGCGATGAAGACCCTTTACAAATCGATGCGTTTCAAATTATGTTCGGTTAAAGTTCCTTCCACGTACATGCAAGTATGCGACGAACCCAGTCTGGACATTCTCCCTCTTTGCCGAGTTAGTTTGCTCCAAGTTTTTGCACCACTTTATGGTTTCACTGCTCTCGGATGGCACTTTAGGGAAATACATGGAGAATACACGCTCTTATAACCCGCCAAGTAATTGTCTATTGTGCTCCAATAAACCGGGTGTCAAGATGTCGGTTAAGTTCTACTGATCGATTCGCTACGTACAAATCTTGGTGCTTGCCCTTCCGCCCCTATTATTTCGGCTAGTAATCAACTTTAACAAATGCCCTTTCAATAATAGCCCAAAAACTTATTTCTGAGTTTAGAATAACTTTTCTTATATTAACTGCGCGAGAGGAACACATTACTTTCTATACTTAGAGACCGCAGCTCGTTTTCGCAGGTTGATAGATCCTATCATTTTTCGATATCTTTCATTTTACGTAGGGAAGACTGGGGCGAATACAAATATTATTCTGTTATGAAATTAGTGTCATTATAATTATTGTTATTATCTTATGCTTATAATTTCCTTGAGTTTTTATGATTTAATTAAGAAAGAAACATTAAAATTTAAAAAAAAAAACGGTCCGCCACTTCGCCTCACCAAAAATTGCCAAATAAAAAGCAATATCTCTATGCTGAAATAATACCCCCCCCCCCAAAAAAAAAAAAATTTGGACCATTCACAAATGCACTAGCTATTACTTTATAGAAATCTGTATTTGTCTATTTGTGTATACAACAAATTCTTATCAAATTTTAATGTTCTGAATAGAGAAAAATATAAAATTTTAATAATGCTGCAAAAAATGCATTAATCACTAGAATGCTCCATTGACTTAATAATAACTGAAATGCCATTCCACCAAATGTGGAGTATAAAATGACACATTTAATGTAATAGGAGTTTTGTTGTATGTTAGAGTAGGTATTGCCTAAGAGTACTCATGAACAAATAACTTATATTTTATTAATTTTCGACAGAGGTGTTTCCACCAATTTATGGAATTGCACTAATGGCACTAAAAGGATTATACTAAAAAATGTAGATCAACAATATTTATAAAATTTCAATTCTATTTTACATTTATATTACATATTTGCATGATTTATTTATTTTTATTTTGAAGGAAAGTCACTGTACTAAATAAATTTAAGAAATTCACTCTTCGAGTAAAGACGGAAGACTGAAAGGACTCAACGATTTCTCTCCCATAAAGTTGTACCATAATATCGTATGTAAATAAAGTAATAGGTATTTCCATTTCAGAGCGGTAAAAATAGTGAGAAATCCAGACATGTGGTAAGATTACGCACGAGTTAAAAAAAGTACAATACAGATAAAATACACCTTTAAACAAAAATAAACTTTAAAAAAAAGCGTTTTTTACTTATCTATGTTTCATTGCCTCTAATAACTGTTTATTTCGCTCTCAACATTCGATCTTAGAAAATCAACCGCAGTACTTTGTTTCAAACGTATTTATTGCCAAATTGTCTACTACAATTTGGTTTGGTCACGCACACTGAGAAAAATACGAATGCATTTTAATGCTAAATATAATGATAACTAGTGTTGATGTTCGACTCTGTAGAGAGTTGGCTATTGCTCTATGCCAGTTCATTTATTAACAGCTTTCAGTTATATTGTAAAATTATACCGTTATTTTATGAACTAAACAAAAAATCAGTATTCGAACATATTTAGGTCCAAGTGGCTTCCGTAGATATAATACAATATATTGTTTCTTAGATGTATACAAATTGAAATTTGCACTTCTGTCTAATGGCCTGGGTCGAATTAAAATTGAAAATGAGCATTTTCAAAACTTCGACCTTGACCACAGGCCAAGCGAAGTATTAATAAATAATACTTGTAAAACACTTCCTTCACGCAGTTGTATTATAATATACTATTCAATACATATTACATGTTTACTATGTTTTGAACATTTACGCTAGAAGTGCGCATGCGTTATCTCCGCTCCAGGCTACTAATCAGCTGTCAATCTTAAAACGTTATGAACTACAAAATTACCGAAAGTATTTGACCCTTTACTCATTGTGCTCGATAAAAAAATATTAAAAGAAATGACATTCATAGAGAAAATGTTGTTATTTTCAGATTATTTTAAAAAAATATTTTTAACGATTTTTTTAAATAACGGATATAGGTGTAAAAAATCTAATCAGATCTAAGTTAGTTAAGACCTATAATCTGGGCCGAACGAATTTATTATTTAATTTATTAACACTACTACAAGGATTATCTAATAAGATATATCTTATGTCATCCTGTTTACTCAGCGCTTACAATCTCACTTTTGAAAGCAGTGAGCATTCACTGTTTCTCAGTGAGTTTCACCAATTCAAATTGAAAGAATATTCTTTTTTCGTTTTCATGTCAATGATTTGCACGAGAATTATGTAGTTTCTTTGTGGTAGGACATGCATTAACTACAACGCGACACGTGGTGATGGTTTTGCTCATAATATTACTTGTTCGCATGTTCGGTTTCTATCATCAGCTACGGAATACGTATTAACACAAGTTGTTAAGCCAAAATGGCTTGGGACTTACGTCGTCACAGATGTGCCCCCCCCCCCGCCCTCCTCCTTAAGAGACAATGTTAATTAAGCCGTGGTGTTCGCCATCTATGACTATAACATTTTTTCAGTCTAATGTAATAGCTGAATGCTTGTTATATTCAAAAATATTGTATTACGTATTACTGCAAAATTCCGTACAATTTCAGGAAATAACTGTAACTTTTACGGAATCTTGTAATCCGCGTAAAAAGCCGGCGAAATTCGTTCTCTTATTCTTTGCAAAACTAGCCATCCTGGATTACGGAACTTTCTGTAAATTCTACAGAACTTTATTTTTAATGAATTGGGATAATAATATAACAATTATAAAGAAAGCCATATTGACAAATTGGAAAAAAAGTGGAAGAAAAGCACATGAAGCCAAGAGCGCCATATTGGATTCTCATTTTAATATCAGATCATTTGATTTTAATAGCTGATTCGTAGTCGGTAATCTGAGAGATTCGTGTATGTTGATTAAACAAATATTGACATAACATTAGTGTAGCAAATTGAAAAAATCATTTTCAGATAATGCAAAACCATCTTGCATTACATGTAAAAAACAGTCTTCCGCAAGTGCAAGAATCTCCAGAACGACCAATGTTAATAGTATTTTAGATCTTTACTAAAAACATAATAGCTTATAAGGGTGAACATTCACTCACATGTACACATTCGCATGAATGTGCCACAAGGGGCTATCGGGCAGCCGTTACAATGGTGCCTTATCGATCCTCGTACGGACGTTCAAGACAATCGACGGGACATTCATAGGGTCCTTGATCGAGCTTATAATGAGCAACGATAAATCAAAGCAAACGACAGCCCGTCAGTGCAATCTATACTTGCGAAAGGCCTTCGGGCAATTGATCACGAATAAAAAAAAAGACAAGAAGAAAACGAGATATTGACAAATGTTCTTTACAGAAAGCAATCAGTGGCACGTTAAAACAAATAGACAGACGCTTTTAATTATATAAATAAGAGCCAGTTGGAAAGTTTTCGCAGGAAAGTAGTTTCGTCATGGTCGTCGCTGTCGCGATCGGTCCTCGATCACAATGAAAAGCGCGTTAGCGAAAAATGCTGGCGCAGCGCCAGGATAGGATATTAAAAGGATGCCGACATTCATTCATAACTGGGAGCCCGAAGTCGGCCCGTGAATGAAACATCGTCCCCTTCGCTAATATATATACATATACATTGCCAGAGATCTCTATGGGGTTCTACTTTCGCGGCGTATTGCGCGACTCTCTCCAAGCTGTTAACGGCGGCGAACACACGTGGAGCGACGAAACTATTATTTTTAACTTAATACCGTTCCCACTATTAAAAAGTATCCCAACAAAAAGAATCTCATTTCTGGTTACCAGTTTTCCTTTACTCTAACTAATTTCATTACCGAGTTTCGTCTAATCATTTAATTAACCAGATTCAAGATTCGTGAATGCAACACCTTAAAACTTTGCCTGGGAAACATTTTCATAGAATATTGTAATTAAGAGTAGTAAGACGTTTAGGCAACATTTCCAAGATTTCGACATTAATACGGAACCAATGTGTAGAACTACGTTTAGACTTTGCCCCCGAAAAGTCGTAATATCGACGAATATAACGTATAACGACTCCACTAATGAACGTCTTCTAGTAATGCCACAACAAAGTCAGCTTGTAATCCTCTTACTCCGAGGAAGGAGTTAGTTTGCTTAAATCGGGGCTTGAGGCTACCTTTACGTACTGAATTAAATCGAAAGGGTTCACTAACGTAAATAAACATCAACGACGAGCGTGTAACTACGCATTAAATTTGAGCCGACAGATTAAAAAAACGATTAACGTTATACTTTAGCAAATTCAATATTACGGATTCGTAAATGCAGCCATGAATAATAGTTGAAATAGACGCACAGCTTCGAAAGCTTCATTCCCTTAGAAAGTTAAATTTAACTAATATGCTGAATTGAGATTTACGTTGGTAGACACGATATACAAGATTATTGAAATGTAAACGAGAGTAGGTGATAAATGTGTAACGTAGAGGAACTTTGCTCTTGTTTTATCTTATTTTCCGGCCCCTCTCCTTTGACAAAAGGGCGAGCATCGGTCATCTAGTCGGTCCATTTAATCCGAGAGGAAAAGTAGCCCCTGGTGCGTTCACGAGTGGATACCACGACGAATGGGGAATCCTCGGATCCCAGTTACGAGGGATAAGAGAAGGGGCCTACGGACTACCGATGCCAACGTGACGACGCGCTAATTTCATCCGGTGAAATTGTCCCTACGACCCACCTCGACTTCCGGTACCATATTATTCTACCTATTGCCTCCTTACCGACTCTCTAATATGTTCTACTCGGTTTCATATTTGTTTTGCAACCACGTGTCCATTATTGTACACTGTTATCGATAATTATTGTCGAAAGAAAATAGACCGTTGAGACTGTTGTATCGCCGAAACTCTTTGTGCCACTAAAATGTAACGAAACTTGGAAGGAAAGAAAGAATATGTTACGATTACTAAAGATTTGTTCTCCCAATAATCAAGGTTTTTAATTTAAGACACAATATTTTACATTGTTATTGTAACAATGTTTTTGGAATTACAGTGACGGAAATAAGAACACATTTCAGTATGGAAGGTTGGAAAGATATCCGCATGTCGTGTAAAGTATGCGTTTTACAATATTTTTCGGAAATGGAGTAACGCCTTGTTTTGTTTACAAATTGAGTGTCAAGGAAGAAGAACCCGTTAAGCGCTCGAAGCCAGTAATAACAGATAAGAGTCAGGCAACTAAAATGGACTTGGAAAAATCAAATTGAAAAAAATACCGCCATGTAGAGAATTTCAAGCAGAACAATGTTTATATTTAACATTTTTTAATTCAACTTCAACTTTTTGAGGAAATTATTAAAAGGTGAAAAATTTCACCGCGCGCTAATTGACAACTTTTGAATTATACATCACGATATCCCGTGTACTATCAAACGAAACGAAATTTTAACTGCAGATACAATATAGTAATACAAAAACGAATAGAACGTTACAAAATTTTAACTCCTTTTGTTTTTTAATACAAGCATATTTAAATACGATGCAACGTTTTTTATGACTATTTATTTTCAAACGCTTGGGGAGTCGAGCGAAGTTTTCGAAAATGAAAAACCGAAATTGTCGCCTTGTAGAGAAAGAGTTGAAGAAGTTTTCTGCGCTAACAGAATTCGGCACCGGGAATGCAGCGCGCTAGACCGATAAACAATGGCGCGCGCTGTCGAAAATTCTAGCGCTACATTAACGTTCGTAGTTTTTAACTGTGTAAATTTTTCCAAATTCTGTTAGCGCCGAAAACTTCTTCAACTCCTTCTCTACAAAGCCCCAATTTTAGTTTTTTATTGTTGAAATTTCGCTCGACTCCCCAAGAGTTTGAGAATAAATAGTCATAAAAATCGTTGCAACGTGTTTAAACATGCCTGTATTAAAAACAAAAAGAAGTTAAAATTTGTTAACTTTGTATTTGTTTTCGTATTACTATATTGTATGCGTAGTTAAAATTTCAAGTCGTTTCGTTTCATAGTTCACGAGATATCGTGATATGTAATTCAAAACTTGTGAATTAGGGGCCGGTGAAATTTTTCACTTTTTAATTATTTCCTGAAAAAGTTGAAGTCGAATTAAAAAATTTTTAATTTAAACATTGTTCTGTTTGAAATTCGCTACATGGCGTTATTTTTTTCAATTCGATTTTTCGAAGTCGATTTTATTCGTCTGGCTTGTCTGTTATTACTGGCTTCCAGCGCTTATCCCGTTTTTCATCCTCGATACTCAATGAACACCAATGATTAACGCGGGTCAGGGTGTGCATCTATACAGACTTCGCATCGGAGTTGAATGTGTTACCAATTTAACGCCACACTTTTAATAGTGCAGTAAACGGACTTGAAATTTTAAGAAACCACTCGAGTCCTCTTACCGTAAGCAGAATCCACTTGTGGCAAGTGGAAATTCATTTACCGCAAGTGGAATAATCCTCTTGATCATGTAACAATGGGATTTCCACTTTCGGCAAGAGGATTCCGATTGAGGCAAGAGAGCGTTTTAAGAGTTGATTGTGGCAGCAACAAAGTTTTGTATGTTAATGTTATGTTTGTTAATAACACAGTGTCACAGTTTATTTTGAGTAAAATTTTAATGATAAAGTTTCTAATTTTCATAATACTCTTATTTACAAAAATAAAGTATATGTGCACATAGCAGAAACACCTAACATGGTTGTCTATAAATACATATCTATTAATTACATGAATAAATGGATTACCTAAAATCAGGACCCGCAACATTTCATAATTTACGTTTTGCATTTTACGCCTTGACCATCACTTATGGAAATCGTTCCTAGATGGCAATTAATACTGTAGCTTAATTGGTACCAAGCGCCCCATTTATTTTCATTTAGCATAAAGCGTCCAGTGCCATAGATTTGGTCCTTTCGCATTTATCCATTTGTAGTAAGCAGGGTCTCGCGTCGATATTCTGAAAACTTAGTTCTTGTCTAAGGCTTCATATATTAAAGACGTGTCCGCAACACTTGTCGCTATAGTAACAAATACGCTGCGGCGGAGCCCCGCTAACGTCCGATTTTCACCCCTGGCAAACTAAATCTACCGAGCCGACCACTAGTCAAACTATCCAAGCTTCGGACACTCTCTCTCGGACCCCGTTGTCGAAGCTGCCCGTACAACCACTGGCCATTCCTTACCCGGATTCGACCAATCCCCGGCTAGTCGCCGTGCCGTTCGGTCCGAGCATCGTCGCGGAGGAAACTAATCTGCAAATTTCTGTTCTAAATCTAAGCGCCGTCTGAATATTAATTTCGCCAAAGCAGTGCTCTGTTTTGTGATACAGACCAGGTCGAGAGTGGCTAGCAACGCCGTTCTGATTTATGCACACTTTCTGCCTGTATGCACGAGAGGCCGGGACTTGGAGAAAGAGAGGAGAGAACGCACCACTAAACGATATTTACGAGGGTTCACTAACCAAATTTAAGTTTGTCAACCGTGTAAACTGCCCCGAAGATTGAATGATATTACACGGCATTGGTATCATCCGGCAGGAAACGCGGAACATTTGAATTCAATGGTTCGTAATCACAACGCTACGGAAAATAGAAGTTGCAATAATCCACGAACAATCAAACGCTTCGTCATAACAATCAGATGTACATCATTCACATAAAGTTAACATGAATTTATTTCAATGTTTTACACAATTTTACTTTTATAACAAATATGTAACTGATTCGAAGATAAACATGAAGACTGTCAAGAAGCATGAAAACAGTTATTAGTAATATGGAAAATGGGCGAATTTTACAAATTCCCTCATTTGAATACCGAAAGTACACTAAAAATATTCGTCAACTGAATTTTGGTTAATTGATGCAATTGATAACTCCTATAAAATAATGTATAATGCACAGAGAGAGAAAAAAATGGCTGATGAAGCCAATTCATAAAAGTAAATTTAGTACATAAGTGTAAAAAGTTAAATTAGCTATTTTTATAGTAAAGAAGACAATAATATTGTGTTTTTTACTATTTATTATTATTTAAATATCCATGAACATAAATAATGTGAAATGTACAGGTTTTACCATTATGTTTTGAATGTAAATACTCTAGAGCAGTAATATAGGTTCAATAAAATGGATTAAATAAATAAAACTCTTTCTATACTAAAAATAATTATTCTGTGGCATATTTTGCAATATTCTGACTTGTAAAAGTAATATGCTATCAATTGCAATGCTATTTCCTCTATTAGTATGTTGTTACAACCACTTCTGCCTTATTCCATGATTCCAACAACCCTTTTTTTCTCTGTGTATAATATATATTTAATCGTTACACTTTCGATCAATTTTGAGAATTATTTTTATAAAAAATTAATTAATTTGCAGCTAAATTTTTATGTTCGTTCCCAATTTCGATTATCGAGTTTTTTTAAAGTACGATTAGAAACTATTGTCTCATCCTGAGAATACTCTTCAACGTTAGTGAGAGTGTTAGTTTTGACATTGACAATCAATAAAATATTTGCAGAAAGAAAATACTATACAATATAAAACAAGAAGTGCAACGTATTAAAATATTTCATAATTTAATGATTCGAATACGTTAATTAGAACGTGTTTTTACAAACAAACTGTTTCAGAATTTCTTGAAAATCGTTTGTTTGTTTAGACGAAAAGTTATTGGCTGGACCGGATGCATATACTAGTTTAAGTAAAAGATCAATTGCAAAAAACTTATTTGATTTTTAAATACCAGCTAATAATCTATAATTTTTCGTAAATTAAAGTCGTTTATAGTAAAATTGTCGACATACGCCAAGAAAGAATAATTAAACTAAACCCAAATTATGCGTATATAATATACAAGGAATATTTTTTTTCACAGACTTTATGACTACAGAACCCTGGACCAAACTCAGAGTTTCGTACATTTAAGGCTACTAAGGAGGGGATTTTACGGGGATACTAGTGATCCACAGCGGGGTTAAATACAATTTCGTTCCAATTCTAGTAGCATACTGCGAGATCATTTGTCATGTTATGTAAATGCTTCAGAATTCTAGATCTTCTATCTTCTGTATTAAAGTATTTCGACATACTAAATTATCATTCTGTTTTGGAAAGCGACTATTAACATAATAAAATGACATTACATACATTGGGTGCCTCGTGTGATTAAATGATTTATAAAGTAAAATGTGATATACGATTACCGGCGTTTAGAAAATATTTGAAACCCACATAGCTCTTTACGTATCATATGTAACAACAAAAATCAGATTTCCTAACACAACTTTCTGAAAAAAGAACTGAGTCTTTATTTGAGTAAAGACATACTAATTGTTTAATACTACATTGACGAAACATATATTTTGCAGTGTCTTTTTTAGGTTTTTGCATTTACCACGTAAGGTAACAATATAATAAAAATGATTGCAACAAAAAAATGTGGAATAAAACATTATCTGGAAAAAGACTTGGGTATATTTCTGATTTTAATTTTGATGGTAAGCGAGAAAACTAGCGACAAATAGCAGTTTAAACGGTAGATATCGAACTTGTCGAATTCAACATCTTATAGAGTATATTTATTTAGAATGCAAATGCCGCAAATGTCATTTAGGTACAACTACACAGTCCTGCGAGGTATAGATTCAAGAATGGGTAAGATGACTCTCGTAGAATGTTTGCGCTGAAATTTTTGAAATTTTAGCTTAAATGGTGAAAAACGTTAATTTAAACGATTTTTTTAAATTTGTTTTAGACAATGACATTTTTTATTTCAATTTTCCTAAATTATATCGAATAGTACTTTTACTTAGCTGTATAAACCGTTCTCCTAAATCATTCTAAGGTCTTTTAAACATTTTAAACGGTATATAATTTGGAATTCAAGGCTTTGAAGCATGCAAATCCATCTGTTTTACTGCACCGTACAATACATTCGTTATTGTTTAATCTATTCCCTATTAATAGAAATATTTATTCCGAACTTTGATTCCCTGCCCATAACTACCAGAAAAGCTAACCACTACTTATAAATACTTCGAAACACAATTTATATGAAAAAAATAGCAGGTCAAATGGGCTCTTTGTACTGACCATTATGTTTCAAAAAAGGTTAACGAACTCCTGTAAATTGCATAATATTGTCTTCTACTTTGGTAGCGGATAGTTCTGAAGTCGAGAATGATGCAAACATATTAATAAATCTGAAACTTGCAATGAATTTTATATAATTATATCAATAGTTTTAAAGGGCCTGTGTCGTACAATAGCGCCTGATGGTGAAAATTGCTCATTTTTTTAAATGTTTAGGGGAACAGAAATACTTTATATGCTCTATGTGGTAAAGATTCCGACTCCTGAACGGCGGAAAATTCTGATTTCTGAAAATCACTTCATAAGAAGTGTCAAAAATAAAATTTCAATGCCTAAATAGGCAGATTAATAAGGAACGTATATAGTACAGCGCGGGGAACTAAGTATGGATAAGTAAAAGCTATGAATATAAAATGGTGTACCTTTTTAAACAAAATCCGTAAAATAATTTACAACGAAGGATTTTAAAGATAAGTAGTAGTATTATACGGCCATTAAATAGTTAAAAATTGAACAATTTTCTTCCCAGAAGAAAGTTCACAAAAATTACTAAAATAATAATTTTTTATTCAGAATAAAATGTCCACCCTCCCTCATCCTAGGAATTGACAAAAGTCAAATTTTGCAAAAACATTATTAACCATACCTGTGTGATTGGAAATAAGGGTAACATAAAAAGTTGAAGGGGCCTGGATAGAGCAGACAGCATCATAAATAGAAGTACCCGGGACGTACTAATCAAATACATCAACGTTATAACTATCCGACATTACAGAAGATTATAACTAGTACACAGTATTATTTTTAGAACAAAGATCCATATATTAATTTTGCATACCTTGAATAATCTCTATCATTAAATATAGATTGGCTATTAGAACTATTTTTAGGAAATCTCCCTGAAGTAGGGGACAATTTATTTATTGTTGAGAAGCTAATACGTGAAGTAATATGTTCCATATGTGAAGCGATACTTTCCACCCAGTTTGACAGTCGTACAAAAAAACACGAACAGTATGTAATAAAGTAAAATCATATGGAGTGATTGATGGTGAACGGCCGACGCTGTTTGCTACAACAGATACTTACAAAATAGTAAATACTTACATTATGGTACAAGTGCGAAAAGTAGCTAATTTGCATACGAGTGAAACGAGCGCGAAATTCCGCCAATTTTATTACACTTTGTTGTTATACACACAGAGAAAAGTGTCTTTTACCCAGTATTAGAATTCTTATATCCCGTAAAAGATCGTATTTTACGTATAGGGATAGGAATATTTCTATTACCGGTTACAAAAAGGAAGATTTTAGATTTTTCTAACCTGTATGTCTGTTTATTTTAGCCTTTTCTCTTTAACTAAAAGCAACTTTGTTTACTGAAATTCATCTAGGAATGGAAAATATTGAAAATGCCTTCTTTTAGTCGTAAAGAAACATTCTTTTAAAATAGGAAAGTTTAATACAGTTTCGTATAACCTGTCAAAAACAAATGCTAAAAGACGGAGGATTTCACCAATTATAATATTTCTTTTAAAGGCTATAATACACTGTTTAAAAAACAAGGGATAGTAACTGGTAAAAGACACTTTTCTCAGTGCACTTTTTTGTTACCCCATGAAAGACATTTTTCCCGCACTGATTTCAATGCGCGAAGTTTAGTTAGCAAATCGGCCTCCTCGCGCACTCAAAACAGTGTCAGAAATTGCATTTTACGCACGGACTTGAAAATTAGTATATTACGACACTAATGCGAGAAGTATGCCATTGGCGTAGGTGCAGTCGACATAAACAGGAATGCACGGATGACCTACCGCAGAATAGTATCGTATACTAATAAATAGAATTTTTTTGTAGGATGGTATTATACAAGTAATAATAATAATATATTCAAATTTGGTAAGTTTTATCCGGCAACGCAATTGGTGGTGAATTCTCTAGAGCAATCGACCGGAAATCGAAAGGTCCTAGGATCGTACCCTGGTATCTGCCGAATGTTCTTCCAAGTTCCCCGTTATTTTTTCTGAATTTTTCACGTATTTTCGGGTTCTTCATATTTTTCATAGAATTAACATCTCCAATCAACATTTTTCTTTAAAAATGTTTTTTCAAAAAATCCGCCTATTCGAGAATCGAAACGATTCTGACAGATGGCGCTCGGAAAATATTTCAACCATGTTGAAATTTTTGATTGATACAATCACCACCAATTGCGTTGCCGGATAAAACCCACAAAATTTGAATTTAGTATCGTATACTATTTTTTTCCGGTGTGGGCTAAATCTGTTAAATCATTTTTTGGACAAAGGCAATAGGGGCATAGGGCCGTCTATTTTATGTTATGGTTTGCCATACGGTCTTTAGGTGCATCCTTCCCCAGGGACTTTTACTTTTCATTCCGCATTGGCGCAGTGATCTTTTAAAAATAAATTATTATGAACTAATAGCGATCTGGTTAGCATTTCAGCTTCCTATAAAAGATTGATTCTTCCGGACATTAGCGATAGAATGGCCAGTTAGCATGACAAGGCGTAAACGTCATTCAGTCGAATATATTCAATCGCTCAAGTGATCTCCGGTTCCGTGAAGTAAAGAGATCCGAGCTGTGGGTAGCTATCCCGAAGTTGCGCGTCAGCGGCTTGATATAGGTGATTGATACGACTCGATTTCGGACCTATGTGATGTTGGCTAATGTGCTCACTAGCGGCTCCCCGTTAGTCTCACTCCCGTATGGACCAACCACCACGGAGCCTGGGGTCGACCGAGGAGCTACCGCTAGACTCGCTGCTCGTTAGTCAGAGCTCGTATCAGTCACAGTGGGCGACCCTCGAAACGCGATTTTTTCCCCGACAGACCCTCGTTGCTCGCCCCGCGGCCGTCGTCGAGGACGAGGCGATCAAGTTCTCAGTGCCCTTAAAATAAGCTAAATTGTCTGTTTGTTTTGGTCTACTCCCTTTCCACGGTATTCCAAGTCCTCGTCTCATTTAACCTAGGTTATGCCTTCCTGTTATAATCTTTACATTGCAAGAAAAATAGATTCTAAACTCGTAAACCTCTATTCTGCATCATTAATTATTCCACTAAAGAAGATTTAAATGCCTTAAATAACAACAAAAAACCATTTCGCCATTGTCAAAAATTAGATAATGAGGTCGTCAGGCGAATTACTTAAGTCAGCCCTTAATCGACTGTAAAAAATGTAAGAAACGCGATTTAAAACTGTTCTTCGACATATTTTTTAGGTACAAAGCTGATTAATTATGTAAATATTATAATAATTTAATAAACCAGTTTTATTTTTCAAACTAAAATACGTTACTTTTTATTTTCATCGAAAAGAAAGTTTAAATTGTAAGTTTTAATGTCCGGCTAATGATGAGGCTGTCTGCATCTATTGCCTAATCTTGCATATGTATAAATGTATACAAATCATTCAGAAGATGCTAACACGAGTTTTAATTATTATAAATAAAACTTTGTCGACAATTTTGAGAAATTACCGAATGCCGAAATACACGATGAGATGTGTATTTATAATGAATATTAAAAATTAATCTGGATATTATTATTAGTGATTTGATGTTAAAGTTACGGTGCTTACCCTAGTAACAAAAAGAAAGTATTATACTAACAAAATAAATTGCAATATCTTAAAAAACACTATTTGAATTAACAATATTTAAATGTTACTCTCAAATAGTTAAGTCGCACCAAAAAAGCCTGAAATTTCACTTTTGTATAAGAATGACTCATTCTTTATTAAATAGTCTTAGAGTGCATGCGTATTGCATTCAAATTAAAATAAAAATTTTTATTTAAGAAGAAATTTGTCACCAATATAAAGATGTTACTAAAGTAAGTACCATGTACGGTTACTTGAGATAAGTTTTACATTTTGTAGCATAGTAACCTGATAACAATTTTTCGAATTAAGTAGTATTTATTCGATTTATCCTTTTTTTTATGAAGTTACTAATAATGAATGCACAAACAAAAAATGTGCTTTTCAGAATAAAAAATTCTTAAGAGAACCTGCCCTAATAGCACCGAACCTTGAGTTAATGTTACAGGAAGGTTACGACGTTAAAGGTTAAAACGAAACATTGCCATAACATTAATAAAAGGTTTCCAGAAATTTACCTTAATGTGTAATGTTAATATAATATGCCACTAATTTTACAATAAAGATTAATCTATAACATTACTGAAATATCCACATAATATACTATTAAGTTTAATTTAATGTTGTTGCCAATAATTCGTCTTAGAAGGTATAAATACGGAAGCGACAACTCGCGGTAAAAAAAAAGATACTACTCAAATGGGGAGAAAATCGAATATAACATAATGTAACAATTTTGTTCATTTATTCGATTAGTACTTTTGTCCATACATGCTTCAGAGATCGGCCAGATCACTGTACATTAATTGATATACCTGCATTAATATTGTTGATCACTGATATATACAGTAGGACCTCTCTTATTGTAACCTCGCTTATTCTAAGTACCCTTCTTATTCTAAGTGTTCAGCCTCTCTTATTCTAATCGCTTCCCCTCAAGTCTTTCCCCTACCACCGTGCGAAAAGCAACTCTGAAGTATTACGACGCTAATATCGATACATACACAAGCACGTGAGTGGGGGTAAGGAGAAAATTAAAATGAGAAAGGTCGGCGCCATCTTGAAAAAGTTTTCTAGTTAGAATAAGAGAGGTCCCACTGTATATACAGTAGTCCGCCCCCCCCCCCAATATTTGCCTCGTCCGTTTTGTCTCTCCTTTCCTAACGCCCCCCCCAATATTTGTCTAGTGAGGGGAAGAAATTTGTCTCCCCCGCCGCCAGACAATGAAAATGCGCATGCGTCAACCAGAAGCGTTTGTCAGTTGATGCCTGCTGTGAGAAGTGGTGGGGAACAGCAATCGAGGGGAGAGGCAAATATTGAGAGGGACCTAAAGGCAAATATTGGGAAGGCAAATATTGGAGGGACCACTATATATATACCCCTGCTTTACACGCTTTCCGCGCAGGCGCGGTAATTGTCATCAATTCTTTGTGCGCGCCGCTCTTCGTCACGTGATTTCCTTCCACCGTTTTCGCCATATTGAATCTCACGGTATCGCGGATGATACGATCAAGTAATAGCATTCGCAACATACAGAAGTTTGAAAAACGTTTTAGAAATTGATTTTTGATAGTTTTGGACTTTGACCATGGTATATACGAAATCAATTATCAATTTGTATGTTTCTGCAGCGTGGTTTGATTGATTGCCGTTTTTGTCCAGTGGGCACGTGTTTTTAAAATTTGTCTGTTTGATTACTGCTCGCGTATCATTTCGTTTTAAATTGAACGAAACAAAAATTTGGTAAGTTACATAATATATTTATCTGTGTAAATATTTGTCTTGTATATATTTACCCTATTGTCGTTAATTTTGTATTTTTGACTCGAAAAGATTAACATTTTACAACTATTTCATGAGTATTGCATGAGCGAAAAGATGTTTTATTGAAGGTCACATAATGTTTTGAAATTTAATACAAAAAAAACCTATACGTTTTAAAGACTTTAGTTCTTGCAATCGGGTCTAAAATTTACATATTAAAGCGCGCCTCTGTTGATAACTTTAGTTGAAATTGGAAAGTTTCCTAACACAACGTTTTTTTTTATTAACGTACTGCAAACAATGAAAATTAATTTCTACGTTTTCATACGTAATTTGCAACAAATTCAATTTATATTCCCTACATATTTTTTTAAAGTGAATTTGTTTAATTACTATTTTTTTTAAATTACGATTCAAAATCAAAATGCTATTCATATTAGTATAATTGTGACTTTTAACTCAGATATAACTAGAATTTAACAAGAATTTTGTGATTTTGTACAGAAGTTATAAATTTTTATTATGTTATGTAATTGTCAACTCGTTAGAATTATAGGAGGCACCGAATGAAAAGAAGCCTTGGTACCAAGTGCATCCTAAAACATTTTGTTTTAAATCTGAAATTGACTATGAGTAAAAGACGGAAAAACAAAATATATTCAAAAAGTCATATTAGATACTTAGCTAGGTCAGAGTCAGATTCATATTCATTTACTAGAAATGCAGACGTTTTGACTAAAGACTAAAGACATAAATTGAAAATTGACGGAGATTTTTCCTTTTTTCGGAAAATTCTTGGTCAATTAATTTCTTTGGTGTTTTTTAGGAGATTGTATAAAATCGTAAGAGTTTACATTATATAGAGCCTGAATTCTGAAAAATCTATTCAATAATTTGTAATGGCATGATCGGGAGTTACACCGTTTTGCACCGTTTCCATAAGATCCCATGTTCAAACGTGCACTTAAACGGTGCAACTCCCGATAATGCCATAATTTACATTTATTAGCGTAGATTACTACCTTATCGACCGACCCAACTGGAATCACCTTAATATTAACACCCTGTTGATATAAGGTTATATTAATGTTTGGTAGGTTTTGATAATGTTGTGTTAATGTCAACAAACCTTAAATTAACCTTATCCTACAATGTCCCTGGGAGGAATTTGGGCGATTGTTTTCATATTGTGTAAGGTGCACGTAAGGTTATTACAAGCTTTTTTAACATCCAGCTAATGTTACAACCTCACAATTTAAGGTTATTGTAACCTTGTTGTAAGGTTCATGTGCTATTAGGGTGCATTCCTAACCTTATTAAGATCGAAATACAGCGGATTTAGAAACCCCTGATTAGCAACCTGACCTGAAATTTTGAAAGCTCAAAATGACAAATTCAACATTTTTTTAAATTGCAAAAAAATGCGAATTACAAATATTTACATTCATTTATTTTAATTATAACTTAATTATTTATTAACTAAGTATTACGTTAAATTGCATGATCCTACAGTGCACATAATATTAGATACTGCAATCACGTTTTGCCTAAAAGTAATTCGTTTAAATTTGCGAAATCTTAATCATGTACAATGTTTTATTAACCCTTTGAAGCATACATTTTTCTTTACGCTGAAAGTAGCTGAAATTTATTACTCGGGAGTTTTCGTGATCGCTTATTACGAATCTGGCCGCATATTTTCAAAATTCAAAATGGTGGATCCAATATGGCCGACTTAAATCGTGAGTGAATCTGACTTGTTTTTACATTTCGGTCTGCCACTTTGGATCCGCCATTTTGAATTTTGAAAATCTGAGTCCTGATTCGTAATTAGTGATCCCGAAAACCCCCGAGTACCCAATTTCACCTCGATGAAGTAAATTTGTGCAATTCGGTCGGCCATTTAGAATTTTGAAAATCTAAAGTCAGATTCGTAATCTGCGACCCCGAAAACCGCCGAGTATCCAGTCTCGTCATATTTAAGTGACGTTTTCTTTTTCACATATATTTTCCGAAAAAATTCACCATTTTTACACTTTATTTAATTTTTTTAAACAATATAACATGATAATGAATTAAAAATATTGATTTATTTACGTTTCCTAACATGTTCTTGAAGTAGGGAAGCAAAAAATTGCAGCCAAATTCAATAATAATTACCTTAAATATGTAAATAATAAATTACAAAAAGGTGTAGCATATATGCTTCACCGAGCTTCAAAGGGTTAATGAAATTCGCGGTAAAAAGTGAATTAAGAGTTGAATGTTAATTGTGTTGAAATGAAGAAAATCAGCGAATAAGACAATGAATTAATTGATTCGCACAAAATCAACATCTCTTCAAGTACCGCAAGTGAAGTAGGAGCTAGCACGTGTCGTGCGAGTAAAATCAGTAGCTGGAATCTTTGCATTTCAAGTTAACGGACATCTCCATTCTCGGGTCACGACGGACGTGCGGGTAAAACCAGAAGCGACGGAAAGAGAGAAAGTGAGAGGGAAAAATTCGGAAAGCATTGAGAGATACGCAGACAAACGTAGAATTCGATTTGCGGGCGCGGCTTTGCAATTCAAATGCCATAGTTGCCTTGACAAATGTAGCAAAAAAGTTGCACACACAAAAGATGGACAAGACAATGGGATGTTTAGAGATCGCTCGTACCTATACAATTCGTTTCTTCGTCGCGTTACACCACTCTTTCCTCTCTTTCTACATTTAACGAAACGACACTCGTGAAGGAGGAGCAGAGGTCCTGATGCAAGAGAATAATGCTCTTCATGGACCGATCGGCTGATTCGACGTAACTTTCGCGCGTAATTTGCCTGACAATGAGAGGCAAAGGACAAATTGCGGGCAAACATTATCTGACCAGTTTATTTTCTTTAATGACATAGTTTCAAACTCACAAGTTGATATAATAAAAGTAAATAAATAACGAATACTGTTTAAATATAAAAAACAACGTTTTAATTAAACATTACTTTATTAACGATTAAAAAAACATAATTTTCTACTCTTTTCCAGCGTCATGAAAATAACATAAATTGATCATTTTCTCGACGCAGTACAAATAATATCTGCACAATTATCTTGAAGATGGTAATTATAAATTTAAGAATAACTTAAGAGACATAAAAGTAATAAATAAATTCCACAGATAATTATGACAACCCCTTATTACAAATGAAAAAATAATCATAAAACAACAAAATTGAAAAAGGACAAAAGAAAAAATAACGTGCAGTAGATTAACTCTCGGTGTTCATGACATAAATAATTATTTAAAATTAACATATTAAATTAACTTTGAACGAAAAATATGAATCAATTCTAAATGAAAATACAATATTTTTATCGACAATGCGTGGGGAAATTGAGTAGATACATTAAAATAGTCGACCTATAAATAGAGATCGATCAATTCATATAGTTATAGCAACTTATTTACCTATAAAATATAAACTGATGCTTTATCGAATAATGTACTTTCCCATAAATGAAACAGGTACATCATTTAGAAATTGCGATATTTCAACATAGTTTTTCATGATGAATTGAAGATTATCAAGATATGCAAAATTTTCTGCAAATTTATTGATACTGTATACAATGTATAAAAAGATCAGATTAACCCATTAACCACCGAAAAATCGCAAGAGACACTTTTTCTTAACAATATTGCATACAATAAGAAGACTTTTTTTTCATTTGAGCAATTTGAAAATTTAGTGATAATATCCGCCATTTTGAAGCCGCCATTTTGAATTTTGAAAATCACATTGTAGGTCCCGTCGCGATTTAGTCTCATATGGGTTCAATAAAGTCGACGTAAAGTAAAAAAAAAAAAAAAAATAATTAATATTCTCCGCCCACCATATTAGGTCGGCCATCTTAAATTTAAAAAATTAAAATTAAAAATTATTAAAAAACTTGAATTCGGAATCGACGACTCAAAAAATATAATGATACTGAAAGCCACAAAAATCGACGAATATTTAATACTTTGGGTCCGCCATATTGGATCCGCCATCTTGAATTTAAGAAAACCAACAACAGATTCGTAATCACCAACCCCAAAAAACCCGGTGTAATGAGTTTTGTTTAACCCTTAGAAGCATGGTGGTAACCCACGCTAACACCTCGATTTCTTTGATATTTGCTAATTTAAGTTCCAGTTAACGCATTTAGATTGATCTCTAATTTGGCTATTTTATATTACTGTAGTGATAGAAGAATGGATAAAAACAGTTATTACGATATGATTGTTTGTTATTTATGATTTATAAATAAACAAACATTGAAAAAGACAACATTTTTTTCGAAAGAATTCATTATTGACGCTGTTTTTTAAGATAATCATTTGAAATTTGGTATAATAGGGTTTTAGATATCGCCGATGACGATACCGATATTGGTTTTACGAAATTCAAAATGGCGGCCATCATAATGAAAACACAATAATTTAATGAATTTTCATATTATTATCCGCCACATTCAATCTGCCATCTTTAATTTTAAAAATTTGATTTCGGATTCGTAATCAGCGACTCCGAAAACTCCCGAGTAGCAAATTTCAAGTCAATAAAACGTAAAGAAAAAATGTATGTGTCAAAGGGTTAACTAGAATTAGTTTCGTATACGATGATGGGTAATTTTAATAAACTCACAAATATTTCGTCGTATCGACCGCCATTTTGTTAATAAGACAAAAAAAAATCAAGTATGATGGATTGTTTTAGTGGACCCATCGGGTGCACATTTATGACTTATTTTAAGGCGATACAAATGCGTTTTGACAAAAAGATTTAGGAGAAACGAAAAGAAATGAGTCAGGAAATTTTCTCATCACCATTCGAAAAAGCGATCTTGAAACAATAAAATTCATGTACTTTCGATTTTTTTCCTTATGTGTTTCATGTGAAGAAAATGCTGAACTCGAGGTAAAATTCCAGTGCATTCGACGATCAATGGGTTTCATCAAATTTTACCGAAATAGTCAATTTATTCATTTTACTAGAGGAGAATAAAGCTAGCTAAGATATAGTTGACAAATTCTAATTCAAAGTAATATGTTTACGTCATTTATTAGCCTTTTTTAAGTGCAACAAACATGAGCACAAAAGTGTGTAATAATCTTTCATAATGTCTTCCACTATCAAGAATAAACATGCATACTCCCATGCATAAATCCATCCACGTATACATGAAATGCATAGAAATAATAGCCGGACGTGAAAAAGGTAGGAAAGAAGATCCCCCATGAAAGTTCCTAAATGAGCCCGGTTTTTCTGTCAGTTAATTTTCAGGATACTTCGTGATTATAATGAGACACTTTAGGGTGCACAATTTAGTTTGAACGGCGAAACATAGTCGTTGCGGGGATTTATGCAAATCAAGAGCTAATGTCTTCTGACATTATTCGTCAGTCTGGCTCTTTAAAACAAATATCGATTGATGAGTGAGAGAGTAGACGAAACTAAATCTGACGAAGCTAATTCACCAGGGTAAGAAATAATGTCCTACATATATAAAACTTCCAATTTCTAAAGCTTTCTTATTTAATTAAAATATATTTCTTAAATAAATATTACATCATCGAATAACCAAGCGGAAATATTTATTTTAAAATTATCTAAGTTATACAAATCATATACGAATATTATAAATAATTCGATTACCATTCTAGTATAATTGTCATTTTATACCTATTGTAAACTATATTTCGCACAGAAAATATACGAAAATGAAGCATCCACGATTATTAGCATTCTATATAAGTTTCATATTTTTTTAATAATAATGTATGTATTTTTAAGGAAAACTAAATTGTGTCATTTAGTAATTGAACACATTTTATGTCGTATATTTGCCATTTTAACAACCTTATTAAGCATTTCACGCAGAAAAAAGTGAAATTTTACCATATAAAATGATAATGTTCCCTATACATACAGGCTTACAATGTGCGGAAATTTTCCATTTTAATATTATTACATCTTATTATCTTTTTTCAATGTGATTAATAACATATAAATTCAATTTTTACATTACCGATAGTAAGGAGAGACTATAATTCTGAGAATGTCTACTAGACACAATAAAAAACACCATAAAATAATTTATTTGATTAAAACACATGTTTGGCACCTGTTAAAAGTATCCGAAAAATCCGGACACTATTATGTTAGTAATATAACAGAATTACAGAACAGAACTACAGAAAATAGACATTTTCGTATCATGGATGTAAAATGGTAATTTAAACGGATGATCGCTTCCAGGGGGTAAAAGTTTACATCTGAGATGCGATTAATATTTTTCGTCACATTTTGAGTATAAAATCACTGTGGCGAAAAAACATGATATAACCTTTGTATAAAATGAATAAATTTTCCTAAAGTGTTCATAAAAATGATTAATTTGAATACAAATTGTAAAACAGTCCTGTCTAGCAAGCATACTCAAGTAATTAAACTTTTCACCGCCAAACGCGGTCGCAATGAGCTTAATTCTATTGTTAATACATTCGTGCCTTCATTGAAAATGGCTCTGTAGAACTTTTCGGATCTTTAAGGCATTTATAACCTGGATGTGTACCATATTTTATGGAACGTAGTATAATCTATTTATTCGAAACAGTACACTTTTATCAAATCACTACTCGTTCACATTTTCGGGCACATGTCAAAAAACCGAATTTCAAAAATGCGAAACATTGAAAAATCGACATTTAAAAACCCGATACTCAAAAAACGATGACTGTCATAAAGCAAATGACTCATAAAGCTGTAATATTCATGAAAACAGCAATGTCAGCTTTTTAAAATAACACCAAAATAACACCGACATTTCTTATGTACACGGAAAAAATAAAAGAACGGAGCTCTTATTTAAGTAGTAAAATGCCGATCAGACACATTTGGTAGTCGGCGTTACCACTTAAATAGGTGCCCTTATTTTTTCAAAAACAATGAATGTATTTTTATGGAAAAATAAATTGTGTCATTTCATAGACGTAATTGCCCTAGTATCTAAATAAAATAGTAAGGCAACTACGAAAGATGATTTTTGCTGTAAATAACTAACTATAAACATTTTTTAAAATCACTGTCAGTACTAAAAAAGTAATTACAGTTTAAGAACATTCATAATAAAGTAACAATAAACACTGACACAAAAACACTAATTGTTTATGTATTTAAGTGTAGCGTGACTAAATAAAAAAAAATAATCGTTTTCTGTACAAGTTAAATTCAAAATGAGTCAAAATACATAAAGCTATTGAGAAAAGAAAGTGCTTTTTGATTGAAGGAAATATGTATATAGTCATTTACCAAATAACAGTTATGCTGCATAATTTTGATTGTGAAAATTCACGCTAAAGCTTTGCGCGAGGGTTGTTAGAATCTTCGTAATTCAGTATGTAAATACGAAATAGATTGTTGATTATGTAAATTACGAATCAAACTCTCATCACAGCCAAATACACATCACAATATGGTATCTCAGTATAATTTGTACATTGACACCAAAATGCGTCTCATGTACAAATTTGTTGTCTATGATGACAGCAATGCTATGATAATATAGTACACTATATTTTAACATTGACATTTTTTATTTTAAATCAATCAGACTGCCATAATGTTAAAAATGTCTTATCGCATTTGACAAAAAAATGATCTACCGAGGGTAATATAGAATTATATAGAAATTGATATAATTCGGTACCCAGGTCGAAATGGGCGGAGTAAGATCCCGGCAAGATACTAACTCAGTACTGGCAGCCAGTACGAATTAATATAAATGAATTAGTAATGACAATAAACTGCCGAAGAGCTAATCTAGGTCTAGGTAACGAGTACTGACTAACGGAAGAAATTAGTACTGAACCAATACTGGCTGCTGGTAATTACATCAATAAGAAGTAACTGACTGCCGGAGTACGTCAGCACTAACCCAGTACATGTAGCTAGTATTATATTCGATATTAAATCAGTTTTGACTGAGCAAGTCACTACTAACCTAACCCTGATTGACAGTAGTCTCATCGGTAACATTTAACTTCTGGATGACGGAGTACATCAGTGCTGTCGTAATACTGATTACGCGTAGTATTACCAGTCTTCAATTATTACTGATTGCCAAAATAAGTCAATGCTGATACAGAAGGGATTTCTCATGGTATATTATTGTATTAACCCGGGAAAAAATTGATTATATATAATTATATATAAATTTAGATGCAATTATATATAATAATATATAATTATATATGTTTATATACGATTATATATAATTATATACAATTTTATATAATTATATATATTACCGATGATTATAATTATATATAATTATATATAATTGGATCTAATTGTATCAAAAATTGTATATAATTGTATATAATCGTATATAAACATATATAATTATATATTATTATATATAATTGGATCTAATTGTATCAAAAATTGTATATAATTATATATAATCCATTTTTTCCCGGGAAACTAATACCGCCCCTAGTAAAAAACTAGCAAAATACTGTCTCAGTAGTATTTGCCATTACTGATATATATCAGTTCTGTCAGAACGGACGTCTCAGATCTCATTTAGTACCAACGTTAATACTGATTTTCTGAGTCGAAAAACTTAACAAACACTACTAACAAATAGGCCGAATAGTAGAGAAGGATTGTACTAATCTAGCTCTAAATTCAATAGTTTTTAATTATCAGTTCTCTAACAAAAAATCCGCTACGGACACCATATTTATGAATTTATTTTTCTGAAAAGATATCTACATTTTATTCAATTTAAATTATTTTTAATTAATGTTTGTATTTCTGTTGAAGAAATGTGTTGTGTTTGGTATAAAGTCGATGCATTTAATGTACATGTACATTTAAACAAATAAATATATTTCTAAATATCAGTACTAGAAGGCAATACTGATTTCGTAATCCCTGACTACAGCAGTTAGTACTAGACAGCGTTACTGTCCGTGACTGGTCCAATAATGGACCAGTATTGACGGTCAATAATGAAACGGCAGCGAACAGTATTAGGTCCGAACCAGTTTTCTTACAAATTTCTACCTGGCTACGCAAAGATAAAACTCGACCCCCTTCTGAATTAGGGGTAAATAATTTACAAAGTTTAGCATAATTAACTGTAAAGTATTGACAGAGTTCATAAAACTTACCCGGGTCAGTAATGTACACTCCAGGTGTGTCAGTTTTTGAGATTCTGATGGGATAATCCACCGCATAAAATCTATTTAGCGTTTCCCATTCTTCTGCAGAGACAATGCTGTATCTGTAAATTAACAACAATATATATGCTTATAACCCAGAGAATATAATTAATTATATATGTAGTTTTCCTATACCAATACCAATAGTACGTCAATATTGTCATTATGTTCTAATTACTAAATACGACTATAGACGTCAATAGTTCTATATATGAACAGCCGTTTACAGCTCTATTTATTACACCGATATAAATCGATGAATATATGGAATAATCACAATCATTAATGTATCGTTTTATAACAGAAGCATCAATAAAAGATTGTATAAATTATTATCGATTACAGATTAACAATTCAATGCGTTCAGATCCCAAGCAGACCTTTCTGAAGACCAGACCAGCATATTGATGAGAATGGTACAAACGAAAAGAACTTATAAATAATAAAACATTCATGTTTACGTCGAAAGTAAAGTTGCACTTGCAACACCCAATCACGATTGTGGGTGCCGTCGATATTAATTTTTATCGGTTGTTCTTATGGATTCATACAAATGTTAAATTATTGTAAATTTGTAGTAAGAAAGATAAATTGTAATTGTTATGACAATTATTTCTATGCAGTATTGTTTAATCTGAAAACATAAACTCTAAGATTCACCCATAGTACATTTTTTACAGGGACTGAAATTATTCAAATAGTTTCCATAATGAAACATATATTTTTCTGCAACAGAATTTCTTTTTTCTGCTCTTGAGCTACTATGTAGATAGAGTGAGCATTTCGCATTGACAGCACCAGCGATTTCGGAATATTAAAGCTACAGTTTAATCCTCCTGCATCTGTCACAGCATCGTAAACAATCCATTGAGCATTTAAGGATTCCTCTTTTAAATTTTCCGCCAATATTTCTGCATTTGTTGAAAATCCTCGTTCTAACGTTGCATTTCCGTGTGGTAAGATCAGAAACATGTTTATTGCGGAACGTAGATTTGAGTTTTTATCAGATTTAGCAAGAATATTTATCCAAAACTGATCTAACCTCTGATCTTCACAAGAATATTCTTTCATTTGCTGAATCACGCATTCCTGAAACACTAATTGCTTAAACTCTCCATCCGCATGCTGGGCCACCATCGCGGAGAGAACATTTTCATCTACAGCAATATCTGGAGCTTTAGTTAAGTTTTCCATTAATATTTCTGTATTTTTTGCAACAATTTCCCGGAATAATGAAAAATTCTCGGCTAATTCCGCACAATTCAAAACAAAAATACCACGAGATACCAGCTGAGCATGTACATTTTTGAAATGTTTAGCAATTTATTATTTGTATGATACTGATGAACATGACCGATCGAGCTTTGGTACATGGAAGCGTCTTTTGGAATTATACGCTCTATTATCAGCGAACCTTGTGTAATTCAGTGCTAGATTATAAATATCGCAGACAAGGTGATTTCGCTTCATGGAAAAGGTACAACTAGCGTAGCGGAAGGAATTCGCCATTTTCCACCCACCCTCTCCTAGAATCCGCCAGGAGCTTTTTATCTTGTCGCCCTTAATTATACCGCAAATTAGAAATTTCTTGCAGCGCTCCGGCGCTCGGTCTGGGTTTTTGCGCTGCCATGCTGTTAGGTCGTCCCGCTGCACATCTCGGACCGTAGTATCGCCGACTGCGTGTAAAGGGCCCGACTTTCAGAAACCTCGATATCTTTCCACAGGTTTCCAATGTTTTTTTTTCCCTACTACAACCACCGCACATTGCCGCATAAATAGGGATTCGTTCAAATCGTATTCAATCGACTGTTTAGCTTCGAAACGAATTTCGACGTCGTTAATTAGTTCGCCGCGGCATTAATTTCGATTTAGCGCAATATGCTGCAATGCCTCATTTAAATTTTCCCGCCCTTCATGCCCGGCATCCATCCATCCATTCAACTATCTCCACCCCAGAAGCAAAAAGCGGAGGACGAGCGTGTCGCCGTTCGTGGTCTATTTCCCTAACGGCCGAATAATAGCGACTGGAGGGGAGCTGGGGAAAAAATTGCTGAAGAACGATACTTTTATCCCTCGATATGCTTTTCCGTCCGGTTTGTCTAAATTGAAATGACGTGTTTCCGGTTAACCCTACCGTCTTTTTGGATATTTGATAGGTTCTGTCGAAAACACGTTTGTTTTCTATACATCAGCAGTAGCAGCCTCCCGACACAATTGACTATTTTCTTTGTCAATCTCAATTTTTCGCACAATTAGATCACGCTGTAATTACGGAATATTTGAAAAGTTTAAGATTTGCATCTTTAACGCGTATGTCAGGTTTGCTATAAATTTTCAGGGAATTTTCGCTATCGTTAATGTAAAATAAATCTAAGATAATAACGTGAACAATAGGATTTTACGATAGAGAAAAGCATACAACCATGACCATGTTCTTATGCAATTCTCCTCACGCAATATTGGCCTTCAGCTCTCTGAATGACTCGTGCACTATTTTAAAGTTAGTATGCGTCACTTTCCCTTTGTTGTGGATATCAGGTGATATTGTTATGATCGACATTGAATGTTTGAGAATGTCACACATATTATCAGAATTTTCATATTGAAATTCAATAAAGATTGAAAATAAGTATTCTATAAAATTCAATAAAAATAAATAGCTAGCGAGAATAGAAACTAGTCGATAACAGTGATGTATTTTCGTATCCCTCTGTTCTTTCGTATTTGGAAACCATTTTTAACACAATATACGAACAACAACATCAAAACAGGTTTAAATTTCAAATACGCGACGCCTCTTCCTGCGCAATCGATTAATAAATTTATTTTAAAAGAACATATGCGCTAAGTATATTGTATAGTACTGTTACCCATTCATATTTTTTAAAAATTTTAGAAAGGATAAAGATTCAAATAAATGGTATAAATTGATGAGTATCATTTGTGAACCTAACTAGAAATATTACGGCTCTAAATGTGGAACTAATGTTACGTATAAAGTGGCAATTTATGTATCATTGGTAAAATTAATAATTAGATACATGTAAACAATTTCTATGCAGAAGTTTATATTCACTATAGATCTGTGCAATACATTTTTACCCAACAGACTATTGTATTTTGTTTTTGTCCAGAATGAAGAAAAACAAACTTTAGGATGCGGGCTGCTGTAAATTGCAAAATATATAACTCCTGGAATAATGCCGCTGCACTGGGAGAAATACGAAAGCATTTTGATACTACATGTAAGTGGTAATTTACTATTAGTTTACGACTACAAGTAATATCTAGTATTACTGCAATAGTATCTAAAATTATGTACAGTGGTATCTAAATACTGCTTACAGCAGGCGCCTATTTTTAACCACTACAAATAGTATCGCATATCACTATGTATTCTCAGTACGTATTGAAAGAAGTTAAGATACTAGTCGAAATCGAAAGATCTTAAGATGTGTTCTTTTATATTATAGATGATGCAAACCATGTCAACATAAGTGAAAACAGCCATAACTAATCAGCCAGCAGAAATTTAGTAACCATTAAAACACTAAGCAAAGAGTATAATTATCAAAGTATAGTGATAAAAAATAATCGTATATTGCATATAACACAACTACCTTCACTATATCTAACCAGTGGATTCTCATATAATACACGGAGAGAACAAAGTAGTCGGTAGAACCATTATATAAAAGTAAGCCACAAGATTACAAAAAAAAATAGTAAAATTAACTATTTCTGTAGAAAACCGGAGAATAATATTATTCCGATTACTACATCCCAATAATTTAATTTGCAATGTAGTAAATAATTTTAAACATACCACTGTTTTACAATTAAATAGCCGTTTTCAATATTCCAGAATATTAAAATATATGTAATAAATTGATAACATTAAATTAATCTCATTGTTCAATTCGAATGGCTGCTCTTCTTTAGTATTTTCTATTATCAATCGCCATGGAATAATATGGGTGCACCTTAAAATCCTGACAAATAAAAAAACAGACACTTCAAAAAACAGACATTAAAAAACCAGACATTTCAAAAAACAGACATTCAAAAAAACAGACATTTTTGAAAAATAGACGAGTCAAAAATTGATTTAACCCTCAAGTGACCTACAAAATAATCAAATCTCTTGGTCAAACATTTTTGACCTTGAAATGACCTTCCAGTGATACCTCAACGACGGCGTACCCAAGATAATTTTTTTATGTCTTGAACGCACCAATCGGAGGTGTCGAAACGTCGGATTCTTCAATGTCTGTTTATTGTTGAACTGTATTGTTTTTTAATGTGTATTTTGAAATGTCTGTTTTTAAGTGTCTGTTCAAATGTCTGTTGATTTGTCGGGATTTTGAGGTGCACCCAATAATATATGATGAAATCATAATATAATGACGCTTTTCAAATTCATAAGCAGGGTTTGAATAAGCATTTTACATAAAAGCTGTTGGTTGCGTAGAATTTATCGAGTTATATTCGAAGTATATATACTGTGGAAATAAACTTAATCGTGTCAAGTGACGCACGTAAATAATATGTACATAAATTCATTATATTATCAAACAACTTTACGCTAAATACAACATCAACTAAATGTTTTAAAGAAAACATTTCTTTCCAGCTATACTAAAGTAGTTAGTAGCCACAATAAAAAATGATTCTTTATTATAAGGATGGCGAAATAATAAAAATTTATTAACGAGAAACGACTTTTTTTAACAATAACAAATTGCACTTGTTGTTGTCAATTGGTTTAATTAATTTGAACATATAAAGATATTTAAGGAAACAATTGATTACTGTGTAAATCGGCCAACAGCAGGTTAACTCTTTAAAATTACAACATCTTTCACATTTTTAGACTATATTGTGAATATTGTCTTGGTACACAACGAATTAACCAAATGTCGTGCATTAACCCATTGTGTCACATTTTGCAGGTTACATCTATATCGCTTGAAAAATTTCAGTCATGAGTTCTTCGGGGTCGCCGATTATGAATCTGAAGTCAGAATTTGAAAATTCAAAATGGCGGATCCAATATTCTTAATTTTCGCGGATTCGTAATCAGGGACACGAAAAACGTATAAATGATAACTTTCCGATACACGTCTATAGAGGGAGTATCTTCACAAGCAATTTATTTGGAAAAAAGGTATTTTTTGGGTATATTATTGTTTAGAATTAGTTAATGTTATTGAAGAATGTTTCAAATTGCTTTATATACGCTAGTTAAATACCTTAGGCTTATAGAAATTAAAGAATGAAGTACGCAGAATGACTGGACCACTCTCTAAATTTCTTGGAGTGAGAATTCACTCTTTAATTAGTGAAAACCGCGCAACTCTCGTGAAAAAGTGAATATCAACTCTTTACGAGTGAAAATTCACTCTTGTTAGATTGAAATTTCACTCTTAAAGAATTTAATATTCACTCTTCCACGAGAGTTGTTCGGTTTTCACTAACCAAAGAGTGAATTCTCACTCCAAGAAATTTAGAGAGCACTATGACACAAGGAGTTAAGGTCCCAACATTAATTGAATTTTCGTTTAATGAACTTAGGTGAGATACAGATGTTTTCTCAAGAAATAAGGAGGGAAGGAGCTTGAAAACCATCAGTAGTCAACGAAATATTGTAGACGAAGTATAAAAATGAGAAAAATGATTTTTTAACGGAGTCGTGTGAAATCGTCGAGGGGTGACTCGGGCCAGAAGCCGTGCTATCTTAAGCAGATAGTGGACAATGGCTTAGCATAATAGCCGTCGAGGTTGAATGTCGGCACTGCCCCCGGGCGAATCGTGCTCCTGACATTTTCGCGTATCCATCACAACCTCTTTGAGAGTGAGAGGGCAAAAGGAAGACATGCCGGGCTAGGAGGTCACGCACTTTCACTTTGTAATGTACTTTCTGTCCGACGTGCAAGATGCTCTCGACAAACGCTTTTTTGTCGTTCTGCAGCCACATTTCTTTCCTTCGAATTGCACTAAGTCCAAGTACGAATATAACTCACATTGCTGTTTGCTAGTGCAAACACATAAATTTACATATTATCCCGATAGAACTGAGAGCGGCACAAATTGTCACATTTTTTAATGTCAACAATTTCATGAAGGTTGTCAAGGAAATAATTCAACACTTTATATCCAAACTGTGAAAAAGGATTATTTACTATAAAGTAATATTATTCAATTGAAGTTATTTCTTTAATCCATTAAGTCCCAAAATGGCAAAATTTCTATCTTACCTTTGAGCTCAGGAAACTTTCTGAAAAAGTAAGAAAATCTTTTCGAAAATACCCAACCCTACTATTTTCGGGTACGATCTACACGATAGAATGGATTAAAAATATCAAAACTTTGATTTTCAATTGTTGATTCGCAATAAAAAAAAATTATTTTTTTATGAAAAATTTTTATTTAATACAAAAATTGAGTGGGAAGGATTTTCTTTTACTGTCGCAAATGTGCACAAAATTGTTATAACCTTAAATACATTATTTTTCATATTTAACCCTTTTTATAGTTATTTTAAAAAAATATATAAGTACATTTTTACTGAAATAATTGAATAATTTACATGATTCCAATGAAAAAAACGCCAAAAACAGTAGTGAAATTAAAGTTGGATGTATTAGCTTTCGTTTTTTGGCCTCTATTTTGTTAAAAAAAATCGTACGATAAAAACCAAAGCCGGTTGTAAAGTTTAGATGTTTTATGCAATTATGTGTATATTTGCGCCAGTAACAAAAATTTCCTTCCCACTCAAATTTTTGATTAAATAAAAAATTTGAATAAAAAAATCATATTTTTGTGTTTAAATTGTTAATCAACAATTGAAAATCAAAGTTTTTAAATTTTAAACCATTCTGTCGTGTAGTGCGTTCCCGAAAATAGTAGGGTTGGATATCGTCCAAAAGATTTTCTTACTTTTTCACAAAGTTTCCTGAGCTCAAACCTATGATACAAATTTTGCCTTTTTGGGACTTAATGGGTTAATATAACGAAGGTATTGTAAAAATAAACATTTCATGTAACATTAATATATCTCATTTCTTGGAGCCTAATTCATGGTATAGTTAATTATTATTAATATATATTTTTTTTAAATTATAAAATATTAAACTTATATTTCTTAATAATTGTTAAGTAAAATACATTTAAACTCTGTACCCGACGGGACAATGCGACTGTGAAAACGAACCCCAAAAACTTATTTCTCCTGCCAAAAGTAAAATATAAAATCACATATTATAATTCCTTTTATTATTCTGTATGTACTACTTTTTATATACACTCATTTATGTAAAACCGAGAAAACAGGCGTTTTACCATGTCAGGTTATATTATGATCGACATCCCTAAATACATCATTTAAACATGATTTCTTAACTACCAAGAAATATGTCTTTACTTTTGATGATTATTTTTAAAGATCGAAAATATGTTGTTTTCCTAAAAGAAACCTTAATATTATACGAAATGAATCATTTTTTACGTACAAATAAATTCTGCGATTCGCTTATTTAAACATATCGTTTCTGAGCTGTTAGATGCCTTCATTGTCGTAAACATTAACAATCCTTTACCTCGGTGATAGTTCTGGAGATATGTTCTTTCTAAATCTGATCTCTTAATTTATCCCTTTTCTCCAACCAATTTTTATTCAATTGTACTACGTATGTACTTACACTGCTCTTTGTATAGAAAAATGCGACAAATGTTACATAGTTGCCATTTCATACTGAATTTACTTTAAGATGTTATATTTTACATCAATATTTATAAAATTTGTTTAAGAGAATGTTGATTGCTCTTTTAATTGCGCCCAAAAAATTCCCGAATGCGATCTTCTAACAAATATATGTATAAAATACAACATCGTTTAAATAAATTGTTCAAGAATGGAAAATTGGTGAATTACTTACTGTTTTGTGCAGTTCGGAGAGGTTTGATGCATGAAACCTTTGTGAGGCTCACATAGTACTCGAGCATTTTGAATTCCTGGAGGTGGTGGCCTTGAAAAGTTTTCGGCATATCTGAAACAATAATAACATCGTCTTGATCAGTAAAGCATCGATATTAGTTGTTCAGTATTGTTTTTTTAGTATTTCTTAATAAGTATAAAATATCTCATATATTTCCGGTTAAAGTGAAATATGGATGGGGTTAATTTTGCTATTTGTATAGGTATATAGTTCTTAATTCGTAGTCAGATAATTTTTGTATTTTTCATACAATTTTAATTAACTACGTAGTTCATTAATGAAATTATTGCGAAAGGATGTAGTTCCGCAAATCATAAAATCTGCACTTTCAAAATTTCTTTATAGAAAATAAAACCAGTTTCCATGTATTATTTTCAATAGTATAAAAAACAGATTTGACTGTAAACTGAGGACATATCCAGCAGTGCTGCACAAAATCGTCGTCAATAAATGTCGGACTCAAATTAGACGTCAAAACATTTTCGGAGTGTCAATATTTCTTTCCTATTCGTTATGAACAACTCTTTTTTAAACCATACAAATAAGATGACAGTCGCAATACCAAAACAAAAATCAGCAGATGCCTTACAGGATCAGCATAGAATATCAACCATGAAGTAAAAATTACACAGTACCAATTTTAATGCATTTTTAGGAAGCGTATACTCCGTATATAGACGATGAATAAGCAAATTTTAGTATCAGGGGTTTAAATATTTATTTGTAATAGAAAAACTGCTGACGTAAATTGAGAAATTTTACTATTACGGTGTTATTTAGGCATCATTGATATTATACGTTTAGTAAAAATGTCTGCAAATCATATTTAAAATTCTTTTTTCTAAATAAAATATAAACAATTATATAAAAGTGACGCAAGGAAAATAATTAAATATATAATAAGTACATTACCCATAAACTAAAAAAAAACATAAAGCGAACATATTAGAAGAATTATAGAAACTTGTAAAGGAAATTAAACGACGGTCATCTTTTAATATTCTATGGCTGATCAGAAACGACTGTTTCCACTTAATCTCAGTAATATAAGTTTTATGAGTGTCTCGAATATCCTGCCGCGATTTGCCTGCAAATTGAATTAGGTTTTCTTTTTTAAATAATATTTAGCAATACAAAATCACAATGAATTTATATTGAGAATCAGGCAACTTTATGATAGCGATAGTCAGAAACTTATCCATATGTTTAGAATAAAGAAAGGTGACTTCAGATAGTTGTAGTTAATATCTTAGGTATTCCTTGTTACTACCTAGATGTTTCTAATAAGTTTATGAAATAATATCACTATACCACTAACATCTCAAATAGGACCTAATGATAACTACATTAATAGTTAATATCAGAATATATATTATCATCTTCACAACTATTTTCTTTGTGTGGAGCTACTACATTACTAAAGGCTATCATTGTGTAAAACGATTAGAAATTGATTAGAATTTTGTAATGTTTAAAATTCTTACTTTTTTTCAATAATATCAGGATTTACAAATTCAAGATCAAAGTACACTGATAACTCACCAGTAGTAAATGTTATTACAATTATAATAAATATTACTATTTGAGTACGAAAATGATGTATTCGTTCAAAAGTGAGAAAAATTCGTATTATATTTTGAAAAGTTACTACTTGAAGTAGTAAATTTAATGGAATCATGGCGAAATATACCACGTAACTGGTAAATTTTACTGCTTCAAGTAGTAGTTTTTCAAAATGTAATATGAATTTTTCCAACTTTTGAACAAATATTTCATTTGGTATTAAAATAGTAAGATTTATTACAATTGTAATAATATTTACTACTAACGAGTTCTCAGTGTACTCTGCACAATTTTTTAGCTTTTATCGTAATGCAATACAAATATATTCTATGACTCTTTTTTTAAGAAATATATGTCTAAACGTTGTAGAACTTCATTAGATTAATTCCGCAGTTTTTTAGTAGCTAATTACAATTATCAGACTAGTTACCTTCTTTCCAATTTATTTGATCTGAGTGTGTTAAAAAAAACTGTATTAACTTTCTAAATAATTTTCCATTTACGCGATCTGTTTTATGTCAGCCAAAGTAAAAATTAAGAAAGAATAACAAAACAAATTTTCATAAGCAATGCAGTTAATTATAGAATTCATATCGAGTTTTTAACTGTTAAAAACGAATATTTACATTACACATTAATACAAACGAACCGTCAAAATTTATTTTATAAGATAGTCGACGTTTAATATGTCGTTCCAAGACTAATGTTCGACTCCGATCTGTCACATTTGCAAATTGTTTCAGACAGGAGAAACTCTATGAATGATCATTTCCGAGGAATCTGACTACCCTTTCCTTCCGGATTCGGACTTGTCCGTAGGGACAAGTAAAGGGACACCCAGAAATGGACTTGTCTTTGAATCTAAAACACAAGAGGGATTGTATTTGATAAAGTTGTCGGAACCTTAATCGGTTCGGGTAATGCCAGGTCGTCCGTGACGTCAGCTGAGTGGAGGTTCGAACGATCGAAAACTACAAGCAAGACTTCCTGCGGGACTTTCGAGGGTCGCCTGGTCCAGAAACGCGATTGTGGGGTTGCACATCATTTTTCACAAATAGTTCGAGGGGGTGAATGTCGCCTCCTCCCTCAACCGTTTTCCCCGAACCCAGCATTACTGGATAACATCTTACCTTTAAAGGCATACGAGTAAATTCTTAAGAATGACATTTAATTCATCATTCTCCCATTTTTCTGCATGACATCGGGAAAAATGAAACATTTATAATCTCCAATAGTCACTTAAATAATAAAGAATCTTATTTCATGGATTGTAGTTGCATTTACACTATTCACATTGTATATATAGTGTTATCAATTTCAAGAAGGCTATGATACACATGGTACAGAAAAAAAAGTCTTAAAATTGTTACATCTCAAATTAAGCACAGTAAAAGTCTTAATTTGAGTCTAAAATGGAGATAATTTTCTTATATTAAGTCAATATTTGCGCTTAAAGTCTTATTTTCAGACAGCAAAGTTTAATTTTAGTCGAGAGTTATGCTTAAAGAAAACGTTTTCGAGTTTGTCACACCTAAGTTAGAGAATTCTTATTTCGAACCTGAATATTGACTAAAAATAAGTTTCCGAAATTAAAAGTAAGGTTTTAAGCGCAAATATTGACTTAATTTGAAAAAATTAGCTCAATTTTAGACTGAAATTAAGCCTTTTACTGTGCTTAATTTGAGATGTAACAATTTTAAGCCTTTTTTTATGTGTAAGCGTCATGCTTGGTACGATAATATAGAAAGATATGAATCAATTTAAAACGAATTTGAATGCTGTACTTTAAAATCCTTGAAGTGTAAACTCAGAAATCTCTCACTGTATAACAGTGAAATATCACTTTATAAAAGTGCTGATTTGACCATTTTAACTATCAGTGGTCCGATCTTCAATTTCACTTTAAGAATTTTAGAGAGTACGTTTAATATGAAATTATATTTATAAAACGCCATTTGGTTTATTAAATGTAAGATTTGTTACTTAAAAATAAAACAATTAATATTTTTAAATATCTTAAATGAACAACCTACACCATATAATTATAGTAATTATTAGGGTTTTTTTTCTTCTGACGGATGATATTTCAATTTCGATTTTGCATTTTCAAGATAATATTCGTTTTTATGGACTGTCCAAAATCAATATTGTTCTAATTTTGAAAATATCGAAATAGAATAGAATATAACTACTAAATAAGCATTTCTGACAGAAATCCATTTCCAGTAAGATTCTTGCCTTTGTTTAACCCTTTTCATGCCAAAAGGCCACAATAATTTTGTGATTTTCAAATGAATATTTATCTGTGTAATGACAAGAAAAAAAATTCAAAACCATGTTTTCTGACGTACTTTTGTCCGTACTTTTCGAATCTGCTATTAGTTTTGTTCTATGACGTTTGATTTTTTCAAAATGGCGGCTAATTTACAAAAATACGTGGTTTTTTAAATTTTGTTATTTGTTTAACGTACTGGCCAGTAATCGGCACAAGTGTCTGGATCCTGTGGAATAATCACCATAACTAACATTTAAGCAACGCAGAATGTCTAAATTCAAAATGGCCAATTCAATATGGCGGCTTTTACACGCAGTTTTTACGTTCTTTTTTCATTTTATTTTATGTAGTTCGTGAAATTTACTTTTTCAATAGATTTGTTATATTTATCTCAGTTCGATATCGATTATGAAAGAAAATAGAATATTTTCCACTGTTTTTAATTCCATATCATCTTGTATTGTTATTTTGTTGCATAATCGGTATCAGACTGAGATAAATATAACATAAATATTCGAAAAGTAAGCGTTAGAGACTAAAAACATACAAAAAATGAAAAAACATTAAAGATGCGTTTAAAAGCCGCCATATTGGATTGAGCATTTTGAATTTTGACATTCTGCGTTGCTTAAATGTTAATTATGGTGATTATTCCACAGGATCTAGACACTTGTGCCGATTGCTAGCCAGTACGTTAACCAAGTAACAAAATTTAAAAAACCACGTATTTTTGTAAATTACCCGCTTTTTTGACAAAATCAAACGTCATAGAACAAAACTAATAGCAAACTTGAAACGTACGGACAAAAATACGTCAGAAAATATGGTTTTGAAATTTTTTGCTTATCATTACACAGATAAATATTCACTTGAAAAACATGACAAATTTATGGCCGTTTGACATGAAAAGGGTTAACTTCACAACCGATTTAACTCCACAATTTTAATTACCAATATTACCAAAAAAAAAAAAAAAAAAAAGTTTACAGCGGACATCTTAAATAGTTAATACGATAAAAAGTAATGAACAGTACTTTATTCGCTTCGGCGAATTCACAACGGAGTAATTTGTTAACGGCTAATTTTCGTCCCGTACTTCCGGTGACAATATCTCGCAAAGGACGTAGAACTCAGCTGAAGGACAAAAAATGAGTTTCGCTTCTGAGCCGAGAATTTCCGACAGACGATACGAGACAAATAAGCAGGAGTTAAAAATGTTTGCGCCCAGCAGCACCGGGCCGAATGCGTATTAATTATGAGGCTTGTTCAAATATGAGAACACAGAGAGCCAACGCGTTCGTCGCCGGTGAACGGTTTCCCTTATTACGGGCGAACGCCGCATTTTGTCCGTTCTCTTCTACTTTGCGGCCCCCGCGAACCCCCCGTACGTTCAGCTACTCTTTTAGCATCGAGCCTTTGTTTAATGTTTGTCGCGGAATTTTTCCGACCCCGTAAACGATATTACTCCCTGGAGATTGTCGGTTATAGCCTGCCGAGAGGAAACCAGTCGCGAAACGCGAAACCCCGACGAATTATCATACTTATACATCGAAACGCCCGCTGTATGCGCCGGCTGCGTCGATTTCACATCCTTGTAGTCTCCACTCAAATATTCCCAAGTTTTATGATTTCCTCAGCGTTGTTACGTGCAAACGCAGCCGCTGGAATTTCCTCGATTAACTTGCAGCAATATTTTCGCCGTAAAATTAATAGATTAGTTATGGCGGAAAAGTTAAATACTAATGCGAATGCAAATTGCGCTTTCTTTACATCAGTCCAAGAAAAGTAATGTGCGCACACTCTAGCCACAGTTTTATATTACAGTCATAATTTCACGTAAATAAATTATTAAACTTATCTTTAACAAATACTTAAATTTGTATAAATCCGCAACTAATTTTTATTATACTTTATTAAAAATGTATACATTCCGGCTAGAATCTCGAAATATACCAACGTTTTATCGAATCATACAAGTCAACCTAGATTCTGGATCGTTTCGATATCAATTTTACCTGATATTTGTATATATACAGTTCGAAATCATAAAATTAGAAATTTAATTACATTATTCCTGAAAATATGTTATCCACACGGAAAAAAATAGGTTTGGACATACCAACCAAAAAAGTATAGTGAATTAAAATATTGATAGGTCCACCATTGCTATTGTAAAGAGAACTTTGCACATGGAAACCCTTTCAACAGATATGGTCACAGCAATCATGCATAGAATGGTTGGTCTGACCATAGTATGAAAGTGATATAAATATCAATATAGTATGGTCAAGACAACCATATCTTTGGTTGTAACAACCGTGGTGTTTTTCCGTGCATATGCACATATTGAAAGTACCCTTTAAAACTAGTTTAAATAATATAAATTTAAAAAATGTAACAAAAATTCAGTCCTGGCAGGGCGTCTTCAAACCGAGCCGAAATCTTTACAGATTTTCCTGCCGGGATCCCAGGAAAAGATTCTAAACACTATCTAGGGCCTGGGTTGTTTCCAGACAAATTTCTATCAGAGTATCGGAAAAAACTAAACGGATTATTATTCAAAATATTCAAGTGATAGAGAGGCATGCCAATATTTGCAAATTCACAGGGGAAACTAAATATTTTGCAATATTTTTTTAGTGAAAAGAAAGCATTCCCCTGGTGATGGTCACGAGTTGACCGACGCGTCAAGGTCATTCATTATGAGATCTTTGTAGGGGCGTAAGCTATTTTTATTTATTAATATACCGACCAACATTTATTAATTTTCAAAAAATAATAAACAATTAAAATGTGTACAATAAAATTAGTTAAATAATAAAATAATTGATATATTTATAAATAATGGATTCTACGTATAAAATAATAACTCAGCAATGTTTCCATGAAACGCCCAACCTCGTTGCGTTAGTGTGAATGCTAATTTCAAATAAAAAATGTTATTACGTCAAAAATTTTAATGAATTTTAGAGATTGCATACTAACTTCAAATCCAAAATTTTACTGCGTTTAATGTTTCAATGGTTTTAGATACAGATAGTAACTTAACATAATGTAAAATTTTAAGTTTGAGAGTAGCATTCAGTATCTAAAAGTCATTAAAACTTTAAATTTAACAAATTTGTTATATATACATACATAAAGAAAGTTAAAGTTTATAAAACATACAGTATAAAAGTAATAATTTTTCATATTTTTTAAGACATCTTCGAAAACAATTTCTCTGAATGTAATGTTTCTGGAATTGTAACTTTGACTACCACGAGAATTTCACAAAAAATGCCCAAAATAAAAAAAAAAATTTTTAGATTTTACTTCAACTTGGTGTATAGGAGTATTTTGCGATGCTGATTACGAATCTTAAGTCAGATTTTGAAAATGCAAAATGGCACATTAAATATGATGGACAAATGTTCGAAATTCCAACCATTTCGCTTGAAATTTGTTACTCGGGGATTTTCAGGGTCGCTGATTACGAATCTGAAGTCAGATGTTGATAATTCAAAATGGCGGACAAATTTTCTAAATTCCAACCATTTCACTTGATATTTGTTACTCTGAGGTTTTCGGGACCGCTGATTACGAATTTGAAGTTGGATTTTTTAAATTTTTCAACCAAAATTGTTTTTCCGGCATATTGTAGCCGTCATTTTAAATTTTCAGAGTACATCATCAGATTTGTAATCAGCGACCTTGAAAACCCCCGAGTAACAAGTTTCAAGCAGAATGGTTAGATTTTTCAAATAAGTGCCGCCATATTGGATCCGCCATTTTGAATTTCCAAAATCTGACCTAATTTCGTAATCAGCGATCCCAAAAACCCCCGAATAACAAATTTCAAATGGTTTTATAAACTTTTTATGCATAAATTGATAGAACACAATGTTATGACTTCATGCCTAAGATTTTGCAAAAATTGTGAAAACTACCATCTTTGAAGATTTATATATGTTTGTTTACACAGCGTTATGAAAATGGACAACGCCATCATATTCAGTACACCTTATACTGTCTAGAAATGGATTTGGGTTTATTTTACATAAATTCCAGAATTTGTTAGTCTACTTTATATCATGACAAAGACTTGCCTTTTTCTGGCAGTCTGGGATAAGTCCAAAATGACAGAGATCTTAAAATTCCTCTGAAATTTCTCGCTTGTGTAATAGCAAATCCCCAAGCATATCAAAGCGATATCTTGTTCTCTAATTTAAAAAAATTTTTGAAAATAAGAAGTTGCATAAAAATATGAATAATTTTAAACGCCTTCATAAACAATTCTTAATTAAAAAAATCATCGATTAACAAAAATTTAAAGAAATTTTGACTAAAAAACTTAATCGCATTGTAAATATATACCCCTGTATTGAATCCATTAGTTGTTAATTAATCTTTTGATTGTCGTCGAGATCTCCACTGCGTTATTACACGCATCCTTTTCAGCTATAGCCGGCATCGAAAGTAAGGGTTAAAAACTTAATCTTTTTCAAAACTTGGACTTTAGAGTAATGACTCTTTAAAAAAAATATAAGAAAATCGTTTCAAATACGTCAATTTAAAAAAATTCCCTTAATTAATTTTCTACTGGACATACTTTTGTCCAAAGATCATACAAAAGACAAAGCGTATTTGAAACAGTAATTTCACTCGTTTAGACGCTTCATAGAATTTTTTGGGTTTCATTAAACTTTGCCTTAAAACGTTTAATAAAAGAAAATTAATTTTCCCCTCAGCGGAAAATCGAGGGGTTAATTTCATGTTTCTTCCTCTTGCATCATGTGATCTACTTACTGGGTTGCAAAAAAAATCTTCAACCCCCACTCTCCAGATAGAATCCATTCTGGTTCTTTTATCATATCATGTCCTCGAAACTTAAGGAAGTGGAGTAAATTGAGAAAGTAAGGACAATAATAATATTCGTGTAAACCGAGTAACCCATTGCAATAAATCGATCTTCAGTTTACCGCATCCAATCACTACCGACGTTGATGAATTCACACACAAAATCATGAGGTACAATATCCTTGCAAAATCGATACCGGCTCATGTCCAGTCTCTTTCGTGCGCTCTCTCCCATTGCTCAGTGCACAAAAAACGAACGAGACATTGCGGTCGGAATCTTATTATTCGAGGCCTCGAACATAATATCCTGCTCTATGCACGAATGAACCCAGTGACGGCCCTCGTTGACATTAACCAACCGAGACGGGTCGCGCGAGGCAAGTCCTCGTAGTAGGATTCGCAAAAACCCTCTACGTTTGGTGCTATCTAGTTCTAGGTCCAACGTCATTACTCACAAGTCGGCCATTTTCACACCTTCATTCGATGCAAGTAAAAAATATAAACGAACCTCGAAATCGCGACACGTACCAGTAACCACCGCTCGACCACCGAACCAGCTAGAAAAACTTGTAAAAGTCATACAAGATTCCCATGTGGGAACGTTTCATGACTCTTGTTACGAGGAACAATCTACTTCAGAAAGGACGGCAGAGCTGCGTGGCATTGAGGCCTAACTAAAAAACGACGATTTTGAGAAAACTAACAAAAAATAGTTTCGAAAAATCATTTTCATAAGAAGTTTCCTTGCGTTATAGAAATCAATAAAAATTTATTTTTCCGTTGTAAAATATGAATGTATCCGCACGGGTTTAAATCTGTATGAGTCTCTATTAAAATTGTTTTCAGATCATGCAGTGCCAAATGACAGAATTGAGTATCTTAATGTGTCTATATTCGTAGCTAAATTAAACGTTTTAACGAGAAAACCTTTTTTTTTTAAAAGGCTATTAAAAATCGCTTAATTAATTAAAAAATTAAAAAAAAAAAATTTTATTGAACAGAAAAATATTTAATAACCTTTTGAAGCATTTAATTTTCATTATTAATGATATTGTTGAAAAGTTTACTTTTGTTATTTGTTCAAATGTTCTCTTCTCCGCTGTTAAGAATTTTAAATAAGGAACGGCTTTTAACGAATGACGGCTTATTTTTTCGAGAAAATGATTCTCTACAACTTTACCGTAGGTATTTTGAAATTTCCGAAGCCAAACATAAATTATCTCTATTTATTTTAAAAAAGAACTATTACTTTTAACCAATTTTGAGTAATTTTCGTGATCAGACAAAGAATCTTAAAAAAATTATGCAGTAAAGTTAAAGAGAATAATTTTCTCGAAAAAATAAGCCATCATTCGTTAAAATACATTCATTTTTAAATAATTCTTAACAGCGAGGACGAAAAAATTTGAATGAATAACAAAAGTGGCTTAACAAATTGTTTTTGCACATTTCAATTTTTTTTTCAGGAAGAATAATGCTTTCACTTTTCAACAATATTATTAATAATGAAAATTAAATTCTTGGAAACGTTATTAAATATTTTCCCCCAACATATGATATTCTGAGGTCTAACCACCTAAACCAGGCTTGCTCTTTTGACACGATTAAGTTTTATATGCTACACCCTCATCTTGGCCCATAACACCTTTATAATAATTAAAAAACCGATATTGTGTATGAAAATCAGGAAAAATTGCAAGGCCCATCGGAAACACTTTGCGTAATCTGATAGTAATTGACAACTGTAAAACATTCGAATTGATAGTAAAAAGTGAGAAATTACGGTCTTGAACTCTCCCCTTTGCCCCGTTCGCCGTGGTATTAGATGGGACAAACCGCTCTCGACGTGCGACACGATTGTAGGGATCGTTGGGGTGAGTCAAAACTCAGAACTCGTTCACCACCCTGTTCTCTCCCATTGTCTGCTTCTCTCTCTCTCTCTCTCTCTCTCTCGCTCTCTTCATCTTGTTTTCGATATCGCTTCTCCTGGCACGACTTTGTGCCTCGTTTCATCCTTTACTATCTTTTTTATTTTCTCTTCCTTCGTTCCTATCCACGTGCCATGGAGATCAAGAAGGTTCCGTCGTCGTGTGTCGCGATTCGTTTTCTTCAGGTTCTCGCATTCGACCTTTTACATCCGTAACGTTTTGATATCTCGCTCTTTCACCCACACTCTTTGCACATTCGACTTTTCTTTCCGCTTGTTGTCTCGTCTCGTCTTCCTCCTTTCCGTTTCTCACTCTTTTAGAAATAAATCTTAGGTTTTCGCGTATAAGCGGCCTTTTAATATCACCAGCCTTGATTTACCGCCATAGACCATGCATCTATGTGGAGTCCAGTCCCCGCCCTGCGACATTTGTCTTCCGTGGACGACGGAACGAGTGCCCTGAAGACCCTGATTTAGCGTTTTCCTCCTGTATTTGACTGTGGCCGTCGGCAGCAACAACAATGCGCGCTTATCAAACTGATGCAATGGAATACCTTCCAGTTATTGCATCTCGTATTAATTGCACAATTTACACAACCATGAATTGTCAGTGAATAACTGAATGAAATGAATGAAACGATGAAATTCTCGATTTTTTTATAATGAAAATAAAAGTCGAAAAATACTTAAAAATGTCCATTTCCTGAATCCTTAAAGAATAGAACAGCGTGTAACTTGCACAAGAGAAATTCATATTGTCGATGCCATGGAGTCTAAAGTTGAAGATGTGAAATCGTATTCTTTCTTCTTATTCTTAATAAAGCAATAATATTTCACGCGAACTGTCACATATTTTTACACATACAGTCAGTTCTTTCAAAATGGCAAAAGTTTATCCAAAATTACAACCCCTTACTATCCCCACTTCCGTAACTCGGCTTACATCCGTGCAAAGAGTGCTTCTGTGTGTGACTGTTGCGAAGCGAGTGTGGCTCAGCGAAACAATGTGGTGGGGGAAGGAGAAACGAGACTGATATAACTTTAGACAAGCCAAATGTATAACTTTGGACGGTATCACTTAGCGCGGGGCCTACTGTAGATAGGTTACAAACTAATAAGCTACTTATTTGTTGGGCTAGTAAAATTGTTGGGTGTGGGTCAAAAAACCGACATATAAAAATTAGGTGGTGTGGGTCGACAAACAGACAAATCAAAAAGCCGACAGGTCAAGAAACTGACAATCAAGAAGCCGGCACTTCAAAAAAGGACTGTCCTTTCGATTTGCCTAATTTTTATGTGTCGGCTTTTCGACTGTCGGTATTTCAACCCACACCCAAATTAGGCACATCGACAAGTGGACAGTCATTTTTTGAAGTGTCGGTTTTTTTACTGTCGCCATTTCCATTGTCGGTTTTTTTACTGTCGGTTCTTTGACCTGCCGGCTTTTTGATTTGTCCGTTTTTCGACCCGCATCCAAATTGTTATGTGCCGAATGTTCGTCTATTACAAATAAGCGTTTGTGGTAATGAAAAAAGAGCGAATATCTGATCAGTTTACAATTATATTCGCTGATACATAAATAGCTAATGTTTTGCTATATATTGTCAAATTCGTTTGTTAATGTAGTAAAATGACTTCCCGCAAATATCATTTTGCTCAAATAGCCAACCAATTTTCCTTGACATTTTGTAAATACACGTTATTCAAAATCATTTAGGCCATCTTATCGCTTCAGATTATTATGCAAATTTTTTATTTGTTTCTAAGCCATAAAAGAACATTTCCAAATTTGTTCTTTATATTAATAACCTTGAAATAAACACCCACCCCTCCTGAAAATGAATAAACAAAAATGGTCTAATGCAGTAGTGAAGTTTAGATCTTTTTGAGTACAAATTCGATGCAAATGTTAGTTCAAAACGTGAAAAAATGGAAGCATTGAAACAAATTCTCTGCATTTCATGCAGTGCTCCATTTTATCATCTATAACTTTTTTCATCTGATGTAAATGTTTAAAAACATTTAAACAAAAATAGCAAAATATATTTTCGCGATTGTTTCAAAATAGCAGCTAAGATGTAATTTAGTGTTTTTGTCTCCATATTCGTAAACAAAAGGCAAAAATACGTAAAAAAACAGGTTCTACATTGTTTGTTTCGAAAATGCGGAGGTTTACAAAATATCTCAAGTGTATAGCCGAGAAAATCATTATGAATTTTGAGAGTTATAGTTACTTATTTAAAAGACATCCAACACAGAGATCGATGGAACATTAATGAATATAATGATTTTCAATATCAAATATACTTTATTAAACAACTTTTTACGCATATTAAGGACTTAGATCCATTTCAATTATGGGCATTTTTTCATAATATTCATGAGACTGAAAAATTATTGGTAGTTAATGATGATTTTAATTTCCAGATCACAAAGACTTGAAGTACTGCTAAGAGCTACGACATTAACATTATCGCGTGAATTTCATTTGACGATAAACGATAGAATGAAATACAAAAGTAATTTGCGAGTAAAACTAATTTCGAGGTACCGTTTTCACTTTTATATGAAATGAAGTCGAGTCACGGGGATGAATGAATGGACCGGCGGGAATGCAGGAGATCAAGAGAATCGTGGGATATTACAGTGAAATACATAGAGGTTACATGGTAGCCCAGAAGCATCGAAGCGTTGCCATAGTCATTACGTCGATACTACGTGTCCGTGGTAAAAGACCAGAAGAGGCGAACAGAAGAGAGGAAGCAAAAAAAAATTGAAGCGACCAGCTACTGCGAGACGCAATTGAGAAAATAGCTTAAAAAGAAGGAAATAGAGATGAGAACAACGAAGGTTGAAGATGACGATGATGATGAGAACTAGCCGCTGTGGAAGTGTATGGTCAACGGACGTGATAAAGTCACCTTTTCTATATAGATATATTTAATCTATACGCAGTGTAATTTAATTTATTTTATTTGCCATATTCAATTATATAAAAAAATAATGAGACATACCGTTCCCATGCATTTAAGACTTAAACCTAATAATAGACCCTTATATTAAACATTTATCATTGGCCGTTCAATATAAATCAATTTACTTTTTTTAATATACTGGTTTAAGTAGTTACGTAAAAACTCTAAGTAAAATTAACATATTTTCCTACCAGATTGCCAAAGAAGCATTGGACATGTGAAAATTTCAACGAGAGCAATCACATGCGTCGAAAGTCTGCTTTTTGCAAAGTCTGTTGGAGCTAGTAGTTTCAAGCATTTCTTTTTTATTTTCCATGAAAGAAAATCGAATTTTCTTCAGGTGCCTTAAACAAACAAATGTTGTTTTCCCGACCTTCAGCATAAAAGGTTAACAAGTTTTAATAAGTATTATTGTAGACAAATCAGGTGCCCTTACAAAAGGATATGTCACGTTTATACAAAAATTGATTCTTAAACATATGTTAAATACATGTTTATTGTTGCTACATTCCAAGCTGACTTTATTTTGAATTCGACCAAATATGTATCAAGAAATTCATCACAAATGGTAACGCACGTTCAAACTATCGCATTTTGAAGTTCATTCGTGTTTCATCCCAAAACAATAAGAAATTGAAAAAAACTATATAATATTCACAATATTAAATGAATGTTTGCATCCAGGAAAGGCGATCAAGACCCTACTGATGAGCACACTTGATCGTCCGTGAGAAACGTGTTTTTTATCAGTTTTAATGACACACAATACTGGGATATTTTTCGACATTCTCAATAGTAAAATGCTTTTTTCTGGCTATATAAATTAAAATAGTAGTTATGAGTGTCACGTGAACTGATATCACAGTTACGCAATTATTTACATTTATTATTCTCTACTTAAGTATAATGACCGAAAAATACCTTCTTTTACTTCGCCAAATATATCAAAAATTTGTTTTTATAAATTAAAATCCATTTATAAATATCGGAAAATCTAGAAATATATAAACTGTCATTTTACTGATAAATAGTAAGATAAGTTAGTATTCGTTTATAGTCCTAATGAGTACTGCATTCCCGTAATGCATATTGAACCCTCCTCTATAAAAAAGGTTCAGTGCAATTTTGCTCTATCTTGTACTATTGTCAATACGGAAGGGATTAAAAGAAACCCATGAAATTTCAGCGGCCACCGAGTATGTTTTAAAATATCGGTTTTTCATTTAATCGCTTTCGTATTGAAAACAGTGCAAAATAGAGCTGAACATTTTTTATAGAGCAGAAAATTTTGTACAAAAAAAGTTCCGGAGAACGCTAGTCTAAAATGTATAGTTTCGACACTATCAAAGCTGAAATTTAGCATCTTCCGTTGGCTGCATCGTCCTACTATCTGATATATTATAAGCATTATATCTAATACTGTGAGTTCCTTAGGTTGAAGCTTAGAGGCTCATAGTAGAGGAATTTATCACTATAGGAGACCCTCATTTTATACTTGCACAGTTCTATCCATGAGGTGCGGGTCGAAAAACCGACACTTAAAAAAATGGCTGTCCGCTTGTCGATGTGTCTATTTTTTTATGTGTCGGTTTTTTGACTGTCTGCCTTAGGCTGTTGGCTTTATGACTGTCGGTTTTTTGACCTATTCCCTGTCCGTGCAAGCTGCGACTTGCCCTTTGGCACTATCAATTGTGTATTTATCTTGTCATGTTTATTCACAATAAAGACGGCAATAATAGTAATTATACAAATAATAATGACTATTTGATTATTGACTATCTCGACATGGTAAATATTACTATTTTTTTTCTCTCAGTACAGAAGTTGCGTAAAAAATGTTGTATTGACAAATAACTGATCATTTTAATCAAACGAACAACATTATTAAAATACTCGCCAATCCCCAGTTATATATTACACTCTAAAATTCGAAAAGTGAAAATGTCACTTTAATTAAAGTGAAATGCCATTTTTCGATATTTCACTGCAATACAATGACTTTCTCTTGTAATGAAGTGAAAATTTCACTTTTACAAAAGTGACATTTTCGCTTTATTGAATACAGTGAGATTCTTCACTGTTAGCAAAAAAGTGAGGTTAGATCCCGTATCGAAATTCACTGTATCACGCAGTGAGTGCGGTCATTTTGAACTGAACTTTAGCCAGGCGATCTAATGGAAAGACGGAAAGTAACGAACACTTACCGTCTGGTGGTGCGTATGTGTCGTATCCAACACATTTACCCTATGCAGTCTCATTCTCGCAAGCGGTGAAATGGGATTAATTACATATATAAGAAATTCGCGTTCTGAATCCCTGGTAGAAATTGAAATCAGGCTGTCCTGGTCATTGGCCAGTTTCGGGCCAGGGAATGTAACGTCGCGTTTAAGCAGGTCCTTACCAGAAACTGAGCAGGTTCTGTGCAACGCCTGTAGTGATCCGGTCAAGCGTCCTTCAGATGTGTTTTGTTCAGGTTGTTTTACCTGTAAACTTGGCTGTCTGTGGGCTTGCTCAGGGAATGTACAGGTCCTGCACAGACCTGCTTAGGTATTGATCGGGACCTACTTGACCGCGACGTTACATTCCCTGTCCCGAGCCTGACCAGTACCCAGAATAGCCTGGTGAATACCTGGGAAGAACCCAGTCAAAATGTTTACCAGGGATAGGTCGTAGAACTAGTACGACTCGTTGTTTGGGATTACCGCATAGGATAATAGACGTAGATAGTCGGTAATCAATGGAAATTAGTCTATAAACGTTTGTCCAAGCAAATACATATCCAAAAATATGTAAATAATATTAGACATATATTAAATATTCCCTTGTGCTTGCAGTGAAATTTGTATAAAGTGACATTTTCACTTTTACATACAGCGAAAAAATCCACTGTTTAATAAAGTGAATTTTCACTTCTGGAGAGTGGTCCAATCGGCTTATATCTAAAAGTGAGATTTCGCTGTTATGCATTGAGTTTTCACTTTAAGAATTATAGAGTGTAAAGTATTATTACAAGTAGAAACGTATGTGACCTACACTGTGTTCCGCAGAACGTCTGAAAATTAAGATGCCTTCAGAACACAGCTGCAATTCCACCATTTTTTAAATATTTTCGGTTCCCATTTAAGTTTTTCAAATGTTGGTAAAAATAAAAGGAAGGATGTGAATCGTTGTTTTGTTTCAGTTTCTTCAATTACACAGAGAGAAGAAAAATGGTTAATGGAACTATTTCATAATATTAAAACATTTGATGACAAAAAGTAGTTAATTTAACCATTTCTGTAATAAACAAGAACATATATTGTTCAGTTTACCATTTCCCGATATTTATGTTCGCACCATCGTACATAACCTCAGATACTCGGTACTTCAGTTTCGTACTTAAATAGTCAATTCAAACATTACCGAACAGTGAAATGGCCATAATAAAATAAATTAAACGAAAATATCTTCTTTCCTTACAAAAAATAATTATTGTATGGCCCTTTTCACAATGTTCTGATTGCAAAAGTAACACTCTGCGAGCTACAACTTCACATTGTTAATTTTACAATTATTATACTTTATAACTGTTTTTACAATTTCTTCATGATTCCGTTAACCTTCTTTTTCTCTCTGTGTACAATAAAATTGTCAAAAATACGCTTTCAATGGTATTACACTTGGTGCCTCATAAGAAGGTTTGTTTGGTAAGTGGTCATGATGGTTTTACTTTACATAAAGTGGAAAATATCTAAAAAAATGTTTAAAACTGCGGAATGTTCCGGCTGACCTTATTTCATAATTGAAATCATAATCATGCGTGTATTCGAACATAGTGGTACTGAACGAGAGATGATATAGAGAGCAGCGATCTGGTTTAAGTTCACAAAAAATCTGAAGAACCTCAAAAAGATATTGTATTCTTAACCACCATCGAGGGCATATACACGTCAACGAGCGGAAACCGCGTTGCGGCATTGCGCTGCCTTTGCGCGCGCTAGAATAAACGAAAGCTAATTATGCACTCTCGGTTCTTGAAGGAAGGGATTCGAACGAAAAAAGGAGAGCGGATCGCGACAAAAAGCATCGATAATCGACATCCTGCTTGCGTTGCGTTTACTGCATGGTACAAACTCGAGTTCGCCCGACCGCGATCTTTGGATCCAGAACGATACTTGCCGGTCCCCGCTTCACAGACACAATGCTTTAAACAAATAAGCGCTACGGCAAAAAACTCATCTGTCAACGATGCTTCATTGAGCAGGTTGTATGCGGATCTATTATTGTTATCTCCAGGAGAGATAAAATTTCCCTCAACATTCTTCTTAGGAATGTCGTCTCATATTAAAAAAAGGAAACACGAGTATAAAAAAATACAATTAAGAACCAAATTAATATATTTTAGTTAACTACTTAAGTAGTTCAGGTTATTCAACTATTTAATCAGGAATGCTAATCAATCTTTTTTAAAACTGTGAATTTTATTTACTAAGTTCGGTAAATTTGACTTGCAATTATTGTCTGTGTATACAAATTCTGAAAGCATATTCATTAATTATCAAATAAATACATAAATTCCGTTAGCCTTTAAGGAATACTAACGATGCTCAATATACATGTTATTAATATTTAATATACTAATATATATCCACAATATGCCGCTTTGAGGTGGTATTATAAAGACAAATGTATTTTTTAAAATATTCAAGTTATTTTTGAGTTTATTTTTTTCGATGGATCCAAATTTTTGTCTAAGTGACGCCCTAATTCTAAAATTTTAATGTACTCCCTCGATAAATCTCAATAACTTCTTCTTTTTAATATTTGTCAAAGCTAGTATAGATTGTTTCATACCAATGTTATTTTTTGTAACTAATTTTTTTATTTGATTTAGAATACCTCAAATTGTTATTAATTCACGTAAACGGAAATGTTTCTTTTTATTACTAGATACGATCATTAGCGAAAATATAGTCTGGGAAATCTCTTGGGGTGTGCCAAGATACTCATTCCTTGATGGAAGTTAAGTGCGTATAGCTTGGCCATTCCATTTCTTGAAGCGTTATGTTAATTATATCAATTAAGTTGGTCTGTCTCAGAGGTCGTCTCCATATGTCTTGGAACGGACTTTTCCGTTTGTTATTAAGGGTGTAAAGACTGTTCGAAAAAAATATGCGCTATATAGAATAACGGTATTATTGTTCAAATGTAAAAAAAAACTATAAAAATAGCACTTCTATGGAGTAAATAATCGTAATAAAATCACATATAAATTACATTGAAAACCGCGTCGCCTTTTTCAACCGTAACCAAACCTCTCTCTATTCCCGATCTGTCCGATCACAACATTGAGAAAAATATTTAGTAAATTTAACTGAAATGATAAGTTACCCAGCAGTGACTACTACCATGGTAGAGATGTGGCTGGTTGAACTAGCCATTATCCTAACAGCTGGGTATATCTGTTCGGTATTCTAGATAGAATCTCGGTAAAAATAAGGACGAATTCTAGACGAAACCCTGCAAGATCAATAACATACATTTAAAGTGACCTAAAGCAATAATTACAAACTGAACTAGCCAGATCATAAAAATCTAGGATAATTCTGGGCAGATTCTCTAGACCATCTCTACCAGGATACTTGTGTATTTTTCATAGCTGCGTATAGTTGAGATGAGTACAAATTAAGGTCCCACTACGTATCTCACATTTTGCTGCATATTTTTCTCAACATAAATTGTTATATATCATTGGGACACATCCGTATTTGTTTACAAGTGTGTAATAACGCCGAAGCTCAGATGGTTCGGATTCCACCATCATAAACGGTAGGTCCCGTCGCGATTTAGCCCCATATGGGTTCAGAAAAGTCGACGTAAAATAATATTAAAAAAAAATAATAAATTGTTATATGTATCTATCCGGTAATTCCCATACACGGAGAACAATTTGTAGGTTTGAAACGATACTTTTATTTCACGGCTTTCGCATCCTCTAAAAGTATGGGTCGTAGTTAAGGGTATTTTATAAAGTCGAAATTAATTTAAAAATTAAGTAAAAATAACCTTATACAGTTTCAACCTCAAACTAGATGCCTTCGACCCGGGTGCTTACAATTTTGGCTAAATTCGTATTGCAGTTCCCTGACGAAAGGCTGATGCTTCCCCGGGAATATTCCCATTTTAACACTGCCAGGAAAGAAGGCGGCAGAGGGTAGTTCTAGCGTCGTTAGGTCCGAGTAGTTTCTATCCATATATTGTAACAATATCTTGTTCCTTAAATAGGGTGAATATGCCAATGAATGGACGGTGAAGCATTTTTCACACTTTGATCGATTGTAACTTTTGAATTCTTTTATGAAAATTTAATTATGATACCACCATTAGAATCGTTCGACTCTGCTCTTTATGACCGCGTAGTTCAACCTTTGATTTTATTTAATTATTAACCTCGTCTTCATACGTTTGTAAAAAAATCCGCTAAACCCGAATAAATAGACGGGTTAAATGAAATGGGACGTTTTCAGTACCAGTTTTGGATGGCTTTAAAACTTTGCTTTGATTTTAAAAAATAATAAACACTGGAAGATCAATAGTACTGTAAATATTGTTTTGAATGTTCAAAGAATATAAAAATATGTATTTTGTTGCATGTTGTGCATCATACATTCATAAGAAATAGAAATATGTAGAAAATCGTCCATTCATTGGCATATTCACCCTATATTAAAATTGAAAATGAGCATTTTCAAAACTTCGACCCCGACCGCAGATCAGCCGAAGCACTGATAAATGAGCACGTCTTCTTCACACTGATGCTTAAAAACACAAAAATTAATGAAATTTTTATACTAAAATAAAATTTAATCAAATTTTTAAAGTTAGCCCCCCCCCCCTGATACCCGCCTGACTCCCCTGCTTCCTCTGTATCTCTGTTTTTCATGTAATGTATACAATATACATACATATGCATTGTATATATGTATATGTACAATTTATGTTAATATGCTTTTTACGGCATTATCGTTGATTTTACGAAGAAATGAATACAACCTTTTTTGTAGAGAATTCGATGTTCTATATTTTTTGTTTGAAACATTTTTTTGTACGATTTGTATTTTTTGTTAAAAAATGGAAAAAACTTTTTTTTTGAGCGTTTTCTTTTGTTAAACCTCCCCATAATCTAGTATGCATTGTCACCAAAAACTAATCAGATCTAAGTTTGGCCAAGAGAAACCCAAATCCGTTTGTACTTTTTAAATTCGTCCTGCCCGTCGCGAGATATCGCGTATATACAAAATTTTGCCCACGGACGGACGGACGGACGGACGTACAACCTAATGGACACCAATTTTTGTATTGTTGCTTTGGGTTCCTTAGGGCCTGAAACGTCGACATTTGATGAAAAACTATAGGGTAATTTTTTGGCGGGAACTGACCAAATTCAATACTTCGTCCAGACTTAGTCTGGGTCGAAGTAATTTAACTGCGGAAATACCGTAGATAAGATCGCTCAGATTCATATAAATGCAACGTTACCAAAAGTCATGTTTACAACAGCTGATGAAAGTAAAGTACAAAGTTTATTGAGGATTTTATTTATTCCAACTCTCATAGGTATTGAATGATATTGCTCAAAGTCGATTTACCGTCCTATAAAGTATTCCCACAAGTTAAAATACCGAGAATGTTATAATTTATTTCCTGCTTCATAGTTACCTCAGCCTCACAACATTTTAACTGAAGCATCTTTATACCATACTTGAACTTCCTCTAAATTTTCATAAAAATCTGATGTTATTTTTATTTACCATAGAACTCCCTTAAAAAGCATGAAACCACGCTGTTAGAGTATCACTTCATGCTTTTAGAGGACGAACACCTGCTTTTAGAGGATAGGAAAGCTATGAAACAAAAGTATCATGTAAAGTGTGATGTAAAACCTAGAAAATAGTAAAACCGTGTATTTTCAATTGATTTTAGAACTTCCATGAGCACACAGAGGTATCTCTAGCATACGTGGTAGTGGGCCCAAAACTCAAAAGAATGAGGAAATCCTTAAACTACATGTAGAAGTATGCACGGACAATACAAACTACTAACTTAACATCGCCTCAAATTAAGAAACATTTTTCATGGAATTCTACATGTGGCACATCCCCCTAAGGACATTCTTGGGAGCTCCCGAGGAAGTCTTCGGACAAACTTAGTGCTAAAGGGTTGTAATTTCCTTAAAGTTCAAATGTACAATTCAATATAAACGTAAAATGTCAGTTGTTGTTGATGTATCAAATAAATATCTTTCAATTTTTGTGGTCGCAATAGATTCGGAAAAAAGGTTTCAAGAGATAAGAGGAATTCATAAAGATTCTCATTATCCTCTTCACTATCAGCCAAAATGATAGCATTTAAGAGGGAAATTTAGTGAAAAATCAGCTGCGTTGCATGAAAACAAATGTTCTATTAATAAGATAAAAGATAGTTTGAAAATCAGCTTGAAATTATATAAGGTAAAAAGTGCTCATCCCCGTAGCTGTGGAGAAACATTTCGAGTCGGGTCTCGTATACGTCGTCGAATTCCCATTCGTGCGCTTACCTCTCATCCTCGCGCAAATTCTGAAGAAGAGAGTAGAGACGCAGAAGGAAGATGGAAGGGACCAAGCGCACCAAGCGTTCAGCTCGCTTTGCCGAGCACTGATGATAGTTTTTGCAGGCTAAGATTTTTTGTCCTACCCTCTCTCTTTCCCTCTCACTTACTCTCTTTCTCGCTTTCTCCCCCGACCCACCCCCAAGGGTGGATGATATATGACCGCCCCCGGAGACACTGTCCGCCTCGGGAGAGAGCAAATCCGTGTGAGTGTGAGAGAAAGAGAGAGACGAGGGGGCAGGAGTGAGAGAGTGAGCGAAATCGCGATTCCTCCGGAAGAATTCCTTACATACGTGTGCGTTTATATAGGGATCCGATCGTTAGCTGTGATTTCGAAGTCTAGCTCATCTTTTTATTTATTTTTCTCACCAGTTCTGCTGTACAATCGATTGATCTCCGGTTTACCGCCGACTTGTACTGCCGTCGGTTACGCACCCCTTTTGCCACTCACTTTCGATCACATCAAATTATTCTAATCAATTGCCACCCAACACTTGGATCTACCGTAGTATTGAAGGGGGACAATTGCTGCAGAAGAATTTCGAACCATTCAGTTAAGGACTTGGAAACTGTCGTTACATTGCGACGCAGTTTTACAAAATGATTATTTGGTCCAAGTACGAGGAAAATTCTTAGAAGTTACGTGAATCATGTACATCACAATTAGTTCAAAGTTGATGCCATTTTATCGCTAAAATTTTTCACTTTAGATCATAGTAACCAAAGTAGTTATTCCACTCAACAGTTGCGTGAAATACGAATTTTTTGTTTAAAGTCCACTTTATATCAAATCCAATTTTTCGACTGTTCTTGCAAGAGTTAATAAAACCTAGTACTAAAATTCTTATATCTAACTTTAGGAAGTTTTGGTTACAATTTGTGTCATGTATTATAACACTACGTTCGTGTGAAACACATTGCGAACAAGGTAAGGATTTCAGGAAATGAATATATTTCAGAGATATTTACTAGGGTTTGTTCAAAACTTTAATTTCCCTATACCCTTTATCGGAAATCAAGTCTACGTATGCAGGGTAGGTTAGGACATGCGATATTCAACGGCACCATTAGGCGTGTCCTGGAAAGAATAGAAGAGGCTATATTGCGTTTAGATATGACCTTGCTTGTGTTTATAACTTTATTTAAGTTTAGTCGAACATAATTTTATCTTCAATGGATATTTTAACTGACCGCACAAATCGATTTGTGCAATAAAAGAAAAAAATGCAGTCATATTAATGGCTACGTTTTCTGTTGCGTTCTCTGAATTGCGTTTCCTTGCAGAAATTTCATAGGTGAGAACACTGAACGTAACCCCCTCTGTCGATTCAGCAATGAGGAATGATAAAATTGAGCTAATCCCTCGCAAGCCATGCAAAAAGCGATGGAGTACCAATTTGTTGGAACCACATTCATTGTCATGTTGCCAAAACGACCTTTTCTACCAATTGTAGAAGTCCATCATACAAAAAATTGTTCCTTCTAAAAAATGCGGGCCAATTACTTGATTATCAATGATACCAGTCTACACATTTAGGTTCCGATGGTATTCATCAGTATACTAGTCCGATGAAGATTTTCTGCAGGTCAGTAATGGTAATCATAACAAATTTTGACAAATTTTTTAGACAATCCTTGTGTAAAATCTACCATGATCTTGATAATAACAGTTATATTGGAAAATCTTTTGTGCAGTGCTGCATGTTATGCTTAATTTCTCGTAAAGAAATGTAAGATATAATGGTTAGTACAGCAGAATGTGCAGATTAGTAGGTTGTTTTCTTTACTGAAAAGTTGCTTATTTTGACAATTTCTCTCAACCTTACGAATTCACCAATCAGAAGAATAATGTAACTTATGGAGGTTCCGTTCCCGATACAATCGCGCAGCCACTCGCGGAGATATTCTCCTAATATCTGAAGAATGTCAAATACTTCATTTGTCAAATTAACCATCATACGTACATTCACAATACCGATTAGAAAAATGTTGCCTGGTATTTGACAGTATGTTTTTTGATATTTCAAAGTCCTCTTCATTTAAACAATTATCAAAACGTAACAAATTAAATATAACACGTTTATTTGCACCTATGGTCCAATATCTTACGTAAAATTAATAATATAAAAATAAATTACCCTAAATAGAAAATGATCAAGGTCACAATATCCCTTTTACGTATTTTTTTTGTGAAAAATGTGGTGTTTCTTTGAAAACATTGACTTGACCTTCAAATTATTCCATTGTGAAGATCACAGTCGGCCGTAAAATGTTCGGATTTTTCATTTCTGAAGTCGTAGAGAATACGGGTTTCCATTTTAAAAAATTCACGTCAACTTTGAAATTACCTTTGAAAGTCACTCATGATCAAAATCATAGCCGATCGTCTTCATTTTCCGATTTCATTTGTGTGAAAAAATACGGGTTTCCATTAAAAAAAAAAGTAATATGTTCATTTGGTCTTGAAAAAATATTCAAGGTCGTGGTCAAGGTCAAATATAAGGCAATTGAATACCCCAGGGTTAATCTTAAATGCAATGTTCGAAAATTTTATTGCCTTTTGCGTACCTATAAATAATACTTGATTTTTATGAAATATCTGGCTTACGTTACGTATTGTTCTTTTTATTTTAATTTTCTGATTCTTTAACCTTATTAGCGTCCAAACATTACAACTTATATTGTAACTCTGTATTTAAAACTTATAAAATAACAGTTAAACTGAAATAATTAAATTCATCACCGATGATCAATTTTTATTTTTTCTTACTTGATGATTAGTTACACTTGGTTAATGTACTTTAACTGGATACTCCAGACTCCTTCTATACGGATTTCAAGACAATCCAGAATATCGATATAAAGACAACGATTTTGCTAATGTCTTTTCTAATATTAGGACATCATTAGGTCAAACGATGCTTTACGGATATGTGCTGATTTTTATATGTGAAATTCCGTGTTAATCATCTAGTCGAATGTTGAGAGAAGGATAAATGAAACGGAATTTAGCGAACGTGTCAGAGAAAAAGCTTATGGAAAAGATAAAAAATGAAGTCTCCGTCGATATTTCATTTTGAAAAGGAATCGAGAAGGAAGGAAGCCGGGAATTTCGAAGAGAATGGAAAACGAGCGCAGATCTGGTATTGCCAGCGAGTCGGGTTTTTTAGCGTAGGGGTGAATCGGATAATCTCTCAGGAATTAGCAAAATATCAACAACCTCCCCAGCCCCTCTCCCTCGTGCTACGGAGTTCCCCGTCGATGCGTCGACTAGGGATGGGTTACGGTGGCGGCGAAGGCAGCCTGCAATGAATCAACTTATTTAAGGGTAGTTGGATTTCGCGAGTCGATGCACGACGTCGTCCTCGTCGCCGTCGTCGACGTCGTCGTCGTATATACTACAGCGTCCCCTCCGTGCTTCCGCCCAATGATTTATTGTTTTCCTTCCAAGCCACCTACACTAGCCTCCGTATACTTGCCAGTTACGATGAACCACCACCCCCTCCCCCACCTCCAGCTCGCCCCTCACCCTCTTCTCATTTCACCAAATGTACGCAAAATAGTTGAAATTTGTTGCCCCGACTCCGATCAGCGCCATCCTCTGATCTTTAGTATTATGATGACGTACACGTTCGCTGCAGTTTCGAGACGCACCTATACCCCTTCAGCCACTTGTAGAAATGGCTTTAGAAGAAATATGAATTCCTGAAGCTTAATTTATCCAAATACATTAGGTATTGTTATTCTATTGGAATTCAGTTCGATTACTACAACAATTACGCCCAATTTACCCTGATAATTACATCCATTAAAAATTACATAATAACATTACATTGTTAACTGTGCAGATGCACAGAAACAAACGCATTCACTGATTTGAATTGTGTGTAAAATATCTAAAAACGTTAATAAGTTTAAATTAATTTTTGACATGTATATTCGTGACGGGCACAATATCTTTAACTTTGGAATGTCGATTCTCTGAACAAATTAAGGACTTTGCCGTATCTGAAATTCTGGACTCTCATACCAAGCTAAAGGTATTTGGCTACAGATGTTTAGCATAGAAGACGAGTTGCGGGTGAACACGTTTTCATCATCCCAGTAGAAATTTAGGATAATTATATGTGTACTACATTATGGTATAAACGCTAATGAACCCATTCTATTGATAAAAACCAGTCGTTTGGCCTATATAAGACTGACTAAAGAATAAATTTATTACGTCATAAAGTAACTGTTATGATTTTTCAAATAATAAAGACATTATCATTCTATCAAAATAGTACCAGGAATTAATAATTTAAAATGCTCTTTTACTGGACAACTAAAGCTTCCCCCGGTCAATAATATCAATTTCTAAATAAAAATATTCAAATTAAACGAGAATTAGATATATTTTCAAATCCACTTTTTGCAATTTAATAAATTTAGATAAATAAATGTTGTAGATACTCCTAAAAACCTCCATTTTTTACAACACTTGATATTCTACCATTTTATGGTATTTGGGACATGACTATCAATATTAAAATCATTACTCCATATTAAGAGAAGGTCATCGCCTATGTTTAGTGTTAAATTCATATGTAAAAAAATAGTTACGTTGGGTTAAGTACATGACACTAATTTTTTGGAAATTGCTGTTTTAGACATTATTAGCAATATGAGTTTTCATAAATATGAACTATGCTATGGATACTTTAGCCATTAACGAAAAATTTCGGGTATTATTCATAAATATGCTACCTGATGTTAACGGTAGCAGTGGCACCTGAAATGTGCAAAATAAAAAGGTGGATCTTTTCATGCGGCACATCTATAATTCGGTTTTAAATGCTTTCAAATATGCTGTGACCACTAGATTTCAACAAATCTTATCATAACAAATATATAACAATTGAACGTACGATTTTTCCCACAAACAGTGGTTTCCAACTGCATACGTTTTTCACATGTCTGGATTTTCATATAAATAGGTATCTAAGGATTTTTAGAGTCGCTGATTACTACTCTGAAGTTATAATACAACATTGAAAATGTGGCAGCTCCATATGGCAAACATATTTTACGTAGTTCAGACTTTTTTTTTAAATGGAAATATAACTATTTTTCTCAGGAAGGCACCTAAACGTTTACTTTATTTTAATTATCGAAAACACACAGCTGAGTGACGATGAAAACTCATGACAATCGAATACCATGAAAATGGAGCAATTTTTGACGTTTGTGTCCGCTACATTGAATCGGCTAATTTCAGTTTGAAATAGATTATTATAATTTTGGCACTGGATTCATGATCAGTGGCCTAAAAACCACCAAGTATCATGTTGCATCGAAATGTAATGTCCATATATGTAGAATCCGCCATAATTTCAAAAAAATATAAATTTCAACTTTGGTTTCAGTATTAGCGACCTCAACAACATCTATGAAACATATTTCATCGATATCAAATTCCTTACATTTATGTTGAAGCTATCAGTATAAAACGAAGGTAATATTGATCGACTATCTTAAAATCGTCACGACAGTGCATTATTACTTGTGAAGGACGTATGTAAATGCATGCTTAACAGCATTGTGGTTGCAATTATAAAAAAAAAAATAATTTTACTGCTCAAAGGTTTGGTGGATTTACCCATTTATTTTATTTGATTATTTTTCAGTTTTGTATTGTACGTTAAAAAGTGGACTTTACACATATGATCTTGATGACCTTGCTAGTAGCTTTCATGACCTTCACCCTCAGTGCGCCCAAAAAAACAGTAGCATATTGAGCGGAGGTATCCGATTTTCGGAAATACGCCCTAAACGTTCTGTTTTTCTACTTCTGCATTTTTAAAAAATGATCACCTTTTGCATAATGATTTTTAAGCAACCGTATCAAAATATTAATAAAAATTGACTTTAATCCTCAGGAATCGACTTATAAGTTTTGAATAAAAACTCTAATTTCGAATGATGATCCCCAGTAGTCATAAAATAATCAGGAACATTTATTAGGTCCGCAAAAGACCTTGTTCGGGGCGATTCTCGAAAGAATACCGAATTAAATAATTTTAACGTGCTTGGCAAGAAACGGGTTAAAGGGGACCTGATTCCGGGATTACGGAAGTCGACGGCTACCGGCAGTAATAATTAGTCATTTATGAAACCGTAAGAGGGGCCGCAAATCGGCCTCCCTCTCTCACTCTGATACTCTCTTATGCCCTCCTACCCCCATCGAATGAGCAACGAGGGTGTCGCGGCTCCATGGGAAGACCGCGTTATCTTCAATTATTAATCACATCGTAACACGTAGCGAGGCTGTGTACTCTAGACGCTAGCGCGAGATCGAAAAGGTACTGGAAAGAGAGAGATTGAAGAGAGAAAGGAAGTGCGAGAGAGGGAAAGGGGCAAGAGAGATTCACTGTCGCGTTTGGTGTCCCATAGACTTATCTGACACCTTAATCAATTCTGAGTTATTAATTATGGTACCCTTCGGCTTTTGGCAGGACCGTCTATACCTAAGACCATTGTCTGCAGATTACAATGCGGTGTCAACACGATCAGAGTCACCTTAGCGGGAACCGCTCATTAATAATTATTTAAGCCAAGTACGGATATCGTTTCATCTAATTTTCCAACAAAAAACTCACTTGATAAAAACGTACTTAAATATCTTTAAATGAATTCTAAGAACGTTCATTCACCGTTCCTATTCAATTATGTAAAATTACAAGTACTCAAAAATTCAATATTTTTAGTATTTAATTTTCTAGTTGGCATGTTTATAATCATTGTATGTATGTAGACTTATTGAGCCAAAACTTCATAGGCAACGAACGACGCATCTGAAAACAAATTTGGAACATTCAATATTTAGTTTGAAATGTAATTGCCCTTGTTACCATTATCAACTGATGAAATAGAAATCTACTGATAAGTCAAAGGAATGGGCGGTTGAAAGCTTGCATGAACCGAAGTTGAGCGATCGTCTATGCTAATACCTAATCCTGTCGGAAATCCATTCGAGTGACGTTGACGGATTGGCTCGGGAACTTGCATCTCGCTTAAAATCGTCTCAGCAGGCAAATTGAGATCCTCGCCACCATTTGTTTTCGACATTCGGTACATTTTATTCGGAATTCTCCTTTTTCAGCCAAACTGCGCGCATTCTACAGTTCTCCGAGCTCCCACCCAGCGGCACAAAATAATGCTTTTTATATTTCAGATTCTTCTTACATTTTTCTAGGACAGAAAGCCGCTGCCCATAACACCGAAAATGAGGAGAATGTTCCGAAAGTATAAAAAATTAATCACTGCGGCGACAAAAGGTTCGCTCAAAGACAATAGCTGCGGGCGAGAAAAATATTTTTGCCCTGCTCGCTCTCACCCTTTAAGGGTCATCTCTCGTGATAATAAATTGCTCCTAAAGATTTAACGTTGCCCTTGTATAACTCGCCTTTTATTCCTTGAAAAATTCCCGCTTACGTGTTACATATTGCTCATCGTTTATGCTATTCATGGCCACTTTTACGGGAAATAATCTTATAATGTTATTGTTATACGCGCTGTATAGCACTTGGCAATGCTTAAAATCAGTCCATAGTTAATATTGATGTTGGTGCGGAATATACTATACATTAAATAAAAATTAATAAAATGTGAACAGTTTGAAAAAGCATAATAATTGTCCGATAATTCATGTAGTGTGCACTAGGGCTGGAAATTAATCTGAAATAAATCCAGTAAAAAATATTTATTATATTTATTTCTTTTTATTTTATTTTTAAGTACGTCGTATCTAAACTTGAAATACTTTTTAAATCTGATAATTGTTGTTGATGGTCAAATTTGACGGATAAGTGAAAAGTTTTGAACTTAAACGTAATTGGTTTAATTTCTTTGAACTAATGTCGATTTACTGCCTTATCACATTTTCTTTTAATACAAATTTTTTGCTCGCGAAAAGTTTAAATTCTAAAATGCACTTCAATGATTCATATTTACAGTAACGAAAACATGCACAAATTTTTTCAATCCAAGTACAATAATTTTTCAATGAAATATTTGTAACTGTCTTGTTTTCAGCATATTTTCCCAGTTTAATACTAATATATTTCCTTCAAATTTATTTAGTTATTGGAAATGGATTTATTTAATAAATTATTGAACAGGGTACGCTGTTCGACAATTAACCAAGAAGGATTTAGTAATAGTTTATGAAAGTGAAATAAACCACCATAAACTCTTTTTCTATACCGCTTAACAATTCTCCATCAACAAACTTTTTCCACGTAACATTGTATCCATGCACTTTTTGCGTTCAACACGGACACCTAACGATATACGCATAAGAAAAAGTAAAATGTATCGAACTTCAACAACAGCAAGACTTCCGAAACATTTCCCCAAAGCATTTTCTACAATGTCTTAAGTATATTCAAAGACGCGCAAAAAAAATTTACAGCGCGGAATATTTTTAACATAATGTAAATTAGGTATTATAAAAATCGTAATCGTGATTTGAAATTAAATATTTATAATTAATTATTAACCATTTATCATTTCGATGAGGTCACTAATACTTCAAATCATTGGAATAAATAGGCTAATATATTTTAGTTTCGCGCTTTTTCAAATTCAAGAACATAAATAAATCCAATCATCAATAATACAAGGAAACTATTTAATCATAAATAGGAAATGTTTAAAATAATTTTATATTGTTAAAATAAAATTTAATTTTATATAAATTTATTACGTATTCTGGTATTGAAAGATGTGAACTTTAAGTGAATTACCAGATAATTATTAGGTATTGTAAAAATCAAGGTTTCTTCTCAAAATAACGAATTAATCGATCTTAAAATTAAAAAGAAGGTTGCTGTCATAGATTGAGTTGTTGGGTAAAGTACACTAATATTTTATTATTTTTAGTAAGAAATGTATTTTTCCAAATAGTTCATTTGGAATCCCTAAATGCGTTTATTTAAACAAACAAAACAAAACAAAAAGATCAAATTATCTGTTTGTAAGCAATAACATAAAACAGTAATTTATTATCTTGGATTAAATTGCATGTACCTTGTACAATTGACGCTTTGAAAAAATAATTCAAATAAGCGATATAAATGATTTAGCACAATATTTTCATGAATATTCGCAGACGTTAATTAAGAACTCTTTTGATATCCACCCTTTATTCGCGTACTTATGACGTGGAATCGGTAAATTATTCAGTACACATTCCATTCTCTACATTATAATGTGTTAATTAAGATTTTTTACAGATTCTAGATATGTCCATTCGATATGAACGTAAATGAATAGTATAAAACGTCGCGATGAAACGAGCGTATTAGAATACATTTGGCCCTTACACATTTACAAAAACTTTTCTTCCCAGCGCCTGAAGCCATGAATTATTTCAATTTTTCGCGCAAAGACTTGTTTCTCTAACTAAGTGAATAAGACATAACCGTTAAATTCACATTAATAAAAAGAAATGTTAATTGGTTAAACGTTCTGCATATTATTCGTAGTCGTTTAAAAATTAAACTTCAATACATTAAAAAGCCAAAATAGTAGTAATTACTGGGCATCCACGACTATTGTCGAGTTTTTTTTTACAAATAAAACGTAAAAACTTTCTGGAAAATTAAAATGTAATATGTAATTTCATTCGCATTTTCTGTTGAATACCACCGAACCTTTAACCTTTTTGTATTAAAGCTTACAGATGAAAATTCTAGAATAGACGCATTCAGTGACTTAAACCGTGTTTTAGAATTAAATTGCGTGTAACTGAACTGTTGAAGACCAGGATATTTCAAGTTTTTTTCATTTTTCGGAGTATTTACCAATTCCCTATTAGAATTTCTCCAATATGGATAAATATTGCTTCAAAATTGTCTTAGTTTTTAATGTAGCGACTTTTATTTTTAAAAATATCAAGATGGTGGAGTTACAACTCTGAAGTCATATCATGAATATAAGTTACCCAGTTTTGGAAATGTTAAACTCATTTTTTAAAACTGTTGTTAATTTAAAGAAAATCTGTGGTTCATAAAAGATTCGTATTCAATAGCACAAAAAATGGAAGCATTGCAAATTACTTCGATCGTGAATGTAAGTCGGACAACAAAAAATGCCTCACAGTTTTTTAGAAAATATCGATGCTTCAGACCCTACAGATAACAAAAAAAAAATTTATTCGTGGTATTGTGCGTCCACCTGTCCGTCGGTAATGACACATTTTTGTTTGATATTAGAAAGACGGATTTAAAAGTTGATACGAAGTTCTTGTTTGATATGGCCTAACTTAGATCAGATTAGCTTTTTGGGGTTAGTCGACATTATATCAAGGGAAGATCAATTTAAAAAAAAATTGTTTGCATTTAATTTCATAATATGTATGATGTGTGGTTTCTCTGACCGTAGATTAAAATATAGAATGTAATTATGTTGGTGTGTCGATCTTTTTTGAAAAAATAAAAAACACATTTCTTGAAAAAAAAATGTATTTATTTTCTACGTTTTGACCTCTTGTGGGCCGTCTTCAGGACTGATTACCTTCCGAATCGGTTGCCAATAGATGACAGGAAACTCATGATGTTGATTCTCGGTGTTGAAAATATATGTTGTATTGTTTCTTCGATCCGACATGACAGTTCAAAAATTAGTTTAAGACTTATTTTATTTAGTCTATGATAATTCTGTTATTTATTAATGATTTGGCTGTTAGTTTAGCAAATAGTCATTTTCATCATCAAAAAACGGTAATTGGCAAATAGAAATTGCCAGTCGCCCAACCTGTATAAAAAACATCAGCCTGACCCGACGGCATCATATCTGATTACTCTGATCATGACGTCGCATTAAACATTACAAAATTATTAGTGAATCAGAAAGTATTACGGAACCGCAGAGTTTTCACCATGTCGAAATATCCATGCGAGGCTACGCAAACACTAGTTTAATTTTAAGGCTCTAAAAATAAAGTATTAAAAATAAAGATATTTTTATATATTCAATATAATAGAAGGAACCAATGTGTGTGATGCTGAGCTTATGAAGATCAATAATGACTCCAATTTTAATAAAGAACTTAAAAAGTAATCCTTCTAGGAGTGTTACTTACTTTTTACCACCCATGATATAGGTAGTTCGGACTCGGTTTTATATCAGAATTATGTATGTCCAACGTCTACATAGAGTTGCAGATATCCGAAACACGAAGAGATAAAGGAAAACGAGTAAAATTACGAATGCTTTTGATAAAATCTCATTACGGAGGATTAAAACCCTCGTATTCCTGAAATCATGTATGACATGACACTCGCATAATCCACGTGTAAGGACTTGATCCCGATTTAACTATCTGTCCGTGCAACAAACACGCTTGTCGGATTAAAATGTGACTGCTCGAAAATTCTGAGAAGATTTCAGTAATAATGTATTCGTAGAAACAAATTCAAGTGTAATTTTAATCTTTTATTGAGGTAAATGGCAAAAGTTAAATTGATGTAGTTTTTTGTTTAGTCTTATGCTTAGTTTCGAAAATATATTTTTCTCCACTAGAGACAATTTTAAATATATCGTATTTTTGTCGTACAAATATCAAGCGTGGCGTGCTTCCTACACTGAGAGAACTTGTATAACAATTTTTACTATTTTGATTAGGAATTCGAACACAGACCTGAAATCATGTTGATTTTTATTATTGTTTTAGTAAATTTTCATACTTTGTATAGAAAAATGTCCTATGTGGATAGGAAAATTTATTAAAATAATAGTAAAAATTAACATGATTTCAGGTTTGTGCGCGGATTCCTGGTCAAAATAGTAAAAATTGTTATACAATTTCTCTCAGTATAGAACATTTGAATTAGCATTCATCGTAGGAGGCATTTACGAACTAATATGAAGACCATGTATTGCAGATTAATTTAAGTCTTTCTACAATGCGTCTATCACTGACAATTTTTTTGTAATGACAGGGTTACAGCATTTGTGATGAAACACAGCCAAAATCACCTACGAATCTACAACGATAAACAAAGAAACAAATCTCCGGCCAACTTGTGCTACAACAATATTGTCCGAACTATTTTTAGCTAGCTACTTTCAATATTTTTTATACCATTGTTGCTAGACTAATTTAAAATTGAATTTCATATGTGGAGACAAATTTTGTCGTTGTTTTAAACCAGTGCAATAATTTACTGTTCTTCAATTTTACCCTCATCATCAAATTTCGAAACCAGGCATTCGTGAGATTAAGTGGAGCTTTAGAGGCGAATCATTTATACTCAAAATTAAAGGTGTAAATAAGAAAATGAGTAAGAAAAGATTCATGGTATTTAATGTAACGAAATAATTCACATTCGGACATCGACAACATTTTTTGGCATTTGATTATTCTTGGTATTCCAAGTTCACTCGTATGCAAGAAATGCTTCCGGTAATTAAGAAACAATCGGGTACCCTCAAATCCCAGTTTTTTTCATAATGTTGAAGTTTAAAACGCTGGAATCCAATGAATAAATTTTCTTTTTTAATTGAATGAAATTTTGTTACAATCCTTGTCAAGTATAATCCCAATTAACCATAAAATATGTTTCTAACCCGAGGAGCACGGGTGGGGGGATGGTAAAAGATGAAAAACACATATAACGCCCCTTAAAAGTTGCAATTACAGTTATGACCCTCGTGTGTTTCTTCCAATAGTTAATAATGATGGCAATAAATAATCTGAGTTGTTTTTTTTTTAATTCGAATGGTAGCAAGACAACGCTAGAGGGGGAATGTGTATTTTTCATATTTTACGCCAACCCCCCCCCCAACCCCCCTTATTTAACAAAAATTTTCATTCGAGAAAAAAAAAATTGTTCGTTGGACTCCAACGTTTCCAACGTCAACCTCATGCTGTTTCTTGAAACACAACAATTAAATTAATATTTTGTTGTTTATAAGTATCTAATAAATCTAAAGCTCAGATGGTTCCGATTCCACCTTCATAAACTGTATAGGTCCCGTCGCGATTTAGTCTCATATATGGGTTCAGAACATTCGACGTAAAATAATATTAAAAAAAATATTTTGTTGAGCCAATTCATTAACTTAATATTTTTCTTTTAATAGCATAATTAAAAATTAGTTATTAAGTGTTAAAAAGCTCACTCTTTTTTAAAATAATATTATAAAAATCGTTGCAGTGATAATAAACACACGTTGTATAGAAAACTAGATAAAAGAAACTAACGTAAGGGTGTTAATCGATTGCAGAAAAAGTACCGATAGTGAGTTTAAGAAATGAAGAATGGATATAAGTAAGAGTATGGATCAGGAAAGCGTACGGGGCAGGGGGTGGTGACGGGATATCCGTGAGGAAGAGCAAATTGTATTTCGCCAGCGTACACGTAGGAACCCAGTAGAAATGTTATTGAGACAGGGTCTTTTCCCTAGGTCGATGTATCATTTGCTGCTAGGTCGTTAGCCGGTTTCAATTAGTTTTCCCTAGTCCCGCGAACCGGTCGTTCGACTACCCGCGTATCCTCCCACGGGCCAGTACCTAACCGTAGTCGCAACTTTCGCTTTTTTTGGTAATTAGGAAAAGCTCGTTGATGCAATACGATACTATGTTCATCTTCTTTCAACGTTTCTTTCATAAATTCCGCTCTTCGAATCGTCGATTACATTATGCGAATCTAACAGCATTCTAATATAACAGTAATTGTCTATACGTCCCTTCCGGTACAAAATTTTGTTAGCTATAAAAATTATTATGTCATTCGGGGGTCTTCACAGTCGCTGATTGCGAATACGAAATAAGTTTTCAACGAATCCACATAGCGGATCCAATATGACGCATGGGTTTTTAATAAATTGAACATGCCGGAAAAAAGGACTGCCATTTCTTTTCTTTAAACAATTCCGAAATCAACGGTTTTTTTTGGCCTGTGTGGCGGCTAAAATGAAAAAAGTCATTGTATTATATAGAACTTATTACAAATTTAAAGTGTAAAGGAAAATGAAAAAATTAGTACATGTTGATTTAGCTGTTTTTTAATCTGAAGTCATAGAGATTTCTTATGCAAAAATATCAGAATTATTTGTTAAATTTACAGAATGTCGATTATTATCTGATTGACAATAATTTCCAGAATGTAGGCTTATTGTCAATTAGAACGTATTTGGTAAGAAACGAATATTAAACAGTATTTTAACCACGTTTTAAAAATGGAGTATTTTTTATAAAATTAAAATGTTTTTTTTTTATCTATATTTATTTGCAATATTTTCTATACTTGAATTAATATTCAAAATCGTTTAATAACGTTAAAATTATGGTGTTTCATTGTTACACGTGGTAACATTTTTAAAGCTAAATTTCTATGACCTTCACATCATTTGTGAGGTTTGTTTAGTAAACAGGTATTTAAATAAAAGAAAATATACAAAAAATTAAATTTGAGGAAGTAAAGAAGCTAAGACGGAAATTTTGTATGAACGGAAAAGTCGTTGACGGCAATCGGTTTTATATCGGCTTTATTAAACAATTCGTTTGAGATTTTCCAGAAAGCTTCTTTCATGCCTAAGGAACAAATGTTTCATTTGAAGTAACACTTTCTACGTTTATTTATTTTCAAGAAAAATGTTTTTTTTTTTTATTTTTTCAAAAAGACCGACATAATTACATTACATATTTTAGTTTTGATATTTTAGTAAAGTAAAACAAAAATTGATTCGTTTATTTCTGTTGTATGATATTTATAGTTACTTTGCATTTGCTAAATCCACATTTTCATCATCAGAGAAACCGTCTGTCACAATCAAATCTGCAAATTACAATTGTAGCATTTTCCACGTTTGACGTTGCAAAATTACTTGCAGAATCTATTAAACATTAATCATATTCATTTTTAACAGAAGAAGAAATATTATTAGCAGTTTCCATGACAAGCACTGAACCTGGATGCTGCTAATATTGATACCATTTAAATAAAAGTCAGTGAAGAAGAGAGATGTCGTTTATGTCATTGTTTTTAATACAGACAAATCTACTGTTCACGATTGTCGACGTCGAAATTCACATTTAAATATTGGAAGCGAACAATTTATAAACGCTATTGGATATATCATTCTTTAGAACATCTCTATATTTCGCGGTCTCGGTCTTACAAAATTCATTTCGCGGCCTGAGGACAAGAAAATTTTCTTTTAGGACTCAAATATCTCAAAATCCTAACGAATTGGTCAATTCTGACTTCGGATTCGAATTCTGCGCATAAAATTAGTTCCAACCATTTCACTTGATATTTGTTACTTTGAAGATGGATTTTGAAAACTTTTCAACCAAAATGGTTCCATTTTTGGAAAATTTCTCCGCCATATTGTAGCCGTCATTTTAAATTTTCAGAGTACATTATCAGATTTGTAATCAGCGACCTTGAAAACCCCCGAGTAACAAGTTTCAAGCAGAATGGTTAGATTTTTCAAATAAGTGCCGCCATATTGGATCGGCCATTTTTAATTTCCAAAATCTGACCTCATATTCGTAATTAGCGACCCATAAAACCCCCGAGTAACAAATTTCAAGCGGTTTTATAAACTTTTTATGCATACATTGATAGAACACAATGTCATACTTCAGGATTAATATTTTGCAAAATTTGTGAAAATTATCATCTTTGTGGATTTATATATTTTTTTTTGAAACAGCGATTATGAAAATGGACAACGCCATCGTATTCAGTCCACCTTAGACTGTCTAAAAATGGATTTGGTTTTATTTTACATAAATTCCAGAATTTGTTAGTCTACTTTATATCATGGCAAAGATTTGCCTTTTTATGGCAATCTGGGAAAAGTCCAAAATGACAAAGATCTTCGTCATTGTCAGTCAAGGGATTAACAAAACACTGTATAGAAACAGGTGATGCTTTCGATTGTGAAAAACCAGTTATCTTAGCCAAAAAAATAAACTATAAAAAAGAATTAGAAAATTTCTAAATAAAAAATCATGAAAATGCAGTCAATATCAGATTCGAGATATCAAACCTTCCATCAAATTGTTTTTATAAAAAAAAGAGGTTTTTTCTGCCTTATATTAGTGAATTTTTCATTCCTCTTTTATATGCACATAATTCCATATATAAATTTTCTGTTTAACTTTTACATCTTAAAGGAGTCGATTTTCAGAAATATAAACCAAAACTTAAATAACTAAATATAACTAATAAAAAAACATTCTTGAATATGTGCATATTAACTAATAGCCTTACTTACAACGAAATCTCGTTCACTCTGCCGTTTTTCACAAAAATTTCAGCATTTCTCTGTGAGAATCTCACAACTTAATGTAAAGGTAAATTATACAGTTTCCATTATTTTTTTGTTTGATACCATTTTCAATTCTTAGTTTTATTAATTTTAATTGTAATATTTTAAGCAGCTTCTTAAATAACATCCAAAAACAATTTTTGAACATTCTTTTTTATGGAAATATATGTTCCACCTCTGTACGACAGTATATTCAAAACTTTGTAAGTTTTTATTATCTTTAATTATTGTATATTTTTAGGTCCTCTTTATGTATTTTTTGTTATTTTAATCATTAAATGATTATATCATTGTACTTTCTAGATGGAAAATAACTTTATAAAAAACTGTCATTAAGATGACTTACGAGGGTGATGCAACTATATCACCGAGCGTATTAAATTTCAATTTTAATGTTCAATAAATTCATGTGACCATAACAACCAAGATATTTTCTACTATAGTACACATTTAGTGAAAAATTAAATAAAACATTAAATGTATGCATAGTGTACTCGGAAATGAAATATTTACACTTGCACACTTAAGAACACATATACTTGTGTTTTTCGTTTCACTTCATTTCGCTTTGTAATGTAAAAAAATATATTAGAAATGTACCCTAAGGGAAAACTAATTCCAGTTAACTTTATAAGCTAACAATAACGCATTGAAATATTCTAAATCTCTGTAATTTTGTTATTTCGCACCATTACACTGCTTCGAGTTGTTCAAGCATCGAGCACTTTAAAATGTAGAATGCATCATTTTTTAAGTACCATTTAAAGAATTAAATAAATTTTCAGTTTAAAATTGGTTAACATTCTAACCTATTTTTTATATAATAGGGGAAATTTATTAAAGAGTTCACAGTTTCATAAATTTAACATAACCTATAATTGCACGTATGAACATACATATATGCTTTCATTTATATTTGGTAGACTTAAATGACATTTAGTGCGACGTGTAAATACCAATTTTTTCCATCTACATGCTTTTGAATATTTCTAATGGTCATTTAACCAAAACAACCATGAATTCAGACATTTTGAAATGTGTGATACGCTTTCATTTTCACTGTGGCCAATACATACACATTTCTATATGAGTTACAAAAAACAAATAAAAAAGTAAACAAAAATAAAGAGTGCCCTTTTCATTTTGTCAATTATATAAAAAGAAATTAATTGAGATATTGAATTTCAATATGTTATTATATTTTACACATTAAATAATAACCGAGAAATGCAAAAATTACAGAATAGAAATGTAGAAAATATTTGGTACTTACCGAATGAAAGTTCGCCAAGTGTCAAGAAATCCTTTCTCAACGATGTAACAAGGTTTGTCGCATTCCACGGCATCCATAATTTTATTACGATTCTTTTCATAGTACAAGTCACTAAGAAGATCTTTCTGTTGCTTGGCATTGACCTTATCAGATTCTTTTGTCTTACGAGCTACTTCAAGATTGTCCTAGAATAGTTTTTGGAAAATAATATAAATAGCAATCATCTCACATAGGCTCCAAAATGTCTACATACAAGAAATTTAATAAATTTTTCACCTGGCATATAGTACAAGATTCAGCATTGGAAGAATATTCGGCAGACTGTGGAAAATACTTTCTTAAAATAGACCATGCTACATGAGGGACGATTTTTCTTTTCGAATCTGGAGTGCGAAGTGCATTATGTACACAAAGTAAATCTTCATTAAAATTTACTTCCTCGTCCTCTTCCGAGTCTTCCTGTTGATCTATCTCAATTTGATCAACATTGTATAAGAATTCTCTCATCGCTAGCTGTTTCCAGCACCGAAGAGATTCAGTCCCAACAATATAACCCTCCACATTCGGTCTTGGGAATTTGTAATTAAAAGGTAATTTTAGAAATATTTAACTAATAAGATTCAAATTACTTAAAATACTACTTACAACTGCTTAAACGTTTTCATTATTTCAGAAACTTCTTTGTGGTCTTGTTCTAAGTTTTCCTTGAAACGTAATTTCTCACATTGTTTCTTAACACAAACATTGCACAAAGAGTCTTGCGTTAACACAATTCTATTGCTATACTTGTCAAACAACAAGCGCGCTGCTTCTGCAGGAACGTATTTCGATTTGCCAGTCTTCAAAGGATCCATGTTGCCATGCGGACAAGTTAAGCTAGTGCTATCAATTGCTGGAATTGACTTTGCATTATCTCGATCCACTCTTCTCGACCCCTTTAACCAGTTTGTCAACCATTCGGTAGGAATCCATCGATATTCCTCATCGGACGTCATATGCGAAATTATTTCATAAAAATCTATTACAAGTTGTCGCTTTTCATTTTGTTCGTACAACTCTTTTTGCTAAAACACATGAAAACAATACTATAACTCTAATACGTCTTTCTTAGAAAGGCGATTTTCAAGAAACTGTGACATTTTTAATTCTGCAAATTCCCAGATTAAGTAAAAAATGTATATTTTTTCATTTTCTTGTTACATATAATATGCGTAAAGTAAAACAACTGTAACTGAATTATTCGTAGTTACATTAGAAATAAATATTTTTTAATATGGCGGTACTGACAAACACTGGCTTTGTAAACACAACATCAACAATTTATAAATGTTGGAAAAAATGTTTAAAATCTTTATTTCTTCCGTTCAGATTTATGTTATTTAACTTTTAAAATTATTTACTTTGTGTTTTCGTATTAAATAAAGAATACATACTTTTATGAATAATAATAATAATGATGAATATATACAGAAAATACTGTGAAATTACTAGCCATTCGTCTATAACTATTCTATATTATTTAACAACAATTTAAAAATTAAATCGAAATGTTATACCATTTATTTCGATTGCTTTAGTTTTTTCATTTGCCATGTAGGAAAAAAGTATGAAGTTATTATTTACAGTTATAATTATTAATAATTTCAGTTCATATCTTTATGTCTGTCTACTTTTCTGTGTAAATTTCATGAGAAACCTATTTTAATAATAATAAACATAAACTGTTGATAAGAGATATATCAAGATTTTGGTTCATCCTGATACAAGTGGATTACTTCTTGACCGCTTGTATTAATAAATGTTGGAAAAATTGTTTAAAAAATTCCTTCCAAGAAGTTTTTCTTGGTTAAGTCGGTCCCAGGATTCAAAATAAATAACTAAAAGTTTCTTCCGTTCCACTTAAGTTGGGACCGATTTAACCAAGAAAAAATGCTTGGAAGGAATTTTTCCAACATTTATTAATACAAGCGGTCAAGAAGTAATCCACTTGTATCAGGATGAACCAAAATCCTGTTATATCTCTTATCAACAATTTATGTTTATTATTATTAAAATAGGTTTCTAATGAAATTTACACAGAAAAGTAGACAGACATAAAAATATGAACTGAAATTATTAGTAATTATAAATGTAAATAATAACTTCATACTTTTCTCCTACATAGCAAATGAAAAAACTAAAGCAATCGAAATAAATGGTATAACATTTCGATTTAATTTTTAAATTGTTGTTAAATAATATAGAATAGTTATAGACGAATGGCTAGTAATTTCACAGTATTTTCTGTATATATTCATCATTATTATTATTATTCATAAAAGTATGTATTCTTTATTTAATACGAAAACACAAAGTAAATAATTTTAAAAGTTAAATAACATAAATCTGAACGGAAGAAATAAAGATTTTAATAAATACTTAAATAATTTTATAAAAATAAAAATATTTTTTGCGTATCTGTCGTAAATTGCAAATAAAATCGGTAAAAATTACGTAAATACCTTTTTCGAATATTTACATACGAATTTCATATTTTCCTTGGATTTTCGTTTTATTGCATGAAGTTTTTTTGTTCCCTTTCTCTATATTTGACTTCAGTTTCGCTATATCCCGTTACTTTCTTGTACTCTGAGGCATTTTCTAACAAATTAAATACGACTTAAGCCCCACCAGTGAGATATGGAATTTCAATTTTTTATTTGAGTATTCAATTTGTTAAAAACCGGCCCATGTTACATCGTTTCATTATTAAATTTACTTCAACTTTACAGCGGTACTTCAACTTTGACAGTACTGAAAATCGATGTTTATAATTATTAAGTAACTTAGATGTTTACACAACAGGAGCTTCACTCAAACAATTTTGCACTTGGGCCCTACTTACGAGTGGTACTCATCACAATTTTTTTATGTAACCGATGTTAAAATTTGGAAACCGTTTATATCTTGAAAACATTCAGCGATGGCTTCGATCAATGCTCATTTATTGCAATTAACTTTTCAATGTACATCGATAACTTGTGTGATAGTCACACAAATATAATGCAAATATTGAAAAACAAATTTACATAAATATACTTAAAACCGTGGACAAAATTCAAGTCATTCTGTATAGCGTAATTAACGGATCAGAGTAAAACTGCATACGATCACTTGCCTTCCTATACATTGTTATTTTCCAAAGAGTAACGTTTCCTAAAGAACTAGATTCTATGCCGAATAACTAATTGATTTTAAAAATTAAAAAAAAGACATACTAGCGGTACTACCATTTTATATTTTAGTATGCAGAACCTTAAAAATAGTTTTTATATTTATCGTTTTCATATTTACCAACGAAAATTGATTGCCTACTAACTATGAGAATACATTTCTTTATATTATTCAATTTTTTATATGAGGTCAGAACTCTCAGTGCCTCGTCCCCTTAAAAAAAGGAAAAAAGGGAATTTGAACTTAAAAAAAAGGAACTAAAAAAGGGATTTGAGGTAGAAAAATGGACTAAAAAAGGCTTAAAAATAGTTTTGATTTCAAGTTTTTAATTGCAAGCCTGATACAATTATTACATTACAATTTATAATCAAATTTTTTTCGTTTGTTATCACAAGGGGAGGGTCCGGGCACAAAATCAGCTATATCAAACAAACGTTCAAAAATTCCCCAGAAATTATTTCTTTAGTGATTTTTGAGGCGGAATTCAATGGTAATAAAATAAAAATCAGAAACAAATTTTTTTACCAAAAAAGAAAAATTTTTTTTTTCGAATAAAATGGAATTTTTTAAAATCCATACGTAATTATTTAGAACATATGTTTTTCAGTTTTCCAATTGTTTTTTTTTTAAATTTTTTCGTCGTTTTTAATTTAAACATTCAAAGCAAATTTGGTGAATAAAAAAACATATTTTCTAACTAATTATGGATGGATTTTAAAAAATTTTATTTTTTCAACGAAAAAAAAAAATCTTTTTTATCAAACATTTTTATAAAATTATTATTATATTACCATTAAATTCGTCGTAAAAAGAAAACATTTTTTTCGTATTTTTCGAAAGATTGTTTGTTATAGTTCCTTAAAGTTTCAATAACTTAGTTTTTCCATTTCCCTAAGGTGCTTTGCAACTTTTTCTGAAGGGATCTATGTATACCAGGAACCTATATTTATAAAATCATAAATATGGAAAATTGTTTTGTTTGTTTACAATTTTTTATTATTACATAATAAAAGTAATCGTTTCTCAAAACATTTTGACAAAGTTTTTAAATTAAATAGAGAAAAAAAATAATCGTATTATTTTTGTTTCATATTACATACTGTATATGTATATTATAAAATAATTTATAGATGAAAAACAATATGGATATAATTTTCAATGGCTTCATACTATTTTTTCGTTTCTCCCAAGTTAAAACGTAAGTAATATTGTCATATTTCTTCGGATTTGAAAAACGAATTACTTTTCTTAATCAAACATTTATTCATACACAGAAAACAAGACGTAAAAAGCCGCAGAAGGACAATTTAAATTTGAAAGGTTAAAAAAAGGATGTAAAAGGGACTTTTGACAAAAAAAAGGAAATAAAAGGGACTAAAGTCGAAAAAGGAGACTAATTTCCTAAAAAGAGACTGACTGGGAGCCCTGTATAAGATTCAAAGTATCACAGTTTTTTGAAAATCACCCACAATCAATTTTGTATAATTCTTTATTACCTTTCCTTCTTGCTGCGCAAGAAGACTGAGTTCGTGAGATTCATTTTCTCGCCGAACTAAATTTTGCATGACAGTACTCAAACCCCACTTTTTAAACTCAACCTGTCCAAAAAATATTACATTATGTTGCGTGTGAAGAAAAATCTTAAACAAATAAAAGAATCATACCTCTTCGTAGGCTTCTCGTTCTCCACAACTCATTGTCATGTAGTCAGTGTTGTCTTGAAAGCTGCTCTTAACTTCAGAAAGATGCAAAGTTTTAACATTGCTATCACCTTCTCCGTTAAGGTTGCTTTCATGTCGATAATTGTCAATGTCAGCATTGTTTACGTGATGATTTTCATCCATATAGTTGGCATTTTCCAATTTGGTTTTTTTCTCAACAATATGCGAATCGACAACCCGGCTTTCCGTCATTACTCTCTTACCTTTCATAACATTCCTCGTAATATCTTTATCAGCCAAGTGATTCGATCCTATAGTTAATTTTTTTAACTGTTTATGTTTAACATCTATGCTACTAGGTGGTATTCTTTTATACACCAACATGTATGCGGTATTCGATGAGAAATAACCTTTTGGAATACGTGCACGTTTTGAAACTTTACCATTTTCTAAAGAACAACGAAATTCATTACAATCACTGTATATTCAGTAAAAATTTCTTATTTTCTAACATACCTTGAATGGTGTCATCTTCCATGCGCTTGTTCATCATTTTTTCAACTTTATCATCGCTGAATTCATACCACTCCCCCAGAGCATCACGAATATTGGCACTGAAATGTCCGGAATGAGCAGACGTTCCCTTATGATTTAATGCTGCAACCAAACTAAATATGTGCGTTCGCGGTGGGCACCTTAAATATTCCGACATGTCTAATTCTTCAGGAAACTGAATTGACGTAGATAATTTCTTTTTTCTTCCAGAAATTCTATAAAAAAATTTATCATTAATACTTATTTTATTGATAGGGAGAATATATCATTAAAATGATAGTTACATAATAAATTATAAATTACCTGTGAAATACGAAACGGAGTAATTGAATGTTAAGGGTATCCGGCAATGAATCCAAGCGAATAAAACGAGTCGCATCTTGTTTGTTATCACACGTTGTACAGTAATACTGATTTGTCCCTGATAATTGTTCTTCGACCAAATATTTTTCTATCGCTTCAGCTAAAGTTGAGGCCAATTGAAGATCCAATTCGTAAAATGCTGTAGAAGTTGAATGTTCTGTCCCACAAGTTTTACAGCTACAGAATGAACGGAAGTTGTATAATTGTTTTATATATAGTAAACTAAGCACATCTTAAAATCTTAATGTTTTACCAATTAATATAACTGTATCTTCCTTGCGTTAATTTTTGCAACATTTGAGTCAACTCTTCGTTTTGTTGAAATTTTCCTTCGATATGGCACAGCAATAACTTTGAAAATTCTTGAGCATCTTGTTGAGTTGTTAAATCCAATGAAAGTGCCATCGCAAGACTAATTGGATCGTGATGTTTATGATTTCCAAACTGCATCATAGCAAAGATGTACTGCAACTGTCCAACCGCTGTTCCGGGACAATAAGGCTCATTTTCAGACTTAGACTGTTGCATTTTTTCTCTTTCATCGGGATCATCTTCAATATTCCACTTATAGATAATTCGCCTAAAAATATTTATGTTGACATTTCTTATAATCTTTCGAGGTATTTTAAATAATTAAAATTTCATGTTGACACATTATGATGTTGATTTCATGACTGCTAATGATTGAATTGAAATTGAGGATTTTCGGTAGAGACGGTCTGGTTGAACTTTTTTAAAATAAACTATTACACTTAGTTTACGTTTCGGCCGTTGATGACAGCCCTCTTCAGAAATTTATTGACAGTTAAAAAATATATAAAATAATTGAATACACCATTATAATAAACATATAAATGGTGTTGTTCTTAAGGCTTTTAAGTCCCTGGGCTTTGTAATCAGATCAACAAAAGTTTTTAAGGATACGTCCGCCATTATCAACATTTATAAAACTCTCGTATTACCTAATTTGCTGTATGCCTCTCCTGTTTGGAGTCCCTATACCTTAATCGACAAAAAACTTCTAAAGCCCACTCGAAGGAAATTTTTGCGATTTCTCTCTTACAAATCTGATCAACCATTAAACTTTTTCTCTCATGATTTTCATGACATATCTAAGAAATTTGATATCCCAACAATAGAATCCATACATAGGCTTAACAATAGTATTCTGGTTCGTAAGATTTTGTATGACCATATTAAATCCCCTGACTTTAGGGGTCTATTCGTTTGGTGGCCAACACCGTACTCTACTCGTAATGTTAGAGTACTGTACAAGAGAAATTGCTAAACAAACTATTGCTTTTATTCGCCAATATTTCGGTTAACTCGTGTGTGGAACTCTCTTCCTGAAGATATTCGCAACCAAAATTCCTTATATACCGCTAATTGTAAAAGAAAACTATTAATTCATTATGTTTAAGTTTTTATATCATTTGTTATAAATAGTATTTAGAAGAGCGACTATATATATTTTTGTTAAAACATTGTATTCTGGGGTGTTTAACGCCCGTTTATTTCCAATAAATAATAAAATGTAAAATATAAAAAATCATATTAAAAGATAAAATTACAAAAATTATTTAGTAAATTAAATGTCTTACGTCGTGACACGGTAAATTGAGACTGTTGTTTGTAATACATATAAGGCTTTTTAATTTTGGCAACAGCATTCTAAATTATAATTGAAGTAAATTATTAAAATTAAAATAAAATCAAATAAATGAACTTATCTTTAAGCAAATTATTAAAATTAAAATAAAGACAAATAAACGCATTTATTTTTAAGCAAATGCAGGTATAGCATAGGATTGCTTATTTAGGTATATGCAATATGATATAATGTACACCGTACATTAACTCGTAAATAAACACAAAAAGTATATATAAATATAAACAAGGCATTTAAACGTGTGTCATAATAACAGTGGTTTGGATTTCTTGATTTACCAGAGATGTATAAATTGACGGTAAATTCGATTCTTCAAACCGTATGTTTACTGAGCGTGTATTAAAAAATTTTATAAAATAATTTTCAATTTCTCTTCTTTTTTTAGTCTGTTGCCAAAATTTTAACATTCTTAAAGTCAAAATTATGGGAAGTGTCGATTCAATGGATTGTTAGGCCCGAATTACGTTCTTCTGGTCCAAGGATGTTCTTTTGATGTTCTTTTAATCTTGTTTCGAGAAGTCTACTAGTTTCCCCGATGTAAACTTTGTCACAATGAGTACACGGGTTTTGGCATACAATGTAAACTAAGTGTAATAGTTTATTTTAAAAAAGTTCAACCAGACCGTCTCTACCGAAAATCCTCAATTTCAATTTTAAATAATTCCTAACAAGGGGAACACATGCTCCGGGGTCACGATTTTTAACAGCAATTTTTGTACGTATTCTAGGGCGAAAATAAAAATATACGTGTTTCAGCATTTTATCCAATGGGCTTTGGTTTTTATACAATAAATTATTGAAATTCACGTTCTTATTGCGATATATATATATATCAACTTTTAAATGTCAGTTACATTCCCCTTGAAACATTCGAATGCCTGACATCCGCATCATAACCCCACTGCGAATTTCTGTAAATATTTCAAAAGTTGAATGCGAAGCATTTCTATATGAATTAATTTATGATTGTTTTGCGTCCTTCCCTCCATTTAAATATAATCGCCAATTTGAAATTTTTTAAATTAGTTTAACCTGCAGCGGCAAGTAAAGATTTTCTTTTAAGTACTATAATACACTATTCTTATACTATTTTGAAGTATGGTAGCTCAGTCTTTTTCCCTTTTCGGAAAATTTAAAAAAGAAGTATTTAAAATTTTATAATGGGAGAAATATTTCACGCAATATAAAATACGAAATAGGAATGCTATAAAATAAAAAACTAGAATTATCGCTTTTGCAGAATAATTGAAGTTATCATGAATTTAATATTATAGAATCACTTATTTTTTTTGAAGCATCATACCATATTCTAGTCATATATGTATACGAGTAATTCTGCGATACTTTTAATATTTAGGAAACTGAACATAAACTTGATAAGTTTGGTATTCTGGATGAACAAATGAATTTTTGCGGTCCTGTTTAAAAAAGTTCATGTTTCCTCCAAAAGACAAAAATATAGCAGTTTCTTACAAGAACCTTTAGAAATAATATTTCACAAAATAAAATTACATTTTGGGGGTAATGAGGAATATGCAAATGTGGGTAATTACAGACACATAATACAATTAAATTAATACCATAAAACATGTGTATTGTTTTCGGAAAGTAGCATAAAGATACATTTATATGTATATACAAAAAATCAAATTCATTATTTCTAAAGATTCTTGTAAAAGACTGTCCTATATATTTTGAATAAGGTATTTTGCATCATTCATTCGGAAATTATAATTCTCCCTCAAACATAGCTGTTGTGCGATATCTTCCTACATCCGCTTCATATAAAACAAATTTTTTTGTTCTTCTATAATACCAAAATTTTTGTTCAGTTTCCTAAATATTAAAAGTATCACAGAATACGATATCCATGATAACTTCAATTATTCTGCAACAGCGATAATTCTAGTCTTCTATTTGTTAGCATTCCTATTTCATATTTTATATTGCGTGAAATATTTTTCCAAAGAATCAATCTGTTATTAAGAGAGATATTTATATTCATATAAATGTATATATTCACTATTTTTCGAAAACAATACACGAGTTCTAATGTGATGCTTTCAATGTATTGCGAGTCCATAATTATCTATGTTTTCATATTCCTCATTACCCCCAAAATGCAATAATGCAGTAAATTCCATATGATAGGAACATTTTTAAAAATATACGATCATATTTCTTTGCAATATTTAAATTATAAAACTTTAAACAATTCTTTTTTAAATTTTCTCAAAAGGGAAAAAGATCGAGCATACTTCAAAATGGTATAAGAATAGTATATTACAGAACTAAAAAGAAAATCTTTTCTTGCCGCTGCGTGTTAAACTAGTTTCAAGAATTTCAAATTAGGAATTACATTTAAATGGAGGGAAAAACGCAAAAATCATAAATTAATTCATATAAAAATGCTTGGCATTCGACTTTTGAAATGTTTACAGGAATTCGCGGCGGGGTTATGATCCCCATGTCAGGCATTCGAATGTTTCAAGGGGAATGTATCTGATGTTGAAAAGTTGATATATATATATGGCAATAAAGACGTGAATTTCAATAATTTATTGTATAAAAACCAAAGCCTATTGGATAAAACGCTGAAATAGAAAAATTTCCATTAAAAATCGTGACCCCCCGACCGTGGGTTCCCCTTGTAAGTTTAAAATTGGTTAATTGTTAGTTTACCTCATATCTTCATTATGAAACCATACTTGAATAAGACTATTAACATAACACGTTGCACCTAGGTTCATCAGACCTACGTACTCGGAAGGATTTCTTAACTCTTGAAGAGAACTTTCTAAAGTTACCACTTTTACCGGCTGTGACTTAATGTAAGACTCTTCTCCTAAGCCAGTTAGGCAGCGTGGATTACTCGAACAGTTTTTTCTATAAAATAACGTAAATACAGTTATTAATTTGTAGAAACAAACATGAGTAGTTATTAAAGTTCCTTACTTGCAACTTTTACATTTCTTTACACTTGCGGAAATTCGATATGCAGTCTCTAAGTGAGCCCGTTCAATCTGGTTTGGTGAAATTTTAAAAATCCATGCCCAAGCTTGTTTTTCCAAATCTGACTTTTTATCGAATGGCATTTTAACCTAAAAAGCGAGAGAACACAAACACAAACTTTTATTCAATGATGACATTATTCTGTATCATCAGAATAGAAAAAGAAAGAATAATATCAGAAAAGGATTTGTCTAAAATATATGTGCTAATTGTACCATTGCAATTACACACTGTAGACATAAAAAACATAACAATAAACTACAACTACGATAATCTCAGTGACGACAGTAAACAACAGATGCACTGAAATAAGAAAATCCTTTCTGTTTTTTTTATAAAAATCGAATTGCACACACAGAAATATCGAGTGACACTCGCGAAAAAAACAAATCAATTACTTGCCGTATATAAGTGGTAAAAGTGGTGTTGTGTAAAGAAAAAGTACCAAGTCTTGATTTTTAATAATCGAACATTTGGAAAAATTTGCGGTTCCGACGCGGTTTTAGGAGTAATGAATATCCGCGGTAAAAACGTGACGATGCCGTTAAAAAAAGCTCGAAACGGAGCATACCTATAAGTATACCAGAATCAGACGCAAACTTTTGGAAGGATACATACATACATATGGGTTTTGCGGAATATTTCAAGGGAAACGAAGTGTATGCATATTGTATACATAGGCAAGAGCCGATGCGAGGGAATAAAATTCTGCTGAACCAGCCAATGAAGTTACTTTCTCAAATCTCATTGGCAGATTCACGTTTGCGGGAGATGAAGTATACGGACTATACGGACGGAACGAAAAGGCGCATTTCTAGGTATATCTTTTGGATTCCAATAACTTTCTCGGTAAACCGCGGGAAAAATTTGTAAAATTTAGTCGAAAGTCATCGGCATGAGGATGCTGGTAATTAAATCTTGCGTCACATACATGTCTACACTGTAAAAAAGAAATGTAAAATTACATTTCTGAGATTTTACAATTTTGTTGAAATTTTCTATTAGTCTCATTTTCATGTTTTCGGTAAATATCCATCGAAAACAGAAGGAAATTTACCGTAAACGTGTAAAATTTACAATGGAAACGTAAATTTACAGCGTAAAAGGTGGAAATAAAAATACCAGTAGGAATCGTAATTTTATTTCGATTGTGTAATTTCAAAAAATGTAATTTTACATCGTCTTTGTAATTTTCAATTGTTTTCCGTGTAAAAAAAGGAACGGAAAATGTAAAATTACACGCGCACCGTAAAGTGGTTCTCGCCGTTCTCGTCGACTGCTGTGGCGCTGTTGTCATATATACACACTAGAGTCCCTCTAGTACTAGAGGGACTCTAATATACACACTGTATACGACCGCACAGATGTGCTACAGTGGTCCTCCCCTTATTTTAACTGCATCCTTTATTTTAACTTGTTTTCGTCCCTTATATTAACTTCTTCCCCTCATGACTTCCTCCACCATTCGCCATTTGAAAGTGTTCAAAAGAGTGCGGACTGCTGTTTGAGCTTGCGCATACAGGTGAAGAAGGAGACCACTATATTTCCTTTATCTGTTTTTATTCTCTCATACTGCCAGTGGTGGGGATGAAGTGAAGCGGTAAAATAAAGGAAGAAGCCGCCATCTTCCTTGACTCGAAAAGTTAAAATAAGGGGAGTGCCACTGTATTTCGTTTATTGAGTGACTTTATATTTTTAACGAAAAGGGAATTGAAGACATTACAAATTATAGGTAGCTGAATTACAAAAATGTAGTTGATATATTGGTATATCATTCCGATCATATCTAAAAATTACATCAACACTTGGGACATTTCACTGAGCCAATGTAATTTTACAGTGGAAATGTAAAATTCCGACAAAACTCGAGGAATTTTACAGTCACATTACAATTGTAATATTACAGTGTCATGTAAATACAGAACTGATTTTTTCCGTTTTACAGTGCACATGTAAAATTACATCGATAATGAAGGAATTTTACAATATCACTGTAAATTTACAACGATTTTCCCGGGTATTTTTATTTCCACTTTTTCACCGTAAAATTACATCGAATTTTTTTTACAGTGTAGGTATATTCTGAGCTTTTTTATTGTGTCTCTTTTAATAACAAATAAATGTGAACAATTGACATTCGACTCAGATAACAAAATGCTCGCACCATGAGCTCACCGTGCGCGCACCCCGCACTGCAGGATCATAGAGCGCCCATGTTAAATCGCCATAAGACCCCTCACGTGAGGACATATTGTTATCCGGGAACCATTACATAATGAACAGATTAACGAAGTATAACTGAATGTAATCACTCCCGACTGTCAGCGTTTTGGCTAAGTTTGTATAACAAAAAGTAAGCATCCGTGGGTCTGATCGTGCACTGAACAAAATTTACTTGACAAATTCAACTACCATTGAGAAGTTGAGTCGAGAGTAATTAAAAGAAATACTTTTTTTGTTAGTATAACTTCGTTGATGTTAATTTTACGATTTTTACGTGTGTTAATATTATTTACCCAGTAAACGAAAAAGTATTCCGAATGATTTGAGATCAAGAAACGTGATACTATGCATAAAACTCGAAAAGGCACGCACTAATATAATAAAAAAGCAACCGCCAATAACTCCACTAAAAATAATTCCAATAAACAAAATTTTTAGAAAAATTCTTAGTTTATTTGACTACTTTTTAACTACGCATAGTAGTTCGTAAAGAAGTTAAATCAACTAAAAATGTAGTTCTGCTAAATTCAATTAAAAACATATCGCTCCAGCAAGTAGAATAGTTTTTAGTGTACTAGGTAGTCTATAGACTCTAAAAAATGTTTTTAAATCTAGTAGAATTAACTGCCAAAATGTCGTTTCCATAACTATATTTTTGATATTGTTGATTTAACTTCTTTATGGTTACAACTACAACCTATAAAATTGTTGTTGAGAACCTATTGAAATACTTTCAATAGTTAAAAAGTAGTCAAATCAACTAAGAATTATTTTCAGTGTGGAAGGTTTTCTACCGTTACGAGTACTCAATTCTTTTTATTAAAACATGCGGATGTGCAAACAACCTATCGAGTTGCAAAAAACAAAAAGTGTTATCCTTAAGGGGGTCCTAAAGTGCTCAACCGATAAGGTAGTATTTTTCAAGAAAAACCGTAAATAATAAATTAGTGAATCGATTTTTCAAAATTCGGGCTCTGTAAGGGCAATTTTAATTACTTTAGACGGTATCATAGAAAATGCCAGAGACATTAATTGAGAACTGATCGAGAATTTTCGGAAATAAGTTATTTTTATTTATCTATAGAATAATATGAATCGTGAAATTTCTATTTCATCACATCGGTGCCGGCAAACTCGTGATTTTGCTCAACTGTTAAGAGAGTTCCAAGGTGGAGTTCCAAAGTACCGCAGGTAAGGTAGGAAATTTCAGCAAAAAGCTTAAATTCAAGATGCCTGAATAAAATGTTCAAAATTCGGGTTCTGCAAGGGCAATTCTAAGAACTATAAACAGTTTCCTATAAAATACCAAAGATATTAATTGAGAACTGACCGAGAATTTTCGGAAATAAATAAAAATAACTTATTTTTTACATAGAACCCGAATTTTGAACATTTTATTCAGTCATCTTGAATTTAAGCTTTTTGCTGAAATTTCCTACCATACCAGTGGATCACCTTAGAACCCCTTTAAAAGATGAGCAAAATCACGAGTTTGCCGGCACCGATGTGATGAAATAGAAATTTCACGATTAATATTATTATGTAGGTTACAAATTTACCTAAATCATCAGTTTATAAAATGACAGTTTACACCATCTAAAACGAAATAGTAACTTACGTATCGAGGGCAGAAACATAATCCGCCAGGGCTGCACTATAATAAGCGCATGTACTCTCTCAGAAAACACAAAACTAAAAGACCATTTATAGTTGACTTATAGTTCTCTAATGTCCAATTTATAGGCAACTATAAGTAACAGTCCACTCTAAGGCGACTTTAAGACAACTGTTATTTATAGTTGTCTATAAGTTGGACTTTAGAGAAGTGTCCCAGATAACAAAATGTTCGCACCATGCAGGCTCATAGAGCGCGTACGGCCATGTTAAATCGCCATTAGAGCCCTGACGTGAGGACATATGGTTATCCGGGGTAAGTCAAATACAAGTGGCCTTTTAGTTTTGTGATTACTGGGCCTTACGAACGCGCAAGCCGAAAGTAGTTATGTGGTCGTAAGCCAAGCGGAGGGTGCTTGTAAGAGGTCGCAAGGCTTTGGTATATGTAATGGATGAAATGATGGTGTTGGTGCAAACCATCCAAAATATTTGTCTGCATCTTTTGTCTCCATTTTTGCATATATGTTAACTGCTATTTTCTGCCTCTTGAATTCGGACTGATATCTTGATCACGAGTGTACGTCAGTTAGACCCTTTCTAATCAAATATCAAGAAATGTGAGGTTCGTGTACTCGAGACGACCTACCATACCGACATCCTACTGTATTGCATAAACCATCCGTAACCAATCGTAGACCGGTCGTAAGCGTGTCGCAAGGTTGTTAATATAGCAAGCAGTCTCACATCGGCTGTAAGGTTGCTGTAAGTAGGTCGTACAAAAAAGCCCGCCAGGCGGGAACAGATTCTCGTTGCCCACATAGCAAAGTAAATAGTATATTGTATATCTAGGCCGCAAAGAAAGGGATTGAAGACAGGCGCGTCTTGCAGGACCGGAGTCTTGACCCCAAAGGTTGCAACGAGGGATTTGTCTCCGATTCCTAATATTTTTTGTCACACCTGTACATTAAAAACTGCGCCTTTATAATGTCAGTGAAACGCATACGCAAAATCGTGAAAATGGAGAAGCGAGCGCGAAAACACTTAAAGCGACGGCCGAAACCTAGAAGGCACACGCGCTGAATAAGTTTTACGTCGCACGCTTTACCGGCACTAAAAGGCACGGTTCTTGCGCAGGTGTGACAAAAATATAGTTCATAACCATCTCATTGCATGTTCTAAAAGAGGCGAAGTGTGTGAAATTGTGAGGTTTTTCGGACCTTGATATCAATATGAGATCACTATGACCTCTATCTCAGAAAAATCTCATAATTTTACGTATCTGACCTGATTTTGAACACAACATAAGATCTTTATAAATTATTTTTTATTCTGTTATCTGGGCGATCATTCGGCTTTAAGGCTGGCCTCATCGTCCCGTGGGAATGTTCTTGGCATTCGAGGCGTAAAATTCCATTTTACCTTCTTGATGCAAAAAATTCTATTGAAAGGTTATATCTGTATGGCTATAAATAGCCTGGATATACATTTTTAACGAAATTGTACCTAATTGTAATCTGACTTATAATACACTAATTTTTAGGTTGTTTCGATCCATATCTATAACGAAAGTTTATCCTTTTTACTTCGTTATGCAGTTAGTAATCATCTAATATCTTATAGAATTAATGCCGAGAAATAGATTTCTCTATCACAAGAATCTTATATGGTACACATCTATTCTTTTTGGATTCCTCTTGTTGGTTGCCTGTTGACTAAACTCGTGCGCGTTGACATATGGGAGGAGGTATATGAATTCTGTTTTCTTCCTTGCTCTTCTAGTGGTGGGAATGAAAGGTTAGAATATAAAATGCTCTGTGCAATAAATATTTTTAAAGGAACATTTTAACATTTTCTTACGATTAAAACACAGCCCCTTCCGGGATTTATCCGACGTTTCTCGTGCGTCGCGTGCAGAAACACGCTTTTCGGTCCGCTAAATATCGACACCTAGCGAAAAATGACCAGGCGACAATCGGATACTTTTCACACACATTTTTATGGTGGAAAGGTGTGCTTTTTGGTAAGTAATGCGTGCGGCATGAAAAGAAATTGACATATGCCTTCTGGGGTACGGCGGGCGCTTTACGCACCCGTTTCATATGACGGGTTTTACTCATTCGCTCCCGCTTCTCATTTTTCACGATTTTGCACCCGCGTTGTACTTTACAAGCATTACAATCACAAAATGCTCTGACATCGGCTTAAAATCGATTAAATTGTTATTGTATGAAGTAATCGGATTTTTATAATTAAATATGGAAATGTACGATAAATTCGCAGAGTTCATGTGTGTACTGTTGAAAGTTTCATACCTATTTTTTTCATACTACGTATATTAATGCAATTTGATGCGCTGATCACGAAGATAGGAAAAATTAGCGACAAGTTCATTTACAAGGTCAACAATTACAAAAAAGTTTTTTCCGTTTTTTATTTATTCTCAAAAAAAAATTAAACAAAACAGATTCGTACAAAAAGCTGATTCGTATATGCTGTGGGGGCAGCTTCCAAAATACAGTCACTCCCTAGATTCAAGCGTTCCCTTTCAAATTGTGTGAAACAGACTTAAATAACCAATATTTACACTGAGAGGGTTGAAGATTCTCTTTCTCCCTACACATATTTAACATCGTTTCTCATATCTGCTCGTTGGAGGTTAGATTGATATAAAAATGGAGGGGGGGGGGTACCGAAAATTGTGTGCTGTTTCCACTCTCCACTGGTTTCGGCAATTCTAAAAATCAATTTACACAACGGGACCAATGGAGCGTCGGGGTCTTATCTAGCGGCATCAGATAGTGCACCAGGCTGCACTGAAGGCAACGATAAGTTGATTCGATTATTCTTATGTTCTTCCTTCGATTACGACATTACCATAGAAAAGTGTATATGTACAATATTTTTTGTAAAGAATTTGATTTTTTATCTTTATTGTTTGAAACTTGTGATGTATGTGTCCTTGTACAATAACAAATGTCGTTGTGTAAATGTAGTATAGATTGGGTTTCGAGGTGGGGAATTGTTGCGAGACAGTTTTAAGTCGCGCATGCTTGAAGAACGTTGCTTGCGTATTCGCTCCGTGTAATATTAAATATAATACTGGTAAATTGAATTAATTATTTTACGACACCACATATTGGCGACGAGGATATACTTGGAAACGCAAGCAGTAAAACATTACCGTGATGGAGGAATACGAAGCAAAACTCGCAGAAGCTACTCTTAGGCAAATAGAATTACAACAGTAGAGTGAGAGCAGAAAGAAATATAAGCCAAAGTAAAGTACATGAATTAGAATCGCACATTAGGACATTCAACGCGACGAACCAAAGCAACGGCGCAACGGCACATGGAACCGAGTCTATGCCGGAAAATTCAGAAGCTTACATATCTATACCATCGGGCACATGAACGAGTTTCAAATTGGTGAAGATTGGAATATTTACCAAGACAGGTTCAACCAATATGTTATTGCGAATAACGTAGTGCAACCAGAACGTAAAGTGGCAGTGTTAGTGGCATTGATCGGTCAGGGCACCTATAAATCTCTTAAGGATTTGTGTTATCCAGATTTGCCTTCAATCAAATCTTACGAACAATTGTGTTCAATTTTGAAATAGTATTTTTCGATACTAGTGCGTAAAATACGATTTTACGCACCGTTTTTAACATGCGATTAGATAGGCCGGTGCGTAAAATCGAATTCTTACGCACGCATGCCGAACGATATTTTTCGATATACTATGCGTAAAATTTGTGCGCCGGTTTTTGTGGGTCAAATATGATGTTACGCACGTGTGATGACCGCGGCGCACGAGTATGCCCGGCTGCGCCGGGCAGCACGAGAGAGCCCCGGTCAGCAGTAGTGCGTAAAATCGTATTTTACGCACTAAAAACGGTGCGTAAAATCAAATTTTACGCATAGTATATCGAAAAGTCAATTTTCAAAACGAGTATCGGTTCTTCGTGAACGGACTGAGTTCAACGTCTTAAAACAAGGTGATCAAGAGTCCGTAAATCAGTGGTTTGTTCGTATAAAGAATAAAGCCGCAACATGTGAATTTGGTGCATTACTAGATAGTGTTATTAAAGTCAAATTTGTGACTGAATTAAGGAAGGGCCTAGATCGTTTATGTGAAGAAGAACACACTATGCAGATAAATAAAATTCTTGAAATAGCTAGAAAAAACATAAGCCTCAGTTTTAAATTCAAGAAACGAACATAAAATTTTCAACGTTAACGTGCGTGAAAACAAACGTTTCGCAAGGAAAGACGTCAACAAAATTAAAGCCAATTTAGTAGACAAAATGAACAATAAGGACAATGCAAATGAGTTTACGTGTAAACATTGTGGCGGAACTAATCATGAGTTCAGGAACTGTAAATATAAAAACTTTAAATGAAATAAGTGTAGTAAAACATGTCATCTGGCTAAAATTTACAAAATCTAGTGGTAAACGTGAGTCTCAAAATTTTTTGGGGGAGGAAAGTGTTACTTGCTCCGTGCTTCACTGCGATAATCTATACTTAATAAAAGGGAGTAATAAACCGATTATTATGATTGATATTTGTATGGGAGATGAACAATTTCTGGCCGGCAAATCAGTCATCCCCGAGTCGATGGATAGAAATAGACTTGCGACGTATAAATTGGATGCTGCTAAAACAACCCTGAGGTTGTACGACGGTACTATTATCCAACCTTGCATACTATTACTGATCGACAGAGATCTGATGGCTAAAATTGGATATCAGATAATCCAAGTCAATTCAATTGATGCAGATAAAAAATTACAGACTACTCTACACCGATTTCAATCACAATTCGATGATAGTCCTGGTAAATATCAATGCGAACAAGTTGAGATGAAGGTTAAACCGGTTGCCAAGTCAGTTTTTTACAAACCAAGACCAGTCCCTTTTACTTTTAAAACAGAAATGGATCGTCAACTGGACGAACTTGAGAAAAAATGGTATAATCGAAGCAGTAGACCAAAGCGCATGGGGAACACCGTTGGTTCCAGTCTTAAAAAGTGGAGGTGGTTTTAGAATATGCGTTGATTACAAGGTGACCATAAATAAAGTTTTGGAGAACGTCAAGCACCCCACTCCCAGAATTGAGGAACTCTTCGCATTATTGACAGGCCGTAAAAAGTTTTCAAAATTAGATATGGCTAACGCTTTCAATCATTAGAGGTCACATATGAAACATCCAAACTCGCTTGGAACACTCATAAAAGTATTTTGATGGTTCCTTTTGGTCCGAAATCATCCTCTGCAATTTTCAAAAAAAAATGTTGAGAAAACCTTACAAGGAATTCCAGGTACTGCGACCTTTTGTGATGATGTCGTTGTCACAGGTGAAACTCACGAAGAGCATCTACACAATTTAGAAGAAGTATTTAATAGGCTGTTGAAAGCCGGTTTCAAGTTAAATATAAAGAAGTGTACATTTTTTCAGAATGAGTTCCGTTACCTAGGCCACATTATCAGTAGCCAAAGCCTTCGTAAAGATCCAGAAAATGTTGCTCTGATCAATATTTGATGCATTTTGATCCAAATCTTGAAATGAAATTAGTATATGACGCTTCTAAAGATGGCACAGTAGCTGTTCTCTTCCATATTTTCCCCAAGGAATTCGGAGATAAATTATTCCGTAATCCATAAAGAGTCATTGGCGATTTACAGGTCAGTTTAAAAATTTTACCAGTACTTAGTGGATAACAAATTCATGCTTTGTTCTGATCATCAACCCTTACTCGCACTGTTTGGAGAATAAAAGAGCATCCCGAAGATGGTGGCTGGGATATTGCAAAAATGGGCGCTCTTTCTATCCAGTTTCGATTACGCTATGCACTTTGTGAAGAGTGAGAACAATGCTGCTGACGATCTTTCGAGATTGCCCAGACGGGTGGCTTCTTCATTCGATGAATGAAAAGATTATTTTAATTTTGTAGTGGAAGGGACGTTGCCCATTGAAGCTAAGGATCTAAGGTCACAACTACGTAGAGACCCGATTTGAGCAAAGTATTTCTCTTTGCGCGTGACGACTGGCCTAAAACCGTTCATCTAGAGCTGCGAGTCTTCTCATCAAGAGCGAATGAGCTCAGCATCGACGATGATTTGCTAATGTGGGGATATCGGTTAATTATTCCTACCAAGTTTAGATCACGTCTTCTGACAGAAATTCATGAAGGCCACATCGGAGGTGCAAAGATGAAATCCTTAACACGCCAATATTTTTAGTGGCTCAGCGGATAAAGCTGAATTAATCAAATTTAAGGAAGCAGATTATCCGTTTGAACGAGTGCATATAGATTACTTGGGTCCGTTTCATGGAAACATATATTTGCTTCTCATCGATGCGTATTCACGATGGCCAGAAATAATTAAAATGAAACGAACTGATTCTCGGTCAACGACAGAGACTTTACGAGAGATCTTTTCTTTCTAGAGTTGGAATTCCGAAGTCCCTTTTTTCAGATAATTGAAAACAATTCACTTCAGAGGAATTCAAAAACTTTTGTAAAATAAATGGAGTTCTCCATAAGAGTTCTGCACCGTACAACCCAGCGACGAACGGCTTGGCGAAGAATGCATAGTGGGTAGTTTCAAATCGGGAATCTGCAAGGCACTGCATAGCCATGAAGTTACTGCAACAAACCTACGTACTGCGATTGTAAGGTATTTATTCCATTATAGAAATATTCCACATTGTTCTACAGGAGTATTCCCCGCCAAGAGGTTCTTGGGTCGCGAATTACGTAACAGATTAGACCGGCTGAGATCAAGAAAATGAGAATCGTCCGCTGACCTATTAATGTTAGACTAACGCTGCCACTGACTTTTTTGTAGGAAATTTTGCACTCTACAAAAAAGCTTTACTGCAATTTTGCTCGATTTTGCTGTATTTTCGATACGGAAGCGTTAAAGTAAAAAAAATGCCAGTTTTTACGCTTTTAACGATCTTTATAAACCATGTAAGTAATTTGATCGTCTAAAAATAGTGCATAAACTTTCTTAATGTTACTATGAATCGATATCTATTCAGAAAAACATTTATTTTTACGCTCTTATATATATTTAATCATCATTTGAAAAGTTAAAAGAGCTGGGGGAGGGCGGCTCGACCGGTTTGGGTGAGCAGCGCTCCCAAAGGTTTTTCCGTGTAGACGGCGTTACTGAAATTAGAGGGTCCGGACTCCGGGAGCATGAGAACGCCCAGTGCCAGTACTCGAGGGAATCCTAGCCGGAAAAGAAACCAAAAGAGAACACATCCTTAATGTCCCTAGGTGTACATGTGTATTATCCGAGAGTAAACCATCTTATATGTTATGTATACATAGGTTTACAGATACATAATAGAAGTTAACCTATTCAGTTCAGAAATTCAAAATACATAAGAATAATGTTATATTTAAGAATCATTAGCAGTTCATTGCGAAGAATAAAGAATGTACCACAAACTCGAGCCTTGTGTACGCTACACGTTAACTCAAATAATTACACAAACAAGTACTCTGTTGGGGTAACTAATGATTTGCTTTTCAAAAATATCTCGGAGTACAATAATAATCTCTGCTCCGTCTTGAAGAGATTCAAATCTAAACAGAAAAGTAAAAAAATTCAAGAAGATCTAAGTGATGATGAAGAAAGTGAAGATGACAGTGATGATGAAGACGAATCTCTCAAGAATTCTAAAATCGTGGAAACAAGTGTTAAATCATTAAGACTCGATCTTGTTCTAAAGGCTGGCCTTGGAATGTCTCGCAACAAAGTTGACACAGCATTTTATGAAAGTCGAGTTCGTAAAAATGGTCAAAAAGTTTTTAAGAAAAGTGATATGCTTGACATTGACGATGAAATTGATTTAGTTATGCGCACGAGTCCTGACAATCCAAACTTCTTGGTTGTTAAGCGGATCAAGTTATTATCTGTAAAACCTGTAATGGATACTTTCAGAATTAAGGTTGCTAAAGATAAACAGCTTTTGATCGAAAATTATGATAGTGAGCCTTGGCAATCAAGCCAGTAACAAATTACTGCTGAAGGCATAATGTACAGTTCACTTAAGATATTACAAATTTTGTAATAACAATCAGAACTTTTGTTACCATTATTGTTGTATAAACATCTTGTACATAATTAAAATAAAAAGTATACATATGTATAATAACATAACTAATCTCATTTGTGTTTGGAATTTGTCAGTAGCCATACATTACTGCCTGTACTTATGGCATTAAATATTTCTACAAATGTAATTTTACTATATTTTAAGTTGAACAATTATGGCAGAAGTATACTGGAGTATAATAAATTTATAGCAGAATATAATATTGTTACTTGCAAAGCAATTAAAAAACAATTGTATCTGGTATAGTTGCACAACCTGCCAAATTTGATGTTCAGGCATCAATGTATACGCGTAATGATCACACTGACACGAGTGGCCACTACATCTAACATTTAAAATTTGTTATAGCATGCGTAAAGTACGTTCTTATGAATGATGGGGAGATAAAGGGGGAGGGGCGCCCCCCCCCCCCCCCCCGATATAAACATACATATTTATGATTTTACAGATACAAATACTTTCTTATATTTTTTATAATATCATATCGTTTTCCTATATCAGTGTACAGTGTGATTTCCCAAACTGGGATGTGGAAAATATAAAAATTAAATTTTCATCACACTGGGACGTCATGAAGAAAAATCGTATACTTCCCTCGGGAAGTAAAAAACAATGCCTCAGACTACATGTTTTTCACCCTCGGCTTCACCTCGGGTAAAAATTACACGCAGTCTGAGACATTCTTTATTTTACCTCCTCCCTCGTTGAGTAATATACTATTTCCACATCCCGATATGGGAAATCGCATTTTCCGCGCTAAAATCTGTTCGGAAAACACACATTTTCCGAACCCGTATTACAAAAAAATTATTTTCATCACACTGGGACGAAAGCAGCAACGCAAGCGGGAGGAAAGTTACTTCTTTTCCTCCCTGCCATGAAGAAATAGTATATTACTCAACGAGGGACGTAAAATAAAGAATATCTCAGGCATTCTTTTTTACTTCCCGAGGGAAGTATACGATTTTTCTTCATAACAGGGAGGAAAAGAAGAAACTTTCCTCCCGCTTGCGAGTTTTTGGGATCGCTGATTACGAATCCGATGTCAGTTTTACGAAATTCAAAATGAAAGATTCAAGATGGCGGTCAGCGAGATATTAAAAGCGAGAATGTTGATGAAAATACGTATTAGGGGATGTTTAGGGACGCTGACAACGAATTCGATGTTACATTCTATACAATTGTGAATCTGCTATGATAATGATAGAAATATCATTTGGGGGATGTATGGGGTCACACATTACGAATTTGATGTCAGATTGCCAAAATTAGAAATTGAAAATGGGGAGTACAGTCGCACTCAAGATGTGTGGATCAATTATGCAAAATATTATTCGCGCTTTTTTACATCTCGATCACCGCCATCTTGAATCAGCCATCTTGGATCCGTCATTTTAAATTTCGTAAAGCTGACATCGGATTCGCAATCAGCGACCCCGAAAACCCCCTAATACGCATTTTCATCAAAATTGGCGGTTTTTTACATGTTTCTGACCGCCATATTGAATCCGCCATTATGAATTTTGTAAATCTGACACAGGATTCGTAATCAGCGACCCCAAAAACCTATATACCCCGAACTTCAAGTCATTATCTTTCATAATAGCGTCAAAAATGAATTCTTTCCAAAAAAACATGATTTTTTGTGTTTGTTTATTTATATAAAGTAAACAATAAACAATTATGTATTTTTAGTCATGTGGATATGTTCTTTGAGTACTAAGGTAACAGAAAATAGCAAAAAGACCGATCGGAATACGTTAACTTGAACGTAAATAATTAAAATTCAATGAAATCGAGGTAGTAACGTGGGTTACTACCGTGACTCAAAGGGTTAAGTAATGAATTTCAATATACAGTAATATCTAAATGACAAATAAAGAGCCTTGAAAAGATATTAAATAAACAAATTTATATATCTACATCTTGCATTAAACTAGACAAAAATGTGGCAACTTTGATTAATAAATCTAAAATATTACGAGAATATAAGGTATGAAAAACGCAATAGTTTGCAAGTAATTAGAATTTAATATATTCCGCTTTTTTCAGTTGTTTTTAAAACGATTTGAGCGCTTTATTCTACAAGTTTTGAGGAATGTTGGTATCCTGCATGAGATTGAAATAAAAGTATAAAACAGAAAAAAAAACATTCACTGCAATACATAAATAAAATACTAATAGAATATTTTGTAGAAGCAATGGCCGATTCAAAATTTCTGCGTAACGAAGCACGTTTTTTTCAAAATTATTAATTCCTTGAAATAGAGATCATAAAGTTTTTTTTTCTTAGTATTATAACGATGATATATATATATATATTGACTCGTTATGGACGAAAATTATAACAATTTTGAGTTGATAAATAAAAAATGGCGGATCCATAATGGCCACCTTATGTAAATTGTACCTATTATATGAATTGTTGTTCCATAAATGTATTTCAAAGTTGAACATATATGTTACATTTATCAACTCAAAATTATTATAATTTTCGTCCATAATCAACCAATATTTATATCATCAATATAAAACGTAATAAAAAACTTTCTATGATCCCTATTTCACGGAATTAATAATTTTGAAAAAATTCGCTTTGTTCTGTGGTCATTTTGAATCGGCCATTTTAGTATATTATTTATGTTCAACAATCGGGATCACTTTTTATATATGTATTTCATTCATTAAAATTCGTTTCAATTGGGAAAATCGTGGAAAATAAAAAAAACGACCCAAAAAACAAGACATTTTTTTTTTATTTTCAGAATTAGTCGTCTTTTGGCTTTTGTCTCAACGGGAATCGATAGAGCACACTTCAAAATAGTCGGAAATCTATTTTCCAAAATTAAAAAAAAAAATTCTTTCTACTGTAGAAACTAAACTCTCATTTTGGGCAAAAAAGGTTAAGTAAATGATTGATGTTAGAATATCCATACAATCAAGAAAAGATATAAATTAATAAATAAATCATAAATATAAAAATAATGATATAAAAATATTGAATGGATTCAATGAATGAAGAATATTATTTTCTTTAAAATTATTTTAATTATGTTCAGATAAATTATAGAAAGAAAAAAAGATTTTTATAAGTGTCCTAATATTTAAATTTTATAAGCAATTTGTCTTACACAGCTTGATAGATTCATCCGATATTGTTATCAATACGTAATTGATAAACGACAGACAGAACGAATTTAAACTTCAAAAATTTATAAAAATAAGGCCCATATTAAATTTCCTTTAGAAATAAGACTTTTTAAATCATATTCTTTACTGAAACTGGAAGACGTAATGTTCTTACATCATGACACAATCAGCAGTAAATTTCAATGTTGCCAATCTTGCCAGCCAAAAGCTTGCTTGTTGTTTACGTTTGACTTGACAGATAAATATTATAGGTTAGGTTTCCGTCAGAAATATAATTGTTTACCGGGTGTTGGGTTCTTTCGATTATCGTAATGCAGCAATAACAAAACACTTACATATAAGAATATGAATATTACTTTTAGTCCACTATGTATTTTAATGTGCCTTTTGTCTGCAATAAGAGCCTTAGATTCTACAGAATATTGCCAAAAATCAGATGATAAAGCGAACATGGAATGTGGTAGTCAACAAAAATCCCATTTCTCTCGAAAACGGTTATTATAATATATTTATATTAAATAAAATAAATTTTCTTTTAATAAAAACTCAACTTAATGATTTAGGTATATACTGTATGAAGTAAATTTACCTGAGGGATTCAACCTTCGAAGGGATGTGTACATTAGGGTTGCAATTTTTGTCAAACATTTGATGGAAACAGAAAAAGATTTTGAGTGGTATCTAGTCTTACCTCCATGGGGTAAATAATTTTTAATTTTTATCAGTATATTTTAAATTACTATTTTTATTAAAATTAGTAATTATCAAATTAAGAAGACATTGATTAAATTACTTTTTATATAGATTAAATCAGTTAAAATAGTTGAAAACCATGAAATGTCTGAAATTGAATTGATTATTGTTATTTTAATTTAATAGACTAAATTATTGCATCTTTTTTAATCGAGTATATCTGATTCTTTTAATTATTACTTTATTTAACTTAATTTGATAATTCAATATTGTATTTAACAAAGTTTTCTGTTTTATTTATCATTGATATAATTATGGAATTTCTTGCATACTCAGATGTACTTTATTTCTGTAGGAAATCTATATCATTGGCAAAGCCGAGATATAGGGCCGCAGATACAGATTCCTTGGGGATTATTTTTTGATATTCCTAGTTTGAAGAAATTTGTGCCAGTTTTGGAAATGTACGAGTTTATAAAAGGTACAACAGTACATAAATTTTCTTTTTTAAATCAAAACCATTGAAACAATACTATTATACTATTATTTTTTATTGTGCATTCGTATTATTGTAATAAAAAAGTTATTATAAACTTAAAAGTGCAAGTAAAAAGTAATAAAAATACATCAAATTATTTTGAATTTTTAAATAAATATCTGAAAATAATGAAAATGTGAGTATAACTTTTGTTTAGCATTGTGGCATAATTTATTTTTATCATTTAGAATATAAATCAGTAGATGAGGAAACGATTCTAGATCGTGTTTTCTACTTACAAAATGATGAAAGCATGTTTAAGACTGGTAATTTTGTGGATAAGACTGAAATTACTGATTGTACAAATTACAACATTCCATATACCCAATTGGACGAAAACATGTACATTGGATACTTTTGGAGCTATCATAACGTAACTGCCAAAAAAGTAGAATGTGTTATTTTTCATGGTACAACATTTGGGCTTCAAACATTATTAAAGCCTGCATATAGGTATTCATATTGATAATTCACTTTTAATTAAATTTCATTGTAACATGCGATTCTAAAGAAAATTTACAAACACAGATCCATTATGTTTGACCACATGGAAATACCATTGCACAGTTCGTATGGATCTGATGAATATTGGCAAGCAAGACGCAGTATGCGATACAGTTCAGGATTGTACGAAATTGCAAATGAGTTTCGAAAAAATTATTTAAACTCTACTGACATTGCTGATAATACTGTACTTCCAGAGGATTGGACCAAAGAAAAGGTATGTTTGACAAGTTAAATATTTTTTGAACCACAAAATTATTATCAAACAATTTATTGTATTTGTAAATTTGTATATAGGAAAGAAGGAATGCAATCGGTGGGCCTTATTTATCAGTTCATTTAAGAAGAAGAGATTTTGTCGCATCTCATTCTTCTTCGATTCCAACTATTGAAAGTGCCGCAGCTCAAATACGGGCAAAGATGAAATCATTAAGTTTATATATTCTTTTTGTAGCTACTGATGCAGAGGATGGTACAAATTTTCTCAAACATATTTTTGTATTGATTTACAGCATTAAGACAAAAGAAACTAATTTTCAATTATTTTAGATTTTGAAGAGCTCAAGAAGTTTTTAACAGATGACTTTAAAACCTATTTGAAAGATGTAAAAATATTCAAATACTCTCCTCCAGAAGATGTAAAAAAGAAATTCAAAGATGGTGGAGTTGCAATAATTGATCAAATTATCTGTTCACATGCTAGGTCAGTTTTTAGATTTTATCGCATACTAAACTTATAACGTAAACACTTTAAACTTAAAATTAGACTTTCTTTACAGATATTTTATAGGTACTGATGAATCAACATTTACGTACCGTGTTCAAGAAAGTAGGGAAATTCTTGGTTTTCCATCCAATACTACTTTCAACCGATTGTGTGGGAAAAAAAAATGTACGCCACCTAGTCGTTGGCAAATTGTGTGGTAGCGTTGAATCTAGTCTTACTTGAAGATAAATAAGTGTTTTTTTTTTTTAAATAATAAATTAAAAGAGCTTTTGTATTGTTGATTTGAAAGTCTGTAATAACAATTGAGAACGTTTAACAAAATTTATGAGGTATAACAACGTTACTCATGTAAAAGGCATTACGCTATGCAATATGTAAGAGCTTTACATAAAAGCTTGGTTTTTTACATTTTAAGTATTTACATTTTGTATAGTACTCTTCTCTCCAAGGTTATTAAATACTAATTAAAAGTCAACGCGAGAGTGGCAGTAATATTAGAACTGATGGGCTTTGTGTTACGTATGGCATCATGTCTCCTTTGGCTTGCCTATAAGTTGTTCTTCTCTGCGCAATTCTTGTTCGCGCTGCTGCTCCCGACTAAGTGCCTCCTTCTGTTTTATTTGCTGCAGTCGCAATGCTCTCTTCTATACAATGTAATTATTTATTAAAATATATACAAATTGTTAAGCTTACATATCTTTGTAATTTAAAAACATATACATACTTTTAACTTAAACATTCGCTCGTGAATACATAATATCTCCTTCTTTACTGCTTTTAATTTCCTCTGGTATGTTTCAATGTTTGCAAACTATGAATGAGAATAAAGTTACAAAATTAAATATTTTAAACTGGTTTAATGTACGATTTAGTGTATCCATGAGAAATTTGCTACCCCTCAACTGGCATTTTACTTATTAGAATAAGACTAAATTGAACCACGACTTTGGACTCTCAAATTTTAATCAAATCGATGTTAGTTTTTTAGGCCACTACATTTTTTTGATGTTTTTGGGTGTGCTATACACGATGCAACCATAAAGTCCCAATTTTTACACGATTTTTTTTTAAAAAACGGCCGATTCTAACCAGGAAATTTGATTGTTTATGCAACAAAAGGCTACAAACATGTTGTCAATACTTGTACTCGAAAAATATGAGGGTAGTTTTCTGTAACAAATTTTTTCCTGCAAATACGAGCCTCTCAAAGTCGATAACATCGGTAATTTACGTGTTCTACTCACATTAACCCATTAAGTCCCAAAAAGGCAAAATTTGTATCATACGTTTGAGCTCAGGAAACTTTGTGAAAAAGTAAGAAAATCTTTTGGAAAATATCCAGTCGTACTGTATTTTCGGGTACGCTCTACACGATAGAATGCTTTAAAATTTTCAAAACTTTAAAAATATGATTTTTTTATGAAAAATTTGTATTTAATCAAAATTTTGAGTGGGAAGGAAATTTTGTTTATTGTCGCAAATATGCACAAAATTGCACAAAACATCTAAACTTTTCAACCAGCTTTGGTTTTTTATTGTACCATTTTTTGTTTAACAAAATGGCGGCCAAAAAACAAAAGTTAAAACATCCAACTTTAATTTCACTACTATTTTTGACATTTTTTTCTTTGGAATCGTGTAAATTATTTAATTATTTAAGTCAAAATTTACTGAAATATAATATATTTTTGTAAAATAACTATAAAAAGAGTTAAATATGAAAAATAATGATTTTAAGATTTTAACAAGTCGTTTTTTACGGTTTCTCGTGATTATTTCAACAGAAACTAATGTAATAATCTGAATATTGTTGATTTTCGAAATATTGGTTTGCATTTTGATATTTTCAGAACAAATCTTACTAGGAACAGTACCCAAGTGACAAACGCCGCTTTTTCTGAAATTTGGATATGTTGTAGTACATGGAAAACTAAGAGACACGTATTTTTTTTATCCTCGGTAAAACGTTTTTAGGGGATGAAACAGCCCCCTTAAAACAGGGGTAAATAGAAAAATTGCGATATCTTTAAGACTAGTGAAGCGAATTGAATGATTTTCAGCGGAAAAGTATAGTTCGATAACAAACAAAAAACAGGCTAGGTATGTTAGGTGGGGGGGGGGGGGTTTAAAATTAGAGGGCAAACTGTCATTAAAACGAACAATCTTTTACGGAAAAGTGATAAACGCCGATTTTTCTGAAATTTTCATTGGCTCCCTAATTTTAAGCCCATTGGCATACATTTTTCTTTACATGGAAATTAGCCGAAACTTGCTACTCTGAGGTTTTTCGTGTCGCCGATAACGAATCTGACCTCATATTTTGAAAATTCAAAATGGTAGATGCAATATGGCGGATCAAAAAGAATTTTTTTAATTTTGAATTTTGTAATTTAGAAAACTGGCTCCGGATTCATTATTAGTGACTCGAAATACTTCATACAGATTTTTTTCAAATTTTTTTATCATGTAGCTTAGTCACAATTACATTTATTGTAAAAAAACGTGTTTTTTTACACTTTTTTTTATTTATGACAATATATGTATATGTATACCAATAAACATTTTTTATGCCTCTAGTATAGTAAAGAATAGCATAGACTATATGCTGTAAAAAATTTGGCATTAAAGCATGTCAACTACTATTCGAAAATTGGGAATAGGTGGAGAGAAAAAGGTGACACTCTGGAAAGGGTTAAAGCAAACTACCCTCATATTTTTCAAGTACAAGTATTAATAACACGTTTGCAGCCATTTATTGCATAAAGAAACCATTTTCCTGGTTAGAATTGGTCGTTTTCTGAAAAAACGAATTAAAATTGCGACTTTTTATGAATATTAGTAAAAAATAAGTACAAGGTGATATTTTTCGCCCTTTTTAATGGTTGTTCAATTTTGTGTTATTCAGGCGTTAATGGGTTAAAATTAGAAACATTGTAAATACAGATCTTAATCAGATCTACTGTAAAGAAATAATATCTTAAAACAGGCTTGCCTGTGAAATACTAGTCGAGAAAATCTATAATGCTTCTAACAAGTAATTTCAATTTATGAAAACTATACGCACCATTTCATCAAGCTCCACATCTTCTAATACTTCACTCAATTTTTTATTTTCATTTTGAATATGTGTTATACATGTATCTTGTTTTGATCTAAAAAGAAGGCAAATATTTATTTCTGTATCAATTAAGTAAATTTGGAAAGAATCCTTGAGCTGCAATAAGGTTGTTAAAAAGATTACATTGTTTGAATTATGCAGTTATATGGTTTTATTTGAAAGAACTATAAAACATAAAAGTTGATAATCCTCCAGATAGCAAAGTAAGAAAACTGCCCAAGTGGTTGATGGTCTATTGTACAAATCCAACACATTTTCAGTAATTTTAATTGACACAACGCGCTGTGATGGTTTATCTAGTCAGGTTATCGTGTTTAAAATTTATGTTGTAGATTTAGGTTTTAATTAATATTGTTACAAGTTGTCGACTTTCGTAAATCGGTTTATATTTATTGCAGTGATGTTATTATTATATTTATATATTTATATTTAAAATTGTTATTTTCAATACGTGTTGCAATTTGTGCTACCTATTTTAATTTTATTCATAATTTGTAAAAGGCCTTTAGACCGTAGAAAATAAAATAAATAAATAAATAAATTTGTTGGAATGTCGGAAAAAGCGGGCATACCTACCATTACGTTACCTGGGCCAATATAGATATTTAAATAGTATTTTCTAAACAATTCTGACATTCTTATTCATCAGTTGCAAATAAAATTAAAAATTGGCGTTTTCTAAATATATTTAATTTAAAATTAAAAGGCACTAAATTAATAAAGTTTAATATTTTGATCAATGTATTATATTTGTTGGTGTTGTATTTATTTTATCTTGTTAGTAAATCAATTTCGTTTTTTTTTACAATATGTTGCGCTAATAAAAGAAGTAATAAATATGTAATGTAAAATAAAAAACTTACATGACATCTTGCAGTTCCTGCTTAACATGTTCTAATGGTTGTTTATAGGTGGCTAGGAGTCCTTCAGCTAATTTTTGAGACGTATTTGAAAAATCAACTATCGTTTCCCTGGAGAGTATAATAAATATCAAAGCTACGACTAGAATAATATCCTTAGTTATTAGCTATACGAGACTATTTGGTAGTTACAGATTTTTATTTATTAAAATTAAATTTGAGCAAATATTTGTGACTAAGAACGAAACATGTGTGAATATTTGACAAACCTGAATCAATTCTATAAACTTTTACATCTACAATCCTCTCTATAGCTTTTTCATTTCGGTGCATTAAATACACCTTAATAAAAAACTATGATGTATTATAGATATATTTCAATTTTTTATATTGTGAAATAAAATTATTTGTTCAAAATGTAGGATGCATTTAATTTATTAAAAAAATAGTACTATGCAAGTGTAAAGAAATGCTACAAATTTACTAAAATAGGCTGATGTATACCTTCGACTCCACTTTAAATAAAAATTGAATTATTCTCATATTTTCCTTTTTACATTAAAGTTACAAAAATATGATTTAGAAAGAATCCTTGTCTGTAATTGTAAAATTATGTATAACTGACTGACATAATGCGATGGATTAAAAATTGGTTGTTAAATTTACAAGTTACTAATTTAATAAAATAAAGTGGCATAACGAAAACAAATAATACTATGCGTTAATATAATTTGATGGCTCATTACCTATTGTAATGGCAATATAAGTATAATATAATTTTGTTTAATACAGAATCTTACTTTTCAGTCTCTTTAGTATCCTGATGTATGTCTGCAGCTATAGCAGCTTCCTCGACTTCCCTCATCATTTTTGCAATTGAAACCAATGCTTTTTTCACCACACAGTTTTTTAAGCAATTTTACTAATTAACAGACATGCATGCTGAAAATGCTTTTTTTTTCACATAATTCAAGCAAAATACTTAACGAATTCGATAAAAATTTTGTATTTATCGAATATGATATACAATTGTTATTTTTCTCTATTTTCAATAGAATATTTGTTCTGATTTTTGGAAACCTTTCAAGCTCAAGTTTGCCTTGACAGATTATAACTCCGTCGATAACAAAAGCTGTAATTGGCTGAAATGAAGCAGAGCCAGGCACCACCAAAAGCACTCTGAGAGACCGTATACACATGCATACATACATACGCAGGTGTATATATATGTATACATAAAGCAGCTGTGGAATTGGAAAGGTTGGGTTAGGTTAAGGAATGGTCGCTGATCTTCTCTTTTTTTATCTCATGGTATGCATGTGCTGGCATCTGTATGTTAATTTACTCTGGTGGCCAGATTTGAACTACTGAGATGGGTTTCACATATACAGTACGCAATGATGAAAACTTCATCTTAGTAGTTCAATTTTTTGCCACCAGAGTAACTTAATCATACATTTTTCCTTACGCGGACAATGGCTCAGATTTTCAAAATTCATTATGGCGGATCCAAAATGGCGGACTGAAATGTGGAAAAGTTACTTAATCGAGATGAAACTGGGTACTCGGGGGTTTTCGGGATCGCTGATTACGAATCTGAACTCAGATATATAAAACCCCCGAGTACCCAGTTTCGTCATGTTTGAGTGAGGTATTCGTCTCAGCATACATTTTTTGTTAAAAAATCCATAAAATTTACAATTTGTTAATTATTTAAACAATTATAACATAATAATTAATGATAAATATTGATTTATTTATGTTTCCTAACATGAAGCAAGGTATGAAGCAAAAAATTGCAAGAAAATTGATTAATAATTACCTGAAATATGAAAAAATGCATTACAAAAAGGTGTCGATCTGGATGCTTGTAAGGGTTAACATGGCGAATAAGATTAATTTTTCAACCATGGTGTTGTTACATACGACCGCATATTGTATGTATGTATACATATACTGCCGTACACACCTCGGAAGAAAAGTGGTACATGTATTAGTATTTTAACGATTTTGAGATATTGATGAAAAACTGTTTTTGAGCAAATATGAAATGTTTATTTTTAAAAATTACAAAAATATTTTTCGAAAAAAATTGAATTTTTTAAAATCCATAAGTAATTCTTTATAAAATGTGTTTTTATGTTCCCCCTAAGTTTTTTGAATTTTTACATTAATTTAGAACAATATAGAATCATTTTTACGAAAACCAAATTTTTTTTTTGCGATTAAATGTTTGCCCTATAAAACCGGAAAGTAAGTTATGTAATATTTACATAATGGTTACATTATTGTTATATAAATGTTACATAACTTTTACTTTTGTGTTTGCAGGGTGGGACGAAAAAATTATAACATTTAACGTGGAATTCAGTGGTGCTAGAATAACAAATTTAATAATAGTTTTTACCCTTAAAAATGATGTGGTTTGTTCCATACATTTTTTTTTAAAATGGAATTTTTAAAAATCCATAAGTAATTATTTAGAAAATATGTTTTTATGTTCACCCTAATTTTTTTGAATTTTTAAATTAATTTAGAAAAATGTAGTAGCATGTTATTTAAAAAAAGGAAATTTTTTTAGCTATAATTTATAGGTCAAACAAATTTCACATACTTTTTATTCTATCACCACTGAATTCCTCGTGAAAAATCAACTAAAGAAATAATATTTTTTAACTTTTTAAAGATGTAATTCATAGAGTTGATTTTGAAGATGGTGCCGCCCCTTAATAAATCATCTGATATAAATTTGTTTCAAATTAATTAATAAAGAATAGTTGAACATGGATATACCGACCAATCAGGCAGCTGTGATACTGAAACTCCTAATTTATGGACATGCCACCTTTTTCCGCTGTATCATTGACTTTACCGAGCTCTGCAACTTTGTTAAATGTAGATCGAGTTACATTTTTTATTATTCAAATGCTTTGTGTACTACATTTATATATAGCACTCTAATTGTAATTTTTGTGACAATCTTTTTAGTGACATAATTTAGGGTTTCATATAATGTAATTTAGTAAATGGCATAAAAATATTGATAAATAGTATAAAATTATAAATTTAGTTTACATTTTCCATAATAGCGATTATAATACTTAAATATATTTTATAAAAATTACTTAGTTTGTTTAAAATGAGAGTTTTGAAATGTAAAAAAGAGCTAATTAAAGAATTACTAAATATAATTAACAGTCATCTTCCTGACACAAATCTTTAACGTTGGATTCAACCTGAACCAAAATTTTTGTCGACTACTTGGCATCAATGGTACTAATTTCTTAATGATATTTTTCATTTCATGTACGTAAAATTAATAGTTTATTATATCTGTGAGTACTTATTTTCTTCTTCGTTTGAAAAAACATACATTTTGTAAAATTATTTATAATAAACAAAATTTGCTGATTCCAAACATATGTTTATCTCAATTTTGACAAAAATGGAGATACGACTATTCTTCCGAGGTACGGCAGTATAGGTGTGATGGATATTTATACTTGTATATGTATATAAATAAATTTCCAGCTTGCCAAGCAGAGGGGCCAAAAAAATTATACATTACATATATAGATATACTTATGTATACATATATTTATTCTAAAGTAAAACACTTTGGATAAAAGCTTGGTTTTAATAAAAAAATAAACGAATTACTTAAGAATTACTAATTAAGAATATATTAATAATATTCTTTTTTTATATGGTTTCCAATGTGATTTTAAGCTCACAAATGATTTATTACCACTACATTTTTTCAGTTTTTATATTGGTTTTAATTATAATTTATAATGAAATAAAGATGATTTCTCCAAATTTTATTTCTCTGTATTATTTATTTAATAACTTTATATTCGGATCTTCTATAACATATAATTGTAGAGAAAGATAATTGGTTTCTACAGTTTTTAATGGAAGTAAAGCACCATTTTTCACGTCTCTCGATTCATTAACAATAATCCAAGGAAAATCTTGACATTTAGAATTTTCATTAAGTGCAATATGTGTAGAGTGGAATGTAATAATATCAATCATAAAAGATGAATCTTCTGGGAGTGGTGTAAGATAAGTCTCAGCCATTGATAATTTTAAACAAATTGCTCTTAGCGCCTCCTCAGTCTTCATAAAATATGGATCATTTCTAAAATTATATAATTGAAGTAAAATATATTTCAATTTCAAAGTGAAAATATTAATTAAAATTATAAAAATTTGTATTAATTCAAATTTATCACTTACTCTGATCTATCAACTTGGAAATGTTCAAGATCAAAAACATATTTTTCTATAGGTATTTTACTCGCATTGACAAAAATTAAGTCGATTTCTTTTATGCTTTTTCCATCTTCTTTTATTATTTCTCGAATAGCTATTAAAGTTTTATTTATGTATTCATTTAATTCCGGATGTTGACTTATATGGACAGCTGTACCATAAATCTTCTTTTTTTGAAATACCTCTTCGGGATACAACTTTCGAAAACAGAGAATACTATGAATTGCCACCTCCAAGAATTCTAAAAGAATATCCGTACTAACTGTAAAGAAAACAACTTTATCATTTACATTATTAAAAAGTTCTATTTCATTTAAAATATGTAATTACCTATTTCGTTTTGAGTCATAATTTCATTTTCCTCAAATTTGGTATTTAAATTTCATATTACTTTAGTTTAGCTCTTCAGTTTGTATATTAAAAAATAATTATAATCACATTAAACATTATTTAAAATAAAAAACTTATTGCTAAAAAATTCTGTTAGATATTGTATTTGATATGTATTTCAAGTTTAATATCAAAACAAATGAAGCCATTTATATATAACAATTGTATACATAACATGTATATACGATATTGTTACCTATATAGGTGTATGACAGTCACTGTCATACAACGTTGACAGCGTTGACAGATTGTGAGTTATTCACTATACACACATAGGGGAAATTCTATATTTTCTAGTAAAATTGGAAGACCACAAAAAATTTTACATATGTGTAGTACCTGTAGTACTGACTGTGGAAATGGTTGAAAACATGGTTGAAAATCTAAAGTGGAAGACAACTTCGCTGTAATTTGCCCTATGTATTACCATTAACTCAAGATCTATCCGTGCATTTTAGAGCCACGTTACAGGCACTGCTGTGTACGCAAAAATCTAGGAATTGAGCAATCTGTGGTCCGCCGGTAAGGTAGGAAATTTCACTATAAAAACGTAAATAATAAATGACTGAATAACATTTTTCAAATTCAGGCTCTGCAAAAGCAATTTTCATTACTTTATACGTTTTCCTAGAAAATATCAAAGACATTAATTAAGAACTGACCAAGAATTTTCGGAAATAAATAAAAATCACATATTTCCAATAGTCCCCATTCAATTCCTATTTAATTTATTTGGCATTCGTTAATTGACCGTATACAGTGTAATTAGAATCCTTGCAGAGTCTGAATTTCGACAAATTGTTTCGGATATTTTTAATTTTCGATCTTCAGCGTAAATTTATATCTATAAATATATTTATATAGATATATATTGTAAAATCTTATGTAAAATCAACGAATATAATGTAGGGGAAATAAGCCTTTTTAATGCTTGAAATGATGAATAAATTAAAAAAAAAAACTTTCGAATATCGATTAACTGAATCTTAATATCACATTGTTGATGTACATGTACATGCCCTGCAAACACAAAAGTAACAATTCAACGTAACCATTATGTAAATATTATAAAACTGTTACTTTACGTGTTTGCAGGATGAAATAAGATTGGTTCGAATTCTTTATGGAATGTTCTTTTGATCTTTTCTTACTCTTTATACTCGATTAATATGCATACACTTTGCGAGTTCGTGAACGCTTTCTGCGACAAATATTACTGTGGAAAATACAATACTGATTGAGATTTTCAGTCGAATAATAATATTGAGAGATGTAAAATTACTCTCAGAGTCGGTAATCAAAATTACCTCAGATCAACAATTTTACAATTTTTGTACTAATTTACATTTATCGTAGTAAAATGTACTCAACAGAATTGTAATTTTGACACTCTCATAGATGCGATTTTACCATGTGAGCTGTAACAGTGTGGTGTAACTTTACAATTCCCCTAGTGATTTTACATCGGTATTTTTTATAGTGTACTTTTCATTGTGTTTCATTTTACACATTTTACGCACACATTGTTAATCTGTCAAATTTTATGAACAGACCATTTTTCTAAACAATTTTCTTTACTTTATGTTTGATTCAGCATCTGCAGACAATTCAACAAATTATATTTCAAATAAGCCAGGAACTAACCACTTAAAAAGATGTTCCTTTGTGTGTCGAATGTGCCCAAATGTATGCGGTCGTTTCATAAAACTTGTAACATCAACCATTAATTACATACATGGCATACATATAATAACTTTTATCCCAGTTAACACCGAGACGTCTCAAAGTTAGACGCAAAGCCATCCTGACGATTTCAAGACAGTAAATAGTCTTGAAGACTGTTCCGAGACGTCTTAAAGACGTGATATGCACACTCAGAAGACGGTTTTAATGGCCGCAAATAAGTCTCACTTAAGACGTCTAAAAAAGAACAATTATTCCGCTCTCGCAGTATCATCCAACGTTCGTAACCTATATTTTTTCATATACACTAATGTAGTAATGTTTATATTTATGTAATATTCATTAATAATTGGTACATGTGCATATTTATTTATTTGTAATGTTCACTTTTATAAGTGCAAAGCATGTCATAACATAAAGATGATATGCTATTAATCATTCGGCTGTATATATATTGGTCTACATATGTAAAACTTTGCCACTTGCGAGAAAGGCAGAATCATGCATCATTTTATAGACGCCTCTAAGACGTCATAAATAGAGACGGTACATTTTCAAGACGACCCTCCAAGGCCGGCTTTTTGTCAGCTTTTAGACACGACTTTAAGTCGTCTCGAAAACGACGCCTCTAGTACGTTTTTCAGCAGCTTGTGTAGCTGCTGGGAAGACATCTTAATGTCGCACTATAAGAAGACGGATTTTAGGCGTCTAATAAAATAAGGTTTCTTCGAAGACGTCATTTTGCTGTCCTTTGGACTTGTCTTAATGTCCAACTTAGTAAAGTCGTCTTCATGTCAGCACCTTTAAATGCGCCGTCGGTCCCAATAACATGGCTTGTAGGCGTCTTTAAAACGACTTCTTAACAAAGACGACATTTTGGTGACATTTGGCCTTGTCTTCAATTACAACTCAATAAAGTCTTCTTTAAACCAACATTCTAAGAACGCTTTTTTTATGTCCCAAATAAGACGGTTTTAAGACGACCGTTCGCAGACAGGTCTTCTTTTAAGGACGAAATATTTGGATATATCAAAAGTATACTTTTACATACCTGCTTTTGGATACGCCTCTAAGGCGTCTCTGTGAAATTTGTGTTTACTGGGTCCTGGATACTTCCACCATGGGCCTGGGGCTATTACGATTGGTACCATTGGTACCAATGGTATGTACAGTTACAGTCTTACAGTACACATGTATACATATGTTGTGACGCATCCGTAGATTAAGGTTTTCTCAGGTTTTGGTACATTGTACTTCTGACAGATGGTTACCTATATGTAGCAAAGTACATAGAAGAAAATATAAAACAAGAGAAAAATTAAAAAGAATAATTTTTTAAAATTTTGCGTATGTGCAGATATATCCCCGATAAAAGTGTCTGACAAAACGTGATAGAAAAATTATATTTCTCTTTTGTTATTGGTCATATTTCTTGGAATTATGGATAAAATTGATATAGAAATCTCTTTTGCTATAACGTTTTATTGAACATTTTATTCGCCAAACATTATTCCTCCTTCAGTGATGCTTATAAATAATATCTTAAAATATGATGATTATTTTCAGCTAAATAACATTTGATTCTACACAAACAATTCAATACAAGTCAAAATGACATGGTAATTTTGTCATTTTATTTTCCAATAACGTCATTGTCATTCATGAACATATTTTTTAAGTGTAATTTAATTTTTATTTAGGAATCCTCTGAAAAGAAATCATCTCACGCAGAAACCGACTTATGCACAACCACTACTCAGTATTAAAGAAGACAGAGAGTTGGAAATTGCAGTACAAAGACTAATTAAGTGAGAAATAAGTTTCTTCTATCATTTCTCTATTGTAACATTTTTCACTCTATGTTTACTATTGTACGTTTTAGTGTTGAAGAAACAATTAGAAAAATGACCAAAGAAATGAAAAAATATTTAGAAGGAATTAGCTATTTGGGCCGTGCTGACCAGAATTTGACTACAAATTTGAGCAAATGTGGTTTGGTTCACATTAGTGATGAGTTTCGTATAATTGTTGAGAATTATCACTCTGTTACCACGCAGGTCAGAATTATTTAATTTAGTAATAAATTACATTCAATACAAACTACAATATTCATATACAACTTAATTTCAGTATTTCATAACAAATGATTATTTTTTAAATCCCTATATTTTGTAAAAAAAAAAGAACAGTTTAAAAGTTGTGTAAAAATAACAATTTTTAAAACAAAACTTCTAAAACTCAAATATTTCATTATTTTAAAATCGAGCCCCTTCTCTAAGTGGTAATTTTCCTGCTCGAAGGAAAAAAACATTAGAATTTGGAAAGATAGGTAACTTATAACGTTAAAGGTATGAAATTTACTACATAAAACATGGGCCATTTTTTCGTTATAGCGACAGACAGATTTTAAGGAGTATCTAATGTTTAGGTTAATTTAATATTAACTTGCAATTACAATGGTTTTGTTTACTTCTTATTTATCTTGCAACAGGTAGATAAAATTGTACAAGAAACAAGTTCAACATGTGAGAAGACTTTTATTGCACCCTTGAAAAAATTACGAGAAGAATTCATTTTAATTGCTTCAGCTCTCGAAAAACGTGAAACTCTGGTAAATAGTTGGAAATTATCCTATAACCGTTTGAAGAAACTTCAAGAAAAAAAGGACAGACTAGCAAGTCATATAGCAAAATTGGAAAGGGAACGTAAAAATGAAGAAAGTTTAGGAAAAGAACTGAAGCTGGTCCATGCTCAGTTAATAACAAACCTTCCAATATTTTTAGAAAAAAGATTAGAATACATAAAACCATGTGTGGATGCTTTGATTGCAATTCAACTAGATTATTATGGAAATACAACTCAATTGTTTACGTCACTTATGCCATCCGTCAATGCATGCGATTCATCTTTCAACTCTAGTATTACCGATGAAGAATATCAGCGTGTAATGAATAATCATTTTAGTCGCATGAAAAGCCTTACAATTGTAAAAACGAATTAAACTAACCTTAAAATTGTTATGATTGTTAAAAATGATTAATTGCATTACTAAACAATATTTTGTAACATTTTTTATTGTTTTAAACTGTATCATATTCATTTAAATCATTGTTTTTAATATGTTGGAAATTATGTGAAATTTTAAAATATTGCGCAAAGTAATAGTATTTCTAAAAAATATACTTTATACATCTGTACAGAAATAAAACATATTTTATTATTAATATACTCAAATAGTTTTGGTATTTTGCAGTCACATAAAGAATAAAAATTAAAAATGTTTGAGTTTAATAAAAATTAGAAGAAAAAGAAGGGTCAATAATTTGGATAGAACATCACAAATATTAATGATTCTTGGTTCTTTGTTGAACAAATAAAAAACACGGTAATAACTACAAAAATATCTCATTAGATCTAGTATCAATGTTCACCAACATCTTTAATGACTTAGTAGTTAAAAATATTTAGAATAAATGGAACGATATTAAAAATCATACATTATTAGATAAGAACAATGTTATTATTGCTATATTCGCATATTTAGACTCGACTTATTCTAAATTCCAGAACATGGTTTACAAACAAACTTCGGTATGCCAGTGGGTTCGACTCTCTTCTCTGTTCTAGCAAATCTAGTCCTCGGATATGTAACGGAATGCATTGTAAATAAACTAAATCTTAATCCATAATATTTTTAACAATATGTCGATGACATACTTACATGCATTCCGGAAAACAAAGAATTGGACTTCCTAAGAGAATTCAATAATTTTGATTCTCAAAGTAGACTGAATTTATGTTAGAAATTGAATGGAATAAACAAATTAATTATCTGGATATCAAAATATTCATTCAAGACGATGGGAGTCTGAAACTTGATTCGTTTCATAAAGAAACCTGGCCAGGTAGATGCATACATTACGAATCCATCCATCCTGTGTCTCAAAAAAGTCTTCTGAAGTTCACAGAAAAAATTTAAATCTTATAAAAACAATATTACTGGAAGACGGGTCTCCAACCTTATTAACCCCTTAACCCATTAACGTCAAGAAGGATACTTTTTTCACTTAAATTTCAATCAAAAATTTCATATGAAAATCCAAGCTCAAATAAATTGAAAGGTACATGTCTTACTATTTTCGAGGTCGCTCTTTTCAGTGCTGTTGTCAAAATTAATTAGAAAATTAAATGTGGCGATTTAAATGTCAAAATAACGCGAAAAATCGAGCGTTCTTTTTTATAAAACATTTTTTTCTTATCGAAAGAATATTTGTCGTCAGAAAATTACTTCATTAAACGTGGACCCAATAGTTACAGTATCAAGATACATTTTTTAAATATTTAAAAACTAACATGGTGATCACAAAATGGCGACTCCAATGACAAATTTCTAATTAAAACTTAACAATTGTTTTTCTTGAAAACTATAGACTTCAGAAAAAATGTTCTAAGAATAAATACGTTTTAGAATGAGTCAAAAAATGCTCTCAAATTCTTCCAAAATATATTGTTAACATTTTTTATTTTTCAAACATTCGAAAAATCGAAATTTTTAAAAAAGTCGTCCAAAAAATCTGAAAAAATTTAAGAGTATTCTTTGACCAATTTGAAGACATTTTTGTTCTAAGGAAATTTTTTCTAAAGTCTACAGTTTTCAAGAAAAAAAATTATTAAACTTTTCTAGATTTCAAGACTAGTAATTTTTTTTCTTGAAAACTGTAGACTTTAGAAAAAGTTGTTTGAAAAAAGTGGTTTTGAATCTTTAACAAATTTAATCAATTTTTAGCAAAATCAAAATTTCATCAAAATTTTCGTAAATGAAAAATAAAAACTATTTTTTTTCAAAGATGGGGTATTTTTTTTTTTTAGTAGTCTAGGAAGAAAGCTGAGAACTTTTCCTAAAAGACTACCAAGTTTCAAATAGGCGTTTTTTGTTGTTCTCGAGAAATTAAATAAAACGTCAATAACTAACAGCCTCGCCGCGTCACATTTTACCAGAAACGTACAGGTTCGAACAAATTCGAGTGTCGTGTTTAACACAAATTGATTTATTACAAATTTGTGTCTTATACAATATAGAAGACTTTCTATGTGGATGTGTATGTCATGTATGTGTGTGACAGTGAGTAAACATTAAACGGATGTAAATCTTTATAAAAACAGTGTTTTCATGGTTTAAATCGCCATGTCATAACAAAAAGTATCTTTTTTTCTGAGTCGACTTTATGCTTTTGGCTGAGAAACTGATTTTGGTTGACTACATATAGAATTAAATCAAAATGCAAGCCTCAAGCCTCTTCACCGCGACAAGGTATCAGTTTCAATACAATCACCACCGTTTTCTTACATATCTTTGAAGAGGACTCGTATCAGAGTCGAAACGTTGCTAATTATTTATTTATTATAAAACCCTCCAAATTATTGATCCTTGTTTTTTTTCCTTCTAATTTTCATTAAACTCAACCATTTTTAATCTTTATTCTTTATGTGACCAAAAAATACCAAAACTATTTGAAAATATTAATTTATAAATCGATCGAAAATTAAAACCTTATCAAATATTTTATTATTACATATTAATATGAAAGAAAATCTACTTACTATCCTGGCTTACTTATTTTAAAATGGTTTAGTATTCTAGTATACTGTGTAATTTGGTTTTGGCTCCTTAATGATCCAGGACCCAGAAAATATAAATATTATTTTTGTGTTTCAAATAAAATATTATTTTATTGAAAATGTTTGTAAATTATTTATAGTATGAAATGCATATTTTTAAACATATTTACACCGTTCATAATAATTTAAATCTGTGTAATATTTTATGTTGGAACCATTCCCCCCTTTCGTTTCCACTCTGAGCCAGCACGACGATTGTGATTAGCTCTTGCGCTTTTTTGTACATTTTTTTTATTTCTACTATTTGCAACATCTTTCGATTGTCCTTGGCCCTTTGGATTACCTGCAATCAAGATATTAATAAATAAATTATTTAGAAAGTTAAAAAATATTAATACACATTTACAAACCTTCAACATTCCGTTGTGGTTGTCCTGTACGTCCGTGCTTTGACATTCGCCTTTCTTCAGCTTTTGCACGAAGCAATGCTGGATCTTGACAGAAATTATTCCTATTTTGGGTAGTTGTGAAGTTGTGATTATTAACAACCTCCTCTTCCTCTTCTTCTTCTTCAATATTTTTATCTGGTTTATAAAGCACCTATAAATGGATAATAATTAAATTCATGTACAAACAACAATTAGGATTAAAATTAGGTTTATTTTATTACTCGAGGTATAGTAAAAGGTCGGGCATCCATTTCAATGACGTCATCCTGGGCATTGGATCCAATATCGTGACCATCGTATGTGTCGTCATATTCATCGTCATAATCATCAACAAGAGTATATTTCGAATATACTGGTGCAATTTCTTTTATATGCGACTTATCATTTAATAAATCATTGACATTTCTGAACTTGTCTTTCCTGGAGAAAAAAAAACACATATATTAACATCATTTAAAAATATGTTTTTCAGCTATCATTTCAAAATTATACCTTTTGCCTTTGTGTATTCTCGATCTGTCTATGACATCCTTGGTCATAACATCGAACTCATCATTGTCAAAGACATTTAATCTCTGCATTCCAATTGCTAAATCTACGGCAGCTGATGCTTCCTATTGGTTACATTTATAATTTACACTTACATTTATGATACAAAATATGTATTCTAATACCCGTCAACTGAATTAAAAAGCATTATTTCTGTGTAGTAGGGTGGCTCAAAAATTAAAAAAAGTTTGAATTTTGACAAGCATACATCACAAATAAATTCAGTATGTTAAAAAGAGTACTCTCAAATTGTTTGAGATTTTTTGGTCAATATTTAGAGGTCACTGTCTTTGCTTAAAGGTCATTTAATGAAACAAACGCCATTGAATTGATATAGTACATGCCATACACGATGAATAATAAATTATTAATTTTTTTAATAACATAGACATTCTAACGCACATTTTAAGAGGTCATGAACCTATTTTGATCAAATTTAATCTTTTCTTTTTGACAGTTTTGAATGAAAAAATCTCTGTATTTTATGTAAACGAAATCTACCAATATGCTATTATTTTTTTCATATAATAAACATTTTATCGAACATTTTGTGATATCTATGACCTTATTACATAAAATTTTGTATCATGTACATTAATTTTTCTTCTTTTTTGTGGTCAGAGATAGTTCATCGTAATGTGGTCGAATATATTTATTTTAATAAAAAATGATACATCTAGGTGACTGGGATGTGTCACCCTTATGAGTCATTATTAATAAAGATGCCTAACAAAAAATTATAAATAAAATAATTTATTAAAAATTCAAAGAGGACATATAAAATGAAAAAAAAAAAATTATTAAAAATTGTATAGCTAAATATTACAAATTTATGAGCCTGGATTCAGTCTATTAGGCAAATTATGTGAATTAGATTGACACATTTTCAGTAGTAGACTTAGAGCACTTTTATGCAAAGTTTAAAAATTATACCATTGAACGAAAAGAAAAGTTAATAAAACGATCCAAAGGTGTATTTTGTTTGACAAATTTTTTTAAAGAAAATTTGTGTGATTTAATTAATAATGAAATATTTAAAAATATAAATATATATAGTAATTGAAATTGTCTATTTTTTCTTAATTAGTTAAAATCTAACAAATTAATTTCTATAATTTACCTGTACAATAAATATGTTTTTCATGTTAGAGACTGAATCTTACAAACTGTATAAAACTTAAACTGTTGGATGGTATGTGATTAACTAAACCTAATTAAGCAATATAATAAAGAAATGTAAATAGAAATACTAACACATACTAAAATTCAAAATTATGTTGTTGACAAAGTCATTCATTTCACGTTATAAGGTGAATTGAAATTTAAAACGATGAAAATTTGAATTAGTGACAAATAAAAATTTAAACATGAAAAACTATAGAAAATAATGTTTTTGATAACTAAAAATTAACTTTTTTGAAATATAATTTTATTAGAAAGGTATAATAAATCAATTATTTTGTAACACTAAAGTAACTAGATGGTAACTTTGATGTTTCAAATCTGATGTTAACGATTAGTTAGAATTACATTTAATGTAAAAAAAGACTGCATTTATTAATAACAAAAGTGTACTTATCAATAGACAGAGTGCAGATGGTACGTTAGAAATACCCTCCAAAAGAATATCAGGAAAACAATCTAACATACTAAAAGCTAAAATTTATAATTTCATAACAAAAAATAGCGTAAAGCATTATTTTAACTACAAATTACCATTCAATTTTTTAAAAATTGACCTTAGTTTGTGGTATGAAGATGTTAGCTATATGTATTTAGGCTATGGAAATTGTGAAAGGCATAAATGTCGTGAATGATGTTGTTGAGCGTGGTATTACATGCTGAAAGTCAGAATATGTTAACAAAAGATGAACTACAGTATCAGTACCTAATGCAAAGTGTTGAACACCATGGGAAAGTATTTCATTCAAATTGCAAAAGATGTGTGCAAGAAGTACTTAATATGTTCAAAAAATTAAAGTAAATAATGAATTTTGAACTCACAAGTAACACTACTCAAGCGTAACAAGCCGATTGGACTGCAAGTTGGTATATTTTTAGAACATTGAAAAATAATCGATACGTATTTTTTGTTATTGACAACGAAGAGGGTTTAAGGGTTGAAACTGATCCCTGAATTACCTGAAAATCCCTAAAATGTATAATAATATATGCACGCAGATATATGAAGGAAAATTTATTTTCATAAAAATTGGTGTCTGAGGATTTTTTTGGTCGCTAATTTGGAATCTTAGATCATATTTACAAAACTCAAAATGGCGGATCCAAAGTGGCAGATCCAATTTTACAAAGCTTTTTCGTTTTTCATATTCAAAATCAGGACTCCAAAAATCTCTATATAGTACTTTTTACGAAAAAAATTTTATAAAATTTGGTCCACCATTTTCGATGCTCCATTTAGAATATTGAAAATTTTACTTCAGAATCAAAATCAGCAAAGCAAAAAAAATTTTTATACAGCAACTTTTATGGAAATGACTTTATACATTTTAGTGGGTTTCGAGCAATTCAAGGATTAGTTTTAACCCTTAAATCTTCTTCTTTGCTGATATAAAAAAATACGTATCAATTATTTTTCGCAGTTCTGAAAATATGCCAATTTACATACCAATTGGCGTGTCACACTTGAGTAGTGTTATTTGTCAGTATTATATTATCTCAATCATTTATATGATATTTTTGTAAATTGGATATATATAAAATAAAAATTTGTTTTTCAAATTTCAAAATGTACGTTATTAATACCTTACTACAATTGTAGCATGAAAATTGTTATTAACAAAAACTTACCATTTTTATTAACGTACATCTAGTCACTTATTTTACGAAATGACATACCCCACAATATTAAAAAAATTACATTTTCCGCTCTATTTCACGTAATAATGTCATCGACCTCGCAAAATGTTCGATAAAATGTCTGTTATGTGAAAAAAATAATAGCATATTCGTAGATTTTTGTTACACAAAACACAGACATTTTGTTAATCGAAATTATCAAAAAAAATTCAATTATTCATATCTCATATTCTACTAGACCAAACTATCTCTTAAAATGTGCATTAGAATGTCTATGTTATTAAAAAAAAATAATAATTTATCATTCATCGTACAAAATATGTGCTATATCAATTCAATGTGGCATTTATTTCCTCAAACGACCTGTAAGCAAAGACAGCGACCTCTAACTATTGACCCGAAAATCACCGAAAAATTAAGAATACTCTTTTTCAGTGATTACTGAATACCGAATTTATTTGTGATGTATGCTTGTCAAAATTCAAACTTTTTTTTATTTATGTGCCACCCTACTGTGTAGTATTAGTGATTATAGAAAATACTAAGAACTTTTTGATGTAAATAAAAATATTTTTTGCTAATAAATTATTAATTATTCTTTATTATTGAATGCAATAAAATTTAATTGAAAGTCGTAAATAATGTTAAAAAAGGTAATGAATTTCAGTGAGTATCACGATTACAGGAACAATTATTTATATTAATATGTGAATCAAGTGTGCAGTTTTCTCATTTGACTTATTGAACAGGGCACAACTTATATGTTACAATATGTAATTATAATAACTAAACAAGGTACTTATTTATATATTTACTAACAATATCGCACATCTTAAGAAATTTAAGTAGTATTACTAGATAATATTAACAAAAATGTTATTACTTTATAAAATGTTTAATTCCTACAAGATAATAATAATAATAATCCTGAATTTCCAAAAGATCCTATCTCAACATTTTCAAAATCATGAAGTAAATGAAAATACATATTAACTCTTACCTGTGGGTCTGGTGGAATATACGGCAATGACGTATCTAACTGCTTCAACACAGGAGGCAGTGAATCTTCTAATATAGCATTAACTACTGACTCGCTACTGTAATTATAATGCTTCAGGCACATCTGCAAGTCAATGAAATTGCAGATGTAAAGTTTATTGATTTTGCTTAAAAATATGTATAAGATGAAATTTAAACTCTTATGCGCATGGTAAAATGTTAAAATGATTTAGCCAGTTTAACTTTCAAATTTTTAATCAATAATGCATGCCATCTTACCTCTATAAAGCCTTCTCCCAAGTCACATAAAATATCTTTTACTTCAGTTATTAAGGAAGATATTTCAACTTGTGATTTATTACATTTTGCGGAATCACTTGCATTTTCCATTTTTGAAGGCATTTGGGTATTCTGCAGGCCGCTTGCACCCGCAACAGGTTCCTGTGGTACATACTGCATATGTGTACAAAATTATAACGATGCATAAACGTATTTACTAAATATACTACACAAAACAAATGTTACATTATATTATATGCAATAGTACTACCCATTTTTAATATGGGGACAGAAGCATGGTAAACAACTATAGACCTATTTCCTTACTTTTTAAAGTTTTGGTATTATAATGGTCTGTTATAAAAATAAGGATAATAAAAAACAAGAAGTATAATAAAAAGTAATGGGTAATAAGAGAAAATTTAAATAATAAAATTCTAAAATAATAAAATATAATAAGTTGACGTTTCAACCCTAATTCGGGTCCTCTTCAGAAAGAGAGTGAAAAACCGGTGGAAATCGGCCGAATTTATACTATTCACAAGACATAGGAATGTGTACGTATTAGTGTTTGGTACCGATAAAATAGGATAGAATGTTAAATTTAAAATTGGTTTCAATATGTATAAGAAAAAAGCTTAAAATCTTCTGTTCACAGTATTTTTCTCTTTTTTAATAAAAAAGTTTTCCAGATTAGATCTTTTTTCAGTTTTTCTTCTTTAGCGAGAATTATTGTATTACTGTAATCAAAATCATGACCCGTTTCTAATCAGTGTGTTGCTAAAAGGAATGTTGTTCACTTTATTGCCAAATTATTTTAGAATTTTATTATTTAAATTTTCTTTTATTATCCAATATTTGTTATTATCTTTATTTTTATAACAGTCCATTATAAAACCAAAACTTCAAATTTTATTTTTCAATGGTTGATTCTAAAAAAAATGGTTTAATGTGTACTATCTCCTTACTGTCGGTCTTATCTAAAATTTTTGAGAGTTGCCTTAAAATGAGGATTATAAAGTTTCTTGATAAATTTAATATCCTAAATACCAATCAGTATGGTTTTAGGCAAAATCGAGGACGAATTCAGCTATTGAAAATTGAACTGAACAGATTTCCCAATGTTTAAACACTGGCCACCCGGCTCTTGCAATATTTTGGATTTGGCAAAGGCGTTCGATATGTTAAACCATAAAATATTGTTGATCAAATTGTACCGTAAGGACTCAGAGGTCCAGTATATAAATTGTTAAAAGACAGATCACAAAGGGTCTGAATTAACGAATCACTGAGCAAAACAGGTATGTTAACGTGTGGTGTTCCACAAGGACCACTATTGTACCTATTATATATTAATGACATCTTCAATCTTGCAGATAAAAATACTGTTATTAGTTTTGCTGATGATAGCGTGCTATTTTATCAAGATACGACCTGGGTTAAATTAAAGAAAAAGCATCTAGACAGTTCTTACAAATTTGCAATTGGCTATCGTCAAATTATTTGACTCTAAATTTACGTAGTTTTGTGCGGACGTTACGAAGACAGTATACCTTCATTTAATCTTCAAATACATGAAAACACGTGTTTGGATTCTAGGGGCTGCTTTTGCACTTTAATAAAAAGGTCAAATATAATTAAATATTTAGGTATTTGATTGCCATTTATGATGGGAATACCATATATCCTACATTGTTAAAAAACTAAGATATCTAATATATGTGTTTTATAGATTGAGAAACATTTTAACGATTAGCAAACTGCTGATGGTGTACCATGTTCTATTTTCACAATTATTACCTTTCGGAATATTAGCCTGAGGAGGTGATCTAAGTGTAGAATTGATCAACTACAAGTACTCCAAAATGCAGCAATTAAAGTACTACTAAGAAAGGATAAAGGATATCCAACTAAATTATTTGGTACGCCGTTTTAACATCATGGCAAAGTCAAAGCAAAAAAGTGTACTTGTTCCCAAAAATATAAGTGTTTTTCAATTTTTTTTTGTGTGTCATTTACAGTGACAATTACCTGCAAAAAAGTTTTTTTGAAAAACGTAACGGCGAACGTTCAACATCTTCAAGTTTGTTAAGGTACATCTACCCAATTTTCTTTTTATGCTCTATTCTTTAGATTAGCAATACTTTTCCTACAATATGTTACGTTTTAAAATTCAAAAAATTGTATTAAATTATCAGTTTTTCAACAATTTTTTTCATATTTTCAATTTATTTTTCATCCTAATCTTTTCGAGATTGTCCAAAAGATTGATTAAATGGAAAAAAGGTTGTTGTCAATTATATCATCATTTTGTAAATGTGTATCAAATGTATTTAATTTTTCTAACACATTATAATATTTTTTTTGACATAATAACTTTTGTACATCATTTTTGAAACGTCAATTGACAATTTATTCTGTAATTTGTGTAACCTACATAAACTACCCTTCATCAATTCAAACTTCCCTGCTTAAAAAACGGATAGGAATGGGCGCATATGGATAGAAATGTTATCCGAAATTCGATCATTTCTATCCATTTCAATCCGTTTCTATCCAACATACGCATATTTATCTGAAAATGTCCGTAAAAAGTATTACAACTTAATCCAATTTTGTAAAAATCTATAAAAACCACCAAGTTCATCCATTTTCATCCGACCTAACGGATACACATTCTTTCCACGTTCATACGAAGACTCTGTCTTATCCGTTTCTGTCCACTAATTGTAAACAGATCCTATCCAATCTAATCCACTGTATCATCCGAAACTGAAATGTGCCATTCTATCAATTCCTATCCCATCGGTTGAACGCCAATCCTTTCCACTTTCATCCACAGACTCTATTTTATCCGGACGATAATGGATAAAGTTCTCATCAAGAGATCGGATAGAAACGTATTCACTAGCAATGAGAGCGCCCGGACGATAATTAGAGGTGTAATCACGCGATCCGATAGAAACGTTTACATTTAATACGGACAATAAATGAAAAGAATTGGATAAAAATGAAATGGATGGAACATGATAAACTTGTACATATGGTAGATTTCGGATAAATCAGTATTAATTTGGCATTCTCATCATTTGCGGATGAAACCGGATTGGAACTTTTCGAGTTGGATGTAAACGTATTGTTTCTCTATCCAATATTCGGATAAAGAATGATTAAAATAATACGTTTCGAAAACGGGACGCAAGCGGATTGACTTGCAATCTTATCCATTTCTATCCGTTTTTCTAAGCAGAGTTGCTAAATGTCTGGACAAACTTTTATATAATAGCATTTCATCATTGTATTGAAAATAGTCGGAACCTTATCCGAAGACAAATCGAGAAATCCATTAACTAATTTATTACTTGCTATCTAATTGTCCTATGAAATTATTAATATTTCAATTTTCTCTCTACTCATCAAGTTAAGTTATAGAAATTCGGTTGATTTAACCACCTACGTAAACTACATACATGTGTAAATACACTTACATAATAATACTATGTATTCGCTTCAGTTATTAAGAGCCAAACTGCCTATTGTAATAATTATTGTAATTTCTTATTGTATTAACCCATTAACGCCTGAAATGGCATTTTTTATACTTCATTATCAATCAAGTATTTCATACGAAAATCGAAGTTGGAAACAATTGAAAGGTACATATCCTATTGTTTTCGAGGTCGCTCTTCAAGATTCCGAGGTCGAAATTGAGTTTCAGCCATCAGGAATTCCAATATGGCGCCGAACTTTTAAAAAAATTCCAAAAAATTGGGAGTTTTTATACTTATCAATTTTTTTTCGAGCTATTAGAATATTGGGATTCTACTTAAACTCTGAACAAAGGTGAACAAAATACTTCAATTTTAAGGAAAAATTTTACTTTTATACCCCACATCATTGTAACGATCTCAAAATGGGGTCAACAATGAAAATTTCTAAACATGAAATGAAAAAACAACAAAAAAAATTTGGTGTATTCACTTATGAATTCTAGGAGTTTTTTGTTGTTTGCAATTTTTTCCAAAGTTAATAGTTTTTTGGGGGAAAAAATCCTAAACTTATAATATTTGAAATTCATTTCCTCGAAAACTATCAACTTTTCGAAAAAATTGCAAAGAATGAATAACTCTTAGAATTCATCAGAGAATACACTAAATTTCTTTCAGAATTTTTTGTGAATAAATTACAATTTTGAAAAAAATGTTGAAAAAAAATGTCTCAAAATGTCATCAAAAAATGTTGAAAAAATTCCACTATATCGCTTGATGAATTTTAAGAACTTTTCATTCTGGGCATTTTTTTTTTAAAGTTGGTAGTTTTTGAGTTAGAGCGTCCAGAAATTTCTGAAAGACATTTTTATTGTTGACGCCATTTTGAGGTCGTTACAATGATGTGGGGTATAAAAGTAAAATTTTTCCTTAAAATTGAAGTATTTTGTTCACCTTTGTTCAGAGTTTCAATAGAATCCCAATATTCTAATAGCTCGAAAAAAATTGATAAGCATAAAAAATTCCCAATTTTTTTGAAATTTTTTTCATATTCGGCGCCATATTGGAATTTCTGACGGCTGAAACTCAATTTTGACCTCGGAATCTTGAAGAGCGACCTCAAAAACAATAGGATACGCACCTTTCAATTGTTTTCAACTTTGATTTTGATACGAAATACTTGATTGAAAATGAAGTATAAAAATTGTCATTTCAGGAGTTAATGGGTTAATTAATGAACTCAAATTCTAATATTGTAACTCAAAGGAAATGAAGAAAGAAAGAAAAAGAAAGATTACATTGTAAATTAAAACGAAACGCAAAAAATAGAAAAAATGACAACTAAAAATATATCTTACCACTTCACTTCTTGATGTAACCGAATTGCTTTTATGAGTTGAGGTGGTAGCCGGCGGGCTATCCAGCATCGCATACAGAGAAGATGTAATATACTCGCACTTCATTGTGTCACTGATGTTATGTAGTTAAGAAATAATATACTTTGTGATAATATATATAAATTTTACATAGTAAAATCAGCATATAAAGAAAAAGAGATGTTTCATTTCTACTAATGAAATAAAACATAAAAATATGTTTCACAACTAATATTAAATATCTAAAAATTCACCAGCAATAAAGGATACACCTCAGGATAGATACTTGTTATGGTATCGATATCAATCGTTATGGGATATAAATTGTGATAATCGGTGATAAATTCTTTTTCTGTTACAGCGTAAGTTATATTTATGAAAAATTCTTCAACATTCTCTGTTATTTCTAATGAAGTCATTGGAGTTCTGAAAGAATGGAATATAACATGAAAATTTCTTTTATCGCTTGTGTTATAATTCAATTAAAATTTAAATATGCATACTCTGATTCGATGATAGCTATTATACTGCTATAAATTACTTTTCTGCACAGTTCAATTATTTCTATTCTAGTCACATCTAATCTGTGTTTTAATTCAACATATTTTGATATTATTTCATCTTTAAATCCAAGAGTATCCAATTTTTGATACATTTCCGGTATTGTATTTCCATATATTGTCACTAATCTGAAAAAAAGTATAATTTTTTAATGTAATTCAATAATTTTTTGAAAACAGTAACAAATTATATATTTACTTTGTTATAAAATTTTCAATCCTAAACTGACATGCTAGAGGTGGATAAATTTCTAAAAGAATGCTAATAGTAGAAACTGTATCTAATAAATGCACAACCATTTCTTCTAAACCTTCTAAAGTCATATCAACTTTAGCACCACCTCTTTCGGAAAGTAATATAGCTTCACCTGCTAAATCGACAGGACAGTCTTCAAATCTCCTTTCAGTATTCCTTAAAATCTACACTTTTTATTAATTATATTATATAATTTCAACATGGATCTGTTTAACATTGTTTAAAACTTGCCTGTATTAAATAATGTATAGATTTTTCTAAATCTTCTTTATACAGGGGTTGTAGTGTGAATGCACAATTTAAAATTTTTTCTACAGTTTTTTTATTGTCTCGTCCATAATGTTGGCACAAATCCAGTAAAATCGGCACTGTGATAATGTAATTCTTATACAGTAAATTGGATTGGTATGGACGGCTCATATATTCTGTAGGACTTTCCTTATTCGTAACCAGTCGTGCAAAAGCAATAAGTACATGATGACGAATCTTTTCCAGAGCTTCTCGCATTTCTGTATCGTCTGGAAAGTTATCTAAAGCATAAAATGGTGGCGCATTTTGCACAAATGACACTAGGGTATCCAATATTGCTTGATTAAAAACAACATTTGACCAGAACCTACAAAATACAAAACAAAAGTTAAATATTTTTCTACAATATTTATTATAGTTATTAAACTTTATACTTGTAATATGGTAATTGTAGCAGCCAATCGAGATCATCTATAATATATCCAACAAGTTCTAACCAGTGTTCTTTGGCCCCAAAAACCATCTTTCCTTCCGAATCATGCAGATTTGGTACTTGATATAATAAGAAATAACGATCTTCTACCCATTCCTTGTCCTGTAAATTATTTGTTTCTCAAAACATTGCTAAAAGTCATGTATATGGGCATATCTCTGAAACTTTTCTTTTTTCACTTCAGAAAAAATAAAAATAAATATTTAAGGCACACTAGCCAAACTTTTTTTTTACGTTTATATGCGTTTAAATAGTAAGAAAAATTCTGTGCCACTCATTTTTTTCAAATGTTAATTGATAAAAAGTAATAATACGAAATTTAAAAAATTAAAATATTTTTAAACTTTTTTCTTCATCTATAGCATGTTGATAATATTTTTAATTAATTTTTAAATTGGGCGTGTATAATGTTTTAACTAATGGCAACATGAGTTTTTAATAAAAATACTTACTGATAAATTTATAAGAAAATAGTTCAATCACCGCTCGTGCATATTTATGAACAACTGATGGTATGCATATACTGTTTAATAATGTAAATATAGTGAAATATTTGACGTAATTGTACACGTACAAAATATTGTTAAAAATTTAATATCACTGTTTACAACCCTAAATATGAATTTATGCATGGAACAATTGTATACATAATTGTTATGGTGTAAATAACCATTGGCAATGGCTAGAATATCATTTGAAGTTGATAACAAAGTGTGCCTGGTCGAGAAGTATATTTTTTTAAAGAGTGGCGCTTTTAATTTTAACATTCAAAATGCTATAAAAACTGTTTCTGAAGGAGCACACTCAATTGCTCAAGGCCATTTTGTAGCATTTTTCATGTAGAATAAACCTACCTTCAACGTTTTTAGTTAAATGAAATGTTTAAAAAGTTGTTGCATAAATAATCATTTAGGATGAATTTTCTAAAAATGCGTTCTCCATTTTTGTTTATTTTCTAACTCCGTATTTTTTTATAGGCATACATAAATGTTGAGTATTTTTTGTTTTTTTAGGTTACTAGTGATGCTCTAAAAAAAATTAAAGTCGTTATCGATAATTTTAAAAAAGTTACAGTAATAAAATATAAAACAAAATTGATGTCATCACTACTACATTAGCAAAATTTAGTGGATTTGTCAGTTTTTGTACTTGAAAATGACATACAACCGAGTTTAAATTAAAATAGTCCTCTATTTAAACATATTTACTAAAGTTCTATGCAGTCACTGTATAATACATATTACAGGGAAGGTTCTAAACCACCCATCATCACAAAAATGAAAAGTTTAGGAGATATTCCCATATATAATATATTTAAATAATATATTAGGAGCAACAAAAGCTTATCGTAATCTTTTACCAAAGCTGAAACATTTCGACTCAAGCCCTCACTGCGTATCGTCAGGATTACATCTTCTAAAGGTTTTTGTTCAGGATTCTATAACAAAATAGCAACCACTAATCTACTTCTAGCAATACTAAAGAATAATATAATTCCACATAAAATAACCTTATTATTAGTAAACGTATTTATGTATTCATTAAAATGTGAAGTACCTGAAAGGAGACTTGTGAATAAAAATGCTTATCACCCATTACAAATATGACTTTATAACTTGTATCAATAAAGTTTTACTAATGATGTATTGCAAAATATTGCATCTGCATTATACCGGCAGTATTGTCGTCATTTTCGTGAGAAAACGCGAATGTGAGCGAGCATGTGATTCGTGAATACCGCAGTATACATGTATAAAGCCTTGCATGTTTGCATGTGTATGCTATGCATGCCAGTGGAATGTGGTATATATACATAAAAATAAGTGATTTTTATTCATTTCCGAAAATTCTCGTTCAGTTCTTAATTAATGTCTTTGGTAATTTCTATAAAACTATTTATAGTAATTAGAATTGCCTTTACAAGGCCCGAATGTTGAAAATTTTAGTGAAATGTTCTACCTTACCGGCGGACTACTTCAGAACCCCCCCTGCCTAAAGAAACAAGTCGCCCTGTTAAAGGGATTCTAAAGTGCCCGACCGATAAGGTAGGAATTTTCACCAGAAACCGTAAATAAAAAGTGATTGAAACGATTTTTCGAAATTCAGGCTCTGCAAGGGCAATTTTAATTACTATAGATGGTCTCATAGAAAACGCCAAAGACATTAATTGAGAACTAACCGAGAAGAAGGCCTGTATTTGTTTGAAATAAATCCAAAAAACTAAAAAAATAATCACGTTTTTTGACTGTTTTTCCAAAATAGATCATACTCGTGACCAGCAGGCATAAATACATCGAAATAGTGTACTTAACTTTTTTTATGTAACAGGAGTATAGTTTCCTCGGCATTATGTGCATGTTTTAAGGATCTGAAATTAGTTATTATGAAGGGGAGGCTACTTTATAGTCCGAGGACGATAATGTACACATTATGTATCTATGCGCATGCGTTTAGGCATACAACCTTACTTTATCGTCCGTATTCCATAAAACACTCAAAACACGTTACACGCACATAACCTCGGGAACCACACTCCTGATCCTCCTGATACATAAAATATCGTATGTAATGTGGAACTAAAACAATTCTGGTCCGGGCATGGTGTGCCCGGTACGAGGCGCAGACGAGTCAATATTGAAGACCGAATTTGTAAGAAGTTACTCACACAAGCTCAAATTGGGTATTCGGGGGTTTTCTTTTTTTGCTTTTAGGTTCATAATATACAAATTTTAGCAGCAAACATTTATTTCAGTCGATTTAAGGCATTACAATCCCGGCAATCCTGAAAAAAACATTTTAAATAGGTATAACGTAAGTTGTCATTATAGTACCATATTTATTCATTTTTAACCAGAAAAGATGAAGCAAGGGAGATGAAAAACAAAGTTACCCAAAGTTACATTTTCATTATTTCTGGAGCAAAGCTATAGCGAATCTCGACCGATAAGCGACACAGTTTCAGCTGGTTCAAGCAACTTTTTAGGAATTTGGTCCGCCATATTGTATCTACCATCTAAAATTTTTAATATTTGTCAACGTATTTATGATCAGTTACCAATAAAACCCGCGCGTAACAAATTTCAGCATTTTTCCGTGTAAAGAAAGGAGTTTGTGTCAAAGAGATAATTTCATGTCTTGTTTTAACCCTGGAACAAGTTCAGAGTATTATTATGGCACCTAAAACAATAAATTACGCCAATAATCGAGGCATTTAATTGTGTATAGTTCGTGTGCCTGACAAAAATGTCATTTTTCAACAACAGTTACGCACGAAGGCTATAGGTTGTAATAGGCACAGCATTGAGATGAGACAAGGCACACCTTATTCCTTGGAATACGTCACTTATTATATCATCAATTAAAAATGCCTAAAGTATGGAGCCATAATATTGTTTGTTCCAAAAGTTATTGTTAGAAATTAACGAAAATTCCATTTTCCATGAATCTTCTGCACGCGACTTTGGAAGCATGTCATTCTTATTAAACGATAGGCACACTTATTTTTCGAGTATCTTTGGCTTTTATAAAGTGCCATTAATAAACGACATGATTTTCAAATGAAAAGAACACACGTTCCAAAAGTTACAGAACAAAATATTTAAAAAAAATACGATTTGCACGCAGCAATTTATTGAAATTTTATAAGCTTTCGTGTTTCCTTTGGTTTTTTTAATCAACTATCATGCAAAACAAATAACTGTACCTTGAAGAGCATATCCTTTTTAGTAAATAGTAATGTTTTATAAATATTTCTGTACAGCTTATTTACATGAATCTTAAAATAACATGAAAGTCAAAAGTTCTGTGGATTTGCCCATATCTCGTCGGGGTGCTTTTTTAAGGTGGTTCTCCTTGCCGTCACCTTTGTGCATACGCATGTTATTCGGTCTCGATGTTCGAAATGTCCACCACCTGCATCAATACAGGTTATTGTTATACCCTGCGTTGGAAATCATCCGTCGCCCGACGAATTTCGGAAGTATCTAGGGACTGAATGGCTTCTCGAATTCTGTTCCTCATGTCTTCTGCAGTGGTAGGTCGTTCGCGGTATATGAGGTCTTTTATTCTTCTCCATAAATAATAGTCTAAAACTGTAAGATCCGGTGATCACGGTGGCCAATTATGTGGACCGCATTTGACCCGATCCATCGGTCGGGAAATATACGGTTCAGTTGATGACGAGCAATAACAGACGTGTGGGCGGGACATTCCATCCGGTTGAAACCACATATTTATACGTAATTGAAGTGGAACATCTTAAAGTAAATGTAGACATTCGAAGACGTATAGAAAACGGTTCAAGTTCTCATGAAAGAAAAATGGTCCGATATATGCGTATCAATAATTCCACACCAAACATTCCCTATCCAGAGATGTTGATGATCCAATTCTCGATACCAATGTGGATTCTCTTGTGCCTAATAACGAATATTATGTGTGTTCACTTCGCCGTCACTTATAAAGGTGCACTCATCAGAAAATAAGATACTTCTATGGAAATTAGGTAATTGTTCAGTAATCCAATTACAGAATATACGTCTTTCTCTATGATCGTTCATGGCCTGGTGAAGAGACATCCGATCTGGGTAGAATGAATGTTCTCGAAAAATTCGACTGATCGTGAAAATACTTACTCCATTATCTCTTTCTCGGCGCATCAGAGAATCGTGCGGATTTACAAGGACAGACGAAATTATATCAGGTGCTCTTACTGAACGAACTAGTCGATGAATTTTCTTTCCCTTATTGTGGTCCGGATGAACGATACCTTTTACAATAATTTGACGTGTAAACGGCTGAAAACTTTGCGCTAATGTGGTGTACGATCCGGATATTCAATATGCCACATTCTTTCAGCTGCTCGAAAAATTTCAGCTCTACCCAACACCGACAAAACTAACGCAGCTTCTTCGTTTGGGCAAGGCATACTTACAAATGAATAATAATCCTCTAATTATTGTGCCTAACTACTCGAGTATCGAGGTATGACGCACAACCTTTTTGCATAGTTAAACGATTAATTTTATGGTAGGTGATGTACAAATTCTTTATCGTGACGTTATCTGATAGCGCGTTCAGTACCTATAACGGAAAACTCAGAAACTCGTCCGAGTCTTTCCAGAAAAATCATTTGCACAAAATTGCTGTCGTTCACCGTCGGTAGAAACTACGAAAATTGATAGTATTACGCAACTCGTCACAATTTACATTTTTCATAAGCAACACGGTTGTAAGCAGTTCAGAAAGTTATCGTACATAGGTTGTAAGCCAGTCGTCAACAATCACAAGGTGGTCGTAAGATTGAAATAAACGGTCGTAAGTTGGCCGTACGCGGTCGCAGGGTGGTCGTAAGGTAGTCGTAAGCAATCGTAAGGTGGCCGTAAGCAGTAGTAAGAAGATCGTAATGTCATCGAACATCGAGACTGAATAACATGCGTATGCACAAAGATGATGGCAAGGGGAATCACCCTAAACCAAGCACCCTTGATCATGAGATTATGATCAATGCGATGATCATGACGACGATCGTAACGGTGATTATGTCGATGATGATCATAAACATCATCGCGAGCGTATACATTCAAAAAACGCAAGATAAATAAATAAAGAGATATAAATGGATATATAGCGACGCTAGCACTCTCTCGGATACTCGAAATAAGTGGAACTAAAGAATAAGTGGTACACATTGCTCCGATAGATATACTGCCCCCTGGAACCACCTTAAAAAACATGCCGACGAGGTGTAAGTCTGTCTTTGTGACCTACTCGTGGTACACTTTGGGTAACACAGGCGGCACTGATTATTCCATTTTGAAATTTGAAAAACCCTACTTTGACCTAGATTTATGCCCAAGTTTGACCTCAAGGTCAAATTCAAGGTCACCACCAGATAGATCCCTCGAAACCATGCAAATTTTATCTAAGCCATTTTTTCGTACAAGTGCATCCCTGCGTTTAAAAGGATGGACGTGTGGTCTGAAAGATCCGGTGTAATTATCATTTAACAATATAGTCGACTACTCCCCCCCCCCCCCCCCCACCCCTTTTGCGCGTTGCAAAATCTCTGGGTCGCATCCGACACATATAGTGTAGGAGCAGGGACCGTTTCGTAGCCTTTTATAGGTCCCCTTATGCAATAAGGTTTTTCCGACGTATTTTGGGCTGCTGAATCCGAATTTCGAGGGTGGATTGCTCTCCGAATGGGCCGAAATTGTTTATAACAATTTTTTTAAACAATTAAGAAATTTTAAATTTTTTGGTAAAAAAAAAATTTTTTTTTATTTTTTGGGCCATTCTGAACAAAAAAGGTCTTTAGTAACTTTTGCGTACGATGGCGCATTCTCGAGATAAAAATTCCCGAAATAAAAAAAAATTCGATTTTTGCAATATTCAGCACACTGCCACCTCGACACATGTAATTTTTTTTAATCTACCTATGCTTAAACTCTTCTTCTGACCTTATATTTCAAGCAGAAAGTTAGTTTTAATCATTCATTTTAAACCTTCGCCATTTATTGAAGTTTTACTAACGCTGTTTTTTTGTCTGTAAATATACGCACATCTAGTATTGGCACGCACGACATGTTTCAAGTCGCCGGATCCACCTCGTTATTTTTTACGTATTTTGGGTCACTGAATCCGAATTTTTAGGGTGGAAAGCTCTCCGGATGATCCGTCAGTGTTTATAACAATTTGTTTAAACAATTAAATATAATTTTTTTACTTTTCGCTTCCTAAAAAATTTTTTTATATTCTTCGAGCAATTCTGACCAAAAAAGGTTCTATATAACTTTTGCGCACGATGGCGCATTTCCGAGATAAAAATTCCCGAAATAAAAAAAAAATGCGATTTTTGCAGTGTTCAGCACACAACACATCGACACATGTAATTTTTTTTGTTATCCACCTAGGCTCAAATTATTCTTGTAACCTTATATTTTAAGCAGAAAATCGTTTTAATCAATCATTTTAAACCATCGCCATTTATTTGAGTTTTACTTTTTTGTAAACATGCCCACATCTAGTATTGTCCCACGGGACGTTTTAAATTCCTGGATTTATCCAGGTATTTTTTTACGTATTTTGGACCGCGGAATTACAGTTTAAAATGAATGATTAAAACTAACTTTCTGCTTGAAATATAAGGTCAGAAGAAGAGTTTAAGCATAGGTAGATTAAAAAAAATTACATGTGTCGAGGTGGCAGTGTGCTGAATATTGCAAAAATCGAATTTTTTTTTATTTCGGGAATTTTTATCTCGCGAATGCGCCATCGTACGCAAAAGTTACTAAAGATCTTTTTTGTTCAGAATGGCCCAAAAAATAAAAAAAAAATTTTTTTTTACCAAAAAATTTAAAATTGCTTAATTGTTTAAAAAAATTGTTATAAACAATTTCGGCCCACTCGGAGAGCAATCCACCCTCGAAATTCGGATTCAGCAGCCCAAAATACGTCGGAAAAACCTTATTGCATAAGGGGACCTATAAAAGGCTACGAAACGGTCCCTGCTCCTGCACTAATAGTTGGGCACCTTACTTTCTCATCTGAATGTTTTTAAGATGGAAGAAATTTGTTGCCAGTCACGGGTTCTTGAAGAGTAGCCTACCAAATATTAATACGAAGCGTCGTATTAGATTAGAGATGTCATCTTTTTGTATATAAAAATAAAGTATTTAAAATTAATTTAAAACTTTACTTAAGAGTGACTGTAAGAGTGTCAAAGGAGTGTGAAAAGCGTTAGAAAAGCGTGCCAAAAGAGTTAACAAAGAATGAATTTGGATAAAAAAAAAACGTTTAACGTACGCTTAACGACTCTTCGATTTTTTGCCAGAGGGCTAAGGAGTGTGTTAATCGTATCATAAGCGTGAATTGGACATTTTTATGTTCGCGTAACGCTTCAGTTTTCCGGGGGATATTAAAATATTATTGGACAAAGATATGGATCATGTCATCACACCTGGGTCTATGAATCTATTTGATAGATTTGGAATTCGCAAAGAATTTTTAAGTATTGATCCTTCACTTTGGTACGAAAATAATTATTTTAAACACATTTTATAAGTTGTTTCAAAGAGCGGTGATAGCAGAAAACCCTGATTCGATCCCGGCCTCCGCCATCTGTCATCGGGACACCTCTGTATTTGTTTATAAGTGTCTAATAATGCCAAAGCTCAGGTGGTTCGGATTCCACCTGCATAAGCTGTAGGTCCCGTCGCGATTTAGTCCCATATGTGTTCAGAAAAGTCGACGTAAAATAATATAAAAAAAAAAGGTTGTTTCAAAGCTCAAAGTAATCAATGATAGCGTAGAGAGTGCCGTAAGTTTGATGGAACAGTACACCAATTGTGTTATATATACTCACGCGGAACGAAAACCAGAAACAATATATCTATACTCTAGGTCATCACCAAATTCCACCAAAAATATCTTGTCGCACAAACGTCAACAGTTTCTCGTGATTTTTAACTTAGTAAATTTTTTGTAATTGTTATGGCCGGTGAGGGGAGCTGTTTTGCAACGATTAGTTGCAAATATAGTTACCTCGACAGAACCACGAAAAGACTGGATCGACCGGAAGAGTCAATCCTGAGTTCGAAAATTTGTGGGGCTGCTGTTAATGCAAAGGAATTGAATAAAGGTTAAAATAAAATAAGGAACTACAAATGTATCGAGGAAAAATTTAATTTATTGAAATTTGACTTTTGTAAACATTGCGTTGGACAGAATAATTAAGAAATGAATAACGCGTATTTCTTTCCATCCGAATGCATAGATTTCTCTTTGTTCCTCTCCCCACAAGACGATTCTTAGTTGCTAGAGTAGCTAGTGAGACATCTACGTGCATGCTCGTTATGATAAATGCAAAGAGACTTTTGCCGTAGTGGGGGTTGAGCGAGAATACGTATTTGGACGGGGGCGGACATATTTGATGGAACGAAACATATGCGTTAGGACGGGAAACTGTACATTTTTTAAAACAATACTTGGCACCTAGCTTCTCCAGAAGTCACGCTAGCCAAGATATTCAATTTTCACTATAGGATAACTTGACAGTAACATTTTTTTCTGGCAAAATAAGTAGGCAAAGTGATGCGCAAAAAAGTACGTAATATCATCCATAGCATAATATTGTTTAATTACTTTTGAAATTGTTACAGGAACAAAAAACATATTTTATTTCTTTTGCCAAATTTTTGTCAAAAAGAACTATTGTACAAAACATACGATAACTCAGCTTTTAGTCGTATTAGACTCATCCGGAGCGTATTTTACTCATAAGATCCTGAAGAATATGAAATGTGATGTCTCAATTTTGTAAATTAAACCGTATGAGAGTTGCGGATAAATAATTAGGAAAATGTTGAGTCTTTCGGATTTTCGAGCAAAAAAGTACTGGGTTGTAAAAAAACGTTCTGGCTCAGTCGGAAATGTCTTTAATTGCTTGAAATTTTCCCTTTGGGAAGTGGTATGCAAAAGTTCAGATTTTTTTATGTCGTTTTAATAATGCATGACAAATGAAAACTGATGATGATAGCTTACTGGTGTAAAAAAATATTCAGTTGAGCATGTATCTTAATCTTTAGATATGTTGGTTCAAAGGGGATAATTTGCTGCAAAAATTGGATTTTGAGAAAATTTGACATTTTTTATCTCTGAAAATATACATTTTATCTCAAATTCACAAGATATTTTTTATTTACAATTGTCGAAAGAATCTTAACAAATTTTATCTGGACCGAAAAACATCAAATTTCCAACATTTTCAAACAAAGGCACAATTATGTTAACAATTTGAAAATTTGATTAGATTCTTTTGACAATTCTGAACAAAAAATATCTTTTAAATTTTTCGTAAAATGTATATTTTCGGAGATAAAAATATCAAATTTAAAAAAAGGCGATTTTCGCAGTAAAATCCCCCCTTTGACCCCCCCCCCCCAGGTTATGGGGCCTATATGCTTAATTTGAAAATTTGACACGAGTAACCTAAAAAACTTTTATTTCTTATACATTTTTACCCCAAATTTCAGGTCCAAAAAACAGGCGAATTTTTGCAACTTTTTACCTTGCAAAAACAAAAGTAACAGTTATGTAACAATGTAACTATTACGTAAATATTACAAAACTGTTACTTTCCGTGTTTGCAGGGTAGGGTGGCACTTTCTTACATAATAACAATGTTAAACTTTGATATTAAGAGCTCAAACTACGCTTAAAAATTTTTAAATTTATTTACAAATTGAAGGGGTGCGTAAAAATTCCCTACTTGACCTTTTTAATGGACACTCTATGTACTCTTTCTGTTCAGCATCTGAGACCGAATCCATCTCAAATCGAACAGCGAGTCCGATCACAAGTCATGAAATCAAATGATTTTGAAATATATTACTTTTCAATGAAAATAAGGTGACCCGTATTTTACAGTTTTGCAAAATAATTTTTTTTTACAAAGTTGTGATTTTTTGAAGTTTTAACGATCAAAACTGAAATAGTGAAAAAACGGCGAGAAAAAAATTTCCAATTAAGCCACTGTCAAATGTAATATGTTTATTTCACTTTTTCTTTTTTCGGTTAATAGCCCATACCATCCTCTTGAAATGTAAGCTAAGAAAATTTGTTAAAGTTGACATTTAACAAAATGGCGGCTCTTTTTCGAAAAAAATTAACAGACAGCGAAATTACCAGATACCTTCCGCCAATGAGAATCGTTGTATACACGGAGTAACTTGAGACACCCGGTATGTATATATACATATATATATATATATATATATAGGTATATGCATTTGTCATATGTACATACATATGTATGTATGCTTTCCTCTCCCCCTATCGCACCCTTGTTCTCCCCACTCCATTTTAATTGTGACGTTTGGCGGACAACACAACAAACGAAAAATCGATTACCCCATGATTTTCTCGTAAATTTCTAATAGCGAAAATGGGAATGAATGAGACAAACGTGTGGGTTTTAATTCGAAGATATGATTATCTCGGTACAAGCGATAATTCCCTAAATATAACTTTTGTACATGTCATTAGAAATTAATTGTTATGCGTTCATTTTAGAATCTGACAGTGATTGCTTGCAAAGCACTTTACGACAAGTGACACTTCCTAGGATCTTGACATTTACTGAGTTAAAATCTGCAGTTTTCGCCTGTGCTGAGATCGACGATGATGGATCTAAAATTTTAAAGGTTAGAAGACACGATAACTGCCTCATTCCACTTTCAGCTCTTCTTCATGGATCAACAAAAGAAAAGTAAGTAATGTCTCATTAATTTTTTAAACGTGACTATTTTAAATTTATCTTGTAAATTACCTTTTTAGTCCTTTTATCATCGATGTTGTGGGTGTTCATCAATTTTGTAAGTCACTTTTTTAATTCATGTTTTAGCTGCTAGAATACAATAAAAATAAATGCATAAAAATGTAATGTTTACGTATTTTTCACTTAGGTCCTATTGCTAAACGAACAATACCACGAAGTTACATAGATGCCTTGAAAATGAAAATGGTGACTTTGGAAAAACGAGTGAGTTATTAACACAACTAACATTTTTTAATTTCACGATACAAAAATTCCTGTAAGAGTAAATATTTTTATTATAAATTAAAATTATAGAATATAAACATAATGAATTTGGTGTTCAAATACATTTTACAAATGTAATTTTAATGTGATATAAAATAAAAAAATATATATAGTTTTAGTAACATAGTGCTAATGTTATTTTAATTCTTACAGTAATTTCAAAATCATCCTTTACATCACATGATTTTTTAATGTATATCGATAACTTTACAATTACTAAGAATCAAGATTGTTGATATTTGTCAATTAATTTACATACATCTGTATATCATAAAACAAAGTTATAAACAAAACATTTCTTTATTCTTTGCCTATCTAAGAAAAATTTTATTAAATTTTCAATCACTTATCTATGCTAGAGTCACAGAACCGTAATGGTACTTAAGATAAATCGCCTCATCAAAACTTGATGGATTTTACAGATGTTTGGGTAATTCCATTCTGTATACATGTTACAATTTAAAAAAAAAATTAAAAATAGAAATAAAAAATACAGGTGATCAATGCCGAATCAGCAATACCAAATGCTGCCACAACTCACATTCAAACAGTGGAGGATGCTGCCAATCAACTGTTGACTTGTGTCAGTTTCCTGGATCGGAGACTTGACGAATTGGCCCCGTCAGATTGGAAGACACAAACCAGTTCTGCAACTTAAAATCTAGTGGATGTGACTATTGCCAAAACATTTTTACTGTGTATTCCCAACAGTGTTCATTTGACTTTATAGGGAGATTTAAGTAATATACAATTCTATATTAAATGTTATTAAAAATATATAATATATATTTAATAGCTCAATTTTTTGTTTTTTATAAATATAACACAAACTGGAATCTGTTAGACAAAGAAGTGAATACTGAACATAAGTACACACTAATCGCGCCAAAACTGTTGATTTGTTTAGTACAAAGCGACTTCTTAAGCGCATTTGACCAAAGCCAAACTTGTTCATACAAAATGATGACGATGATGATAATAATATTATTATTACAATATATTACGAGCGATATACTTAAACAGAACTAGAATTGTTTTTAAACAACCGTTATTAGCCTCAAAGGCTCATAAAACTGTACACAGTGAATCCGACATATTTACAGTTGATATATATATATATATATATATATAACGAACCAATTGGAAAAAAAATTATATTTGAAGGAACTTTAATAACGTATCACAAAACTTCTACTCGAGTAAAATAAGCTCGATACTCGAATCAAGGTCTTCGCTTGGATTGATGTCCACATTATGTGTACTTGCCTGAAATAAAATTGTATTTGATAATCTTATTATTGCTAAAACGGGGTTTATACAATGATTTATTTCTTCCTCATTTTTACTTTGTTATGCCAATAATTGTTATAAATACAAAATTAAATTACGGGACAAAAACATTTTGCGTTGCATATTGACTACAAAATAATAAAATTGTTCAATAAAATGCAGTTGACTGAATTTTATCATAAAATGATTGAGATTAGAAATTGTTTCTTTCTGTTTAGGATAAAACTATGCAATATTGTACTTGACAATTTTTTAATTCATTAAGGATATTATATGTTTGGAAAACATTTTTTATAATACTTCCAAGAATATTGTGTCCATGAATTATATTATTGTTCAAGAGAGACAGCATTATTGTTCATGAAAAAAAAAATGATATGTTAAACAACTTTTGTTAATGATTCAAATTTTCTTCATTTCGCTATGATAGAAATTTTAAAAATTCAATGGATTTTAACGAATGACTGCTTACTTTTTCAAGAAAAAGATTCTCTACAACTTCACCGAAAGAATTTTTCAAACCGAACGTCAAATATGTATATTTATTAAAAAATAGTTTGTGCGTAATTTTAGTGCTGAGGCAATAAATTTAAAAAAACTCGTTTGGTGAAGTTGTAGAGAATCTTTTTCTTGAAAAAATAAGCCGTCATTCGTTAAAATCCATTCAATTCTTGAAATTTCTATCATAGCGAAACAAAGAAAATTTGAGTCGTTAACAAAAGTTGTTTGATATATAATTTTTGCAAGTTTCAATTTTTTTTTCGGAACTTTAATGCTGCCTGCCTCTCTTCAATAATAATATAATTCATGAACACGATATTATTGGAAGTGTTATAAAAAGTGTTTTCTAAACATATAATATCCAGGGTAAGAACTACCTTAACCCATTAACGTCTGAAATGAAAATTTTTATACTTCATTATCAATCAAGTATTTCGTATCAAAATCGAAGTTGAAAACAATTGAAAGGTACATATCCTATTGTTTTCGAGGTCGTTCTTCAAGATTCCGAGGTCAAAATTGAGTTTCAGCCATCAGGAATTCCAATATGGCGCCGAATTTTGAAAAAAAATTCAAAAAAATTGGGAATTTTTTATTCTTATCATTTTTTTCCGAGCTATTAGAATATTGGAATTTTATTGAAACCTTGCATAATGGTGCATCAAATAGTTGAATTTTAAGAAAAAATTTTACTTTTATACTCTACATCATTCTAACGACCTCAAAATGGCGTCAACAATGAAAATTTATTTGAGAAATTTCTGGACGCTCTAACTCAAAAACTACGAACTTTAAAAAAAAAATGGCCAGAATGAAAAGTTCTTAAAACTCATCAAGCGATATAGTGGAATTTTTTCAAAATTTTTTGATGACATTTTCAGACATTTTTTTTCAACATTTTTTTCAAAATTGTGATTTATTTACAAAAAAATCTGAAAAAAATTTAGTGTATTCTCTGATGAATTGTAAGAGTTATTTGTTCTTTGCAATTTTTTCGAAAAGTTAATAGTTTTCGAGGAAATGAATTTCAAATATTATAGTTTAGGATTTTTTCCCCCCAAAAACTATCAACTTTTGGAAAAAATTGCAAAGAACAAAAAACTCGTAGAATTCATAAATGAATACACCAAAGTTTTTTCAGAATTTTTCATAAATAAATTATGATTTTGAAAAAAATTTTGAACAAAAATTTCTGAAAATGTCATCACAAAAATCTGAAAAAATTCCGCTATATTTCTCGATTAATTCTAATAACTTTTCATTTTTAGCATTTTTTTTATAAGAGCACGTAGTTTTTGAGTTAGAACGTTCAGAAATTTTCATTGTTGACGCCGTTTTGAGGTCGTTACAATGATGTGGGGTATAAAAGTAAAATTTTTCCTTAAAATTAAAGTATTTTGTTTGCCTTTGCTCAGAGTTTCAATAGAATCCCAATATTCTAATAGCTCGAAAAAAATTGACAAGTATAAAAAATTGCCAATTTTTTTGAATTTTTTTTCAAAATTCGGCGCCATATTGGATTTCCTTAAATTGGAATTCCTGATGGCTGAAACTCCATTTTGACCTCGGAATCTTGAATCTTGAGCGACGCCGAAAACAATAGGATATGTACCTTTCAATTGTTTTCAACTTCGATTTTGATACGAAATACTTGATTGAAAATTAAGTACAAATAATGTCATTTCAGGCGTTAATGGGTTAACGATCAAAAGACACTTTTTCTTTCTTCGATTTCAATCAAGTATTTCCTATCCAAATCGAAGTTAACAAAAATTGAGAGATACATATCCTACTGTTTTCGAGGTCGCTCTGCAAGATTCGGAGGTCCAAATGGTCCTTCAGCCATTAGGAATTCGAATACGGCGCCGAATTTGAAAAAAATTTCCAAAAAATTGGGTAATATTTATTCTTACCATTTTTTTTCGAGCCATTAGAATATTGTGATTCTATTGAAATTTTGAACACAGGTGAATAAAATACTTCAATTTTAAGAAAAATTTTTACTTTTATACCCTACATCGTTTTAACGACCTTCAAATGGCCGCAAAAATAAAATTTTTTTTTGAAATTTTCGAGATGCTCTAACTAAAAAACTGAATTTTTTTAAAAAAAATCGTAAGAATGAAAAGTTCTCAGAATTCGTCCAGAAATATCACGAAATTTTTTTAGATTTTTTTTTTCAAAAATGTAATGTAATTTATTTTCAAAAAATTCGGAAAAAGTGTAGTGTATTCTCTTGTGAATTCTAAGAGTTTGTTCTCCTTTGCATTTTTTTTCCGAAAGTTGATAGTTTTTGAGAAAATTAATTTTTTTTTTATTTACCCTCTACTCTATATTATAGCTTAGGATTTTTTTTCTTGAAAATTGTCATTTGGAAAAAATTGCAAAAAACAAAAAACTCTTAGAATTCATCAGACAATACAATCAATTTTTTTCATAATTTTTCGTAAATAAATTACAATTTGGAACAAAATTGAAAAAAAAAATCATCAAATGTCATAAAAAAATCTAATAAAATTCTAAAAACTTTTCATTCTTAGCATTTTTTTAATAAAGCTCATAGTTTCTGAGTTAGAGCGTCCAGAAAATTTCTTTGAAAGTTTTTTTGCAGCCATTTTGAGATTGTTAGAATGATGTAGGGTATAAAAGTAAAGTTTGTTCTTAAAAGTGAAGTATTTTATTCACCTTTGTTCAGTTGTTTCAATAGAATCCCAATTGTCTAATGGCTCGAAAAAAATTGGTAATAATAAATATTGCGCAATTTTTTGGCATTTTTTTTAAAATTCGTTGCCATATTAGAATTCCTCATGGCTGAAGGACCATTTGGACCTCGGAATCTTGAAGAGTGACTTCGAAAACAGTAGGATATGGATCTCCCAATTTTGTTTAACTTTGATTTTGATATGAAATACTCGATTGAAATAAAGCAAGAAGAAGTGTCCTTTGGGCAATAATGGGTTAATACAGGAATATGGAACATTTTTCTTGAACATATTTATGAAAATTACTTACCAATTGAAGAGCAGCTGAAAAATAACGTGCAACTTCTTCACGTGGTTGTTCACGAACCATGTCATCGAATGGAATCTTTCGCTTATTCGCATTGAGCCTTTCTATTATTTCATCCCCATACTGATGAATTTGAAAAGGAGGCTTGCGTTCTGCCTCCATCAGTCTTGGTTTGATCTCTGCATGCCACCTGGCAATTTTCTTGTCATCATCATTGTGTAAATCAAGTTCGTCATAGATTTCTTTTATTTTGTGCTTAACAAGATTTTCGAAATCGCTTCGGTTTGGTTTCGGAGGTGTTCTATCTTCAACCCGTTCCTCGATGTCTTGGTCGTCGCCGTCTGCAGTGGTTTCAAAAATGTCTGAAGAACACGGTGACATCGGAGGCGTGAGATTTGCTGGGTGCAGAGAAGAGGTAGGGTCGGTAGACTGCACTGGAGTAGAAGAACGTTGCAAAGGGAACTTTGGCTCTGAAGGTCCTGACTTGGTTGGAGTGGAATAACCTATAGAATCAACATGCGGATCTGATTTTGTATAGCATGGATGAAATCCTAAAAGATCCATACTGAGCGTTGACACGAACTCGTAGTTCACAGTGAAGCCTTGTTTTTTAAATTTTTCATCGAGAGATCTTCGAAAGCCTTTGTGATCCTCTAAAATTGTTTGATAAACAATAAGTTAGAAGACTATCACAATGTAAACTAGGTATGTTAAAATATTTAAGAAAAAAGTAATATACGATACATTTCAGTTTAAAATAAAGAATAAATTCGAAGATAGCTCTGATGTTGCGATTGACAATTGAATATCTAATAACATACCATCTTTCATTGCTGTAAAAAGTGGTCTTGTAGGTGAATACATGTTCATCTTCTCTGTCTGAACTGGAGAATCTACTTGCGGAACCGGAGATTCAGTTGATTCGTGCATAGATGTTTTTCGCCTTTTCTGAGGACCTTTTGGCGTACTTTTACGTTTTGTCTACATAACGGCAAAAATTTATTGTATTATTATTATGAATATAAACTGGTTATAGTGAAAATAATATATTTAAAATATGCAAACCGGAGAACGTTTTAAGAGTGAAATATGACAAGGTAAACGAAATTCACTTCTATTTTTTGCTAGTTTTTCGGGAATACCATCTTTAAATGGAATTGGTTGAAGCTCTTTTGCCTCAGCTTTTTGCCTTTTACTCCTATTAATTAATAATGCGTTTAGATAAAATTGTAACCCTGAATATCAATAAGATAAGGACACAGTTATTTAAGATTACCTTCTCATTGAATTCTCTGATTTCTCTGCGATATTTAAAATTTCATTATCATTAACATCTGAGATGTTTATATTTTCAAGTTCTTTACTTTGCTCCTCAGTGCTCGGTGTTCTTTTGCAACTGATAGATAAGTTTTCTGTTAACTGATCACAAGATGGTTCAGATTGTTCGTTCAATGATTCATTTTCCTCATTTAAAAGTTGTTCTTCTTCCGTGCCAATATTGTTCTCGCTAACTTCTGGATCGTTATCAGTGTCATTTGAAGCAGGTTGTTCGTCTTCCGTGCCTGTATCGGTGTCATTTGAAACAAGTTGTTCGTCTTCCATGCCCATATCGTTTTCGCTAATTTCTGGGTCGTTATCAGTGTCATTATGTGCAAGTTCTTGATCTTCTGGACAGCTATCAGTTTCTATCGGAGGAGTTTCTGTTGGCGTGTCTTGTGGACTAGTATCAAGTTCAATAGGTTCGGCCACATCTTGTAATATCAGTTCCAATTCAACAGCATCGTCACTGTCACTATCGACATCATTAATCTGAATCTGTGAATCTTCAGCATTACTTGGTAATTCATTTGAATTTTCACAACTTTTATTTAATGATTCTTCTAAAGACTCATTTAGATTGGGTTCAGGAGATAACGGTAAATCAGTTTCTGTCGATGACTCAAGATTTTGTGTTGATTGCAATACATCAGGTTCTACATTTTCTTTTGCACTGCCCGCGGTGCTATCTACTTTTTCATTACTGTCATGGGATGAAGCATTTGAGGAGTAGCCTGATGTTTTATCTGTTTCAGTATTTTCTTTCGAGGGTAAAAGAGATGTAGTTTCACTGTTTCTTTTTTCCCTCTGAAGATCGATAAAATCGCTAGGTACAAACTCGTCAACCAGCATTCCATTTTTAGTCATTTGCTGATTACATCTATGCAACACATGCAAATATTGTAATGTTATACATAATGTTAATACAGTAACAATTGTTTAAATAACAAAAAATGACTTTATTATGTAAGCATTTGACTCGTAAGATCACTTAAGTTTTCATGTACTGCTCAATGTAATAAATATTTAAGGAGGTTCACCAGGTCAAAGAATTAACATTGAGAATGTAACGAAAAAATTATAGTAGGTTAAACAATGAAAGAAATTAATGCCTGCAAAGTTTCAAGCCCCTAGGTACCTTCAGAGCAGAGAAATTAATAAAAATGTTCACGATTCTTTAACATTGAGTTTTATGGGAACATGTATATATTCATGAAATTCGTATTGAATTAACATTGAGTTTTTCGTAAAATTTATACTACTGATAAAAAAATTTGTGAGATTTTAAATACAGAAAGAAAAACGTCTCTTCCTACCTTTAGAGACGAGAAATAAAATAAACAAATAGCTAAAAGGGTCATTTTTTGTTATGTTGACGGACGGCAACGTCTTAGGAAGCATACCACCCAAGTCATATTGGCGTCCGTTCCATATTTGACTCGATAGGTACCTGGTGAACCTCCTTAAGGTGGTATGTGTTCATTGCGCTTTCGTTTTTTAATACAAAATGACAAAAGTAATCAGTTTGATATAAGAAAGATATGGTATCATTACAATAAAAAGAAAAAATACCTTTATTTTTCATTTCTTTAAAAGTACAAATATGACAAAAAATGTTTTCTAACAAAAAATGTAGTAATGAACAAGTTTTTTTATCCATGTACTATATTTGAAATAATGATAACTGAAGTTATATTTATCAGTTTTAAGTAACTACGTATTCTAATGCTACACTGTGAAAAACTTTGATGTAACTTTACATCAAAAAGGTGGAAATTAGCAGAGTTGGGTAAGTTAACTTTTTTCTTTTAACTAAGTTAAGTTAAAGTTAACTGTACAAAAAAATAACTGAGTTAAGTTAAAAGTTAATTCGTAATTTAGTTCATTGAAATAGAATGACAAAAGTAATCAATTTGAAGTTAAGTTAACTAATAATAAAGTTAAAAGTTAAAAAGTTCAAATGTTAAAAAGTTAATGTTAAATGTTAACTTGTAATTTAGTTAATTGAAATAGAAGTTTAGTTAAATAATAATAAAGTTAAAAGTTCCAATTTAAAAGTTAAAAAGTTAAAAGTTATAAGTTATAAATTAAAAGTTAAAAAGTTTAAAAGTTAAAAAATTAATTTTAAAAGTTAAATCTAAATAGTATAAGTTAAAATTAAAACGTTAAATATTGAACTGTTAAAAGTAAAATGAATAAACAGTTAATGCCGACAGTTAGAAGTGATTAGTTAATAATTTCAAACCTTAAAAATGAAATAAAGTTAAAAGGTTACAGAACCTAATACTATTACGGTACAAACTTTTAACTTTATTTTTTAGCAAAATTAAGCATTAAATGAAGTCAAATTACAAATTTCAGAAATTGAGATTTCTATCGATTGAGAATTAGCGGAGCAAAATCTGAAACCAAAAACTTTTCCTACTGACACATATATGTATTTCGAAAATTTCGAATAGGACTAGAAATACACGACAGAAGATTGTTTTTGGTTTCAGGTTTTTCTCAGCCCATACTCGATCGATCTTTATGAAATTTATATTATCACTTCATGTAATGCTACATTTTCTAGTAATAAGGTAGAAATTTTTAAACGGTTTTAGAAACGATTTAATCCACACTTTTCAGGTTAGAGATAAATCGGTAAAGAAGAAATTTCGAATGTGTTTTGTAGGTCCCTTAAATCTACCACGCAAAACTGAAATACCATAACTGCATATTTGTCCCAATAAAGTTATGATGTTTAGATTACTCTATGTCTGTAGAAGTGCTTCTGTACAAGGAAAATGTAATTTTGATATTACTAAGTTTATTAGCTTTGTATTTATTTTGTTCATAGAACCTAATAACAGACAGAATATTATTCACAAATTTGATGTCCACAGAACATTTTTCCCAAATGTAGTTACAGTATTTTAGTTTTACACGGCAGAAATGTTAACAGTTAAAAATTAATAGTTTGAAAGTTAAAAAATGAAAAATTAAATGTTACAACTTAGAAAATTAAACAGTCAAACAGCTAAAAGTAAACTTAATTGAGTTAAGTTAATACTAATTAACTTTTTAATTTTTAACTTAACTTTTAACTTTCTAATTTCCCTACCCAACCCTGGAAATTAGAATCCCAATGACATTTGTTGTAAATTTACGGTGATATAAATCTATAAATTTTCACTTTCCATTGGTATTTTAATTTCCTTTACTCTGTAAAATTACATAGAAAATTTTTCACAATGTAGATAAACAAAAATATTACTAACAATAAGTTCAACAAAGCGAGATCAATATAGTAATATATAAAATAAATTGTTGCAATTAAACAATCAGAAATATACTTATAATTATTGGCAACCCTGGGTTACTACTAGCCAAACTATTTGCATGTATGAAATGTGAGTAAAATTACATAGAAATTACATAGTGGGCATTTACACAATTTCAGCATTCTTATGATTTGCATTGTGTGCAAGATTAGCATGATACTAATATTTAAAAAAATAATGTGTAGAATTTCCATAATAATGAATCTTACATTTTTCAATTCAAATAACTCTTTGTCAGAAGAAAAAAGGTGTTTTTGCAATTTCTTCAAGACGTGATAGTATATTAGACCTACATTTTTCTCAATAGCTTACCTAAAATCATATTTTTTTCCAATGATTTCACCATTTACATCGAGTATATTAAGTTGTACATTTGTTCTTGAATTCTCTAATTGTGAGAAACATCGATGAAGGAATTTCAAAGGTTTTCCTTCTTGGGACTTTAAGTTGATATTCTTACCAACTTCTTTTTCAAAATCGAGAGGTTGAAAGTTAGTAAAGTCAATAAGACTTTTCTTAGAAAGTTTTTTCTCCTTGTGAGCATGCTGCTGTTCGTCAGGTTCCTTTGTTCTGCAAGTTTATCATTTTACAAATACTAAAAAACAGTTCAAAGTTGAGAGATTATTAACTCGCTTATTTGAATTTAAGAATAATCATTACAATATTTGAATTACTAATAGATTTAATATCATCAATTAATTACATTTATGTTAATGGTCTGATAGCAAGACTTGTCATGAGTTTATGTCTAATTTTATATTTTCTTGTAGTTTGTAAGTAAAGTAACTATATTATGTATGTGTTTTACTTTAAAAAACTGATTACATAGATTTATAGCATTTAATTTCATTAATGTTGATTTTATAAATATACAAAAAGAAATGTTATTATTTTAAGTGTATGCAATAAAGAAATCAACATCAAATATTCAGAATAAAGGTATTAAAAAAAATTATTTTCAGAAAGAATATACTGATAATATTCATATGTAGTAATATTCACTGTAACCGTTATTACTGTTCAGCAAATTCTGATCCTGATTTTGTACAGCGTAATTTACAAAGAATTTTTGTTTCAGAATGACCGATTAAAAAAAAACAGGTTTTATAAATTTGGTTTAGATGTAGTGAATCTTTTTGGTTATTGATATTACTAAATATTGAAAAATGTGGGTTTATTATAAATTTAGCCTTTTACTTAAAATCTTATTCTAGATAAAAGTGCTATTTTCTTAAAATTAATAACATGATTTCTTGTGCTCATATTCTCTTTTGCTGTAAGTCGCTGTAAAATATTCTAAGTTAGTTCTGAAGAAGAACAAAATGTAGGCATAATCATAAATTTCTTTTCAATTAATTTTAAAAATGTTTATATTTTTTCTTCCTTAACATTCCAAAAGACTGGCAAACCTGAATTCATTCGAATTATCTAATCAATCTATATTTTAGAATCTTTGATAATTTTTGTAATCTCACAATCATTCTGCTTCTTAACAGTGCATAGTTTCTACAATATTAAAAATATTTGATAAGCAAGTATGCTTACATTGAAATATAAAATTTAACCTTTAAGAAACATTTTCGAATTCTTTTTTACAATGATTTGAGATAAATTATTTAATTAATAAAAACTAGTTTTAAATAATCAGATATAACACTTTTAATATACATTTTAATTTAAAAAAATGTAATATATATATTTTTATCAAAGTTTTTCAGGATCAACAATTCTATTTTTTGTTAAATATGTATTTATACCTTTTTCAAAAAATACAATCAATTAAATATAATTTTCTGTTAACTGTATGAACTCCCAAAGAATTTGATTATTGAACATCATATACGCAATTATTAGAAATTGGATTACTTAACTTAATTTTTTTTAAGTCTTTTTTGCCCAAAATGAGAGAAGCAGGTACGTCAATATCAGCTCAGTTTCTGCTGTAGAAAGAATTTTTTTTTTAATTTTGGAAAATACATTTCCGACTATTTTGAAGTGTGCTCTAACGAGTCCCGTCGGGAAAATGGCAAAAAACGACTATTTTTGCAAAAATGTTGCAAATTTTAAAAAAAAGGTCATGGGTCATGTTTTTGGGTCGTTTTTTTTTTTTAATTTTCCACGATTTTCTTCATCAAAACGGATTATAAAGAATGAAATACATATATAAAAAGTGATCCCGATTGTTGAACATAAATAATATACTAAATAGAATATTTGTTAGAAGCAATGGCCGATTCAAAATGGCCGCGGAACGAAGCAAATTTTTTCAAAATTAATAATTCCTTGAAACAGGGCTGATAGAAAGTTTTTTATTACGTTTTATATTGATGATATAAATATTGACTGGTTATGGACGAAAATTACAATAATTTTTAGTGGAGATATGTAACGTATACGTTCAAGTTTGAAACACATTTATGGAACGATTCATCTAAGAGGTACAATTTACATAAAGTGGCCATTATGGATCCGCCATTTTCGACTTATCAACTCAAAATTATTATAATTTTCGTTCATAACCAGTCAATACGTATATCATCATTATAATACTAAAAAAGAAAGTTTTTATGATTTCTATTTCAAGGAATTAATAATTTTTAAAAAACATGCTTCGTTTGGCAGCCATTTTGGATCGGCCATTGCATTTAAAAAATATTCTATTAGTATATTATTTATGTTTAACAGTGGGGATCACTTTCTATATATGCATTTCATTGATTATAATCCGTTTTGAGGGAGAAAATCGTGAAAAATAAAAAAAATGACCTAAAAACATGATATTTTTTTTTATTTTGAACAATTTTTGCAGATACAGTCGTTTTTTGGCCATTTTCTCGACGAGAATGAATAGAACACACTTCCAAATAATTGGAAATGTATTTTCCAAAAATTAAACAAATTCTTTCTACTGTAGAAACTGAGCTGACGTTGACGTATTGCTTCTCTCATTTTGGGCAACAAAGGGTTAAGTAGGCAACGAAACTTTAGTTCATATAATTTGCAACATTATTTTAATTGCATTGTTTTGATAATTTAGTCCCTTTTTTTAATAACTAGGAAGAAATATATGTAGCACTTAATTTAAGAATATAGCAAACATTTTTCTTTTGTAAATAAGTCCATTTGTTTTCCAGTATTATATGTAATTCAAAAAAATTAAAAGGATTTTTAATTTCAGTACAGTTTTTCCAGCAGATACAGCACAACGTAGCATTCTGTATGTTTTTTTGCCTTCACTGTACGCTTGAATTTCGCTTTTCACTTCAAGTAAAAATGCCTTTCAGAATGAATTACAATACTTGTATATTTTATAAACTAACGATCTGATATATTTATTAGGGTCAATTACATGTTCAAATTGCATCGCAGATTTATATAAAAGGGAGAAATTAATTTAGACATTTGAAATATTTAACATTTTTATTTTATAAATTCAAATAAAACTTATGGATATGTTTCCCAACCATTTTTTTGCAATTATTTTCAGATTTGGTTCTGATATGTGCTGAAAAGAAAATTAAAAGTAACGTAATATCTTTAAATCACAGGATACTGGGACAGGTTTGTTGGAAGGTGATTTGTTTACGATTTGTTTATGGCAATATTGATTTAATAGTTTTGTAGTATCTGTATTACGATACAGAATTTTTCCCAGTCATACATTAAAAAAAATTTGGCACTTCTGACTGAGATGAACGTTTCATTTGACTCAGAACTTCAACTGTGCACAGCAAATCAATTACTAGTATTCTAGAAATAAAATAAGCAGTAAATAGCATATGTTATTTAACGTTTTCAGAAATTCTTGATCTTTTCTTTCATAACTTTTCAAATATTGTTATGAACACTTTTTATTTTTTGCTCATAAATTTTGCTCATATTATGCATGCATATGCATATGTATGGATAGCTAGAGACCTTAGTTAACTACTACTGAAAAAACTAAATTGATTCTGTCGACTAGAAAATTTTGGTTAGACGTTTAGTAGAGTCATAATTTTTGGCAAACAAATTTTTTGGTTCGGTTGTGAACATCACTGAAAAATCTACTAAAAATAGAAAAAATGAAGTAAAACTGCTCTAGATATATATAGAAATGATAATTTATTGATTTTAAAAACTTTTAACGACAGAACAACAGAAGACAGCACTATTGATGCCTCCTATTCTTCATCTTCTTCACAATATTTACATTGCTGTTAGAAATAATATCACAAAAATAATTAAGACGTAATTGATTTATTATACATCAATATTACATTCTAAATGATCAAATAAAAATGTGTTCTAATAAGCGAAAAGAATAAAACGTGGTACACATTTTGGATATTTTGAATCGACTAAATGAGAAACGGAAATACATAATTCTCGCATCATACAAATAAAAACAATAACAATTTACATGTATCATATAAACAAAAATGGCGCGTAAATTCAAACGTATTTATGCACATATATATATATATATGAATATTGATAAATTTCAACAATTGCCAGTAGCTCTTACGTATTTGAGCACACTTCAAATGCACTGGCCAAAAAGTGAAACAAACGAAAGCTAATTGGAGAAAACTTGGAAAACTAAGGATCAATTATAAATTATAGAATACATACAACAATATTTTATAAATAACAAAAAAAGGGGTCTTCAAAACCTAATATTGTAGCTACATTAAAACTTCATGAAAAAAAAAAATATTTTTTAAATATAATAAATTTACTCTATAACTATGTGTTGCACTTTCTTTGATTAAATTTGATTTGTACAGCTCTCAAGAATACTGAAAAATAAATTTGTGGCAACTTATGTTAGAAAATTAATTTGTTCGTAGCAAAAGCTACATGTAGCGATAACACACACTTGACATTTGTCAAATTTGATTCATTTCTTTTCAATCAAAATGTACGCAGAGGTGTTCACAACCAACTTTTTAGAGAAATTTAAAATCATCTTTAAGTTTAATAGATATTAAAAATTGCAATTTCACTAGCATCACAGGTTACAGTATGATAACGGAACTGGTAAAAAATTTGCTAACTTTCATAAGTCATGTATACTTACGCGCTAATAAGTTTTTGACTGAAAGATCTCGTTTCGTCATAAAGTTCTTCGACTCTGCGAACATAAGCATTAACAGCATTTTGAATTACCAGCGCAGCATCGCTGTAATGAATTTGACTCGGATCTTCTAGCAAATCGAAGTATCGTTCTACCACCTATTAAAGAAACTAGTTATCGTCTGTTCTTAAAGGTTTATGTACAGTTTTCAACCAAAATATACAACTTGAGATAGCGGGAAGTTCCATTTTGCTAGTTCGCGAGGCGGTTTCATCAACTGAGCGGAAACATCTTGAATACTATCCATTGCTCCTTAAGTGATGAAATGGAACATCGCGACGATCAAAACATACTTCTGAAACCAACAAAAACACTTGTCAAAGACTGTCATAATTGTGCTACCAGAAACTAAATGAAAACATTTCGTCAGTACCTTGCGAAAAATTTTAAATAGGATTCTTATGAGAAACTCATGAAAAATTGAAACACGTGTGTACATGTCGTAAATATACATTATATACATCTGTTAGTCATACAAGTAAAAGTTTTATTACACGAAAGAAAATAATTGAATAGGTAGTTTTATGAGCATAAAATCATGAATGTTTTGAGCTGACATTGTATGGAAATTACATAAAAATCTCATGACAATCAGGTCAATTTTCAAACAAATCACAAATATTGTCGAATAGTGTTTCCGTCACATATACTATACGACATTTATATGAAATTTACAAGGTACTTGTTTCAAATTCTCATGAGAATCTTACTTAATATTTTTCGTAGGGTATTATTAATTTATGTTATAAATTTTGAAAATCGTTCAGGTTGGAGCTGAAAATTGATAAATAAATGTTTTTGAGGAAGGTATCAGTAATGATTCGAAAGCCGACTGCAGCTCCATTGAGACGAAAAAAATTCGAAAGTAAATTTGCAGGAAAGGAAAGTGGGAAATATTTTGGAAAAGCCGCTCGAGTTTATTGGCGATCGTCATGAGAAAGGAAGGAAGGAAGGAAGGAAGGAAGGAAAAGAGCGAGCTCAGTGGCGACACCGTCAATTAAAAAAAAAACTTGGCAAAACCTTACGAACTGTCGAGATTTCCCGCGGGCAAAAGTACGAAAACACGAGGCGCCTCCGCCTGGAAAATGGACTCGGAGTGCTTGTCATTTAATAAAAAGGACTGTTGTGTATTCCCAACACTCACCGTAGGTTCGACTTGGAATAATTAAGGGCGCGCTCGAAAATCTGGAGGAAACGAGCGAACTTGGAGGAGCTCGCCTTTCTGTCAGAAATCAGCAAGAACCGCCATTTTCCTGAAGCGAGTCGCGGTCGCGGGTCGAGCGAGGCTATATCGAGGCCGGAAGGGGCCAGCAGACATCTCGCAGGCTCGCGCTTCGCTCGCGTGCAGTTCGATTCGTCTGTTTCGCGCGACAATAATCTGACAAAGTGGCTCCATCTTGGTTGCATTCGCGCGGACTTTATTCCTACGGCACTGCTATATGTACCCACGGTAGCGTTTGTCGTTCATTCCGGTCACCTTCGATAGCGTTTTTTTGCAGAGGAGAAGAATCCTTCCCCACTCTACACTGTAAAAAAGACCAGGGTGAAATTACTAGGGCATTGTCACCCTACAGTTTGATCATTCTTGTTTTGGAAGAGATAAAAATACGATTCCATTGGTTATTTCACTATATTCCAGTTGAATTTGAACAATTCATAATATTAATTTTACTATAAACTTGTAAAATTGTCTCTTTCAAAGTGGGTCCTATTAATTACCTACTCTGAAAGGTGTAAATTTACTAATTTTTGAAAATACCTTGCGGTTATGTGCTAAATCTGCACGCGCAGCCGTGTCCCTCACTGTCCCTTCACGCACTTGACGACAAAATCACGGCACGTGTATAAAAAAATACAGAAATTGGCGGAATTTTGACCATTTTGACAGTTTACATTAGATGTCCATAAAATAGAAAGTCTTACATCATCTTATTCGGTCATATACGTATACAAACACTGTAAAAAATAGAAATGTAAATTTACAACTTGCAGAGTGGGACCCAATATTGCCCATGCTATATGTAGGACTTTTACGCAATATTATTATAAATTTACATAGGTACTGTGAATATTACTTTATTATACCTTTGTAAATGTCAACTTATAATTGTAAATTTACAATTGAAAGTGGATTTTACAGGTTACGGTAATATTACCCTCGTAGAGAAGTTTGAATTCTCCAAGAGAATAGTAAATTTACAACAAAATATAGGAAAAATTTTAGGTCATTCACGTAATCCTGAACCAATTGTAGTGACTTGTAATAATAATTTGTTATTTTAATAATTTATGAATTTAGATTTTATGATTTAATGTTTTCTTTCAACAAAAGTTTTATCAACAAAATATTATAGCTGTAAAACTTGCTTTCGATCAAAGTTTTTCTATCAACAAAAGAATGTAGATTTGATGTTTTCTTTCAACAAGGGTTTTACATCGACAGAAGATTATAGCTCTAAAATTCGCTTTCGATCAAAGTTTTACTATCAACAAAAGATGTTAGATTTAATATTTTCTTTCGGCAAGAGATTATAGCTCTAAAAACCGCTAAAATATTGAAATACATCTTATAATGAATCTTACAATATATTCCTCTGTTTTACATTTAAAAACAAAATAAAACTAAAATATGTGGAATTTTAATGTAAAAATTAATTTTACTACAACAATGGTTTTTCCCCTCATATCGTAAATTTACCATGCACAGAATGGGCTCGATTTTTACCCACTTATACCATGGGAAATACGCGGCACGTTGTAAATTTACCACCTTCAGTGTAGGGGCTTTACAAATCGTTCTGAAATTTCTAACCTCTCTTAGGAAATTACAACGTTTAACGTGGTAATATCACCATATTTTTAGACATGAAAATCACAAAAAAATTGTAAATTTCATTTACATTTTTTACAGTGTATATGCATCTTATCTGAGGAGGTTATGTTTGTTTACTTTTGTATTCATTATATAGGAAATGTAGTAACTGTTCAGACTTTTTGTGTAAAATGTACACAATAATTCGAAATGATACCTAAAAGAAATGTTACTATGTAATTGTTTTTAAGCTACATCACATTTTTATCATTATTATAATAGGTATCAAATTTTTCACCAATACTTCACAATTGAAATGGTTAAAAATTTTTCATTAAATATATATAAGACAATCAAATGAAACGGTTTAATTTTGTTTCTCGGGTATTCAATTGTGTTTGACGTTGAAATCCTTTTTTTATTCCCTACACCATTATTTGTTATTTTAAAAAATGTATACTTACAGAATATATGCTTTTAAATTTGTGACTATCTGTCAATATGATCAGTATCAAAAAGTACATGCAAATCTTGAAAATGCAAACATACAATGTGTATATGTAAAATGTAATGTTACGTGTAAAAATTATGAGAGTTTTAGAAAACATATTTTCCGTTTTCATAAAAGACAAAATTTATATCAAAATTGCGTTCACAAAACTACAAATTCAAAAGATATGAAGCAACATTATGAACAACATAAAATATAAATTCAATGTCTTGTTAAGTAATGTACATATAGTTAAAAGTATTAAAACTATTATTAAAATTTTTGTATGAAATATTTAATAAGAAAAGACTTCAATAAATTTATAAAAACATAATTTTCTATTGTTCCTTTAAGTAAGGATTACCAGTTTCCTGTTTATTGTTAATCATTTATATTATATTTAAACTATAAAATGGTAAAATAGGTTTCCCGATGAAAAATGTAAATTCTAACCTCAAATTGTAAAATCGCTTATATAAATTGATATTTTACTATTGACGTTGTAATTTTCGCCGAAAAAATTGTAAATTTACTACACCGTTGTTTTTGTTAACCTCACATTTCAAGTCCGTGCAAAATCGCTTCAGTTCTTTGTAAATTTACAATTTATTTTTGTGGTAATTTCACACTAGTCTTTTTTACAGTGTATACAGTAGTACTTCCCTTATGTTATACAATCGAGACAGACAAGATGGCCGCTTCTTCCCTTAAGTTATATTTTTTTCGTGGCAATGTATCATGCATTTTAAACGAATATACAATTAAATATCACCGAAAACTTATTACTATAATAAAGAAAAATAAACGATCGAAGCACCTGGTCCTTCAGGTTCATCAAACGCAAGCAAATTCGTAACTTAACGTCATTTCTGAATTATAAATGACATTGTAAAAAATCAAAATGAAATTTACAACGCACTGGTAAAATTCGGACATAAAATTTGTTTAATAATACTGCGTTGAGCGTAGGATTTTTTTTTCGAATTGTGGATAAAGTTCAAGACTGCGTTGTAAATTTACCACGTTGCGTATCGGAAATGTACCAAATTGTGTATTCTTACGACGTTGTTTGTGGGTAATTTTTTTGCCCACATTGGACTGTAATTTTACAAATCGAGGAATAATATACAAGATTATATGAAAAGTAACGTATCGAAAGTGACAAAGTTACAATGTTCCTCACTGTAAATTTACTGTGTTGAAAGTGGGTAATTTTGTTGTCCATGCTCAACGTTGTACAATTCATTTTTGAATTTTTACAGTGTATAGTGTCGTACACTTTAAAAAATAGAAATGAAGTTTACAAATTTATTGTAATTTTCATTAATTTTTAGTAATTTTCATACGTTAAACATTGGAGTTTTATATTTGGTAAATTTACCATGTACAGCGTGGGCTCGTTTTTGACCCATGCACAACGTTGGGAAAAGGCGTCGCGTTGTAATTTTAGCACTTTCAACGTAGGGTATTTACAAAACGTTGTGAAGTTCCTAATCTCACATAGAAAATTCCCAATTTCATAAAGGAAATTTACAATGTTGAACGTGGACAAATCACCACATTTTTACGAATGAAAATTACAACAGATTTGTACAGAGCACTGTAAAAAAGAGTAATCAGTAGGACCTACTTTGAACGTGAATAAATCCCTAGAAGCAGGGTGAAATTACAAATAAAAGTGTAAATTTACAATGAAATGAAGTGATTTCGTACATATGTGAACTGTTTATATTGGAGAACTGGGACGATTGTTAAAATACAGAATTAATGAACATAAACGTAATATCTATAGCGATGTAGAAAATACACAGAACTAACTTTACATCGAATGAATATGAGACATACTTTTGATTTTGAAAATGTTAAAATATTAGCCATTGAACGACATATGAGAAAAAGGAAACATATTGAAAATTGTATTATTAAAAAAAATAAATTTTCACTAAATATTAGATTTCCAAATTTTAAATATCCTTCATGTACACCCAGTTAAGTTTCAAATTAAATAACTTTATTCTATACAAAAAATAATACGAAAACTTCTTACTGAATAATTAGTTATTCACACATTTTTTATCAATTATTACAGTTTTTAATTTCTCTCCCGGTTTCATTCCATCCAAACTGGCTTTAACATCTTTCTGAAACTACAAAAGAAATGTTTTAAAAAGGAAGTAAGAAAGTTTTTCGTCTTTTCATTCTATACTTTTCTTCCCATCTTCATACTGAAAACCCTTTCGGAAAAGAATGTATCTACTTATTTTCTATATATAATTTTTGTAATTTGGCAATTTTTTGATAATATTCACAATTACTAGAAAACTGTTAAAAGAATGAACTATAATCAATTTCATTGTTTTATAATTTTTTGTAATTTTATGATCATAAATTCTGGTTCTTTTGTTTTTTCTAAACAGAATAAAATTTTTAAGAGGGCTAAATACATATAGCCGAAACGTCAACATTGTTTTTGATTGATTATTCAATCTTGTCTACATTCCAAAATTAAAAGAAAATATTTTTTTAAAAATATTTTTTCACTTAAGAAAGATGCGGAGAAGAAGTTTTGATTAAATATTCATTTAATCACTGATTAATATCCCTGCAAACACAAAAGTAATAGTTATGTAACAATGTAACCATTACGTAAATATTACATAACTGTTACTTTCCGTGTTTGCAGGGATATGACCTGCGAAGGGAAACTGCGCATGCGCATGGGTAATAATTTAACACAGTCGTCACGTACTTCCTCAACTGAAAATGCAATTTTAGTGGTTCAAAACTTAGTACAGATACATCGTTCGGAGCAGCTAATTATAATAAGACCCACTTTGAACGTGACAATTTTACAATTTTATAGTAAAATTAATATTATGAATTGTACAATTTCAACTGCAACAGTGAAATAACTGAGAGAATCATATTTTTACCAGTTTCAAAGTAAGAATTTCCTCTGAGTGTACATAAAACTGTAGGGTGATGTTACAATGCCACAGTAAATTTACTAATATATTCTTAAATAGTGATGGTTTTTTTTCGGTCATACATATATATATAATAGAAATAAAAAATAGTTGAGTTTAATAAAGATTAAAAAATTAGAGGAAAGAAAAAACAGACAAGGGTTCATAATTTGGAGTTTTTTTTTGTAATATAAATAATAAATGAAAATGTAGCAACATTTCGACTCGAATATGAGTCCCCTTCAAGGCTATGTGTAAGAAACCGGTAGTAATTGTGTCGTATTTATACTAAATTAGGGGATATGAAGTTTTGTATGTGTTGGTGGTGTCGTCCTAAGAATAAAGGAACCGTTGACTATGTATGAATTTAGGAGACAAAATGGGATTCATCACAGAAATGGATGGTACACTTCCGATAGCTTTTTTTTCGAAATAAACCATCACTATTTAAGAATATATTAATTTATAAACCGGTCGAAAAAGTAAAACCGTAAATTTACACCGGTCTTTTTTACAGTGTGTGCGCGCGTTCTCCATAGGGAAGAGTGGGAGAAGCTTCCCCTCTGCAAAAGAACGCTATCACAGGCCGAACGGAAACGTTACAGGAGGTCGGGCGCTATCGTAGGTTCTACTGTATCGCTTGCGCGAATCCCTGATAGGTCGACTCCTACGCGCGTCCGCAAGTGACAGCTGCAAGTCTGTCCCTGTTTAATTGTTGGTGCTTTCTCGTTCACCCTCTTTCTCTGTCTCGTTGGCGTCCCGCATGCGCTCGCCACCGGTGACAGGCTGCGGGCGGAAAATAGAAAGAGAGGGAAAGCGAGAGAGCGTCGGGAAGAGAAGGAGCGGCAGAGCGACAGAGAAAGAAGGGTGATCCAGGAGGCAGCAAGTTGGTAGCCCTTCGCTGCAGCTTGCAGTTACTTACGAATCGTCGAAGGAATAACTCGCGTGTGTCTTGCGTGCGTTCTGTTTGTTTCGCAGAAGAAGCGAGAGTGGGAGGAAAGAGGCTCGCCGCGCTTTTTCGGCGGGTCGCAGGGTCCAAGTCGACAGGACTCCGATAACAAACGATTCATTTCTGACGAGCTTTCAAAAAAACAAAGAGACAGAGAGAGAAATGGCGCTTTCCGGGTGCTCCAGAATCATTAAGTACCTCCTTGTCTTTGCTAATCTCATATTCTTGGTGAGTCTATTTTGGTGCTTCTATCTATAGACACGGATGCTCCTCGGCCTTTTCTTCTTAACCGTTTCGGGAACTTTTTGCCTTTTCTTTGTAATTTCGTTGCATCTCCGTTTCTCGCTGCATGCACGTCTCTAATAAGAAACCGCTTCCGCAAATTCTACCGAGGGATGCAACTTTTTATCTTGCACCTCCGCTATCCAGGACTTTCCCTCCGATAAGAACTGCTAACAACACTCATTTTTTCATAATTTTTCTCACAATTTTCGACTCTTGTGTTCCGAGATCGGCTGCTGCATTATTTTGTTGTGATGTCTCTTTCCCATATATGGAGCGCCGTTCCCGAGTTCGCACGACCGACTTTCGCGTACTTCCAATTGTTTTTCCCATTGGCTTCAACGGCTCTTTCTACCCTATTTTTCGCAAGAGATACATTATTATGACTCTGCTGAGATTACGCCTTAATCTTCGGGTTTTCTGTGAGCTGTCCATCTATAAGGAAAATATTCTGTCTGGACTTCCCCAAAATAAACCGAGTTCAACACGTCATATGTCACCGAAATGACACATTTATGCCATCATTTCAACGATACCATATAAACCTGGTGTCTTCTACTTGTAATTAAGGCGCCAAAAGAGTACCTAAACCTTCTATATTTTTGCTTATCAGTAAAATTGTAAGTTACAATAACAAATTAACACATTTTGTGAAGGAAAACAGGGTAAACCGAAAATTTTGGATAAATCCAAAACCTGTGTAACATTTTAGTAACGGCCACGTGTTAGCTATTGACTATTTTTCATCAGCCGCATGATATCTAAGATTTTGTTTACTTCTAAAGTTAGGCACTTTAAGGTACTGCCCTGCGAAAAATTTTGAGTAGGATTCTGAATGAGAATCTCATGAGAAATTGAAACAAGTGCCTTATAGTTGTCGTAAATATACATTATATACATCTATTAGTCATACAAGTATCGCACGAAATATGTAAAGTTTTATGACACAAACGAAAATAATTTAATAGGTAGTTTTATGAGCATACAATCATAAATGTTTTGAGTTGAAATTTCATGGAAATTACATAAAAATCTCATCACAATCGGGTCAATTTTCATATAAATCGCAAATATTATCGAATAGTGTTTCTGTAACATAGTGCGAGTACTATACAACGTTTATATGAAATTTACAAGGTACTTGTTTCAAATTCTCATGTGATTCTCATGAGAATCCTACCTGAATTTTTTCGCAGGAAGTTAACACACATTTTGTGAAAGAATACAGGGTAAACCGAACACTTTGAATAAATCCAAAACCTGTGTAACATTTTAGTAACGGCCCACGTGTTGAAAATGTTACTTCTTCAGACTATCAGAATTCAGAAATATCCGAGATTTTGTTTACTTCTAAGGTTGGGCACTTTGAGGCGCTGGTATATTGTAATTTGAACTGGGCTTTTTAAGAATCCCTCGTTACATTACTCCGTTGTTTTATGAATTTCATGAAACCATAACATATAACTTTTTTGACAAAGCATTTTATTGCGCATACAATTTCCGACTTTAGATTCGAAAATGATTTGAATCGGATTCTGTTATATTGGCTCGTTCCTCTGTTACTGTGTTACTTCGTTTATAAAATTTTGAATAAAATTGAAATCTGTTTTCATATTACGAGCACCTCTTACCTCTTCCCTAATATTTCGAAATTACCACATTAATGTATAAAAAATAAAAAAAATAACATGCACCGATATGCCCTTGAACATATTCTGGTTTACATCGACTATTTCGGTATATCCCTCAAAACGTCGATCTTTCGTTTCGATATTTCCATAACATACGACGACGTTAAAAATTGTTTATCTGTAGGGAAAGTTGCTCCGCGAGACAAAGTTTCAAGTGCTACTTGAAGACATTCTAATTTTACTTTTTTGCCTGAAATAATACAAAATAGAAAGCGGTTTATATCCTCTTCCTCAAAATCTTACCATATATTCCGCAGTGTGATATTGAATACACATATTCCACAATTTAAATAAATTTGTTATCATAAGAACAAACCTTACGTCCAATTATATAATTAATCATTTCTTACTCGGAATTTAATAATGAAAATGTTTAGAATTAATGTTTCTTGGTATAATGAGAATAATTAAATATTAATAAAATTTGAAACGATCGCACTTGGCCTATATTCCAACACATGTTTGTGTTCGTGGAGTAACCATCACCCATTTAACACACGAAACTCGACTTTCGATTAGGGTCGATATAATAATTAATAAATTAAGATAAACTACTTACGTCCAATTATTATTAACCCTTAGTTGGCACCCATAACTTTCCGTTGGCCTCTATAAATAATAATATTCCATAAAAGTTAAGGGCCAATTTGAGATGTTCAGTGACCTTATGTGCCAGCTAACGGTTAATATTTACTAATACTCCAAATAAAACATTATTATTCATGAAAATACTATTCTATCAATATTCATTTTTCGAAATATCATAAATAACTCACAAATTAATACAAACTCGGTGGAAACTTATCATTTTATAAAAAATAAAGTTGAAAACAGCTATTATTACGCGTTTCGGGTTTTCTAATGAAGCTGAAGCTAGCTCCTATTCTAGCCCCTACTTCTCTCATCCCTAATTTTATAACTCGTTAATTAATTTCAGCATCGTTAAGGTCATTTCGAATATTCATGTTCTGCATTTATTTTGGCATATCTATGAATTTTCTGGGCCTCGAACTGATATGCGTATGCATATTGTTAAGACTATCGAATGGGAGCAGAGGCTGGAATAGGGGGCTAGTTTCAGCTTCATGGTCTTCTATATTCTTACGTTTTCACGCTAGTAAATAGTGACTGAAAAAAATCACTCTAATAACAGCGGATTTAATGAAATTCGACTCTAAAAGGAGTTGAAATTTTCACTTTTGTAAGAAGAGTCTTATTTTTCACTCTAGCAGTAGGAGTGAATTGACAAGTATGGAGAAAACGCAATTAGCTTAGCCGCTGATAGGAGCGCTCGCGACTTTCGCAGTTCTATTTTGCTCTCGTTATGGAATAAGTATTACTATTTTATACTGGATACTGAAGAACTTGAAGGAAAGTTTCAATACTGTGTATCTGATTTACATCTGATAGATATGTATGTGGTGCTGATATATTGTACCAAACATTTATTTAGGACCTTGCAGATTTTTATTAATTACTAATTCGAAGATTTTTTGCTATAGAAAAACCGTGAAAAAATATCTTCATTAGTTTTTTCTTTTAACAGTAAAATAAGAGTTTCAAACACACTCATCTTCCTAGAATGATGCATTGCCTCTGGAGTAAAGTAGTGTCACTGTTTGCAAAAGTGAATATTCACTCCACTCGTGTAAAATTTCACTCTAAGGGATTTTGAGTAACTATAATTTACTATTTACAAACAAAACATAACTCTAAAGAAATGCGCGACCCTGAAACCAGCCGTAAAATATTTGACATAGTAAAGTACTTTTCTTAAAGACTCACAAAAAAAGAATTGACTGACTAAGCAATCGTTATACAGCCAAACATTATGGGTCCATGACATAATCGCTTCAAACGAATATAAAAACCGTGACAATCGCTTACAAAAGCGCCCAACACATTTTTCGGAGGACATGGCCCATAGGATAAACATGTTTTTTTCGTGTATCTGATAAATAGTATGCCTCGAAATATAACTGAGCAAGAATATTGAATAAAAAAAAAAATACTGATAAGGGAATTCAGTTAGGAACAAATCAGTCCACATATTATAAATTTATATATTTATTTTCAATATGAAAGAAATTTGTTGCTATTAAATTCATTTGAATAGTGTAATTTATGAAATGTATTAATTATCGGCAGATTTATTGCATATAAATATAAATTTTTACATTTGTTCAACTTGTAATAATCTTAATTTACTGTTGTATTTTAAAAGCAGATATATAATTAAATGCTTTGTGGTCGTCTTAAACAAATCAGAATTTAGCCACCCTTCCTGAAGATACGTAGTTAATTTTGTATTGTTACAGGTGAATATTATTTGATTGAAGTCAACATTTATTTACATGTTCTAGATATTCAAAACTTTCATAGTAATGTACCATATAGTACATTTCTAAACTGAGAGAAACAAGAAATGAATATTTTCCGAACAATGCAAGTAGAGAAATGTTATTTCTATTTGAAAAAATGATATGCCTCACTTGTTTAATTGGTACGTTTTAATGAGCGAATAAATGATACCTGTAACGAACATTAAATTGTAATATGAATATAAGATGTTGTTAACCCAACAGAGAACAAAAAATGTAGCGTTACAGAATCATATAACGTACCAACCTTCCAGTAATTTCCATATAAAATTATTACATTCATGATCAATCCAGCTATTTTATCACCGCTAGGTGCGCTCGGGGTGTTTGGAGATCCCGATATGCTATTGAATTGCAAACTAGCGTATGATACGATGTCCAGAATAAATATTGAAGACCTTATTGAATAAAAAAAATATTTTTTCAGCGTAAGATTGAACACGCACTAAGTTACTGCAAGATTGGTACGTGCCGATACAACAATCTTGCTCTAATTTTCAGCCACCATGTAGATTATAAATAAAATAGAGTATAAGAACTAACACATATTAAACAGAATAATGTCCTTCGGTATTCAATGTAAATATGAATAGAACGTTACATCTATATTGCAAGGATGGTATTTAAAATTAATGCAACATGTACATAATATAAGGTTGGCATAAGATTTTGTTCAAGTTTCTCAATCTTCACGTATAATGTTACAACCTCACACGTGTAAGGTTAATTCTACAACTAAATTAAGAATAGATCAGGCTTTAAAACTAATAAATTAAATTTTTGTGCTTTTACCTAGTAGACCTTTTTCTGTTACAATTTTAGGATGTATTTTTAATCAGAATATCATAAATTATGTATTTTTGTTCGGAGCATTTCATATTAGGAAATTTACCTCTCACCCACGAGAATTACTCGAAGTTTAAAAATACTCTCATCTTTTCGATTCTCAAATATAATATTTACATTTCATTCAAATCGACAAACACATAAATTTAGACTAAAATATCGACTGAAATGTGTTTTGTAATTATATTCATGCAATTTTCATAGGCACTTATACAATACGTAAAATTTTATGATATTCTTTGTTTGGATCCAAACATCCGTGGGAGGCATCGGTTTACCTGTCACATAGTGGACTCTTTCTTTTAGACATGTTGCACGCTGCACATTTCCGTCTTCGGTTACGTCATATCTTTAGAAAAAGATAACGATGCTGCGAGTATCCAACCGTTAAATAAAACTGAAAACACGGTGAATTTACTTGAAGACGCTATTCCTCGAAACACGTCGTTAAAATGAAAATTCAATGAACTTTTGTTAGATGTTTGTCGTTGTCACGGGAACCTATCGTCGCTGTATAAAAGTTTCAAAAACTTCCAGTACCTATATGGTATATACATAATAAACATGTATACTCATTTCCATTTCGTCGAATTCTCGTAGATAAGCACATATTTCCGCCATGAAAAAAATGAAATCTGATGTTCTTACTGAATCCCGCATTTTTGTACGACTAAAAAGTACGATTAATTCTGTCTTTACATTACTGAAATATATCTGGATCGAAATAAATGTTTATTAAGTAGTCTCAAGTTTCGGATTATTCGACTTCAGAACAACATTTTTATGATTAATAATTATTTCTTCTTTTTAATAACAACTACTTCGGTTAAGACAGTTTCTATTTGTCCATGTAATGGTTTACTTGTGATTATTCAAATAAATATTTACTTCAATATACAAAATTTCTGTTTATGAAAAGAACATACTGATAAGTTTCTTTTTCAATTTAGTTTTTTCGGTTACTATAATATTCTTTGTATATATAAATGTCCATGATATCGTTTCAGTATGTATTAAAAAATAAATGCTGGACTGAAATCATAACTTCTAGATTTCATTCCCGAAATCTACTATAATAATTATTGTACCTGATGTTCAAACTGATTCTTTATCCGTCACTTATAATGAAAAATGTAGAATATGTATTGCGTAGTAAATAAATATTCAGTTGATACAAGAAATTCAACTTTTTTTATTGTAATATTTTATTGTAATGCAGACTGTTCAGTTCGAATTTGTTAGCGATATCCTGGTCTCGTTCATTAATTCAAAGAATAAGGTTATTATGGACGTTATCGTCAATATTGTATTACGAAAAATGGGTTGAGCTGAATATCTATGTCAAGGAAAAAAGAGGGATTAGAAAAAAGTTTTTACTTTTTGCCGATTCGAAAAACATTCAAGACGCTCTTTCATCTAGCGACAACCGCAAAATCACAAATTGTTCCGAAATTTACTCAAAGCGTGGAGAAAGAAGAGTAAAAATACGAAAGAAACTGATTTTTGTTTAATCTGGAATAAAGAAAATACATCGATTTTCAAGACAAATTAATATGATATGTAAGATAAATATATTCTATGCTAAAAGAACATACTGTACACGAAAATAATAGATCTAATTATTTTGTTCTATATGTTTCTTGTCGTTCTTCTTGAGACCAATTTTAAGCGAAACCGATGAATTTTTTTTAAAATACGTCTGTCATATTCGAGCCGCCGAATTTTTAAAATATAACACCGGGTTTGAAATCAAATTTGGTAATATTTTTCATCAGTATAATGTAAATCCGGTGTGAAGTTTGTATAAATTTGAACTTCATGCTTTTCTTTTTTTTGAGATCTTCTTTAAAAACTTATTATCGTTTAAAATGTAATTAAATTTTTATGTAATAATAATGAACTTTGCAGTAACAGAATTGTTTTAAACTTGAATATATAATTTTTCACCACACCAAGTCAAATTAGTTCTATTTAAAAAAAATGTAAAATTATCTGATATTGCGGTAAAATGAGATGTTACTTATTACTAATTAGAATGTTGGTCATAAACTCAACTGCGAATGGATGTCTGATGATACTCGCATGATTTAACGCTTCTGCCATTAGAGTAAATTACGAGTATGATGATAAAAGTAATTTCACAGCCAGTTGTAAGTTAAAAATTAAATCAGATTAAACCTCAATTAAAAAGTACTTTAATATGAATGGAATTATATTGGATGGGATTAATATTATAGAAATAATTAATTTCATTTTTTTATCAAATCTTTTTTTTTTTTTATATCGGTACACTGAAAAAAATCAATCCAGGTATTAAGAAAGCACGAATTCATTTAGGATTTTGAAAATTACTTAAATAAAGAAATGAAAGGCAAATTGTAGATAAACTGCTTGACGCCAAATGTGAAGGGTTCAACATGCATTTGATATATTTGTCGCTGCCGATTACGAATATTATAACAACATTCGGCTGACTCGAAGCCGATATCTTAAAAAATACGGTTGAAATTTTTTTTCGTTTTTGCATTTATCTTGAAAAGTACGACAACATTCACGTGGTTTCGATTAATACCCGTATTCATTGCTTGGGGGTTAGGTTATAAAGAATGAGGGTGTACGGCACGGAGTCCCCCAGGATGAAAGCACCCCCTAGGTCTATATGCGTATTGGTAAATAGAGGGACACGTAGTTCACCTGTTTCCGTATATCCTCCCAGACCCCTCCCCCCATCTTTTTATACTAGCCTAACATCCAACCAGTAGATGTCAGACCACCATTTTATTTGCTAACCTAACCTTCAAACGATAAATATGGATATGAGTCGAATCTACGTGCATTTTGAGGTCCTGTAATTACTGCAATATTTACGAATCTACCATTTTACATGCAGAATAGGACAATTAATTCAGATTATCTCAGATTCATCCTTCTTTTTTGGGATTAATTTTTGCAATTCGAAGGAAATTCACCAGGGCATATAAAGAATTTAATTCTCCACCATTTTTATTGGAAATATTTCTTTGCCAGACTCATACTTCTTAAGATAAAATGCAAAAACCCACACTGTAATGTACCCAAGAGCTATTGACATTATTGCGATATTCGTGATGAGCAGCCAAAAATATCTTTTACACTTAATTTTTGGCGTCAGACAGTTTATCTACAAGTTGACTTTCATTCCTTTTATTACTTTAATTTTCAAAATGTTTGGAAACGTGTAAATATTGGAATCAAGATATAAATCTAATTGGCTTTCGTTTGTCTTGGTGTGTGCAATGATCCTATGTAGACAGATTTTGTCTATTATTTGTACGTCATTAAAAATTGGTTTCTACTCACTGTACGTAAAAACTTCTTTTAAAAATGATCTTTCGATAAATGCAGTTTGCACTCAAATGCAAACATTTTAAAGGTTTATTTGGTGAGGTGGCCGACAATCTTATTTAATTTAATAAATTCCGGAATATTGTAATTAGTGAGTGGTAAATTGCTGATACGTCCATATAACGGAAATACTTGTTGCTCTTCGGCATCGGAGGAGGAACATTCATTGGTTAATTAATTTGTTTACCTAGTTGTCGAAACCTCCAAACTTAAGATCGTCCGTCTTAAACCGTGGCCATTCTTGTTTCATTTTCCATTGAAATAAGATGTGCTTCTGAAATCTTCGTTATTAGAATGCCGCATTTTTTAATACGCATAATAGGTTTGAAAAATAATTTTACGGGCTTAGCTTGGTCAGACTGTTACACGGTTCTCAGAAAGTTAAGAAGATTATATAATGGGGATGCAGTGTACTATTTCAATAATTACTAAAAAATAAAATTAGAAAACGAATACTTCTTATTAGGATAATAAGACGTTCATAACCTGATATAACTATTTTCCGCAGCGATGAAAACATCTACTTATGTGTTATCTGGCGACGGTGTCATGCAGAATAAATAAGCAATATTCATGTTATGCAAATAAATTAGAATTACATCTTATTATATGGAGAGGATAGTCATGCAACTTACGGACTTGGTCAATATTTCTGCGTTGTATGATTTAACAGCCTTCTCGTTCTCAGCATATTTTAGCCAGAAGAATAATCGTTACGACACACGTTATGCAGAGATTCTTGGTACAAAAATATATCCATGCCCTTCTTTTGTTTCTGATAATAAAGCTCGTACCAAGACGTGAGAACCCGGAGAAAACAAACATGCACAATATCTATATGGGTGTAAGAAAAAAACTAATTCAATTATCTATATAATGTAATTAATTAACGTTTTCGTTATTTTCTTTAAAAAGTTCTAATTTTAATTTTAATTTCGAAAATCAATACATCCTTATCCCTAAGATAAAAATGAGTAAATCTTGAATGCGAAACTGCTTCAGCGATAAAGTAAATATACTCTTATAATGTCATATATGTTTTGGGGTTTAAAATTAATGAGTTGATAATGTTGTTTACAATACACTTTATGCAAAATTTAAATAATCTTAAAATAATAACGGTGTACCATTATTGATACTGTTATTTATTATAGGAACTGAATAAGATACCATTTATATTATTCAAAATATAAATATAGAACAAAAATTATCTTTTTTCGCTATTATTTCTGATATGTATAATTTTATAATATTTTCACATTGAGAACGATGGAATTATACTGGTCTTATTATAATATTTAGAAAAGAGTTTTATAAACGTTTTTAGAAAATATGTTATATTACTCACAATTATTAAATATTTGGTGGGCGTCTTTGACAAGCAAATCACGATGTTTTATGATGCATACTTTTAATTTCTCCAGCAAATTTTGTTTGATGACAGATACTCGACTGCTCTTTGTCTCTGCTTTTGCAGAAATAATGCAAATTTTACTAGAAAAATTACCAATTCTTTTTTCCCCATGGTAAATATGAAAAGTATGTATTATTTTAAGAATTTTCGAAAAAATGAAGACCAAAGTGGAAAGATTCGATGCGCCGGGAGTTGAACCCCAGAACTTCCGATTGCTGGTCGAATGTTCTATCTCTGATAGAGCAGGCGAGTTTCTGTCATCAGAAAAAAATTTGCTAGAAAAATTTTTAAAAGTATGCATCACAAAAACATCGTTATTTGATTTGATTACCTATAATTATTTTTGAACACATACCTAAGCTAGTAGTGTGAAAGCTGGATATTTTTCTTGGTTGAAGTTTAATTCAAAACTTGTGTAGCTGATTTCATCACATAAATTTTTATACGAAATAACTTTGAATAGAGCAAAAAATGAAAATGTAAAATTATTAGACAAAACCTGAAATCACATGCGCTGGTGTAACGTAATAATAATGCGCAACGGATCCTGTTTATGAACGACAAGTATTGGCTATAGTGAAAGTCGTTTAAGAAGGCATAAAAAAGATAAGTTTATTTTTGGTCACTTTTTTACCAGCAACGAATCCCGAACACCAAAAGGTCAACTCCTATTAGTGAATGTCCACGGTACTCTCGTGCTTACATGAGCAAAGAATAGTGGGCTGATGTCTACTGCCCACCTTTTATGACCTTTTATGTTTAAGCAGTCGCTTGGATTCGAAATAAAATATGACGTAATGTCCCGAACCGCAAGTAAATTATTTAACTCGATATCATCCTATTGTCGAAATCCAGTACTGATGTACGGTTACTTACTGGGCAGGAGAGCATGGAATTTATAATATGTGTAACGGAGGACTCTGTATGCACGCTGGGGCTTGTTGTATCATTTAACTTAAAATTCGAGGCACGATCGTTTCAGCAGTGTATTATGCGGCGGAAAGAATACGCGGTGCATATTATCATTGAAGGATTTTTTCAAGAATACATAGTTGCATTTTTTGGATTATTTTATTTGGTCGGTAGCACGTCAAAATATACGGATTTTATTTTTAAATTTTAATGATACAATATGGCATGCATACCAATCAATCATTTTCATATCCAACGTATTATTTTACATTTTGTGATATTGCGCTGTAATTTATGTATAGGTATATGTGTATTAAAGATGAAAGAAGTTTCGTAAGCATCGTATCACTCATTCGTTCTGGCGACAAATTCCAACTGTGGGGGAATCACCTACTTTGCGCACTCGTACCGTAATGTACTATTACATATGCCCTGGGTTTTGTAGCTGAAAAAGTATTCTGTACTCTCTAGTTACTTGATATACTGTTTCATTAGGTCACGTGCAAAGTAATTTTCGTTATGCATAGGTATCAACATTAAGTAAACAATTACAAAAAGTTCTCGTGTCCACGCAAATAAAATGTTGCAATCTATTGGAATAATGTTTCATTTGTTTTTTTTTTTGTAATTTGAAATTTAATTTGTTTGAAATCAAGAGATTTTAGTTTCTTAATTTTAATTAAACATATTATTGAAAACTTTTCAAAATTAATGATATACTTTACTGTACTAATGATATGTTCATTAATTTGATACTTTAATTTTCGAATGGAGTGTCTGTATCTACGCTCGATTCCCATCTATAAATACACGTAAGATTGAACGAGATGAATGCAATTAATTGCGGACGTCTGATTAAGTTAGGTTAGCGATAGTAGTAACAGTGGTATGTGGGCGGTATACTCCCCGGTGGACATTTGAGTTTCACAGCAAACGAAATTTATCCATTGCATCTACAAAATCTGATTTTAATTAATATTACTTTTTGTTAAATATTTCATTTAAACGTATGCACGTTTTATTTCTTACATATGGAGTCTTAGATTTAATTTCATATTTAAAATACATCTTATTCGTATAATTTGATATATATCTAAATACCGATGAATTATATTCGGTTTTATGCAGTTCTAATAAACATCACGTGTCCATGTAAACACATGATCTTTTCATGTAGAATCTTCAAGCAAGATGTAATATGCGATTTTAAATATATCACTAAAGTTTCTTCGGATTTTGAACCGAAAACTCACGATCTCGACAACCTCTTTCGTGATATTTAAAAGGTTGATTTTGTTGATCGTATAACATAATGTGTTTCAACTATTGAATCTTTGTTATGAGTGATTGAAATGAACACTTCAGGATGAAGTGCTTTATTATAAGGAAGACTCTGGAATTCACTGGCCATCTTTTTTGACATACTTTTTTTTTTTTATAAAATATATCATTTAAACTTTTCAAAGGTAGTAATTTAGCAACGAAAATATGATCTCATACCTTACACATCCATGACAATAGTATGGTTGAATATCTTTTCGCACAAATTGTAAACAAATTTGGTTCACGAGTGGCATCATCTGGTTCATTTACTTTTGTTCCCTTACGCATCTCTTCGACTACATATAGCCGTAAACTTACACACGCATGGGCTAACAACTCATGTATACTGTATTTACCAATATCGAGAACTTCTATTTATACATTATGATGTTACATAGCTGATTTACTGGCATTACAAAGTGCGTCAATCTAAATATGCAGTCTATGCACGAAGCATTATAGATGAACCTGTAAACAAAATTGATATAAATTATAAATTAGTTAAAAACTGAATTTTGTACTGTGCGAACGAACATTAATATGCAAACAACTATAACCCATTCCAAATTCATAGTTAAGTGTATCGAAGATAGCTTAGTTCAGAATCTTTAATTTTCCATGCACATACATATGTGACGTCTAGATTAACAATAATAAAAACATCTGGTTTTGGTCTGTTTTTGGTTAGGGCAGTAGCCTTTAATGGATCTCGGCCATGTATCATGAATTGAGTGGGAAAGGATTTAGAGAGAAAATTGCCTCAGTTGAAGCTTGTCAGTATGATAATTCAATCCATATTTTTCCATTTTAATCGTAATTGGCAGAGAGCTTTTAGTTCATGGGGAAAAGTCGAAGTTTTTTTTTCTAGCTAAAAATGAAAAGAGATCATATTGTAATATTCATATTTTTATTAATTTGACTCCCTAATGGATCTCGACCGTCCTCTTCAATCCTGCAATGTCGGAATTCTATAACTTTGAACATTCGATTAAAACAGACAAAGTAAAGTGCCTCTTCAGTCGTTCAAAGCACTCTGTGTAGTAGCTAAAATGGCTTGCATTTATACTACATATTTGGTATTTACTTCTATTCGTTGGTAGAAAAGGGAAGAGGAGATAAAAAATACGAGTAACCTTTTAATCAGTTAAGAAAATGTCCAAGGGTTTTCTAACGTTAGTATTTCCGAACTGAAATTATCAGGTTATAGATATGACGGTAGAATATTATTGGTTAAACCATAATCCCTTATGACCTTCGAGCATCTATGATGAGTAAGCTTCTTTATTCGTCAAAAAGATCTAAAGCTAACTTTGTTATTTTTAGTTTTTATAATAATCGAAAAAATGAAACTTAATTAACATGATGTTCTCATTCGCAAAATTAGCGTTAAAATGAATCTAAACACTTAATAGTATAATTAATAATTGAAGAATGAATGAAATTTAGAATTTATTTAATTATATATTGTATCCACTTAATGTCTACTATTAATGTTCTTTAGATTTTATTAAATTTGTTAATTTTTCATTTTTTCGTTTGTCCATGCAATGAAGAGGAAAAGAAAGTTTTTATTGCTTGGCTTAGTTAATTGTAGAAGTCTTTCGATTGGTTTGGCTGTATTTCCGACGGGAATGTAACACATACACACGTAAAAGGTATTCGAGGGTTCAACATAAAAATGGGCGTAATCTCATAACATATCGTTTTTCACTTCTGATGTTATCAAGCGTGCAGTTAAAATTGCGGTCGCATGTAATTTTATACACCTTCTTTAAAATTACTATGGACTACGTGAATGTTTTCATTCATCGATGGCTGGTACGAAGAACCGGACATCTCAAACGTGGGGCGAAAAATCGGACAAATCGGTTTTGGGACGAATCTACCATTTCGGCAGTTGCGATGAAAAACCGGATGCTTTAAAATTTGTTACGAAAAACCGTTTCTTTTGTGGTATGCGAAGAAAAATCGGACAGTTCAAAAGTTGCTACAATAATATAATAAACCGCTTTAGAAAATCTTTAAATGTCCGGTTCTTTGCAAACATTTTTATAACTATAAATTTCCAACAAAATATAATTTTATTGTATCTCTAGAAACAGTTAGTAAATAAATGATGCTGCAGTTAAAAAGGTTGTAATATATACATTTTTCAGGAAATTGCATATCTGAAAAGATATCAGAGGTGGTCCATTAAAATGGGAGGATTGAGAGTTGCAATGTACACTATGTAATTATTTTTACAGATGGAAAGATGTTACTTTCGTTTAGGGTATTGCGTGTACCTCTATATAAGGCCACTCGGATTTTTTTATTTCAAAACAGAGATTCGATTATGAACATTCTTTGGCTGATTCAAATAATGTTTGATGTTACATAGAGGTGCTAATAAATTTAAATTTAAATCTTCTTACCAAACTTTTTCATGCCTGAAAGGTTTCTTAAAATTTTAGTTTCTTGCGGTAATTCGGAAATATTATAAAAAATATATTAATTAGAAGTTGTTATTTAGCTTTCATTTCAGTACAAATAATCTGCGTTCGTGGAGTAGCCAACACCAATAAAAACTAAACTAGTAATAATAGGTAATAATAGTATATTATATAATAATAATAGTATACATTAAATAGTGATATTAAATATTTAAAATTATTTTATACATCAAATATAAAAATTGTTATATTTACAATGGAGATGTAGTAAACCGGACAATATAATTTTTCTTGTTTATCATAAAGTGTAGCTAATGTTTCGAGTTTATATTTCTTTAGGGAAAATTACATATTTACAATTAATCTGGATATTTGATTAAATTTACACATAAACTTCTATAACACAGTAATTAATAATCTTGTGTAAGCATAAGTTAATACTTGTATTATTTTCGGTTTAGCTTACTTGGCATAATGTTGATGGTACTTATTAAACATTCCTTAGAAAATGTGATGAATATATACTCATATGAAATGTATATTTGAAATGTTTGCAAAATTATTTTGGATCATGGGAATGCTTGCGAAATTCATTCATACAGTCCCTTTGAGTCTGTACCCGTTTCAAATATTTCAATACTGCATGTTCAAGTCGCGTTTTAAAAGTTGGGTCTAACGTGTATTGAATTGTGGTTGGTTCCTAAGCCATTCTTCGCTATTGATACCAACAAGCAACTTCGGCCTCTATAGTGTTAAATTTAAGAAGATTGTCTTATTTCAATGATTTTATGCAAATCAAATGGGCCAGCAAAATAAATCGGAATAACTGCAGTGATTTCTTGGAAAATATATGAATGGTAGATTAAATAAAAAAATAACGTAATCAGATTAATGTGTCTGATGGTAAAAAAATATAAATATCTAAATTAACATTTATCACTTTGAAAAGCAGAATCATTTAAACATTAAGTCGTGTTTATTGTTGGATTGCCCTAAAACGGTGAAGCGCAGCATGTAATTGATCAATCGGTAGCGAAGAAATCAATCGTCAATATATATCAGACATAGTAGTAGTCCGGTCGTTTAGTATGCGATTTTCTTTGGCGAATACTTGTGTATCTCCAATATTGGAGGATTCGTTAATTTATATTCAAGCGAAGGATATTTCACCCATTAACATTCCATTGAATGTCGTCATATGTGTCAATAGAACTGCATATGAAATATTTTTCTGCAGTGGACTTTCATTGATGCAGTTAATTTTATGTTTGTTGCTGACAGCTAATTTCACTTTTGTGCTAATCAGAGTTATGGATATACGCTTTTAATCAACTTTTAATCAGTAATGAATTGTCGTCACCGAATAACATCATCCGTTATTGATAAGCGAGATGAAAGAGAAAAAAGCTGCAGCTTCAAGCACAAGATTTTTAAATACTTATAAATGAGTGTAGATAAATATAAAATAAAACCTGCGTAGAAAAGGACGAATTGTATACAGGAGTGTCAAAATCTAGCGGGAAAGCACTGGATTTCCATTTGAAATGGCTGGCAACCCTCATTACATAGTGTACTGTTATCAACTTGTGGGAAAAAGGTTCTGATATAAATTATCGGTTTAAATTTGTGATTACTGCATTTGTTTGTAATATCATTGTAATATGTTAATTGAGATCATTAGAGCTGCTACCTATGAATCAATAAAGAGCAACCCTAAAAATTGGCCAAAATTCGCCGATTTTCTATAATTCAAATTTGCAGTCCGAATGCATACGGGAAATGAAAATATATGCCGATAGATTGAATAAATTACATTAATTGAAGAAATTGTTCATAAATTGAAGAAATTACAAATTTAGAAATAATGCAATTTTTGGCATAATATTCTCTATTTGACGCTCTCTACCTTATGATTGAGATACAACCGGAAGTTGAACTCAAGCATCGAAACTATCCAGTTTGGTCCTCATTTTCGTTGAAAAATCTTAAAATAATCCAACCTTTCCATCTTTACCATCGTACAACAAATTCTGATTTTTTCTAGTAAAATTTGCAGTATTTCAGATCGAGCAGTTCTGTCATCAGAAAAAATGTGCTAGAAAAAACCAAAACATCTCCCCTGATTTACTCGTGAAAGACGTACATCAAATATTTAGTTATTTTTTAATGTGATTATTATTTTTTAAAGAAATGCAAAAGTTTGATTCTTTTATATTTATCCGTTTGTTATGACTTTAACGTTTTGCAATGAAAGTGCATACAACCTGTTGTGCAGAGAATTTGATGGTTTATGTTTTTTGTTGGCAGCATTATTTTTTGCGTGTGAGTTATATTTTTTATAAGAAACGTAAAAACGTATTTTTTCAGCGTTTCTATAAACTAGTATGGATTGACTCGAAAAATTAATCAGATCAAGTTAGGTAATATGGCAAACTCTAAACAGCAAAATGAGACGCAAGTACAAAATCATGACAAACATTTTTTTATTTCATTTTTTAGTTGTTTAGGGTCTGAAACGTCGACATTTGATAAAAAACTATGGGCTAATTTTGTTGTTCAAGGTGACCAAATTAAATACATTCTCCAGACCTTTCGTCTGGGTCGAAGTAGTTTAAAAGTAATTTCTCTGATACGTTTAAAAGTACATTTTGAAAAACAAACATACAACAAGTTAGAAATTTATTTTTCGTTTTATTATTTACAGTAATAATGCTTAGTTTTTATTTAACCTTCATGCAAAGTATAAGAACATTCATGTCGATATGACATCTCCACATTATATTCTTAATAACATTTTTAATTATGATAAAATTTTACTTAAATTAGACATATTTTTAGTACAATATTACTGTTAATACAAGGTTTACTTAGCGTATTCGTAAACTGTCACTAAATATTTGCATGGTTTCTTGGTGTAATACATTTGTAATTGAAAGCAAGCAAAATTTGCCGATCATCAAATATTCGAACATTTCGTCGGTTAAGAATTATCGAATAACGGGAAACCTCTGTTCGTAAAAGGTTAGGTAAAAGATCGTATCGTATTATGCTTTCCGGTTATGATTACTTCGTGGTGTTCTTGAATTTCAGGATAACGCGGCTGTAGATTAAAAGATATATGTATATTAACATCTCGCAAACATCGGAAGCTTGGATTACGTGTACATATTTCGTCTGTATATCTCTGTACTGCATTGGAAAGTTCAAATTCAATTTTAAAATTTGTAAACATTTGTTTTTTATTAAAAGTTTGTTTTACGTCATTAAAAATATACCAAAGAGTTCACTGATGCGAGTTTCGTAATCATTAGGTATATAATAAAATGAATTTCGTATACTGTTTATTTACACTGCGTTGAGCGGAAGTTGGTCTGAATAATCAAAGCCGTATTCCATATTCGTACATTTGCATCTATAAGCCCACCAGGCTCGTATCCAGTCGAGGAGGTAGTCCGTTATAATTGACCGATAAGTGCGCATGTACTCGCAAATACCAGAGATATGATTACAAGGCTTGCCTCGGGAAGATGGCGACTGGCATCGGTTCATGTGCTCCTAGTCTTCGTTCTGTCGTCGTTGTCCTCCCACGGTGCAATAAAAATTACATTATGTACATGCTTTTTTTAAAACACGTCTTAACATTGTCTATAGGAAGCAATGTCAATATTTTGTATCTGTTATGCAATATTTAACCAAATTTATTAACACTTTCGGTTTTCAAAATTTTTATTTATAGTGCATTTTTGCCTCGATATTAAAAACTGGTTTGAACAATCGTAAATCATTATATCGCAATCGACAGATTAATCTTTGGATAATTACGGCACATCAATGGGCGAATACTTGTACTTTCCTCGTAATATAAAACATACCTTTTGATTAACTTAAATTTATTGAAATTAATGTTTTGAATTTTCTTAGTCTTATCCGTTCAAAAAACAGTGAGAAAGTGTAAAAACTGGTTACAGTATTCCCGAGTGTAGAAATATTCCGTTCAACTCGACATTTGTAAAATGCAGTGTTTTCAAAAATTGTTGTTTAAGCCAATGCTACATTGATCTTGTTAAAATAGAAAAAGAAGCATGATTTGCAGTTGAAGGGTTTTAAAATCAAACCCAAGAAAATTTTGAAAACTGAGTTTAAAGACAATCTATAAAGTGACTATGATAATTATTCCAAACATAGTTGTTTAATAGTACATTATATGCCAAGGACGCAATTATCGATCTACCCGTGACTAATAATGTATTTTTTGATCCGATTGGTGTAGGACTCGATAATTCGCGGCCGAAGGTTTCGCCCTAGGCCGAGAAATCGAGTTTTACGGCCGGAGGGTCAAAAACCTGTACTACTGTCTAACCTGAAACCACTGACATTGTTTAATGTCTTATTTACTTCGTTAATAAAAATACGCCCTGGTAGCAAGATAGCATTTGTTAGTGCACTGAAAGAAAAAGAAGAGAAGGCAAAGAAACTAAATAAAAATAGTAAAATTCTAAATAGTAAAATTAAAAATTATTTTTTTATCTGTATTTTTGTTGTATCATTGAAAATATTTGTGCACACTTTCGTAACTGTGTGGGTATTTGTATGTTTTATAAACGTCATTAAAAGTAAAAAGGTATTTCTGAAGTTTATGGCTTCCGTATCGAAAACGGCGTCAGATACACTAAATATTGTACTAAACCCTTTTCGTATAACATAAAATTGTCTTAAAAAATGTGTGTGAGAGCCCTCATTTAAAGTTAATATGTAAAATACAAATAACACTGGATTTCCGCCTTATAAAGAATTCGTCATCTAAATGAGATATGCTCTAACTTCCAATGTTGATCGTGGCTTAGTTATTGATTTTAGACGACAGCCCTTACTGACCTTTTTTATGGAAATTTCTGCTCCATAAAAAAAAAAATCAGTACAGTTTTTGTGTATTTTGAACCGTTTTCTTTATGAAATAATACATTTAAGAAATTCTGTTTTTATACTTTTATTGACATTTCTAAATCACACAAAGAACCATACAGTTATAAAATTATGGACAAACATTCCTAAAGGTACAACAAAAGTACACAAAAAAATTTTTTAATTTTACGATTTCGAATTTTAATCGCTCTTTTGCGGTTTAAAAGCTACCTATATTTATATCGTATAGGCAAAAGCTGTTTTGGCTTTTTTCTTTCAGTGTGTGCTTACAACCAGAGAGCTGTTCAAGTTTGAGCATGTTACTGTCAAGAAAAAGAAGAAGAGAGATACAAGTTTTCTGCATTTATCGCAATAAATACCGATCTCACAAAAAAAAATGTAGAGCGGAAAATTGTGCACGAAAAAAGTAGGATGCACTTTTATCTTAATATCAGCGCGGTAAGGGAGCAAACAAAGGATAACGATCTCTTAAAATGTGATTGTTTAATCACCATATTTACATGAGTTTCTACACGTATCTTTTTAATATATCTGATAAAATGCGACAAAAATTAAATTATAATTTTTTAATAATTCTCTTTGCTGATGTATTATATTAAGAGATAATTAAATGCAATGAAGTTGCGTTTTCGAAATGTGTATTAACAAAAATCTGTTAATGATAAATTTCATGTCTATTTAACATAAACATTTCTGAGACTACCTGTGTTTGGTTCTAGTTTTGCATAATCTACCCTTTGATGGAACAAAGTAAAATCAACAAGTGTTTTTCGAAATATTAAAAAAAAAACTGATATTATTTGTCTTTTTTTAACAAAATGCGATGATTTCATTTCTACTTTCAGTATAATAGGAATGTTTATACATTTACATCTATTTCAATCACGAAATTGTGTTTACTAGGACCCACTGGCATAGATAAACTCTATTTACTGGTGAACAGATGGTAGCGGATCGAAAAATCGACAAGTCAAAAACCCGACAGGTCAAAAACTGACACTCAAAAAACTGACAATCGAAAAGCTGACAGATTAAAAAAATTAATGTCCACTTGTCGATGTGTCTATATTTTTATGTGGAGGTTATTCGACTGTCGGTTTTTTGACCTATCGCGTTTTTTATTTATCGGTTTTTCGACCCGCACCCGAACAGATGAGGTGAATCTATGTTATTACAGTTAGAAATTTTTTTAATGTTGCTATAGAAATTTGTGTGTTTTTGCAGAACGCATTAATTAAATATAATTAATTAGATATAAATGTAAGTTTTGTAAAATAAATAAAATAGGGTTAAAATAATTTAAATAAGAGCGCGAGCGAGTGAATTCAGCATTTTTCATACTAAAAGCAAAAACTATCAATTGACATGATAGAAATCTTTAAATACGTATGTTAAGGGTGTTATTTGCTGCACGCATGATTATGTTTTATTACGGAAACTGACTGTTTCACATTAAAACGTTTCTATTTGGCGTTTTTTAAATATTAATTGTCTATTTAAACAAGTGATTAAAAAAGCAGTCTCGTTCATTTTTCAAATTAAATTATATTTTATTACGAGCCAATTAATAGTTGAAAAACTAAAATCGATCAAATAGAACCAAAATTATCCCGTTTTCAAACAGAAAGCTAATTATGTTTTTGAAGTTAAATACATCAGCCATTATTTGAATTCTTCAAAACATTTGGGGGTTTATCGTTTAGTGTAATAGTCTAGAAACGGTGTAAGACTTAAAATTCGCCATATAAAACAATAACGTATATTGAATACAGTCAAACGATAACAAGTTTGAATTGACATGGAATTTTAACAATCAAAAAATGCTGAAATGAACGTTTCCTAATTTCTATTATTTTTATGTATTTTTCTTTCTACGTTCACTAAACTCGTTTCTGATAAAGTAAAAATAAATACTAATTCATGAGTCACATTCTACGGATCTAAAAATTATACTCCAGTTTGTTGCATATAATTTAAATTAGATTGACCTAATGAATTTGTAATTGACTATCTATAATCTACGATGTAAAAACTAATTTTTAATGGTATTAGCGAAGCACTTTATATATGCTTATTAAACGTTTTTTGGATCTTCTTTTTCAGTATATATATATAAATAAATGGAACAATTTAAACGGATAACTTTCTAATTTGAATAGCTTCAGAAATAAACGTTCCCTTAAAAAAAACGTGACTATATGGAATTTGGTTACTCGTTCAATATGTTTGCATATACAGTCGATCCCTGCGGTCTATAGAGCACACATCGTAAGCCGAAGAGCTAAAAGCATTGGCGATTTAAACGAGTTTTAAAGGTTACGGATTCATCTTCACCTACAAAAGTATGCAATAAAATATGACTAAAAATTATTTATAAACTTTATTTACAATGATTACAAATAAAAAATTTTCATTTTAGACATATTGTATATCCTACACTATTTTTAAGTATTTATTTTTGTTTAATATGAATAGGTACATTGAAACAAAAAGCTTTATAACTTTAAAGACACTTGTTGCATTCTTCTGGCTTTTGTCCAATCGGATTATCTCAATTCGCTGTAATGCGCTAGAAAGTAAGAATATATTGGAAAAATTAATGATTTAAAATCAAGGAAAATTGTACAAATAAGTTCTGGAATTTAAATAATTATTCTTACGAATTATTAAAATATCCTTATCGAGTTACTATATGCGAAGGAGGGAAAGGTTAATTCAGCAATTAACAAAAAGGTAGAAAAGATTGTGTGAAAATAACGACAATAGTTTTAAAATTATTAACGATATGATAACTTGAATAGGTAATAGACTATAGCTAATCATTACATTACATTACATCTACTGTAAAAAGAGTTTATGGTCTTTATACATACATTGACCACATAGATTAGGTTTTATTTTAGGGATTCGATGGCGACCTAACAAGAAAGATTCGAATATTAAATCAAATAATATTGCAGTAAACAGTAGTAGTAATTGTACTAATATATGGGTCAGTCCTATTTCAATTCATTATATGCAAAATTCTAGAGCTGCATATATAAATAACAAGAACTATAGAAAATGAAACATTACATTATTTTTGTTTATTTCAAGCTTAATTAATATATATGTATTTTTTAATATTATGTTTTACAACATGGCTGAATCAAATATTTTCTTTTCTCCATATGGAGTGGGAAAATTCAGTAACTTAATATTTAATGATAATGCAATGGGCTCTGAATTATCCTTATGGTAATACGAAACTGGTACACCTACAGAAAGATAAGAATTATTCTTAATTATTGTTTTGAATACGCGTATACCTTAATAAGTGTATGACGATATGAAAGGATAAAGGTGGGGCTGTTAAGTAAGAGTTACACGCGGACGAGGCACGAGAAAGGGGCGGTCTGAAACATTCCTGAAAATAACGTTGCGTAATTTTTTAGCGATTCCCACCACTTTATTCCCACGTCAGTCTTGTTTCATGATGAAAAAAATGTGGAGCATAAGTATATAGAAATGTAAACTCTGACTTCATAACAAGTTTTCTTGAAATTATGTGGAAATAAAATATTTGATTTCAATAAAACTACAAGTCATTGATTTCTTTACTTATAAACATTTGTGCACTTGCAAACTGCTATTTCGATACCGAATGCGTGAAGTGCTGATAAAAATAGGTTGCAGCGTGCGAAACGTGCAAGAAAGTTGTTTTATCACTTTAGAAACATTGATTGAATAAAAAAAAAAACATTTTTATAGATCTACAACCCCAGACTGACTATTAATCTCGTAAACATAACACGAGAAATCCCACCCAATGAAAAATGTGGCATGCATAATAACACGGAGAATAGAAAATATAAGTTGTTGAGAAAACTCACGAAACAGTTTGCATCGTTTGCAACACAAAATAATATTAACGACACATATCAACTACTCTTGTACTAATCGTTGATTAAGTGCACCCCACGTTTTTCATTGGGTAGAATTTCTAGTATAATCTTTACGAGGTTAATAATCGGTATAGGGTTGTAGATCTGTACAGGGCTCTAGAGAAAGTTATTTTATACTTTTTAGTCTGTTTTAAAAACATGGATTTATACGTTTTTTTATTTAATTGATTTTTATGTTTAATATATTTTATTTCTATATTATATATTATATTAATGCATAACATTGTATTGTCATACAATTCCAAACTATTGATCAAATGTCAAATCTTAATTCCATAAGGAAATACAAGAAAAATCGATCGCGAGATTCCACCCGAACAGACAGACAGACAAGAAAGCAAGTTAATAAAAAGGTGGTAAAATAGGTAAGCGGACCGGAATTGAAGCTAGAATATTATTTCTTTAATTTTAAGATTTAATTTCACGCGTGAATAATACTTTCCGTGACTGGAGTTGTACTTTGTATGCATTTTAATAGTTCTGAAAAAAATTAAAAAATGCTATGCATAAAAAGTATATAAAGCTAAAATAGAGCAAAATAAGTTTCTCTCACTCTATTCCCCAAAGACTATTTTGCTCCCTCTTTCGCGGGAGCAAAATAGCACGGGGTCGTATGAGAAAATAATATGTGCAACAAGGGAGAACTCATTCGAATTGCCGATCTCGCTTTACTCGGGCACATTCACAATGTACTATTCTCACACTGGGTACCCAAAATGCTATTATGCGCCCTATATTGCGGAAGCAAAATGCCACGTTCTCTCCCTAGGGAGCAAAATAAATTTATTATACTATATATATTAAATAGGTTATACCTTTCTGATTGTACCATGATAGTAATTATTTTATTGTTACCAAGAACATTTTGATAGAACTCACGCCAAGTGAGTGTTCCAAAATAATTGTATTTCTGTAGCTTTCGATGCAGAAAATACGTAAAATTCTCATTTTATTCCCTTATTTACGAGTGTAAAATGCCCAATCTTCGCCTACTAGAACGTAATAAAATTGATATCTAAAATGAGGATTTTACTCTTGCTGCATAAAAAAATAATGTTTGTAGACATAGAACATGGGTCTAGTAACGCACAGTAATTGGGGCATAAAACTCCATTTTACGCCCTTGATAGAATAATAACTATTTCGTTGCGAGTGTGCAAAAAATACATGTTAAAATTGAAAAAAATGCGTAAAGCTGCATTTATATAGCCCTAAAAGTTGAATTCAGCGAAGCTGATGTAAATAATTTTTTTATGATATAAATCATGTTTTTCCAAGCTCTCGAACGTTTTTTATTCTTCAAGCCAGTCTTAATGAAATACTTACATTTTAATCCTTACCGACCCGACGTTACAAAACAAATCACATATACAACTATGTATTATAAAGCGTCTTAAGAGCGAAACATATTTGATGCATTACCGTTTTCTATTTTTATGCACAATTAATTCATGTTTGTTTTTCATTAAAATCAACTCCACATGAACGAACCATAACAGCATGCACTATGCTAAACTGGCTAGGATCGTTCTTTTACAATCAGGCGCCAGGAAAAATCTATTTTAATTAAATCTGAATCAGTAATTTTAATTAAAAACATATTAACCTGTAATATTGCGATTCCAGGAATTAAGTTTCTTAGCATTATTTTTTGAGAATATATTTTAAATTTAATTTATTTGACAATAATATCATATATAAGGTTTCCTGGTCGTATACTCGGCAAATTTGTTCTAGAAAGTTCTTTATTAAAATTCAGATTTAATACAAAACTTATATTCAAGTTTTTGTTTCTGATCATTATAACATAAAATTATATATTTTTAAATATTTTTTATTAGTTTACATGACGAATTTACAATATTGCATTTATTTTTATCCTCCGAAAATCGTTAATAATGAAGTGATAAAATAACTCCAGGCGCTAATGCTGTGAGAAAAATATATTATTAGTATTACTATTTTTAACTTAAATCAGGATTTGACTTTCTTGCATATTATGCTTCTAATAGCTTATAGCATACTACTACATCTTTCTACTGAACATTAGTTACTTTTAAAAATTGAAAAAACTAAAACTAAAAGTCTGTGTTAAGCGCAACCATAATATAGATTTGTATGCGATGGCAGAGACATTTTATAAAAATGGATGGACAGACATTTTATTTTATTTTTGTGAGACTTGCAGTTCATTATATAATGCAATTATAAATGTACAAAGAAATATTCGTTGTTGGAAACATTTAGTAAACTCAGTTGTAAACTGTGGGTTTTATGACATTAGTAACATACTTCACTATACTTGTTTTAAGTACATTATTTCTTATGCCAAAAACTCATTTTGAAATATAAGTTGGTAAGTATTAATACAAGAATATGTGATACCTGATGCTAATCGGCACAATAAACACTAGCAATCTTAAGACTAAAGATTAAATTTGTTTAAGACCAGAATATTCCTTTGCGTATTATTAGTATTGTGCATCGTTATTGATGTTAATAGATATTCAACTCTTCACTATATTTGAATAAATGAAAATTCTTAGTTGTTTATGCATGTACATGAATATAAATAAATCTATATAATTAGCATATTCCTTTACGAATGCTGCTAACTGTTAGATACTTGAGGGGGTGTCGTGTCTCTTGCCTGATCCAGCCAACTATTCGCGATTTATATGTATCCAAAAGTTCAATTAGAATATGTCAATGAACTATGAATAATATTTATTGATGAATTAATGTATACATATAATTCGAATAAAATGAATTAGTGTCGTGGTTATTGCAGATAAATAATATTAATGATAATAGACAACGTGAATAAATGTAACTTCCCTATAGTAGAAATTGTAGCGTCACATTTAGGGCTCTGGACAGAACCCCGGTTATAATAAGGGCCCTGGCCAGCGCCCTAAATGTAACGATAAATTTTCCATTAGGGTTGATTTTTAAATTGCTATAAATACAGATAGCTATAGACATTGTGAAGAAAAGTTACGTGATTGACTGAAATTGTTATTACTACGATTGGAGTCTAAGTTATAACGATGATAATAAGGCCATTCAAGAAAAAGTGCATCACTTATTATGTAATTTCGGAAGACTGTTAAAAATTGAAACTTGGGAACATGGAACTTGAGCACATCTGGAGGGAATGTGCTGGACAACGTCGCAGGCACATTTCGGAAAATTCCGAGACGTTAGTTTTGCTTGGACATATACGTCATGCAAGATGTACCCGCCTGAAAACAGGATATCCCACTCGACGTTATTTTTGATGGGTTCCGAAGTTGACCTCGGTTGACCGCCTCAGGTTCACTTTATACTCGACTACTTTTTGTCGGAGATACCATGAACGTATCTTTCTACAGCGACAGCGACTATGCAGAGTTTCTATTGAATGGATCGCTGATTTAATCAACCTTCATGACAGTCGATGCGACCCTTTAATTCCACGGTCATCCTATAACATCATCGATTAAAATACACATTCGCTATATTATCTTTTCTAAATTTAGATATTGTTCAATTTCATAAATTGAAAATTACTAAATTTATTTTTAAACGAAATTTACGGAAGTGAGCATAACGCATATCAGAATAATACGGAAGTGGGTCAAGCTGCAAAATGGTACAGGCCGCGCCCTTTGCACCACATGTGGTGAACGTCTTTGCCGCGTTGGAAGCCTCTGTAAACTACGTCTTTCCTTCTTCATAAGTACAAAATATTTTGTGCAAAATATTGCATTTACTCAAAACGAGCTAGTATTATATATGGCTTTAAATTATTTTGCATAAATAAAAAGTCGCGCTAATCATTTGATTTCGTGACCTAATTTAATAAATGGGCATATTCTGAACTTTTTTAACAGAAAACAGACTAATTACAATGAACACGTACGTCGTTTAACCATTGACAAGTTTTTAGTTTCAATAATAATATGCACATATAAGACTACATTAGTATTTAAATACTAAAGTTCAATAGTTCGCAATAACGGTTATTCGAAATGACCGCATTATAATAGATATATAACGCAGCACGCCATTAAGATTTATTTATACTACGTTTGTTAATTCTGCAAAATATGAAACTGTGATATACTAAAAAAACCTAGAATAGTTTTGACTGTTATGAAGTCAGCTAAAAATATATTATACGTAAACAATGGGTCATGCTAAAGACGGATACTACAGATTCACTACTATGAATTTCTGAGAATTTTTTAAACTTCGTAGTAAAAAACTTTAAAATCTATCAGTAATTTGTTTCTAGTGGTATAAGAAAAATATTTGAAAAAATTGCAATAACGTAAACAGAATTCTAATGGACATTAAAAATCTCAGATTGCACGAATGAATACATTTAGCGTTTACGACACTGGTCAGAAACATATTTCTTGGAGTGCGTATTACATCACTCTTCTTAATAGAAATCATGTTTTATTCTTAATCTGAACCCTGCTTTAAACAATATTAATAAAAAACATCTGGTTTGTTACTAAATCAATCGGCAGTCGCATGAAATACTACGGCTACTACTACTAACAATCATTAATTTTATTCTAGAAAAGAATACATTTCCCAACGTGCGAGTTACAATAAGTAACTGTTTTAAAGCCTAGCCTTACTAAATATACTAATTGTTGATTTTATAATAATTATTTAATTTTGTAAAAATTATCTAATTAAAATATACGTTAGTTTACAATAACTGGTCACCGTTTTCATCATTGTTATTAACAATCGAATTCTTAAATGCAAAAAAAAACAAATTTCGAAATGAGTTTTCCGCATGATGGAATTTTCGTACCTAAAGACTTTAAAAACATGTTATTTATACCTTTACGATATTCATATTCAGTTGTAGATATATTCTATCTGATCTTGAAATACTTGCAATTAAATGAAAATAATCAAAATCTTGAAGAAAAAGGTGAATAAATTTTATTGTATTATTTTTTATTATTACATTTTACTATTTAAGAAAAATGAATCATTACTGCGTACAAAATGAACGTAGTCACGGTTTCAAGCTCTATAATGCACATTAAACTAATTGGTCGCTTGGTGTATGTAATCGCATCGCTCCCATAGTAACCTGTGAAATAATTGACGGGGTAAAAGTTCAATTTGGTCAAGTGATATAAATGATATGAAGAACTAAGAACAGTTTTTTTAACTATAGTGAAATTACTATAAATAGAAAAATTTGTATTAATCATTATAATACGTTAATTGTAAAGGTAAAAATATTGCGATAAGTATATAATACGCATAGTTTCAGGAAAATTGTTATACGAGATGCACTGGTATACTAACTGCTGTATTTATATAAAAAAAAGTGTTTGACATTCATTAATAATAAAAAATCAATTCATAAAAAGTAGTATTTATAATCACGGTTTCGAACCACGGGAAGCCAATTTGGTTAACAACTTTATACAAAAACTATAGTGACTCATGTTGTGCACCTGGTATTCCGAAAAAAAGTGAAACTTGTCTAGTAATTATGTGGCTGGTGCTGAGTCACTCAACGCGACCCTCCCAACACGCAACGTGGACATCACAACCCCTTTTTACGTACACATGTTCAAACAAATTCTCATTGCCTTTGTCTTTTTCTTATATATGCAAAGGTGAGATACAAATTTCAATTTGGTGCCAATTTTGAAAGTTTCTAATGTCAAAGAGATTTGTTATGAGCGTGTCTTCTTTTTTTATGTGGTTTAGTGTTTACACAGAAAGTATTTTATTGCACATTAAGACTTTCGTATTGTACATGCAAACAGAGAAAAATATTACTTTCTATTTCAAATATTGCAGAGAATAATTAATGATGCCGAAGTTTGCAGCGTGAGAACGTGAGAAAATGTTTTCCTATTTGAACATCTTGCAAGGGGTTAAACAGATATTCCCATGAAAAATAGTTTATGTTTTATTACGTTTTCTTGTAATTTTATCGTATTCTCATCGTTTCTTTGAATTCTAAATTTTAGGATGCACTTTAAACTGAAGGTATAATAAAATTAAATAAAATGCTAGACTGAAAAAAAACAATTTTCTGCGTATAAGTAAATATTTTTTTTGTATTTAACGAATATTTTATATATACATATATTATATTTACTAAATGTATTAAATTTAACTTGATTTTGAAAATTGTTATATGCTTATTTAAGTCAATATTTTCTCATTTCCATTTAAAAAAAATATAATTTACTTAAAAATTCATCACAGAATGAGAATCGTCTAGGAAATATCATCGAATATAAACAAATTATAGTAAATATATTTATTTAATGTAAATTTAAATTTAAAACGGGGTTCTTTTAATCGGGGAAATATGTTTACAAGTTCTTGTAAAATATTCATTCGAAACTGAATAAACTTTTTGCTATTTAAAAAAAGGAAATGATAAGATTAATATTTTAAGTATCTGCCATTGGCAGCTTGTAAATATTTAATTAATTCATAAGAAACTTGTCTACATCTATTGGTTGCAATATTTAAACTAGTTTTAAACATTTTCTTCAACTACACCGGTTTCGTATAATAAATATTAAAATAATTATCTGAAGTACTTTAGCATAGAACGTATGTTTATTACTATGAAATGTATTTCCTCTCGGCAAATATTTCAAATAATTTAATACATTTTATTTCTGTTCAATCAAATATTTTTATTGTTTCGAGTTCATTATTAGTTCATTATTTTACATTGTGAGAAATAGTTCATTTTTTACACTGAAATAAACATTGGTTTTAATATCCGTCTCCCTGTCTTTTTTCACAGACTGTATTGTTATGTAGTAAGTCTGTTCTTTGTTTTGCTTTCCTTTATGGTAGGGAAATTCTAAGAATCAATGAAACAACGCCTTGTATTAAAATAACAGCAGCCGACGTGTTAACAAGCTATCGGACGCGAAGGGCAAAGGGGAATAAGAATCGGAGGGTCACTAAACGGACTAAACTGACGAAATTCAATTTAAGTTACCGCCCAACCATCTTTATGATATTTTTACAGATATCTAATATGCCTATATATACGTAGTTGATTGTATAACTCATTAAGTCTGTTTTTATCTTGTAATTATAAAAAAATGAATGCATGCACGTGACTCTTTTGCTATTGCGTCAATAAAATTACAAAACCCGAGGAGATCTTAAAGACCATATACCATTATAAAGCGTCGAAATCTATGAATCTGACAATTGTTTGTTTATTTCAGGCCGTTGGTTTGTTGGTAGTCATCTTAGCAGTATGGATGTTAAGAGATTTAACATTCTTGGTCTCACTCACTCAGGAGCAACATAACTTTTATGCAGGAATCTACATACTTTTGGCCGCGGGTACTTTATTACTAATAGCATCCTTCTTTGGTTGCTACGGATCGTTACGTGAATCACAATGTATGTTGGTTGCTTTCTTCTGTGGATTACTGGTCGTCGTCGTTGCACAAATCGCTGCAGGAGCTTGGTTATTCTCGAATGGCCATCGACTTGAAGAATTGGTAAAAGCGACAGTTACTGAAACAGTGAAAGTAAGTTTTTGAATAAAATCTTTCAAAATATATAAAGATGTATTTTAAACAAACGGGTATTCATTAGATTAGGCGCAGTAAATATGTACTGGATATAAATTTTTATTCAGTGTATTACTTTACAATATTCTCTATATTCGAAACAATACTGACTCATTGCAGTCGCTAATTTCCTACAAAAAAAAATTGACGAATTTTTCTGTTCATGTTTAAAATTTGATACTTTCTTTTTAAGTCTTACTCAAATTTTTTTACGATTATTGTGAATATAGTATTGTACACTTTTCCACTTGTACATGCTGCGTTAAAACATACTACCCTATTAAAAAATGTAGCAGATTCATTTTACATTTACTTGAATAGTGGCAAGTAAATTCTTAATTAAATTCAGTAAATATTTTCTAAAGGAAAACCAGATTAACTAAAAACAGATTTTCTGTAAGAAGATGTTTATTTGAACACAGAAATCTTCAATATAGGTATTTTTTATCTCTTAAATGTGTACTTTCTAACGACAGATCAATTATTTATTAATTTAAGAACTAATAATCCCATTTTAATATAGAATAAAATTAACATAATAATTGTCTACTAGCATTGGATTAATTTCTAAATTTTTCAATTCAGGTTTGTTTATGGTTTTGAGTCTAAACAATTAACTTCCTTCTTCCAGAATGAGTATGGAGTAATTGACTACAGAACGCAAACCATCGATACTATTCAATCTGAAATGATGTGTTGTGGAAGTTCTGGACCTGGTGATTGGGCTGCGAGTAAATATGCCGACAAGAATCCGTATGTTCCATTAAGTCTGAGTGTTACCGAAAAGAAGAACATGTTCAAAGTTCCCGAGTCTTGCTGTAAAGCAAAGGGATCTTTAGAGTGCAGTCGTTCCCAGTCACTTGTTATTGGACAAGCTATACCTCCCGGACTTTACAGTGATGTAAGTATAGCAACTGTAAAACGAAATAACAATTGTGAAAACACCCTAGTTCATTTTTGGCTAAAGCAACAATTCATTAGTGAAAACTCCCAAATTTCAGTGTATAAAAGCGTCGATTCCACCATTTTCAGTTAACCGTTTGGAGCACGGTGGTTCCTCTCAGGGACCACCTTTTCTGCCAGATAATTTCATTTATAAAAATTCAATTTTGAGGTAGTGCAAAATATTGGTTGGTTTTACAATAAGGTATTTGTCTACAATATTATAAAATATTCAAATTTTTTTTTTCAAAAATCTTATAAATAAACAAATACAAAAAAATTCAGTTTTTCTGGAAAAAAAACCTGCTTATTTGAAGAGGTTTTTATGGTCGCTGATGACGAATCCGGGGTCAGATTTCTAAAATTCAAAATGGCGAATTCAAAATGTCAGTACCAGAATTTAAAAAATAACATGTATTTATGCCTAAAAATTATTATTCGGAGATTTTTGAGGCCCCGAAATACGTTTACATGATACGTTTTGAATTTTGAAAACTCCGAAATGACAGATTCAAAATTTGCTAAAACTATTTTTGAAGATTTTTGGAGCGTAATTTTTATTATTTGTTTATACCCTTTTTTTTTCTTTTATATTTTTTTATATCTTTTTTGTTTTTTTCTTCATATTTTTTTATATTGAATATTGAACATTTGAGACCTTAATTCGTAATCAGCGATCACGACAACTCCCGTGTACCCAGTTTCATCTCGATCAAGCAACTTTTTCCTAATCTGATTCGTCATTTTGGATCCGCCGTTTTGAATTTTGAAAATCTGAGGTCATATTCGTAATCAGCGACCCCGAAAACGTCCGAGTAATAAATTCCAACCGTTTTCCGTGTAAAGAAAAATATGTGCTTCAAATTGGTCAAATCGGCCCTTTTATAAAGGAAAATTTCACCGGTGTACAGTCAGATTTTCGAGTTTTTACTTTTAGGATTTTAGTCTGTAAAACATAGCTTCGTATACAGAAACGATAGTAAATTTTTTTTTCATTATTATTCGTTTGTTGTATAATCGTTTACCTTCAGTTATCTGATTTCGGGTAAATTGACCGGCACGATTCTGGCATGAAATGCATGTTTCACCCCTCGGATGATTATCTAGTATCGACTACTATAATGCGGAGCAATTTCACAATGTAACTTTAAAGTGTAATTGAACGTTCGTGTCAAAGAAATAAATGCAAAATATTTTTAAATGTTTGACTGATATCTATATATATCAGTATGCAACAATTAGGTACCATTACTTACAAAACCTTGTTGTCTACGCAATAAAAGTATCATGTTTCATAATATAATTACATCCTAAATTCTATAATTATGGTATAAAATTATAGAAATTTAGAGAGCAGTTATTTATTACAAAAAGCATTTTTTCTCTCTTCGTTAATTTTTCTGTTTTAATTTGCTGAATGCAAACGCTACTTATTTAAAAATTTTTCCTTGATTGAACTTGCGTCCTTTCTTATCTTGATTCTTATTTTTACAAATATAAATAAGATAGTCGAATGTACTTAAATTGTTAAACTAGCTAGAAACGCAATTTTAAAAAATTGTCTTAAAACTTTTCACTATTCCTAAAATTTGTTATTCTGGAGTGTGGTGGCTGCTGATTCCGAATGTGACATTAGAGTTTTAAAATTGAAAAGAGCGGATCCAACATTTTTCGAATTTGTGTGATATTTAGTACTCTAAAGTTTTTAAATTCTGGTATTACCAACAAATATTAAAAATTAAAAATCACGAATGCTTTATGACAGAATATTTTCAAATAAGTCGAGTAAATTTGTTTAAAACTTATTACCTGAGAGTTTTCGGGACTTTAGTCTATCCAATGCACTGGAGTTATTTTAAAAAAATGTATCGGATTCGTTCGGAATGGTTACTAACATATGCGAAAACGGCTACACTCTTAAGTATTGTGTTAGAAGAGTAACGCATTGTGTATGCCCATAAAATTTACCTATAAATTTATAAATAAGTCATTGAATACTATCAATATGACGTCGGGTCGCCATTGTTTTTGCGTCCTAAATTCTAAAATAGCACTTAATAATTAGTGTTTTATTAGTAGATATATACTTATTGCACAACTTTTGGAGTCTCAAACGGTGTTTCTTAATTTCGGTAAACCATTGCCAGAATCATAATCAAGTCTGCAACTCTTAAGTAACAAATTTCACAAAAATCCATTAAAAATATGTAATCACGATTTTTGTCCAACGGTACTGTTCCAAGATGTTGGAAAACGAATCTCTCCGGCTTGTTCCTTTTTTTTGAAAAAATAACAAATAAATGATAAAAACATGTACATCTTTTACCATAACTATGATCATTAGTTTTTCCATCATCTTCAAAACACTTGTGAATTAGAGAGAGCAGATTCTAAATGAAAAAAGGGCTGAAAAAATTGAATTAAAAACATTGCAACATATTCCCGAATTCGTTCATTAAAGAAGCATTTTCCAGTATCATAAATCCTAATTTATTACTTAATTATGTTTTATATACTTATAATTAACGACTTATAAAAAACGAATATATATTCTGTACTAAGTTTTTAACTATCGAGTGTGAAATTTGGAGTCAAGATATCTCGAAATTCAAAAACTACTCTCGCCCTGAATGTCAATATTTCTTAATAATATCGCTAATTGAATTTAAAACTACTATAAAATTATACATCACGCCTGTTTCTCACAAAAAGTATCAAGTTGAATTTATGAAATTATTCGTATTTAATTTTATCCTTACATTCCAATATTAAAATAATGATAAAATAAATTAGAATAGTTGTCCATTGGTATCTCTGTCAAAAATAATTGGCAAATTCGCATAAAAAATGCATGCATTTTTTCATAATCCTAATAAAGATGCCATATCTGACTTGAAGTTTTTGAAAAGAGCATGGATTTTTTCCACAGCAATGTATGTATTAAATGAAAATTCCAACTTAGTATGTGATCTCTTTAATCAATAGGAAGCGACGTTTTGAGATATGAAATTCACGAGTTACACTAGACGGCGCACAAATCTGAAAATGAAATCCAGCAATATTTAGTTGAAATGCTTAATTGAGGCGTACAAGTGCATTTGAGTTATGTCATGGAGAATCAGTAACAGCACGACTTGTATTGCCCTATATCCCCATATTTCTTTGTAACAAACGTGCAGATTCCAGTTGGTCACTTCAAATAAACAATGCATATGAGTAATTCTACAGAACTTTTAACTTTCACTGTTCCAAATCATCAAAAATTATTTTAGTGGCACACTAATGGGACATATTTTTTTGGTTTTTACAGCACTTCAAGAGCAAGAAACAGTTGGCGTAACTCGTTTTTGAATAAAGTTGTATAAAGTTTAATAAAGTCAAAGTTGAAACTAAACAATATCCTAATGGTAGATGCAGGTGTACTTATATTATATATCTTATAGTTTTTATATTTAACGATAAGGTACTTGTTACGAGAAGCACAGTTTTTTTACTCATTATTTATTATCGCTAATAAAAAAATTTTAGAATTAAATGTTCCAATTTTAATTACGGGAGCCTAAAGACATCAGCCGAAAAGGTAGTAATCTATGTTTAAAAAAGTAAATTAAAAATGATTGAATCGATTTTTTAACATTCGGACTTCATAAAGGCAATTCTAACCTCTTTATATGGGCTACTAACAAATATCTAATTATTATGATACAAAATAAATGAGATCATACAAAGTGGTTAGAATTGCGAATAGAATTTTGAAAATTTGATTCAATACTTTTTTTAATGGAGATATTACCTTATCGGCTGATGACTCTAGAACGCCCTTAAATAGCTATTTTCAACCTCGAAAAATGCTCACTTATTTCTTAGAATGTTTGTCTCCTATTATAAACTTAACAACGTCAAATAATAAAAATCAAAAAAGAAATGTCAACATTTTTTATTATTGAAATGTCGATTTCACGGTGTAGGATAACCAATGGCAAGTTAAACACGTGATAGGTGATTTATAAGTACTTTAAAGATGAAATTACAAGGTAGTTTTAAGCGTGCCTAAACGCCCTTTAAGTGTGCCACTCGAAAATGTGTATTCGAACGAGTTACGCACTGATTTGATAATTTTTAGAGACCTCCTGCAAAGTTAGTTTATGAAGCGCAGGTATGCCGTGCATCTTATTTTTGGGGGCTTTTAGTGTAGAATTATTCTATGAAACTAAGAATTGAAGAAATGAAAAGTTATTTTCTCCATATTGAAAAAAGTAATAAATTTTCGAATTTGGAATATTCGGTGGACGCTTACAAGCATAAGCTGCACAATTTTTTAGAAGATAAGCACACTCTTGGCATGCTGTTTATTGAAACTCCAAGATTATACGAAGATTCTCTGAAATTTTCAGAGTGATTGGATAAAAGTTACTTTTTATTTAGTGGTATCAAAATGAAATTGTTGGATTGTACATTGTGAAATTCAGGAAAAATCGTACTTTACGTTCGTTTTTCATCTTTCCAGTGGGTTATTATCTTAAAAAACATTTTAATGTATCGTAGAAAAAGAATGTTGATCGTTTAGTTCGATATTCATTTATTTGCAAAATACTTAGTCGCGTACTATAGAAGTTAAAGGTTGTGCAGAATCATATGCTCATATGCGTGCAGTTTATGTGATATTACCGTATATAATTAATAATATTGAAGATAACAGAAATTAGTTTGAATAGCAAGATTTAACAAAATAACTACTGTTTTGTCTCGAGTATAGGATTAAATCATGTTCAGCCTATATACAAGTATTAATGTTTGCTTTTGTTGCAGGGCTGCTCTGAAAAACTGTTTGCTGTACTGAAAAATCAAAGCACTATATTCTTCGACGTAACCCTGGGAGTTGGAATTTTGGAACTATTGAGCTTGATCTTCTCTCTGGTACTCTGCTGTGCCATTGGATCGTCGGATCGGTACAAGGCCTAGAGCGGATGTTTCCATCCCTAAATCTGCCCGTTTCTCCGGTGCCAAGTCGTACCTTACGCGTTGCGTAAAGCGTCCCGTAGTAATACTAACCTCACTTAGCCGGTTCCTCGACTTAGTTCTCGTGCCAAGTTTCGGGGAGAAGCCAACGAACAAGCGGACGTCCTCGTCATCTCAAAGAGTTTGCACGAGCCAATGAATTTTGTTAAATATGATGTTTGTCGACGCGTACTGAGGAATCATAAATTAAGAAAAGAAAGTAGAGAATTACATAATGAATCTCGCCGAAGTGCCGGCATCTAGTCGATTTCTCAAAAATCAAAAAGGTACAGGGTTCGAAGTGCTCGGATTCGGCTGGCACGGTGGACAAATGTTTCAAACTTACAAAGAGATATTATATATCATATATTATTCTTTTTCTCTCCAAGTTCTATTCGTTGACTAATTTAAGACTTATTAAATGTAATGCGCACTAATCATTTCGTCAAATGAATGTATAACGACTGAATATTTTACGTCTGTTGGCAACGTGTGCGTGCCCGATCATTTCTCAGGGCATCCCACGTCCGAAATTTCCATTTCAGCGTTTCATTGCCTTGGTTCGATGGAAAAGACTTTTGTTCGAACGCAGAACATTGCGCTAAAAAACAGGGAAGAAACACAAATTACGAAGATACATTGTAGTGCGTTGCAAACTACCGACGCGCGCTATTTCGACAACGTTTCAGCTATGTACACAAAATGGATGTATGTACTCAATGTTGCAACCATGACAAAGATATACAGTTTCGGAGGTATTGGACATGTAAACTTTAAGTAAAGTTTAGAGGAGGAGGGAGAGAAACAGATCGAGATTACCAGTCATATAACAAAGTGTATATGCATAATATTATTATATATACGAAGGTATCTTCGGAAGAGTACGTTTGGAGCAGTCGTTCAATGATTTTGATATTAATATATTATATATACACTTATACATTGAATACACGTCTTTTACGGCTGTCTTTTCTTAGATTCCTTTGGGTCTTTTTTGATTAAGTAATTTATTATACATGTACACGGAATTTTGCTATGATGGATTAATTCATTTTAAATGGTTCGGAGCTCGAACGAACGTATTGTTTGCTCATTACCACTCTGCGCTAATTCGAGTGAATCGTAGCGATACGATAATAAGTCATGTAGCTTTTAATGGACATTACACTCGACGTCGTTCTCCAAGTGTTCGTAAAGCGCTTATCCCTATAATGCGTGCAATGTAATATTACGCCTTTACGTTTTTAAACATTTAAGTTCTCGAAGCGCAAAGCGAGAGACAGTATTCCTCGCAATTAAAAAAAAAACGCCGACAATGAATTGTACATCTTCACACTATATACATATGTGTATATTGCCGTCATTCTCTCTACCATCCTCAAAAACATGCGATTCATCTCGCCAAATTATATTTTCCTAATCGAAAGATCGTATGTGCATTTACTTTTGTATACATACATTATTATAGAAATATATATTGTCGAGCGAGAGAGAGGCTACGCACCAAAATGTCCAAAATATTCAATATATTACTAATTTATTGAAGTGAATATTTGGATTACTTTTTGTCACTTTCCTATCAAACTCGTTAAATAAAGAAATATTCCCAATCAAAATAGTTCAATAAATTAAGAAGTTCCTGTTTGCTTTTTTTTATATTTAGACAAATTTCATTTGCAGCGATGTTCTGGTTACGCCGGTTTCAGGAAAGTTTAACAACTTTTAATAAAGGGCAATTCGACAGACTGGTGTCCGTATTTTACGCACGAGAAAGACTCCGTAAAGTGCCTATTTTTTGGACACACGTATCGAGAAAATATTTAACTACAAAAGTTAAACTAAACTTTGCTGATTCAATCTTAAAAAGACAAATTACCGAAAATTTAATAAATGAACAATTTTCTGAAATATAACTTTTAAAAAATTACCTTTGGCTTACCTCATCACAAACAATAAATTTGCTTATTTATCCATTAATGAAAAATGATTAAAACGCATTCAGAATTCATTCAATACTTCCGAATTCCTCATTTATCCCTCATCTCTCATCAGATCTTATTATTTTTGCATTAGGCCGTATTCAAGTGAATTTGTTATTTTATTATCTGTATATTTTTGAGATTTCATTATTTACTGATTCATTTGAATCCACTGCATATTTTTTGTATTTTTTTATAAAGAGGAATTGGAGCCTTTAATATTTTTATTTTTTTTATACATTTGATTGAAAGTTATTGCTGTATTTTACTTTTATAACAATAAGCAGTCGGGCGGAGTAGAAAAGTAATTCAAACCGGGGGAAATAAATGCATTTTAATCCCTTCTGAATGCTTTTTTGATTATTCTACGGTTCTTTTATTATACGTATCGAGAATAGAAGTTTCCAATTTTTTAAATATTTTTCGAATGGTGACTAATTCGTCATTGATTCTCGTTTCTTATTAGAATGGAAGCTAGTATATAATATTAACTAGGCTTAAGTGTGTATTTTCAAATTCAACTATTTTTTCAAAACATCCATTGAGTTAAATTTGATAAAAAGACAGGTTTCGTCAGATAGTCATATTTTATGATTTTGATAAAACTGAGTTTTAGTTAATAACTCTCAGGATTCTTTAGACTGTATCCAAAAGTGCATAATGTTTAAAAATGGATTTATTATTCAGTTGTTGAATATCATATTATTATTGTTTATATTTTTTTACGAGAGAAATGAAGTTTGGTTGTAATCATTTCGTCTAAGCCTTATATTTTCAGCTTGTGGTCGGTATGTTGGATTTCGCCAATACTTGCAATGGCCGATATAGTATAGGCTCTAAATACTAACGGCTGGTAACTGATATAAGAATATAAGTCAACGATATTTGTGCGTGCACTAAGCAAAAATGGTCAGGACCATGTATGCTGTAACGTATTTTGCATTTAAATTGCTTGTTAAAATGTTACGGCATACATGGTTTTGATCGTACATTGAAAAACATAAAGAAATAAAATACAGGATTTTTTTTCGGGACCGTTGGGGAAATCAAGAAAAGCTTTTCAATTTGCGACCTTTTCAACCTTGTGGCATTTTTTGGCACCAAACGGTTTCCTGTGAAGATACAAGGTCTAGCCGGTGCTCATTTTTTTTTTTTAATTAATTAATTAACGGGCGGAATCGCCCTTTTTACTCAATTGTTGCCTTATTATTTACTATGATTTTGCGAGGGCTGCCGATCGACTTAGACAGATGGCGCCATACTTCACATTTGTGTATGAAATGTAGGACTGCAGAAACCTACACCAAGTACAGTAGCGGTCATGAGTCGATTTCCTCCAGATAAACAATACTTTCGAAACGTAAACACAAACAACGTGGCTCGTCTTACCAACAGCGAGCTGCTGCGTGAAAACGAAATCGAAAAATTGTTCACCAAACGGGGATCGAACTCACGACCTACGACTTCGTTGCCCAGTGCCTTAAACGCCTTTTGCAGATTTTTATGCTTTACAACTTATGATTAGGGACCTTTAGTGCAGGATCGATAGTTTCCGAGATATCGAACGATAAAGGGGAAAAAATTCAGTAAAAATTTGAGTTTTTTGCATTTTACTTATTGTTATCTTAAGGCATGTAAAAAATGCTTCAAGAGAAAGCTGTAGAGGACAAAAATGAACATTTTCCTCGCGTGAATTCAATTGCTTCTTGTAGAGCGCACTGAAATTGTCAGTGAGCATCAGCGCGGCTATCGAGCGTCGATATCGAGCGCTACGGACTGGAAATATTTGAAACACTGAAGAAAGAAGGCTATTGATTTTTATTTGTTTATTTATATTTATTATTTATAATAAAAATATGATAAAGAAATAATAATAAAATAATGACGACAGTGATATTTTAAAAGACTATTTCGTATATCGCTTCTTATATTTGTGTCAATTGTAAATCTGGATAGAGCAATTACATTTTTATTTAAATTGAAGCATATTTCTTCCATGTGGTGAAGCGCTGTATAATTTGTTCTGATGGTCTTATACTTGTTTTATCCGTTAGATGTTACAGGGTGTCCAAAAACTGGGTAACGATATTTCAGGAGACGATTCTGCTTAATATTTCAAACAGAAAAATCCTCTGTAAAAATTGGATCTGAGGCTCAGAATTTGAGTAATAGGCCATTGAAGTTTAAAAAAAATGTTCTTAAGGTAGAGTTCCTTGGCTTAAGAAAAGCTTGAAAGTGAGCCCTCGCTCATTGAGATAACTTAAAAGCGAGCCGAGTTATTGCAAAAAAAAGTAATTTTTTTTCTAAACCTCAGTGGTCCGTCACTAAAATTCTGAGCCTCAGATCCTATTTTGGTACAGGCCTTTTTTGTTGAAAATATCATGAAAAATCTCCTTCTGAAATATCGTTACCCAGTTCTTTGACATCCTGTATATTTCTTTTAACTTTTTGCAATCAAAGATTGAATAAACGGGAAATAAACAAACATATATACAGCGTATATCAGCGTTATGTTTAATTGGGTAATTTGATTCGCAGGATCTGAATTTGTGGTCAAATTTCGAAAATTGTAAACGTAAAATCCAGTATGGCCGCACATTTTTGGACAATTTTTAAGCATTTTTCATTATACACGTAATTATAACAGAATTAATAAATAGAGAATAAAGAAATAAGAGTTATACAACTCTATATGAAGTTTATTATATTTGTTTCTGTACCTTACGGACTCAGACTCTTTGAGGTAATTGGTTCCACATGAAATTCTTGAAAACAATCTGATAGAACATTTATTTTCGTTCATGGAGTTAGTATTAATTATACAAATGCTTAATATTGTTATTTAGATTATTTTTTTAAATTTTCTTCCAGAATCATTATAACAAACGTTTTAACATAAAGCAGAGCAATGCCTTTTTGCTATAGATATTCCTAATACTATATCGTAAGAGGGTTTAAAGTGGTTCGCTGATAAGGTAGGAATTTTCACTAAAAACCGTAAATAAAATATTACTGCATCGTTTTTTTTTAAATGCCGGCTCTTTAAGGGCAATTCTAATTACTATAGATGGTTTCCTGGAAAATACCAGACATTAATTGACAAACGACCGAGATTTAGCGGAAAAAGATAAAATTCGCTTATTTCCGAAAATTCTCGGTCAGTTCTCAATTAATTTCTTTGGTATTTTTTGGAAAAGCGTCTATAGTCATTAAAATTGCATTTACAGAGCCCCAGTTTTGAAAATTTTATTCGCTTATTAACTTTTTTAAGAAACTTTCTACCTTGCCGGGGAAACACTTTACCACTTAAAGTGTCGTCTAGTATAGCCTTTGCTATGGTTGCATTTCACCAAGGACTTACATTTGGTCAATATATTAAACAAGATTTGTAAAAATCAAATTTAGGTTCAATCAATGCAACACAATTGGTCGAAATAATAATTTGGTTTTACGTATAAGTCACCATATTATTGGCATTTTTTGTATTCTTGTTCATGTATTCAAAAACTATAAAAGCCAGAGTTGATAACAAATAATTGGCCACGCACCGACAATAAGGGGGTTCCACGGGAGTCAACTGATAAGAACGAGAACCAAAAAATTAATTAATGGAACCGTAAATGTCCAAATAAATACGTTTCGTGATTTATTTAAAATATTCTCGGTTCGAAGGAGCGGCAAAAAACATCTTGCAATTTCAATTTAATTCGTAATCAATATAGAAAAATTTATCATTATAACAATTATTGATTTGGGCTCTGTAATTGCACTTCTAATTAGTTAATATGACGCCCTATAAAATATCAGAGAAATTCTTGAAGAATTTATTGAGATTTTTCCGAAATAAGCAAAAACAATTTATTTCCAACAATTCTGGGTCAATTCTCGATAAAGTTGCTATTACAAAGCCCGAATTTCGAGAAACCGTATCATAATTTTCTCTGAAAAGTTCCTTTGAAAATGGTCTTAATTCTTTTTCAAAAATAACAAATGATCCAAGAAATCGTAATTTCCATTTTCATCATTAACCATCACAGCTAAAAATCCGTTTATGCAAAAAAATGAAAAGGTGCTAAATGCTAATAACGATATATTAAAACTTAAGCCCAAAATGATAAGCCATGGAAATGTTTGGATACATGTTATTCTAGACGTCATATTTCGAGCAAATCGATCAAAGGCTATTCTATAATTCGAGTAGGAAAATTTGATTTATTTTCTCATACAATTCATCGTTATATAAGGATGTCTTCAGTTAGTATTTTTATCGAACTGTAATTTTTTGACGGGTCAGCTTTATAAAAGTCAGCTTTTTACTAGAAAGCAGCTGCTCTATAGGTTTACATTATAATTCAACATTAGCATTCAATATTAACCAAAGTGCAATTTTTTTTTCCAAAATAGATTTCTATATGCCATGAAATTAAATTTAAGAAGAGTGATTTAATTTTCCCTATTCTAATGTTTTTTCTAATAATGTAATTCCAACCCCTCATAGTAAATGCTGCAGCAACAGCAACAGGTCACAAATATTGCGTACATGATTTCACGTTTACCCAAACTTTACACAAATTCCGTACAATTATTCGTCATTGTTGCTAACGGCGGTTTTGCTAGAGCTAATCTTTCACTCTTACTTGGAGTGAATTCTGACTCTTTAAGAGTGAGCTTACTAATTTTGAGAGTATGATGTTTATAGATGAAATTTCGGTTTAATTTAGCTTGAACTATGGTTCCAGTGAATTGATGACTGGCTAAAAGAGATTCAAAGATTAATTCAAGTGTAGTAAATAGGTATTAGTGGTAACAGTGTTTGTATGAAATTTTTAATAATTGTCAATTAATGACAATGTAACTCTTATACAAATGTACATATCTTGTTAAACTAAAATCATACAAACAGAAACATACGTCTCGCATATTTACATTTACATGAATATAGATACACTGAGAGGACACATGGGTATTAGTACCATAGATTGGTATCAATTACCACTTTACAAGGTATTACATACTAATAGTTGGTATCTAATGCCCATGTGTTTCCGCTACGTATATACATTTTAATAACAATACCAATTATTTATAAATAACATACATTTCCATTCATAAAAATCTTATAAAATCTTTGAATATATATTTCGGCCTGCGTTTGATACATTTTATGTTTGGTATATTTTAATTTAGTAGGCTCTGGGCACGATAAATCTATGCATTTATCTCCAAATATTGAATCCGAAGATCTGATTACATCTTACGCTGTCAAATCTTTCGCGATCAAGATATTGATTATTTTGTTTGTCGCGTAAAACATTGCTGATACAAATGTAAAGGAATAGATTTGATAGTTTGCTAGTACGAATTAATACAGAACATAATCTTAAGATAAATACGTAATAAGATCAAAATAATCAATCGTTCTTTCAAACTTACGAAAAGATGCATTATCATGAACAGGTATATCTAAAAGAAATCTCTCACGTGCGACTGTGTAAAAATTCGTTAACATTATTTTCGTTATTATCGTAACATTCCATAATTTGGAAATGAATACCATGTAACTGATTAATAAAAATAACCCTATAGCTCTCTATCAACATATATGTACACTAGTTTAAATTTGATTCTACATAAATTAAATCACATTTAAAGCTGCTTACGGTAGGAAAACTTCTTTAGATTTGTTAATACTGAAACAATAACTGTACTTGTAATATTGAAAATATTAACAAAATGAAACCCGATGCATACATTTAGCTGTGAATTTAATTCGCAATATTTTGTTTGCATGAACTTAAGTAGAATTTAATTCAATTTGTTTACATTCGTTTAAAACAGACCTAAGCTGATTAATTTCAACGTTACTTTTTAGCTTGAAATCATTTTCAAACATTTTCCAATACTAGTTGCATGGATATAAAAAGATTTAACATAAAACATTCAATGTTTTCCTAGTAATTCTATGAATCCTAATGCTGCTGTAATATCGAAATACGAGTTTCAATCACTTGTAAAATCCCTTTTACAAACTTAGCTTTTGTTTATTTTTGACGGTCACGTATCAATGATGAAACGCATACCAAAATATTAAACTTAGCATCAATCTGTTGATTCACGAAAAGATGATTCGAATTCAAATGACATTTTCTACCTCATTTAATCCAGCTTTTTTATTTGCAGTAAATTGCTTTTCAATCTCTTCCTTCGTTTTACCAACCGTTTCTGGTAGGAAAAAGATGATAAATATGGTAGCTACAATTGACACGAAAAAATAAATATAAATTACTACATGGACGCCATACGCAATAAGGGTCGGAAATATTTGGACCGCTATAAAATTGTAGATTCCACAAGCACACGTCGTGAATGAACCCAGATAATTGACGAATTTCGTTGGATATAGTTCACCTATCATTGCCCATGGGAGAGTCATGAATCCTAATGAGCTTGAAGCCTGAAAAAGAAATGCACATTATTAGCTATAGTCACAAAAGCCTATTGGTACATCAAGTTTTTCGGATTATTCAAACTATTCATTAGTTTTTACAGAAATTGCTTGAGCATTCTTTAGTTTTTAGTATATAATGCTTATACATGCATTGAAAAATGGATGTATTTTAGTCACAAATCAATAAAGAAGTCATCTATGTTGAATATAAATGATTTCTATTTCATTCGAGCTCCGGTTTCGTAATTATGTATCATTTACCCGATACTTAATTAACAAATTAATTAGTCCATTTGGTGGAAAGAGATTTAAAAATAATAATGAATAATGTATTTTTAACTACATTATTGTAGTTAAAACTACATTATTGCAGTTAAAACTCAGTCAATTCTGAATTGGTTAGAAATTTTTAACAAGCGTATGTAATGCTTATAATAGGATGAACTCGATATCCAGTTCACTTTTGTGCAGTGTAAATAACAGATTTACGTAACGGCGCCTGTTAAAATCTCTTCAAAATCAATCAGCAAATAGAGTACAACGTAGTTTCATTTGGCGGCAATATATTGCGTTGCTGCAAGCGTTATTTGATTTTGTTGATTGGCTAAATTTAGCAATCATTTCTGAAAAAATATGCCAAATAAAATGTAAACCATAAAAGTGAGTATCGTGTTAATCGAATTACACTCAGATTTTTACTGTACACAGTTTTTTCGGCATTAATAAATTCATTAACATTAATGGATAATAAAAATGATATGCATCATACATTACCGTATATAAAATAATAGCCGTTACAGGCAACCATTGTAAAGTGTTTAATGCATCTACTTGTTTATATAATGCAAGAGCCAGAAGAGCCAAAGACATTCCGCTTCCAGATATTGATGCCATTTTTCTTCTACCGATTCTGAAATAATGTAATATAAAGTTATGTATTTAAAGTAGATTTAAATACCGGAAAATGCTAATAATAAAAGCTGTTGTGTGGTTCAACAAAGGTATATTGTTTTTCAAAAAATTATATTAAATTGACTATTTTGCACATCTCGGATGGTACTCTTCGTAAAAGAGTATACGTTCACTCTTTTTGGAGTGAAAACTTTCACTCCTTCACTTAATAAGTGAACATTTCTCTCGTTCGCGAGACTAAGTAAATTTTCACTTCCTTAAGAGTGAAGACTCACTCTAAGGAATTTAAAGAGTACTATTTAATTTACTTTAATTTCGTGTAATAATATTAAACATTATTTCTATTTCCTGGCGTGAACTATTTTAGATGGTATCAAATGATGAAACGAACTAGTCCTAAATTCGATAATTTATGCTAACTACGACACCACATGAAAGGGAAGATTTACGAACATTTTGTTAATATTTACAATGAATTTATTTATATTTACTGAATTTAAAAATATATTGCTCCAAAAGCATTTTCACTTTTTAAAATAAAACTGGCCTTATTGTCCAATAACTGACCGATGAAACAATTTGCTAAATATTCTAAAATTCGTTGTAATCTAAATTTTTGTAAACTTTTAACTAATAGAAACGTGTCTACTATTAAAGTCAAACAAATTGTAATTCATAGTGTAGTATTTTATTAATTTCATTGATATCGAAGTAAAATAGACCGCCATCAAAGTTCATTATCGCACATTACAATAACCAATGTCGTTCGTCAAAATAGTAACCAATCGACCATTTCTGATTGATTTATATTACTGAGGTATGACCAATGGGTATTATGAAATAGTTTTTAAGAGTGATTTTAAAAATATAAACCAGACTGTCGTTGTGCGAAAATTTAACATTTGTATTAAAATTACTAAAAGACGGTTTGTTTGAATGTCTATATTATAAATTCATAATTATAACTCTGAGAGAAATTGCAAGAAATATAAAAAATACATTTAATTATATAAGTTGAATTGGAGCTTAATACCAAAATATAGTTTTTCATTATATTCTATTAAACTCGATTTGCTGAATATCGTCAGTTTAAAACATCGTTTCACTGACTTTTAAGTGTATGAAATGCTAATCAAATGAACATTTGAGACTATCAATGACAGAAACAGGATTTCAAAGTTACATTTGCATGACTGTTAGCTGTACTACAGACATCGCGTTTCAGCAGCTTTTCGGGCACTTGCTGTTGATGGGATACTTTAGATAAGATTCATAAAATGAAATTCAGATAACCCCAGTTTGTCACAGGTGTTTCTGGTCACATTACTCATGGAAAACCTATATTGCACGATCTAAAAGATTAGAAATAATTGAATGGACATCGTAAAAAAGAAAGGTGCATCTTGTCGAATGCAGGTATAGAATATAAAATTTATTGAATACCGAGAGGTATCGTAAAAAGGACTTAGGAAATGACCAGGGGCGGTGGAAACTGAGAGAATGCTCACGTAACATCCTAATGAAGATGGAGATGATCAGATAAGATTGGTATAATTCGGACCAGGAGGACAGTGTGACGAAACGATGAAAATGACATTTAGCATTATATTATGTAAGTACATAGTTGCCTTCACGAGACTATCTGCAGACAGCATTAGAGAAACTACAAACTCCCTGCTTTTATCTTCTACCCAAAAAGGAAGAGCTCGTGAGAAAAAAAGATATTATGTTGGCGCCACTAGCACTTTTTTTTAAAGACACACCTCCGATCACTCCTGCTGATATACGTACTAGATATGTACGAGAGGAAGAGGATGCAGTTTATATACTATCGAAACAAGTTTTGAGCAAGCCTCAGTATACAATTAATATTTCCTAAAACTTCAATACGCTCATTAAAAAGTAATTACGATTATTATATTACCTTGTACTGAAAGACATCATCAAAAGACATATAATAGTTTGAATCAATCCAGTGAATATAGATATCAAGAAAGGATCTTGTTGAATGCCTACTTGGGACATAAATTCCACAGAATATGCAATAAATACGTAAGTTCCAGAAAATTGTTGGCACATGAAAAATATATTCAATATCACTAAAGGTTTCCAAACTTGCGGTATCTTTATCGTTTTAGAAACTGTGGTAATGAATATTGAAATTCTTTTGAATGTGCTTTTTTCACTTGCAACTTTTCTGTCTGTATGCTGCACATCCATTTCATCTTCCTTACTACAATATGATGCGTTATACTGCATCATCTCGGAAAATTCTGCATTAAATTGGGAGTTTTCTTGCTTCAAACCTCTAAGTGTAAGAAGTGCCATCTTTGCTTCTTTCGCACGTCCTTGAGATATCAGCCACCTTGGACTTTCAGGTAATATTAGAAAAACGGCGATTGCGGATGATACTTGGACGGCAATAGCGGCTGCTGCAATGTGCCTCCATCCCTTTTAAGATCATAGCATATATAATATACAGACTATATTAATTCAAATTGAAATGCAAATAACAAAAATATGTTAAAGTTTAAAGTTTACATTGAAAAGGCACTATCACAAAGGAACAATTACTTCCCAGAATTTTACTGGAGTGCCAATAAAAATTCTATATCCAACTATTTATTACATGTTTTGTTTTATTATTAATTTATTATTATATTATATATTTGTAATATAATAGTTATAAAATCGTAATTATAACTAACAGAACAAAATAAGAGGAAGTTATAAGGAGTTCAACTTAGACGCATAATATTAACGTTTAAAATAATTTACTAACCTCAATGATGTAAGCAAATAAGTATATTAACAGGTTCCCAACAGCAATAAAAACACACGTCGTAGGAGTTAATACAGGCCCCATAAGAGCTGTAGACATCTCAGCGAGATACGTCGCACCAGGAGTTGCGATCATACCAGTAGAAAAACCTATAACATAAACCTTACACTAAATAAAATACGTAATATAATAGTTATATTTTATAAATTGAATGTTTTGTGATATAATGTGTGGGTAATATCACATGATAATTAGAATAACAATATAATAATATTTATATATATAGTGTTAGTAATTTTATAATATTTCGCTTAATTCGCGGTTCGGATAGTGTTTGTGGGATAATTAAATCAATAGAGTCTTATCAGAAGCGAAAAATAGGCTTCGAAGTTACGGCGCAACTTCAAAGGGATTCCAACAGGAAGGGGTTTTCCTCTGTATCTATATTCATATGAACAGCGGCTGCATATTTTTTCTTTGAAAATTGATGATGAGATAATTGTTCAACAGCACAGAAAATTCCCTAAAATTTATCGATGAAGTCACTAAATTCATAAAACAAATAAACCTTATATTATACAATAGAATTGGACCGATACTTCATTATGTATTTTAATTCTTATGCATATTTAAAAAAAAAATTAGTTCGGTACCTATTTATTTTTAAATAAACCAGATTAATTCGAATACTGAGAAATACATCCTGATCCCAGAGTTAGATGGCATATGATATTCAATCTTATTCAAATTCATGTTTTATCAATTAAAAGCAATGGATAAACTGTAGTTTATGATATATTACTTAATTCTGTCAGAGGAAATTAGTTTATCTATACTAACAATAATGGTTATCCATTTCAAATCGAGCTTTATATAAGCGAACAAAAATTGGACTTTTTAATATATTAAAATTGACAACTAAAATATTGACATTATCAAATGCGAATATCATTATTATAAATCTTGTGCTCCTGAATTATTAAAACGAATTGTTTGTATGGCACTCATAAGAGTCAAGTAGTAAGAGATTAGAACCGAATGCTTTCAAAACATTAATCAGTATTTAGAATAGTAACACAGGTTCATTTAATACATGATATTGGAAGTGAATCGACATTATTTATAGATTTTTTAATCTAATGTACTAGTTATATATTTTTAATTTAATAATTAATTATTGTATATATAGATAATTTTTAGGACTTATAATATACCCTGATATAAGTATTATAAAATATCGTGATCATTTCATGGAAAAGGCATAATCTGGCATTTATTATTTAATGTGTATATTATGTACAGACTCACTACAAGAATAAAATATAGTATGCTCAGTGGCGTCACAGTTATTAAAACGACTATTCTTTCTAGTTATCATATTTTATCATCTTATTTAATATGTGTATTTATATTAGAAAACAATACCTGTCAGACATCGGCCAACTAACAATTGCGGCACATTGTAACTCGACGCAATAAGGACCCAACCGAGCACGTTCATCATTCCTGCTGATAATATGTCGATGCGTCTCCCAAACTTTGTTGTAATCAAGTTAAGAATACATCCAATTGGCATGGCGATATTAATAATTGAAGCTATACAACAATAAGAATTTTACATTAATTTTACACAGATCAGAGACGACCGTAACGAATACTTGTTACCAAATGATTTACGTTGAAGATTTGGTAATTAAGTTATAAAAAAGATTGACGTTGCTGATCTGCGACATGTCATTTAAAGTTTTTGTACAAAATTAATAAACTGTGAAAAATATAATGCAATTTTTTAATTACGAATCATATATATGCGGTATATTCACTTTTCTGATGTTATCTGAAGAATCTTCAGGATAATTTCGAAAAATGTTCATACGTGAATTCATTATAAATATTAATATTTTATTCAGGCTAACATTTTCATAAATCCCGTAAAACGTCGTGTATATATGTTAACTTATTTAGTGGTGAATATATGAGGCGTTGGGGTGCAAAACCTGCCAAGTAAAAAAAAATAAAAAATTGAAATAATCATATACATACATTACATATAGTTCTTTGAATGTTTAGAGAATGTGTATATACAAAAAAAAAATTTTACCCTTTAAAATTGAGCTGCACACTTATCAATTTGCTATCTTTCCAATGTTAGCGGCAAACAGTTTTCCGTGTTTTTCTCAAAACTGCATAAAACGGACTTTTCAGGTTTTGCACCCCAACGCCTCATATGACGTTAAAACGGTGGAGACTTCAATAGCACCACACCGTAGGTGTAAGATACCATTATCAGTATAAGTATGTATTTACCAAACCATGGCATTGTATTGGCGTCTAGAAATACGCTTCGATCTGGATTGGAATTGTTTGTTAATTCCGGCATCACCATGGCAGAATATCCCATACTCATTCCACATCCTGTTAGCGTTGTAGCCGCCAAAAACCCATAACAAATCTAAAACGTAGATTGTAATAGGAATTAAATTAGGTGCCAAAGAAGCATAGGGTATATTTATCGTAATAGAATACTCTACATAATACATTAGTCTACATAATGTTTTATTTAATTTATAATTTTATTATGGGAAATTCTACGTGAAATCTCCCAAGCCGCAAAATTTGTATCTCATTTCGATGTAAAGCGTAATTTACTAAACTACCGCATATTACGACAAATTTTTGTTATAACTGTTATTAAATTCTTATAGATTTTGTCATACTTTTTCGATTGTAGAATTTTTTTTGTCAAAATTAGCAAAATTTGACCAAGATTTTGCAAAATTAAAACAAATATGTTATTTCCTCAAAAGACGACATTTTTTGGTCTAAATTATTAACTCCAAGTGAAAGCTGAAGTTAACTTCTATCAGCATACCAACTTTCAGAATGCCGTTTTTTTTTTTGTTGACTAAAATTCATATTTACTTAATTCCACAAACTATTTCATTTTTTTCAAGAAAATCCACTCTGCATAAAAAAAACCTTATATTACGCATACCGGCAGAAGTGAAATGCGAGAAACGAGCATGGAGACACCGAAGCTAAATGAACTGCCAAATTTGAAATGAGCTACTTGCATGAACGTACTTTTCGAGTCGAGTTCGAAAAAACATGCTCTGTACAGGAAGAAATACATTTCTTCGATCAAGAAAATATTTACTGGGTGTAGTAAATATTTAATTGTTCAAAGTAAATCGAGATCTTCTTTTAAATAAATATTTATTGATATCATAGACCATTTTCTAAACCTAATCATATAATTTCTTCGGTTGAGTAAAATATTTATTTAAAAAGATTCTGTCTTTCTAGAAAATACTATTAAAATTGTATTTGAATCACAAACATGATTACCAGATTCAAGTAAATCAATTTCAAGTAATATATTTGCTTAAAAGAAGTAAATTTTTTTCTTCACTGATATATCTAGTCTAGGAAGAACTATTGGATTAAGTGAAATAATATGTACTTATTCATGTTCGTAATTTAGAGATATGAAGAATTCATAGATGTAACGCTGGCTTATTTATTTGAATAATAACCAGATAGTCAATTTTACCCAATTAATCCATAACTTTTGATGTTAGGTTACTCGTGTAAAATTTTCAAATTGAGTATGCGTCTTAATCTTGAGATATGGGGGTAAACACATTTTTTTCGAGAATAATAATACATACGAAATAAAATCTTATTACGCTTATTTTAAGAGCACATAACGATCGTATAAAATTGTGATTTTAGAGTGATTAACTCTAGTTCTATAGTTCACACCAGAAGGAACTATTGACAAAAAGGATCAAGAATGGGTAAATAACAGGAAAATATAGACTAACTTGTTACACACATTATGATTACAGTTAAATATTAAATATTTTATTTATAATCGACTTTAGGCAAAAAAATACATTGCTGACGATTCTGGTCTTTGTTGACATTTATTTGCAGGAGGTAATGTCAATTTCGGACATGATTTTCTGCTAAAAATACGTTGATTTGTAAATAAAACGTTTATTTTACGTGACTCGTCATCGCGTATATGTATATATGCTTTGATTTTGCATAATTTAAGCGGAAATATATTTAATAATTAGTCGGAAAATGAATTTTAAGAAAGATACGGCTACAGCATATTGCTATACATTGATTAATGTATATAATACTGCGTGACTTAATTATATAATTTAGATTTTTAATTTATCATTGTATGTGACTTTTTGATAAAGTTTTTTCAGAGGAAGCAGGACACAATATAACTATTTCGGTATGTTCATAATAAAAAATTATGTGTCGGCACATATTTCATTTGGGATACTATAACAATAATAATTTTGGTGTTTCGTATTAAGTAGATATGTATAATATATGTGGCACACGAAATAACAGCAAAATTAATTTGAAAAAAGTGTCCTCAATAGCGTTGCGGTTGTCGTGAAATGGTTTTAACTGTCATGTTTATAGTGTGGCTGCTCGGACACGTGAACTATGTTGTCTCGTGCCAAAGTCACGATTATGATTGCATATTCGCTGGCAATAATCTTGACGAATTCCATTAAAATGTGATTTACAGAACCAAATATAATAAATATTTTCAATTGAGCATGTATGATTATCATTGAGTTTTTATGGTTATTTTTACCGTAAACTACATTCATTCGTATGCGTAGTGTATTAGCCTGTTAAATTTTGCCTCTTCCATAATACATTTTTAATAATCTCTATTTTTAACATAAAAAAGACAACAAAAAGTATATTTTAATTTAACTCTATATTTAACTCGAGCACACAGGAGTAGTAAAAACAATATTTTGTAAAATACATATCTTATCAGGTCTGAAATCAAACGCAATTTGGCATCAGATTAATTGTAAATAATAAGAAAGACAAATTAAAGAAACAACAATAAGGATTTTCAAAGATATATTAAACTTTCCACGCGTTTACCTCTTTTATATAAATAAATACTTCTTAATCGGTAATTAAGACATCCCCAATTATATGAATTTATGCGATCGTCGGGTTAAAAGCTCTGGATTTTTGTTTTCAACATACAACGGCATTGCTATATCTGGAAAATATGTATCTCACAAGTGCCTGAAAGTAAATTAAAAAACGGTTCTTGACGTGTATCTCTGGAGATATCTGGACATTAATAAATAATTATACACCATATTAGGATAACAGTAAGAGAAAAATGCTTGACAATGCAATACAAGCTTTTGCACGTTACATTTTGAAATGATAGGAAAAGTAGTGTCAAAATGTGTAATTATAGTGAAAACGAATGAAATAAATAAAATATCATATTTTGAAATTAATATAAATTCAAATATTTACCTGAATAAAATTTTCCTTTAGTAAACGAGGGTTACCCTTTGATATCATTTCCATACTTGAAACTTCGAAATTACTTGTTATGAAAATAAAACAGCGTAGGCTTTCACACTTGAGTGAGTTGAGCGGCACAAAATTGTCAGTAAGAGTTTTGGTATCAAACTAAATTCAGCTTGATGCATTAAATCTCTAAAGAGACAAATTATCGAAACATGGTACCATTAAGATATTTCGATGTAATTAAATATGAGTGATAATTAATTGAGTGTAGCATTGTTTGATGCTGAACAGCTGATGCACGAGTTTAATTGGTTTCCCACACTGCACTTTTTAAGGAAAACAATTATTTTCACATTTACTTGACATCTTTAACACCATTCGAAGTGAACGCTTATCAGAGATGCGCTTTGTTCTGTACTCTTGGTGAAAATATGAATATATTGTCAAGTTTGCAGGAAGATATAAGTTGATAATCTTTTTGTACGCGTCAAGAAATTCTCTATCGCGCAGTCGTCGGCTGCAAAATATACTTATATACAGTGCTGCTTTTATCATAAAAAACTAACCGTAACGACGTTTACAACTTTACATCATTTTCAATTATCTGTTCATAACTAAAGATATAATTATATGAACCATTTCTTTCAAATACTATAAATGGAAATAAATATTCTGTCAACTCTCTAACTGATAATCATTTTTCCTGGTACTATAAATTAGGAAAAATTTTCCAACGTTCTCTTTTTTCATGTTTTTACACATCAAAACATAATTAGATTATAATCTGTATTGGAAGTCGTTCGAAAATATTTGCAGTTTTATTTATTTCATCTCTTAATGACATGTTATGAAAATTTTCAGATTCCTCAAAATGTTTTAATTGAAAATAAGAATACTTTGAGAAAATAAGAATATTTTTCCGAGTAGAAATTTATTAAGTCCTTCATGAGGGCCTATATTCGGGTATATTAAAGAATATAACAAATTCAAACGGACTCTCAGGTACCCCACATTAGCAGAAAACAGTAATATTTAAATGATGTAATTCGTAATTGAATTTGAATTGTTACAGATTTCTACCATTTAATATGTATAAAAAGCTAAACGTACATGCATTTTGCTAAGTATATTTGCATCATTAAAGAACATATATTTAACTACTAGTTATTTAAGGTAGTTTATTTTTTCGAATAAATTTAACCACATAATGATTTTATTTTGCGGTGTATTAACATGTACATCCGATTTAACTTTTTTTTAGTAGGTATAATGTTATTACACGAAGTATTGAGTCACATCTGGTTGATGCGTAACAACTTTAAACTTACAAATCTATTCATTTATGGTATTAAAGTGTACGCACTATTATTTGTTCACATTTTGATAAACAAATTTTAAATTACCAGATATCTATTATTAACATTACGTGGGTATAATTTGTACGCAACTATGCGAATTAATCTGAGTGAAATGTCGGCTATCAAGTTCAAATGCAATATCTGTAGGTATCATCAGCCATTGTAGATAATATCGAGAAATGTTATAGATTATATGTAGTGATATAAACATTGAACCTTTGGAAACTTTACTTATTTTATCATGACCCGTCAAGGTTATTAAATACAAAATTGTTTAACCGATGAAAAGATAAAATATTTTCTGTTTTCTTTTGCATTTAATCATTTTTAAATGTTATATCTTTATAAAAAAATGCTTTGGGCATATATATATATATATATCAATTTTATTCTAATCTATACTTTCATCAAATCTAATAACACGCTGGTAAATTATAAACCATGAGTCAGAATGGGGCATATAGTTCTTTTCTCTAGAATAATTACATGTATATACTTAGTGTTTTTGAAACGTTACCTGTCATGAATTCTTTTACTTTTTTTTTAAGTAATTTAAAGTATTACTATTTCCATTTGTATAGTGAAATTTGTCAGGTGATACACTATTGGAAGTTAATATAATTTTTCTATTTTCCACGAAATACGTTATATCGATGTTTGATATGGAATAACGCTGCGATTTATCATCAGGTGATTGGATAATTAGTAAGTGGCATCATTCTTATAATTTCAAAAATGTTACTATGGCCGTAGAAATTAATACTAAAATTCATTTTTAATTGTTCTATTTCGCAATGCCGAGTATTTAATTTATAACCTACTTTGATGCTTAGTAGTGAGAATATTTTTAGGGGATAGAACTTACCAAATAGAATAAAACTGAATATAATATTATCCCTACTTTAATATTACAGAAAGGGCACCCGTATTAACAACTTGAAGATTGAAAGTAGCTGTTAATTCAAATTGTTACCTCAATTGCTTGAAAAAGGTCACCGGCAAATACTGGGGGTTTTGGGGGTCGTTGAATAGGGAATGTGATATCAGCTTTTAAATTTTTCCGTTTAATATATTGGATACGCCAATTTGAATTTACGAAAACCGACATCAGATTCATCGATCCCAAAAATTTATAAATAATAAATGCTCCGTATATGTTTCCAAGGAGTTTTTTTTTATAAACGATTTTTTGTCAAGAAATGATAATCTTTTTGTATATTGTTGTTCATAATTAATTAAGTATAGCATTTTAATATGTGCGGCAGTTTGAACTGCCCTTATCCGTAATGCGTAACATCCCGAGTAGAAATTGGTAATGTTGCAGAAGAGCTACCTCACCTCAAAAAGTAATTGTATGACATGTTTCTGACGTATTTTGTGGCGCTGATTATGAATCTGATAATAAAATTTGGCGGTCAGACGTATTTCGTTCGCTATCTTCAAAAAACAGCCAAAAAAGGCGTTTTTTGTTCTTTTTTTTGTATTTATATGAAAAAGTATGAATCGGACGAATAAATATTTCCAACAAAAGTTGTAGGGCGGAAAATTCTCTACAAAAAAGGTTAAATACATTTCTTTCGACATCCTAACGAAAAGTCCGCAAATGAGCGACAAAAATGCCCGTAATTGGTTTCTGCAGGTTATACGCCCAAAAATACGATTTGTTTAGTTTTTTTTTGTGTTTATTAAAGCGCCTCTCGTCTAAGAATTTATTGTACAACATGTTTCGGACGTATTTTGAGACCCTGATTACGAGTCGGATGATAGAATTTGGCGGTCGGGCGTACTTGAAAAAATAACGAAAAAACACAATTTTATTAGGTTTTTTGCGTTTATTACTGGGACTCCAATTTCTGGTTGGAATGAAATCTATATTTCTTGGTTGGAGGTTAAGTTAGTATTAAAAAAGAGGGGTCTGGGGGCGGAGCCCCCCAGGACGCAGGCACCTCCTAGGTACACGTATTAACTTTAGTAATTATAATTCATTCGGTTTCCGAATCTGAAGGAAATAATTAATTATAATTTTTCAAGTTAATGCATGTACTTGGGAGGTACCTACGTCATGGGGGCTCCGACCCTCAGACCCCCCTTTTTTATACTAACCTAACCTCCAATCAAGAAATATATATTTCAATCCAACCTGACATTTGTGTCCCTGTAATAAACGCAAAAAAACTAATGAAATTGTGCAATTAATTTTTGAGGTGAGGTTGCTCTTCTGCAACTTTACCTTTCTATTTTTCGGAGAAACTGTAAGTGTATAGAATCCAGAAATAAAACGTATACAGAGGGTGACCTATTTTAACTTTCCCACTAGATTATCTCGAACGGAATGCTTTTGCTGAAAAAAAGTTTCAGGCATGAGTTTTATTATTTTTTCCTGGCTATTTAACGGTTATATTGAATTTGACCTTGAAGGTTATTTGAAGGTCAAGTTTTTTTTTTAAATGGAAACCCCTATTTGTTGTCACGGATTCGGAAAGTGCACATTTCTGAAAGCTGCTTGGGATTCCCAACATCGATTGAAATATTTTCTACAATGCGAAGCTGCCATTTTGAAATTCACAAGTAAATCCTAAATAGAAGTTACAGGAATTTGCTGATCGGTTAAAAGAGTTTCCAGAGTGCAATGCAATATCATTGTTCCGGGCTAAAAATATAAAACTTTTCTTTTCTAAATCCGATACGCTTATAAATACCGCATAACATTTTTACACTATTTTCAATGCCACCGACGGCTTTAGCATTACCCAAGATGTACCGCTTGGAGGTTGCACGGTCGGGTTTACATCTCTTCGGGGTGCTTTGTTCAGGTGGTTCCCCTCGAAATCACCTGTATGTGTGTGTGCGTGTACGCGTGCGTTTTCCGCTCTAAAAAATAGTGGTTCCCAATTGAACAATTGAAGTTGACCTTGAAATGACCTCCAAAATAGTGGTCGAGGTCAAAATTAATATCACCATTAATATCACCCTGAACTTTTATCTGTAACATTTTCCAGGAAACTGTACTTCTGCTGAGGAGGAGTAATTCGCCGTTACGGGAACTTTTAAGTTTCACCTTGAAATGACCTTCATCAAAATGTCGGCTATATCATATTCGAACGTAAAATTTTGTGTTCTTTCTGAATCCGTGACAAAAAATAGGGGTTTCCATTTAGAAAACCCAACTTGACCTTGAAATAACCTCCAAGTTTCATCAAGATCGGGTAATTTTTCACTGTTTGGTCGGCCATATTGGATCCGCCATTTTGAATTTTTGTGTTATATGATAAATGTTTGCTTTATATGTAACACAATCGCTAAATCGCTCGAATTTCAGCGACAAATGAATTACATAGTTGAACGAACTTACCAAGTGAAGTTCGATGATAATTGTATAAGCGTCTCCTCCGAAATTATCAACTGGTAGTACCCTCCCCTCTGTGGCAAATAATCACAAGTTCAAAGCTCAATAAACTGAAGTTGCTGTGACAGTCTCATGTCCGGTCTTCTGTCTATTGTTATTGTCATTTCTTTAAAGCATTACCGTAACTATTGGGTAATATCTAAAGATGTTTAGATAAGATGGGGTAACCACTATAAGGGTGGGTTTGATCATTTCGGAGGAGACGCTTATACAATTATCATCGAACTTCACTTGGTAAGTTCGTTCAACTATGTAATTGTATTTCGCGTCTCCTCCTCATGATCAACTGGTAGATGTTTAAAGCAGTTACGGTAATATGAATAACTGTGAAAGTATTGAATTGAATATCGAACATTTTAATCAATAAATATTAAATATTATAGCTGATTTACATTACAGTTATTAAGAAGTGAAAGTGCAAAAGTATTACGATCTGTTGTAATTTCTCTATTATAAAATTGAGCAAACATTTGAGAAGTTGATTTCCAACCAGCTGTCTTTCTTATAATATTTAAATCTATGCCAAATCTTCGGGCGGCTGAGGTGGATGCATGACGAGTACTATGGGCCTTAAATATTGCAGTGTTGATTCCACTTAGCGTCAACAATTCTTTTGTCCAACGGCCTAATGTCTGAGATGTAACTGGCCTCACTGGTTTATTTAATGACAAAAATAATTGTTTTATTGCACCTCTAATATTTTTAGTCTTTTCTATGTAGCACAACATCAGTCATGTTGTGAAAAAAGGTAATATTCACAACAATCTTTCACAATTCACAAGTCAATGGGAAAAAAGGTAATATTAGAAAAGGTTGCATTTTTCCATTTCCAGAAGTCTTTATACGTGCAGGGATCGGTATTTCAATTGAAGTCGGTGTTCTTTTTATATTATCGACATCAATTAGAGAAAAGGTTTGCATCCTGTGTGCAGTGGTTAAGGCTAACAATATGACGAGTTTCATCGTTAGATCCTTCATAGGAAGATTTATATTATCTGGTCTAGATTTTAAATAATCCAGTACGATTTTAGGATCCCAAGTTCTGTCGTATCTTGGTCGTGATGGTCGTAAAGAAATTATTCCTTTAAAAAACCGCTTAATTCTCGGATCATTTGCAATATCTGATGAGGTAATCAAAGAAATGGCTGATCTTAAACCATTAATGCTACTATGAGACAATCCTTTTTCATATTCTTTAGTAAGAAAAATTATTATTTCTGGAACTGAAGGTTTAAAAGGTTGAATAGAATTTTCTTTACAATGATACCACCATCTTACGAGAAATGTATCATAACTTTTTAAGGTAGAATTGCTCAAAGACGACATCATTATGGATATTGATGCTTCGGGAATTTCTTGAATTATAAATGCTTCCCTGATAAAATTCCGCACACCAGGGTAAGACTTTTCCAAAGAGGGTGTGGTCTCCTGTCACAAGAAAGTAAAAGATATTTACTCGGAGAAAATTTTATAGGCTCTGATTTTTGAAGAGATTTGAAAAGAGGATACCAAGATTGGGTAGGCCAATCTGGTACTATTAAAACTCCTTCAGCTTTTTCTTCTTTTATTTTTCGAAGCGTTTTTAAAATAATACTGAATGGTGGGAAACCGTAAAAGAAATATTTATCCCATCTAACTGTAAATGCGTCTACTGTTAGAGATCCAGGATCTCTGTTCCATGATATATATATATATATATATATATATATATATATATATATATATATATATATATATATTACATTTTTTATTAGACCGACTGGAAAATAAATCTATATTAGGATTTCCAAATTTTTTGACAATTTTTAAAAAAGCATCGTTTGATAATTCAAATTCTGTCTCAGGCTCCAATTTTCGGGACTCTTGATCAGCATAAAAGTTGTCTTTAGAACTAATATAGGATGCAAAAATTCAAATTTTGCGATCTTCACACCATTTCCAAATTTGTTTTGATAAATCATTTAAGTGATCATAACGAATGCCATCCATTCCATTAATGTAAGATATTGCAGTAGTATTATCCAGTCTCAAAATAATGTCTTTATCGTATAAATTTGATGCTAAACATTTTAAACCGAAAAAGGACGCACGTAATTCTAATAAATTAATGCATGATTTTCTTTCTTCTATGGTCCAAAAACCATTAACTTTTTGGGTGCCACACACAGCTCCCCACCCTGAGAGAGACGCGTCAGAAAAAATTTCTATTTCAAAACAGGGAGTCTTAATAGAATTGCAGTCTGTTAACATATGTGATCTCCACCACATCAGATCTTCAGGATTTAATTGTAATTGCATATTTGCATCGTAATTCCCGCCAGTACCTCTAAGGGCAAGAAATTTTTGTTTTTCAAAACCTTTTGTATAAACCCAACCGTACCTGAATGCTGGACAACAAGACACAATAGAACCAATAAATTTAGCAAAATCTCTGATTTTACAATTCTTTAGATTCGCAAATCTCTCTATTACTTTATACATATTAATTCTCTTTTCATCAGGTAAACTCAAAGTCATGGATGAAGAATTAAACATGAAACCTAAATAACGACATTGTTTGCTAGGTTGTGATTGACATTTTTCGTCATTAATAATAAATCCTAAGCTTTCTAAACATTTTCGAGTTTGAATGAAATTAGATTTGCATTCAGAGTAAGATTTTCCTAAAAGTAGAAAATCGTCTAAATAAGATACTGATACATGACCTTGTTGTCTAAGGTAACAAAGGACTGGACGCAAAATTTTTGTGAAAACGTAAGGAGCCGTATTTAATCCAAATGGAAGACACGTAAATTGATAAATTTTAGTCAAAAATTGGAATCTTAAAAATTTTCTTGATGTATCATCAATACGAACAAGGTAATATGCGTCCTTCAAGTCTAAAGTAGACATATAACAGTCATGATCTAATAAATTAATCACTGTTCTATGATCTTCGAGTTTAAAATGTTCAGTGTTAATAAATTTGTTTAGTTTTTTAAGATTTAAAATTAATCTGTGACTTCCGTCAGATTTTGGAATGAGAAAAATATCGGAAAGGAATTGCGATACTACGGGTGTACATTCCTCTATGTCACCTTTTTTAAGGAGATCTGAAATTATAAAAGAAATAGTTTCTTTTTCTGATTGTGACCAATTCTTCTCATACATAGGTGTGATCTGATAAGGTATCGATACAAAAGGTATCTTATAACCTTTAATCCAAGAACGAATTTTAGAGTCGGAGGTTATATTTTTCCAATTTTCATAAAATAAATGTAATCGGCCTGCTAATTTACTCACAGGAATATCTAACGTCGTTTCACATATTCCTTCTTCAACGTTTTTGAACTCTTATTCTTTGGAGTTTTTGTTGACTTCAATTCACTTAAAGTTCGTTCCATTGATTTCGCTGTCTTTAGTCGTTCTGGTAAATCCTTGCCAAATAGAAACTGGTCAACCGTAGAAGAATTTAAAGTTTCTCTCAAAGAAGCATTAATATTTGCTACGATTAAGCTCTTCCTTATTTGATTTTTCCCCGTGACTCGTTTTCCAATAACATTTAATATATCCACATTCAAAGATTTCTGAACTGTCGTATCTCCATCAGGTCGATCTTTCTGCGCTTCATGTAATGGCAATCCTGTGTTATCAGTAGTATCTTTAGTAGATAACCTGGTTTCTGATCCAACCGGAGACGCTAAATTTTTCTCGAAGGATTCATTATGTGAGTTATCTTTCTCTTCCTCCTAATATCGATAATCTCTCCGGGACTTCCTCTTCGAAGGAATTTCTATTTAGAAATTATGGAAATAATTCAAAATTTGTCAAACGAAATTTCAAACTGTCAATATTCATTAAAAATGTAAGATTATCATTAGGTTACATAGCCCTTTATCTTTAGAATAAAAAAGAAAGTAGGTTAGAGCCTACGATCAGACTAAAAATTCAAAGATTTTTAGTGATAGTGTTCATCTATAAACAAGTTCCAATGTAATTTGGTTAGAGCCAATTAAGAATAATTGATGTGTATCATATAGGTTAGAGCCTACTGATAAACACCATGTGCATTATGTGTAGGTTAGTGCCTACCAAAATGACAACAAAATTATCGAGAATCGATATATTAGCAAATAATATATCTGGTTATTTCTCTAAGAAAGATATTTCTATGATAGACATACATAATTAATTTTTAGTTTCTTAGAGAAAATTTATTTTTGAATTGGACATAATCAATTCTTAGGTTAGAACCTCATTTCAAATTTTGCTGATTATATTAAATAAATCTAAATTAATTTTTAGTTTCTTAGAGAAAATTTATTTTTGATTTGGACATAATCAATTCTTAGGTTAGAACCTCATTTCAAATTTTGCTGATTATATTAAATAAATCTAAAATTTGAAAGTTCGCAGGTTTTGCAACTGCAAAGAAAAGCAATATAAAAGAAAACACAGGAAAATTTGTTACCACTTGATGACGTGCTTGCATATGACGAAGCCGACGATGAACGTCTATGATATTTCCTTTTCTTTTTACGCTTTATTTTTCTTTCTAATTTTTTCAATCGCTTCAATACTTGAACGGATACATCTTCTGAATCTGAATATGGATGTATTTTACTATTTTTCCCCATTTTCAGACAATTTCCAAATTTGCGATGTAATTATGTTGACACAAGGAAAAAGAATGACAATAACAATAGACAGAAGACCGGACATGAGACTGTCACAGCAACTTCAGTTTATTGAGCTTTGAACTTGTGATTATTTGCCACAGAGGGGAGGGTACTACCAGTTGATCATGAGGAGGAGACGCGAAATACAATAATTTATTATTATAATAGCATTGTTTTTGTGTGTGTACACCCAGTTTTTAAGTTAGATTGGCTAGAAGATGATGATGAAAAGGAGAAAAATCCACAAATCTTGCGACAAGTGCTAAATAAACATAGTACGGATACCATGAATCAGGCAGAGAAGACAGTTATTGAGGAACAGTCTAGAGTCGAGCATGAAGGATTCTTTAATTTAAAAAAAATTGCAAGATGTACTACCTACTCAGAAGAATTGGACGATTATTTGAAATCACCATCTACAAATTTACTAATGTTAAACAGTTTTGCGTTGGTAAAAAAGCTGTTTATAAAATTTAATACTCCTCTTCCCAGCAGTGCATCTGTGGAAAGACTGTTTAGTATAGGAGGACGCGTGTTAAATCCTATAAGAGGAAACTCAAAAGATGACTCATTTGAACAACTACTGTTGTTAAAAACAAACGCGGTACATTATTAAAATGTTCAAAGCATTAATGGAATAAATAATAATAATTAAATCAAGTTGTTAATATCGATATTATTAATTAAATGTAACCCATATTTGCCACATTTCTATAGAACGACGTACTTGCCCTACTGGGGTGAATTCACCCTGATGAAAAAACTAGTATGAAAAGTAAATTATTCGATATTTTAGTGATAGAAAGCTCACTTTTTATAGTTGTCAACGTTACAGAGACAAAAGTAAAATGAATTAAATAATATATATAATAGGACGATAGGAACCTCAAGTAGGTTAAAAAACATCCTCTTGAGTATAAGTATAGATAATTATTAGCAAATATTATATCTTCATGGAAATACGGAAAGTAACGGAAAGTAACGAAAAGTAACGGTCATTACAACAAAAGTAACGACAGTTACTTTTCGTTATATTTAAAATCAAGTAACGATTTATGGTAACACGTTACAAAATTCAGAAAGTAACGAGTAACGAAAATCGTTACTTTTAAAAAGTAACGTTCCGAACCCTGATTAATATAATTGGATTATTTTCTCATCGCGAGATTCTGTATTACCTACTGGAACTCCGCGTATTCTTTAGGAATTACATAATTCTGCGAATTATGAATTTAATTCATATGTCCATCGATTGCGACGCCTGTGGAATATTGTTCCACCGCATCTAAGCGAGTGTGAGTCTGTTAGTGCCTTTAAAGCACAAATTCGTGCCTTTGTTATGTGTACATGATGCCAATTTAAGACTTTGATTATTTTTTTATATGTTTTTCGTTTTCTGTACCGGCGATCGATTATTTTATTTTGTTTTGTAAAAAGGGCCTCTGGCAATTAGTAAAAAGCTTTTTTCTTTAAAATAACCCGAGCAGAAATTTGTTCAGGCCCTGATCAGGGTGTAGCGCTTTTGATCAGGCCCTGATCAGGGCCGTAATAAATTTCTACTGGGGAAATAGCAGAACATTTTTTAATGAGGAGGGAGGAATTATTGCTCCATCTGTAATTGTTTCCAAGATATAGCCATTTAAACAATTACATTGTTTATAATAATTAACCTATGGATTTTTCGGAAAAACACTCGACAGATTCGTATTCAGGACGTCAAAATCTATAAGAATCATTCCGGTTTTCGAATGGACCTTTCAATGCATAAGTGTTGTCAGCGTCTGGACTAATAAAACACAAGTCGGTTATAATTTACTACATTCAATCGAAAACCTTTTACAGTTACTCTTTATTCCTGAACTATTCGATAGTTCCCACTTCAAAGTGGAAATCCGTTATAGTTTAGTGCAAAAAAAGAATAATAATTAATTAATACCGTGAATGCTGAGTGGGTCAACCCTAACAGAAATTTTGGCGTTATAGTTAAAGCGGTGGATAGAGCCCGTAAGGTGGTTAGACTCCGGGATAATGTATGTTGACGAAAAATATTTATTAACGTTTCCAAGAATTTAATTTTTATTATTAATAATATTGTTGAAAAACGACAGCATTAATCTTCTTAGAAAAAATTGAAATGTGCAAAAATAATTTCTTAAGCCACTTTTGTTATTGATTCAAATTACTTCTTTTCTGCTATTAAAGATTCTCTACAACTTTACTGTACGGTATTTTCAAATTTACGAAACCAACCATAAGTTATCTCTATTTATTTTAAAAAAGAACTATTACTTTTTACGAATTCTGAGTAATTTTGATGATCAGACAAAGAATCTTAAAAAAATTATGCGGTAAAGTTAAAGAGAATCTTTTTCTCAAAAAAATAAGCCGTTATTCGTTAAAAGCCGTTCATTTTAAAAAAAAAATCTTAACAGAGGAGTTGGAAACCATTCGGATAAGCAACGAAAGTTGATTCGATACCGAAAAAGTACGAAGCTTCGCTGTTATTACTTCGGCTCCATCCTCTTTTAGTATGAACGCGAGGTTGATCGCAGAGGATATACACGCATGCTAAATAACCCAGATTCTTCTTTCCGTGTTGGTAAGGGTATTAAATATTTTTCCCCAACATATGACATTCTGGATTCTACCTTAATAAAAGCGTGGCTCTGTTCAAGGCCCTAAATGTAACGCCAAAATTTCTAATTGGGAAATAGCGCTATAACTCGAAAAGTCGCTGATTACGAATCTGAAATCAGAATTCAAATCATGACGAATTCAATATGACGGACATGTTGTGCAGAATTTTGTGGATTGTCATATTAGTTTTTCTGCATTAAAATTATGTGGCTGATTTAATTGGCGGCGAATATTCCTTAAGATTTGTAGCGTTTTTCGAGCATTCAGATTTAGAGAGTTGGTTCAAGCGGGAAATTTATATGTGATGATCGAGAAGCCAAAAAAATACTGCTTGAAACACCTAAGAAAACGACATATATCATGCTTTATCGGGGACTTATTGGCACTAATTTAACTACCACTGTGAACAGCTACAACTCAAATCTGCAACGTGAAACTTTACTACTACATGGTACAAGTACTAAATGGTACCTTTGGAACAGTGCAAGGATTATATAATCGAGCTGTGTCTGCTGGGACAGACGTTACATTAGCAATCGATTTTATAAATATTGTAAGCAACTCCAAGAAAACAAAAGTTTATCATATAACACAAAAGAAGTAAATCGCTAGTTAGGCCTGGAATGAATCCTGCACCTCAATCAAACAACATTTTTCATATTAGTTGGTGCACTACTTTTACATACCTTTGCATTATATGTCCCTGATTCCGAATCTGATCACGGATTTTGAAAATTCAAAATGGCGGATCCAATATGGCCGACCAAACAGTGAAAAATTACCCGATCTTGATGAAACTGGGTACTCGGGGGTTTCGGTATCGTTGATCACGAATCTGATCTCAAACTAATATATTTAAAATCCAGAGTACATAGAGTACTTAGTTTGATTACGATCAAGTAAATTTTTACATTTCCGTCGGCCGTCTTGGAACCGCAGTTTGGAATTATTAAAATCTGATTTCTCATTTGCAGTCAGCGACCCCGAAAACTCGGAAACCCCAGTTTCATCAAGTTTGGGTGATTTTTCGCATTTTGGTCCGCCATCTTGGATCCGCCGCATCTTGGATTTAGCGACGCGTGTGAATCCAGCTTTAGGGCTAATACGCAGAAAAAGACGTAAGACACAAGAAGCGAAAGAACTATTGTAAAATGTGCACTTGCACGGTGCAAATTTACACTATGCAAGTACAGGTTTTAACACGGGCTCTTATACGACGGCTATTTTTGAAGCCGACATCTTGAGTTTTTAAATGAAACATAGCCCCTCTGGAACTTTTAGATTTATGATACAATAACCTTTTGCTATTGAAGTTCATTGATCAAATTTAGTCAATGAAAACAAGCTTAAACTACGAAAAAATTTTTCGATTTTCGTTAAAAAAACCCCTGTAACTTTGTTGCATGACTTTTTTCTGTAATTGTAAGAATGCCATGTGAAGGAGGATCAAATTTTACGTAAAAAATGATAGTGTCGAGTTAGTTTTTATAGAATTACTTTGAAAACGTAGCCTCTGATTGCCTTGCAACTCGCGCTTGTGGATGCGCGAATTAGCCAATGACAAATACCGCAATAAAGATAGGATATACCGAAAAATTAGTAAGAAGCTTTTTTCTTTCAAATAAATAGCGGAACATTTTTAATTAGGAATTTTTGTCCCCTCTCTAATTGTTTCCGAGATATAGCTATTTAAACAATTAAATTGTTTCTAACAATTAACCTATGCGCTTTTTGAAAAAACACCTGACTTCGATTTGTATTCAGGAGGTCAAAATCTATAAGAATCAATCTCTGGACTAAAGTCTGGACTATATCTCTAATGCTACCAATTACTTATCTCCTAGTTTATCAATTATCACTTCTCACCAATAAGGCGGTTGCCTGAGTTACACTCGTGCATTGCAATTGTATAATTAAGGCGCGTTATCTTTAAAATCGCCAAGTTTTGTTTTATGCAAATACAGCTAATTGAAGTAAGAAAAATTAGGAAAAGATAATTTCGATTATTATTGTTAACTAAATAACTATGTAAAAATTAGATACCCATGTTTGTACTCTCTTTACGTAAATTTGAGTTTTGCCTACGCAATGACTATATACAAATAATTTTGTAATTCCCGAAATACGACTATAATTATACAAGTAGTATCGTTACGATCTTAGCAAATGATGGAGTTAATGTTTACAATAATTTGAAAATAGTACATTACAAGGAGCGAGATGCCATTATTGATTGAAGATAATGCGTAAATCATTTCAAATTTATGTGCAAAAGTCATCTGTGTATTTTTATTAGTAGCCATTATTAGAACCTCTCTCCTACATTGAAAATAAAGCGATATCGTACATAAATTTATGTGATTGATAACATGTATGACTTTATGGAAGTTTAATAAGCTTCTTGGTCTTCTCTTGAACTACCTGATAAGAGAACCGTGGAGAACCGAAACTTTTCAATAAATAAAAAACTGTGTATCATTATGAAGGGTTGGTCATCTTTTTAAAATATCATTTCAAACGCCTCTGTCAGTGATATTGATTACTTCTAAATTTTCGTTTTTTCTATTGTACAAAAATAAAAATGTTCACGTTGTGAGACTGAAGCATTTTAGCTTGAAATGTCTTTTAAGAATCGCACTTTTTACCGTCGTGGAACAAATTGGATTTTGTTCTAAAAGCAAAGGATGTTTATCTTCACACTGTGAAGAATACACGGAGAAAAATAACCGGCTAAATCAGCCGAAAAATCCGCAGATTCTACCAATTTTATCCTATAGGGATAGCTGTTGGAATTCCGTTAGGAATAGCCGATAATTTCAGCTAAATTTACTGAAAAAGTCCGTAAATTTAGCGGAACAAATCTGCTAAAGTAGCGGAAATTTAGATCTAAGCGCGAATTGAGTAGGGTTAAGGCTACATTAGCGGAATCAAAACAGCTAAAATTGCAGATATTTTCGGCAATTCCAGCCGAAAATTTTAGCTGATATGAATCAGCTAATCCAGCGGAGTCATTTTTCTCCGTGTACGAAATATACCATTTCGGAGGGCTGCGGATAAGTAGCGAGGAGCGGGAGGTACAGATCGCATAAGGCCCGTCATGCGTATGCGTAGTTTGTGAATAAGTAAATTTTTGTATATAGTATGCGTAAAATTTGACTAGATGCAGCTTTTTCCTTACGTCAAATACGACTTTACGTACGTATTTTTGATGACCGAGGCGACGTTTTCCTCCGGTCCGGCGAAGACCACTCGTCCGTAAATTCGTATTTGATACGCTTGAAAAAGGCACACAAATGTTCCGCATCCTGCATCAAAAAATAATGTTTGATACACGTAAACATTCGATTTTATGAGCTGGTCCTATCTAATCGCATGTTAAAATGCGGTGCGTAAAGTCGAACTTTACTTTCTTGTATCGCACGGTACTATTCACTTATTAACATTTAGAGACTATAGCTGACTGGATTCGTATTTTTGTTGTAAATATTAATTGTATCATTTATGTAAGTACTAAGTAATAATTTTATAATTAATAATTGTTAATGATTAATGCGAAACTCGTAGTTTTACCCTATATAGGACGATAGATTATAAAGAGGTTGAACTTTAAAAACTTGATATGATTATTTTCAGTTTGTTTTCTATTCTCAATTAAATAGCTGAGTCTACAAAACCCTGTACAATCGAGGAGTACATGAACTAAAAGCCTCATGGTCGAAGTTACTAGTTTTTTAATTCTATTTTTGTGATCGTTAGGATCTGTAACGTCAACATTTAATGACTATAGTGTAAGTTTGTTTGCCGAAACGACCATTTGGTTTTTGAATTCAGATGGTATGGGTTCAAGTAAATTAAATGGATACGAAGTAAAATACCGCGACGGCAATTATAAACTGTCGTACGCAGAACAAAATCGTACAGCACGTTGTCGATCGGGTTTAAATTGATTGTCGATCGACATGATTGAGCTTTTCCCGAAAAATTCACGATACTGTCTCGACTCAGGTTATGAAAATCTAAATGAATTGATATAAATGAAAAATCAGACGTCACAAAATGATTTGATGCAAGTATGTAAAATAATTTATACATACACGTTCTATTAATATATAACAATATATTTATAATTTTATCGGTTTATTGAAATGTATATTATCCCTATTTGTTTCAAAATCACTCCTCTATAACGAAACCCGATAAACTTTTACGATATTTTTTTGTATTAACGTAAATATAATCACCTAATGATGTTTTAAATTATAATCTTAAATTAATAAATCCATATGTGTTATTAATGAAACTGTTAGTGTTAAAGGAAACGTCCACTATTTGAACTTAACTCTTAGCGTTGTAAAATTGCAAAAAATGTGCATAGAATCTGGATAGGATATGAACCTGATCTATCGATGAGTCATGGGTATAGTGTTAGTCTTAAGTATTTTTCCTATACAACGTCACTTAGAAGTAGTTAATATTATGATATTCTCATTACTTCATAAGAGAAAATGAAGAAATCTCCGTTACCGAAATAGTTTTATAACTTCACCAAAACTAAATTTTGAAATAAAAGTGACTTTGAAACAAAAAGATGCAATAATGAACGGAGATACTCGTATATCAGAAAAACAAAGTCGAATAACTGCTATTTTGGCATAATCGACTAATTAAATGTCCAGAATTGTGAAAGTAATAAGTAAAGAACAATTGCATACTTTGAAAACTCTAAGCAGTATTGTGAGGCCTCTCTGGGATTTATAGCATGAAGAAACTTTAATCCGAAAAAATTTAGTTTTAAAAAATATTGATAGTCTAATGCGTAAAATTATGAACTTCACGAGGATAAACGAATGGCTCTTTGGAAAATGTTTGGACGAAAAAGTAAAAGCTGAAAAACCTTAGGCTACTAAAAAAAAATGTTAAACAAAAGGTCGAAACGAGCTGGTCCTTAATATTACAATCAAGAACAATATGGATATAGGAAACCAAATCACCAGAAACGAAGTTATCAATCCACGAAAACGCGAAATTGATAATACCGATAAATATTCCATCAGGACGTCTTATATTTTTCGGGATATCTGGTTTGAAATAACCGTCAATCGTACCATTTTGAGCAGGATAGATGGTTACAAAATTCCTATTAGCTCAAAAGCAGCCCAGATAGGACTTGCACATACTGACAGTGGCGGCTCACGCGTACATGCATTTTTAACCCTCTGTACTGGGTTTATTATTTATGTAATCGAAAAATGCTTCAGAACTTTTCTCAACGAACAACGTCCCAAATTGAATATTCTCTATGGAATAATGCTTTTGATGTCATTATAAAAAGTTTCATTAAATCAGAGATTGATTTTTTCGGAACACAGACTAATGCAAAATGTCAAAAGTGTTTCATGGAAACAATATCCTGGTGCAATTACCGTGGCCGCATTCATGATAAAATGAAAATCGATGTTTTTCTATGCACCCCCCCCCCCGCCTCTTTTCAATGATTCTTCACACACTATGAAAAATTAAATTTGAAAAATTGAGGGGAATTTTACTTGTACTAAATTGATGTTTTATTAACATTAAAGAGACAACTTCATCAACTTCGGAACAAACTTATCCTGGTGGCTGCAATTATATCACGAATGCCTTCAATGAAACAATTAATCTCTGAAGAAACTTTAGAAATTATGCTCTCGTCATTAAGCGATTCTTCAGAAAAACGATATTATGTACTAGACTTAAGAAATTGTGGAATTAATGTAAAAATAACATGAGTATCAATATTTTTAAATTTACGACAATAGATGTGCTGACGTTTCTCACAAGTGAATTTTAAAATATTCTTCATATGGGTCGATTAATTCATATCGGCCGTTAATAGCACTGATATATTATGGTCCAGATTTAGGGAATGAGCCACAAATTAAAAGATTTTTTAAAGGTATTGAAAAACTTAAAACACCGAAACCAAAATACGAATCTGTATGCGATCCGGCATTAGTTTTGTTAACTCTATATCAATGGGGAAATAAGACCGGCGTATTGTTAAAAAAGTTAATATTAAAATTAGTCACGTTACTAGCTCTCGTTATTGAACATAGAATGCAAAACATTAAGCTTCACTGACATCAGAAATAAACAAAAAAATGATACAAAAATCGAATCAACGCTGCGGCGAAACAGCAGGTTCTTGGACTTAGGCGTCGATATCCTATCATGGATGACGGTTATATAACTTGTTATCAATTAATCGTTGTCTAGTAAAGTTCAGTGAAATAATGATAGCAATACTGTTTTTTGTTGAAATTTAAGCCTTTAATAACCAAAGTTGTACCACTTACACATGAATTTCAGCATAATATTTATACAAATTTTGTCTTTAAATAGACACATCAAAATCCTGCTAGTTATGAAGTCACTCTGTACCTAAAAAATTTATATTCACAAATTATTGTCGAACTGGATTTTTAAATTACTCCGAAGCAGGTACTCGTGCGCGCACGAATACTTCCCCATTTTCGAGGAATTTTGACATACCTGATAATTATGAGATGAAAAAATACAAAAAATAAAACTAAAAAGAAGCAAATCAAAGAGAAAGTTAGGAAAATGAAGAATTTTCGTTCTCATTTGGTCGTTAAAGGGTGAATTTGATCTCGCGGCAGTAATAAGGAATACTGTATTCAGATTAAGACTCATAAACACAAGTTCATCCCGGGATATCCTCAGGAGCTCTCGAGGAGCACCTCCAACTCAAAAAAGGATACTTCGACATCCTTAGGGGCCCCCTCGGGATATTCTGGAAGGAATCATGTTGTGTGAGGACATGCGGTGTTATCACACTTATTCCGATACTAGAGTGGAAAAAGATCTGTATATTATAGGATAAGAGTATCTGTATACCGGTAAATTATATGCTATAAAACATAATATGTAAATAAACCATAAATCGCACAGCAATAAAAATACTTCCTACGTGACTGGGAAGTAGATCAATTGCGATAAGATGGTGTAAGCGCTTAGCGCGAAACTCCTTAGTTAAATACGAAAAATGTGGTACCTGTTTGAGATATTGGATACAGACCTGACATGTTTATTATGAAAATAATCTTTTGAGTATTCATATATTAATTTTATAAAATTAATTTGGTTATTTTTAGAACTGCTTTTAGAATAAATAATATAGAAGTAATAGTAATTGGCAATAAAAAACTCTTTAACGTCATATATCATTCCAATTTTTAACCACAACTTTTTATCTTTGTTAATATTTGGTCTATAATAATAAGAGGAAACTAGGAAACAGTGAAATGTGTTCTTATGAAACGTTTGATATCATCCAAATAGAACTTGCAGTATTTACGTATACCGTTCAATTATATAAACGTAATACACTCATCACAATTATATTTAAATTGTCAATATATTATGGCCCTTAGAATTTTAAAGCGTCTGAAGAATATAGAAATAACGCTCGCAGTTGAAACAGATATTGATTTTAAATATACCTTAAAATAAAATGTTCAATTTCTACTTTTAATGTGTAGTATTGTTTTTTGATCTGATTAAGGCTGAGAAACGCTGTAGGCAAGTTACGAATCTCAAATGGACGACACGTATCCCTGAGCCTACTTTTCTTCTCTAAACTTTGTGAGCGAGATGCAAAGTACATAATAAATCGTATTTGTACGGTGATAGTATGACCATTTCCTTTGTGGTCAACATTTTGAGGTTGGATATAGACTCTAAACATATTTTATGAACTGGAATTAGATTTTTGTAGCACACAAGTAACAAATAATCAGCACATCTGTGATCTAAAAATGAGCTGAGCCATCTTCAAAAGTTATGATACATCTTTATATACTTACTCTTATAATGAACATCAGCTTTAGAGTAGGTAGTGTCCCGTGAATCATTAGATCGTATTGAACTTCACGATTTTGCTCGAGAATAATTTCGAAAAGAATTAAGTTCATTGAGATTGACACTTGAAAGAATGCGTACAACACCACTTTTGGATTTGTGCGAAATATAACCCTAAAAAAATTAGTTTCTATTGATTTAATTTTTTCACTATTCATTTGTGAAGTGTATCATTATGCATATAAAACAAATTTATATTTATATCAGTATACGATAAAATGTGATACTAACGGAAATTTTCGTTCCAATGACTTTCGACTTAGTTATTTCCAATAAAACTATACACATTTCAAATAGATTTTTACATTTTGCGAAGATCTATATTAGTAAGGTATATTCTATAATCAAGCCTGTTGGATAATCAGAAGATCCCGGAGGCCGTGGAAAATGCAGTTTCTAGAAAAACATGTTTATAAGTTCTACTCTATTATATTTTGATATTGGACCGTATCTTTGATGACTGACGTTTTTTTAAATTTTATCCGTAACAATTTGAAATTTGTTTCTCATAACCTAGCTATTTCTCTTAGTTCATCACAAATAAAATGTATGGCTATAAAATAAACTAAATATTTTGACGAAATGAAAATTTGATGCCGTTATTACATGTGTAAATAAAATATAGAAATATGTTATACTGCGTGAATTACACATAAGTGTATTATAATATTGATGAACGTAATTGAACCTTAAATTTCTTCAAAACCATATTTCAGGTTCCGAGGATTCCCAAGCGAGAATGAAGTATTCAATGTGAACAGCAACATATATTGCATAAAAAATCATTTTAATAATATTGAAATAATAAGTTTAACTATGAAATACCAGATTTAAAATTTTTTGCACAAACAAGTTTTACATTTTTCCAATTTGCACATTTCGTATTGGCGTTACTGATGCAATCAGAATTATGCATAACGTCATATTACATTGCGATCCATTTTTTAGGTAAGGTGGAGAGAATAATTGATTACATTATCAGTCTATCGTAATAACAATCAAAAGCCAGAGCGCATTGAATGCAGTTGTATGCAGGGTTACAACAAGTAATCCCGTACATTTTTCGTCTTTTAATAAAGTTGCCACTGAAATTATTTGAACGTGCCATTAAAATATTCGGCATCTGGAGTCATGTCATTATAAGTCAACTCAGTTTCTTGGTCGATTTGATATACCTAGTAGTATCAGTACATCATAAAAAAGGAGAATCAATCATTGCAAATACTGCATCATATATTTTCCTCCATTGCTCTGCGTTTCAGAAGTCATTAAAATGTAGCAGTTTATATTCCTACTATCGTATTATAAATCGATCAAATTTCGTGCATGAGTTCGTGTGGACGGAATGAATATTAAATGAAATCTTGTATCCACAAACTGATGTTGTGTTAAGTTGACGCATCGATTCCTAATTAATACGTAAGTCATACAGAAAGAATCTAATTTACACGGAAAAAAACTGATGCATTTTTTTCTTTGTATTCAAATTTGTAATAACAATAGATGTAAATATATCAGAAAGCTGAAATCGCCCGTTCACGAACTTCCGTTAAGTTAATATTGTAAATTATGACTCAAATCATAAAGCACGCTATTATTTTTAAAGGAAAAATAACCAAGACAATAAGATTTGAGATCAGCTTAATCAAATGTAATCCGCAAAAACTCCGTTCTGAACTTAAACAAACATGATATTAAACGCACGAAAGATTGCACGCGTTTGTGTTAGTTGTGAAATAGCTCAAAGTAAAGCGAGTTGCCGCTATATGTTAAAGGCTCAGAAAACCGAGCCACGTTCAGTCGTTCGTTACTCTCGGTTTCGAAGACTGATCAGTCGAGGATCACTCGCGTGTTTATATTTTATAGAAATAAACATTTTTTTTTAATTATGAATGTCATTCTAGCATCAATATGAATATTTGAGGCCAAGCATCTTAACGAGATTGCATCTAGCAAAGTTTTGGACATAGTGCTATATATATGAGAAAAATAATAATTTGAGAGTGATAATCAATGCAAGTTACTGATTGACTTTTGAATATAAAGTTCAGTTTGCTTGCCACCGATTTTTGAAAAATCCCTTAAAAATTCAAACAATTAAAGTAGAACATGTGTGGGACAGTGATCAAGAAAGTGAATTTGTGAATGAAATGAATTGGTGTGTAGACAACATATTTCCTTTCTATGTGACATTTTAGTGCAATTGTGAAATTCTCTCAACGAATTATGAGTAGTAGCATGTATTTCATGAGGAGATATATTTTTGAAAGTACTCGGATGAAATTTTTGCTGTGTTTTAATGAAAATTGAAATTCCTTTCTCTAAACGCACGTCAAGTATAGCAATAAATGGGTATTTATGAATTTGTCGCAAAATCCGTTCACTGTTGTAACTCATAAACACATTCATTATGGATCGACACATCGAAATAGCGGCAGTCAAGGTATTTGAAATCACATTCTTGTATCATTCAGACATTTAATTAAATTACCGTGTAAATATTAACTTATAAGACTTTAATAACTTTAGTTTAAAAACCTTTTGTGTCATGTTCAACTGAAATGATTATTTTTATTTTGTGCATTCTTAAATTTGCACCTTATATATTGAGTCACATGCTAGTAACATTGGTTTTCTCTTGGTTTGCTCTTATCATTTTGAAATAAATGTTTATATACTGAAAAAAATTGGTTGGACATTTCCACATAACTAATAATAGTTTTCGATACAAGTGCGTTAAAGTTTGGTGAAAAATGAGGTCTGCGTTCACATAGATACCTAAAATATTTTTGGGCGTGCGTGGAACAATATTTGTTTATGCAAGTGAGGATAAAGCACGCTTAAAAAATGTAAAAAATGCGATACAAGAAATTATATTAATCCGTTCAAATGAATTTTCAAGCACCGAAATTGGCCCAATAACAGGAAGTAAAATGGACTAGTTTGCACATATAATGCAAATTAAGAGGTGTGGATAAACTATGACCAATTTCCATCGTTTGTTAATTATGAGATAATAGGCGTAAACGCATAACATTTGCAATATACACAAGGTCTTGGGAATATGTTCTACTTTCTCTAAGGAGGATGTTTTTCTATAGAACTTGTATTTTAAAGGCGTATTTCATAATGGTGTGTACACAGTGAGTTTAAGTCAAAATAATATTTCCACATTCACTTATTTGACAATAGATTAGGTCAGATATAGACTTACAACGAAAAATACAAAATTTGTGAATGGATTATGTTACGATAAGCGTAGAGAAAATTATCATTCATGTAGTTCTTGATGCAATAGGTAAAACTTCTTTCGATCTAGAATGATCAAGATAGGAAATAACACTCAAAATTCAATAAACCGGTTTTATTTTTTTTATACCTCAGCATACTAAGTGCAAACTAAGGAACGTTTCAAGGTCATCCATCATATTTAATATCATTGAAGTTTGTAATTTTTCATATAGATTTGTGTTGCATTCTTTACTGCACAGTAACGATACCAATCATTAATGTATATTCTATACTCTACGCCGGAATTATTTAATTGATTAACTTACATATTTGCAAACAAAACATTCAAAAATGGATTTGGCTAAATATATGAACATTTAAAAACAAATAGACATATTAATGATTGTAGATGGTTGCATTTTGTATGAGTAATAAAATAACTATAGCTACATCTCACACATGTGTTACACAACAGCACATAACTCATTCATTATATTAATTCCTACAATTAAACTTGGTATTAATGCATTCGCACGTGTAATCGAATAAATATCATGTTCTTACTTCTTTATCAGAGACGTTTGTATTCACTTACGGAAATAACATACTTCAGTTAATTGTATCGTACTGTGATCATATATCCAAGTTGATAAATTATTTTTCTTATGCGAATTTAAAAATATCTACACAATGGTTGTAGATCAGTGCAGATCTTTGTAGATAAGTAAATATCAAACTATGGTTAGTAATTGCATTTCAATTAATTACGCGGTATCAGTTTGTATGCATACGTGTGGGTTCTCTCAGAAAGAACAAATTTAGAATACGGATATCATAAAACAAAATTGTAGGAACTTACTATTATTGGTCGAATTTCGAGAATAGGATCTAAATAAGTCAGTAAATATGGGGCTATAATTTTTATAAAACATTATTATATAAAAAATAAATATTTTATATAAAGAAATTGTTTCATCTTTATCGATTTTATGCAATAGAATTGATAAAAAGATTGAAATCGCCTGAATTATACCACTCAGGATTTTTAGAGTCGATTATTATGAATCTGGTGTCAGTTTATCAATATTCAAAATGTAGGATTCAATGTCTTTTTGAAGTGTAAGTGACGAAGAAAAATTGTATTTCAGTAGTTCCAGTAATCCAGAAATTCTGTTCAAGCGAATATGACAATTTTTAAATTGTTCCGTCCTCCACATTATAGATCCGCCAGTTTCAATGTTTAAAACCGAAAACCGATGTATAATCAGCCCTATGTAGAAAAAAATCATAGTGTTTAAAGCGGATTTATTATTTAATTACAAAAAATCTGTAAAGATATTTGAAGTCACGTTGTTGTGTTTTTTGTGTCCTCGACAGCTCAAAAATATATTGATTCTGATAGTAAAAAAATACAGTTTATAAACAGCTATTAATAATAGTTGCAATATTTATTATTTAAATATGTAATGAATTGTTAAAATATTTTCATTTATTTGTTAAAAACTTAAACTGATATGGGGGTTACGGTTAACAATTTTTGAGATATACAAATATTCATAGAATTATAAATAAAATTTATCATTTACGTCCAAGCATATTGAATTTACCGCGGTTGGGGAGTGGAGCTTTTTTCTGTCGATGATGGCTGCAGAACTGAAAATCGAACTTACACTGAATATTGTTTTTTCATCCTAACTCGCAGGGACATTTAACTGCATTAATATCGGATACCTTTGCATTCTTTATTTAACACATTTGTTCACAATTTATTATGCGTCTGTGGCCCCGGTTACAGCGTGGAGTCTATAATGCCGCACAAAACTAATTCTATTCTTAAAATCGAAATTGAAATATTTTGCCATTTTCCCTTCAGCGGGCACTTAAATATAGAATGACTAATAGATATAGCTTGAAAATAATTTTACAATAGTGAAGAATAACGAGAATAATTCTTTAGAGAATAAAATATGCTTTATGAACGGTTACGAAATAGCATTTCTTATAGTATGAAATTCCCAATTTAATTTTCATATAATATGACTGATTATATAAAAATACGCTTTTGATGCAGTAGGCGTAAAATGGTCATTTTACGACCTTATTTGCGGGAGTAAACGCCCATTTCACGCCTCCTGGGGCATAAAAGAAGTTTGACGCCCACGGAGGCGTGAAATTGGCATTTTAGGCCTGCAAATCGAGGCGTAAAATATTTTACGTCTATTACATCAAAAAACGATGTATTAATCTCAGGCGTATAATTTTCACCCTCATGAACCTTGAACCGTCTTTGCCATCTCTCGAGTCCTATTCTCGAGGCGTAAAACTCCATTTTGCGGCCTTGATACAAAAATAACTATTTATTAATTTAAAATAATTTTTATAATAATTTTTATAATAAATTTAATGAACGCGCCATTCTTTTTGCGAGAATATATATGTTTTCATCTAGGACAATAATGTTTGCATCAAAAGAATTAAATTAAAATTGCAAGATGTTTTTTTGCCATTACTTCGAACGGTGAATATTTTAAATAAATCAAGAAATATTTACTTGGACATTTTCGGTTCCATTAGTTAATTTCCATCAAATAAATATCAAAAAGTATATATGTAATAATGCAAAAATGCAATATTTATAAGACTTTATCTTGACAGATTTCTAATAGGTCACACCTTGCGAAGACAATTAGCGGCAATTAAAACGTTCTGCGGAACACTAGTAACGAGTACAGCAAAAAACATATTACTATACTCAAACTGCTAAATTTAATATATTCCTTTTATTACATCAATTATACGACATTTACGACATTGGTGTATTAACAAAATCAGCATCAATAGGTACACATTTACAAGAATTAGATTCGTTTCCTTTGTTTGAATTGCTTTATTCCCTACTTAGCTATTCTCATGTAATTTTTTTATAAGCAGATTGCGATAAAGAGTTGACAATCTGACAGATGTAAAAACTGGAATGAAGGTATATTTTCAATGCAAATTTTATAATGTGCCATAATGCATAACCGAAAGTAAGACATATGCAATACAGTTTCACAGTCGTTGGAACTAATTGTAGTGCGTATAATTTTTCATCATTACAATACGAACCTCTATTATTTCCTACATGATATATATATTTATCTTATTCATTCCGACGAAGTCTTGTCGAACATCTAGTTGAGTCGACATTTTTCGGTGTTTCATTACGATTGAAAGAAATTATCTGACTCAGATATATTTCTCTAAGATATGTTATACGATTTATTCGGAGGTCAGAAGATTTGTCTTAAATCTCCTGAAAACACACTGATAGCCCTTTCGAAAGACTTTTGGTAATCTATTGTAAAATGGGAGATAAATAATCGCTTCTCTTCTTAGATTTATTATCCATATCGTATTTCCGTAAGAGACGTTTTGCAAACGACTTATCATAGCGTTCACTATATTTGATTAAGAATGTCTTCTACATCTTATCATCGTATTGACAATTGTTTGCATATATATGGTATAATCCGTACGGTTAAGCCCAAAATTGCCTGGGCTGATTTTTCCAATCTTGTAGAAATTTTATTTCATGTAAACAGTGGATTGTAACTAGTTTGATTTATTTTATTACACAATTTCAGTTCATTCTCTCACATACTCTGCATTATCTCGCACTAGTTGATATTAACATTCCAAAAAAGTCTTAAATCTGATTATTCCATAAAACTAATTATCGGCAGCAATCGATTTCGTATTTATAACCTCGAATGCAATAATGTTAATTTTTTAAATGTTCTAAATACTGAATATTCCTAAAATCATCTCTGAACGATGATGTTATCTACAATAATAATAATAACAAAATTGTAGTTTCTTTAATATTTCGTGCTGTAACTTTTGGAATGAGTTTTCTTTTATTTGAAAATTATGTGCTTCATTATTTATACTTTATAAAAGCCAAAAACCATTGACCTCTCAATAAGAATGGCATGCGTTTAAAGTCGCATGCCGACAATTTATGGAAAATTCAATTTTTGTTAATTTCTAACTTTTGAAACAAACATTAATATAGCTCCGTACTTTGGGAACTTTTCGTTGATAATATAATATTGACATATTCCAAGGAATAAAGGGTGTCTAGTCTCATCTTAATTTTGTGTTTATTACAAGCTGTAACCTTGATGCGCAACTGTTGTTGAAAAATGACACTTTTACTGGGGTGAAAAAAACCCACGCCGAGTACCGCAAATACGCGAAACATCGATTCAATTCCCAACAACCCCTGAGTGCCCACTTTGAAAATATTCTAATATACTTTTAGGTATTCCGTCCACTATATTGTACCCGCCATTTTAAATTCAGAATATTTATTAACGGAATCGCTATCAGTGACCTCGAAAACCCCGGAATATCCTAATAAAATAAGTTTGTGCGAGTAACTTTTCACAAATTCGGTCCGCCGTATTCAATTTGCCATCTTCAATTTAGAATATTTGTTGACGTATTCAAAATGAGTAATTTCAAAATCTTCGGGTAAGAAATTTCAACAGTTTTCCGTGTAAAGAAATATGTTTTTTCAAAGATATAATTCTATTTGACGTTTTACTCCTCCCTGCGCTGGAACCGTTCTACCCTGTCTACAAATACGATACATGATATTCCTGCTGGAATAGTGTAAAACTTATTATACGCTCACCGTAAAAAATTTATTTAAGCATAGGTGCAAGAACTGTTCAATAAACAACCCAATTTCCTCGTTTTTATATGAATATATGGAAAATTTGATGGAGATATTTCACGAATGACGTTGACATGTTAAAAAGTACACCAACATCCGTTCAGTAACAAAATAAGTAAAGGCTGCAAAAATTCAATATCATAATTTTGATCTAAATTGGAAAGTTCTTGTTTAAAAAATAATGGGATAGTATTAAAGTGATCTAAAATAATTTTTTTATATCTTAGTGAAAGAAATGATAATGCAGCTGATTATACAGTCCTCATTTTGTTACTCAATCGCACTATTATCTATCTCCATTGACTTTGATGAAAGATACCAATAATTCCTTTATTCAAAAAGTATTCATCAATTCCTTATCTACATTGAGCTGCATTGAATGCACATATGATGTAAAAGAAGTAAAATCAAGAATAACGTCGCAAACCAATTGTTTATTTGGTATTTGAAGTTGGAGATTCATGGAAAAACGGAATTGCGAAAGTTTAACACGATTTCATAATAAGTATTATTAGGAAAGAAATGTAGAAAACAAAATAAATGCAACCAAAGCCGTCATTCGCGATTGGAAAAAGTCATATCCTTAAAATGATAACAATGTAGAAAGCAAATGCAATATATGTGTCACGCTATTTGTTTCAGAGTATACTGTGCTATTATAATATATGTATACAAACATGCATATAAGCTATTCTTGAAGGTTATACTATTCATTTTGTATTTATATAATTAACAGATAACACTTAAAAAATGAGCCGAAATTAATTTTATTATCGTGTGTATCAATTTGGTACAATAAAATTAACTTTTTTTGTCATTCAGAAATGGATAAGTTTTTCAAAAATGGTCTTAAATAATTACACTAAACATTGTATGTGTCCTTTTATTATTACATATCATCAAATTTTCGGTTCAGTTTTTGCAGCAGAACTTTATGCAAGATCACAAAACGATTTTTCAGTGATAATATACTTTTAATTTAAAGGTTATATTCGCGCCTGTATGACCTATATCATTCAATACTCCATGTATGAATTATATATATATATACATATCATCAGAATTATATATATAAGTTAAGAGTCCGAATTCCGAAACAGTGCTCTGCCTTTTGAACATCTACAAATTTGGCACATCTTAACCAGTATGGTTAATTCGATTTGCATTTTTAGTTCTAGATTGACGTATATTGGATATTTAACTGTGAGTTGACCGTACAGAACGAAAACTAACAAATTGATATCCTTCACAGCCATTGATGATTTGGACTCATCTTGGAAACTAACCTCAACATCCAGTAGGCCATGGTTAAAACCTGCTGAACTATTATAAAGTCAATGGTTTCGATCGCCCAAATTTGTCTACTTGAAATCAATAAAATAAACGAATATATTGAATAAATGAAAATGAATATAAATAATTTTTTGTTACATCTGTACAAATTCGTGGTGTTTACGTGCTGGTAGAGTGGTCTGGAAAACGTCGATTGCCGCCGACCATCTTTTACCCCCTCGGTCCCCTCATCCCCTTCGCTGCAATGACTTCGTTTCCGCCCTAGATACATAATGTACTATTATCGGTATCATCGCTATTTGAAAGGCTTTTATAGATTACCTACAGGTTACTTATATTTTTAGACCACATTCGGCTCTTAAGTGGTATGGGGAACCCCATTATGGGAAAACCTCACGCCGGGTGTCGCAGTTGTATAATTTTGCGCACGAGTATATTACGGTATTTTTCCAATTCCATGCTCGAAATTCAATGTCGTGCGAATAGTTTTACTCGTTATGCTCTTGCGCAAATCACGTACTTCGTGCAGTTGAATCATGACGTACTATATTTTTATTCGGTAAGTGAAATTTTTGGCTCACTGATATGAGTGTGCGAAGCCATTAATAACAGCATGAAATTGAATTTCGCGCACGGTATTAAATAAAAATATATTCTGCATATTATTTATATTATGAATTTAAAGTTAGAATATTGGATTATATATTACTCGAAGCTATTGAAAGTCCTTGAAATTTGGATTCATCTTGAACATTGCAGGGGAAAACTTGATGTACTTTCATAAATGTATCATGTAAGGTTAATTCACTCGAAGATGGAATAGGAAGTTATGTCGTACAGACCGAACTATTATAAATGAAATTAATTTGAACTGATAGTTTATGGAATAAAATGTGAATTATTGTAATTATTTGCTTCAATTTCAAGTTTAAATCTTGTTGATGAATGCGTCCTGACGGGATCTGCCTCTCTCCCTAAGCAATCCCCTTTATTTTGACTAGCCTAATCTGTAACCACACAGCTGTGGTAATAATTTAACCAACGTAAAATATGAGTTAATGTAACAATAATGCGCAAACTGTAGGCAAATACTACCTAACTCGAAGCATGTTACAAACTGAACTGGGGCAAGTTTGCATTATGCTCATGTTCGTCATGCTTTTATGGGTTGAAATGAGCTTGAAGTTGACCAAGTTTTACTATTCTATGAATTAAAGCATATCGGAACAGGTACTTTTGAAAACATGAAAGTATGCGGTTTTCAGTACTGCAACGAGAAAATGTTTTGAATGCAGATAATTAAATCAGATATATTATAGGCAACGATAACATATATAAATAATCAATATCCGCAACATTGAGTACTCTTGATGTGAGCAAAAGGGGCGGGATTACGTGGCCTATCTCAGAAGTATCATCGAAGATTGTACTGGCTTTGACCTTCTATATTACGAGGCACAATATCACAAATATTGATTAAAAAATGTACACAGTACGATGAAAGCAACTACACGAAGAAGACTTGTCGAAACTAGCCATCTTCTCGTAGCCCTTGATTTTCTAAATAAAAACTAGAATTTTACACATAACTTACCCATGGTGTCTCAGAAAGTTGGAAATCACTGAATAACTTACCAGAAATTAATTGTATTGAAAAATGTTAAATATATAGGGGTACGTTAGGGCCCCCTTCGTCTATTCAACCCCGATGTTGATTTGACCTTGACCACGATCTTGAAGGCTATATTACAGTCAAATTGAATTTTTAAATGGGATCCCACATTTGTTATTACGAAATTTAAAAAAGGTATATAACGAATGTATTTTTGGAAATAGTTATTGGGGGAGGAACATGCACATTAATCAACGGCTAAATGTTCATAACATTCGAAAGTATATTAAAAACACATTAAATTTCATTCTTTTTTAAGATTATTTTTCTATATAAGTAAATAAATAATACTTTAAACTGATAAAAAGTGATATCAAAGGTTTTTTAGAATATTGCAATTAAAACTTCATTATAATAGACAAAAATGTGTATCAATATAATGTATCGAAATAATCGTGTGCAATAGATAAGTGTTGAAGAGAGGTTATTTTCTTGAAAATTTTAGTGTCCAGTTTACTAATTATAGAATACACATTAAATAATATAACCAAAATTAATATAACCATTTAGGAATGAAATCGATTGGTTCCCTGAATATTTTTTTCAAAAGGTCAAGGTCTGATAATAACAGCATTTTCAAGGAAATGTTTTAGACAAAAGTTTAAGGATTTCTCCCTGGCTATTCAATGGTACCATTAAAATTTACCTTGAACATGACCTTGCAGGTTATTTCAAGGTCAAGTTATTTTTTTTAAAAGGGAACCCCTATTTTTTCATGGATTTGGAAAGAGCACAAAATTATACGGCCGAATCTGATATGACCCATATTGTGACCAAGGTAATTTCAAGGTGAAACTTAAAAGTTACGGCGAATTATCTTGGCGGGAGTGGATTTTCGAGAAAAAACTTACAGACATAAATTTATGGATTTTTCCCTATCCATCTAATAGTGATATTAATTTTGACCTTGACTATTATTATGAAGGTCATTTGAAGGTCAAGTTCAATTTTTTAACAGGAACCACTATTTTTTACCGCGAATTTAGAAAGGGGGGAATATTTCATGACCTTGAATGTACCTCTCTTAAGTCAGAGTCAAGATCATTTCAAGGTGAATATCTCATAAATTCCTGTATGACAATAATATCTTGACGAGATTACATTTTTTTTAATTCCCTGGCTATTTACTGGTAAATATTTCAAAATTTTCTCGTTAGTTTCTGACATTTCGAAACCCAAAATGTAAAATGTATTGTGAGTGTTGTAATTAATTATCCATCGACAAAACGTGACATCGACCCTCAATAAAATAAGAGTTATTCGGACAAAGAAAGATCCACCGTTCCATTTTAAAAAACTTTAAGAACCGCATACAAAGATTAAATACAAGTTATACATCTAATTGGGATATGTCAATTTTAATGTTCTAAACTCACATTATACTGTAAGTAATTATCTACGAATTTTTAAAAATTTTATGGTTTATAAAAGTGACTTTGTTTTTCTATTATGATTTACATTTTATAAATATGATTTTTTAGATTTAATAAACTGAAGAAGGCACGCATACGATGCCGAAACGTATTTTAATTAAAATATTGTATTAAATTTATTTATTGGGACCGTCTCACCGAGAAAACTTCGAATTTCTCCTTATGAATTTCAAATATATATCTAAAGCGGTCAAGAAATAGCATCATAAGAATGGTTTTTCAACCAGATCTTTTTTATATTTACTGGTAATATTGATTTTGAACTTGACTATTACTTTAAACTTCATCATCTTTAAGCTTGACACTGAATGAATGGGTATGGTTAACGTGATGTTCAGATGTAAGAGTTTTCGCTCTAAAAAATAGTGGATCTCATTTGAAAAGTTGAACTTGACCTTGAAATAATCTTGAAAGTAATAGTCAAGGTTAAAATTAATATCACCATTAGATGGATAGGGAAAAATCCTTAAACTGTAGTTTGTAACATTTTCCCCCAAAATGCACTCCCACTAAGATAATTTACGGGGACTTTTAAGTTTCACCTTGAAAATACCTTGATAAAAATATCGGTCATCCCATATTCAGATGTAAAAATTTGTGCTCTTTCCGAATCCATGAAAAAATAGGGGTTCCCGTTTAAAAAAATTAGCTTGACCTTGATGGTTATAGTTAGTTCCAATTTGGATGAAATTTGTTGTTCAGAGTTTCTCGAAATCACTGATTATATAGCCCATGTTAGTTTTAGCAAACTATTAAGTTTTCATATATTCACAAAATGTCAAGTTTTTATTGGGTGGTTTTTACGGTCGCTGATGATGAATTTAACGTTAATTGAACCGGATTGAGAAAGGCTGATCCAATACGGCGGACGAGTTTTGGAGGTCACGGATTTCACATTAGCTTCGAATCCAACAGTAGTTTTACCAATTTCAAAATAGCGCACTCAATTCAGCGAACAAACATTTAAAAAATGTCTTTATCAAAGTTTGAGGGAGCATGGGTTTTCTAAGCTAACTATTCAAATTCAAGTTGCCTGATCCAATATGAGAGATAAACTCTTTAGGAGAGTCTTAACTGAAAGCTTGTTACATGGAAATTTTTTATTCATTGAATGCGGATCCGAGACAATTGTAAAGAAAATTGTGCATATTAATATATTTATATATATATATATATAAAGCTAAAGCTTTACCAATTTGATTGAAGAGATAATATTTGACAGGCGTAAAAAGTTATGAAATCTGAAATGGAATTGTCAGATGGGGCAGAGTTAAATGCTGATAAAACAAAAAAGTCGTGAAAAATTTGTAGAGAGCAACAAAATATGAAATAATAGAACCGAACACTTTCAGAGCATATATACATATGCTGTAAAAACTTAATATACTTAAGTGTATTCTCTGGAAATGAGACACTTTGAGACATTTTCATTTAGCAGTGTAGCTACAATGCCTAGTATATATCTTGAATAATGTAGCATTAATGGTATGATATTAATATAATAATATAGTGAAAGAGTCGATTTTTTCAAAGTCCATTAATCTATTTATTATTACCCGGAATAGTCCGAGTACGGGTTAATAATAGAATATCAGATCATTGGTTGACATAAAATTTGATAGCACGTGTTTACTTTAAGAATGTTTATCAATTTAAAAAAAGTGATACAGTTTAAGTGAAAACTGGAATGGATCATTTTCAACCTCGATATACATATATTTTTTAAGATATAGTACAGTATGTACTAAGGGCGCAATGATCGATCATCGACGATTGTGAAGTTTGTCGCCCGAGCGAAGTGAGGGTAACAATCAGACTCGTAGGGGATCGATATTTCGCCCGTGACCAATAATGTATTTTTTGATCGGATTGTCGTAGGGCTCGATAATTCGCGGCTGAAGGTTTCGCCCTAGGTCGAGAAATCGAGTTTTACGGACGGAGGGTCAAAATAGTACATTACGCAACAAGTGTGCAAAACAGGTGATCTCCGCCACTTCGATGCCGGAGCGCAGCGAGAGCAACAGTTGAGTGCGGAATACATGCGCACGTGTTGCGTATACTATTTTTCGTAACATGTTGCGGAAATTTTGATACATTCAACTACATTGTTTTTTTATTTTGATTGTAACTTTTTAAAGCTCCGGGAACAATTAACGTAACTTATTATTTGAAGAACTGGTGTAAGGTTGCGGGGAATTAGGACGTGTAGAAGGGTGACGAGGAAGGGGGAGGGGGGCTGAGACCCCACGATAGCACACAATATGTACCAAAAAGTAAATAATCTAATACCCACTATATTTATATGAATAGATGATATATGTTTATATTTTATAGCAAGTTTATCAATTATTTTACTGATTATTTAGAAAACATATTAAATGTCGCTTTGCGATTATTTAATTGAATCAAAACATTTTTATCAGGACTTTGTATGCAAGAAAAATTTCTTGTACAAGGTTCAAGTTTAAATTTTTAGCTGTTTTGCAGAATTTGAAAAGGTACTTCATCTTCATAATCACTTTCCGAATTCCCCGACATAATGTTGTAGGAACCTGTATCCTCAAAGGTTGAAAACTTAATGGATTGCGCATATTTGTTCTAACATGAATCTCGTGTTTATTTACATTTGAAGGAGATACGAAATGGCATGAAACTAAAATAATCACTTACAGAGTGTGTTACAATTTCCATGAGTATATAAAACCGATAAATTGAAATATTTGTAATTAATTAAGATTAGAACTAGATAAGATTATTAAAAACTAAACAGGGCTAAACTAGACTTGATAAAATGAGAAAAGTGTGGATAGAGGCAGTTTCAATTGGAAATGAATTTGGTACGAGTGCAGTAATCTATTTACCACATCCTAAGATTTAACTACCAAAATATATAAAAATTTGTCAATCACATATCCATACACTGAGCACTTCTAATTAACCTACCTATACATATACACTGTTTAAAATGTCATGAAATTTCATGTAGATTGAATGTAGAGTACATTAATTTTTCTGAAGGTGTATATCTAAATATTATGTATACATACATATACAATATGATGAATTAATGTACATGTAACGGAAGCATTTTGGAAGGTTTTTTACAGTGTACGCGGGACCATTTTTAGTACAATAATAATTATTCAGATAACGATCAAAATTAGAAAAGACAAATTAATGACCAGGATAGTTCTGAAATAAAATACTTATGTTTCTGACAATATTGTAATGACAAGCAGATAAAATATTGCTATTAATAGTATTCTTGAGTTCATATTTTAAAAATACCTTATATATATACGAAAATAATTTGAACATTTTATTCAACTCCATAGGAATAGTAATAAGTTCAGTGCTGACTTGCATTTCTTCACACTTTTAAAAACAATTTTATTATATGGCATCGTTGCTGCACAAACTTGTAATAAATATAATTATCATCGTATTTAATTAGTACAATTAATAGACAATGATATTTTTCAATTAAATGATTCACTCCATGTTTTGTTTTAATTTATTTTCAATTCAAGAATGATTAGCAAATGCATTATTTAGATAATTATAATTACTTGATTATATATAGTTTAGAAATATACGCTGATTATTCTGCCAAATCATCATTATACTCTCTAAATTTGAATCAGCGAAACTCACAAAGTATGTCATTATAGACTGCATACTTTGCTCTACGAATTTAATCAAATTTACAGAGTAGATATTTATTGGTAAAATAGTGTAATTCGGACGTGAATATGATACAATATGTGGCAGTTAAGTTGACCGGGAACAATACCATCGTATGTAATTGTATCCAGTGCTTATACTTTTTTATGAAACAATTGAAATTATATAAATATATATATTTTTTGTCTTTGTCGATATATAACCTTACATTATGTTTTGTGTGAAATCGAACTCTAATCATATACGATTTCCTGTCATGATTATTAACATTGAAAAAACACATTGTCATTTTTAGTAGAATATTATCGTACTTTATTCCTGTAATTCCAGCTTGATAATTCGATTTTTAGTTTAAACAATTGAAAATTATTCACAAAGGTAATATTTGTTTTCCTTCAGTTTCATGTTCAGATAAAAGCGTCCAATATAAAGATTGTGCAACAAAAATTATTATAATTTGAATTTTGTTGAATTGTAGCTTTGTGTTCAAAATCAGCTTCATACATTCATTGTTTTCGATATCCGTAGACTAGCTGTATATTAATGTGGAAAAAGTTTTAATCGGTAATTACGCAATAATTAAAAATGGAAATTTAATTTGCGGTTCGGCGATGACATTTGCAATTTGAAGCCCTAATAGGGCCCTGTATGAATTCAAGTGGGAAAACAACATTCTTTCAGTCTTAGCGGCACTGCTTTTTCAAGATCTGAAAAAATCTAAAATCTTACATTCCTTTTTTCAAACGTGTTCTAAAGCTTTCAAAAAAAGTACAACAAAAAATATATTTTGCACTGAGATATAACGTTTTTAAAAACGGGTTTTTTCAAAAACATGACAGACGTTAAAATCTCGTCGTTATTTATCCACAACTCTATTGTAGAACGTTCTAAAATTATGAGCAATCATGTTTCGTATTCTTTGGGTTCTTGCGAGTAATATGGGCACCAATATTGAAGCTAATTCAATCATTCCAAACTGAGATATTATGTTTTTTTATTAAATTGAGTAAAGGAAATATAGACTTTGTTTGAAAGGTACAAAACATTTCTATTAGATTTGTGATTATAGTTGCAATTGTAAACAAAATTTCATTAGTTTTCGTATACCATAATACGCTCGGATTACGCTAACCCCGTACGTACCCCGAGGATTAAATAATATTTTTAAAAAAATATTCTGAAGTTATTACGGCCAGATATAATTATAAATAATTAAATTGAATATATTGTTATAAAATGAACTGTAAAATTTATCAACGTTAATGGTAAAAAGTTCCATGATTAATTTATTGCCGGTGAGTAGAGCAAATCAACAATTTCATGTATCCACTTACAGCGCCTACAATGTAACTCATTGTATGTTCAAAAAGTACACAAAGTAAAAAAGTCCGAGTTTTTATTATTCACTTAGGCATGAAAAATATATACATTCTTCAGTTATTTACATACAAATGTCGTGCGGTTATCGAGTATTATACTGTCATTGCGTATTCGATGGTTTGTATATTTGTTAATAATGTTGTTTGAAAGTGCCCATGTACTATCTCCGATTATATAAAACCTTATAAAATGAACTCTCTTAAAGAGTTTTTTGTATTGTTCTTTACATTATACCAATACTCTACACTGTAAAAAATACGAATGAATTTTACAAACTCATTGTAATTTTCATTTTATATAAATTTGGTAATATTCCTACGTGTGAAATAGTGTTTTTACTATTTGAGGTTAGGATTTTAACAATATTTTTGTAAATTTACCAGACGACACTGTGGATTTACTACACCAAGCATAGGGAAAGTACAACACGTTGTAATTTGACAATGCTACGCATTGGTAATATTTGAGCCCACGTCAAACGTGGTAATTTTACCGTTCAATGGGGAAAAGCGACAAAATTTGTAAAAATGCAATGCCCAACAAGAAAATTTACAACATTAAAAGTGACATTTACCATACTGAACATTGGTAATTTACCATGTTGAACGTGGGTAATATTTGAGCCCACGTTCAACGTGGTAAAATTCATTTCTATTTTTTACAGTGTATGTATAGTGGGCTAGCAATATTTCTTAGGATAACAATGATCTACATCAATGAAAGGAACTGTTTAACCCTATTGTTTAGATTCAATCTAGGCTATAAATTTCGCGATGTTTTGAAAGAAGTGTTTCTGAAAGAAGTATTTTGAAAAATCATTTATTCGTGTCAAGATTAGGTCAGTAATTATTATTTTCGGTTCCGTTAAAGAAGCGTTCGTTTTCATGACTCGCAAGTTGTCTGACCATGCTGTTTACATCTACTGCGCTGGTGCCCATTAGGGTAAGCATTCTTATGGAGGCACCTCTGTCAAGAAGTACGAAATACTGAAATATGTAATCATCTTGAATGCAACTGCAAAGTTTTCATAATCGTCATTCATAAGGCGATACTTGTGCCACTTAAAATATTTTCAGTCCACTGTATAACAATAGAAACTGGATACACCGTCTACGTAACGTTTCAATTTATTATTCAGCAATTGAAATCTAAAATTATTAAAATGTGTTTATATACCTCTAATATTCTTCTTCAATTGTTAGGCTATCTGTTAAGTGCAGCATTGGTTATATGAAAATAAGAGAGCTTATCATTAAATTGCAAGGATGATCTTGAGAGATATTTGAAACCCAACTCGTATTTTTTAATAGAATTAATGATAAAAAGTGAAGTGCACCTAAACACTTATCTGTTAGATTCCGAACATGGGAATTCTGCAGCGTTATAATCTATGTAAGGTGTACTCGGTTACATTGCTGAACGAATGCATCTTCATTGCGTTAATTATTTATTAGATATAAATTATATTGTTATTGTCCATGAATAGAAAAATATCTAATTGGAGTAACCATGAAATGAATCAATCCTCGTTTCTTTAAACGTATAGACACACTTATTACATTTGTTATTTTTGTTACTAATCATTGTTAAAAATAAGTTACATCCATATACATATGATTATGCAATTAATGTTATTTTATATTTTCAGACGCCGTCAAACTATGCAGAAATTAAAAAAAATCGACGTGATGGTTCCTTATACCAGGTAATTCAGTTTAACATACAACTATAACCGTTACACAAACTATTTTTTATTATTAGTTTGTTATATATTTATCTATCCTATTTTACAAAGTACAATGGCTTCCGATGACCTCAAACGCTAGGTTTCATCTGAATGGAAAAATGGAAAGTTTACATAAAAATGATTCTATCCGATATCAGTTCCGCTATATCGTGTACTTGACCTAATTTTGGGACAAGAAAGCATACAAAAGTAGATACAGAATCTATCACTTCTGAGTTTTTTTAATGACATGCTACAGCCACAATTAAACTATTTATCCAACGTTTATGATATGCCTAAAGCGTAAAATGTGAAATGTCATTGGCCTTTAGATCATTACAATTATATATTTTTGGAATAGGGAGATGACAACATCCTATATACAAAAACTAGGGTATTAACTTCTTTGCATTTTTGAAGTATTGAAATTTCAAAATACGTTTCATCTGAAAGAATCATTAGTCACGATACAAGATTTTCCCTTATCAGAATTAAATAAAATAATAACAGAATTGTACTCTTTAAATTTCTCTTAAAAGAGTATTCACTCTTAACACGTGAAAATGTCCCGCTTTATGATCGGAAAACTGACCCTGCTTTGCGTAAAAATGCACTCTTAAAGGGTGAGAATTTACTCTTTCACTAGAGTGGCTCGATGTCCACTCCATGCAAAGTGACTTGTTTCTCCAAGAAATTCATAAAGGTAATACTGTTGAGGAAATTAGTGAATATTTTGAAGCATTAAACATTTATTTGAAAACGATAAATACATTTATCGACTGCATTGAATGAACTAGATCGACACGTGTCGAAAACATTCACACTTTACAAACTTGTTCTATATAAATGTTCCATTTCCGACCTGTACTTCACTCACCTGATTACCGGTACCATACAATATTCGATTGGTTTGGGGATTAATCTACATTCATTGCATGTAATCTTTTAGAGAATATTTCGTAATTCAGAATGCTTAAAACGCATGTTTCTCAGTTTTACCACTGATAAATACAAATGAGATATATCGTGGTTCTATTCTCTATTTTTAACTTCCTATGCCTAGAAACCCCCTATAAAGGAAGGCGAGTTATCATTATTTTGATTATTCACTAAAGGAGTATATGTTTTCATAAATGTTTATTAGTTTGTCCCATTTGTATTGTTGTCAATGGACACACGTTATAAAAAACGTAAGCTTAATGATTACATTATACAGAGGGACAAAATTCAGTTAATCCATTTTACAACAAATAAATATGGGATTGCGAAAAATAGATAAATTACCTATTTATGTAGTAAAATAGATGTAATAAAATTGGTGAAACAAAAATAATCTCGTGTCATAGAAACACATTATTGTATGGTATATTTTGCAATCTGTTAACCCTTTGAAGCGTGCATTTTTATTTGCACGGAAAATAGCTAAAACTTGTTACTCGCGGATTTTCGGGGTCGCTGATCACGAATCTGACCTCAGATTTTCAAAATTCAAGATGGCGGATCCAAGATGACCAACCGAAATGTAAAAATTTATTTCATCGAGAAGAAACTGGGTACTCGAGAGTTTTCGAGATCGTAGATTACGAATTTAATCTTAGATTTTCAAAATTCAAAATTACGGATTCAATATGACAGCCAAAATGTAACAGTTTTCGAGGTCGTAAAAGATGAACTATGAAATTTCAGCATTCCTGACCGCTTGTTGAATCTGCTAAGTTTTATCTTGAAAATGTAACATTATTCAGTATTCAGTTTTATTTCGGTCAAATAACTTTTTACATTTCCGTCCGTCATGTTGAACTCGCTCAAAAAACACCGAGTACTCCGTTTCACCTCGATAAGTAAATTTTTACATTCTGGTCGGCCATATTGAATCTTCTATTTTGAATTTTGAAAATCTATGGCCAGATTCATAATCAGCAAACTACGAGCTGTATTAAAAAAATGATAAGTTCTTAGAATTTATTGAGAAATATCCTCGAATTTGTTTAGATTTTTTTATGACATTTGGGGATTTTTTTTAAATTTTTTTCCAAATTCTAATTTATTTATGAAAAATTATGAAAAAAATTTACTGTATTCTCTGATGAATTCTAAGAATTTTTTGTTGAAAAAAAATTCTAAGCTTTAATATTTGAAATTCATTTAAAAAAAAACTATCAACTTTTGGACAAAATACATAGGAGAAAAACTCCTATAATTCAGGAGAGAATTTTTTTTAAATTGAAGTATTTTATTCACCCTCGATTAAAATAGAAGCAAGAAAAAGTGTCCTTTGGGCGTTAACCCTTTGAGACCCACATTTAAAGGAATACACTAATTATTTCAAAGCGTACGGTACACATAGTTTTCGGGGTCGCTGATTCCGAATCCGATGTCAGTTTTTCGAAATTCAAAATGGCGGATCCAATATGGCGGACAAAATTTTAACAATTTGAAACAAATTCGTGAAAATCTATACTGGGGAGTTTTCGAGGTCGCTGATTACGAATACGATGTCAGTTTCCCGAAATTCAAAATGGCGGATCCAATATGGCGGACAAAATTTTAACAATTTGAAACAAATTCGTGAAAATCTATACGGGGGGGGTTTCGGGGTTGCTGATTACGAATACGATGTCAGTTTCCCGAAATTCAAAATGGCGGATCCAATATGGCGGACTGTATTTTGAAAACTTGAATAAAGTTCATGAAAATTAATATACGTGGGTTTCCCGGGTCGTTAAATCTGTTGTTCATATTTGAATAGTCAAAATGGATCCAATGCGGCAGACAAATGTTGAACAACTGAGCAATCTATTTTTGAATAGTCGTACATAGCGCAAAAGATTTTTAGCGAATTTCGAAACACCCTCCTCTTTTACACGGGCTTGGGACCGCCGAAATGGCAGAGTTTTGTTTCTTTTTTTTTGTTTTTTACATTTTTTTTTACTTTTTTTTGCTTTTTTTGTTTTTGTTTTTACATTTTTTCTTTTTTTTTAATTTTGTTTTTTTGTTGTTTTTTTTTTACATTTTTTTCTTTTTTTTTAAATTTTGTTTTTTTTGTTGTTTTTTTTCTTTATTTTTCTATTTTCTGATTGTTCCTAATGTTTTTCAGTGTCGTTGACGTGATATCTTACGAAGCAATTCTTTTCCCTTTTTATACACAGCGGAACTTTGCATACTGAACACACGAAAGATGTTCGACATCTTTGGGTTGTGGTGCTGCAGCAAACGCAATGTTTGATAATTTCTCCTACAATGGGAAGGTGTTGTTTCTGTGCGAATCTAATTTCATTTGAAACTTTGAGTTTATAATTACTCGAAGGGACATTCTTTTGTTTTCGACCTTTTTTATTTGGGATAGAAGCTCCGATAAGACTATTTGCAACTGATAATCGGAAACTTTTTAGATTCATTGCAGAATTAAAGTTATGTTGCTTGTATGCTATATATGAGTTTACCACTGTTACGTCAATCAAATGCCAGAAAATTCTCATCCACCATTTCTTACTTTTTCTATTTATTTCATACGTAGACTTTAGCATATCTGCCTTGTCAACGCATCCCATAAAAGAATTGTAATCATGGGATATCAGTGGCGCAGATCTCTGAATAATGGATCCATCTTTTTGCCGTCTGCCAATAGTAACAATGACAGAGGGATCGTGAAAATTAGACAAGAACTGTACGGGTTTATTGTCAATCCATTTTACCCAACTAATACCCTTGAAAGAGGTTCGAAATTCTCTCTCTCCTGCCCTCATACTCTTATCAAATTTCTGCTTCTTCGGTAAGTCTTTGCGATTACTTCTCACAGTGCCACAGGCTAGAATGCCATCACGTTTCAACGATATCATCAGATTTACGCTTGTGAAGTAGTTATCAAAATACAAATGATAATATTTTGAAATTAACACGCGAGATAAATCTATAACAACTCTTTCGCCTAAAAATTTTTCCGATTTTTGATTAACTTTGCTAGTATATATTTGAAATTGACAAACAAAACCATACTTATCCGCCCTCACTCAAACTTTAAAACCTCTTTTTATAGGTTTTAGTGGAAGATATTGTTTGATCGAACTTCTGCCCTTAAATCGAATCATACTTTCGTCAATAGCTTGCTCTTTAGAGGGCTTATAAAATTTTAGGAAACTATCTGAAAGATGAGTTATCATTGGTGCAATTTTGTATAGCTTGTCGTAATTAGGATCTTCTCTTTTAGGCGCAGATTTGTTGTCATTCAGATGCAATTTTGATAGAAGGAATGAAAATCTAATCCGAGGCATGCTTGAACTTATATAAGGGTCACGTAACTGAGTATTGGATGACCAATAATCACGAATTGAGGGAAGCTTTTTGATTCCCATCATAATGTTTATTCCAATGAATTTTAGTATCTCTTCCTTTGTTGTTTTATCAAAGGGTTTTTCAGATTGTTCGCAATACAGGTTAGTTTGCTCTACTAGTGTTTCTATCAGTGCATCCGACATGAAAAGAAGAAAAACGTCTGATGGCGATGTAACTCCACTTGGAAAATTTGGACCACATTCTTCCGAAAATAATGTTTCATCATATTGTCTACTCTTTTCTTCCCAAATGCCATCTAACTTATCTATTCTTTGACTAAGAGGCATGCAATTTTCGGCATCCAATGTATTTACAATGTTTGGGCCAAGAACATGGTCTGTTTCTAAATTTATTTCACCCGCATCAATTTCGCCATCAGTGGTATTATCGTCTGATTCGTACTGACCATCTTCACTTTCGCAATCGCTTACAATAGGAATAAACTCCATTATATACTATGATATGTGTTATGTCTTCGCAACAGCCTCACGTCTGCTTATAGACTGAAGGGTAAACTGTTTCTCTAACGAGAGCAACAATTGCACCGAAATTCGAAAACGCGCCTATCGACAAGAAATCAAACTACGTAGGGTGGATCGTGGCACGTTATGCCACTTTTCAATTCACAAAAGTGAATTATATAGTAATCTGTTCAATAAAAAAGGTCGAATCTTTGTAGTAATAATTGTCAATAGCAACCAATGTATAGTATGGCTATTTTGTACTCGTGCAATGTAATAATAATTAGTTACGGATAAAAGTTTATTCCACGTAGTAAAAACGAAAATGCTGATATTTGTAATGTTTTCTTCTGACGATTTGAATTTCAAATATTTTTAATTTTCTCTATTGTAGTAATTTACATATACATTTACATACGTTGTGCCATTTCTGATATTTTTTCTTTAGTTTTTTTAGTAAACGTAGAATAAGTTTTAAATTTTGAAATAGATTTTTGATTATAAAAAGATTGTATTACAATAATTTGATTATTACTTTTGTTCAATATTGTTACTTCCAGAATTATTATATAGTAAACTGAAAATGACACAAAGTGTCCCGGTCTACTCTATACATATATGTTGATAAAATAAATTGAGGGAAGCTAGCTGTATGATTTATTATTATTTATTGAATTATATATAACTATATATACTTATGTATAACTATATAAGTATATATAACATGTTATGAACATATGTATAAAAATCACACATAAATCTTAATGACAAATATCGACAAAGCTCGCTTTCTTGTCAATAAGTACGTTTTAAAATTTCGAGATAATTTTTGCTCGCATTATAGAAATGGGTTTTCGTATAGTATGTAAGCGGAAAACCCGGAAAATCTACGAATAATGATATTCACAAGTTTCATTCGATTTTTCCAATCATTGTCCGACATCCTCGACTTGGCATTTTGAATAACAATTTCTCTGGATTTCTCCAAATATTCTTCACCATATTAGATCCTCCATTTTGAGTTCCGTAAAACTGTAAACACATTCGTAAACAGCGGTCCCCAAAATCCTCGAATAACGATTTTCACCAATTTTTCTCAGTTTTTCAATATACTGACCGCCATATCGAATCCGCCATTTTGAATTTCGAAAAACTGACATCGGATTCGTAATCAGCGACCCCGAAAACCCCCCAGTATAGATTTTCACGAATTTGTTTCAAATTGTTAAAATTTCGTCCGCCATATTGGATCCGCCATTTTGAATTTCGGGAAACTGACATCGTATTCGTAATCAGCGACCCCGAAATCCCCCAGTATAGATTTTCACGAATTTGTTTCAAATTGTTAAAATTTCGTCCGCCATATTGGATCCGCCATTTTGAATTTCGAAAAACTGACATCGGATTCGTAATCAGCGACCCCGAAAACCCCCCAGTATAGATTTTCACGAATTTGTTTCAAATTGTTAAAATTTCGTCCGCCATATTGGATCCGCCATTTTGAATTTCGAAAATCTGACATCGGATTCGTAATCAGCGACCCCGAAAACATAAGTAACGATAATTAAAACTACCTGTTTACTGCCGAATTTCTTCGGAATTGAATTAATCATACAAAAAGTGACATTTTTAAGCGTAAATTTGTTTATAACAAAAATAAAAACAATGAAATTACTAAAAGTACTGTACTATGTACAAATATAAACCCTTATCACATTAAAAATGTAAAAAAAATGAAATATTATATATAAATAGGAAAATATGACCAAAATAAGAAGACTGAATCTGACGCCACTATAGTGGCGTCTGGGGCTCAAAGGGTTAATGGATTTTAAGAAATTATAACAGTTTTTTGATATTACAGTGTATTAGGGTTATTTGTTCGACAGATTTTTAATAGTTGAAAGTTACTAGGCTAGGTGCCATTCAGACCGGAAAACATGATAGTAGTAGCGTGATAGTGATTCTACTGAATAATCGTTGTGCGATTATGTTAAATAGTATTTCCACTACATAGATATAGCAACTAAAAATAGTTAAAGCTGTTCAGAAACATATATTAATTAAACCCATCAGAGATAAATGATGAAATAAAATAAAATAATCAAATTGATTTTCTAAAAATATGGTGAACGTAGTGAGTTTTGGTATATACGAAATGTTATATACCTGGGATTTCCAATAAGTCCAATGTATTATTTATTTGTTATATATGATAAAAACATATATTATATGTGTGTATTGCACTTTTACTCGGGCATTATCATCTAGGGTATGTACAAAATAAATATATAACCACTTTCGTCGAGCTTATAATAAACTGTAAATTCAATGTAAATTATGCGTTTGATGAAACATTAACACGTGGTCTGTTAACTGTTCGAAAACAGTGCCTACTTTAAACTATTCCATTGGATATAGGATAGACCTAAATTTCTTATCTTATTTTTAATATATCAATGCCAGAATTTTTGGGGTGACATAAGCATTAAAATGGTGCGCAATGTTACATGTAAATGAATAGATCATTATCGTATAAAATAAAATACAATCTTCTTAAATAAGAGTAAGCTGATGTAATTAATAACTAAAATTGCCGTTCGTCGGCAATTTTTAGATATTTCATTCTATGGTCGAGAATCTTTCCTGTGCTCGAAAAAAAAAGATTAGTTGGGACAATCAACCGCTTAGAGCTCTCAGATGCAGATTGCTTGGGACGATTAACAAAACAGTTCCGCTAACCAATTGATCAGTTTTGTCTTGCAACTAATTAGTTACTAACCAATTTATTTCTTAATGATACTTTAGTCATTAAAATTACTTTACGGTTCACTGTGTAACATACAATAGAAGCTACGTCTACGCGACGTTTCAATTTATTATTCAACAATTGGAATCAAGAGTTAATAAAATGTGTTTATATACCTCTAATTCTTCTTCAATTGCAAGGATGTTCTTGAGAGATAATTGAACCCAACTCGTATTTTGTATAGAATTAATGTTAAAAAGTGAAGTGCACCTAAACACTTATCTATTAGATTCCAAATTTGGGAATTCTGCAGCGTTATAATCCATGTAAGGTGTACTCGATTACATTGCTGAATGCCTCTTTATTACGGTAATTATTTATTAGATATAAATTATATTGTTATTGTCCATGAATAGAAAAATATCTTAGTTATTAACCGATTTCATTCTTAATGAACCCATTTACATGTATGAACCAAATAATTTATCGTCTACAGCTCAGCGAGTGGTTGTCCCAAATAATTGTTGTGAAATTTTTTTTATCAAATAGCATAATTAAACTCTATTTAATGAACGTAATAATCAAATACTGATTACTATGAAACAGTAAGTACTGTGCATTTGAAACTGATAAATGAGACATCACATCATATGTGAGTGATGGATTTCGTTATGCGAATGAAATATGGGCAGCTGACGTATAGACATTTCTCAACTTTTCTTCTCTTCCTTTGTGTACAGTATTTTGAACTTTTATCATCAGGTAATGATTGACTATCTTCAAAGTTCATGGATTTCAGATTAATGTGAGAATGATACGTGAATGATTTGCTCTTCTGAAGTTGAGAAATCACATTTAAGATTAAAGCCGTGCTTTGACATTCATACTCGCAACATTATAATTTCAAATACATATCCTTCTAGATATATTTTTATAATAGGGTTACCAATTGCTGCAGATGCATATATTATTGTGGTTGAAACGCACAAAATAAATGATATAGATTAATGTAACGATCTCAAATTTAAGTAATTAAATTGAGAAATGAATATATCGTCCGACGGTGTATTTAATATAAATTAACAATTGAATTTATCGATATTCTGGACCAAAGTGTCCGAATTTTCAAATTTCGCGCGACAAATATTTTATCTGCCAATCAATTTTTAAAATTCAATTTATATGGTAAATGACACGAAAATAATTAAATCATTGAACAACAATTTTTGAAAAATGTGAAATATAGATGTTAATTCACATTAATGAAAAATGTTGAAAAAACTGCGAAAAATTCTCACAAAAATGGGGCACGGAAGCATATTCGTAGCCAATGGGAGCAAACCCACGACCTTTCGATTTTAAATCGAGTGCTCTACCATATGAGCCACCCATTTATTTTTGAAGTTACAGAAGTTACGGTGCAAGTGGATATTTGAAAATGATGCAATAACTACCAAATATTATGTTTCTTGTCAATCTTGTAATTGGAAGAAAAACTGTGCATTGAAAATCATTAATTCTTCAACATTTTAACGATAAACTACCAAATTCGGGATTGCAAGCAATTCACGGTAACCGGTACTAATATACGCAGCTTTCGTTTATGCAGAATCTATGTTCAGCTAAGCAGGAAATTCCGAAAAGATCAATTCTTCCATAGCGAAAGTAAAATGTAGCATTTCATTGCGATATAAGCTTTAATGTAGCAGTAACTGCTGAATTTACCATACCATATCCGTTATATCAGAATGTGCTTCTTAAATTATGCAATATATGTCCACTCACCACGTGGTTTTGCAAAAACGTCTCTCCCGCAGTGTCAGTTACAAAACTTTTAATTTTCTTCGCATCGTGAGGGTAACATACGAAGATATCTTCAGATTATTTTTTTGCATTGTTGCAATCCTTAACATGAATCACAAATTGCAAATAGTCGTTTAAAATATATTTAATTTCATTAAACTTCTTAACTATTCTACTATTTTTGGGTACGCTCTTTTTAAATCTGTCCATAGTTTTTGTTTTCAACGAGTTCTTTTTGAATTTGGGGTTTAAAAATTAAAAAATATGGAAAAAGCGAAAAACTTATTTACTAATATTTTCTCTCGTCCGGTAAGCAATCCCGATTAAGCTGCCCCTATGAATCTGGTGGGCTAATTGGACATTTAAGAGACTGAAATTTTGACATTTGTCAAATTCAATATAGCGGACGCATAATACAACGAAAAGTTTATATTTTTTTCAAAGTTATCAATGAAATTGGTTTAGTTGTGTGAAAAATCTAGTTCAGTGACATCAGTAATCATACAGAGAAAAAAATCTTGAGTAGAATTTGCCAAACTTAGTTATGCAAAATTTGGAGAATTATGAATTTTAAAATAATTTTAAATTATGTTTAATCACAGAATAACGAAAAACTAGACTAGATATTATATAACAGCATTCACAAGAAAATTAATACCAGTTATGTTAAATATAAAAATTATCTAAATTTATTTATTAGGAAAAGATTTTAATAAATCATTGGTGTTAATCAAGCATTTAAAAGATAAACTCTAGATAAATTCAAGATAAACTGCAGAAAATTAAGATCGTTCTTTTAATTATTTGTATTAACAATGGTTACTAAACTTTATCTATATCAGCATTTGATAAATTCTTAATAGACGTCCAGAACGTTGTGAGAAGTGCGGTTAAACATGCAATCAATTTTTAGCAGCACTGACAAATAATAATGAACAAATTTTTTTCGCTGGAAAAATGTTGGTTGAAATTTTCGGTGAAAATGTAGGATAAAAATTATTATTGAAATATCACCGAGGAATATATGAATTAACTATAATTTATGAAAATTTGACGAATGAATAATGTATCGCATTTAAAAAATTCGTGCACAAAAGAACACAAAATAAAAATTCATAACAAATAGCTGAAGATTTTACAAAAAAATAGGAACACTAAATTACGTAACTTAAGATTTTAATGTTAAATGAAGAAAAAAATCTTTTTTCTCTGTAGAATTCCAACTGTATACTATACACCAATCAGTAATATAGGAACTTCACCTAGAAGCAAACTATAGATACATTTTTAGAGAGATGTGTGTGTGCGTGTGCGTGTGCGTGTGCGTGTGCGTGTGTGTGTGTGGGTGTGTGTTAGTGTGTGCGTGTGGGTGTGAGTGTGTGTTGGTGTGTGCGTGTGTGTGTGCGCGCGTGTGTGTGTGCGCGCGCGTGTGTGTGTGTGTGTTACGTTATTCTTTCGTCATGTTTTCATAAATTTAAGATAACTAAATAATATAATACACTAACGGAAATTACATCGACATTATAATGGTTGAATACCCATCATTTTCATAGTTGATATTTGAATAATAATATTTCTCCTATATTTTCACTGATATTGAACCTATATCGTTACATAATTTTGTATCATTTTTTTCAACGAAATTCTTCATTATTTTTCAATGCTGCTAAAACTTCTTAGCACGTATAACCGCACTTCTCACAATTAGCTTCCGGATGTTCTATTAAGAATGATATCCAGTGATGTTACAAGTTTTAAATTTCATTATCAGTATACCAATTTTGTACATATGTATATACAGAGCTGATGACATTAATTTATAATTACTACTATCTTAATTATATATAGATCTCGGAAATTAATTTCGAATCTGGTTGCGGAATTCAAGTTTTTTAATTTATATATGAGCGTGAAAAATACCAATTTATTCGTATAGACACAACAGAGCATACCGTTAAAAATTATTGGCATTATAAGCAAATTGACAGGACTATATATTGCCAATACATTTCCCATCTGAACCATTTTTGTGCGGGAAATTACTGTGTACATATAGGATGTATCTCCAACGATTATTTACATGCATTGCTACTGCAAATTTACATTTTTTATCTTGTTTACCCAAGATTAAAAGTTCATATACATTGTACAGTTAAATATAATTTATTTTACAAACAAAGAAATCATAATATGTGAAATACTGATAATTAATTTCGTTATGTATTATATATATACATTTAATATATATATAGACACAATATTGTTGTCTTTCAAGATCGAGTTGAATCTTATTTCTATACAATATAATTAACAAGATCCGGACTTTACGAAACCTAGTAAATTCAGAAAATTATTTCCCTTAACTAACTGATGATCATTGAATTTCATGCCACTGCCTTAATAAACTTGTCATATTTAATGAAAAGTTGGTCCAATTTTCTTTTTATCTATGCTGGAGATTTTTTTAATACATCTAACTTTTCTGGTTGACATTCCCGGAAATTTATCAAATTGTGACAATTAAAACTTTAAGCGCCCTTTCAAAGAAACTCTGTGTGTTTTGTGAAACTCTGTTCACAAACAAAAATTTCACTCCATTTAAGATTTATAACCTCGTTACGGGGGTTTTAAAGTGCTTTGACGATAAGGTAGGAATTTTCACCAAAAATCGTAAATAAAAAATGACTGAATCGATTTTTCAAAATTCGGGCTCTGTAAGGGCAATTCTAATTACTATAGACGGTTTCTTCGAAAATACCAAAGACATTCATAGAAAACTGACTGAGAATTTTCGGAAATAAATAAAAATCACTTATTTCCGAAAATTCTCGGTCAATTCTCAATTAATGTCTTTGGTATTTTCTAGGAAACCGTCTATTATAATTAGAATCGCCCTTTGAGTTATTGTCTGTAAACAAAATAACAAATCTGAACTACATCAAGAAGTGTTCCTTCAAGAGCTCGAATTTTGAAAAATCGATTAAGTAATTTCTTATTTACGGTTTTTAGTGAAGATTCCTGCCTTATCGGCCGAGCACTTTAGAACCCCTTTAAACTACGAATAGCGACCGGTTATAAATTACTAGCTCTACCATTTCTGGATAATATTTATTTAATATTTTTTTCACACTGTTTTCGATATATTTTTATCGATATTTTGTCCCTGTATGAATTGTCATAAAACTAAAAGTAATGTAGCATATTCTTCAAGGGTTTGAAGTACTCTATAATTGAATTGAGTATAAAATGTCAGTAATTTTTTCTTGATACTATATTGTCAGTTCATATTGGGACATTTTACTTTAAGAGATAACATTCTGAAATATCCTAACCGATGTAATTTAGGTCACATTTAAACACAATAAACGGACACCTTGATAAATGTCATGAAATTCTCAATATAAATTTCTTCATAACGACCTTAAATTTAATGAAATTTCATTTAATTCCCCTTAAATATTAATTAAATGGAATTTTAAGCAATGTTTAGAATTCTTCTCAAATCGAACAAAAATATCAATAAACTATCTTGACACTTCTAGATGTAGTTCAGGTTTGTTATTTTGTTTACAGGCAATAACTCAAATTATGTCACATCAAAATAAAAAACATTAGATTCCAAGAATTAACATTAGTAAATTTCCAGCCTGACTTTGCATTAAGTAAACATTATTAGCTTTACGTAATTCTAAATATATACTTTTTGAGAAAGTTAGGCATCTCTTTTACGTTTTATTTAATCTTGATATTCAAGATTACAAAAATTGTCACGTTCTGTTTCGCGCAAGAATTAAATCTTTTATGACAACTTTCAGATCCTTATGTGCACTTTGGCGAATATGTCAACTTTGGGACCTTCGATGGGGTTCGGATATAGCGCAGTTGCTTTGCCTACGCTTACGTCTAACTCAACAGCTGAATTTACGGTCAATAATGAGCAAGCATCTTGGATTGGTATGAAATATGAATAATATTAAGTACTACTTTTAACTACATGCAATATAATAAAAAGTTAATAAAAATGACTGCTGTACTTGTGGAACTTAAGTAGCTACGTAAACCTGACAAGACCATAAACGAAAATCCAAAATTTTCTTAATGAATAATAATTATGGGAATACCCATACGAAAGCTTCTATCAACATATGGCCTGGGGCATAATTTGGAGCTTATTTAACGGTCGAGGTATCCCTTATAGTGGGCACCTAAGGAAAAAACCGCAAGCTAGCAGCGCCGCCGTAGAAAACCCATAAGGGAAGCTTCTATTAAGGCCGGCCCTTACATAAGGGCTGTAGGGCTATGAAACTCTCGGGTACCTGGAGCATTAAATGAGCTCAAAATTATGCCCCAGGCCAATTTAGTTTTGATAGAAGCTTTCCTTATGAGTTTTTTAGAACGGAGCTGGTAGCTTAGGGTAACGCTGGCAGAGCCATGCTGTTTGTATGAGAAGTCAAGGACAATTAAATTTGAGACTGGTGCATAAAAGTAACACTAAAGAAAATGTTTGATATTCGATTGTGGTCTTGCCAAGTTTACGTAGCTGACTTAAGTTACCAACAGATACTTGTTACGAGAGCAATCTATCTATGTTAATCATAGATATATATTCTAATTATATTTGTTTTGCTGTTTACATTAGAAAAAGTTATTGAACTGTCACTCTGGGCAGAACTATAGGTATCACGAAAAATGCTTTTTATTTTGTCAACTGATAATTACACACATGCATTGTAAAATGTTTCTATATTAGGTTATTAATTATAATAATTACATGCCTTTCATTTAAACAATTCAAATAATAATCCCGGCCTCTGCGATCTGTCATTGGGACACCTCTGTATTTGATTATAAGTGTCTAATAACGCCAAAGCTCACGTGGTTCGGATTCCACCTTCATAAACTGTAGGTGTCGTCGCGATTTAGTTCCATGTGGGTTCACAAAAGTCGACGTAAAATAATTAAAAAAAAAAAAAATCGAATAATATCCACCCAATTCTTATTTATTTATATATACTTCTGGAACAAATGAAAAGATACGTTATGACATTAACAAAGCAAATGCAACATTTATATTGGAATATTTAATTATCTTTATAATTAATCTCCTTCCACAGCAAGTGCCTTTGCAATTGGATGTCCTGTTGGCTGTATTATATGCAGCTTCATTTTACAGCGAGGAAGGAAATTTAGTCTCCTCATGACATCTGGAGTTTCCTTAATAGGATGGATGATTATTTATTTGTCAGAGTCATACTCACAGCTGCTTATTGGGAGAACTGTATCGGGTATAGCAATGGGATTAGCATCAGTTCCTGCGACGGTATACAGTGCTGAAGTTGCTGGTCCTGAACTCAGAGGCACAACTCTTACTTGGACAAGTATTACAATTGCAATTGGTGTCCTCCTGGTTTATATCTTCGGATACATCTTTCCGGTAAAAATTTGTTTTCTTTACAAAATTAATCTGCTTGAATTAATAATTTATATTTCCTATTGAACGTCTACAAAACATTTTGGTAACTTGCCGATGTTCGGCAAGAAATAACGAACTTATGTTAATATTTCTTACCTTACAAGTTTATAAGCGCTTATATTCCCGTATATTTTCCGCTAGAAACTACATACAATGAACTCATTGGCCCAAATAGGATAGCCAATAATACGCAGTTTGAAGCCATTCTTTCTTGTATGAAGAATAGGAAAAGTAACCTTATTTTGTACACCATCTTGCAAAAAAATTATGTAACTCCGATTAAGTCACGCCATATTACTTTCTTTATATCGATGGCTGGTACGTAGAACCAGATATCTCAAGACAAGGAACCGAACTTTTGACAATCTTGCCACGAAGAATCGGACATTGCAAGATTTTCTATCGCGATTTGTTGTATCACAGTAACTTTTGAAATGTCCGGTTCTTCCTCGCGCACCACAAAATGGCCGGGTTTTCATCGCAACTGTCGAAATGATAAATTCGTCTCAAAACCTGATGGTTCTTCGTACACAGCCATCGATATGTACTCGAATATAAATATCAACCATACGGAAATACTCGGTGCTCGTAAAAAACTAATGACTTCGAGCAGAAAATTTTACCGAACTGTTCAAGATACTTCACATATAATTAACAAAAATTTAATACTCGTACTTCAATAGCATGTATTCAGCAACAAGTTGGATACTGCTCTTTTCTCTCTATTTTTTGTGATAGTTCAGTAAAGTGTACCAAAATTTTTGTCTCCATGTATGTATTAATTTATGTGATATTGTTTTTTTTCTTTCTTTTAACGAAATAAGGAATATTAAATCAAAACATTGAACATTAAAATCATTTTAATAGAAACCAATATTAACTTCAACATTAAAGAATCGATGATCTTGTGCAATTATACAAATGTTTTTCGTTACAGAGCAATTGGAGATTGGTAGCATTGTTATCTGCACTCGCGCCACTAATATCATTTTTTGTGACAATGATTACGCTGCCGGAGAGTCCCACATGGTTACGACAACATGGTCGCCTAGATGAAGCTGAAAAAGTTCTCAAAAAGTTCCGCGGAATTCCTGAAAACGCTCCAGTCCCGGAGGAGCTGCAACCTGAATTACGACCGATTCCTCGGCAAATGAAAAAACGTCACGATTTATTGAAAAATTTACTGTCGCGAAGTGCGCTCGAACCATTAACTTTAATGCTCATCTTCTTTTTCTTTCAACAGTTTGCAGGCATCTTTTCGGTCGTGTATTATGCGGTCGATATGACCCAAGATGCTGGTCTTAAAATTGACGGGTACCTAGGCGCAGTCCTCATTGGATTCACGCGGCTGATCGGGTCAATCCTTGCCGCCTCCATATCTAACAAATTCGGTCGTAAAATACCTTCTATCGTTTCTGGTGCCGGGATGACTATTTTTATGCTCGCCCTCGCAATATATGTTTATTTCAAGGACAGCGGTCACGTTATCCATGATTCTGGAATTATTCCAGCAACATGCGTTCTCATGTTCATATTCATGAGCACTGTAGGATTCTTAGTTGTGCCATTTGCGATGGTAGGCGAGATTTACCCAGCATCTGTTAAAGACGTGCTTTCAGGCTTTACCACGAGTGTTGCGTATGCATTCAGTTTCGTCACGGTTAAGACGTATCCTGAAATGCTCAGTCTAATGGGTGGATATGGAGTATTTTTGTTTTACGGTATCATTTCTTTATTCGGTACTATTTTCGTAATTTTATTTTTGCCAGAAACAAAAAACAAATCTTTGGCTGAAATTCAAGAATTATTTGAAAACAGAAAAAAGAAGTCGCTACTTCAAGCGAAAAATGGTTCGGCAATTGAAGATGTAATTATCGAAAAAGAAATGTTGACGCCTCTTAAAGAGATAATCACCGGTAGTATCAACAATGATACACGGTGATTGCGTAAAATTTATATTTGGCAGCTTTTGCTACTAGCATTTCTGCAATAATGCAAGCATATTGTTTTCGATATGAGACTCAAAAAGTAAACTATCAAAAGCTCCCGCAATTACGTTTCAGTTTGAAACTTCTTGAAGATAGTTTTGCGTACATTTGAATCTTAATTAGGACATTCACTAGACATTTTTTACATTTGTATTTGTATTTCGAGCATAATTATACTTTATTAAAGAAAAAATCAATGTATATTGTGTAATTTTTAGTAGTTCTGCGTTACGTAGTAGCCCTAATGATGTATTTGTACATGACACTTATTTACTCATTAAACGAAGACTTACGTAAATTAGTTAGCATTTAGAATACTATATTAAGATTGTAACCAAATAAAATAGATTACATCAGTTATTCAATATTTGTTATTTATAGCGCATCCGTTACTTATAACGTAATTACTTTAAAAATAAAAACATTCAAATTTGAAGAACAACAAAGACATTTTTAATTTGAATTTATTATTTGTTATTAATTTTGGCTTTTAATTACCTTTTATTGAATAGCCTCGGTATATTTTATTAATAATTTTTTTTACTATGGGTAGAAGGAAGACATTGCTGATATTTTTTCGTTACTAATATCGTATTCGAAGACAATATTAACATATTGCACGTCACCAATTTGAACTTTTAACTAAATTCTTTTAAGTGGAAATGTATTAATAAAAATGCAATAAAACTAATTTTAACATTCTTCATTGTTTGTGAAATTCGTCAAATGAGAAAATAATTGCATACTATATCCATATATATTTATCACGTTGTGTAATCAATATAATTTTTTATTAACATTATAACAGTATGTATAAAAAAATCCGATAGAGCAAAAATAATCCCGTTATCGATCGCATTCTCCTCTTTTTCATTATTTTCTTCATATCTGTTATAAGGTATTCAATGCAAATAAGAACGAATTTAGACATTTTTTTTTTATTTAAAAAAAAGGGTTATAATTTTGAAATATTCTTATTTACAATAGCGTTAATTTATGAAATGAGCTTCAAAAACAATGTCATCTAATTCGACCAAATACATTCCTTTGCAACTGTAGTAATATTATGGTAAATCTGTAATTATTATGGCCAGAGTGAAATAATGGTGAAAAGAATTTTCTTTCATTGTGTGAATAAAATGTTCCTCCTTTAATACGAAGCGAATGAAATTTTATCAATATACGCACGATAAATAATGGGTTTTTAAATAAAAGTTGATAAGGTATGGTTGGATTTAATCGCAATGGGTTTCTAGTGATTTTGTAATCTTCATATCTTTGTAAATTCTTCGTAAAATATATATATGCACATGAAAATATATCAATTTTTTCATGGCAAAGAATAACAATAATGTAATTCTGGACTATGCGTGATGATATTATACTAATGAACAATCTAATTGTCACTGTAGTGAGATAAATATTTATGTACAGTCAAAGTTTATTGGAAATAAGTGCCACTATATCGCTATAGTAGAAAAATCGTTAACCACTTTTATAAATTTTGTGATATTACTGCAGCAGAGCAGTAGAATTCAATTTCAATCAATTAGCACAAAACTGAAAATAATAATTTTCCAAACAATGAGACGATTCAGTGGCGTTAGTGTTTGCCTCCAATTATAAATGTTAGTTCTTTATTAACACATTACACATTATACCGTAAAAGTGAATACTTTCAAGTAAGTACATAGATACTAATGGTAGCTAGCAAACAATCATTTGGAATAAAAAGTATTTCCTATGTGTAATAAATGTTTTAATGTTTTTAATAAATATTACTTGATTGGTTAGTTTATTTACTTTTTCTAAAATTACATTTTCAAATCATGCTTAATTGTAGCATTGGAAAGGCAACCGTTATCGCAAAGTCGGACACTTTGTACTGTTGTTATTGCAACACATACACTGTAAAATCCTTAAAGTTTCGAAATTCCACTATATAACAATATGAATATAAAAGGAGTAAAATATCACGAAATCTAACCATTATTAGTGGTCCAGCATTAAGAGACATTTGATCAGGACAACATTAACTAAATTATATTAAAATTTCAGACAAATCGACTGGGAGCCATTTACCAGCTATTTTGTGCAAGCTCCTTTTAATTGACTTTTCTTTTTGCACGAAACTGTAGCACATAATAATAAATGATTTTTTTTATATAAAATAAATGTAATAATTATACTGGCAAATGCTGCAAATGAACCCACAAAACAGCAAATTAAAATAAAAAATGGTAAGTCATTGTGGTGATTAAATCGGTCACCTATTAAAAATCAAAATCCAAGGATAATCGAACAGGGTGAAAATATCTCGTTATTTTAAATGGATATACTGTATATTACTTCGACTCCGAACGTAGGCTGGACGATGTATTGAACTAGTTCAACTCAAGCAAAATAATTATCCCATAGTTTTTCCTGAAATATCGACGTTTCAGACCCCAAAGATCACAAAAAAAAAATGCTGCCCCTGATCTTGAACCATCCATCTGTACGCGTGGAGCACATTTTTGTACACGCAATAATTCGAAAACGGAAGAACGGATTGAAATGTAGCTCGAACGTTGTTATCGTCAATTTGCTATATTATACTATAATACATTATTATATTTGAAATTAGTTTTATTTGAGTGAGATGGCACGGACATACATTTTGTAATTATTTCTTGGCGAGTTCCGCAAGTCAAGAGGTTAATATATTTTGTCTACATACGAAAAGATCCAAACATTTGGATCTCCGAGAAGGTACACTGAAAAAATATTAGGAAAATGGTTCGTATAACCCGGATAAATTTCGTTTCATATGATTAAACTATTGTCAGTAACGTTATATTTATTGATATCGAGCCTTACCATTTTCTACACATTTTCTACACATATCATTTTTTGTTGTCGGAGTAAAATGTTTATTTTTTTTAACGATTTACTTCTTTCAATTAGTATGATTTATTATCAGCCTGTAAGAAAATTGACCAGATATTGGCCAGAATCTGACATAATTTAGAGCTGGTGGGTCGATTCTAGTCGAGATTCTGACCAGAAACTGCTCTCAGGGGCGACAGTTTCTGGCCAAAATCTGCTAAAGTTTGCCAAAATCTGGTGAACAAACCTTTAAATGGGACGGTGCTCCACGATCACTTCGTTCGCTCATTAATCATTTTCAATGTAATTGTGATGGAATTGTGGAGAAATTTACTATTATTGTTAGTTTTCATGATCCATTAAAAAAAAGAAGATAATATTATATATGGAACAGATAATATTATTCTTTCAGTAATAGTGTTAATAGAAATGAAAATAAATCTATATTTGGATCAACAAAGAGAATCTTTAATAATAGAACTATGTATTTATGCATCACACCTATGTGTACTGTGTACAAGATCCGTTGCATTGTATGATATACATATATATATATGCTTCCAGTACCCAACTAACCAGTCGAACGCCACGTCTTACACTCTAAAATGGAGTCATTCGAATTAACCTATCAAATCGGATTTTCTACATTTTGTTTCTACAACGTTTATAATAAAATGTGAAATACAATATATATATATATATAATTCATATATTTATTATAATTCATTTTTATTTTACTATATGTGCAGTTAGAAAATTTGTGTAGAAACACTAATTATTAATGAAAAATGATAAAAAATGTAATTTTTGACAGAAATAAGTCTACTATATTTCTTGATACTTTTCGCGATTATAAGCTAGGTGTAATTTGTTTCAAACCAATCGGTTGAAATTACCATGTTCAATCAGTTCAAAGAAAATAACAAATTTGAGCACGACTCGGTGTTGAATATTGTATTATTCTGTTTCGACTTTTCAAACATGATAATTTCATCCTATTGGAATGAAACAAATTGAACAAAGTTTATAATCGTGAAAAGTATTGAGAAAAGTAGTTGTCATAATATATTATATTATCGCTAAGAATCCGGCAACGACTTAGCACTCTCACGTATAACCATATTCTTTCACCAGATTCTCAACAAATTCTGTCATACTTTCTGGGCAGATTCTGCTAAAAGATCTGGGCAGCATCTAATAAGCCGGCCAGAACTTCTGGTCAATTTTCTTATAGGGCAGTAATTAAATTATTTGTTTATTTCAAGAAATCACTATGTTGCTTCAAGACAATATTTTCTTAATGTAGGATATAATATGCCAAGAGAATGATTTACTATAAGGAAATAAATCTTCTCTTAAACCAACGAAAGTTTATTTGAGTCAAAAACATGATTACTTGATTCATGTAATTCAATTTCAAGTAAATATATTTCGTTAAAAGAATTCTATCTTTGTTGGGTGTAGTTATTTTTCACAAATGATTTCTTGAAACCAAAGTTTTAACGTATTATTATTCACAATTAATTATCATTAATAATTATCGTTATTGAAATATGCAGAATTATAAATTAATTTTTATTTTTAAAAAAATTGACGTAAAAAATTGGTCCACATAATACATGTGCTGAGTTGAGAGACTTCATTCACAAAAATGATTAACTCTCAAAATCATAGCTTCTTTCGCTGTCATTTTCCAGTTATTCCTGGAGTGACAGAAAAAGAATAAAAAGTTATTGACTAATTAATTAACTATCTAACTGTTTCTTAACACACGTAACAACGTGCACTTCTGCAGTAATCAAAATATTTATCACCGTATTCATTTCCGCTCGGTAGTTAAAATTATATTAATTTATCTTTTGGACTTACATTTCGCGGTAATATCCCTCGAAATAGATAAATTCCAAATTACCAATCGAAAATATTCTTAGAAGGTGTCATTTTCAAAAGATAAAATTAGAGGGAGTATTCAATATATAGAAATTATCGCTAAAAACTCATTACAAAGAAATTGAAAAAGAAGGGATTGGAAATCTTTAGGCGTAAAAGCTGAAAAGGTTGATGAGAACCACTTGTAAAAGGATCTCCAGCATGCTGGACATTATGTGGAATTTATTACATGCTCCCATTTCATAATTTAGAATCCGAAAATAGTGTGCATAGTGCATTAAATAAAAAACACCTAGGTATTTAAATAAAATAAATCAAAATACATATATATGAATTGCATATTCGTTGTCCAATGTTCTTATAAAATACACATGTAAATGAATACAAATAATAAAATTTCGTGGATAAAATGATGATTGAATATGTTATGAACATTCGTTATAAACATAAATATACAAGTGATATATGTTTTAGACATAATAGATACAGCTTACTCAAATTTCAAATATCCAACAATCGATTCAAGTCCAATTATGCTGATTGAATTTAGACCGAGTATACCCAATGTGATTTTTTTTATAGCAATATTATTGTAGGTCAAATCGGTCTTAATTTACGTTATAAGAAGCGTCTAAAATGAAAAATTACTTTCGTCACCTTTGAACAAAATCGATTTTTTTATAGCTGTAAATTATTTTTTAAATCTAGATTTATATATAATAATATATATAGGTGATTCCATGTTAAATTTTCTTATCGAAAAATTAAATCACTTGGTATATTTTTTTTCAAATTCGGGAGGGAAAAATATTCGATACGGTTTTTTTTTTTATTTTGATGTGAATAGCAAACTTTTCGAGTTATGATTTTTCACGACATTCGAGACCATGAAAATACAGACCCTTTTTCAATTGATTATAACTCTGAAAGTAGTGAAGTTATGAAATTTTTGTAAAGAGATACAATTTTTGGCTTTTCTTCAACTTTTAAGTAATCATATAAGAAAAATTATTCGTTTTTTATACAATAAATAACAGATTTTTTATTAAAAAAAATGAATTTTTTTCACATTTAGGCACGATTAAAAGTGATTTTTCTTTTTTTTACATAAACTTGGAAGTGTTTAGAATACAATGCCGAAGGATTCGTAATTCGCCGACGAATGGTTTTATTGAAATTAATTTTTAAACGATTTCTGCGTACAAGCCCCATATAGCGCTGCATTAGGATTGTTTTTAGCAACTTGGTAATCAAATTCTTGTTGAACTATTATTAGATATATTTATTGCAATTATTTTGAAATCTAAGAAAAGATAAAAATTTAGTACATTTATTAACAAAAGATATTTTTCATTTTAATAATAACAATTTTTTTATTTGCCCGTTTAACGGGTTTGAAACTTACTATGTCATAATTTTCGCAAGCTGAGTATAATTTTATTTTTAAATTACAATCACTAAACGGCTCTACGCAATTTACTTTTTTTGTTCCTACAATCGTATTACAATTTTCAAAACGTTTCGCAAGAAAATTATTTGCTCTCTTATAATCTTATGAAGTTCTATTCAGAACAGAAATATGTGTAAGAGATCAATCTTGAGTTGCCTATTCGTTATATCAGACGGATACAAAAACAATAGCAGTAAAGATACTTTATTATTGCACGGACATAGAAACAATATCAATACAGATATTTACAAACATCGAAACATTAATTATTGAAAATTTAATTGTACGAGATTTTGAGAAAATTAAGCTTCCACTATACGTTTAAATTAAGACTTGTAAATTGCAAGACGACATACGGAACATAATATTCTTTCTTTGAAAGTTTTGATTTAGTTTTTGCTACCATGTTAGGAATTAACTTTTTTTTATTTTTTTTAAGTTTAAAAGATATAATAAATGCAATAAAGACATAATTAAATCAATAATAAAATTAATTACCGAGTTGTAATAAAAAGTTCTGTTAACAGTACAATAAGAAAGGACACATTTGCAACGCGCTGTGAGGTTAATAAATTAAGTTCATACCTCTTTATAGAATCAGACCTCGTTATAAATTAAATAAAAATTGAGTGAGTGAAAGTTCTAATTTATGAGTACCAGGTTGATCCAAAAACTTAATCGCTATACATTCGCAAAAAATCATTTTTATTCAATCACACTGATCAATATGGTTATCCATAGAAAAACTTTTTAATAGTAGCACAAAATTCCGTACAACATTTGATTTTAAATTCAGAATATAAAATTACTGCGGTCCGTATGCTTTTAAATTCGAACGGGAAGATTGAACCTATTCGGAATTAATTTCTTATTCGTCAAAATTCGTATTGAGTTATAATGTAGAAAATGCGTGATCCGTGTAAATAAATTAAGAAATCACTAGTAAAAAAAGTGTGATTTTTATTAATAAAATAAAATGGTCACTTTAATAACGTGAAAAATTTTTATAAAATACACATCTGCAAGGAATTTTAATTTTACGTCCAATAGGATTTTTGCTACAAGGAAATTGACTTGATTCCTATAACTTCTAAGACTAAAAAAGGTTAAATCACTCTATTAAAACGTGTTTCGCTAAAAATGTCGTGTTCGCTATATATCTCCCATGCATATGACAGGAGTTTCTTATCTAGTATACTTAACTATATCAGCGTAGTGAATTTAAAATAAGTGATGGGGCTTGAAAAGGACAATTGGTTGTTAGTTCAGAAAATACATGTTCTATAATTTATTGGTATAATTTAATACTATCGACATGCTAATCTTATTTCGTTTTTACTATATTTAATTTTTAATTTCATTGTTAACTTCTAAAACGATTTCTTATATTGTATGGCATTGGTCATTTCTATTGAATGAAAAAAGTCGTTTGACGTTAAGTTGGTATAATTTTGAATGTAGTATAAAAAGTATCTCAAAATTCAAATTCTTGACATTGATAAATATATTATAATATACGATAAATAAATGCACATACTCTGTAATATTCACATCCGTTATACATTCGCATAACTATATTTTTAGAGTTACTTTTATTTTCAACGAAACCGTTAATATAAAATACACTTTTTTGTCCCAATACAACACAATGTTGACATAAAAGTACACCAACATACTTTTTTAGTCCATGTTTAAGCACTATAACATTCCATTAATGTTATCTACTTGAAAAAATAGAATTTAAAATTGTTCTAAAATTGATTTGAAATATACTGTATATGATAAATTAACGATGGTTATATCGTAGATGCCTTTTTTCAAGCGCAGGTGAATGAATGAAAAGAACGATGTAAAAAGCATTAACGACCGAAAACGAGATTTCTTAAGTCACGGTCAAGGACGTTTCCTCTCCTCATTCTTCTCGCACTATATGCATATCGTATTTTCTTCTTTCGGTGACTGATATGTACATGCATGTAAGTATAGCGGAATGCTGGCCGGCTTGAGGAAGTACGACATAATTTTGTTTTCGTATAGTATTCTTCACCAGGATGTAATCCGCTTTACTTTTTCCCACGCAGGTGTCATGGAAACATAGCAAGAATATTAAAGTAAAGTTGAGAAATAGGTTTCTTTGATGCACTGGAAGGAAAGGAAAGCACGATTATGTGATCATGACCGAAAAGTAACCATGAAATGCCGGATTAAATAAGTTGAGCACGGTCAAGAACCACCGCATTGTTAACTTGTAATACGTTGTATTTACTCTTTTTTGGTATTACTTTAAAAATTATGTTTTTGCAATTATTCCACGAAAAATAATTGTAACATTGCATTTTTCGTGAATCGACTAGCATGAATCTTCCAGATATCTTTCGTATTTGTTATTGATTTAAAAATTAGGAAAGTGGTATGTTTCAAAATAAACAATTGCTCGCATACTTATCAAAATATTTATTGCCTGATATAGAATAATTTAACAAATACAAATAACAAGAATGTTGTCTACATTTTATATTTACAGTGCGCATTCCTTGAAATGCAAAATGGAGTTGCAATTCAAAAAGTAATTTATAAATGTTGAATGTTATAAAATTCAGAATGAGTACAAATATGTTTTATACTTAATAATCGCTTCGTAAAATATTACGAAACATGAAAGAGTTATAGTACGTAAATCTAGTTTGTACATTTAAATTGGTTCGGTAGTCAATACTCTGTCTATGGCAAGCTTATCATTCTAATTAAAATTAGTACATGGAACTATGAAAGTCGAGTAAACAAAATCGCGTTATTCAGTCCTAGTGTAGAGATCTTCAGTATATTGCAATGAGCGACAAGTGTTCGTTCATTTACTAACGTACAGGAATAATTACATTATATTTTTCATATGTACAACTTAAAGTCATTTGAGGTCTCTACATGAATTGCACCGTATCGTCGACTCGAAATCAATGGAACATTGACGCGCTATACAGTTACTTTAATATAAACACAACTTGCGTTTGCAAGTGAATCAGCGCGATTCTTTTCTCTTTTTCTTTCAGTCTTTCTCATATCTCTCTCACGTTCTTCAAGAATTATGGTAGCGCATTACGATCTGACAATTGATCGAGGTACAAATTCGAACAAGAAATCGTTCTTTTCTGTAGCTAAATTTCCGATTTTGATCTTGTATGATTGGTTCGAAACTGGAGCTATCGTATATGATTTTAAGATATTGGCTAACGTCGCAAAACAAATGTATTGAACTAATTTATATCCTAAGCACGATCTTCTTCCCGATCCGAATGGAAGAAAGAAGTCCGGTTTTGAAATTTGATCATTGATTATGAACCTTGATGGCAGGAAATCTTCCGGTCTTTCCCAAAGGGTTTCTGACATATTCAGATTATAGTTGTCTAGGAAAATAAAAGTACCTTTCTCTACTGTGTATCCTAAAAACAAAGAAATGAACGCATTACAGCATCTCTGTATAATCCAACATTTTAGTCGTTTTAAAAGTATAGTTTATATAAAAAATAATTTTTTGTCATCAACTTACCTCCGATTGTACTGTCTCTGCTAGCCACGTGGGGCACAATTGGACTTGCTATTAGACGGATTGCTTCCAAGATAATAGCTTCCGTATATGGAAGGTTTTTTCGGAATGTGAGATCAATGACGCCACCTTCAATATCAAACTGATCAAGTTCTTCCTGTGCGAGTTCTTGGACACGAGGTCTAGACACCAAGAAGCAGAATATTTTTATAAGGAGGTTACCGACAGCGGAATGCCCACCAACAATATCTTCAAGCGCGAAAAGTGCTGAATTCCAAGTCAGTTTTGGTTCCGCTTCGCTGTGTACGTGATTGATCAAATTGTTCAGAAAGTCTCTCTTTGGTTCTGATTCACTTGCTCGCTCGTTTATAATTCTTTCCTCGACGAAATTCCTTATGAATGTTGTGCATTTTTCCATCTTTCTTAACTTTCCAGACATAAATTTAATGAAACTTGGCATAAAATCGGCAGCATAGCCTTGGTTAACTTCATAAAATACATCGTCAAAATTATCAACCATAGTTGTGAATTGATTGTCGTTCCATGAGAAAGTTTTGGAGCAAAAGTACTGGGTAAAAATGTTAGCACAGTAGAACAGGATTGTTTGTTTTACTTTAATTATTGGCGTTTCCTCATTGGCAACATAAACCATGAGCTTCGAAACTTCATCTTTAATGACATTGTTCAAGTCTTCAAATGTACCATTTAATGATCGAGGAATTGTATGGACAGTTAACATGTCTCTTCTTGCCTTTTGTAAGTCTGACCAGTCCGAGAATGCAAGAGCTGTAAAAAGTAAACATAAGTTATGTCACGTTTAATTTCAAACAAAAATACTTGTACAATGAGAAAATGTTCCCGAGTCATGCAATAACTAAATACAGAGGTAAATATAATTTCCGTATTTTTAAAGAGTGTTACAAAAAAGAAATTTAGAAATAATTCCCGGCGATTTGACACCCATAGGAAATAAAAATATTTTCGACGTTTATATGAATATTATTATCAATTTTTCTCTTATTTTTTTTTATCAGGTATGAAATTCGACCGCGTCATCGATTTCTATAAATAAATTTTCCAATTAATGACGCCGGCCGGAACTTTGAAACAATAACAGCTTATCGTAAGTGCGTCGTATGATTTTATTAGAAAAATAACTAATTTTTAAAAATCGCGATTTGTTTAATAGATATCCCACTTACAATTTTCTTTGCTACCGCTGAACAGCAAATGGTATCTGATGAAGTTTGGCCTGGAATCGAAGTGACTGCCTTTAGTCACCGACACTTCCTTAATATTTTCTATTCCGCTAACGGCAACGCACTTCAAAGATCCCATTCTTAATTTGACAACTTGGCTTCTGTATTTTTTGTACAAATCCTGAAATGCTTTGTACGGGACGTCGTATTTTCCCATAATCATCAGATTGCCAATATAAGGGAACGGCGTTGGGCCGGGTGGTAGCTGGCTGTCCAAATTTCTGCGTGATTCTTCCCTTTTTTTTCGTGCATAGTCAAAAATGTTAAACAGCACTAGTCCCAACAATGCCGTTATTAAGACGTGCGTCGTAGGAGTAAATGTAATGTCCAACATCGCACTGGTGAAATAGGTAAAAACACAAATCTAATAATTCACAAACACCCAAACTTTAAAGAAAAGTCTAACTGGAATAGCGAAGACGAGTATAGTAGTTTACAGCTTCTTTTGTCGATCTGACTCGGTCTGTGTGGATAGACCCGTGCACCTCTGTCTTATATAGCGGCGTAATGTAGGCAGCACATTTACGACGTCGCCTTACCCTATACATATCGAATCAATCGCAGGACATCGGGGGTACCTCGAGCAACGAATTTCAAGAAACCAAAGGTGGAGAGGCGGGGAAACCTCTGTGAATGGTTGAAAGCGGCGAAGAGTGGGTACTAGTGATAATCGAAAAGGGCGCACCAGAATCGGGGGCCACTTGCAGCACTGGCCTTAAACGATCATTCTAGACGTTGCTCATGTGATGATGACACTCTCCTGATCCTTAGACAATTCGGACTCACTTTTAGTGACATCGTGCATTTTTAAACACTTCTTTTACCTACATTAACTTATTCAATCATTTCTATATTAAACGTATTTATTTCATTAATTCGGTGCTCGATTTTTAACTTAAAAATAATTAAATATAATATATTATATAATAACCTAAATAGAATATTTGTTCTGTCGTCTGTGGAGTGCAATTAAATCACAATAAAATATACTAGGAAGAAACGTGTTAATACAGCAGCTAATTTTTTAAAATAATTAAATCGCACTTATTTCACGATTTTTAACAGCTGGCTGCTGTTTGAAATTACTCGTAAAAAATCGATCGTATTTATTACGACTTTCATTAGGTCGTCTTCACGAATGAGTCAGAGTTTCAGATATCCGAAGTGACAACATTCTTAAGTGTGAAAAAATCATATTAATTTGTCTGAATTACAAATACTTGACTGATATTTGCACAATTTGAACTACGGTTTCAATGCATGGTGCAATTCTAGTCGTCAGCTTTCTAGTTTTCATTCAATAAATGTTGTATTACATTCTAATTATAAAAAAATATTATTTACTTCAATATTCCAACGTATAGGACTTTCCCGCATTATTTCACTTTTATATGATTTACTCATCCGTTGGAATTGAATGTTTAACCTCGTTGTACTCTTTTCTATAACTCTAACGCATAAAAAGTACTTTCGTACGTAGGTGTTCATGCCCCTAACATAACTTGTTTTAAGTACGTTCGTAATCTGGCTTGCAACTCTTTGCCTCTCATAATTGTAAGATTCAGTGTATCGCCTGCATGCATTCGAGAATGAATATCAGTAGACGGTACGACGAATACCGTTAGAAATGGCGCCAAGTCTTACAAAGATTGCGAGTGTGATATTTCGAATTTCGATTTTGCGTAGAATTTAAGAGCGGTTTCGGAGAAATAAGACTTTCATTGGTGAAACACAAAATCAAAAAATTCCCAAAGAACCATGGGAAATCCTATACCCTACAGGTGTCGTGTGTCATAATGATTTTGCTAGTGTGTGCGTAATATCATGGAGCTCTTGGCTGTACATTCTGTGCTTCGTGGAACTTCTTCGGCGAATGAAGTGTAAAACCGGCTTGGAAGATTCCGTACCATTATTTTTTCCTCAGTTACTTCCGAAGTGTACTTCTTTAAATGAAAGTAAAATGCCTAGAAAATACCAAGTCGGTACAAACCATTACACTTGATTTTTCCAGGAATAGCCCATTGATTTGTTATGTAATTATTTGGTAAGCTTCTTCAAGCTTTTAATTATGAGCTATTAATGTAATTCGATTTTTGTAATGTATTTTTAAAACTTTAAATGATATTGATATTAGTTTCGGTAATAACCTACGATAACTCCGCAAAGGATAAGTGCAATCCCCTTTATCTACTGATTTTATTACGACTAGATAACAAGTGCAAGTTGGTTGCTACTTTTTTACATGTAATAGTGACCTTCTTCGTGAAATTTAGTGGCCTAAATATAAGTTGTTTAATACCATCACAGTTTAAAATATATATGATATTGCCCCCAGCACTTTTTAACGATTGATCAGTTAACGTTTAATCTTTACAATCCTATAATCGTACTTTGAATGCTATTTTTATTTTTCTGTTATATTATCAACAAAATCTGATAGTTAATGAGTTTTGACGATTCCATGGATCATTATTGTTCGTATTTAATTTTGAAGGCAAAATCCGGAAATTGATTTTTTACTATATTTTTTTTTAAATCAGTGAGTAAGACAATTGAAGACATGTTTGCATTTATCCGAGAAGATGCCGAAGAGAGTAAGATTACTTCATTGGTATCGAAAGACGCATTTATATCCAGATTCAATTTCTGAGAAGATAGCGGGACGGTCTCTACGCAGTTGCCTCCTAAACGAAAGCTGTTGACGGAAAAAGTAACGGGAAAGCTTTCGGCGAGCCGTGTCTCTCGTATTACTCATGTATTACTTATCTTGCGTCACACATTAATCGAGTACGAAATAAACTCAGGACGAACGGGTGACGAATTTAATTTGTAAGCACGTGTCTCGTCCTGGCGCGACCTATAAAAACCGATATTCACACAACTGAAACAAAGTATGAATCTCTTCGCTACACGATAATTGCACATGTTTCTACGTATTTTTATGAATGTTAGAAATAATTGCACATTTAATGGTATCTTGGAAATATTATCAATCATATTATGGTAATGTTACTCGCAAGTCGCGTATCTTAAAAAATTACGTTCCAACGTGTTTGATGATTTTCAACCCTACTAAAAATGCTACCTTGTGCTAGGACTCTTGAGAGTTTTGAAAGAAATTTCTGCAAATTTTAAAAAAAGTAAAAAGCATCTAGATATACAAAAAATAATTATCACGGACTTTCATGCTAGTGCTAAGCTATCGTGATACATTGCTAACGCAAGAAAAAATTATCTTCGAAACATTACAACTATTATTTTTAGATGACAATTTGGAAAGAGTCTTTTATTATATCAAATTGTAAGATTTCTACTCAAAGTAACTGAACCTTATTTATTGCAATTTTTATTAGAAATTTATATTTTTAATATTATATTTATACAAAAAAAAAACAAAACATAAATCACAGTACTTATGCTTCAGTAAACCTTAGTCATGTTCGAAATTACTTAATTATTTTCAGCACCAATTGTATTCGTATTATCGATTTTGAGTAATTGGGACATATTGGAACAATGCTTACTATTAACAGAAAATTAAAGCGAAAACATAATTAAATTGAATATGTGAAAAATGAATTGACAAATTTGATGAATTGATTGATAGACAATGTTAAATGTATTGACAACACATTTCCCTCATTTAGATATAAATTACTATAAAATTACGTATAGATTAATTACAAGTAATAAAATACTGTATTAATGTTCAAATAATGTGTATTAATTCACCTAGATCAATTAAGTTCCGGATTTTACTTTTGGTAACTTTACTAAATTCTATTCTTTAACTTTCTCGAAACCAAAAGGAATTACACGACAAACCATACATCAAATTTTAAAGAGCTTATATCGAAGTGGTAAAATGTGAGTTTGTTTATTCAAAGACCCTTGAAAATGTTACGTAATTTGATGAAAACTAAATAATGTTAACATTTCGGTTTGGCGTTTATTATTTTATTTACGGGGTATTTCTACAAAAATATTGAAACTATCATATTTGAAACGGTTAAAACAGATATGTTGAAAAGAAATGTTTACTCATTTTTATACCTATTCCGTGATATAGTATTAGTACTAAACAATTGTTAAATTTAATGAACTTGAAAATGACCATCAAAATGTTAAAGAATTGTATGGATTCTTAATAGGGGACAATGGGTATTGTAATACATTATTTCTACAGGTTACACGATTTTCAGTAATGAATAATATTTTTCCTAAGTAACAATATCGTGGATAACGGATGTAAGATTTGTTAAGTATAATGCCCTAAAAAACTGGGTTATATGGAATTATAGAAGTGAAATAATATCCAATATATTAATATAGTTGAATGCTAAAAAACGAAATACAGTCAGCATAAATCCATTTATAAGCAATTCAATATTTAGAGAATTATACATAATACTTGTTTTTCACTTATAGGAATTTGTTTAATTCAAATTTGTTTACTCGCATAAGAAATGGTAATATTTTTCGAAAACACCAGCATTTTTGAATTATTGTCTTTTTTTGTGTACAAAATATCACATATTGGGCTGAATTCTCAATGGATGAGCATCAGTTGAATATAAGTCTACTTTTTGGGTAGTTTTTATACGGTCTCTTTATTTCTCATGTTAAATATGTAGAACAACTAGGTAGTGCAATACAAAACTGGGCAGACCTTCATCAGAGCAAATACACATCTAATACAATTAAAAACTTTTGGATATTTAGAATAGATGTTCCAAAAGTATTTCCTAATGAATTTGTTAAAGTATACAAATTTCGTAGTAATAATATATGCATATGAATAAGTGCATAATATATGTACGTATAATATATGACTCAATGGTTTTTCGATAACCCTGTAAAGAAGATGGTACCTATATGAAAGAATAATTAAAAATATAAAACAATTTATACCAAAAAATACTTCGAAATAAATTATTTGCTGTGGCTACTAGGTCAAACTTCAATTTTTTGATCAAAATTAGCAATTACCTGCATATCTGTTTTACAGCTAGTTTTATATAAACAATTATTTTAACAATCAGATAAAGATCAAAATATATTTTACCTTGACACATGACCGAATTATGGAAGTACTCACATCAGAAGATTTTTCAAATGACATTGATATTTTTTACTGTAAAACGAACTTCGTTGAAACCGTTGGAAAAGACAATATAATCAAGATCGCTCCACTTTATAGAAAGGATTACATACAATTATAAACCTATTTGTCGCTTTTTTGATAATTTAAATAATAGCATTGTGATAAAATTAACTCGATAACATTAGTTTTAATCTCGTTGACAATTACCACCAATTTTTTTATAATCACTCTGTAAAGTACTACCATAATTTAACGATTATATAATTTTTAATTTAATTAATGTTTTCAACAAACAGTAATTCTTTCGACCATGACATAATACTCTTTTATTGTTATTTTTCGGAAATTTTTTCGGTATTATTCGATACCAGAAAGTGAATATTGTATTAGGCTTAAATCATATAATATTTCTTGAAAAAGAGAATGTGCAGAATTATTTTGAGTTGCAAAAAATAGATATATAGACCTATCATCCGGTAACATATATACATCGTAATTGACTAATTTATTTATCCTACCGTCATCAATAATCAGTATATAGAATCATTCATTGAAAATCAAAAGTTGCACGTACACGGAACTTTGATGTTCAGGATACTTACAATATCTACAATTCATAACAGACGTGTTTCTGAAAATGAAATGTACATGGCAAAAATGTCCAAATGTTTTTAGTACGGAATGCATATTACTTACATTTGATGTAAAATAATAAAAGTACAAGTATGAAAACTGATGGGGTTCATATACACATAGTATTTGGTTTTAACGTAATTTCTTACAGTTTGCAAAATATACTTTTTATCCCGAAATATAAGATTAGACTTTATAAGAAGAATATCCATTAGGGGATTGAGACTGACACGTCATATGAGAATTTTTCATTTAGTGCAATCATGTCCAGCAATCCTTGTACCTGACCTATGGTTTTCTCAAAATCATAAAGATGGCTTCTTGCTGATATAATTTATGACCACCCCTGCCTGTGCTTCAAAAGAATTTAAGAAAAGGAAATTAACTCAAACTCCTGATCCGTCCTGCTTTCTGAAGGATAGGCCGAAAATCACTCAAATAAGATGCTTTAAATAGATATCTTGCGATGTACGAGCAGGTAAAATCCGAGGTGATTTTTAATTTGGAAATTCAATCTTTTAAATGGTATGCTGAAAAAAGTTCCGAAGACATTTTTTTCAAAATGTGGTCGAAAAGATAAGATTAAGATAATAAAATTAGTCTCGATTATACAGCAATGATGCCAATTGTTAGACAAATTATTTAAATGACATTAATCCATTCATATTTTAATTGTTTATTAAATATTATTTTATATATATTTATTTCGACCCCCCTCGTGGCCAACGTGCCTCGGTAGAGGTGGAAGATTGCAACCCCCCAAAAATATATTCTTGAAGAATCATTTTACATTTAACGTGTTTCAGCGTTTTTTTTTTAAATAGCGACGGATATTGAAATATTTAACCGTTCTCGAATAGTTTTCCATCACTGTATATACAATTTTATACACATCAATTAATAAACTATTACTTATAGATCCATTAATGAAAATAAATTACATCTTTTTGGACATTACAATGTAAAAACGGATCATGTATTGATTAAAACGTTAATTATTAATTAATTGTAAACAAATGTTTAATCCAAGTATATTAAACGTTTTTGATTATTTTTTATGGTTATTTACATTACTATGTATCTATTATCACATTAGCTGAAAGATGATAAATAAATTTTAGTTGAACTGGGTTAAATTTCAAATTAACGGGCTCGTATTTCATTGGAAAAAGCTGAATAAATAATTACACTTTTTCGAACAAGATTTTATTTTATCTCTTTCTATTTTGCTAACTCACAGGACTATTTTCGATAGTGTTTCTAGTGTGGGGTTCGTAAAGCATTATTTTCGTTTTTTATATCGCCTTCGTCTTTTTCAAATATTGGAACATTCTAGCTAATATAGATGCGACATTTTCATTATCTGCATGGCAACCTATTTATCTTCTTGTCATCATTATTAATTTAAAAAAATCAATATTTCTTCATTTACAGTAACTGGCTTGAGTCGTATTTTTCTTCTGCGCGTTTAGTCCTTTAAATATCTAATTCATCGGAGAGTCGCAAATCGGATATCTATTGCTTCGTTCCATTGAATTTGTGGATCCGATGCTTTGAGCTTAAACCAACAGGCTACTATCTAATTTAGGAAAATCCATTGCTGATTGGTTCATTTAAATATCGCATTTTTATATCCCATTCTCTTACCTACTCCGCTAACTTTAAGATAAAGACATAAAATGATGTATCATATAATATTATCGCCATCTTGACCTTTTCAAATACGCCTATATAATAGGTTCGTACTTATATTTAGAAAAAGGCCATCCCATTTTGATGTGCAGTTGCATGGGGAAAACCACAATGTGGGGATGAAACACGTGGAGTACCACAGAATGTGACATAACAGCCCGGTTATACGTTCTATTAGTATTGCCTCCATTTTGAGTACACTAACAAATATTCTTATTTCGAACTTGAACAGGCTCTGCACAACGGGGCGTCAATAGCAGTCGCTCTCATCCTCTTTCATCCGTCTTTGGTCTTCTGGAATGCATTTAATGAAATCATGAGTATGCAAATACCATAAAGATTCTGACTAGTATGTACTTTTGACATTAGGTTCATTTAATACTAAGACATCAAGTTGTACAACAAAATTTTGTTAGGAATACCAAAAAATCTATAGCACTATAAATATTATGATCATAATCTGAATTAAATTCATGAATCTGAAAGTCAAAATTAAAATGACACTCTTTCATTACTCGAAAAAAAAACTAGCTAATCTAAATCAAAACAATTTCATTTGGAAAGAATCGAATGTCGAGAATCGAAGAATTGGTATTGAAAATATTAAGTCCAGTTAGGCTAACACGCTAAATTTATTAAAAGTTTTGGGTATGAATCACTGAAAATGTTGAAATCTCTATGTTGAAAATGTTTCTTTAACTCGTGTAACACTTTAAAATATAGTTTAAGTTTACTAAAATTTGGTTAACGATTTCACACAGAATGGCAGATGTATCCTAACTAATTTTAAACTGTAATTCCTAAAGTAATCTTGCTCGTTTACAACTTAACCGTATAGTGAATTTTACAATTTTATTTACACTTGGATTTACAATTTATTACAAATGGATTTTCTAAAAACAAAGGTAAATTTTCCAATGGGTCCTGATTTATTTTTATATATACGCGCATATGCGCATAGGTATGAGGGCGTGTGCAAAATCTATAATACTAACTAAATTGCAGATAGCGTTACACTGTGTAATGCACGAATCTTTCTCACAAATGAACGAAACTTGCGTGGCTACTCCGATTTTTGTGTCCTACATTTATTGTTAGTGATTAATAAGTAATACGGAATAATTGGCGTATGTGATGCATACAAAATATTGATACTCACATTACGAAAGATACAATTTTTTATAATCACTGTAATGAAAAATAATATTCAATTGTTCGCAGCTCTGTAAATTGTGTTAGGTAAAGGCAGGAACTATAATTCTTCGTGTTTAAAACCGGATACTGTTAATGTTTTTCACATTATGGATTTGTTATGAGCAGAGACTTAATGGTTTGTACCCTCATTTGCATTATATATTTGCAAGTTTCATATATTTGATATTTTTTTTTATCAGTTGTTTAATTTTATTTAATTTTTGGTTAAATCTTATAATACAAATTTTTATTCATGTTATAAACCATATAGTCGTTGAATCCCATTAAAATGCATAATACATTGATAACGAAAGCGATTTACGTAAGAGTGCCGACATTATGGATAGGATAACCTCCTAGTCTGAACCAGTTCGGTATTCTCGGATGAACTTTGAATAGTATTGAGCTCGAAGTGAAGTTATGTAAAAATGAATGAAAATGTAACGGATTCGAGCGATGCGTCGAGACGTGCTACTTGTATAGTTACGTCAATCTACATGTGACCCGATGTCCTGCAATGCATTAAACTTTTGCATAGAACTATTAGCAACTAACACTACTAAAGTACGCTACTATACGCAGGCAAGCTTGTAAAGGAACGAAGGCATTATAAAGCGTTAGCAAGTTGAAGGATTTTAAGCGCCGCGATTATACATTTATGGAGACGACTGCTACATAACTATCTGTTCAGATCCATTCGACGGCTTCACTGCAGTCGCGACGGCTGAATCATCATGAACTCTCTGTACTTATGCTAATGAAAATAAGAGCATGGGTATGTATAGCGAGTAAGTTGCACTTCTAAATTTCCTCTTCGATTAAACTACTGCGTGATCCTTTGTGGGTATTGTACAATTTTTTACAAAATATTTTGTTCAGCAACAGTATTTATTACTTTCTTTTCATTCACATGTCTTAATGATAAATGAATTTTAAACTATTTCTTTATACCTTTATTCGCATTTGGATTTTAATTCATGAACTTATCTAAACACCTTGTTACATATGGCATTTATCGTATCTTACTGTTTTTTCTCTTTGTAATTGTATTTAAATGCCTGTATATTATTTTCTGTATTAATCTAATATCAATTGGTGATTTTTTTTTTATTTACAACTAGTACTTCGACAACCCAGAGCATAGTTCAATTAGCTTCGAATGGATTCCAATGGATAATGGTACCATATTTTTTATTGGCACGTATAATGAAATTTCTTGTTTGAAGATATGAGAAGTCTAATTCGGTTTAGATATTATCTGGGTTTCTACCATGCCACGCAGTTCGAAAGTAAAACATGCTCAAAACCAAAATAAAAATTATAAATAGTTTGGTATTATATTCATTTTTAATTGTTTACAAACCCGTCATTTTCGTATAAACACGGTTAACACTTCATGACATAAAAATTCATAATAATTAATGTAATGATAAATAATTAAATATTCAACCTCTCTTTCTTCATAAAAAATGGATATTTCTTCACTTTCAGTAACTAGCTCGAGTCGTATTTTTCTTCTGCGAGTTTAGTCCTTTAAATATCTGGTTCATAGGAGTGTCGCATATAGGATAACCATTCCTATTTGTTCCATTGCATTTGTGGATCCGGTGCTTAGAGCTTAAACCAACAGGCTACTATCTATTTCAGGATAATCCATTGGTGATTGGTTAATTTAAATATCCCATTTTTATATCAGATTCTCTTAGCTACTCTGCTGACTGTAAGATGAAAACGTGAAAAATATTACATAATATTATCGCCATCTTGACCTTTTCAAATACACCTATACTCTTTTAACTTCTTTCTTCGTAAAAAGTGCCGTTCGAAAAAGCAAGGTAAAAATAACTTAAAAAAATGTTAGAAATCTCACGAAAACTTGATAAATGTTTCATTTTAACATCTTCATAAAACATAAAATAAAATGTCTACCAAATTTAATTGTTACATTAATTTAATGAAATTACATTAATTATCCTCATTTTCACGCCTGAAATGAGTTATAGATTTAAAGTTATTATAATATTATATCAGTTGCTGATGAATGTTAATATCGATTAATTGAATTAATTAATGGAAGTACGCCATTAAAGCATATTAGACTACTAGTAAACTTTGTTATAATTTCAATACTTCATTATTTAAAACCAGGGGAATAGAAATGATGAAATAAATGTAAGCAGGGTGGATACTTGTGACTCAATTTAGTATTAGTGTCAATATGTTGTTTACCTCATTTCGTTGTAAATATACATCATGCAGTTTAGTAGGACACATATAATCGTTTCATTAGTACATATATGATATTAATCAACAATAATAATTGGTCCCATATTAAGCTATAATTTTAATTATTGACTCATTTTTTCCGGAAAACGTATGAAGTTATGGTAACTAGATGTAAATATGTCTAAACGGTACGTAAACATTTTTTTTTGCATAGCCATAAAACAACGCGTTGTTAGAGAAGTCCTGACAATGATTAAGAATTATTCCTTTTCAATGGTTTTAATATGGGAGATAACATTTTGGGAGTTGAAATGTTGGTTGCTGCATCGGTAATTCGTGAGAAAAGGTTTTGGATTGGAAAAAAGTTTAAGAAATATAGAACCCTATTTTTTCGTATTGACAATAAAATATCAGTTTTCATATTTGTTTTTTAGGAATTTATATTTCTAATTTTATGTAATTAACGAATTTCAAATCTTCTAATTAAATTTGCATTATTTACTTCGTATTTTATTGTGTTTTCTGGAAGAAACTAATTAAATTCTTTATTTCTATTGAAAATTCAACTGTTGTTTTAACAAGTTTTTTTCCAGTAATAACCACAAAATATCGATGAAAACTTCTGTTGAAAGTACTGTGAATTTTGTCGAAATTGTTACTGATAGAAGGATGAACTTCGCACTCTTTGTAAAGGAGTAAAAAGAAGGGGGAAGCGTCCGAATAAAGTTTTTTCCATACATGAAAAAGAATCGTTTCAAATGTCCTAATTAATACAAATAATATTATGAATAAAATAGAAGAAATATTAAACAAATTTAAATATTACGTAGGTAGCGAAAAGTTTAAGAAATCTAATTTTAGTTTATCATTACGGAATCAGATTGGGACACAGATCACAAAAACATGGTAGCGATAATTAAACAAAACAAAAATTAGTCATTAATATAAGTTTGTTTACTAATATTAATTTACTATTTACATATTGCAATTCAGATATAGAACATGAAGTAATAGCTTTTAATGACCTCAAAATTATTCATAAACGTATGCTCATTTTTATCGATCCAAGTGGTTGACAAATAAATAAAATAATTCGATGTCATTAAAAATTTATCACGTTATTATAAACCACATGTATCGAGATTTTCGATAATGAGAAATATATAACGTAAATTTATTGTTTTTATTTATAATAATATTGCTATCAAATAAAAATACAGCGGAAAGTATCTCAAAGTTGATGGAGAGCCAGTTACAGAATAAAACATCTCTATTATGTAGATTGCTGGAAATTCTCGTTTTAACATGAAACATGCAATTGCCATACATGCATATTAGTCACATTAGTTAATTAATAGGTTTTAACCACGGTAACGATATTATGAAGAATTTATTTCCTTAAGATTAATTTAACGATTCAGCGGATAGAAGGTTCAGTTGCCCCTGACCGATAATAAAACTCCTGTGTGAGATCAAAGACATTAACTCGGTGAGACAGTGGATAATCTCTGCAAATGTAACAAAGTGATGTAAGGTTTCTTTCGGTTTCGATTTCATAACCTATGTTTGACTTTGTTTTACCTAAAAAGATAATTCAATCTTTTTGTCTGAAATGAAATCTGCTAATCGGAAATATTACTTTGCAACAATTTATTTATCACCACTCTTGTATTTACTAAGTACGCACGTTACTCATGTATAGAAAATCTACTTTATGAAATCAATATAAATATATATATATATATATATATATATATATATATATATATATATATATATATATACTTGCTGAAATTCTTTATCATTTGTTTGTAGGAAATATCCAACATCCACAGTTTCACATTGTTTTACTGTGGCGTCATTCGAATAATTTAAATGTAAAAGATAAGAAATAAAACATTTCTTGTAGCTGACATTTTTCAAATATTTCTATGTCAACTCAAATTTGAATTTATACGAAAAAGACGTAAAATTCGGTTCTCGGCATACAAAATTCTCTCTCATGGATGTGGTCTCTAGTTCAAGTAATATATATTTAATTCAAAATAGGTGGAGGATTTTTTTATGGTCATTCAAAAAACAGAAACTTTTAACCTTGACCTTGAGTCGTAAAATATTTATGCATATATATATATATACGTAACTTTGGTGGTGTCTGATTTATATATCTCGTATTACAGACTTTATATCGTTCCATCGGGCTTAGAACGTGATGCTCGTTCGCCCGTGGTGAAATCACGATCAGTGATCAATACATTATGTAATTGACGACGAGAGTAAATACGCTATTCGTCGCTCAAGCTCGTTTGAAACTCAAATTATTTGCTGCTTCAGGAAAGATACAAGAGAAGACTCCAGGATGAATCTCATCTTATATACCAAGATATTATCACATTATCTCCATTATTTTTGCATAGACACCCACGACTTCGCAATTCTCGCTTCTTTGGTATCAAAACTCGAATATCACGTGTAAGACAAAAAAAAACAATTATTTAAACTGTTTTTCATATTCAGGATTAATCGATTTTGTTGACTATACAAGTAATTATTTTAAAATATAAAAGTAGATTCGGTACTAACGTTATATCAATTTAATGCAAATAACAAACCTTTCAAACGAGGAAATGTAATTAATAATTACTTTTTAATGCATGCTTAGAAAATAATATTTATTATATTTAAAAACCTCGTGAGCCGACAATTTAAAAGATTTTCCGAAACGATAAGCAAGTACTAACTGATGGATCGGTTAAATTCTTGGTTGATCTATGAACTAGATGAATCCTTCAGTGGAGTTTCGGACTAATCGCCTGACAACTAGAAAGTAAGAATGTGAACTAGCAGCGTGGGAGTTAGTGTAGTTTACTAAGTTTGAAATAACCAAAATGTTTATATTTCAAATTTCAACATTATTAATCGCAATAATTACATGTTACACCCCAACGTTTACTATGATCATTTAGTAATAAATTCCAATAAAAAACAAAAGTAATTGGATATCATGTATTCTGGTAAACTAATTTAATTTTCATTTCAGTGATTTCCTATATCCATTTGGCATAATATTATGATTATAAACAATTATAAACAAAATACGTTAAGGATTGTAAATACTTCGCTAATTTTGTAATTGATATGCGCACGTCTCCAATCCACAGTTGTTTCATATATATTTTGAATAATTATGCTAAGTAAGTAGGTGAGATTTTTATGCAAATCTGTAAGCTGTTTTAATCCTTTAACTTTGTGCACTATGTAGGGGAATTTGAAAAAAAATACTGATTTGATGATTTGTGTCTAGCTATTTCCTTATTTGTAAAATAAGGAAGGTTTCCTGTATATACGTCTGCCAAATATATTTTTTATGTCTTTTTTATGAAATTTCATATACATACATGTAGTTGAAAATTAGTAAAAGCGAATTGAACGTCGTGTACATGTATTTGAAATATACAATCTTAAGTGGTATTAAAATTGAAGCAAGAGGTACAGTATATTGTATTTGCTTATGCATTAAACAAAATGCAGAAATACTCTAAGACTTCTGTTCCTGCACAGTGAGCCACATTTAAGTTACCATTTTTTACAGTGTACTTTCAATTAGTACCAGCATTTTCAGTACTATTTTCCTTATTATCTTTTTTAAATTTTTAAGAAGTCTAAATCACCGAAATAAAAAATAAACAGCGTCAAATACCCATTTCTTCTAGGCAGTCAGAATGAAACCTAAGAAAACATGTCCGTATGCTTAATGGATGGATGTAGAAATCTAAGTAACATTTTTTTATAGTTCATTTAGACGTAGAGTTGTAATTGTTAAATTAAGATTTAAAGTTACAGCTGTAATTTTGGATTGTTCTGCGGGTGATTTGATAACTCCACTATTCCCAGTGTAAACCATCTAATATATTTGCACATAGAAATGGAACACGAACAAAATTTTTCTTAAAATAACTATCCTTAACTAAGTGAAAATAAGTTTTAAATTATTAATGCAGTTCTTTTTAACATTTATAATAAATAATACATAGCTGCATAATAATAACTCTACTACAAATAACCATGCATTTTTGGCAGCCGTATAAGTATGAGTGTTTCCATTTAAATAATATCTAGCATATTTCCTACAAATAAATATCTTTTATAACTTGTAGTACCATCATTATTGAAGAATAACTTCTTGATATCACTGAAATATTTATCAAATTATATATCACTTTCATAGTAACAAATACAATACGTAATTTACTAAGATGTTTATGCATATAGCGAACACATTGATGTTATTTTCGACAGGGATATCGAAAACGAACAAAATCGGTCACTGAACAAGTGCTAACTGTGCGAGAATAATCTATACATTTCTATAGTAAGTTTTTACTAACGTTTAAATGGAAAACGTCAGAAAAAACTTTTCGGAATGGAGCAATGTGTATACTAATTGTTATATATGGCATCTGCATGCTAACCAAATAATGATCATGCAGTCATCTTAGCATACTTATAAATTTTACGATGTCTAGTTAATATCTCGCCCCTGTAAGTAAGATGGGTCTTAAGATTGGATTAAAGACAGGTTTTCATTCCCAAGGGAAAATATTTTGTCACGGATAGGATGCAGGGTACGTCTGAAAAAGCCGCAGCCACTAATTTTTCTGAGTGCAATTATGTAACAAATGTAGTCTAATTTAACCAATGAAGAATTGTGTCTAACATAGCACTAATTTATGTTTTCAAAGAGAAACAAATACTTGATAATATGTAAAATTTATTTGTCTCCTTGTATGTAGTATATTTCATGTATTATTTATAAAGATTTTTTTAATGTGAAACTTATTACGAATTGCGAGAGCAACTTATAATATATGTATTTAACTTATGTATGGTTGTATAGCATGGGGGGAGATTGTGCACTCATAAAAAATTGTATTTGATGTAATGAAGGCTTCTTTAAATATGACGAACAAAACCATATCTTAACCTTAATACAACATTTGTTAACAGTTAAACTGCATTTATTAATTATAAAGAAATCATTTTATTTAGTAACAAATATTTTTCAGCTATTAATAAATGTTGTTTACAGTAAAGAAAGGCTTTAGTTTGCTATATTTAAAAAAGCGTTCTTTACTGTAAATAAATTCTTTTATCAGTGTGGGGGATTTTCTTCCGCGTTCTAGGAACCCCGAGTAGAGGCATACAGCGACAATGTATCCTCTACTCTTGTGCTTAAATGTGAATGCAAACATACAATCCGAAATATAATTATGAGACAATTTAGAAAATCCCTCTGCATGATCCGTTGTCTTTTGAAAAAATGCTAACAAAATTAGCAATATCAATTCTTTTTAAACATTTATTCCCTATTATAAACATTTTCGACGACGAAAAGATCTCTGTTCCATACTTTATTATATTTCTCTCAACTTGACTTCTTTGGTAGCTTTCGTTTGCTTGATAAGTTTTATTATTTTCACACCAATGTTTCAATTTTGAAATTACAATGAGATTCAAATTTATGTGGTAATAATTGAAAAAAGGTATACAATTGTAATTATCATAGGCGTAACGTGTAAATTATTTACATCAGATGGCTTTCCTTTCTGGAATCTTCTGCCTATTGACGTAGTTGCATTCGAAGAATTTCGATTTCGTAAGTTCACCTCGCGTCGGGCCTGATCCCATTTTTCGTAGTACGTGCGTGTAGTATGGCACGGTATGCTTGCCTTTAATTTCCCTTGCATCCACTGCACGAACTATGTCATAAGAATACACTGTTTATTGCACACCCTTTTTAGAAATATTAATTGTTGCATACAAGAATTCGGAAAGGTAGACCAATGACTTTAAAAAGCTTGATTCTGACGTACTTCAACTATTTGTCATGAAACTTACATAAACAAATTATCTTACATGCAGAAATATTTTAAACATTAAAAATGATGATGGGAACAGATTTTCGCTGATTCGCGAAATATTCAAAATCACGTTGGAATTCGCAGCGAACACGAGCTCGCCCCAGCTCTCGATTTCAGGAAATCAAAAGACTATAGTCCAAACACGTGTCATGAGAATCGCCAATGCGATGTCTCGGTGAAACAAAAGAAAGTACTGCTATTCTTAAGACGTGAGATATCAATCTACATTTTTTACTGTTCCTTTTGTACTATGGTAATTTGTTTTTAAGCGAAATCAAGGAATGGGCCAGTGTGCTATCAACATAAAACTGGCAAAGTTCTTTTGAGACATTGTGGGCGAAAACCTAAATTTAGGTTAACTAATAAATCATTTTGTGTTTTTAAATTTTGCAACAGAAGTTTATTTCCAGAGAAAATCGTCTTATAATCTCTGATGTTTTTGGAGTATATGCGCTATGTACACGCATCGTTATAGATTATGTTCAATAAGTAGTACAACGAGAAAATGATACGCATTCAATATAATAACTGAAATAAAACACATAAAACCATATATTAACACATAATATAAGTTTGTATTTACTCGAAAAAGCTTAACCTTGAAGAAATGATTTTATTTCCATCCGCATGCAATCATGAACTATCTGCACCCCTATTTCATATGTCTCTTTTAAACGGATGTATCATCTTGATATACTTCGATACTTATCAAGCACACGAGTATTTGTAATCAAAATTAAAAAAAAAATAACATATAGTGGCCCATGATTTATAATGATAACCAACAGTTTTTGAAATATGAAAATCATAAAGTTTCCTTAATGGGTTAAATACTGTTTCTTAAAAACTAAAATTTGTGCGTGATCGTTGTCACTTAAATTGATAGTTAATAGCATTAGAATGTTTCGCGACCTAATGTAACTTTTATGTCAAAGTTGTCCTTAATGATTGGGATCATTTACATTATCACAATTTCGAACTCTAGGAGCGAATCTAAAGTCGGACACGTTTTTTAGTTACACGTGCTCTTTTGCACTCGCTGTGAATTCTTGCTAAATTCTAGGGCAGGTCGGCACGTGTGGACGTATGCAACGAAACGACTATAAAGTAGGTGCGGTTACGAAAAGTATTATCATAATACATACATATAGAGGCGCCGTATAACAGGTACAAGTCCATCTCTCAAGACTCGTGCCGTTACCTCCAAGAATCGGCTCCATCGATTTTGTTTTTGTAACTCATCCCAACATTCTTGAATAAAACGCATGTTAATAGTGAACGAGATAAAAAGAGATAGAAAGTGTTTTTATGTGGGAAATCCCATTTTCATGAGCCGTGCTTAAATCCAAGCATTTAACAGATTTTCATTACCTACCACGTATATTCTTTACGCTCATTCCCCGACATCTATCATCTACTTACCGTTAATGAGATGTAGATTTAATTTTTTTAAATATCAGGTTAATGCAGAGTCATTAGTTAGCTATGTAGGACACACTCCATTTGAAACAGGAAACAACAAATAAACATATTTTTATTTTTTCGCATGATTTATTTTTGTTATTTGACGATACTAAATAATAATTTCAACTTAAAATGCTGAAATAGAGATGAGCCATTTATAAAATATGCTTCGGCATAAAACGAATTTACGAATATTTCTTAAGGACAGATCTACAATGAAATCACTGTGTATTCTATAAATTACTCTTCTAGCTAAGAATTTAGTGATATATTTTCAATATCCGAAAAGTAACCGTATAGATTACTATAGTCGTGTGAATTAACCCTTTTATAAAAGGGTGCATTTCCACTATTAATGTATGAAATCCCCACTTGAATAGCGAAAAGAGTAAAAATTCGCTATCTTTCTGGAGTGGCAAATATTCACTTTATAATGGACCAATTGTAATTTGAACAACTGTAGAGAGTACTTGTAGGTACTTGTTGCGCACCGTTAATAGTAATAATAAAAACGTTATAATAGTTTTTAGTGTCGGTAAATTTCGTTCTCCAATTATCTAGTATATCTCCCTATATATATTATACATTTGCTTCTCAGACATGATGATCCAATGGAGTAATAATTTCGCATCGCGATGACGGAGCAATAACTATATAGTAACTAAATAAAATAAATATAAACATTTTTTTCCTTCATTACAAATTTTTAGAGAATTTTTGTCATTTACGCGAATTTTGAGTATTGTCTTTTTTGTTATATTTCTCATGAATATGGGTAAAAAAATTTTGAAATTTGAGATTTTATAGAATTTTTCACGGACTTTCTCGTGAAAATATTTATTTTTAATTACCTATATGTTACCTGTCTTCGTAAAAAATAGTTTTTAAAGTTTTCAATGTTATTCTAACACCTTGGACGAGTCAACCGGAAGTTCAGAAAATTATCGTAATTTATGAACAAAATGATGATATTGAGAAAAGGAAGGTTTAATATATTCAAAATTGATTGAAAACGAGCTGTCGGAAAAGAAGGACCCTGAACATCACATTGATACTTCAGGGGCCTTATACTTGAAAAATTTAACTGTCTGTAACTTTGTCAATATCATACTGAAATGATTTTTGTTTCGTTTTAAAGAAAATTTAAAGCTGTTTTACATAAAATTAGGTATACAGCAGCATACAGATTATTTATTTAGGTAAATTTCAGCTATGCGACTCCTAGTAAAAAAAATCTGTGGCGCTAGTTAGCGCCATGCATATATTTGCAGTGTAGGTAGCAAGCGCCACATTTATTTCCTATGTCATTTTCGTTATTTTGATTATTAATATGCTGAAATAAGTGTTAATTTCATTTGAATATATAACATAAGTGCTACTGTAGCTGAAACGATTCTGGGATGATAAATTGAAAATCAAAATTGGCATATTGGAAACGTAAATTTCATAACTCAAGAGCGTATTGACAGCCGTGTTTTGGAAACGGTTTCTATATTAAAATAAAATGTAAATTCAAATAAATTGGATGTTAATTGGTTATACTTTAAAACGCCGTGGCTGAATATATGTTGTCAGCGAGCATCTTTTGTTCTGGAAAATCAAGTATGCCTCCAAAATTTATATGTTGCACATTAATTCTCGCGGTGGATGAGTCTGCCGCGAACACGATTAAAAGATTGCGTTTTACAATTAGTACAATTTTATTGGCTCCATGCTAATTACTCTGAACGTGCGGTGTTATTACGATTTCATTTCACCAAATATGCTTGGAAGAATTTAATAGAACTTACTAATATGTTACTACGATTTTATTCGATGCAATCGTAAGATTAATTTTCATGCTTCCTTCATTTAGACCAGTGCCAGTTTCCACATTTTTAAAAATTTTTTTGAATTTGCATTTTATTTTAATACAGATACCTTTTGAAAAGTACGTCTGTAGAATATGGTCGTGAGATTTGAAATTCGAATAATTTATCAAACAATTAGACCAAAGAGGGAACACGAAAACAACAATTGGCGTACAAACTTGTAAACAACCAGTAACTGTTAGACCGGACAACCCATTTTACAAACATTTGATGGTAACTTCTGTTATTTTTAGAAGTGTTTCCTATTAAAAAAATGTAACATTCGTACTTTGAAATGGCATGCAATTGTAACACTGATATGTTTTTCTTCAATGAAATCACCACCAATATCAACGATTCAAACTTAATCCTGGAGATAGTTTAACATTTAATAATTATAATTTAACACAAAATCAACAAATATTAATACAATGATAACTAAGCAAAATGTGAACGTGACAGCACATGCAAAACAACTGTCGTTTTATGAAAGTTTACGTCTTCCTACGTGTGGAAAACATTGCAGTTTACCATTAACTAGAGGTGTTACTCCGACCATGACAATACTGGGATTCAATGGTTATAGGAGATGGTTGATCATTTAAGGATTTTATGGGAAATTCTGCACACGAACAATGTAATATTACGATACTGGCATGTCTTATAAGTTATGGGAGTTCATTGCTGAATTTACTTCTACCTTGAATAATAGATGTCATGTATATAAAATGGAATTTCACTCTTGTCAAGAAATATATAGAGTAAATGTTTGCATCGAGCCTAATACATTCGAATGCGAAATCGTTCGCTAGAATGAGTTCGCGCTATGCGTATACGGAGTATAATTTTATTTTGCATCAATCAACTTAAGGATCTATGCTTTAGTTCTGAATCAACATAGATTGGGATCATGTCGTTTGGTAGCTCCTTTTTCTGGTTCGTGCAGTGTCCTCACTTGTAAGCAGGTCGACCAACAGTCGAACCTACACTTTAGTCAAAAATACGCTCAACGAATTGGCATATTGATTTCGCACATCATTATCTTAGTCTGTAGCCCAAGGTTCACCGGCTTAGAATGTATGTAATGTATAAATATTTTGTCTTTTTGTTTTTGTTCAAATATGATAAATAATAATAATGTGCCCTACAGTGTGCCAATTAGCCTGCAAAACCAACTATTATTGAATAGTTGTATAATTATGTATGCATTTGTAACTCATTAAAATTGTGATTATATAAATTGAAGTTCACACGAAATTTGCACGCAGTTGTTTTTGAGCAAAAATAAGAAAATTTTATGATTTTCAATGTTGTTTTCGTAACAATTTTGTTGAGTACGCATTTACTGTAGATTTTGTTGCTTATCGGATCTATTGATCGAAAACATTTTAAGTGGGTCATGCTGTGAATTAAGTATGTACTAAAGGTATTACCATGAGTTATAAAAATAAAAACAAATATTGATTCTTACATGGAAAAGAACACGTAGCTAAATAATTTGAAATCGTAATTCATTTATTGTTCCACATAACACCTAATAGTAAATGAATTATTTTAATATTCTGATTTCGGCTTTTAATAACTAGGACTGAAACCAGGAATATGCTTATTAACTTTTTTGGTATACTACATATAATATATGTTGACAAGTGTAAAAGTTATACCATGAGACAATGAAAAATATTTCTCATTCACCCTGAATGGATAGAATGACAATTCTAAAATTTGATTTTATGCAGTCGAATTTATAAAATTGACTATTGAGGAACTTTTTAACGTTTTTTTAATTGTTCCTGGCTTTAGGAGTATGGTAATACAAGTTCAGCTTGATATGCAATTAAGATGAAACGTTTCAGCCAATGTTGAGAAAATCAATGTATGTATTTAAACTAGGTATTCACAATCTGGTTTATACTTTTTGTAACAATCGGACGTTACATTTTGAATAATTAAACGTAAAACGTTCTCCAGTATTACACAATTATGAACGCTGCAGATACACGTGGTATGGGCTGCACAGATTTAAATACCATAATACTGTTACCAAGATTTTCAATTTATTCAACGACTAATCAAGACAAGTTTGCTAAGTCTATCTTGTTTATTTAATGCTTAAACACGGTATAATCTATGTGCTGAAATATTTCCATATGCTATGAAATCATGATAATGAAATTTATATTCAATTGCGGTAACTTAATTACGAGTATTATTCATGAGTTGTAAGTAATAACAAAGTATCGGCTTGTTAATGGCTAATTTTCTCATTTTTTTAATAAACCTATTACATACATAAGAACCATGATACTCTTCTTAACAAATTGTGTTTGTATGCAAGTGTTGAAACGAAACTAATGAGTAAGTATAAGAGCAGTTACTTTTATGGTTAACGCATTTGTTAATATGCATTATAGCATTTACGTATAAAATTCTCTTACAATTTTAATCACCCGTAGATAAGGTGTTACACCATGTTCACCAACCCTATAAATAATGTTGATATGCTATTGCGATCTGATCGAAAAGTACATATTTCATTACACAATACATAAATGAAATATTTATCTAGAGGGTCTTAAATCTCGTTTTGTCATACCTGCATAAAAACTGCACTTTTACGTGCCAGTAGAGGGGACCTCCGTCCCCTTCCCTCCTTCGTATCAATTTTCGTATAAATTTGAAACTTAACGGGTACATTTGACAACAATATTACATTAAAGAATTGTTTTATTCTGCATTATCACAAATTATAAAAATAACAATGCAAAATTGTTTAGCTACAGTTTACGAAATTAAACTAATAGTATAAATAACGTTTATGAAACCAGAATACAATAATAGTCATAATATACAATTACCGAGCATCTGTGTCCAAAGCTTCCTTAAAATAATTAAATTGGATATTAAAATTTTAGGGAAATGTCTATTAAAAAATTTGTGCGATAGAATAAAAGTTCTAAAGGATACACATTTTGAATTCAGGAAAGTTTCAGTTTGCGTATGGTATTTAATATTTTGGAGTTTCCGCGGTCTGCAGATAAAATGAAAAGTTTTAGTATTCTGTAGAAGAGAGTTAAAAATTCGTTATTTGCAGAAAGAACCATTAGATAATTACAGACATTTTTCAGGGTATTTTTATCCATTAAAGTTTCTTCGACAGACAATCAAATTCGTTTTCAATGTCGAAGTCTACTTGATAACTGATGAAAAAGTTAACACGCATTTAAATTATCTTACAGCTTATTTTGGGTAAATGATTTCAATTAATGATTACGAATTTATGCTGTCCTGAATTATGTTTTAGTATTCTTGAATAAATGGACCTAGACCAGAACACGAATAGGAAAATTATACGTCTTAAAAATCATTGTGCGACCATAGAGTAAAATAATCTGACAAAGTTAAATATTACTCAATTTATTTTTCGTGTTTAGTGTATTTCCATCTATAATGGCATGCGAGAAATATTTTTTAATTATACAATAACAAACTATAGATAAATACAGTTATACCATACGTCTATACTAATAAACTATATGAGTAAACGCTGCAATTATTTTTATTCTTTTTGACCTAATTACATTGTGTTAATAAGTTTTCCATCAGATACGACGTGAAACAATATAATCACTACAAAATAAAACCAATATGACGAATATCCAAATGGAAATCAATAGAGAAAGTTTTCTTTGACAGAGGGTTGTACTTATTATAAAAGCTTAACGAAGCATATTTGAAGATGAAAAAAGAAGACCAACCGAGATTAGCTAAGCAGATATTGAAAATTGATACCTGAAAGGAAGATTTTAAAGAGACTATAAGGGAATGCATACATCGCATATTTTACAATAAAAGAAAACTGATGAATGTACAGATAATGCTGTAACAGGGAAAGGAGGAGGTAAAAGTGTATAAGCGGAAAATTCTTAAATGGCGGCCATTCGGGTAGGAGAAGGATAAGAAATGGAGGCTGGAGAGTAGAGAAGGAAGTGGTATTCGTGGAACAGCTTTTTCTAGGTCAAGGTCGAGGCGCAAGAAGGGATGCATAGATGGTTTTAAATGTAAGAATCATTACAAGCTGCTTTTACTAATTAGTTTTCAGTTGCAGCTAGATTGATTACTGACCTAAATTGCATTCAAGTTTCTTTTATACTCGTAGCAATAAAATTTATATTGACATTAATTTATTAAATTCGTGCACAACTAAATTGCAGTTGTATTGAAGGTTAATTTAATCTGTCTTTCAATTTGGCTCTTTCTTTCATTTTTAATATTTACATTATATATGAAATTAATGTGCATCATTGTGAATTCTAAATCCAAAGATATGAGGTGCAAATCTGCACATACTAAAAACATTTAAAAAATTCTATTTAAGTGATGTTTGAGTTCATAGTTCGGAGATACATATATATATATATATATATATATATATATATATATATATACATTTAAGAATGGAGCATCGCCCATGTGTTGTGTAAACTAATCGAAATAGTTTGTATAGAACAAGTATACATCAAGCATAGATCCTGATCCTAGAAAAAAGTCCCAGTTTGTGGAGAGCACAAACTTGTCGTACAGTGCATAACGAGTTGCAAAGGGTAAACCCATGGGCAATGATTCTGTCGTTTTTAAGTATTCTTTTTTTTACTAAAATGTGTTTGGTAAAAAAAAGACGAAACATCTATCAAAAACGACAGAATCATTGCATACACATACATACATACATATGCCAGAGATGATTGTTTTAAAAGGCATTGTTAGTGTTCCTAAAACGGCCGCTATGTAAGGCGCCAATAGAGATCTGACATGGTGAATAGGCATAGGCAGTGCTAATCAGCTGTTCGTTCGATTTCGTATCGTTTTTGGGCTTTTACAAATATATGTGCGTGTATATAATTGACAAACTGTTTTCCAAACCTGAGTTGCATAAATTTTGCTATAGATTCGATCGATGGAATGCTACTACTTTGAGCTCATACTACTTTTACTAGTAAAAGCTCCCCGTTAAACCGGTGAAAGATTCTAGATCTTTCTGAAGCCGGACATATATTCTTATAAAAATCAGAAAGAAGTGTAAATATGAAATAGAATTATTCTATATTGCATGATTATAAATTGCAATTCCTATTAAATTACTCTTTCTTCATCGATATCTGGTGTGAAGACTGGACTATAAACAAATTTAACTTAACTTTTTCTAATCTATACAGTTAACGAAATAAATAGAAGAATGCATAAATAATATAACAGGCGCTAGATCTTCGGGAGCATCAGATCACCACGCCCTTAAAACAACCTGTTTATCTATGATGTGCTTTGGTCAACATTAATGGAGCCCGAAAGAAGCAACCTGGTATTGGCAGAATAAGGTTCCTGCGGGTTTTCTTGTATCACGATAATATACATGAATGTAGCTGTAGAAGAGCTTAAGCCCAATTCAGATTCACATATAAGGACCGGCTCTGAGTGATACAAATTTGCAAAATCCAGGATTATAAATAAACCAGCTGCATGTTTCAATCTTCTGCGTCACAACCCGACAGCACACGAAAATTTAAAAAACGGGCATAGAGGCATTGAAAATATTCTATTGACTTTAAATACGGGAAGATATAATATGTATGGTGATTTAGTAGTACACCGTTCAACGATGAATAAAATTGCCACTATACGTTTACGGAATGTATTAAAGATGCTAGGTATAAGTACATTTTTCTGTAATATTCGTTATTCAAAAGTCCATAAATGTTTCAGACATATTTTCACCAATAACCCATATATGTAACTATTTGAATGGCACATTTTATTTCTTGGAAGCTTTTAGCTATAAACATAAATACTAATAGCACCTAACACTTTAAACCAATACATCGAATACTTCATTCGTGAATTTATTTTTCATATTTTTAAAATAACAATCCCATTATTAAGATTGTTATCAACTTTTTTAATATAACCCTTTTTTAAATGAGATATTCGATAACTAATGTTTCCACAGTTTGCAAATTAAGTCTGTTAAAATGGCAATGTACTTTTATCTGTTTTGATAATATATATTAAACTTTTAGCTGTGTAGAGGCATTAATGATAGGCCAAGACCGGCTTAATTCGTTCGGGCCTAGGCATGCAAATTTTCTCAATTACAGAATTGACCTTGGAGGACCGCCTGGGATCACCGTTAGAACACGTCACTTGTAAAAAGCATGTATGCCAAATGGTTGTTTTGCACTTCTTTCCGTAATTTATGTGAACATTAATTTAATGCCATCAACTAAGTTTATTATTATAACGCAGTATTAATTGGAAATAAAAAACGATTCGGTAACAAAAAATAACGTTCCAATATTCTGGCGCCTCCTAATTACATCCGCGATATATGTAAACGATCGGATGTATTAATCCCATTATTATTAATGATACCTGAATTTAGTAGATTATCTATATGTACAAAAACGCGAATGTGTATTTTATTCGGGATTTAATGTGACAATATATATATAATTCAAGGGGTTAGAGAAGAGTGTAGTTGTCTAATCAAGCTCAAACTTTCACTGATAGCATGAACTTTTCTTTATCGACGTTAAGTTTAATAGTTACATGATATTACATGTATATTCGGCATTAATTTGTCGGACAACAAAGTGAAAAGCAAGTTAGACAATAAAGTGAAGTTCTACTGTACTTTTTTAAATATAGAGTATTCAATCTGATTTGGAGTTTCAAATAAACTAGAATGCTTGTAAATTGTGAACTCTATAGTGGTACTTAAAAGTTACATGGTCATGGATTTAAAATTTAATATGGTGTAAACAAAATGGAGATCTTTTCGACAGTTTTTTTCTTAATTAACGCCATATTCAAAGTTCCCATATCTATAGAACAAACTATTAGCAAAAAATATGTGTCCTTGGGTTTTCCATACTGCATGATCTAGAATCCAAACTTAATTTCAATTTTAAAATTAAAAAAATCAAATATTATAATTGTATTCAGCGACACTACAAACTCCTAGTGGGAATTTTGTTATGTTTTAAACAATTCTCAACTCCCACATGGGATCCGCCATTTTTAATGTTTGAATTCGAATTTATGACCATTGACCAGAGAATAAAAGAAAACATATATTATTTTTCTAGCAGTTTCTGTAGGACGTAACGTTATTTTAGAAAATCCTGGACAAAGCCTGCATTTCGTAACCCCATATTAAAATATAAATGTATCTGCGCAACTTTCAACTACCGAGTGCAGGATTTAAATTATTTCCATCTTATTTGTAGAGATGTTTAAAAAGTACCCCGCAAAATTGATGTTTATACATATTTTTGTCAGAATCATGAGCATATATATTTTTTAATTTTCAACACTGATCGTAGGAGCCAGTCCAAAACCAACCCAAAATTAGTGGAAATAAATATTTTCGATTTTAAAAAAAATTATTTCGTGCGCAAATTATGCATTAAAGTTTAAAGTAAAATTATAGTGCATTTCTCTTAGGCTACCTACCATTTGTAACTTTTCTCCCAATACAGATGCAATCAAAAGTTTTGCTTTACGAAGTTTACGTATAAATTAATCAATTGTAACAATACCCGTTACCGACCTTGTTATTAGTAAAACTAATTTGACTATCTAGTCTATGGTTTTCAATACAGCTAGGTCACAATCAAGCCAATGCAGGAGTCACCATGCATTGAAATTACCGTGTTCGTACATATTTATAGTGTACCTTTTGGTAAAGGTTTTGCATTTACGCATCAAATCATTTTTTACTTATGGCTCCATTTGATCTATAATTTAGAATATTAATAAGATACTTATAGAATAAGCGCAGGGCAAATATTTAGCATCAACAATTCAAAATTATGCACAATGCAAAAATTATGATTGTGTGCAAAAACCAACATCCGCAAAGATTACATTTAAATATAGCATATTGCATGAATAACTATGTGCGTATTTAATCATTTTGATACATGCACGTAGAATAATCAAGAATGTACAAAGAACAAATTATTAGTGAAAATCAACGATGTTTAAGTCACTGGATTACTAAGATGAACTTTGAATGATTAAATACCTTATTCGTCACAATAACGAACTGTTTATATTAAATTCCTTAAGTCAATACACTCTGATTCACTGCGGTCGCGTCATTGATCTCATAACGATTCGATGCTCGGTCAAGGACAAATTTTGACCAGCATTTTCCTGTTACGTTATCTCCTCACAAAAACTTCTTGTACTTGGTAATACGTATCAGTCAAAATGTTAGTGTCATAAACTCCATTTTTTATATACGTCATTCATAATTTACCCACAGTTACAAGTCCATTATGTTCGATATACATTTTTTTTATAAAAGAACTATATGTAGTATGTCAAACATTTAAAAAATAGTAATTGAATTGAACATTTATAACGTATCATATGTAAAACAAGGGATATTTGAATGTTCTCTGTCAATGTAATAGTGCATGTTTGATAAGACCTTTTTAATTAATGTTTGAAAAATATTATTTTTCGGCTTTTAACTATATATTCTGTAAATATTATGTCAATATCATTTAGATTCACTTTATTAAGTTCATCAATTCTGCAATTTTAAATCATTTGGTGAAGCTTCGTAGTTTGAAAATGGTATGCACGTGATTTATCATTAGATCGAATTCTATATATTTGCATTCGCATCTGATTGAAAATATAACCAAAGTTTCGTAATATACGCCGATTAACATCTCGCTGTAACACTTGACCTCCTTTTCAGATGTGTTCTCAATACACTATTGAAATTACTATATCTAGGATCATTTAACAATGAAAAAGAATGACATAAGGGATTAAATATATTTACTAGTGCTGTATAATTTGTCAGTTAATTGACATTTTAAAATAGATTTAATAAATTTGTTTTAAATTGTATGTTTATTAATGTGTTTTTAATCCCCAATACAAATATATTAAATGTAACCGAGCCTCAGAAACTGATGCATTCCAGAATCATTTCAAATATGTTAAAAATCCAAATTCGATTAAATTGATGACGAGAACCACAGAAAAACCTTAAAGTAGTTTTTAAGTTAACTTTTGTTTGACTTTTCCAGATTTTATTAAGATATTTCAGTTTAATTAAAATTACTTAATATCAGATCAAATATACATTTTTGTTTAGTATATTGTAATGTAGTAAAGCAGCCGTATTTGCTTATATATTGTATATGACTGTATCAGGTATACATAATATGAAATATTTAGATTTAATTTGATTAGGTCATCTGGAATTTGCATACGTTTTTGTATTGAACACTATTACTTTAATTAATACCTTCTTACTTAATTGTCTTATATTTTGTAAGCAAATGATATGTATCCTTTTGTATTTCAATGCAAACTCTGCCTATGCTAACCCCTTCGCTGCGGCGAGAGTTTCACAAAAAGTGCCCAAAATGCGGGAAAACAAATTTTTACTGTAACTTGGTATATAGGGTTGTTTTGGGATGCCGATTAGGAATCTGAAGTCAGATTTTATAAATTCAAAATGGCTAATTGAATATGGCGGACAAATTTTCGAAATTCCAACTACATATTTTGCTTGATATTTTTTCTCGGGGGTTTTCTGGACCTCGAATACGAATTTAAAGTCAGATTTCGAAAATTTAAAATGTCGGATTCAATATGGCGGACGCCTTAATCGAAATTCAAACTGATTAAGAATCTTATGTCAGTTTTTGCATGTTCAACATTGCGGCAATTTGTTATTCGTAGGTCCTCTGTTGAGCACAGGACAATTTTTTGTTGCCAGACAACAATGCTGCTCGTTGTAGGTTGTTAGAGCAATAGAAACACTCTCATGATTATTCATAAAATATTTATACCGAATTTTTTGTTTGTACCAAAAACTTCTTCGATTCTTCAGCTATAAATCTATATTTTTAGTTTTTATAGATATTTTACAGAGTTTATTATCTATCCAAATTATCCCGTGTAAATTTCACATTTTTTTATGTACTCCCGAGTTATCGTGTTACACGTGGGACTAAACACTGATTTCTGGAGTTCAAAATTTTACAGTTTTTATTTTAAAAACCGAAAATATTAAACAAAAAAATACAAACAAAAATTTAAACAAAAATATAAAAAATATACAAAAGATATAAAAAATGTGCACTTTGAAGACCTTTCTCGAACCTCCCCGTATAGAAAGTGACGATATTGAATTTATCAGTTTGTTTTGTAACCATCAGTAAGGGACGTCTAAATATCCATGATAGACATACATGCATATGTTAGTCAGTGAGTTAAATCTTTTCAGAAGCACTGAGTAGCATCGGACCACCTCCTCGTAGTGAAGTGGGTAAGTAGATATTGTATATCAAAGCTAATGGGGGAAGGCTAACATCATTTTCTAAAAAATTTACCCGCGGTATTGGATCCGCCATTTTGAATTTTCGAAATATATCTCAGATTTCTAATCAGCAACCTTGAAAAACACTGAGTCTAGCAAGTTTCAAGGAAATTGGTTCGATTGTTTGAAATTTTGTCGGCCATATTGGATCCGCCATTTTGAATTTTTAAAATATATTATCATATTTGTAATGAGTGACCTCGAAAACTCCTGAGTAACAAGTTTCAATCGATTTCATTAATTTTTAATGCAGAAATTGATCTAATACGGTGTCTTAGCTCATGACAATGATTTTACAAAATCGTAAAACAACATATTTTAAGAACTTGTTTCTTAAAATACTCTTTTTTTTGACATCATTTTTTTTGTAAAAATCAACGGCGTGTCGTTCGGTATACCTTAGACTGTATAGAAATGGTCGAGTTTTTAAATTGGATACTTATTGAATTCATTAGACTAATTTATGTCACGACAAAGATTTTCATTTTGGCCGCAGTCAGAGAAAAGTCCTAAATGACAAAGGTTTTTGTCATTCGCAGCGAAGGGGTTAAAATTTGGAAGTTCATATTTTCGTGCAGTTTATTTGGATGCTGTGCCCAGCATAGAATATAACGTATCCGTATACGGAGCCCAAACATTTTTCTAATGTCACACTAAAATTTGAAAACAACATTGTGGTAATAATTTTCCGGAAATTTTACATTATACGGAACAAAATATTTGTTTAAGCCCGTGAAATTCAATATGACACACTGTTTTCAGTATTTGGAATTTTCGCACTAAAATATTAATTCATGAACTGACAACGTAAATATTAACATCGCTGCTGACACCGATAATTCTGACAATAGAATTTTTTAAAGCATTCTGCATATGGCGTTTAAAGATGTAGTAAAGTGTACTAGTGCCACCCAACGTACTCAGTAATTCGCACGTAGAACAAAAAATTGTCTACCACTGCTGTGTAGAGCTTGATTCCTATACTTTTATAAGATTAGCGAAGACAGTATAGAAATGGCAACAAGTAGTTAGCAAGGCTGTTAAAAACTGATAGCTTATACAGAGTTAACATTTTCAACTAATTATTTGTTTGCTGTAGCTAATATAATGTGCTATTGCACAATCAAACTTGAGTTTATACAAATTTCATACGCGATTGATACAAAATAAGCAATAGTTGAGAATGTTTTCGAAATACGTATACACTAAGGTGATTCACAATTTAAAAACAGGGATTTAAAAAAACCCCATGTTCGAAATTGACTTTGTCCTGGGCAGTCATTGAAAAGGAAATAAAAAAACAAAAATTTTGAGCCCTTGCTGAACTTGATTGGTTAATATTTAGAGGTGGCGCAATGACTTTGAAGTTGTTATTTGCATTTAAATAGCATGGGAAATACACCTCGATTCAATTATTATTTTTATATGGAATAAGGTTGAAAGAAAAATCCCCAAAAATTCATTGGTACGCAAATAACTCTCACCTACCCCAATATGGTGGCAAATCATGTTTTTCATACACTATTTCGGAGTTCAAAAATAATAATTGAGCCGAGGTGTATTTCCCATGCTATTTAAATGCAAATAACAACTTCAAAGTCATTGCGCCACCTCTAAATATTAACCAATCAAGTTCAGCAAGGGCTCAAAATTTTTGTTTTTTATTTCCTTTTCAATGACTTCCCAGGACAAAGTCAATTTCGAACTGGGGTTTTTTTAAATCCCTGTTTTTAAATTGTGAATCACCCTAGTATACACGTACATCGGAAATAAATATATGAAATACCTCCGGTAATTTTAATAACCAACATACGGAAAGCGCCAAAACTAATTGTTCGTATTTTATACTTCTCTTTGTACAGGCATTTTATTAATAATCCCTATTTAAGAATAAAATAAAGTTAATATAAGTTAGCCATTATGACATGAAATTTTGTTTTTGTTTCATATTAATAAGTGATTTTTAAGAATGTGTACTCTATTATGTTTTTAGCAATATTTTCGTATTCACACTAAAAAACACCTTTGTCTAAATTATTGTCGTCTTGTGATATTTTTATTGTAAAATATAATTAAGAGTCAGCCAACTCTTTATCAAGTGTAAGTAATTGTCAATTCAAATAAATTTCGGAGTAATATTCCTAATAAAAACACAGTAATCAATACTACAGTAAAAAAAAATAGTTCGAGTTATTGCCTTGTCGATTCCACGAGGATATATTTGGTATTACTGTAGCGGAAAGCTTTTTGCGAGCACGGGCACGAATAATGATCGGTACCAGTTGTCAGGAAATCAATTTCCATGCGGAAAGGAACTGTCGTTACGCCTTGCACGTAAACACTACATAAAAAGGTTACTCTCAATTCTCACCTATTTCGAATCTTCTGGAAAAGAAGTTGTTAATGAAATACTATTAGATAAGACGCGTATGCAATGTAGGACTCGCTTGCACCCCGAAGCAAAGATTTTATCAAATTACGGTACTTGATTACGTGACGTTTGATAATGCCCTCATGTTTTTGTCGAATTCCGAGCAGCGCCTGGAAGTAGGTTAATAGCATTTTCTTCCACGAGATTAACATTGAGTTCGTTCGATCCGGTTTCTGAATCAGCTCTGGCAATATAAATCGGGACCTGTGAGGTTCCTGCGTTCTTCATTCAGTTTGGCCTCTGACGCAATGGCTGTCAGAACCCCTGTAATTCGAAGAACTGCATTCCGTATGAGGATCGCATTTTTTTTCTTAATGCGCGGTATATATAAAAAACAGCCTTTCATGTGAATTGCACCTCCACTGTATTTTTCTATTTCGTAGATATGATCTAGGCATTTGTGCCCATTTAATTGTTGTTTTGGGCCACGATTTGTAGTAAATATATCCTTTTATCGTTTTATATATTTTCTTTTGAACAGTTATCCCTGCTTGTAGCGTGCCTTGATTTTTCAAGAAAGATTCAGAAATAATTGATGAATGAGGTTCTTCTTCCGTTAACGTATGTCGAAATTATAAATGTTAATTAGCGCTAAAACACGTAAATAAGATTATAAATTTTAATTTAAAAACATTAACTCTCACAGGCTTTCAACACCTGAATGCAATGTTTTTTAAACTAACTCATTATTTTGTTTTCAAAGAGGATGCCCCAGATGAAGGAGGAATTTTTATTGGCCTGCATTCTACTACTGTTTTGGTTTACATAAGTTCCCCTTTCACCTTCGTAAATGAATCCATATCTTGTGGACCACCTGTTGTAAGGGGTGTTAGGAACTTTTTTCTCAAAACGAAATTTTTATTCTTTTACTTTATTTAGAATGTTATTTGGTAATGACCTTCAGATGATAGAAACTATTATGGTGTTCTTTAAAGTGTTTTTGTCATTGTATTCATTTAAAGGTTCACGCTTTGAAGACTCGTTGCGTCCACATTTTGGGCTGATTTTTTGTTGTTGTAATCAGCAACTTGTGTTTACCACACTGTGAATGTAACAATTCCAAATACAATCCCCTTTCCGATTGCACGCAGAGGTCTAGTACATTCAACAAATAAAGCTGTGTCTGAATAATTTGGCATTTGTCAGCATAAATTTCATGATATTATTTTCCATTCCCTTTACATCTCTAAATAACTAAGACATTAACAAAAAAAAGATTCTGTTTGTCAAAAAGTGGAAGATATATTCCTTCCAATTTGTTCGATAATCTGACAATGATCAAAAGTAACTGACATAGAAGGCTCAGTTATTTTCCACGAGATATTCTTAAGGATATTGAAATTTTGGAAATTTTCCATAACCATACGAGTCTGAATATTGCTGGAGTCATTCTACGCATTCAAGAATGTACAGTAATTTATAAATGATACTAGAGAACATCACAGTATTAATCCACATTTTAAATATATACACGGAAGCGCCAAAGACATTTTTTATGATTAGAAATACTTTAAGACACATTTAAAAAAATCAGAAATCATTTTAATTTTCCAGGTACAAATAATTTTTCGTTCTATTACTTGCATTTTATTTTTAACATTTTTTCTTAACTACAATGTGTTACTTCTTAATTATAGATGTTATCATTTTTCAGAAAATGTATATTCTATGAACATTTCATTAAAATGTTAAAAAGAAATTTAGTTTTTCTTAATGTTTGATCTAATCTATAATTGATTTAGCGCTAAAAGAAAAACAAAAACAAATTTAAAAAAATACCGATTATTATTTTTATTTACAAAGAAATGTTTTTGTGTCGTTTTTGATTAAAGCAACAATTTATATTTCGTATTAATATAATGTAATTACATATGGGTTCATTAATCTATATGGTTCAATTGTATAAGCTTATGTAAGAGATTTGTTTATATATAAACTACTTGCCGGAACTGCAAAGTCATATACTCCCATTTTTACCCCATTCTCTATAATAATCCGAAACGTTTTATATAACTAACTAATTAAATAACATTTAATAAATCGACGAGCAGTAATATATTATTTATACAAATTTTCCTTATTGGTTTTTAATCATTACCATTGAAAAGGCATTTTATGAGAAATATTACGAATGTCGGCGTCTGCGGTGTATGTGTTGGATTTAAATTATCTTATTCACGGTCTAGAAATAAGCCCTCGGCTATATTACAATGTCTTTTATGACATTTCCAGATTACGTTTATTGTATTTAAATAATGTCAAAAAGTAATTCCCACGAATCAGAAAACCTACTAATATATTTATTACTTTAGTGGTGTCATTCCAAAATATAACGTTTCCAAACCACGCAGTTTGCGCAGTTTACACTTAAATTTAATAAACGTCACAGTAATATGTTTGTTTCTAATATTTATATTGGGTTCTTCCCCAAGTGTGTTATGTAATATCTATTTACTGCATAAACCGATAGCATTGACTATTTTACCATTGAAAATCACTACCTTGGGGTTTTCGGGCATTACTAAATACAAGTGTATTTTTACTGAATATGGTACTTTTACTGAAGAAGTTCATGTCCAATTTTTGAGTTGCATCAATTCATTTTCGATATTAGGAAAGTATATGACATTGCGTTTTGGTAACAATTTCAAAATTAAATCCTATCTGCGCATTTTCGAAAAGGCGTAAAAATGCGAAGGAAAGGAGACAATATTAAATTATAAACCGTTGTTTACTTAATTGCTCATGTGTCAAGATTCCTTTTCGATTTGCAATAACACATTTTAAACTAAATTTTATTACATTTTTAAGAATGTTTCCAAACTAAAAAATGAATATTTACTTAATAAGAAGTAAAAGAATATCAATAATTTAAAAACGCCTTATGATCTACAATAAAATCGTTATAATGTCCTCAATGTTTCGGTCGACTACCGTCAATTTTCAGGTTTTCTTTATTTTTTAAATTACTTTTTATTTTTAGTATATGTTCTACAACGAGTATACGAAACACATGCAAAGAATATTGCACAGAAACTTATTATAATTATAGTCCACCATACTAATATACAACTTGAATAAATCTGGTATTCCAATGATTAATTTCTTTGCAGTTTTAATCTTTAAAAATGAATTACTTTAAACTAGATGTAATAGAAAAGTTATTTTATGCGAACATTACATCCAATTATTTCGGTAATACGAAAATTCAGTTGCACATTACTCTACATAGCAATAATGTTATTTTAAAATGATATCGAGGTTGGAGTAATACTTAAACTTTCATAAGGATTGCAAACATGTTTACATGTTTGAAAATTTTAAGTTTTTACGGATGTTTAGGTTTTCTAAGAGTAGGATACGTCTCGAATGCTGCCGTAACGGGTATTCTGTGTCACGGAAGCTTCTAGAAAATGCGATTACGTATTCGATTGCGCTTTTACCTTCTTCCTGCATTATCAAAGTGTATGACGTGCATGAACTACATATTGACTTACGGGTATGCGTTACGCGGCCCTATTGTCAATTACAAATTCGAATTTCAGACAAGCGTAAGATCAACGGTTTAAAAATAGTTGTGTCCCACATAGCTACTTTTACATTATTGAATTTACTAGGAATTGGCATTTATAGTCACGTAAGATTTTATCAAACGAAAATTTACTCTAAGGAAGCGAAATAAACTGAAAAATGTTTAGAAATGATCAATTCAAGAATATATATTTCTAATTGCATTTGTTACATAACAAATGCAATAAATGAGCAAGTATAGTTGCCAATGATGAAATATTTGTTCTAAAGGAGAGAAAGAATAGAAACCAGTAGTATGATTATTATTATTATTTATTCAATATATATTGGAAATACCCGTTAGTGTACCTATATATACATTCGTAAGATTCCTATGCGCTTTGTTCATTTCAGGTGAATTAGTATTTTAACGCGAAACATAAATAGACTTTAAATGTTAATTTACAGCTTTATATAACGAAATACAATATATATTTATAGATGTCCGTCATTGAGATAAAACAGCCCCGAAAAACAACAGGTGAACAATTAATCTGGGATAAATGAGGGAATGTGTCAATAATTTTTAATACATTTTCTTAGTAGTTATTGTAAGGTATTGATAGAAAATGCTATTAATTTACTTTTTTAGGTCAAAAGATAAGTGATAATTGGAAGTAAGACATTTGATTTCTATTTTCAATTTTAGATTATGCACCCATTGTATGCATGTATCAAAGGAGTAGGAATATTTTTTTCGTAATTTTTTACTAACTTCTCAGGTTAGCACATGTTTTATTACTAAACATCATTTTTAATTACAAATTTAATAATTTTGCAATAATGCGATACCAACCAATGGTCGAACATGTTCTATAACTTAAGGCATCACAATAGTGGTGGTATAACGGAATATGAAAACCAAAATTAATAGGGAAAAATAAACTAAATGTACTAAGCAAAACTACTTATGCAGAATTTTGAGGATTAGAAAATAATTATAATTCGATAAAATAAAAACATAATTAAAGGAGCATTATTTTATACTTATTACATTACTTGGTATATGCAATAATATATCGATAAAAGAACATTACTTTGAATCTAATAAATCTCCTCAAATTCATTGTAAAGTGAGATTCCCTCTTTTGCGAGTGGAATTTTAGTCGTAAATAATCCAAATTTGTTCGTTTTTAAGAGTGACTCAATTTTCACTCGAGAATATTTCATATTGTCATTTATGATTGCATGGTAAAATTGGCAAAGGATAATTGCAAAGAATTTGCTTTAATGTAATTGAAGGAAGTATTAGGAGACACAAGTAGGATATTTCAGGGGATATATACAGGGGATCTGAGAACTGGGCAGTAATACCCAGAGAGATACTAACTATTATATTTCAAGCAAATCTCTTAGAGACTCTTAAAGTTACAGAATTGGTAAAACTCGATTTGCGAATGCCAAACTTTTTGGCCTACATGTCTCAGTTTTTATCGAATATTGTCAGGGTTTAATCTTCTTTAGCTAATTAGCCAAACAATTTAGACGCGAAAACCTCAAAAATCGATATTTTCCCCTTTTCTATGGCTATACAAAAAAATAATCATTGTAGGTCTCGGATATAGATTATAGAGCTTAGAAATATCTATACTTATACGTAACGCTTGCAAGTAGATTTGCATCATTTATACCCCGAGAACAAAATCTAGTGATATTGCCTGTTAGTTGCCAAATTTTGAATAATTTCAACTATATTTTAGTTGAATTAAATAAATGTTGTTCAAGCGGTATCATAATACAGTTGGCAGAAGTAATATACATGTGAACTGACTAAACATTTAGTTGCTAATAGAAAACCACGTATTTTAATATTTATTCAATGTTACTTCACTTCATTCAGTGTATATTAAAAACATTTTTTCTGCGCAAGATAGCACTAATGAGTTTTACCAGATTTTCTTTTTTTATAAGTGATAATGATAATTAGTAATATCGGTATCATGGATTCATGTTCATACCCATAAAATTCTATCAACTTTTATTCTTAAGACATGTTTTAATACGACATAAAATTCCTGTTAGTTGCAGTCAGCAGATTATTGGTCAGCTTTCATTGTTTATTAATCTACGTTGAATAATTAACATGGAGAACGCGATAGTTAGGTACATCATTACGCGTTGGTGGTACAAGTAACAATAAAAATATACTAAGCAAATTTTAGTGTTTTTGCAACTTGAAATAAACCAACAAAAAGCTGCTTACCATCCTTAAACACTACTTTCTTCGTTCATTTTCAAACCTGCATCAATTTTTTTAAATCCCGATGACTGAGCGTTAGGGATGCTATTCATTGCCGTCCAAATCACAAATTGTAATCACTAATTAGTATGCGAATTATAATGCAATTTTTCTATTTGGTACAATGATGATATGAAATTAATAAAACCACTTATAAAAACTGTAATGGTTTTGCAACTATACGAAGAGAAAAGATATAGTTTATTCAACCATTTGCAAAAATAAAACATGATATTACAAAAAATAGTTAAATTAACAATCTCTATAGTATTTTACAGTATAATAGTAAATTTTAAATACTCGCGAATAGTAAATTAAATGTAATAAAATTGCTTAACCAATAATAACCACTTGTTATAGCAGAAATTGTTATTGTATGGTATATTTTATAATATTTTTAATTGTAAAAATACCGTACTATTAACGAAATCTCATTTTGTGAATTCCATATTATATTTTACTATTATGTTATTCAACCATTTCTACGTTTTTTTTAAGATACGTTAATCTTTTTTGTATCTCCGCGCGCTACACAATGTAACTTAACCATTATGACGATTATTTAATGCTTCAATGATGATTACGTACTCAAAAGAATTTTTACAGTTGGTTTTCTATAATATCAAAAAATGGTCTGATATTTTAAAACTATAGATCTTTGTGAAATTAAATTATGTTATAACAACAATCATAAAAACCATTTCTCCTGTAAGCTTATATTTTCAACATATGACTGTTGATGGAAAACATGTGAAAGAACAAAGTGGAGTTAAATTGATAAGTGTGTAGTAAACAATATTTTCGGCTCGCATGAGTGTCACTTATGTAATGTTAACGTCTCTTTAATGTATAAGGGCAAAGAGATTAAAGAAATGTTGTACCGCGTAGTTTTTATAACAGCATTTGTCGAATGGGTGGACCTTCTTTGTCCATGAAGATGTCTTAGATGGCCAAATCAGGCACAGCGACTTTTTTTGCAGTAACTACTTTTCGTTGTAAATGTATCTTGATTTTAAGGTTTTAACTATCATTTAATTAAATTTGTTTCTTTTTCTTGAACTGCATAATTAATCACGTATTTTAATGAACCACTCAATTGCATTCCCTACATGAAAAATATAAACAACTTATGACACAATACGCAATGCAATTTGTATTTTACAATGTGTTTACTTTCTCAGTTCTCGGTATACTTATATACGTGCATCTACTTGATTCGCAAACCGTTAGAGTTTGAAAGCAATGCACGACCGCGAAATGATAACTGACGTCACCAACTGGTAATTCCGCACAGCCTCGGGGCGAACGGGACCGTTATATTTGCATTCGTTTTATTACATCACATAAGAATTCAAAGTATCCACAAACTTTCTTTGAGATGCGGTTTCATTTTTACTGAAACGAAATCTGCAGGGAAAAAATATGTGTACCAGAAGAAGTTACGTTCACTATCGATATGTTTTTGATTTCGGAAATTTTATATACGTAATCATATCATATTACATTTCAACAATTGTTTCAATACACATATTGGTAATTATTCTATATATTATGAGAAGAATGACTGGAAATGGACATTTGAAAACAAACTTTTATTATTCTGTAATGTAAAATAATTGTTTTAATTACTAAATTTGTTGTCATGTTTACGGAAAACTGTGAATTACCATTTAATTGGAAACTGTTCGGTAATGGATATTAAAGTACCATTTTTACGTAAAACTCATACTTTTCGCAAGTATTTTAATAGCCCAGAATACATCCTCAAGTACTCTAAGAAAGTCGAAATGAAGAGTCCACGTGAAGATAAATACGTTTGGCACCAGATGACAAGGAACCTTTCGTGTGTCCGACTCCATTGTTCTGATTTGTTAAAGTTTACCGACTAAAACCCTAACCTCCCGTGGCCCTCTTTAATCCATGTGCGTAGTCTGCAGCACACACGTGACTACGATAATCATCTCGACCTCTGCTGCAGGCTATAGACCTGGATATTTCTCATCTGTAACCACTGAATTTACATTTGAATTAGTGTTTATTATTGCTATTGTTATTATTATTATTGTTAATTTACATAAATTATTTTAATTACATAAATTAATTAAAATAAACATTTATAATTTTCAGAAAATGTTACGTTTGATTCAATATTTTGAAAATCTACTTTTGGAAGTTATAAATTCAAGGTAAACACCGAATGAACAAAGTAAGATGCATTCATTTTTTAGTGGAAAAATTTCGAAGCACTTATCGGTTTATAATCCTTCTCATTTCATTAAACTCGTTAAATTTCTAATTCTTAAAAATGAACTGAAATATTTGTTTATCTATAAGACCTGGTTATAGGGCATCATTCAAATGATAACTTCTAATACTGTATAAAGTACATATTATTTGAAACGTTATAATACTGTATAGAATACATTCATAGATGCTATGTTGAAAATTATGAACCTCTACCTCAAAAGTGTAAATACGTAAAAGCAATTATTTCATATTAAAATATGAAATATATTTTAAAATGATTACAAGAAACAAATGTGTTGTTAAACATTTTCTCACTCTCAATGGTCTTACCGTTGAAGAAGATTTTGTGCAAAACTTATTGTATAGCCGTCGTACGAATTAGGTACTACATAAAAGTTATCAAGTCACAGGAAACCGACAAGCTAACTAATGGAGGAAAGTGACAAGAAAACTAATGGAGGAAAGTGACAAATTTACACCTAAAACAATATCGTTTCTTCTTTTCGTATAAACCCTTAAATCTGGAAAATACTTCTAGTTATTAATTAAATAAATTTTTACCCCAAGCAAACATTCTAACTGAATGATCAGATTATGAACAGATATATGTGATATAATAAGATATGTATTATCAAGCATTCGCGGTTAGTACCAAATCACTAAAAACATCCTCCAGAGGGTGTTACAACCAATTCATAACACACTGAGAAACTAATTAACGAAAAGCAATGTAAAATATTTGCGAGTATAAAATTGTGATTTTATGAAATTTTATATGGATAAATTAAAAAAACTGTAAGTTAAGCATTCGAAATTGAATTCTTAATGATTTCTAAAATATTACGCTCACAAACACTGAGTTTCTTAAAAATTTTTTTAATTCCGATTACTTTAATTTAAAAAAAAATATCCGAACGACCCATAAAAGAGGCCTGACTTAAGTCTGTCATGAGGGGTGTATGATCAAACATTAATATCTCATTAATACATCATGCCATTCGCCATCAAACAAATAAAACAATTACATATAATCATACAGACTTTCATCCAGTACTGAAATATTAGTAATGACACACATCCATTTTCAAACAAATATTGGTGGCTGACAAATGACGCAAAACTTATAGACGAACTCCGACGAAGACTGAAAAGGAAAAAAAAAGTATCAATAGAATAACAATAATGTAAATAAAAATATACTAATAATACAGATGGCCAGATGCCTAAATTAGCTAATTCACGCAAACCCTTTCTTATTTTTATTTCTTTTTTGGTTGTTTTTTCTTCGGTCTATATATTAACGCCAATTTGTACTTTTTCCGGCCGATAAAAACAAATATTGTATGTAATTAATCAGCGTTCTAATAACAGCAATCAACGATAGTATGTACATAACTTAATCCAGCGAATATTACAAGACGAGCACCTCACATGGTCATGTTTTGTAAAATTTAGTAATTTTAAGGCTTTTTATTATAGTCATTTTGCACCAATTAGTATATAAATATTGTAAATACGTAAAGAAAAATAAACTATTTTTACAAAAAAAAAAAAACAAAATCAAACATTTTCCTGATCAAATTCTATAAAATACATTCAGGTACAATGCCTTACATGGATTATTTCTGGATCTAGGTTAGATCAGGCATTGATAAAGCATACCTAATTTAATAATTTAAGAAAATATTAAATATTGTAGGGTGTAGTCCACAACATTTTTAAATTTCAGCGAGGCGTAACAAATGCTCAATAGTACTCTACTACATTATTTAATATTATGATTTTTACTATTTATATTTAAATTAATCTTTTGATTTAACCCAGTAGAAGCAAAATGTATTTAAGAAACTTATATACAATAAAAAAGAAATGAAAAATTGTTAAAACAATTATTGTATATATATCTCACTTTCAAATTTGGCACTGTGGAATATGCGAGTCTCGATTATGTTATATTTCTTTGGTCCTCATTTTGATCATTACCATAATAAAAAATGTTGAATTTTTCTTGTAAAATTTGCATTATTTCTGATAGTATAGTCGAGTTTCTGTCATCAGAAAAAAATTGCTAGAAACATTAAAAGTTTATGCATCACAACAACATTGTAATTTGCTCGTCATTGATGTCCATCAAATGTTTAGTTATTATTTAATTACGAGCATAAAAATACATTTATTTGAAACGGTGACTATTAAAATGATATCAAAAACATTTCTGTTTTTTTTAAATTACGTTTATGCCTGTCATTATTTATAATATCTTTTGCATTATTTATTAGCTGAACTTACACACATTTATGATTTTTTCATTTATCTCCAGGATTAAAGCTGTTGAAGTTAGGTATTAAGGGGAGGGTATACTCACAAAATCAGCTTTATGAAATACACTTTAAAAAAAAAAAATATGTCTTTGTTCATTTTTGAGGTGGAATTCAGTGGCGATAAAATAAAAAATGTCACGATTTTTGAACCCCAAATCGTAACTTGAAAAATAATTGTTTTTTCGAAAAAGTGCTTCTATATTTTTCTAAATTAATTTAAAAACTCAAAAAAATTAAGTTGAACATAAAAACACATTTTCTAAATAATTACGGATGGATTTTAAATAATTCAATTTTTTTAAGGGTCAAAAAAATTGTTTACACTTTTTCTTTAAGCACCACTGAATTCCACGTAAAAAATTACTCAATACATAATTTTTTCAAATTTTTTAAAAGTGTATTTCATAGAGCTGATTTTGTTTGTATCCCTCCCGTTAATAATATTGAAACAAAAGCAAATTGGTATGAATCGGATGTCATAACATTAGCGCCGCACCTTGAAGGTTAAATCATCATCTTGAATGCTAAGAGAAAGTGATCATCAAAACTTAGTGAATGTACCCTGATTTTTTTTATATTGGTTTTTCTTTGTTTTCAAAAAGTTTGTGGATTTGCGATTTACTAGGAACTATCCAAGCACTACTTTTATTTTGTTCAATAGACTATTTAAAGGATCGTTTTAAAATGGTATATCATACTGAATATCTGGAGAATACCATTGATTTCAATAAACTCGTTTAAATTGCACAGTTCGTGAAAGGTAGGTTAATAATAATACTGTCTATTTTATACCAAAAGGGAAGACTCAGCTATAATAACATTCAGTTTAGTTGCTTCGAGATAGTTACATATTTTTTCGATTATAAAAGAATTAAAATTTATTTGCACTATGATTAGGTTGGAGAGGAAGTTTGTGTATTCAATTATTTATTAGTAAATTTTATTCGTGAAATTATAGCAAACAACTTAATAAATAAAACATTGTTGATAAATAAAACATATAAACTATCCGATAGCCAACGCCATTGAATACACATTACATGTTTTATCGATCAAACAAGGATTCGTATAACACGAAGGAGAAGCAAACGTACGATCCATAGATTTCCTGTGTGCAGTAGGGAAAAATCAGCGGACCAGACGTGAATCAGTTGTCATGGTAAGACGTATGTTTTGTTTTTCCTCGTTCGGCTGTGGTTAACTGCGCATTTCTGGCGTTGACAGGTGTATTGCATGAGAAGCAAAACGAAGAATTGGCATTAAATTGTAAAGATGCTTGAGATTGATGAAAGTTGCTGTTACTTAGAGGATAATTTAGCAAAGGTATTATCTGAGAAGGAAGCAATTATCGATAATAATAAAGCAAAAGCTTTAGAAAAGTTGGAAGAAGAATTTGGAAAAGTAAAATTAATGAAAATAGATGAAAGTAATGTAGACAGTGAACGTGAACTGAAAAATTGCAACGGATCTGGAGACTGTAGTGCATCTTTAGTAATGCCTTTGACAAAATGCGAGGTTATGAATATTATTCATGAGAAAGAGGAAAAAGACCTTGAAGGGGTTACAAATGTGGAAACATTCAATAATGAAAATAAACCAACACTGGAAGAATTTCAAAATTTACTACATTCTGACTGTGGTGAATATAATAGTGATAAAGGATTTCATAATAAAACAATATATGAATCGGTAGAGAATAGGGAGCTTGTATTAAATTCAGAGGATGTAATGAACTATGACTCCGACGTAGCAGAAATTGTTAAGTGTGATAATCCAGAAGTCAATAATGACGATGTAATAGGAATAATATCTGAATCCACAAAATATAATGACGATGAGCCAGAAAATATTATTGAAGGTAAAGTAAAAGTAATAACTGATGAGATCGAAACGGATATGGATTTGATTAAATCTGATAATGATGGAGGTTACGTCGATTGCGAACTCGATTTTAAAAAATTAACAAACGCTGATGAGCGCCCAACTGAATCTGAGGATTCAACAAACCGAGAGGATATGTATATTGCTGATGACATTGAAAAACAAGACGTTCAAAATGCAGAAAACGACGAAATTCATGGAACTGAGGTAATGCTAAGTCAATTCGATTTAACACAAGTCGCAAACACTGATGACCACCCAACTGAACAGTCGGATTCGATAAAGCAAGAGGATGTGAATATTGTTTTTGAGCAGGAAAAACATCCATCTGACGTAATGCTAAGTAAACTCGATTTAAAGGATTTTGCGAATACTGTTGAGCACGAAACTGAACCCCAGGATTCAATAACGCAAGCTGACGTGAACTATATTCTTGCGGAATATGAAAAACAAGGCTTTCAAAATGTAGAACATGAAGAAATCCACAGCACTGAGGTAAAACTGGATCCACACGATTTGATCGAATTTGTAAACACTGAATGCCATCCGACTGAACCTGCTGATTCAATAAAGCAAGTGGATGAGAATATTGTAGATGAAAATGAAAAAGACAGTTTTGAAAATGTAGAACATAGCGAAATCCTCAGCTCTGATGTATTGTGTGAAGTTTCTTTTGCAGAATTCATAAACACTGAAGGGCACCAAAATGAACTTCGGGAGCCAGCGGAACACGAGGATGTAAATATTGCTGATGGCCAAGAAAATCAAAGTTTTGAAAATATTGAAACTAGCGAAGTCCACATCTCTGACTTAATACTAGATAAACCTGACTTAAAGGAAGTCACAAACACTGATGCTACTAATGAGTACTCAACAAAACCTGATGAATCAATAAATCAAGAGGATGTGAGTAATCTTAATGGAAATGAGAAAGAAGGTTTTGGCGATTTAGAAAATGAAGAAGTCCACATCTCCAACGTAATATTGGGTAAGGTCTGAATCAATTTTATTTAATACTATTTTTGATTCAATTAATTGAATTATTCCGATTATTTGTAGCCATTGTTTTCATCTGCAATGATGATATTCAAATGTACACTTGATAAATTGGGTTTGACGGACTATTTGCTTTTGTAAAATTTGGAATAACCGTAATGATTTGTGTGATTTCCTGCCAAAACTGATGTAACTCGTGATATGTTCTGTGTGATATATAATATAATAACATTACAGTATTTCAAACATCCCGTCAAACAAAATTTATCAAGTATACATTTTGGATATCAGCAATGCATAAACCATCGTGGGATGGACCGAACAGATTTAAATTATTTCTCAGCATTCAATCTTAGACTTATATTTAAAAAATTTAACGAAATAATGGTCAGTGAAGTTATTTAGTAATAATATGACAGGATGAGATGAGAAAAGTGTACAGGATGATACATGCTATTTTTCCGAGTACATTAATCCTTCAAATTTCAAAATAGAACTAGTAGCCGACATGTCTGATTTTTATTGAACTAATTGCTTCTAAATACGTAATAAACGCGTTGTTTATTAAATTATAATAATACTTTATTTCAGTTTTAAAGGAGTGGATACCTGATAAGGTTCTTCATGCGTCATCGGGTGGGGTATCGGGAATGCCATACAAGCGATATATTATTTCGCCTTGATTTCTCATATTTTGAACACATTATTTCAAACATTTGATTTGCAACATGCAGGATATCGGAATATGGTAAAGATTCAAGAGAAAGATTAAATATTAAAATATCGAAAGTGTTTGTCGAGTGGGTCTCCATCGCAATGTTTTTCCCCTTACCCCATTCGAAATGCACGCGAGTACACTTACTCTCAATACGTATACTTTTCATAACAAATTAAATAATATATTTGCATAAATGAATTTTTCGACATATTATTACAATGGTTGAACAAATTATTCGTCAATGATATCGGAACAATATTTAAACTCTGGTGCCAGTCCTATTTATACGTAGCTTATACTATATTCATAATACATAGTTTGATAAACCAAAATATAACTACAACTTTTACTTTTCTTGCCTGAACGTTGTTCCGTTAATAGGTAAATGTGTTTTCACATTTTTACGTTTACTGATTAAATTGTTTTCGAGTATATTAAATTTTATCTGTATAATTATTTATATCTGAACCAATAATAAAACGAAGTGTACTCATTGGCTCCAACAATAAACAGAGGTCCTCGCAGGCGCTTCGAAATGTAAAGGCGTGAAAAGTTATAGATATAGGTTTTTTATCAAAGTGTCAGGAGAGAGAGAGAGGGGGGGGGGGGGAGAGAGAGTTACAAGATTTGATATTTTGTCACGTGAAACGCCTGTTTTACAATTATTCGCACGCCACGCTTTGGCTCAAGGATTAAATCAATTTTCATGCCTGGGTTGTAAAAATATAATAAGAAACTAAAAAAGACACTAAAATGTTGTATCATTCTACTGCATATTATGTTGTCCTCAACTTCATATTAAATATCTCAATTGTTATTTATATATTATTATAGAAACATTTTTTATATTAATTTGTTTTATATTAATAGCACTTCATACTTAAATTTGTGTGATAAATAATATTCCCGTAAATAATTTAAGAATAATGTACATTTTTCCCGCGATCTGATCTACTAAAAATACAACCTAATGCAATAAAATAAAATATAATATATGGAAATTGAGCAGTAGGCAACAATTGAGAAATTTTGTTTCGCAGAATCTTCAGAAATCCCTACTGAGATTATTGAGGAAAATACTTTGGACGAGTTGACACTCGATGACGAATTTCATATTCCACCACCAAGACCGAAAGGAAAAATATACGACTTTGATGAGCAGAAACACGGAGTGAGGTAAGAATTCTTAGGCACGCACAAAGTAAAATGAACACGAGGAAGTAAAGTGTTTTCAATAATCTTGAAAATTAGGTTACATATAAAAATATTAATTGCCATTTTGAATATGTAATTTATTAACGTTTATTTTCCAAGTATTTTTGGGAGATAAATTATGGTAAGGAAATCTAAATTATCATAATATGGCCAAATATACCATTTATACTAGATTTATTAAAAGCCTTTTAGTGTGTATTTATAATTAGTTATTACGTATGCCACTCCAACAATAAATATTTTCTTGAAAAAAAATTATCTTATAAATGACTCATGATACCGCGAAAAAATTATAATATATATTCTTTCTTCGACTATTTAATGAATATTGTGATCAGTTTGTGTGTAATTTAATTTTTTTAATTTCATCTTTTTACTTTCCTCTTGAAAGAAGCAACTACGTTTTATGGATATGGGATTTCACATACTCTATATTTTACCCCTAATTTACGTTATCATAAAAAAGACAAGTTAATAAATATGGCGACATCTCAACATATTTGTATTTAGTGCGATATTTGTCTCAAAATTAATTTCCGTCTTAGTGGCAGTAAAATCTCATTTTACACCCGAATTTGCGGTAGTAAAATATAACAGGAGTTCCCTAACATTTGAAGATTAAATTTGAAAGATAATCTTGAATTTTATACTCACTACGATTAAAATGTTGTTCGTATCACCGGTGTAACTTTTACCCTCTGAAAGCTATAATCCGTTACTCTCGGAGCTGCCCATCGGAAACGTAGATTGCTTACAGGTATAAAAGTTTAGTCTAAATTTCTGATATGAAAAAATATATTTTCATCGTCATATTTCGACAATTATTGTTGTTAAATATTGACAAAACCTGTTTGAAGTTTTTTCACGTGTATGTAGACAATTTTGCATAATACAGTAAATAGAATTTCTCACACTCGGCGACGCTCGGTTAGAATGGCCACTTTCAATGTATTAGGGAGAAGTCTCGGACAGCAAAACAGACAAACATTCCCCATGTACTTGCCGGCCTCGCCTTCGGCTCGGGTGGCAATCTAGCACGTGAGGAGGACTTGTCTATTTTCTTCCCCATGGTGAGAAATATAATATTTGCTCCCTATATTTCGCGAGCAAAACCGCACATTCTCTCCCTAGGGAACAAAATAAATATATTTGGGCGCAATAGTATACAGTGGAGAATGCTTGTCTGTTTTGCTTCCCTTGAATACGATTTTTCTTCCTAATGCATTGAAAGTGACCACTCTAACAGAGCGTTGCAAGGTTAGAATATGTTACTTTCGATGCACGTAATAAGAAAATTAAGTTTATCGCATTCTGAGCTCAAAATAGTGATTTTCTGTCTATATCGCGGGAGCAAAATAGCATGTGCAACGAAGGAGAATAGGTGTCTCTGTAGACTCATGCGAAATTCCGTCCTCGGTTTGCACGGGCGTCGAACTCGCACTCGTCGACAAAGACCTATTTTGCTCCCAAGTTGCACAATAAATATCGTTTATCATGTATTTATAATACTATAGTAATTCACAAAGAATTGCAGGATGACGGAAGAGTTCATACAAAAGCATTGCAAGGAGCACCGACTGTACCATACGCCATACTTGAATGATGTTCTTTATCTACATTATAAAGGTTAAATGATCATTCACATAATTACCATAATCTCTTTGAAAAGTTGTGTACTAATAATTTAATAACTTTGATATTGTAAGTTCATTACACTTTTTCATTTTAGGTTTTTCCTTTATTGAAAATATAGAAAATTACACTGGACTCACATGTCTCTGGTTGGAAAACAACGGAATTCGCGAAATCGCCAACCTAGAAAACCAGACGAAACTTCGATGTCTTTTTTTGCACAATAATTTGATCAAATTAATAGAAAATCTTGAATGTCTCGAAGAACTTGATACGATAAATTTGTCTCATAACTTGATTAGAAAAATAGAAAATTTAGGTCAGTGGTATTATTGTTGAAATCTATATAACGATTTGTCATCCGAAGTATTTTACATATAATTTTGTCCACACAATTTGAATTTCAGATAGTCTGAAGAAGCTGAATACTTTGAATCTATCTCATAATTATTTAGAAGATGTTGGAGACATTGAGCATCTTCGGCTCCTTCATTGCCTTTCAGTACTAGATGTGTCACATAATAGAATTAAGTCAGAGGATGTGGTTGAAGTACGTATAATAACACAATCTGAACTCCACATATATTCGGAGCAGGACATTTTGGGGCGGCCGTTTTGGCGCCGCTGCTTTTTTTTAAGTAGCAAGAGGTCCATAAATAAACCATGTAATGCTTATTCGGGTCATTTTTTTGCCCCTACTTCCCCACACGTAATATGCAGACATCAGCCTGACCCCCCCCCCCTCTCTCTCTCTCAAATGTTACGAAACATTTGAAATGTATGTAAAATTTAAAATATTTGATTAAATCAGATGTGATATTTCGTAACAATGGTGACCGGATTTTATTTCCTAGGAAATAATTTCTAGGAAGCAATTTCCTCGGCAGAATTTCCGTGGACAAAATTTCTCTGTACAGCCATATTCTTCTAGGCACACTAAGGATACGCGGAGTCCTGACTGGTTAGGTTAGGTTAGTTTTAGGGCACGCATATGATTTTAGGGATTATTAGGAATATGCATAGCTCTGGATAGGTTAGGGTAGTTTCGCGACGTTGCCATTTCTCCAATTCCCCTATTTTACTGTACGAATTTTGATCTAAAATGATTGGCAAAAACCACAGTCAAATAGTCTGGCGCCAAAACGTAAGAGCCAAAACATCCGGCGCCAAAATGGTGGAGCCATAACGTCCTGTCGGCAAAACGGCCGCGACAAAATGTCCTGTACCCCATGTATAATATTTTCAAAAATTAATAAACTATTGCTTAAGTTTTCAAAATTACGGAGAGGTTTTCATTTTACGAGGAAAGATTCCAAATGTCACAAAAATGATTTCCATTAAGATGGCTAGACCCTAAAAATGTAAGTCAAAAACATAGTTGTCACGTGTTTTAAAGGTTGAAATGAGCACAGACAATTTTATTGCATGCGTAATTTATTTTATATAAATAATTATTATTTTGTATGGATCGGTGTTTCGTCCCAGGTCTGCTCACGGACTCGTCAGTTGACCTCCGTGAAGTTAACTGGCCATTGTAACGAAATCGATCGAAAATGGCGTGAATCGTTTGCGAATGATTGGGATTACCGATTTTTCGTTTGCGACTTCGTCGTTTTTGAGTTATTTGCAAAAAACGACATGGCCGGCTAACTTCACGTTAGCATTTTTAAAAACGCAATAACTCGGCAACCAATCGACCAATTTCGCCCAAATAAGGCTTGATCGTTTGCGATTCGTTTGCGAATTATGAATTACAATTGCTTTTTCCGATAAATTGTAAAATAAAAAAAATAATTCATCCTACATGTCCCTTATATACAAAATTCATTAGAAGGTTTGCGATTTTTTTGCAATCCGTCTCAAATGTCTGCGATTCGTTTGCAAATTGAGAAAAAATAGCAATCTCCCGAATATCATAATAAATAATGCGAAAATAAACGAATTATCGAAAGTTACTAGATCCAGCCAGCCTCGATATACAAAAACCATTAAAGGGTTTGCGATTTTTTTTGCAATCGGTCTCAAACTTTTGCGATTCGTTTCGAATTGAGAAAATATAATAATATCCGGAATATCATAACAAATAAGGCGAAAATAAACGAATTATCGAAAGTTACCAGATCCAGCCCGCCTCGATATACAAAACCCTTTAAAAGGTTTCCGATTTTTCTGTAATCAACCTCAAATGTTTGCGATTCGTTTGCAAATGATTGCGATTACCTATTTTTCGTTTGCGACTTTAAGCAAGTTATTTGCGAAAAACGAAATGGCCGGCTAACTTCGCGTTCGCATTTTTAAAAACGCGTTTACTCAGCAACCAATCGATCAATTTCAACCAAATTAGAGTTAATCGTTTGCGATTTATGAATTAAAGGTTCATTTTCCGCTAAATTGCAAAATAAAACAAAAATTGTCCTATAAATCCTTTATATATAAAATCCCTTAATTGGTTTATTTTCGCACTATTTCTGGTTATATTTGGAAAATTCGCATATTATCTCAATTCGCAAACGAATCGCAAACGTTTGAGACCGATTGCAAAAAAATCGCAAACCTTTTAAGGGATTTTGAAGCGACCGTGAAGTTAGCCGGTCATGTCGTTTTCCGAAAATAACTTAAAAACGACAAGGTCGCAAACAAAAAATTGGTATTCCCCATAATTTGCAAACGAATCGCAAACGTTTGAGACGGTTTGCAAAAAAAATCGGAAACCTTTTAATTGTTTTTGTATATCGAGGCGGGCTGGATCTAGTAACTTTCGATAATTCGATTAGGTTCGCCTTATTTGTTATGATATTGCGGAGATTGATATATTTTCTCAATTCGCAAACGAATCGCAAACGTTTGAGACCGATTGCAAAAAAAATTGCAAACCTTTCAATAGTTTTTGTATAACGAGGCGGGCTGGATCTAGTAACTTTCGATAATTCGTTTATTTTCTCATTGTTTATTATGATATTCTGGAGATTGCTATATTTTCTCTAATGGCAAACGAATCGCAAACGTTTAAGACCGATTGCAAAAAAAATTGCAAACCTTTTAATGGTTTTTGTATATCGAGGCGGGCTGGATCTAGTAACTTTCGATAATTCGTTTATTTTCGCATTATTTATTATGATATTCTGGAGATTGCTATATTTTCTCTAATCGCAAACAAATCGCAAACGTTTGAGACCGATTGCGAAAAAATCGCAAATCTTTTAAAGGATTTTGTATATCGAGGCGTGCTGGATCTAGTAACATTCTATAATTCGTTTATTTTCGCCTTATTTGTTATGATATTCCGGAGATTGTTATATTTTCTCAATTCGCAAACGAATCGCAAACGTTTCAGACCAATTCCAAAAAAATCGCAAACCTTTTAATGGTTTTTGTATATCGAGGCGGGCTGGATCTAGTAACTTTCGATAATTTGTTTATTTTCGCATTATTTATTATGATATTCTGGAGATTGCTATATTTTCTCAAATCGCAAACGAATCGCAAACGTAGGAGACCGATTGCAAAAAAAATTGCAAACCTTTTAATGGTTTTTGTATATCGAGGCGGGCTGGATCTAGTAACATTCGACAATTCGTTTATTTTCGCCTTATTTGTTATAATATTCCAGAGATTGTTATATTTTCTCAATTCGCAAATCAATCCCAAACGATTGAGATAGATTGCAAAAAAAATCGGAAACCTTTAAAAGGGTTTTGTATATCGAGGCGGGCTGGATCTAGTAACTTTCTATAATTCGTTTATTTTCGCCTTATTTGTTATGATATTCGGGAGATTGTACGACGCTGCAGCTAGCAGCCGCGAGCAGCAGCCATACGAAGCGCGCCCAGGGGCGAAACAGAGCGCGCGGGGCCCCTATGAAAATTTAGCGAAATAACGGCCGTTTAAAACGTTTAAATGGCCTGGTCACCTCAGGAACTGTATTGGAAATGAAAATCATGTTATAGAAACGCTAATAATAATGTTTAAATTAATATTGTTTATATCGATTTCCATAATATGCATCTAACTTCTGCTGGAAATTGTTTATAAAGCTTAAATTTTGCAGAGATCTCAGAAACAAGGTCAGAAACAATAAAAATATCGTTTCCAAACAATACGCAAGTAGCAACAATGATTAAATTAATATTGTTCATATCGATTTCCATAATATGCATGTAACTTTCGCAGGAAATTGTTTATAAAGCTGAAATTTTGCAGAGATCTCAGAAACAAAGTCACAAACAATAAAATTATGGTTTCCAAACAATACGCAAGTAGCAACAATGTTTAAATTAATATTGTTTATATCGATTTCCATAATATGCATGTAACTTTCGGAGGAAATTGTTTCTAAAGCTGAAATTTTGCAGAGATCTCAGTAACAAGGTCAGAAACAATAAAAATATCGTTTCCAAACAATACGCAAGTAGCAACAATGTTTAAATTAATATTGTTTATATCGATTTCCATAATATGCATCTAACTTCTGCAGGAAATTGTTTATAAAGCTTAAATTTTGCAGAGATCTCAGAAATAAAGTCACAAACAATAAAATTATCGTTTCCAAACAATACGCAAGTAGCAACAATGTTTAAATTAATATTGTTTATATCGATTTCCATAATATGCATCTAACTTCTGCAGGAAATTGTTTATAAAGCTTAAATTTTGCAGAGATCTCAGAAACAAGGTCAGAAACAATAAAAATATCGTTTCCAAACAATACGCAAGTAGCAACAATGTTTAAATTAATATTGTTTATATCGATTTCCATAATATGCATCTAACTTCTGCAGGAAATTGTTTATAAAGCTTAAATTTTGCAGAGATCTCAGAAACAAGGTCAGAAACAATAAAAATATCGTTTCCAAACAATACGCAAGTAGCAACAATGTTTAAATTAATATTGTTTATATCGATTTCCATAATATGCATCTAACTTCTGCAGGAAATTGTTTATAAAGCTTAAATTTTGCAGAGATCTCAGAAACAAGGTCAGAAACAATAAAAATATCGTTTCCAAACAATACGCAAGTAGCAACAATGTTTAAATTAATATTGTTTATATCGATTTCCATAATATGCATCTAACTTCTGCAGGAAATTGTTTATAAAGCTTAAATTTTGCAGAGATCTCAGAAACAAGGTCAGAAACAATAAAAATATCGTTTCCAAACAATACGCAAGTAGCAACAATGTTTAAATTAATATTGTTTATATCGATTTCCATAATATGCATCTAACTTCTGCAGGAAATTGTTTATAAAGCTTAAATTTTGCAGAGATCTCAGAAACAAGGTCAGAAACAATAAAAATATCGTTTCCAAACAATACGCAAGTAGAAACAATGTTTAAATTAATATTGTTCATATCGATTTCCATAATATGCATGTAACTTTAGCAAGAAATTGTTTATAAAGCTGAAATTTTGCAGAGATCTCAGTAACAAGGTCAGAAACAATAAAAATATCGTTTCCAAACAATACGCAAGTAGCAACAATGTTTAAATTAATATTGTTTATATCGATTTCCATAATATGCATCTAACTTCTGCAGGAAATTGTTTATAAAGCTTAAATTTTGCAGAGATCTCAGAAACAAGGTCAGAAACAATAAAAATATCGTTTCCAAACAATACGCAAGTAGCAACAATGTTTAAATTAATATTGTTTATATCGATTTCCATAATATGCATGTAACTTTCGCAGGAAATTGTTTATAAAGCTGAAATTTTGCAGAGATCTCAGAAACAAGGTCAGAAACAATAAAAATATCGTTTCCAAACAATACGCAAGTAGCAACAATGTTTAAATTAATATTGTTTATATCGATTTCCATAATATGCATCTAACTTCTGCAGGAAACTGTTTATAAAGCTTAAATTTTGCAGAGATCTCAGAAAAAAGGTCAGAAACAATAAAAATATCGTTTCCAAACAATACGCAAGTAGCAACAATGTTTAAATTAATATTGTTCATATCGATTTCCATAATATGCATGTAACTTTCGCAAGAAATTGTTTATAAAGCTGAAATTTTGCAGAGATCTCAGAAACAAAGTCACAAACAATAAAATTATCGTTTCCAAACAATACGCAAGTAGCAACAATGTTTAAATTAATATTGTTTATATCGATTTCCATAATATGTATCTAACTTCTGCAGGAAATTGTTTATAAAGCTTAAATTTTGCAGAGATCTCAGAAACAAGGTCAGAAACAATAAAAATATCGTTTCCAAACAATACGCAAGTAGCAACAATGTTTAAATTAATATTGTTTATATCGATTTCCATAATATGCATCTAACTTCTGCAGGAAATTGTTTATAAAGCTTAAATTTTGCAGAGATCTCAGAAACAAGGTCAGAAACAATAAAAATATCGTTTCCAAACAATACGCAAGTAGCAACAATGTTTAAATTAATATTGTTTATATCGATTTCCATAATATGCATCTAACTTCTGCAGGAAATTGTTTATAAAGCTTAAATTTTGCAGAGATCTCAGAAACAAGGTCAGAAACAATAAAAATATCGTTTCCAAACAATACGCAAGTAGCAACAATGTTTAAATTAATATTGTTTATATCGATTTCCATAATATGCATCTAACTTCTGCAGGAAATTGTTTATAAAGCTGAAATTTTGCAGAGATCTCAGAAACAAGGTCAGAAACAATAAAAATATCGTTTCCAAACAATACGCAAGTAGCAACAATGTTTAAATTAATATTGTTTATATCGATTTCCATAATATGCATCTAACTTCTGCAGGAAACTGTTTATAGAGCTGAAATTTGGCAGAGATCTCAGAAAAAAGGTCAGAAACAATAAAAATATCGTTTCCAAACAATACGCAAGTAAAAACAATGTTTAAATTAATATTGTTCATATCGATTTCCATAATATGCATGTAACTTTAGCAAGAAATTGTTTATAAAGCTGAAATTTTGCAGAGATCTCAGTAACAAGGTCAGAAACAATAAAAATATCGTTTCCAAACAATACGCAAGTAGCAACAATGTTTAAATTAATATTGTTTATATCGATTTCCATAATATGCATCTAACTTCTGCAGATCTCAGAAACAAGGTCAGAAACAATAAAAATATCGTTTCCAAACAATACGCAAGTAGCAACAATGTTTAAATTAATATTGTTTATATCGATTTCCATAATATGCATGTAACTTTCGCAGGAAATTGTTTATAAAGCTGAAATTTTGCAGAGATCTCAGAAACAATAAAAATATCGTTTCCAAACAATACGCAAGTAGCAACAATGTTTAAATTAATATTGTTTATATCGATTTCCATAATATGCATCTAACTTCTGCAGGAAATTGTTTATAAAGCTTAAATTTTGCAGAGATCTCAGAAACAAGGTCAGAAACAATAAAAATATCGTTTCCAAACAATACGCAAGTAGCAACAATGTTTAAATTAATATTGTTTATATCGATTTCCATAATATGCATCTAACTTCTGCAGGAAATTGTTTATAAAGCTTAAATTTTGCAGAGATCTCAGAAACAAGGTCAGAAACAATAAAAATATCGTTTCCAAACAATACGCAAGTAGCAACAATGTTTAAATTAATATTGTTTATATCGATTTCCATAATATGCATCTAACTTCTGCAGGAAATTGTTTATAAAGCTTAAATTTTGCAGAGATCTCAGAAACAAGGTCAGAAACAATAAAAATATCGTTTCCAAACAATACGCAAGTAGCAACAATGTTTAAATTAATATTGTTTATATCGATTTCCATAATATGCATCTAACTTCTGCAGGAAATTGTTTATAAAGCTTAAATTTTGCAGAGATCTCAGAAACAAGGTCAGAAACAATAAAAATATCGTTTCCAAACAATACGCAAGTAGCAACAATGTTTAAATTAATATTGTTTATATCGATTTCCATAATATGCATGTAACTTCTGCAGGAAATTGTTTATAAAGCTGAAATTTTGCAGAGATCTCAGAAACAAGGTCAGAAACAATAAAAATATCGTTTCCAAACAATACGCAAGTAGCAACAATGTTTAAATTAATATTGTTTATATCGATTTCCATAATATGCATCTAACTTCTGCAGGAAATTGTTTATAAAGCTTAAATTTTGCAGAGATCTCAGAAACAAGGTCAGAAACAATAAAAATATCGTTTCCAAACAATACGCAAGTAGCAACAATGTTTAAATTAATATTGTTTATATCGATTTCCATAATATGCATCTAACTTCTGCAGGAAATTGTTTATAAAGCTTAAATTTTGCAGAGATCTCAGAAACAAGGTCAGAAACAATAAAAATATCGTTTCCAAACAATACGCAAGTAGCAACAATGTTTAAATTAATATTGTTTATATCGATTTCCATAATATGCATCTAACTTCTGCAGGAAACTGTTTATAGAGCTGAAATTTTGCAGAGATCTCAGAAACAAAGTCACAAACAATAAAATTATCGTTTCCAAACAATACGCAAGTAGCAACAATGTTTAAATTAATATTGTTTATATCGATTTCCATAATATGTATCTAACTTCTGCAGGAAATTGTTTATAAAGCTTAAATTTTGCAGAGATCTCAGTAACAAGGTCAGAAACAATAAAAATATCGTTTCCAAACAATACGCAAGTAGCAACAATGTTTAAATTAATATTGTTTATATCGATTTCCATAATATGCATCTAACTTCTGCAGATCTCAGAAACAAGGTCAGAAACAATAAAAATATCGTTTCCAAACAATACGCAAGTAGCAACAATGTTTAAATTAATATTGTTTATATCGATTTCCATAATATGCATGTAACTTTCGCAGGAAATTGTTTATAAAGCTGAAATTTTGCAGAGATCTCAGAAACAATAAAAATATCGTTTCCAAACAATACGCAAGTAGCAACAATGTTTAAATTAATATTGTTTATATCGATTTCCATAATATGCATCTAACTTCTGCAGGAAATTGTTTATAAAGCTTAAATTTTGCAGAGATCTCAGAAACAAGGTCAGAAACAATAAAAATATCGTTTCCAAACAATACGCAAGTAGCAACAATGTTTAAATTAATATTGTTTATATCGATTTCCATAATATGCATCTAACTTCTGCAGGAAACTGTTTATAGAGCTGAAATTTTGCAGAGATCTCAGAAACAAAGTCACAAACAATAAAATTATCGTTTCCAAACAATACGCAAGTAGCAACAATGTTTAAATTAATATTGTTTATATCGATTTCCATAATATGCATCTAACTTCTGCAGGAAATTGTTTATAAAGCTTAAATTTTGCAGAGATCTCAGAAACAAGGTCAGAAACAATAAAAATATCGTTTCCAAACAATACGCAAGTAGCAACAATGTTTAAATTAATATTGTTCATATCGATTTCCATAATATGCATGTAACTTTCGCAGGAAATTGTTTATAACGCTGAAATTTTGCAGAGATCTCAGAAACAAGGTCAGAAACAATAAAAATATCGTTTCCAAACAATACGCAAGTAGCAACAATGTTTAAATTAATATTGTTTATATCGATTTCCATAATATGCATGTAACTTTCGCTGGAAATTGTTTATAAAGCTGAAATTTTGCAGAGATCTCAGAAACAAAGTCACAAACAATAAAATTACCGTTTCCAAACAATACGCAAGTAGCAACAATGTTTAAATTAATATTGTTTATATCGATTTCCATAATATGCATCTAACTTCTGCAGGAAATTGTTTATAAAGCTTAAATTTTGCAGAGATCTCAGAAACAAGGTCAGAAACAATAAAAATATCGTTTCCAAACAATACGCAAGTAGCAACAATGTTTAAATTAATATTGTTTATATCGATTTCCATAATATGCATCTAACTTCTGCAGGAAATTGTTTATAAAGCTTAAATTTTGCAGAGATCTCAGAAACAAGGTCAGAAACAATAAAAATATCGTTTCCAAACAATACGCAAGTAGCAACAATGTTTAAATTAATATTGTTTATATCGATTTCCATAATATGCATCTAACTTCTGCAGGAAACTGTTTATAGAGCTGAAATTTTGCAGAGATCTCAGAAAAAAGGTCAGAAACAATAAAAATATCGTTTCCCAACAATACGCAAGTAGCAACAATGTTTAAATTAATATTGTTCATATCGATTTCCATAATATGCATGTAACTTTCGCAAGAAACTGTTTATAAAGCTTAAATTTTGCAGAGATCTCAGAAAAAAGGTCAGAAACAATAAAAATATCGTTTCCAAACAATACGCAAGTAGCAACAATGTTTAAATTAATATTGTGTATATCGATTTCCATAATATGCATCTAACTTCTGCAGATCTCAGAAACAAGGTCAGAAACAATAAAAATATCGTTTCCAAACAATACGCAAGTAGCAACAATGTTTAAATTAATATTGTTTATATCGATTTCCATAATATGCATGTAACTTTCGCAGGAAATTGTTTATAAAGCTGAAATTTTGCAGAGATCTCAGAAACAATAAAAATATCGTTTCCAAACAATACGCAAGTAGCAACAATGTTTAAATTAATATTGTTCATATCGATTTCCATAATATGCATGTAACATTCGCAAGAAATTGTTTATAAAGCTGAAATTTTGCAGAGATCTCAGAAACAAGGTCAGAAACAATAAAAATATCGTTTCCAAACAATACGCAAGTAGCAACAATGTTTAAATTAATATTGTTTATATCGATTTCCATAATATGCATCTAACTTCTGCAGGAAATTGTTTATAAAGCTTAAATTTTGCAGAGATCTCAGAAACAAGGTCAGAAACAATAAAAATATCGTTTCCAAACAATACGCAAGTAGCAACAATGTTTAAATTAATATTGTTTATATCGATTTCCATAATATGCATCTAACTTCTGCAGGAAATTGTTTATAAAGCTTAAATTTTGCAGAGATCTCAGAAACAAGGTCAGAAACAATAAAAATATCGTTTCCAAACAATACGCAAGTAGCAACAATGTTTAAATTAATATTGTTTATATCGATTTCCATAATATGCATCTAACTTCTGCAGGAAACTGTTTATAGAGCTGAAATTTTGCAGAGATCTCAGAAAAAAGGTCAGAAACAATAAAAATATCGTTTCCCAACAATACGCAAGTAGCAACAATGTTTAAATTAATATTGTTTATATCGATTTCCATAATATGCATCTAACTTCTGCAGGAAATTGTTTATAAAGCTTAAATTTTGCAGAGATCTCAGAAACAAGGTCAGAAACAATAAAAATATCGTTTCCAAACAATACGCAAGTAGCAACAATGTTTAAATTAATATTGTTTATATCGATTTCCATAATATGCATCTAACTTCTGCAGGAAATTGTTTATAAAGCTTAAATTTTGCAGAGATCTCAGAAACAAGGTCAGAAACAATAAAAATATCGTTTCCAAACAATACGCAAGTAGCAACAATGTTTACATTAATATTGTTTATATCGATTTCCATAATATGCATCTAACTTCTGCAGGAAATTGTTTATAAAGCTTAAATTTTGCAGAGATCTCAGAAACAAGGTCAGAAACAATAAAAATATCGTTTCCAAACAATACGCAAGGAGCAACAATGTTTACATTAATATTGTTTATATCGATTTCCATAATATGCATCTAACTTCTGCAGGAAATTGTTTATAAAGCTTAAATTTTGCAGAGATCTCAGAAACAAGGTCAGAAACAATAAAAATATCGTTTCCAAACAATACGCAAGTAGAAACAATGTTTAAATTAATATTGTTCATATCGATTTCCATAATATGCATGTAACTTTAGCAAGAAATTGTTTATAAAGCTGAAATTTTGCAGAGATCTCAGTAACAAGGTCAGAAACAATAAAAATATCGTTTCCAAACAATACGCAAGTAGCAACAATGTTTAAATTAATATTGTTTATATCGATTTCCATAATATGCATCTAACTTCTGCAGATCTCAGAAACAAGGTCAGAAACAATAAAAATATCGTTTCCAAACAATACGCAAGTAGCAACAATGTTTAAATTAATATTGTTTATATCGATTTCCATAATATGCATGTAACTTTCGCAGGAAATTGTTTATAAAGCTGAAATTTTGCAGAGATCTCAGAAACAATAAAAATATCGTTTCCAAACAATACGCAAGTAGCAACAATGTTTAAATTAATATTGTTTATATCGATTTCCATAATATGCATCTAACTTCTGCAGGAAATTGTTTATAAAGCTTAAATTTTGCAGAGATCTCAGAAACAAGGTCAGAAACAATAAAAATATCGTTTCCAAACAATACGCAAGTAGCAACAATGTTTAAATTAATATTGTTTATATCGATTTCCATAATATGCATCTAACTTCTGCAGGAAATTGTTTATAAAGCTTAAATTTTGCAGAGATCTCAGAAACAAGGTCAGAAACAATAAAAATATCGTTTCCAAACAATACGCAAGTAGCAACAATGTTTAAATTAATATTGTTTATATCGATTTCCATAATATGCATCTAACTTCTGCAGGAAATTGTTTATAAAGCTTAAATTTTGCAGAGATCTCAGAAACAAGGTCAGAAACAATAAAAATATCGTTTCCAAACAATACGCAAGTAGCAACAATGTTTAAATTAATATTGTTTATATCGATTTCCATAATATGCATGTAACTTTCGCAGGAAATTGTTTATAAAGCTGAAATTTTGCAGAGATCTCAGAAACAAGGTCAGAAACAATAAAAATATCGTTTCCAAACAATACGCAAGTAGCAACAATGTTTAAATTAATATTGTTTATATCGATTTCCATAATATGCATCTAACTTCTGCAGGAAATTGTTTATAAAGCTTAAATTTTGCAGAGATCTCAGAAACAAGGTCAGAAACAATAAAAATATCGTTTCCAAACAATACGCAAGTAGCAACAATGTTTAAATTAATATTGTTTATATCGATTTCCATAATATGCATCTAACTTCTGCAGGAAATTGTTTATAAAGCTTAAATTTTGCAGAGATCTCAGAAACAAGGTCAGAAACAATAAAAATATCGTTTCCAAACAATACGCAAGTAGCAACAATGTTTAAATTAATATTGTTTATATCGATTTCCATAATATGTATCTAACTTCTGCAGGAAATTGTTTATAAAGCTTAAATTTTGCAGAGATCTCAGAAACAATAAAAATATCGTTTCCAAACAATACGCAAGTAGCAACAATGTTTAAATTAATATTGTTTATATCGATTTCCATAATATGTATCTAACTTCTGCAGGAAATTGTTTATAAAGCTTAAATTTTGCAGAGATCTCAGAAACAAGGTCAGAAACAATAAAAATATCGTTTCCAAACAATACGCAAGTAGCAACAATGTTTAAATTAATATTGTTTATATCGATTTCCATAATATGCATCTAACTTCTGCAGGAAATTGTTTATAAAGCTTAAATTTTGCAGAGATCTCAGAAACAAGGTCAGAAACAATAAAAATATCGTTTCCAAACAATACGCAAGTAGCAACAATGTTTAAATTAATATTGTTTATATCGATTTCCATAATATGCATCTAACTTCTGCAGGAAATTGTTTATAAAGCTTAAATTTTGCAGAGATCTCAGAAACAAGGTCAGAAACAATAAAAATATCGTTTCCAAACAATACGCAAGTAGCAACAATGTTTAAATTAATATTGTTCATATCGATTTCCATAATATGCATGTAACTTTAGCAAGAAATTGTTTATAAAGCTGAAATTTTGCAGAGATCTCAGTAACAAGGTCAGAAACAATAAAAATATCGTTTCCAAACAATACGCAAGTAGCAACAATGTTTAAATTAATATTGTTTATATCGATTTCCATAATATGCATGTAACTTTCGCAGGAAATTGTTTATAAAGCTGAAATTTTGCAGAGATCTCAGAAACAATAAAAATATCGTTTCCAAACAATACGCAAGTAGCAACAATGTTTAAATTAATATTGTTTATATCGATTTCCATAATATGCATCTAACTTCTGCAGGAAATTGTTTATAAAGCTTAAATTTTGCAGAGATCTCAGAAACAAGGTCAGAAACAATAAAAATATCGTTTCCAAACAATACGCAAGTAGCAACAATGTTTAAATTAATATTGTTTATATCGATTTCCATAATATGCATCTAACTTCTGCAGGAAATTGTTTATAAAGCTTAAATTTTGCAGAGATCTCAGAAACAAGGTCAGAAACAATAAAAATATCGTTTCCAAACAATACGCAAGTAGCAACAATGTTTAAATTAATATTGTTTATATCGATTTCCATAATATGCATCTAACTTCTGCAGGAAATTGTTTATAAAGCTTAAATTTTGCAGAGATCTCAGAAACAAGGTCAGAAACAATAAAAATATCGTTTCCAAACAATACGCAAGTAGCAACAATGTTTAAATTAATATTGTTTATATCGATTTCCATAATATGCATGTAACTTCTGCAGGAAATTGTTTATAAAGCTTAAATTTTGCAGAGATCTCAGAAACAAGGTCAGAAACAATAAAAATATCGTTTCCAAACAATACGCAAGTAGCAACAATGTTTAAATTAATATTGTTTATATCGATTTCCATAATATGCATGTAACTTTCGCAGGAAATTGTTTATAAAGCTGAAATTTTGCAGAGATCTCAGAAACAAGGTCAGAAACAATAAAAATATCGTTTCCAAACAATACGCAAGTAGCAACAATGTTTAAATTAATATTGTTTATATCGATTTCCATAATATGCATGTAACTTTCGCAGGAAATTGTTTATAAAGCTTAAATTTTGCAGAGATCTCAGAAACAAGGTCAGAAACAATAAAAATATCGTTTCCAAACAATACGCAAGTAGCAACAATGTTTAAATTAATATTGTTTATATCGATTTCCATAATATGCATCTAACTTCTGCAGGAAATTGTTTATAAAGCTTAAATTTTGCAGAGATCTCAGAAACAAGGTCAGAAACAATAAAAATATCGTTTCCAAACAATACGCAAGTAGCAACAATGTTTAAATTAATATTGTTTATATCGATTTCCATAATATGCATCTAACTTCTGCAGGAAATTGTTTATAAAGCTTAAATTTTGCAGAGATCTCAGAAACAAGGTCAGAAACAATAAAAATATCGTTTCCAAACAATACGCAAGTAGCAACAATGTTTAAATTAATATTGTTTATATCGATTTCCATAATATGCATCTAACTTCTGCAGATCTCAGAAACAAGGTCAGAAACAATAAAAATATCGTTTCCAAACAATACGCAAGTAGCAACAATGTTTACATTAATATGGTTTATATCGATTTCCATAATATGCATCTAACTTCTGCAGGAAATTGTTTATAAAGCTGAAATTTTGCAGAGATCTCAGAAACAAGGTCAGAAACAATAAAAATATCGTTTCCAAACAATACGCAAGTAGCAACAATGTTTAAATTAATATTGTTTATATCGATTTCCATAATATGCATGTAACTTTTGCAGGAAATTGTTTATAAAGCTTAAATTTTGCAGAGATCTCAGAAACAAGGTCAGAAACAATAAAAATATCGTTTCCAAACAATACGCAAGTAGCAACAATGTTTAAATTAATATTGTTTATATCGATTTCCATAATATGCATGTAACTTTCGCAGGAAATTGTTTATAAAGCTGAAATTTTGCAGAGATCTCAGAAACAATAAAAATATCGTTTCCAAACAATACGCAAGTAGCAACAATGTTTAAATTAATATTGTTTATATCGATTTCCATAATATGCATGTAACTTTCGCAGGAAATTGTTTATAACGCTGAAATTTTGCAGAGATCTCAGAAACAAGGTCAGAAACAATAAAAATATCGTTTCCAAACAATACGCAAGTAGCAACAATGTTTAAATTAATATTGTTTATATCGATTTCCATAATATGCATGTAACTTTCGCAGGAAATTGTTTATAAAGCTTAAATTTTGCAGAGATCTCAGAAACAAGGTCAGAAACAATAAAAATATCGTTTCCAAACAATACGCAAGTAGCAACAATGTTTAAATTAATATTGTTTATATCGATTTCCATAATATGCATGTAACTTTCGCAGGAAATTGTTTATAAAGCTTAAATTTTGCAGAGATCTCAGAAACAAGGTCAGAAACAATAAAAATATCGTTTCCAAACAATACGCAAGTAGCAACAATGTTTAAATTAATATTGTTTATATCGATTTCCATAATATGCATCTAACTTCTGCAGGAAATTGTTTATAAAGCTTAAATTTTGCAGAGATCTCAGAAACAAGGTCAGAAACAATAAAAATATCGTTTTCAAACAATACGCTAGTAGCAACAATGTTTAAATTAATATTGTTTATATCGATTTCCATAATATGCATGTAACTTTTGCAGGAAATTGTTTATTAAGCTGAAATTTTGCAGAGATCTCAGAAACAAAGTCAGAAACAATAAAAATATCGTTTCCAAACAATACGCAAGTAGCAACAATGTTTAAATTAATATTGTTTATATCGATTTCCATAATATGCATCTAACTTCTGCAGATCTCAGAAACAAGGTCAGAAACAATAAAAATATCGTTTCCAAACAATACGCAAGTAGCAACAATGTTTACATTAATATGGTTTATATCGATTTCCATAATATGCATCTAACTTCTGCAGGAAATTGTTTATAAAGCTGAAATTTTGCAGAGATCTCAGAAACAAGGTCAGAAACAATAAAAATATCGTTTCCAAACAATACGCAAGGAGCAACAATGTTTACATTAATATTGTTTATATCGATTTCCATAATATGCATCTAACTTCTGCAGGAAATTGTTTATAAAGCTTAAATTTTGCAGAGATCTCAGAAACAAGGTCAGAAACAATAAAAATATCGTTTCCAAACAATACGCAAGTAGAAACAATGTTTAAATTAATATTGTTCATATCGATTTCCATAATATGCATGTAACTTTTGCAGGAAATTGTTTATAAAGCTTAAATTTTGCAGAGATCTCAGAAACAAGGTCAGAAACAATAAAAATATCGTTTCCAAACAATACGCTAGTAGCAACAATGTTTAAATTAATATTGTTTATATCGATTTCCATAATATGCATGTAACTTTTGCAGGAAATTGTTTATAAAGCTTAAATATAGCAGAGATCTCAGAGACGAGGTCAGAAATAATAAAAATGTCGTTTCCAAACAATACGCTAGTAGCAACCATGTTTAAATTAAAAGTGTTTATATCGATTTCCATAATATGCATGTAACTTTAGCAGGAAATTGTTTATAAAGCTGAAATTTTGCAGAGATCTCAGAAACAGTAAAAATATCGTTTCCAAACAATACGCTAGTAGCCACAATGTTTAAATTAATATTGTTTATATCGATTTCCATAATATGCATGTAACTTCTGCAGGAAATTGTTTATAAAGCTTAAATTTTGCAGAGATCTCTGAAATGAGGTCAGAAATGATAAAAATATCGTTTCCAACCAATACGCTAGTAGCAACAATCTTTAAATTAATATTGTTTATATCGATTTCCATAATATGCTTCTAACTTCTGCAGGAAATTGTTTATAAAGCTGAAATTTTGCAGAGATCTCAGAAACAAGGTCAGAAACAATAAAAATATCGTTTCCAAAATAGACTAGTAGCAACAATGTTTAAATTAATATTGTTTATATCGATTTCCATAATATGCATGTAACTTTTGCAGGAAATTGTTTATAAAGCTGAAATTTTGCAGAGATCTCAGAAACAAGGTCAGAAATAATAAAAATATCGTTTCCAAACAATACGCTAGTAGCAACAATGTTTAAATTAATATTGTTTATATCGATTTCCATAATATGCATGTAACTTTTGCAGGAAATTGTTTATAAAGCTTAAATTTTGCAGAGATCTCAGAAACAAGGTCAGAAATAATAAAAATATCGTTTCCAAACAATACGCTAGTAGCAACAATGTTTAAATTAATATTGTTTATATCGATTTCCATAATATGCATCTAACTTCTGCAGGAAATTGTTTATAAAGTTAAAATTTTGCAGAGATCTCAGAAACAAGGTCAGAAACAATAAAAATATCGTTTCCAAACAATACGCTAGTAGCAACAATGTTTAAATTAATATTGTTTATATCGATTTCCATAATATGCATGTAACTTTTGCAGGAAATTGTTTATAAAGCTGAAATTTTGCAGAGATCTCAGAAACAAGGTCAGAAACAATAAAAATATCGTTTCCAAACAATACGCTAGTAGCAACAATGTTTAAATTAATATTGTTTATATCGATTTCCATAATATGCATGTAACTTTTGCAGGAAATTGTTTATAAAGCTGAAATTTTGCAGAGATCTCAGAAACAAGGTCAGAAACAATAAAAATATCGTTTCCAAACAATACGCCAGTAGCAACAATGTTTAAATTAATATTGTTTATATCGATTTCCATAAAATGCATCTAACTTCTGCGGGGAATTGTTTATAAAGCTTCAATTTTGCAGAGATCTCAGAAACAAGGTCAGAAACAATAAAAATATCGTTTTCAAACAATACGCTAGTAGCAACAATGTTTAAATTAATATTGTTTATATCGATTTCCATAATATGCATGTAACTTTTGCAGGAAATTGTTTATTAAGCTGAAATTTTGCAGAGATCTCAGAAACAATAAAAATATCGATTCCAAACAATACGCTAGTAGCAACAATGTTTAAATTAATATTGTTTATATCGATTTCCATAATATGCATGTAACTTTTGCAGGAAATTGTTTATAAAGCTGAAATTTTGCAGAGATCTCAGAAACAAGGTCAAAAACAATAAAAATATCGTTTCCAAACAATACGCTAGTAGCAACAATGTTTAAATTAATATTGTTTATATCGATTTCCATAATATGCATGTAACTTTCGCAGGAAATTGTTTATAAAGCTTAAATTTTGCAGAGATCTCAGAAACAAGGTCAGAAACAATAAAATTATCGTTTTCAAATAATACGCTAGTAGCAACAATGTTTAAATTAATATTGTTTATATCGATTTCCATAAGATGCATGTAACTTTCGCAGGAAATTGTTTATAAAGCTTAAATTTTGCAGAGATCTCAGAAGCAAGGTCACAAATAATAAAAATATCGTTTTCAAACAATACGCTAGTAGCAACAATGTTTAAATTAATATTGTTTATATCGATTTCCATAATATGCATGTAACTTTTGCAGGAAATTGTTTATATAGCGGAAATTTTGCAGAGATCTCAGCACAAAGGTCAGAAACAATAGAATTATCCTTTCCAAACAATACGCTAGTAGCAACCATGTTTAAATTTATATTGTTTATATCGATTTCCATAATATGCATGTAACTTTCGCACGAAATTGTTTATAAAGCTGAAATTTTGCAGAGATCTCAGAAACAAGGTCAGAAACAATAAAATTATCGTTTTCAAATAATACGCTAGTAGCAACAATGTTTAAATTAATATTGTTTATATCGATTTCCGTAAGATGCATGTAACTTTTGCAGGAATTTGTTTATATAGCTTAAATTTTGCAGAGATCTCAGAAACAAGGTCAGAAACAATAAAAATATCGTTTCCAAACAATACGCTAGTAGCAACAATGTTTAAATTAATATTGTTTATATCGATTTCCATAATATGCATCTAACTTCTGCAGGAAATTGTTTATAATGCTGAAATTTTGCAGAGATCTCAGAAACAAGGTCAGAAACAATAAAAATATCGTTTCCAAACAATACGCTAGTAGCAACAATGTTTAAATTAATATTGTTTATATCGATTTCCATAATATGCATGTAACTTTTGGAGGAAATTGTTTATAAAGCTGAAATTTTGCAGAGATCTCAGAAACAAGGTCAGAAACAATAAAAATATCGTTTCCAAACAATACGCTAGTAGCAACAATGTTTAAATTAATATTGTTTATATCGATTTCCATAATATGCATCTAACTTCTGCAGGAAATTGTTTATAATGCTGAAATTTTGCAGAGATCTCAGAAACAAGGTCAGAAACAATAAAATATCGTTTCCAAACAATACGCCAGTAGCAACAATGTTTAAATTAATATTGTTTATATCGAAATTTTGCAGAGATCTCAGAAACAAGGTCAGAAACAATAAAAATATCGTTTCCAAACAATACGCTAGTAGCAACAATGTTTAAATTAATATTGTTTATATCGATTTCCATAATATGCATGTAACTTTCGCAGGAAATTGTTTATAAAGCTGAAATTTTGCAGAGATCTCAGAAACAGTAAAAATATCGTTTCCAATCAATACGCTAGTAGCCACAATGTTTAAATTAATATTGTTTATATCGATTTCCATAATATGCCTGTAACTTTCGCAGGAAATTGTTTATAAAGCTGAAATTTTGCAGAGATCTCAGAAACAGTAAAAATATCGTTTCCAAACAATACGCTAGTAGCCACAATGTTTAAATTAATATTGTTTATATCGATTTCCATAATATGCATGTAACTTTTGCAGGAAATTGTTTATAAAGCTTAAATTTTGCAGAGATCTCAGAAACAAGGTCAGAAATAATAAAAATATCGTTTCCAAACAATACGCTAGTAGCAACAATGTTTAAATTAATATTGTTTATATCGATTTCCATAATATGCATGTAACTTTTGCTGGAAATTGTTTATAAAGCTTCAATTTTGCAGAGATGTCAGAAACAAGGTCAGAAACAATAAAATATCGTTTCCAAACAATACGCTAGTAGCAACAATGTTCAAATTATTATAGTTTATATCGATTTCCATAATATGCATGTAACTTTTGCTGTAAATTGTTTATAAAGCTTCAATTTTGCAGAGATGTCAGAAACAAGGTCAGAAACAATAAAAATATCGTTTCCAAACAATACGCTAGTGGCAACAATGTTTAAAATAATATTGTTTATATCGATTTCCATAATATGCATGTAACTTTTGCAGGAAATTGTTTATAACGCTGAAATTTTGCAGAGATCTCAGAAACAAGGTCAGAATCAATATAAATATCGATTCCAAACAATACGATAGTAGCAACAATGTTTAAATTAATATTGTTTATATCGATTTCCATAATATGCATGTAACTTTCGCAGGAAATTGTTTATAAAGCTTAAATTTTGCAGAGATCTCAGAAACAAGGTCAGAAACAATAAAAATATCGTTTCCAAACAATACGCTAGTAGCAACAATGTTTAAATTAATATTGTTTATATGGATTTCCATAATATGCATGTAACTTTTGCAGGAAATTGTTTATAAAGCTTAAATTTTGCAGAGATCTCAGAAACAAGGTTAGAAATAATAAAAATATCGTTTCCAAACAATACGCTAGTAGCAACAATGTTTAAATTAATATTGTTTATATCGATTTCCATAATATGCATGTAACTTTTGCAGGAAATTGTTTATAAAGCTTAAATTTTGCAGAGATCTCAGAAACAACGTCAGAAACAATAAAAATATCGTATTCAAACAATACGCTAGTAGCAACAATGTTTCAATTAATATTGTTTATATCGATTTCCATAATATGCATGTAACTTTTGCAGGAAATTGTTTATATAGCTGACATTTTGCAGAGATCTCGGAAACAAGGTCAGAAACAATAACAATGTCGTTTCCAAACAATACGCTAGTAGCAACAATGTTTCAATTAATATTGTTTATATCAATTTCCATAATATGCATGTAACTTTAGCAGGAAATTGTTTATAAAGCTGAAATTTTGCAGAGATCTCAGAAACAGTAAAAATATCGTTTCCAATCAATACGCTAGTAGCCAGAATGTTTAAATTAATATTGTTTATATCGATTTCCATAATATTCATGTAACTTTTGCAGGAAATTTTTTATAAAGCTTAAATATTGCAGAGATCTCAGAAACAAGGTCAGAAACAATAAAAATATCGTTTCCAAACAATACGCTAGTAGCAACAATGTTTAAATTAATATTGTTTATATCGATTTCCATAATATGCATGTAACTTTTGCAGGAAATTGTTTATAAAGCTGAAATTTTGCAGAGATCTCAGAAACGAGGTCAGAAATGATAAAAATATCGTTTCCAAACAATACGCTAGTAGCAACAATGTTTAAATTAATATTGTTTATATCGATTTCCATAATATGCATGTAACTTTTGCAGGAAATTGTTTAGAAAGCTTAAATTTTGCAGAGATCTCAGAAACAAGGTCAGAAACAATAAAAATATCGTTTTCATACAATACGCTAGTAGCAACAATGTTTAAATTATTATTGTTTATATCGATTTCCATAATATGCATGTAACTTTTGCAGGAAATTGTTTATTAAGCTGAAATTTTGCAGAGATCTCAGAAACAAAGTCAGAAACAATAAAAATATCATTTCCAAACAATACGCTAGTAGCAACAATGTTTAAATTAATATTGTTTATATCGATTTCCATAATATGCATGTAACTTTTGCAGGAAATTGTTTATAAAGCTGAAATTTTGCAGAGATCTCAGAAGCAAGGTCACAAATAATAAAAATATCGTTTTCAAACAATACGCTAGTAGCAACAATGTTTAAATTAATTTATAAAGCTTAAATTTTGCAGAGATCGCAGAAGCAAGGGCAGAAACAATAAAAATATCGTTTTCAAACAATACGCTAGTAGAAACAAAGTTTTAATTAATATTGTTTATATCGATTTCCATAATATGCATGTAACTTTTGCAGGAAATTGTTTATATAGCTGAAATTTTGCAGAGATCTCAGAAACAAGGTCAGAAAAGATAAAAATATCGTTTCCAAACAATACGCTAGGAGCAACCATGTTTAAAGTAATATTGTTTATATCGATTTCCATAATATGCATGTAACTTTAGCAGGAAATTGTTTATAAAGCTAAAATTTTGCAGAGATCTCAGAATCGATAAAAATATCGTTTCGAAACACTACGTTAGTAGCCATAATGTTTAAATTAATATTGTTTATATCGATTTTCATAATATTCATGTAACTTTTGCAGTAAATTGTTTATAAAGCTGAAATTTAGCGAAGATCTCAGAAACAAGGTCAGAAACAATAAAAATATCGTTTCTAAAGAATACGCTAGTAGCAACAAAGTTTTAATTAATATTGTTTATATCGATTTCCATAATATGCATGTAACTTTTGCAGGAAATTGTTTATATAGCTGAAATTTTGCAGAGATCTCAGAAACAAGGTCAGAAACAATAAAATTATTGTTTTCAAACAATACGCTAGTAGCTACAATGTTTAAATTAATATTGTTTATATCGATTGCCATAATATGCATGTTATTTTCGCAGGAAATTGTTTATAAATCTTAAATTTTGCAGAGATCTCAGAATCGATAAAAATATCGTTTCGAAACACTACGTTAGTAGCCATAATGTTTAAATTAATATTGTTTATATCGATTTTCATAATATGCATGTACTTTAGCAGGAAATTGTTTATAAAGCTAAAATTTTGCAGAGATCTCAGAAACAAGGTCAGAATCAATAAAAATATCGTTTCCAAACAATACGCTAGTAGCAACAATGTTTAAATTAATATTGTTTATATCGATTTCCATAATATGCATGTAACTTTTGCAGGAAATTGTTTATAAAGCTGAAATTTTGCAGAGATCTCAGAAACAAGGTCAGAATCAATAAAAATATCGTTTCCAAACAATACGCTAGTAGCAACAATGTTTAAATTAATATTGTTTATATCGATTTCCATAATATGCATGTAACTTTCGCAGGAAATTGTTTATAAAGCTTAAATTTTGCGAAGATCTCAGAAACAAGGTCAGAAACAATAAAAATATCGTTTCCAAACAATACGCTAGTAGCCACAATGTTTAAATTAATATTGTTTATATCGATTTCCATAATATTCATGTAACTTTTGCAGGAAATTGTTTATAAAGCTTAAATATTGCAGAGTTCTCAGAAACAAGGTCAGAAACAATAAAAATATCGTTTCCAAACAATACGCTAGTAGCAACAATGTTTAAATTAATATTGTTTATATCGATTTCCATAATATGCATGTAACTTTTGCAGGAAATTGTTTATAAAGCTTAAATTTTGCAGAGATCTCAGAAACAAGGTCAGAAATAATAAAAATATCGTTTCCAAACAATACGCTAGTAGCAACAATGTTTAAATTAATATTGTTTATATCGATTTCCATAATATGCATGTAACTTTTGCAGGAAATTGTTTATAAAGCTGAAATTTTGCAGAGATCTCAGAAACAAGGTCAGAAACAATAAAAATATCGTTTCCAAACAATACGCTAGTAGCAACAATGTTTAAATTAATATTGTTTATATCGATTTCCATAATATGCATGTAACTTTTGCAGGAAATTGTTTATAAAGCTTAAATTTTGCAGAGATCTCAGAAACAAGGTCAGAAACAATAAAAATATCGTTTCCAAACAATACGCTAGTAGCAACAATGTTTAAATTAATATTGTTTATATCGATTTCCATAATATGCATGTAACTTTTGCAGGAAATTGTTTATAAAGCTGAAATTTTGCAGAGATCTCAGAAACAAGGTCAGAAACAATAAAAATATCGTTTCCAAACAATACGCTAGTAGCAACAATGTTTAAATTAATATTGTTTATATCGATTTCCATAATATGCATGTAACTTTTGCAGGAAATTGTTTATAAAGCTTAAATTTTGCAGAGATCTCAGAAACAAGGTCAGAAATAATAAAAATATCGTTTCCAAACAATACGCTAGTAGCAACAATGTTTAAATTAATATTGTTTATATCGATTTCCATAATACGCATGTAACTTTTGCAGGAAATTGTTTATCATCTAAAATGCATCTAACTTCTGCGGGGAATTGTTTATAAAGCTTCAATTTTGCAGAGATCTCAGAAACAAGGTCAGAAACAATAAAAATATCGTTTTCAAACAATACGCTAGTAGCAACAATGTTTAAATTAATATTGTTTATATCGATTTCCATAATATGCATGTAACTTTTGCAGGAAATTGTTTATTAAGCTGAAATTTTGCAGAGATCTCAGAAATAATAAAAATATCGATTCCAAACAATACGCTAGTAGCAGCAATGTTTAAATTAATATTGTTTATATCGATTTCCATAATATGCATGTAACTTTTGCAGGAAATTGTTTATAATGCTGAAATTTTGCAGAGATCTCAGAAACAAGGTCAGAAACAATAAAAATATCGTTTCCAAACAATACGCTAGTAGCAACAATGTTTAAATTAATATTGTTTATATCGATTTCCATAATATGCATGTAACTTTTGCAGGAAATTGTTTATAAAGCTGAAATTTTGCAGAGATCTCAGAAACAAGGTCAGAAACAATAAAAATATCGTTTCCAAACAATACGCTAGTAGCAACAATGTTTAAATTAATATTGTTTATATCGATTTCCATAATATGCATGTAACTTTTGCAGGAAATTGTTTATAAAGCTTAAATTTTGCAGAGATCTCAGAAACAAGGTCAGAAATAATAAAAATATCGTTTCCAAAATACGCTAGTAGCAACAATGTTTAAATTAATATTGTTTATATCGATTTCCATAATATGCATGTAACTTTTGCAGGAAATTGTTCATGAAGCTTAAATTTTGCAGCGATCTCAGAGAGGAGGTCAGAAATAATAAAAATATGGTTTCCAAACAATACGCTAGTAGCGACAATGTTTAAATTAATATTGTTTATATCGATTTCCATAATATGCTTCTAACTTCTGCAGGAAATTGTTTATAAAGTTAAAATTTTGCAGAGATCTCAGAAACAAGGTCAGAAACAATAAAAATATCGTTTCCAAAATAGACTAGTAGCAACAATGTTTAAATTAATATTGTTTATATCGATTTCCATAATATGCATGTAACTTTTGCAGGAAATCGTTTATAAAGCTGAAATTTTGCAGAGATCTCAGAAACAATAAAAATATCGATTCCAAACAATACGCTAGTAGCAACAATGTTTAAATTAATATTGTTTATATCGATTTCCATAATATGCATGTAACTTTTGCAGGAAATTGTTTATAAAGCTGAAATTTTGCAGAGATCTCAGAAACAAGGTCAGAAACAATAAAATATCGTTTCCAAACAATACGCTAGTAGCAACAATGTTCAAATTATTATTGTTTATATCGATTTCCATAATATGCATGTAACTTTTGGAGGAAATTGTTTATAAAGCTGAAATTTTGCAGAGATCTCAGAAACAAGGTCAGAAACAATAAAAATATCGTTTCCAAACAATACGCCAGTAGCAACAATGTTTAAATTAATATTGTTTATATCGATTTCCATAATATGCATGTAACTTTTGCAGGAAATTGTTTATAAAGCTGAAATTTTGCAGAGATCTCAGAAACAAGGTCAGAAACAATAAAAATATCGTTTCCAAACAATACGCCAGTAGCAACAATGTTTAAATTAATATTGTTTATATCGATTTCCATAATATGCATGTAACTTTTGCTGGAAATTGTTTATAAAGCTTCAATTTTGCAGAGATCTCAGAAACAAGGTCAGAAACAATAAAAATATCGTTTTCAAACAATACGCTAGTAGCAACAATGTTTAAATTAATATTGTTTATATCGATTTCCATAATATGCATGTAACTTTTGCAGGAAATTGTTTATAAAGCTGAAATTTTGCAGAGATCTCAGAAACAAGGTCAGAAACAATAAAAATATCGTTTCCAAACAATACGCTAGTAGCAACAATGTTTAAATTAATATTGTTTATATCGATTTCCATAATATGCATGTAACTTTTGCAGGAAATTGTTTATAAAGCTGAAATTTTGCAGAGATCTCAGAAACAAGGTCAGAAACAATAAAAATATCGTTTCCAAACAATACGCTAGTAGCAACAATGTTTAAATTAATATTGTTTATATCGATTTCCATAATATGCATGTAACTTTTGCAGGAAATTGTTTAATAAACTAAAATTTTGCAGAGATCACAGAAACAAGGTCAGAAACAATAAAAATATCATTTCCAAACAATACGCTAGTAGCAACAATGTTTAAATTAATATTGTTTATATCGATTTCCATAATATGCATGTAACTTTTGCAGGAAATTGTTTATAAAGCTGAAATTTTGCAGAGATCTCAGAAACAAGGTCAGAAACAATAAAAATATCGTTTCCAAACAATACGCTAGTAGCAACAATGTTTAAATTAATATTGTTTATATCGATTTCCATAATATGCATGTAACTTTTGCAGGAAATTGTTTATAAAGCTGAAATTTTGCAGAGATCTCAGAAACAAGGTCAGAAACAATAAAAATATCGTTTCCAAACAATACGCTAGTAGCAACAATGTTTAAATTAATATTGTTTATATCGATTTCCATAATATGCATGTAACTTTTGCAGGAAATTGTTTATAAAGCTGAAATTTTGCAGAGATCTCAGAAACAAGGTCAGAAACAATAAAAATATCGTTTCCAAACAATACGCTAGTAGCAACAATGTTTAAATTAATATTGTTTATATCGATTTCCATAATATGCATGTAACTTTTGCAGTAAATTGTTTATATAGCTAAAATTTTGCAGAGATTTCAGAAACAAGGTCAGAAACAATAAAAATATCGTTTCCAAACAATACGCTAGCAGCAACAATGTTTAAATTAATATTATTTATATCAATTTCCCTAAGTTGCATGTAACTTTCGCAGGAAATTGTTTATAATGCTTAAATTTTGCAGAGATCTCAGAAACAAGGTCAGAAATAATAAAAATATCGTTTCCAAACAATACGCTAGTAGCAACAATGTTTAAATTAATATTGTTTATATCGATTTCCATAATATGCATGTAACTTTTGCAGGAAATTGTTTATAAAGCTTAAATTTTGCAGAGATCTCAGAAACAAGGTCAGAAACAATAAAAATATCGTTTCCAAACAATACGCTAGTAGCAACAATGTTTAAATTAATATTGTTTATATCGATTTCCATAATATGCATGTAACTTTTGCAGGAAATTGTTTATAAAGCTGAAATTTTGCAGAGATCTCAGAAACAAGGTCAGAAACAATAAAAATATCGTTTCCAAACAATACGCTAGTAGCAACAATGTTTAAATTAATATTGTTTATATCGATTTCCATAATATGCATGTAACTTTTGCAGGAAATTGTTTATAAAGCTGAAATTTTGCAGAGATCTCAGAAACAAGGTCAGAAACAATAAAAATATCGTTTCCAAACAATACGCTAGTAGCAACAATGTTTAAATTAATATTGTTTATATCGATTTCCATAATATGCATGTAACTTTTGCAGGAAATTGTTTATAAAGCTGAAATTTTGCAGAGATCTCAGAAACAATAAAAATATCGATTCCAAACAATACGCTAGTAGCAACAATGTTTAAATTAATATTGTTTATATCGATTTCCATAATATGCATGTAACTTTCGCAGGAAATTTTTTATTAAGCTTAAATTTTGCAAAGATCTCAGAAACAAGGTCAGAAACAATAAAAATATCGTTTCCAAACAATACGCTAGTAGCAACAATGTTTAAATTTATATTGTTTATATCGATTTCCATAATATGCATGTAACTTTCGCCGGAAATTGTTTATAAAGCTTAAATTTTGCAGAGAACTTAGAAACAATAAAAATATCGTTTCCAAACAATACGCTAGTAGCAACAATGTTTAAATTAATATTGTTTATATCGATTTCCATAATATGCATGTAACTTTTGCAGGAAATTGTTTATAAAGCTTAAATTTTGCAGAGTTCTCAGAAACAATAAAAATATCGTTTCCAAACAATACGCTAGTGGCAACAATGTTTAAAATAATATTGTTTATATCGATTTCCATAATATGCATGTAACTTTTGCAGGAAATTGTTTATAACGCTGAAATTTTGCAGAGATCTCAGAAACAAGGTCAGAAACAATAAAATATCGTTTCCAAACAATACGCTAGTAGCAACAATGTTCAAATTATTATTGTTTATATCGATTTCCATAATATGCATGTAACTTTTGCAGGAAATCGTTTATAAAGCTGAAATTTTGCAGAGATCTCAGAAACAAGGTCAGAAACAATAAAATATCGTTTCCAAACAATACGCTAGTAGCAACAATGTTGAAATTAATATTGTTTATATCGATTTCCATAATATGCATGTAACTTTTGCAGGAAATTGTTTATAAAGCTGAAATTTTGCAGAGATCTCAGAAACAAGGTCAGAAACAATAAAAATATCGTTTCCAAACAATACGCTAGTAGCAACAATGTTTAAATTAATATTGTTTATATCGATTTCCATAATATGCATGTAACTTTTGCAGGAAATTGTTTATAAAGCTTAAATTTTGCAGAGATCTCAGAAAGAAGGTCAGAAATAATAAAAATATCGTTTCCAAACAATACGCTAGTAGCAACAATGTTTAAATTAATATTGTTTATATCGATTTCCATAATATGCATGTAAATTTTGCAGGAACTTGTTTATAAACCTTAAATTTTACAGAGATCTCAGAAACAAGGTCAGAAATAATAAAAATATCGTTTCCAAACAGTACGCTAGTAGCAACAATGTTTAAATTAATATTGTTTATATCGATTTCCATAATATGCATGTAACTTTTGCAGGAACTTGTTTATAAACCTTAAATTTTACAGAGATCTCAGAAACAAGGTCAGAAATAATAAAAATATCGTTTCCAAACAATACGCTAGTAGCAACAATGTTTAAATTAATATTGTTTATATCGATTTCCATAATATGCATGTAACTTTTGCAGGAAATTGTTTATAAAGCTGAAATTTTGCAGAGATCTCAGAAAGAAGGTCAGAAATAATAAAAATATCGTTTCCAAACAATACGCTAGTAGCAACAATGTTTAAATTAATATTGTTTATATCGATTTCCATAATACGCATGTAACTTTTGCAGGAAATTGTTTATAAAGCTTAAATTTTGCAGAGATCTCAGAAACAAGGTCAGAAATAATAAAAATATCGTTTCCAAACAATACGCTAGTAGCAACAATGTTTAAATTAATATTGTTTATATCGATTTCCATAATATGCATGTAACTTTTGCAGGAAATTGTTTATAAAGCTTAAATTTTGCAGAGATCTCAGAAACAAGGTCAGAAACAATAAAAATATCGTTTCCAAACAATACGCTAGTAGCAACAATGTTTAAATTAATATTGTTTATATCGATTTCCATAATATGCATGTAACTTTCGCAGGAAATTGTTTATAAAGCTTAAATTTTGCAGAGATCTCAGAAACAATAAAAATATCGTTTCCAAACAATACGCTAGTAGCAACAATGTTTAAATTAATATTGTTTATATCGATTTCCATAATATGCATGTAACTTTTGGAGGAAATTGTTTATAAAGCTGAAATTTTGCAGAGATCTCAGAAACAAGGTCAGAAACAATAAAAATATCGTTTCCAAACAATACGCCAGTAGCAACAATGTTTAAATTAATATTGTTTATATCGATTTCCATAATATGCATCTAACTTCTGCAGGAAATTGTTTATAATGCTGAAATTTTGCAGAGATCTCAGAAACAAGGTCAGAAACAATAAAAATATCGTTTCCAAACAATACGCCAGTAGCAACAATGTTTAAATTAATATTGTTTATATCGATTTCCATAATATGCATGTAACTTTTGCAGGAAATTGTTTAATAAACTAAAATTTTGCAGAGATCACAGAAACAAGGTCAGAAACAATAAAAATATCATTTCCAAACAATACGCTAGTAGCAACAATGTTTAAATTAATATTGTTTATATCGATTTCCATAATATGCATGTAACTTTTGCTGGAAATTGTTTATAAAGCTTCAATTTTGCAGAGATGTCAGAAACAATAAAAATATCGATTCCAAACAATACGCTAGAAGCAAACATGTTTAAAGTAATATTGTTTATAATTATCTATATAATGCATCTAACTTTTGCAGGAATTGTTTATAAAGCTTCAATTTTGCAGAGATCTCAGAAACGAGGTCAGAAATGATAAAAATATCGTTTCCAACCAATACGCTAGTAGCAACAATGTTTAAATTAATATTGTTTATATCGATTTCCATAATATGCATGTAACTTTTGCAGGAAATTGTTTATAAAGCTGAAATTTTGCAGAGATCTCAGAAACAAGGTCAGAAACAATAAAAATATCGTTTCCAAACAATACGCTAGTAGCAACAATGTTTAAATTAATATTGTTTATATCGATTTCCATAATATGCATGTAACTTTTGCAGGAAATTGTTTATAAAGCTGAAATTTTGCAGAGATCTCAGAAACAAGGTCAGAAATAATAAAAATATCGTTTCCAAACAATACGCTAGTAGCAACAATGTTTAAATTAATATTGTTTATATCGATTTCCATAATATGCATGTAACTTTTGCAGGAAATTGTTTATAAAGCTTAAATTTTGCAGAGATCTCAGAAACAAGGTCAGAAATAATAAAAATATCGTTTCCAAACAATACGCTAGTAGCAACAATGTTTAAATTAATATTGTTTATATCGATTTCCATAATATGCTTCTAACTTCTGCAGGAAATTGTTTATAAAGTTAAAATTTTGCAGAGATCTCAGAAATGAGGTCAGAAATGATAAAAATATCGTTTCCAACCAATACGCTAGTAGCAACAATGTTTAAATTAATATTGTTTATATCGATTTCCATAATATGCATGTAACTTTTGCAGGAAATTGTTTATAAAGCTTAAATTTTGCAGAGATCTCAGAAACAGTAAAAATATCGTTTCCAAACAATACGCTAGTAGCCACAATGTTTAAATTAATATTGTTTATATCGATTTCCATAATATTCATGTAACTTTTGCAGGAAATTGTTTATAAAGCTTAAATATTGCAGAGATCTCAGAGACGAGGTCAGAAATAATGAAAATATCGTTTCCAAACAATACGCTAGTAGCAACAATGTTTAAATTAATATTGTTTATATCGATTTCCATAATATGCATGTAACTTTTGCAGGAAATTGTTTATAAAGCTTAAATTTTGCAGAGATCTCAGAAACAAGGTCAGAAACAATAAAAATATCGTTTCCAAACAATACGCTAGTAGCAACAATGTTTAAATTAATATTGTTTATATCGATTTCCATAATATGCATGTAACTTTTGCAGGAAATTGTTTATAAAGCTTAAATTTTGCAGAGATCTCAGAAAGAAGGTCAGAATCAATAAAAATATCGTTTCCAATCAATACGCTAGTAGGAACAATGTTTAAATTAATATTGTTTATATCGATTTCCATAATATGCATGTAACTTTCGCAGGAAATTGTTTATAAAGCTTAAATTTTGCGAAGATCTCAGAAACAAGGTCAGAAACAATAAAAATATCGTTTCCAAACAATACGCTAGTAGCCACAATGTTTAAATTAATATTGTTTATATCGATTTCGATAATATTCATGTAACTTTTGCAGGAAATTGTTTATAAAGCTTAAATATTGCAGAGTTCTCAGAAACAAGGTCAGAAACAATAAAAATATCGTTTCCAAACAATACGCTAGTAGCAACAATGTTTAAATTAATATTGTTTATATCGATTTCCATAATATGCATCTAACTTCTGCAGGAAATTGTTCATAAAGCTTAAATTTTGCAGCGATCTCAGAAACAACGTCAGAAACAATAAAAATATCGTATTCAAACAATACGCTAGTAGCAACAATGTTTCAATTAATATTGTTTATATCGATTTCCATAAGATGCATGTAACTTTCGCAGGAAATTGTTTATAAAGCTTAAATTTTGCAGAGATCTCAGAAGCAAGGTCACAAATAATAAAAATATCGTATTCAAACAATACGCTAGTAGCAACAATGTTTCAATTAATATTGTTTATATCGATTTCCATAATATGCATGTAACTTTTGCAGGAAATTGTTTATATAGCTGACATTTTGCAGAGATCTCGGAAACAAGGTCAGAAACAATAAAAATATCGTTTCCAAACAATACGCTAGTAACAACAATGTTTAAATTAATATTGTTTATATCGATTTCCATAATATGCATGTAACTTTTGCAGGAAATTGTTTATAAAGCTGAAATTTTGCAGAGATCTCAGAAACAAGGTCAGAATCAATAAAATTATCGTTTACAAACAATACGCTAGTAGCAACAATGTTTAAATTAATATTGTTTATATCGATTTCCATAATATGCATGTAACTTTAGCAGGAAATTGTTTATAAAGCTGAAATTTTGCAGAGATCTCAGAAACAGTAAAAATATCGTTTCCAAACAATACGCTAGTAGCCACAATGTTTAAATTAATATTGTTTATATCGATTTCCATAATATGCATGTAACTTCTGCAGGAAATTGTTTATATAGCTTAAATTTTGCAGAGATCTCAGAAACAAGGTCAGAAACAATAAAAATATCGTTTCCAAACAATACGCTAGTAGCAACAATGTTTAAATTAATATTGTTTATATCGATTTCCATAATATGCATGTAACTTTAGCAGGAAATTGTTTATAAAGCTTAAATTTTGCAGAGATCTAAGAAACAATAAAAATATCGTTTCCAAACAATACGGTAGTAGCAACAATGTTTAAATTAATATTGTTTATATCGATTTCCATAATATGCATGTAACTTTTGCAGGTAATTGTTTATATAGCTTAAATTTTGCAGAGATCTCAGAAACAAGGTCAGAAATAATAAAAATGTCGTTTCCAAACAATACGCTAGTAGCAACAATGTTTAAATTAATATTGTTTATATCGATTTCCATAATATGCATGTAACTTTTGCAGGAAATTGTTTATAAAGCTGAAATTTTGCAGAGATCTCAGAAACAATAAAAATATCGTTTCCAAACAATACGCTAGTAGCAACAATGTTTAAATTAATATTGTTTATATCGATTTCCATAATATGCATGTAACTTTTGCAGGAAATTGTTTATAAAGCTTAAATTTTGCAGAGATCTCAGAAACAAGGTCAGAAACAATAAAAATATCGTTTCCAAACAATACGCTAGTAGCAACAATGTTTAAATTAATATTGTTTATATCGATTTCCATAATATGCATGTAACTTTTGCAGGAAATTGTTTATAAAGCTTAAATTTTGCAGAGATCTCAGAAACAAGGTCAGAAACAATAAAAATATCGTTTCCAAACAATACGCTAGTAGCAACAATGTTTAAATTAATATTGTTTATATCGATTTCCATAATATGCATGTAACTTTTGCAGGAAATTGTTTATAAAGCTTAAATTTTGCAGAGATCTCAGAAACAAGGTCAGAAACAATAAAAATATCGTTTCCAAACAATACGCTAGTAGCAACAATGTTTAAATTAATATTGTTTATATCGATTTCCATAATATGCATGTAACTTTAGCAGGAAATTGTTTATAAAGCTGAAATTTTGCAGAGATCTCAGAAACAAGGTAAGAAATAGTAAGAATATCGTTTCCAAACAATACGCTAGTAGCCACAATGTTTAAATTAATATTGTTTATATCGATTTCCATAATAAGCATGTAACTTTCGCAGGAAATTGTTTAAAAAGCTTAAATTTTGCAGAGATCTCAGAAACAAGGTCAGAATCAATAAAATTATCGTTTTCAAACAATACGCTAGTAGCAACAATGTTTGAATTAATATTGTTTATATCGATTTCCATAATATGCATGTAACTTTAGCAGGAAATTGTTTATAAAGCTGAAATTTTGCAGAGATCTCAGAAACAGTAAAAATATCGTTTCCAAACAATACGCTAGTAGCCACAATGTTTAAATTAATATTGTTTATATCGATTTCCATAATATGCATGTAACTTCTGCAGGAAATTGTTTATAAAGCTTAAATTTTGCAGACATCTCATAGACGAGGTCAGAAATAATAAAAATGTCGTTTCCAAACAATCCGCCAGTAGCAACAATGTGTAATTAATATTGTTTATATTGATTTCCATAGTATGCATGTAACTTTAGCAGGCAATTGTTTATAAAGCTAAAATTTTGGAGAGATCTCTCAGAATCGATAAAAATATCGTTTCGAAACACTACGTTAGTAGCCATATTGTTTAAATTACTATTGTTTATATCGATTTCCATAATATGCATGTAACTTTTGCAGGAAATTGTTTATAAAGCTTAAATTTTGCAGAGATCTCAGAAACAAGGTCAGAAACAATAAAAATATCGTTTCCAAACAATACGCTAGTAGCAACAATGTTTAAATTAATATTGTTTATATCGATTTCCATAATATGCATGTAACTTTTGCAGGAAATTGTTTATAAAGCTTAAATTTTGCAGAGATCTCAGAAACAAGGTCAGAATCAATAAAAATATCGTTTCCAAACAATACGCTAGTAGCAACAATGTTTAAATTAATATTGTTTATATCGATTTCCATAATATGCATGTAACTTTCGCAGGAAATTGTTTATAAAGCTTAAATTTTGCAGAGATCTTAGAAACAATAAAAATATCGTTTCCAAACAATACGCTAGTAGCAACAATGTTTAAATTAATATTGTTTATATCGATTTCCATAATATGCATCTAACTTCTGCAGGAAATTGTTTATAAAGCTTAAATTTTGCAGAGATCTCAGAAGCAAGGTCATAAATAATAAAAATATCGTTTTCAAACAATACGCTAGTAGCAACAATGTTTAAATTAATATTGTTTATATCGATTTCCATAATATGCATGTAACTTTTGCAGGAAATTGTTTATATAGCTGACATTTTGCAGAGATCTCGGAAACAAGGTCAGAAACAATAACAATGTCGTTTCCAAACAATACGCTAGTAGCAACAATGTTTCAATTAATATTGTTTATATCAATTTCCATAATATGCATGTAACTTTCGCAGGAAATTGTTTATAAAGCTTAAATTTTGCAGAGATCTCAGAAACAAGGTCAGAAAGGATAAAAATATCGTTTCCAAACAATACGCTAGGAGCAACCATGTTTAAAGTAATATTGTTTATATCGATTTCCATAATATGCATGTAACTTCTGCAGGAAATTGTTTATAAAGCTTAAATTTTGCAGAGATCTCAGAATCGATAAAAATATCGTTTCGAAACAATACGCTAGTAGCCACAATGTTTAAATTAATATTGTTTATATCGTTTTCCATAATATGCATGTAACTTCTGCAGGAAATTGTTTATAAAGCTTAAATTTTGCAGACATCTCATAGACGAGGTCAGAAATAATAAAAATGTCGTTTCCAAACAATACGATAGTAGCAACAATGTTTAAATTAATATTGTTTATATCGATTTCCATAATATGCATGTAACTTTCGCAGGAAATTGTTTATAAAGCTGAAATTTTGCAGAGATCTCAGAAACAAGGTCAGAAACAATAAAAATATCGTTTCCAAACAATACGCAAGTAGCAACAATGTTTAAATTAATATTGTTTATATCGATTTCCATAATATGCATGTAACTTTCGCAGGAAATTGTTTATAAAGCTGAAATTTTGCAGAGATCTCAGAAACAAAGTCACAAACAATAAAATTATCGTTTCCAAACAATACGCAAGTAGCAACAATGTTTAAATTAATATTGTTTATATCGATTTCCATAATATGCATCTAACTTCTGCAGGAAACTGTTTATAAAGCTTAAATTTTGCAGAGATCTCAGAAAAAAGGTCAGAAACAATAAAAATATCGTTTCCAAACAATACGCAAGTAGCAACAATGTTTAAATTAATATTGTTCATATCGATTTCCATAATATGCATGTAACATTCGCAAGAAATTGTTTATAAAGCTGAAATTTTGCAGAGATCTCAGAAACAAAGTCACAAACAATAAAATTATCGTTTCCAAACAATACGCAAGAAGCAACAATGTTTAAATTAATATTGTTTATATCGATTTCCATAATATGTATCTAACTTCTGCAGGAAATTGTTTATAAAGCTTAAATTTTGCAGAGATCTCAGAAACAAGGTCAGAAACAATAAAAATATCGTTTCCAAACAATACGCAAGTAGCAACAATGTTTAAATTAATATTGTTTATATCGATTTCCATAATATGCATGTCACTTTTGCAGGAAATTGTTTATAAAGCTGAAATTTTGCAGAGATCTCAGATACAAGGTCAGAAACAATAAAAATATCGTTTCCAAACAATACGCAAGTAGCAACAATGTTTAAGAGACCGTTTGCAAAAAAATCAGAAACCTTTTAAAGGGTTTTGTATATCGAGTCGGGCTGGATCTAGTAACTTTCGATAATTCGTTTATTTTCGCCTTATTTGTTATGATATTCCGGAGATTGTTATATTTTCTAAATTCGCAAACGAATCGCAAACGTTTCAGACCAATTGCAAAAAAATCGCAAACCTTTTAATGGTTTTTGTATATCGAGGCGGGCTGGATCTAGTAACTTTCGATAATTCGTTTATTTTCGCATTATTTATTATGATATTCGGGAGATTGCTATTTTTTCTCAATTCGCAAACAAATCGCAAACGTTTCAGACCGATTGCAAAAAAATCGCAATCCTTTCAACGAATTTTGTATATAAGGGACATATAGGATAATTTATTTTTTTTATTTTATAAGTTATCGGAAAAAGCACTACTAATTCATAATTCGTAAACGAATCGCAAACGATCAAGCCTAATTTGGGCGAAATTGGTCAATTGGTTGCCAAGTTATTGCGTTTTCAAAAATGCTAACGTAAAGTTAGCCGGCCATGTCGTTTTTTGCAAATAACTAAAAAACGACGAAGTCGTAAACGAAAAATCGGTAATCCCAATCATTCGCAAACGATTCGCGCTATTTTCGATCGATTTCGTTACAATGGCCGGTTAACTTCACGGTGGTCGTCAGTTGGGCTATGTGAGCAGACCCTGCCCAGTACACGAAACTAATAGTAACTATATATATAATAAAATAAAGGATTCTACTCACACACATCCCTACCGCGACGCGCAAAACGGGAACCGCCACCGATCCTTAGTGATCTTCTTCGCGACACAAACTAACTGATATTGATCAACCGAGTTGAGACAGATTGTCATGCAGGTTTGTAAACAAGCATAATAAATATAAACAAAACAATTGAATGGTTCCTTCCCTATCTCTTATTTTTCTTTATATTCGTCTAAAATACCGCCACCTCTAAAGCATGGTGCCTCATAACAAAACACACAGTTACATAGTGAACATTTACATGCCGAAATTTTTATCATATATCGTGATGTAAAAATTAATAATGAATAAATAATATGAAGTACTTAATGCATCGAATAAGCTTAATGTTAAAAAAAAATTAACCAAGTTGATAACTTATAGTACATATATATGTACATATGTGGCGATATTACATTTCGTTGGGCATATGTACGTTTATGTGACAAATGACCACAACTCTCAAAAGCAATTACTACGAAAAGTATTATAAAGAAAGGAAAGGAAAAGTGCAAAGCGTCTCTTAAAAGAATTCAACTAGATCGAAATAATCTCGCTTTTATATATAACGAGGGATAATCAAAATTCAAAAGTAAAACAATTTCTAAACAAAATGTTGAGCGAGTTTCTTTTTTATAAAATTTAAAAAATATATCCTCAATTCAACACATACACTGAAAGAAAAATTAAGAGGGTACAGCCAGAAATATGTTTATTTCAGCCAAAAATACGATATTTCTTTCCATGTGCACAACGTTCCTTTTGTACTGTGACATTGTGCGCTTGAATTTTATTGCATTTGTTACAAAATAAAATGTCATTTTTCACTTTTGTAATTAATTTTCTAATTGTTATTAAATTTGTTACAAAGGTCTTTGGTGATATGAAATCATTACGTGTTTTGACATTAATGGGGAATCCAGTACTGAAACATATAAAAATGTATCGAAAGACATTGACGTTGCGATGTAAGAACCTTCATTATCTCGATGATCGACCAGTGTTTCCTCGAGATCGAGCTTGCGCCGAGGCATGGTAAAGTCGTTGCATTATTTCCATTAGTAAGGCTACCCTGTGACATAAGTATATATTTGTTATACTCAGGCAACGCGGAGGTCCAGAAGAAGAGAGAGCAGAACGTCAACGGTGGATTGATGCCGAACAGAAAAGAATTAATGACTGCGTTATGGGTATAATCACATTAACACAATATACGTACTTTTTGGTTTAATTAATGATTTCCTTGAACAAAACGGGATTATTTAACAAAGAACTAATGAAATAGGCAGTTGTGAATATAAAATTTATTGAAAATTTTCCATACAATTTATGGAAATTTTTAAGAGGTATATGGTCGTATATGAGGAATTTCAAGATACTTTTAAAATTCTACTCTGCAAAATTAAAATTTGTATTTTTATGTTGCCGCAAAAGCCACGTAGCATTATCATTCTGTGGTAACATAAGAGTCCAACAAACATGATGTGACTCATTTGTGACAAAGATATTTTTGTATATACCAAAAAATGTTTTAAATATATCTAAGATTTTTCTTTGCGTGTAATTTAACTGAATTTTGTTAGTTAGAGGTTTTCTTGGTTGCTGATGACTCATTGTATAGGGTACGTACTTACTAAAACATCATCTACAAGACCATTCGAATAAAGGTGTTTTTTAACAGCTGTGCACTGAATAAAACTCTGGTGAATAAGTATCTTCTTTGAATACCATGAAGTTACCAGTCGATTTAACTTTCATTTACACAAGTTTCAAACTAATACTGTCAATTTGAAATCTTCTGTGGAATTCCTCATTTAAGTATATATGTACAAAATGAGAACATTCATTTCTTTAAGTTCATTCACATATAGGTAATATATCGTTAGTGCACCTACCTTTTTCTATGGATTTGGAAACAGAATCTAAGAAACCACCGGAAATTATTTGACTTCTCAGAAATATACGGTAGCCTAGCTCTGAAATAATAACTTATATGATGTCACTTCGTGAAAAAATACACCATAATATAGAAAAACTCAAGTAAAAGAAGCTACATTTGGTATAAAAAATTTTCCATACATTTCATGGTAATTTTTCATTACAGTACAAGAAATTACATAAATTATTATTCACATCCATATTAATATTTTTGAATCGTGTGTATGTAAAATGAACGAGATACTGGTGCGGGTCGAAAAACCGATAATGGTGAAAAAACCAAAAATTATCACGCCGGCAGTCAAAATAGCTCTCCACTTGTTGATGTGTCTAGTTTTTATGTGTCAGCTTTTTGATTTGTCGGTTTTTTGACCCGCACCCTCAAGTCGGAATTATGGGAATGATAATGTAAGCTTGTCAACATACTGTAAGAATGATAACCTGCTATTATCTCTGACTCATTACTTAAATTAACATTGTTTCTTAAGACATTGCGTGCAGCCCCATGAAATTAGTAAATTTACTTTTAAAAAGATCTCACTTTTAATGTACGCTTTCATATTTTATTTTCAAGTAGCGTGACAGTGACATATTCAACTGATGCACAGCAAATCAAAATTGAAATACTTCAATTGAAATTAAATGAATGTACAAAGACAACAATCTGATCGCTCTAAGTACCTGGTGCATATCCTTTTAATGTGAATATTTTATAAATAATAAATTGGAAGGGTGCTTTATCTTTAACGTACACTACTGCAATGTTATATTTTTTTTTAATGTGACTGAAGCATATTTTGCATGTACTTCATTTATGTATACCATGTTAAAAAATAGTCGGTTCTTCTGGACAAATTGTAATTAATTTTGTCAAAAATAATAATAGAATCGGATAATTATATCGTCAATGATTCTGTGTAAGATACATTCCTCGAGTTATACATTTTTCGACCATTTTGCCCTCCATTTTGCCCCAATGCTGCTCAAAAGGTAAAGAATTAGTTGAAATAACCGAAGAAGATCGTTGAAACTAAGGAGTATTTGAAATAAGGGGGGGTCTGAGTAGTTTCAAGTTTGTAATCTTTCCGTTTATGACAAGGTTATTTAATTTTAAGAGATATAGAATATCCTGTTTCTGTGCCGAAATCTTTGGTCAATCCGAATCTGCGATATATTAGCAGCAACCAACGACCCGGAATTCGGAAACAATCCACTTAGAACCAGACAAATTGAGAAAAATCCAAGAACTGTACTAGTGAGAAGTTTAATGGAAAGTAGTTGCATTTATTTGAGCTATTAATCAATACAACAAAAAATATCTTTGACTACCTGAGAGATAGTCAATATTTGTTACCTTTAGAGTCGTGCGCAATTCCCTCACTCAACGTAAAAGTGACTGCAGTCGTCACTTTTACGAGAGATGCCTAATAAGTTAAAATTTGGGCCTATTCGCCCAAATTTTGGCTAAATACGACTCTTTACAGCTTTTTTTGGTGCTCGTCCTCGATCACGCGGGGTAGCCACGGAGACCTCCTCTGGTCTTGAGTTCGGGACCGAGTGTCGCTTGTCGGCCTTCCTTCTTCACGTCTCCGCATCAATTCCCCATCTTTTCAAAAAGGGAAACGAAATTTGGGGGGAAATCGGCGCACGAACGTGAATTTGCGATCACCTTAAATCTCGCGCATGGAACGTCGCAACAGAGCGGGGACCGCCTTCACAGGGCCGTATAAAATTGTTCGGGCGAAAAAGCAAAGGGTACAAGTTGAAAGCAAATCTCATCGTATTACATTACCTTCGTTATGCGTCATTCCCAGACATTGAAACCATGTCCGTATCTTATATCGCAAAATATACTCATGGTTAATGCGGGTATCGCGGCTTACACCTGCATTACAAAATAAACTAATTTATTGCTACCAAAGTCAATTGATGACTGCACAATTTGTAACATTAAAGAGAACCATCTTATGTGCCACAATGATATAATGTTTCTTACCCTAACCTCCACGATATAATCACACACATTAATTTACTTTTTTGTAGATAATAAATTTTAAAGGATTTAAAAAAAAAAACATTATTTATTAATATATGTGGTTATACATTACACAAAAAAATAAGTCTTAAAATTGTTACAAATTAAAGTGGCTTGAAATTAGTCTATGTAAGTTTATCCTTTTCTAATCGGGCTAGTTTTTGTTACATCTTAAATATAGATAGTGGGCCAGTCTGTAAAGCAGCTTTAGTTGTGTCTCGCCCTTTGGCCTGATGAAGCCGTTCTGTAAAAAAATAAGTCCAGTTTTTGGCTGCGTTTTGTCCAGATTTATTATTCCCACGTTAAAGGTATATAGGAAAACTGAGCAATGTGACACAAAACTGGACAAACTTCTTTTTCTATCAGGGATGTTTTAATATTCATGTTTAAATTAAAGAAATGAATTAAATAATAAATTCTCACTTTAACCATATTGTAATTGTAATAAACGAGTTATATTTTCGAGAATTTTGTGAACAGACTATTTTGCTACACATTTTGATTTCGAAATTTATCGAAAATGTGGCATTGGAACATTATTTCATGGTCTTCACACTTCATCCTATAAACGTGATGTATGTAGTGACCATAATTTGATTGCTATTTTCCCGACTGTTAAAAATTGTAATTCAAAGAAATAAAACTGCCCGTTAGAAATAAAGTTTTCATTTTTGCGCTTAACTAAAAATTGCCTAATTCGGAAATATGATGAATATTACATATTAGCGTTAAAATTAATGTAGACCAGAGTCTTACTACATAAAGATGTTAGAAGAAACAATTGTCTTAACTTGATTAATATACAAAACTAATACATGTGTCAATTTTCATGTTTTTTTCTTTAGTATTTCTACACTTGTTCCATTATAATAACTAAAAATTATATATTGATATTGATGTATGGATTGTTTAACAGCATTGATAAACAAACGAGGAAAAATCAATTTGGAAAACATGTTTGGAGATGACGAAGTGAAGGAAGATGATGAAAAACCGGAACCTAAATTAACCGAGGAGATAAATGTGACTCAGGAAATTGTCAAAGAAACAGAAATTCCTCCGCCATTGACAGTACGTTATATCTTAGTATGCCTTAGTTTAATTATCCAAATATCACGCAAAAGTATGTTTTATTCGTATTCTTCACAGTTTCTTAATAATACACACTCTTTCCATCATTTTATTTAGAAAAAAGTTTTTGTTAATTTTTATACTTTCAAAATAAGTGTGTGTAAGTAATTAATTATCAATTTATAATTAACATGCATGGATCACAAATGGAAGTCTGTTATAAGTACAAATAAATTATTTCTTTCGTTATATTTTCTCAGGTCATGGAAACGTCGTCGTCTGATGAAAGTGACGCTAATGCTAGCTAGCTGTACTTGTTTAGTTTATATTATACCTGTAAAGGAACTTCGTAGGTTAACTTTAGAGAAACTTTACGCTGAAGAAAGTGTGTAACGAGAATGTGTATGCTTAGAATTACTATTTTTATTCTTTTAGTATGACACGATGCGTTATTATATAACGAATTACAAAATCTCATGTACAACAAAAATATACAACTTTATTAAAAATGAACCTGAAAAACGTTGTTTATTAAATGTTGTTTTCAAATAAAATTGTCGTTTCAATTCCTATTTTAACTTTCTTTTAGAATTTTATTATTGCTGGATTTCCTTGGATAAAAAAATGAAAACACGTGTGTGCTCGCTAGTGACTCAGACTGTCGTTTATTGCCAACAACGAGCGTTAGTTTAAGTTCAAAATAGTGCGCAGACGCGCATTCTTCTACATAATAATAATAATAATAAACAGGACCGTGAATTGTAAATAAAATTAAATTCTTACAATATTTTTGAACAATTCCTGTATGTAATTATACATGTAAACGAGAGAGCATTTTGTTTCTAATGGAATATGTAGTAGTCCAGCGCATGTTTTGGATGATTAAATTATTAGAAGGCAAATAAATGTCTAGGCAATACATTGAGGAACGATTAGGGCTCGTAAATCGACAACAAACCCAACCGACGTAGCAGAGTTACATTATGAGAGTTACATTATGAAATATTCTAGTCATGCTAAACATTATATTTAAAATAATGCATCTTATCATAATCAGGGCATTAACTTTCCACTCAGGAATACTCTGAGAGCATAATAAGCTAAAATATTTTAATATTTCTACAATATTTGAACAAATCTCCAAAATACAATAAAGATCGGAGGTTTCACATTTCGAGAACGTTCTCTCAATATTCTAGAAATGTTATCACGAATATTATTTCTGCAAAATGTAACATTCTGGACATATATTAAAGGATATTTCAGTGTTACGTGCGACAGTGAAAATCAACATTGAAGTATATCGGTAAGACAAAAATTTTAAATGTGAGAACCATGGTTGCCTAGTTTTTTGGTATGATTTTCAAATTTTGTAATTAATCTTTTCAGAGAAAGGTAATGTTTTTGAACAATGCGGAAATATAACTTTTAATAAAATAGTATATTTCTCACTACGGGGAGGAAAATAGACAAGTCCTCCTCACGTGCAAGATTGCCACCCGAGTCGAAGGCGAGGCCGATAAGCACGTGGGGAATGTTTGTCTGTTTACTTTCCGAGGGTTAAATACGATTTTTCTGCCTAATGCATTGAAAGTGACCATTCTAACCGAGCGCTGAGAGTAGGACAAAAAATTTTTTTGACAATGATACAGTAACGAAAAAGACCACTGGATCATACATTATTATATATGCGTTATATTATTTGTAAATTTGTATAAGCACAATAAATAAATTAGAAAAAAAATTATTTCTTCTATGTAATGTTAACATAAATAATAACAACATAATTGTACACAACTCCATTTGGTCAACTCCGATTTTTTAATTTTCACACTTCGGGCATTATTTTTTATACAAAAACCATAACCAATTTAAAAGTTGAAATACTCATTTTGTTCGTTAACTCCTCAGCTTCAATGTAATGTAAGTTATTTTTTAACATACGTATGCGTAAAATTTGATTTTAATCAATTAATTAAAAATTAATTAAAATTTGATTAAAATCGGTCTGCATTAATGAAATTTCGATGGCATTTGCCGAGTTTTTTAATTCCCTGCGCTAAGTTGTGTAAATTTCGTCGTTATTAAAATAAACTTTGTAAGTTTTACATAATATTAATTTCTGTATTTTTTTCAAAAATTTGTATTCAGATTTTCATCGGAATCTGTCAAGAAGATTCTTTCACTGTGGTTACTTTGTACGATCTAGTAGTACGCGAGCGTAGCAATTTATGCAAATACACTTGATGGTAAATAATCCGTATGGTACTCCGTCATGAATATTATACCATTGACGTAAGCCACGCTGAACTGTTTTCATAATTAATCATTCACGGAGAAAAATAATCAGCAAAATCAGCCGAAAAATCCGCAGATTCTACCAATTTTATCCTATAGGGACAGCTGTTGGAATTCCGTTAGGGATAGCCGATAATTTCAGCTAAATTTACTGAAAAAGTCCGCAAATTTAATGGAACAAATCTGCTAATGTAGCGGAAATTTAGAGCTAAGCGCGAATTGAGTAGGGAAAAGGCTACATTAGCGGAATCAAAACAGCTAAAATTGCATATATTTTCGGCAATTCCAGCAGAAAATTTTAGCTGATATGAATCAGCTAATCCAGCGGAGTCATTTTTCTCCGTGTTTAGTTTCAGGAGTTATGATAACAAGGAAGTCAAATTTTGACACAAAAGCATTATGATAATCTACTTAAGTAGTATATGCTCCCATATCTCTAAAAAGATATTCTTTATATTATTTAAGAGGTTTTTAAGGAGTGTGATTTAAATTGTAAATCGTAATTAATCATGATAAACCCTGTTTAATTTAAATTATTTTTACATCATTATATATCAACATAAACATGTCAGCTAGACTGCAAACTATTGAATACTTAATGTTTCTCTTCTCATGAAAATAAAGATTTCCCGAATTCTATTTGGTTCTTTAAGCGGATACGATATATTTTAAATAATTACACATTACGTGAAAATACTGTATGGACAATTCAAAGAGTTCGTTTTTTATATTTTATGACGGCTAAATTTCAAGAAAATGTTTTCGGTTTAGTATTGTCAATAAATGAGTGATTTCAAGACCCTTAAATGAACATTTCCTCGTAATGCCTTTGTAATATAATTAAAATTAAATAAACAATTAAGTTTTTCTCGTTAATACGGTTTTCTTACTAATTTTGAAAAAAGTAAAGGAAGAAAATATGACGTAACTGGGATATCAGATGCCATGTTGTGCTCTTCAACAGGGCTTATGGCATCCTTGCCCTGGACGCGATATTCAATATTTAGTTTGTAAATCTAATTTTCATTTTATACTGAATTAAATACGGTCCTCTTACTAATACTGAAAAAAAATTTGTACATATAAGTACCGACTAATTTATTGCGCTATACGTGAACTGATATCCCAGTTACGTTATATTTTCTTTGTCTACTATTTTCAGAATTAGTAAGAGGTCCGCATTGCCTAGAAAAACTTAATTGTTTATTTAATTTTATTAAAGTGGTCAAGAAATATACCTGTATTTACTTATTTACTATTACCTTTGTAATATACTTAGAAAAATTTATAGTTGTGACTATTTCGCTCAAGTTTATGGTAATCAGCACTATAATATAGCTAATGTTATTATAGGGATCGTAACTAGCGTCATAAATATAGTTAATTTTGATATAAAATATTGCTGTGCCTGTATTTCACTGAAGCTTATAGTAAAAAACACTATAATTTTCTCTGGATGTACTGCATGCAAAAATGTCCTAAATAATTTTATTTATAGATATTAGCATACTGAAGTTGCATCAGTACACTTTTGAAACGGGACTTTTGATGCTTTGAACCAAAATTTTATCTTTTAAACGTCATGCAAAACGAATTCATCCTTGTCCATTTATAAGATGAAAACGGAATTTCGGTTTTTCGTATACAAGGTTCAATTTTGCTTACTTACACAGTCAGACCCTTCGAGCTTCCAGCTTGATGTTACTGAAAAATATTCATCCCAGAAGACATTACGTATCAATCTGATAAGAATCTAACCTCGTCCGTGCAAGAAGGGCGAATAAACGACAACGTGAATCCGGGCATCCTTGGGCATGAAGCTTTCACGTAACGTTTGACTATTTCGAATCTAAAAGACTTGCAAATCGAGCTACAATAGCGAAGACCTTCATTGTCAAAACAAAACCGCTTGTCGACATTTGCTGAATCTTATTGTCTAGAACAGCTGATTATGAAATAATTTTGCGCCCATTTACGCAGTCTTATTTCTTCTGCGATGTCGCCGATGTCGTAACTTCACTTACAAGTGCTGCAGACAGTCCTATATCTATCGATCTCTTCGTCAATGTGTTATGTATGATCTCACACAGTAGTGCCAGAATCGTGGTAAATGATTATCCGAGGAAAAGTCGTGCAAGCTCTACATAACATGTAATTCATTTTTTTACTATATTATTCAGTTATGAAACTGAACTTTTTTATCCATGAAAATTAGTTGATTGTTAGGTAGCTTGTGGATAATGCATCATTTTATCCGAGAAGCCCCCAACAAGTCACTCTGACGTATTGTCAGGTAATTTAATATTTTAAAAATTATATTAAATTTATAATATAATTTGTAATTAATTCCATACGAACAAATAACGAAAAATCTTTCAAAACATACATAAAGTCTAAAACAAACAATGTAAAAATAAAATCATCTATATTTTCAGTTAAACCCTTCATAAATCTATTTTTAACTCCCGTAAATTTAACTACTTTTGGCACTATACATTACTATAGCCTTCTGATAGGTAATATAGTTACTAGCAGAAGTATGTAGCAATGCCACTAATGCTTCATTAGTGTGGAGAAATACTTGATAGTATTTGATAAAAATTGGTGTATAAGGATTTTTGGATTGGGGATCGCTGATGAAGAATTTCAATTTACAATTTTAAAACGAAGATGATGAGTAAATAAAAAAAAAATATATATATGTATATATCTGAATTTACTTGTTCATCAAAGTAACAAATTGTAAGCGAATCTCGTTAGAATTTCAAAAATGGATAAATTGAAAAAAAATAAAGATATTTTCAAAACAAGATAGGTATACTTACGTAAAACAGGAAATGAAAACACACATTCTGAAAGAAAATAGAAAAAATTTGGATGTCCTTTTTTCTGCCCTGAAATTCTGCATTTCTTATTTTTTGTGACGTCACTTCCGGTCCGATATATAGATTTACGTATAAGTCGCTATTAACCACTTCACTGGTAATGTATCATATATGTACATTTTTAAGTAACTTCCACAATTTTCAATGAATTTGCACGAAATTTGGTATGCTATAGTTTCTTAGGTCGCTGAATACGAATCTGATCTCAGATTTTCAAAATTCAAAATGGCGGATCCAAGATGGCAGATGAATTTTTAAAAATTCTTCGGATTTGCTTGAAACTCTTTAGTTGAGGTTTTTTGGGGTCGCTGATTACGAATCTGATCTCAGATTTTCAAAATTCAAAATGATATATCCGAGATGGCAAATAGAATGTGTAAAATGAATTTTGACCTTACCTTGGCGGACTCAATTTTGAATATTTCATAAAATGAAAAAATTATGTGATTGATCTCCACCGTTAACTGGTTAATTATAACGACCCCAGGGTGCACCACGAGGAGGTAGTGGAAGCATTTTGGACTCTATTTTTGTATTTTTTATCCGCTATTTTGAATCTATAAACCAATGTACACTTCAAATATATTTGATATCATGTTCAGATAAACACATTTCTTGTGAAAAGAGACGTTTCAATATTGTTTTATTTCGTCCACCAGATTGGATCCACCATTTTGAATTTTTAAATTCTGAGATCATATTCCTATACAGCGACCCCGGAAACCTCATATTTAACATTCTCATCGAAATTTGATAAAGAAAAATGTATACTTGAAAAAAAATGTATGAACCCTGTGGCAGGTGAAGGGGAGGGGGAGGTGAATTTTTTACGTTAAATGATATGTTTTATGAAAAAATGGAACCCATGTTTCACAGTTTCATGACATTTTAAAAATTGGCTCGTACCAGTCTTGGCACTTTTTATTTGAAAACGGCTACCAGTGAAGTGGTTAAGAGTCACACGTTTTGTAGAAGTTGATAAGTCTTCTTGTTCGGGAGATAACAATGACAAATTATTGCGGATACGATACTGAATTTATCGAAAATTTCATCGAAAGTTTACCCCCGTTTATGAATGAAACGATTAAAATTCAGACTTTCTATCGTAGCTTACCTTAAAGAGTACACCCTCCCGTTTAATTTAAGCAGAAGCGACTCCGTTGCAACGTAAACATATGGCGCTGGGCGCAAGAGGATTAATGTTTTGAAGAAATCTTTTAAAGTTTGAAACAAGAATTAGCGAATATATTGCTTTTCACAGTAAATGTTTGTGATTATGGTTTACTTTACATTGACATTTTTTGGGAGACACCAACATTTTATCTCGCATGATATGCAATCGGTATGTCTATGTATGCCTGAGCAATCTGGTGAACATCACGTTCGGCTCTCACGAATTTATCGCCTGATGTCAATTCGTAATGGATAAACGATGTTGTGGATGATGTAGTTTTCTTGTTTTTGATACTTAAGAACTTTCATATTCGATGTAACAGTATTAGGACTTGATGTATAAAATAATTTACCTGAATGTACCTCTTTTCTAACTATAATTTTCTAAACGAAGACTAACTGGTTATTTTTTATACGCATATATATATACGCATAGATTGTACACGCAATAGAAATTTATTCTCTGTACACATTTCAGGTGGAGACATTAAGATACAACAAACATTAGCTGGGCTTGCTGACTCATGGTTTCCCAATAAACCAGAAAGTATATGGAATTTATATTTTGCATTCTGTTTCTTTCCAGCGGGGTATTGATCATATCCGTGATTCTTATTCGAATCCCTACAATTTTATACGATTTGTAATTCCAGAATTGAATTCATTCGATCTTATACTATAGCGCATTTAACGCATTCGAAAAATTGATTTGTTGCGGCTTAGAATAGCTTTAAATTCTGTTAATTTAATAAAAGAATTGATTATATCGTTTTTCGTATTTCATAATTCTCGAAGAAATGTTCTGCTTTAGAAATTTCAGTTCAAATCATTCAATAATCCAAAGTAATCATTTCTTTGAGATTATGTGCGTTTTTACGAGCGGGAAATAAACAGACTTATTTCGTACTAAACGTACACAGATCTTTCGTATACTTTTTGATTTATTGGATTGCTAAACACTATCGTCCTCCATTTTTATCATAATTTTATGAATAAAAATGATTGGATTAGGCGTATCCTGTTTTTCTTTCTCAAAATGGATACAACGTTTTCGGCGTTACGTGGTGTACGTCAACAATTCCCATATTTTGCAGAGACGGCCGGAATTGAAAGTACAGCATAATTGAACCAGGAAGAAACACAGAATTGTATAGATAAGATACATCAAACTAATTACTGGGATGCTGCGTGAACTATCTTCGACTGTTGTAGTCCTCTTGCGATATAATGTAATTTCAAATAAAAAAACTCAAATAAACTCGAATAAATCTGTAAGACTGATTTCTTTGCTAGAAAATGTACATAAAGTTCCTCATTTTTATCAATCGAATATTAAACTGCTTACTTTGCAGACGTTTAAATCTTGAAGCCGCTGGTTCACATTTTTTTTAATATATCCATCACACCAGTCGTAGAAAGTCCAAGATGAAATGTTCAGAGTTTCAAGCACAGTATTTGGAAGCGTATCGAGTTACTCGACATCATATTTTGAAAATTTGATATACACATTGCGAAAACCTTACAGACTCGAATAAAACGAAACAATGGAGTCCTCCCTTAATGTTTATACAATATTGTTCTTTAGATAATACGAAACAATAAAAGTGCATGACCGATTTAGTTTTCTTTCGTTTAATAGCGATTCAACTGTAATTAATTGCTTAATCTACATATTCGAGGATACACAGTCACTTCGAAATCCTGAAAAAGGAATCTTTAATGATATACCGTTACGATTACTGACTTAATACTGACATTTTAGAAGATCATCTTGAATTCGCTTCGTAATACAAAATACGTCCTTTTCGCAGAAATTATACTCGTATCGAACGTACGTACATATTACAAAATAATTACTCGGGAATAATGTACAGTGCCCGTGTTCTTTCCCTTTCTTCTTAATGTACACAGAATAGCGAACCTTAACAAATTAGAATATAATAAAATTTGATTAAATCATTGGTCTGTAAATGTATTTTGTATGAGTATCATGCATTGCAGTACGATACATTTTGTGTTTTTTACAGTAAAAACAATGTGCGGATGCATATATTTGGTATTTTTTTACAATTAATTCCAATGTTCTCTCCCCCGTACACGTGAAAACAGTAACTTTGGATACGTAAAAAACGATGCAATTGTTACATGTAAACATTAGCGAATACCTTAGTAAATAATAATATTAATAATAATATTCATAATCAAGATAATAATAATAATAATAATCATAATAGGAAGAATACATTGTCAGGATTTCCGATTTTATTGATCTCCTTTTAGCAACTTAATCTACCTCAAACCCCGTTAACGTGAGTGATTTAGAGATCATCGCCCAAACGATAAGGGGGAAGACTAACACGACCCATGCAAGGATTGCTAAGGCGATCGGGCCAGCTCGAACTGGATTTCACGACGCGCATGTAATGCAAGAGGCAGAAGCAATAAAGTGGCCAATCGGAATTAAGAATAGAATCAACCTTAAGAAAGCATTTTTAAGGTTTTAGAATCTGCATTTCAACGGGATCACCGCCCCAGACGACAAAGCGGGAATTATAGTCTTGGAAGCTGTGACTGCAACCTTAGATGGGGATCTGTGGCGAGAATCTCAATTTGCGGAATAGGGATTCTTCACAACCTGATTGTCTGAGGGAATATTCCCTGCAGGAATCGAAAGACTGATTAAGACTTACAATCTTGATGGGACGACTAATTTTAGAGGACAGGTGGCTTCCATAATTGAGAGGATGGACGTCACTGGAGAAGCTACTCCCAGGGAAATGACCCTACGACGATTGACCGGTTTTCTGGCTTTGACCCTCGTGCGAAGTGTCGCCAAGGACGAACTTCAATTCGGAAACTCTTTCCTCAAAGCTCAGTTCACAAACAACGCGACAATGTTGACAGGTTGGTCTGGAAATGACCCATTTGCCCCTCCTTGTCAAGAATGTATCACTGCATGCCAAAGAGATCTCGTGAAGGGATTGACTTTAGTAAGCAAGGTGTTTTATCAAAAAAATGTGGAATCAAATCCACAGCAGCTGACTATCTTGCCGCGTTTGTCATCACCCAAAGGAATGGGCTGGGTCTGGTCCACATGTTGGAGTCAGTCTGTGAGTTTTCAGGAGCCGGATGGACCCAAGTTGCGGACCTAACCTTGTCCTCCAAAGTGCCAGCTTGGACTATTCAAGATTTTTCCAGCAAATATATCAATAAGAATAAAGATGAGATTTGCTATCACTGGGGAAGAATCATTGATCACGGATTTCTTAGGACTCGCCCTAGTAGATGAATTTAGTGTCCCGCTAAAAAGATGACGGGGTCCATTGAGGCCACGAGGTTGATCAAGAAGGCCAAGCAGTACAAATCTGCCGTCAGGGGCGGTGATCAGGGAGTGTCTGAAGCGCTCCAAGAAGATGCGTGAGCAAGAGGAAAACGAGGGTTTGGGGCCTCCCTTGACTTGATAAAAAAAAATAATAATAATAATAATAATAATTGATATTAAGCGAAGTTCACATTTCACTAACAATTTATAAATCCGCGTGACATTTTTCTGATTAGCTGATATCGCGGTGGTCGTTAACAATTCATCATAAAAAATTGATTCTTCAAGACTCTTCAAGTTGACTCCGTCTCCTGAAACAACGCGCGCACGATATTCTTCTCGACTACGTCAACAATAAAATCTCCTCTATAAGTATATCTCCGGAGCGTCAGAAAAGGTCTACCTCACTTAAGAAAACTATTCCCCCCTCATCTTCATCCTTCTTGTCGATACCTAATAAAAGTACTCGAGAAATCGGCAATCGCTTCCGCCGTAAAATAGGACCGAAATTTCAGCTCGCTCAAGCGCGATTCGTCCGAACGAAGCGAGTAAAAAATGACAATTGAAAATAGCACAGCACACTCGAGAACAGTATAAGCGGTAATCAAATAATATCGAAGAACTCGTCATCTTTTCAAGAACCTTTATTCACTGTATACTCCTTCACGACGGTCCAGAAAAATTAATTCCATCTCTCATTTTCTCTCAATCTCTCTCACTCCCATTTCCTGCTCTCGATCTTTTGACTCGACCACGTGAATCCATTCGTATTACAGCCTCAACGTATTAACCGTAATAAGTACTGAGACTCTTACATTGATCGATGCGAAATAAGGAAAACAGAAGAACAAAATTATTTGGTACGGCGATACCATTTTTGTGCATCAAAGTTTACCTATTCCAGTGGCTCGTACTCTCAGCTGTATTTTGAAAAAACGAATGGAGCTTTTAAATTACACTTTGTATCTTGCATTCTTCCACTCTCTCACGCAAACACAAACACGCGTGCAGCATCCCTTTCATTCGATCTCTGTTTTCCACGCATTACAATCCACACGCTTTATCGTATAGCCACTTTCGTGTTCAATCTGTATATTATGTCTTACTATGTCTAAGAGTACGATGTTGTTGCTTAAAGCAATCATCGAAGTTTCTCTACTGTGTTTTTTTTTTTTGGTTTGTTTGTCGTTCATTTTATAAAACGGTCCCTCTTTCATCTTGTAAAAAGGAATAATCGAAAAGACGCAATGTCACTGAATTATTCTCCCACAATATCGTGATAGAAAAAGGAACAGAAACATTAGAGAAAGTCTTTTCCTGATATCAACAAAAGTACAGACTCGCGTTTCATCCTCGACTCGTATCTTTGCGATCCCGCCTTGTGCATCTCGATTGATTGTGATATGACGAATCGCGCGTTCCCACTTTTTTTCTTAATCTCTCAAACTCATCGAGTCATTGTTTGTTGGTCGCCGTTATTTGTATTCGTCCGAGGGAAAAACGACTGCTGCAAGACTGTCGTTTCGATTGACGAGAGTTCCGATGTAACGAGGGTGAGGACATGTGCGCGATGAAGCCGTCGAACGGTGACAAACGAATAACCGCCCGATCCTCGGTTTCGAATAAGTCGATCCCGATTTTCGGTGGCTGACATTCTCAGTCAATTTATCTGGCAAGTAATCGGCTCATAAGACAACCAGATGTCGCGACAGCTCCATTTGAGAGCACCCTTAAGCTAAAGGCAGCAGCGACTCGCTTAAGGGGCTCTCAAATCGGTTCCGACGATAACGGCATTTTTTACCCGAAAAATCCGGTACGAATAGCATTGAGGTACGAAACCTATTGACGGGGACGTCGTATTGTGTTATCATAAATTGTGTATCTTCAACGCAATTCGGCAAAAAAGTTGACGGATGTAAAATCGATTCTACTATTTGGGTTATAATTTGTCGTTATCGGCAGTGTCGCGTCAAGGTACGTTTTTCCCTCTTTCATCTTTTATCTAACTACCTATCTATCTAGCTCTTTTTGCCATCAACAATCTACCGCTGAAATCGAATTCGACTTGTAGCGTCTCTCTTAACTCGAATGTTTTTTTTGTTTGTTTGCGAGTCGACGTTAAATTTTATGTGTCTCTTTCCTCTCGTGGTATATCCAGCAACCCTCGCTCGTCACCTCGACACCTCCTAACGTGCTTACGGCATTAAATATATTCGTAATTGTAAATTACAAACGGCATTATGATTAATTTATTATCGTTATTATTATTATTATTATTTATATTATTATTATTATCAATATTATTTTAAATGCATACACAGCTTAAACATCTAGTCGACATAAAATGGAAAAAAAGGTCCGATTGTTCCGGTTGAGGCGGAGGCGAGGGCATGGTAGTTATTAGTAACAAGCGTCGATGAAGAAGCTCCAATATTTTCGTGACAACCGAAATGGCTGATAAAACTAAAGATACTGGAGGGAGGGAAGGAGGAGAAGATGAACAAGAAGATGCTGATGAGGATGATGACGATTCGTGATGTTGAGAGTGATGGCGCGAGTCGAAGGCGGATCTCGTTCGTTGCTGGATGATTTTGGGTCCTATTCCGCAGAGAAGACTTCGAAGAACCGACTGAACAGAAGGTGACTGCATGACATGAGGAGGAGATATATCGGGCGAGTCGGAAACCGAGCCTCCCGTAAAGACAAAGTGTTTGCGTGGCCTCGATCCCGAGGAAATCCAAGAGAGACGCTTCTGAGAGGCGTTTTCTTCTTATTTTTCCGACGGGAACTGCTGTAACCGGCGAACGACGGTCAACTGATTAGTAGCGGACGAGGGAAGGTAGTGGCTACAAACTAAACGATTACACGTTACATTAAATATTCCCTTTCATTACGTTTTTTTTTCTCTTGTGCCTCGCCACGCGGTAGAATGGAGAAACGAGACTCGATATCGCGTACGTTATTCATTGATTAAATACTTAATTTAGCGTCGTCGTCGGTGGCGGCGGTGGCGTCCGACGAGCGCTCCGTCCATTCGGTATTTACTCGTTCGTGTATGTCGCCTCGAGACGAAACAGAAGCTAGTTGAGGAAACGTGTCAACTTGTATTTAAGAGAAGAACGGAGAACCCTGGGCCCTTCGGGGACCGAATGCCCCGATAATACGTTCGCGTTACATATGTATAATTTCTTCATTCTCTCTCAACCTCGCAGGCGCGTATCCGCGCTTAATTTTTTTTCTTCGCTCTTCATGCTTAGGTGCATCATTCGCCCTGACTTGCACTCCTACTTAACCTCCGTTCGAGGCGCGAAGGCCCGCGACGATAGGTCTATATAAAATAAATAAGAATATACACGACAGTGATTGAACGCAATGCATGTAAACGGTCGACGACGTCGCGATGATGCAAAAACAAACGGAGATTAGTTACTTTTTAACGACGATGAAATTTTGTTCAAGTCCATTTCTCCGACACATGCGCGTACAACTAAAGGAAGGAAACACCGAAGGACGTAGAAAACGGCCCGAAATTTTGCTTAACTGGTATGTATATTTTTTAAGGGGCGCAGGCATCGTCCGCGCTTCAGTAATCATCTTCTTTCTCGCTCTCTTTCACACTCGCTATTTTTATCTCGTACACGCATTCTCTCTCTCGATCTCTCTCTCTAATTCCGTGTCCGGACGCATTGCGTTCACGCGAGCGCTCTGACATTATTCCTAAGATAATGGTGACGCGTTTGAATTGTCGCGTGAGCCTTCGCAATTCTTAGTCGTGTTTGTATGCGTGTGCGCGTGTATGTAAAACGCAGCTTGTGCTCGTTCGCTATTCTCGCATAGTCTTCGAAGATTTTCGTATCCTCGCGATTTTCCCAGGTCTTTCGCGTTCGCAGTCGCTTTGTGCCTGTGCTTGTGCTTCGCTGCAGCCTGTTTTTCTCTTGCATCGTTCGCTCGAATTACAGTCGCCTTGTGCGTCCCTCATTGAGGCGACTTGAATGTTCTTCTTTTTTTTTTTTGTTTTTTTTTTTGGTTCTCGAATTAGTAGAAAAAACCTAAATCGATCTACGCAGCATTTTCCTTCGTCTGTCGGTCATTTTGTTTATGCTCCGAGCTGAGGCATGTGGATTTCGACAATATCGGGCTAATCGATCCGACTTGTCGGCATTGACTGAAGCGACGACCGGCAATTTCCGAAAGATCCGACTCCTTATCGTTGAGTCGACCTGCGTCTTAGTTCAATCGCGATAGACAGTTACGCGAGAAAACGAATGCATACGACGAAGGAAAAAAGGGTGGGCCGAGAATCCAGTTGAAACTTACGACATGGCGACAACTTTGGTTTCGGTATCTTCGTTCGATAGGTGTTCGGTATATGTGTGTGTGTGTGTGTGTGTGTGTGTGTGTGTCTCGATTGGTTCATTTTACGATGATTGCAAGATTATCGCCGGCTTTTTTCCTTCGTCTGGCAATGTCCCGAAATCTGAATTGGCGCTCAGTCGTCGTTGCTATTCGCACCTTTCCTGACTTTGCCGCCTTCCCTGGAATCAATGTCGACCACGTGCCACTCCACAGCCTTGAGGAAGTTTAGCTCGGGTGCACCTGGCAGGTTGCTAGCCAACGTTCCGTCTTTTTGTGCGCCAAAGTGCTCGGTCATCAGGTGGCGATTTTTTTTTTTTATACTGTATTCTGCTTGGCTGTACTTGGTTCTTTGGAGGAACTTCTTCGAGAGCGATGCAAGTTAGTTCCAGATACGTAGGAACGAGTCCCATGAACCCGTCGCTACCGCCATTCCGTCTTCCGTCACGCCCAGGCAGGACACGCGGTTGTCGTGTCCAGCGAGAATTCCTAAATAACAAACAACAAAATCCATGTATTATTTACATCGAAATAAATTAAAAATATTTATAGGTTAACCCATGTCCCCACCTTAACCCTCCTGTATTACACTTTTTACCGAACAAGTTGTTTCTAAATAACTTGAGCATAGTCTGGAGTCATATTAATGTCAACTTGATCAAATGTTATTATCAAAAATGTTTGGACGTGTGATGATTTTGTTTAGAAGAAAACATTTGATTTCATGTGCACGAGAATGGGGTTCACCGGTAAAATTTTTTTATTGTTTTTTATTGTTTTAAATAATAATTTAGGTCATAAATAACACAAATAAAATCTAAAAAACAATTAATTCATTAATTTGGGTCTTTTATTTGCCAATTAAAAACTCTTCCGTTTGAACGCGCGCCAGTTTCGTGTGACGTCACTATGAGGGTTCGGCTGTCAACCAATCCCGTTCGCATATTCTGCTGTGCCTTTATGTCATGTTTAACCTCAATAGTTTGCTTCGAAGTTTTTATTATGGAAAAAAGGGATATAAGACCTGCTAATAAAACTCATACACTGTATTATGCCGTTATTTGCGTTTTCTTAATTGCAAAAATAGTTTTAAAATCTATGTATACATATATAGGTAACATTTATCAGCTACAAGAATGCACCTTTGGACGAATCATCGTGCACGGAGAGAAATCTGAAAGGATGAAACTGTAGGCATTCCTTCCGTCACTGTACTAAGATTTGGTGCTGGTTCTGCACCATGTGTCGCGTGATATCAATCTAAGAAACCCACAGTCTCAGACTGTGAAAACGCTTAGGATGAGACTGCAAAACTGCGATGCTTTCTTCGAGGTTTTCTCCCGCCTAAGTTTTACTTTTTAGACTAGGGCTCTCCTGGACTTTTTTGTAGGAAATTTCCTCCTCTACAAAAAAGGTTTAGTAAATTTTTGCTCTATCTTGCACCGTTTTCGATACGGAAGCGATAGAACGAAGAACATCGAGTTTTTAAAACAAAAGATAAACATGGCGTCGGCCGCTGAATACGTTGTTTTTCATTCTATTGCTTCCGTATCGAAAACGGTGCAAGATAGAGCAAAAATTTACTAAACCTTTTTTGTAGAGGAGGAAATTTCCTACAAAAAAGTCCGGGAGAGCCCTAGTCTAAAAAGTAAAACTTAGACGGGAGAAAGCCTCGAAGAAAGCATCGCAGTTTTGCAGTCTCATCCTAAGCGTTTTCACAGTCTGAGACTGTGGGTTTCTTACATTGATATTACGCGACACATGGTGCAGCACCAGCACCAAATCTTAGTACAGTGGCGAAGGAATACCTACAGTTTCATCCTTCCAGATTTCTCTCCGTGTGACGTTACTGTTTGTCGTCATGTGTATATTAAACCTATTTGTAAAATAGCAGGACTTACAACCCTTTTTTCCAGAGTACAAGTTTGTTTTTTCCATTTTAAAAATTTCGGAGCAAACTTTTGGGGTTAAACATGACATAAATGCACAGTAGAATATTCGAACGGGATTGGTTGACAGCCGAACCCGCATAGTGACGTCAAACGAAACTGGCGCGCGTTCAAACGGAAGAGTTTTTAATTGGCAAATAAAATACCCAAATTAATCAATTAATTTTTTTTTTCGATTTTATTTGTGTTATTTATTACCCAAATTTGTATTTAAAACAATAAAAAATAATAAAAAAATTTTACCGGTGAACCCCATTGAGGGTATTTCCCGTGAATGGACTAAATTTATATTTGGCATAAATATAGAGAGCACTTGAGGCTCACAGAAAAAGGACCGGTTAAGCGCTCGAAGCCAGTGATAACAGACAGGAGTCAGACAAAAAAAATCGACTTCGAAAAAACTAATTGAAAAAAATACCACTATATAGAGAATTTAAAGCGGAACAATGTTTACATTTAACATTTCTTAATTCAACTTGAACTATTTTAGCAAATAATTGAAAACTGAAAAATGTCACCGGCCGCTAATTCACAAGTTTTTAATTATATATCACGATATCTCCTGAACTATCAAACGAAACGACTTGAAATTTTAACTACACATACAATATAGTAATACAAAAACGAATAGAAAGTTAAAAAAATTTAACTCCTTTTGTTTTTTAATACAGGCTTATTTAAACACTATGCAACGTTTTTTATGGCTATTTATTTTCAAATGCTTGGAGAGTCGAGCGAAGTTTTTGAAATTACAAAATTAAAATTGCGGTATTGTAGAGAAAGAGTTGAAGTTTTCTGCACTAGCCAAATTTGGAAAAATTTACACAGTTAAAAGCTACGAAGGTGAATATAGCGCTAGAATTTTCGAGAGCGCATCACGGCACCGGGTATGGACGGAGAAACAAAGGCGCGCGCTGTCGAAAATTCTAGCGCTACATTAACGTTCGTATTGTTTATAAATATATTTATAAGGAATAAAAATGGTAAACTATAGTGTTAGATTTATAAATAAATAATCTTCAAGTGAGATTTAATTAATTCAGATGAAAATACTGCATTTTAAAAATAATATCGAAAATATAGTACGAATCCTAACTTTAATGTTATTCTTTATATTGATTGGATTAAAAATGTTGTTTGAAATTATTTAAAGTGATTAAGAATAACATGTATAAATTGGTCCAGCTATCAGATGGTCAAATGCGAAAAATGAAATTTTTGCGTTTCGCCAAAAAAAAAACAAATAAAATAAAATAAGATATGTTTCATATTTTATGTTTTATACGAGTAAATTCAAGAATATTTATCATATGCTCAAAAATAACACTAAATAACACAAACATACGACAGAAGAATAGAAATATAAAACAGATAAAATATTTTTAAAATTAATTAATTATATCATTATTTTATTTATTTTTTTTTAGTAAATTTATGACAGTTTTTTGTAGAATTTAAAAAAAAAAAAACAATTATGATTATCATCCTTAAAAATTTGATTTTATTCTAAAAATGCGAAATCTTTGACCAAATAATAACAAAAAAAAACTACATAGTAAACTGAAGAAAATGGCGCTTTGAAAGATTTTTTATCTATTTCTGTTGCTGAGTTACAGCCAGTCGAACATTTTTTGATGTTTTTTTTTTTTTAGAAATTCATAACTCGTGAACATGGAAAGATAACAATCGGAAAAAATGCAAGAAAGATTTTTGCGATAAATACTATAGTCTAAAAACTTTGCAACAAAAATTAAGAGGGTGAGGCATTTTCATCGTCGATTTCCCATGGAATGCCCCATATGTTGTTAAAATTTCAAGTCGTTTCGTTTGATAGTTCACGAGATATCGTGACATATAATTCAAAACTTGTGAATTAACGGCCGGTGGCATTTTTCAGTTTTCAATTTATTTCCTAAAAAAGTTGAAGTCGAATTAAGAAATGTTAAATGTAAACATTGTTCCACTTGAAATTCTCTACATAGTGGTATTTTTTTCAATTCGATTATTCAAAGTTGATTTTTATTGTCTGACTCCTGTCTGTTATCACTGGCTTCGAGCGCTTAACCGGTTCTTCTTCTGTGACCTGAAATTCTGAATACAACAATGAATATAAATGTAATGAAATCGCTTTCTCAAAATTTCTCAACATTTGAAATCCTCTTCTACTAAAAACTGTAACGAGCCGTTTTGTTAAATCGCGCGCGGAAGAGAAGGAGCGACGGAGAGAAAGAGGGCCGTTCCGAAATCTACATCGACGTGCTTGCCAGCTTATATGGATGTTGTGGAATATGCGCTGGCACGCAAAATAACAAAAGTAAACAAGGAGTAAATAATAAAAACGGAGGACGCGATGCGCGCTTTTGCCGGCCGGTCGGCCATTTTGATACCAAACCCACGTGGGATCAGCGCGCGCATCCAGAAGACCTGCGCAGAAGAGGGCAACGGCGCCCTGACCGCGCAGGATGAAAAGTGGGAAACAATGGGCCGAGTTCCAAGCTCGAAGCCGCATGTGTCGCCGCAATGGGGCGCATGCGCTCCAAATTCAAATGAAGGGCGGGCTGTCAAACTCAAGTCGATCAAATGACATTCAAATGTTTGACAGTTCCCGTCCCGATTCTTAGTAAAAAAGGGACTCGGCGACATTATTGGACATAGGAATACTTACCGAGGTATTATAAGACCTGGTAAGTATTTCAGACCGGAGTTGTGATGTTTAAAGTTTAATAAAGCGGTTGTGACCCTTAGCGAGTCGAAACAATAACTTCCCGATCAATCTCTCGTATTTTATTACGGTTTATTTAACGGACTGGCTATATTCACGTACGTTTTCCATATTTTGCGTTATATAGAGAGGTTCTATTTCCGAAATCTACCCATTATTTCTTTAAAAAAACCGACTAGTAAAAAATCGGCATATTGTAAAGAGAATAATACTTTTACCGTATCGGCTTTTTTACTTGTCGGCTTTTTGATATGTCGGCTTTTTTATTTCTCAGTTTTTTGACGCGCATCAACAGTTTCCTCACGAAAAATGACGGAATTTGTTAAATAATATCATTTTTTCACGTTATTTGTACTATTTTTACTACTTTTGTTTGGAATAACTCGAAAACCGCTCAGCCGATCATGTTCAAAATCTAATCAGCACGAAGTTAGGCCAGGACGCATCCATTAAAAAAAAATTAATCAATTCGCTTCATCCGTTCAAGAGAAATCGTTGGACAAAATTTGGTTTTCATCCGTACACACACACACACACACACACACACACACACACACACACACACACACACATCTCTCTAAAAATGTGTCAGTTTGCTTCTAGTGGTCACAAAACGTGGAGATATTATGAAATTAGCATTTTCCATTTTCGAGGTCATTTCAATAACTTCCCTGTAGACCGGGAAGTTAATAAATGTCGGCTTATTAATTTTTAAGAATCAAAATTACAACCAATTTGGAATATTAATTCTTCAAGCTTTACACTTTGGACTTGTTCTTTCATTTAAGATTATCAATTGTCAATGTGGGGATTTTAATAGGTGAATATTTTTAATCGTTGATTTTGGTATGAAAGGATTTCGTTGTCAGGTTAATATTAATAACTAAAATATTTAACGGCTATGTCCCACAATATATTGCAAAGATAATAAACGCATCAAGGAAATTTAGTGGAAAACGTATACAATTATTCAGACCTTGAATACCAAGACTTCAAATAACATTTTAATGCAAATTTACGTCTGAATAAAACATAAGAACGAAAATAACATATACGTTACGATATGAATGTAAATATCACAAATAAACAAATTCTCCCTAATAAAATACTGATGCTAAAGTGCATCGGTAATAAATAGTCTAGGGAATATTAAAAACTAGGTCAACGTGTAATCAGCAAAAACTTAAAAAGAAAGAAATAACTAAGGAAGTAATTAAGCATTCATCATATTTTCAATACATTACGCAATTAATTTATGAAATTTTCTTAATATCACGATACTTTCGATTTATTTAGTAATATTAAAATTTAATATTTAAAAAGAAGTCCTTGTCATATGCAGGCATTAGGTTTGGTAAGATATCTTGTTTGCTGGATTATTTAATAATTATTTAAATGGAGAAAAAATGTAATATACCACAGTACCTAATGAGCGGAAGAGTATGGACTAAGTCAAAACTAAAATAAAGGCCTCAGAGCCGAAAAGACATCCTCAGAAGGCCGAGTACATCAAAGAGAAAAATATCTGATTAAAGAAAGTGCATTGGGAAACCCACAATCAGGGCTGCGTGTATTAGCCAAAGAATCGATATTTCCAACAGCCTATACTAAGTAGTAATGAAAGTAATTTGGCGTATATGGCCGAATCAACTATGCCGAACATCAGGAAATGTTTTTTGTCAGCCCTCAATAAATTCGCGGTCTGCAATGACTTCGTTTCCGCCCTAGATGCATAATATACTATAGCAATACCGACAATGGCAAGTGTAACAGCCAAATAAAAATATAAACATTATTTAAAATCATTGTTTAATGAAATTAAACTATAACTGTCTGAATACACATATAATATTATAATAATACATTATGCAAATAAATAAATATCGGTCTTTATAAATAGATAAACGATAATATTGCAGAAAATGTTATACTATTTGGAAAAATAAAAATTTATGGTAATGGAGAGGAAAAGACAATAAAAAAAATTGTGTTTTTGATAAATATATACGTTTCAACATTGATATGGGTCCTCTTCAGTAAAACATTACGAAAATCGATGCAAAACTGCCTTGTATTTATATTCAATGCTGGACGAACATATAAAGTTGGTTTATGTGGGTTTATGATACCGAGAATAAATGCAAGTATATAACCCATTAAGTCCCAAAAAGGCAAAATTTGTAGCTTACGTTTTAGCTCGGAAAACTTTGTGAAAAAGTAAGAAAATCTTTTGGAAAATACCCAACCCTACTATTTTCGGGTATGCTCTACACGATAGAATGGTTTAAAAATCTAAAAAAATTTGATTTTCAATTGTTAATTAACAATTTAAAAAAAAAGATACGATTTTTTTATGAACAATTTTTTATCAATCAAAAATTTGAGTGGGAAGGAATTTTTGTTTTCTGTCGCAAATATGCACAAAGGTGCACAAAATATCTAAGCTTTACAATCAGCTTTGGTTTTTTATCATACAATTTTTTTAAACAAAATGGCAGCCAAAAAACGATAACTAAAAAATCAAACGTTTACAACTGTTTTGGACGTTTTTTAATTGGAATCGTCCAAATTATTAAATTATTTCAGTAAAAATATACTTAAATGTAATATTTAAAAAAAATAACTATAAAAAGGGGTGATATGAAAAATAATGTTTTTAAGGTTTTAAAAAGTCGTTTTTTACGGTTTTATGTGAATTGTATATATGTAGCGTCGTCCTGTGTGGGATGATGATGAACCTTGCCCAATTAGCCGAATGGTGGCATAAAGTGGCAAGTAAATCTGACCAATGTCTATGTCTATGTCTATATTATGAATTTTACCCTAAAAGTATCAGATCATCAATCAGTATTTCGAACTTCAACGATATTCAGGTCCTTGCATTAGTTTCTGATGAAATAACAACGAGAAACCATAAAAAAACGACATTATTTTTTATATTTAACCCTTTTTATAGTTATTTTTTAAAAAAATATTATATTTAAGTATATTTTTACTGAAATAATTGAATAATTTACACGATTCCAATGAAAAAGCGTCAAAAACAGTAGTAAAAATGAACGTATGATTTTTTAGCTTTCGTTTTTTGGCTGCCATTTTGTTTAAAAAAATTGTATGATAAAAAACCAAAGCTGATTGTAAAGCTTAGATATTTTGTGCACCTTTGTGCATATTTGCGACAGAAAACAAAAATTCCTTCCCACTCAAATTTTTGATTGATAAAAAATTGTTCATAAAAAAATCGTATCTTTTTTTTTAAATTGTTAATTAACAATTGAAAATAAAATTTTTAAAATTTTTAAACCATTCTATCGTGTATAGCATACCCACAAATAGTAGGGTTGGGTATTTTCCTAAAGATTTTCTTACTTTATCACAAAGTTTTCTGATCTAAAACGTAAGCTACAAATTTTGCCTTTTTGGGACTTAATGGGTTAAGTTGATTGTAGAATTATGTAAGTAATTATAACTGAAATTTTAATCTGTGCAAAAACATTATAGACTTCCGGTAGGTTTGACTTTTCAAGTCTTATGTTGACGATGTTTTTTTCCTTTTTGATAAAAATATTTCAATATGGATTTTTTTTTCCAATTTGTCCGCTGCTACGAATCTGCTGCTAGCTTCAGCGTCATGTTTTATAAACAAGAAATTATAAGAATATTTTGTTTATTTTCACTAGCAAGAATTCATTGTACTTCAAATCTTAGAAACATGAGGAGTATGACTAGATTCTGACCAATGTTCCATTACTATATTTTTTAATGTGTGTAAAATATTGAAAAAAAAAATCGTGAATTTTTTGAATGTGAATTTTCAATTTGACTAAATGAAGAATTATTACATGTTTATAAACGTACACGTTTTATTATAACCATAGAATATTCACAATTCTTGTAATCAATTCTTACTGCTTTCATTGGATTTTATTTGGTATTCAATTTTTAATACAGTTTTTAAAAGAATAATAATAATTCATAAATGCAAACATATTTATGTAATATATGAAGTAAAAATTTCTGAAATTGGCAACGATTTGAAATTACTAATGGCAAGTCTCAGGTTTGAATCTAGTGTTTTGAAACATTATCTACATTATGGTATTGTATGTTTCTTAAATTGCCTTAATTGCCATTGCTTAAATTTTTACTATAAAATCGAGGTGGTATAAGCAGTATAACCTCACAAGATTTGAGTGTTGTGTGTTATTTGTTCGTATTACGAATATTTTATAAAGTTCAAAATCATTTTGAAGAAGTTAACTAGAAATAAGTATCATAAATAGGAAAGAATCTACGTTTCTGTTTCACCATTGTTATTAGTTGCAGTTAATATTTAATGAGACTCTTTTATCTAGTACATCTTTCATCTATGTACAACCAAAATAATGTAAGTACCCATTTTGCAGATTGAAATCAAAATTAGTTACGTACAACATAGTCGGTGCCTACTTAATAATACAAACAGACATATGATGAAGTATGACTCCCTCCTGGTTCTAATGCGTTGAAGTATACCAACACAAAAAAAAAAAGAATTACACCAAATATTTCTAAACAATACTAGGTAAAAGTAAGTACAATACGTAACTGAGGAAGTAAATGAAGAAACAGAAGATGCTAATTTAACCATTTTTATTACATTTCATGAAAAGTAGAAAGGACAATCCAAGTGTGCAAGTACTAAGATTTGGTGCATACTAGACTAGTTTATTCTAGAATTACTCGAAAATATTCATTAATCATGCCATGTGTGCGTGAGAAATTCATTTAAAGCTGCTGTTCAGAAAGAAACTAAGAACAACCAATAAGGTATAAAATTTCATTATGTGGAAAATGCTAACTGCCATGCTCTTCGTTCATGACTGACCAGTACAGTTATAACAAACTGTTCACATTGAATATATATTCAAGATGATGCATCGAAAGAAATACAACTAACTACAGAGGTAAGTGCACTGCAGATTTTAACTATGAAATACCCAATTCCGTAATATGTAACTTTAATCGATTTTCAGATTCCAAATGATGCAGTTCTAAAACTGTATGTTTTAATGAGAAAAAATTAAAAGTTGGTGATTAAATAAATTAATAACAATTTTACTAACAGAGTATCATGATAGTCGCTAACTAATTTAATCTATTTAATTATTCTGTAGTTGAACAATTTGTCGATAATTAAAATTTGTATTATACTTACACTTAAATCCACTTAATTACAAGTTTTTCAAAAAGATACAAATATACGACAATTACTACTTTTCATTTATTTTTACTGATTTAGAAAATGGAAGACAAATAATAACAAACTTGCGGCATCGATGAGGAGAATTTTTTTACTTAAATGCAAAACTAATAATTTCCTTCCTAAACACATTTTTTCAAATTATTTTAATCATTATTTTACCCATTAACAAACATCAAGAATTGATAAAGAAATTTAAACAAAATCTCATGCATTTGGAAATTCATGATGTCACCAAACATATTTTATTTTTAAGATCAATCTAAAGGATCTTTTTCACTTACGAAATAATTAGAGAAGAAAAAGGAATTTTATTTATTATAATTTAGACGTGGTTTCGAAAAGTTTAAACTATTTTTAACTAAAATTGAACTGCATTGGTGAATAATCATTGGATTATAGCATAATGAAGATTTAAGGCTGTAGATGAACCAATTGGATCGGCTTCGAACATAAAGGCTAGTTAAAACAAAAAATTAAACAAAAAATAAATGTATTCTCTTTGGGACGTGATTAATCGTGCTTCAAATTACTTTGTGATGTCTTTGTCTAGTTCTTAATTGCGTTATAAGATATTTGTATTTATATTTTTGAGTTGTTAATTGTTATAACACTGGTCTGTAGGGATGTCGATTCTGTGATATAAAATATTGAAAAGTATATGGACTTTAATGCATAATGTACCATTTTTTTTTCAATTTTAGAGTAATTTCTAATTGCATTGATAATATTAGTTAGATTAGTAATATCAGAATTAGTAATATCAGTTTGCAGGTATTTTTACTTTCACTTATTTTTCACTTCGTGTATAGTTTGTTACGTTATTCACTGCATCCCTTCAATTAACAAGAAACAGAAGACTAAATGAACATAATCTATCGTTTCAAGAGCATTTAACAAATTCATAACTGATATTTACTGTATTGTTTGCATGCTTCATGCTGTGGTCAAAGGAAATATGTAGAAAAAAGCTTAATAAAAATTGAATAAATGTTTTCCATTCCAATGCTGATTTCATCAGAAAAAAAGGGAATGAAATGATAAAAGTGCAAATGATCAACAGAGAAGGCTCGAGGTAAGTGTGTATCTTCTCTCCATCTCTCGACATGCTCGCTGGAGTAATCCGAAATTAGCTTACCGGCTCGTTCCGATTTCATAGAGTCCCAAACATTGCAATTGAAGTCGTCGTAACCAGCGAGTAACAACCGTCCGCTCTTGCTAAAGGCGACGCTCGTTATGCCACAGATGATGTTATCGTGACTGAACATAGCCAATTCTTGATCCGACCGAACATCGAACAGTCTGCATGTTGCATCGTCGGATCCCGTTGCAAAGGCATATCCATTCGGGAAAAACTGCAATAACATTTAAAATAAGTAAAGTCCAAAACCATATCGATCATGTACAGTAAAATACTATATTAATGACAATCTTAAATATTCGTCAACGAGCAACGTTCCAACTTCATTGAATAAAGTATGTTGGACTTTGTAAGATTGGCCTACGGCCAGCTTTTAGGGAGCTTTAGCAGACTTTTACATCTCTCGGGAAATCTGGTTAATAATAGCGTCCAGGTAAGTCTCACCGTAACAGCGTTGATATCGCTTTCATGACCTGGGAAAGTCTGTTTGCAGGAACCTTCGCGGATGTCCCAGAGTTTTGCACTGGCATCGCAGGCGCCCGAGACGAAGGTGCGCATATCAGGAGCCAATGACAAAGACATGACATCTCCGGTGTGCCCAAGGAATGAGGTACACTGTTGTCCAGTCTCGATGTCCCAAAGAGCACTGAAATACAAAAAAAAAAAACATTATGCTATACTGAATCATTAAAGTTTTTTGGTTCACTTCGTAGTAATTATTACTAAATATGAAGATTTAAGGCTGTAGATGAACCAATCAGATGGTCTTTTTTTTGCACTACTAATTTTTTAAATTTTCTCTAACGTTTGCTTTTTTAGTTTCTGGCGTTAGAAGCAAACGTTAGAGAAAATTTTTAAAAATTAGTAGTGCAAAAAAATACCATCTGACTGGTTCATCTACAGCCTTAAATCTTCATTATGCTATAATATTAATTTCAATATAAATATAATATAAAATGGTGGATTACTTAATATTTAATGACAAATATTTGACCTATCCAAGCTAAACAAGTATTGAAAATGTTCCGAGTAGAATCTTTCTTTTTATAAGTAACAAATGATAGATGTAAGTCTTATGGTGCACAAATATGGAATCCATGTAACTGTTCGAAATTTGATAGAAGAATTTCTATGGGCATTGCAGAAACAAAATAATCCAATAAAGGTATGGTTGTATTTTTTCATCTTTCTAATTTTTTACCTTTATCTTATTGCAATTAAATAATAAGATCACTGTAGTGGCCACCAGAATTCATTTGAAAATTTAAGTTTTTAAAGACAAAATATGTAACATTGCATTTATGTATATATTTATTTAATAATATGTTTTATAAACAAATAAACGATACAAAATCGTAAATTTTATAAAAACAATTCAGTCGCTAGCAAATATTATTGGGTCAAGATGAAACTGGGTACTTGGGGGTTTTTGGGATCGCTGATTACGAATTTAAACTCAGAATTTGTAAATTCAAAATGTCGGTTTCATTATGGCCGACCAAAATGCAAAAAGAAAAAATTTTCGGCAGTTTTTACTTCACACATGGAGCAACTGTACGCCGTACGGGTTCTGATAAACGTAATAATAATAATAATAATAATAATAATAATAATAATAATAATAATAATAATAATAATTGACTTTATTGGCAATACGATACACAAGGATACAAATATAAGAACAAAAATGATTCGTACAATGCCAAAGGGCGAGTCAGAGCATCAAAATATTGCTGTTTTACAGACTGACCCGCTAAAACTATATAACAAAAAAAATGATACAAACAAATGACGAATTCGATCAAGATCAAGTAAAAAAATACAAAAACATACATTAAAAAATATAGATGAGTCACAGTAAAATACAGTTAAGAAAAAGTAAAATAAGAACGAAGAAAATGTAGATAGATCACAAAAGTATCACATAAAATTTCAAAACAATAAAATCGCAATAAAAATTAAACATTAACTTATAATTCAGATTATTCTAACCATCGCAAAGAGCCTCTGTAAGCCCCATGCAAAAAATGCCCGTTTTTCGTACCTCGAATATTGAAACTTTTTTTATGCCAATTGGTTACATATGATGACCCAATATTCCTTGCAAAATTTCAAAGTGAGCATATGCCCCGTTTCGGAAATATGAGTGGTCAAAGTTGACCATGTCCAATAAAAAGTGTACATCAATTTCACATTTATACTCGAATAATAATATTAAAAAACAATCAGACGATATGGTTCTTTACAGATTTTCGGCTGCTGATTACAAATCTGAAGTCAGATTTTAAAAATCCAAAATGGCGGATCCAAGATGGCGGACGACTTTTTTGAAAATCGATGTAATTTGCCTAAAAATTATTACTCGGGGGGTTTTTGGGGTCGCTGATTACGAATCGGATGTTAGTTTTTCAAAATTGAAAACGGCAGGTCCAATATAACGGATGACTTTTGAAAAATTTAATGTAATTCGCTTGAAACTCGTCAGCTTAAGGTTTTTGTAGTCGATGAAGTCTAATCTAACGTTGAATTGATATTGAAAAGGCACTCAGCTTTCTTTGTCGCTGCATTAAATCTGTTTGGACGCTGCATAGGAAAAAAAAGAAAATCTAAAAAAATCCAAGTTTTAATGCATCTTTTAAGACATCTTATTTGAATCGTGGGCTTGCGAATGTGATAAAATAAAAGTATCTTTAGTGTTGAAAATCTTGAATTTATAACAGATTTCAGCCTAGATTCGTAATCAGCGACCTCAAAAACCCCCGAGTAATAATTTTTACGAAAATTACATCGATTTTCAAAAAAGTCGTCCGCCATATGGGATCCGACATTTTGAATTTTTAAAATCTGACTTCAGATTCGTATTCAGCGACCCCAAAAACCCCCGAGTAATAATTTTTAGGCAAATTACATCGATTTTCAAAAAAGTCGTCCGCCATATTGGATCCGCCATTTTGAATTTTTAAAATCTGACTTCAGATTTGTAATCAGCAGCCGAAAATCTGTAAAGAACCATATCGTCTGATTGTTTTTTAATATTATTATTCGAGTATAAATGTGAAATTGATGTACACTTTTTATTGGACATGGTCAACTTTGACCCCTCATATTTCCGAAATGGGGCATATGCTCACTTTGAAATTTTGCAGGGAATATTGGGTCATCATATGTAACCAATTGGCATAAAAAAAGTTTCAATATTCGAGGTACGAAAAACGGGCATATTTTACAGAGGCTCTTTGTAATACGTTTTTAATATTTAGGAGCCATTAATAGGGAATGACCGACAAAGATAATACTCTTTAACCCTCTCGATAAAACGCAACGGAGCAGACACAATTTTTCTAAGATTGAGAGGAAGCGCATTGAAAGCGCACGTAAAATGACGATTAAAATTCGAAATCGTTAAGAAAGGAAATTTTGTGGAAAAGGACACTTTTATTACATCTTTGAGCATATTTTTTCATAATTTCTAGACGATTTACTTATTAATAATTATTTGTAATGATCTGTAAACCTTACTAAAAGTAAAAAATGCCGGTACTTTTTGCATTCTATGGCTTCCGTATCGAAAATAGTGCAACATACACTAAAAATAAAAAAAAAAATATTTCCCAAAAAAAAGTCACCGAATACCCTTTTCCAAAGTTAAAAGGATATCCACGAAAAACGATGGAAAATGCATCATATTTTACAGAAGTTCTAAAATATTCATAAGTTAAATTGGAAGACAAAATTCCAGCTTCATTCACGACTAACCAATTAACGTTAGACCAGGGCACACACTGCATTTTTTTTAGGAAGTTTTGTGCTCTACAAAAAGGTTCAGTATATTTTCAGGATATCGTGAACAGTTTTCGATACGGAAGCCGTAGAATGAAAAAAGTACAGATTTTTTCACTTTTAGTTACGTTTGCAGATCCTTACAAATTAATAATAACTAAATTGTTCAGAAATTATGAATAAATAATCTCAAAGATGTATTAAAAGAGTACTTGTTCATAAATGTTCCTTTCTTAACGATTTCGAATTTTAATCGCCATTTTACGTTTATCAGAACCCGTATGGCACACAGTTGCTCCGTGTGTGAAGTAAAAACTGCCGAACATTTCTTTCCGTGTAGGATTTTGAAAATCCAGATGAAACTAGGTACTCGCAGATTAAGAATCTGAACTCAGATATAGAAATGTTAGTTTTTAGATTTTGAATTTCCAAAATCTGAGTTCAGATTCTTAATCAGCGACCTCAAAAACCCCCGAGTACCAAGTTTCATGAAAAATGTGTGCCTCAAAGGGTTAAAATGATTTTTGTAAACATTGTTCCTCCCCGAGGTAAAAAAACTAGTGCGTATAAGTAATAGTTATTTGTATTTGTATTTTGTATGCTTATTGGCCAGAAATTTCGACTATTACAGTTGTGGATGGTGGATAATTAATTTACGTTTTTGTAATTAAATTAAATTATAATTTTTCAATTTTATAAAATCCAAGCAACTGGACGGAGATCTCGAGGTATAAAGAATAGCTACAAGTTGTAAGATTGTTGGGGGATCTTTCTTAAGTAAAAAGAACTCGTATTAATTTTAAAAATCAAAACTCAATATGATCCGTATCCGTTTTTAAACCTAATATGATATTAGCGAGTCAGGAGGAGGCACTCTAATAAAATGCTCAATGAAAGATATTGCACAGTTTGTTAGGAAAATTCACAAATTTGTTATGATGGCAAAAATCTGTATCTGACATTGGAGGAAATTAAGTTAGAAAAATTAAAACAGTATTACAACGTTAAAATATGTCTCTTACTCGTCATAGACTACATCCCATAACTGTTTATGCCAAATATGAAGAGAGCACAAAAATCTGTATGCTCAGGCTGCAATAACTTGACCAAAAGCTAATTATGCTTTAAGGAAATACAAACTTAGGAATAAGTATTGATATTTTTACTTTTATAATAAAAGGAATATTATTCTTTTTTCGTTTTTATTTTATTTTTTCCAGATGAAGTAATTTGTAAAATTATTATCGATAAAGCACGCATGAACTAATTTTATAAATTTGAACACATAGAGATTCCTGGAAATACGAAATTCTCTCAGTTTTTTAAGGTCCGTGAATTTATTTTATTTTTGCGAAAGCAAGCAAGGTATATTTGCATAACATGGATGAGCCAATATTGCACTCAAATTTATATTACGCACCATTTATTTCACTGCCTCTTTATATAAAAGTTGATTATAACATCTCCATGTTCACTAAAATACATCGTTCACATACTATGATTTTTTCGATATTTACTATGTAAATATTTACATGTACCAACTTTGTAGGTCACCAGTAAAAATTACGATCGAGTTTCACACTTTTCTGGCAGTAAAGACTGTTAAACAAAAGTAAAAAAAAAGGGTAAGATATGTGATAACCTCTGTGAAACTCATCCGATTAATGCATTGAACCAGTGTTGTAGAAGAAACGTCGATAAATTCTAGAAAAATAAGTTGTGATGCTTACCAAGACATATCACCAGAACTAGTAACTATCTGGTTGTCGTCGATAAATCGACAGCATGAAAGGTAGCCTGTGTGCCCAGGAAGTTCTCTGCTCACCCGAACATTTCCTTCTCTAGTTTTAAGGCTGTAGATGGAACAAATATTGTCCAGTCCACCGCAGGCGACATAGCTACCGGAAGGCGCATACGCGCATGTCATTACCCATGAAGATCGCAAAGGTATGGCATGAACCTTGTTTGTGGTGTAACTATCCCATACGATTAGTTTTCCGTCTTGAGATGCAGATACTAAATTCCTGTAACAAGACATAAATGTCATTAAATACTGTGTCAACAGAAGCTCTTATATTACTATTTTTTTATATAAAAAACAGACATTTTATTAAGAAACAAATCCAATAATTGAAGCTTTGAACAACTATTAATAAGTTGACTAATAAGGGCATTTTTTAATAGACCGTTTTTAGGTTTCTGTTTTACAATAATGAAAAATTTACTCATGACCGCTGCAGTACTTGCAGCTTTCTGCAATTTCTTACATTCTTGACAAATGCAAATTATGGAAGACTACCCGCAGCTCTCGCGCATCTTGTAAATGGTCATGCTAATTAATCTGTGGGGCGTTCCACGTCAAGTGGGCCACTTTGTTTTGAAAGTAAACATATTCTTAATTTCAGCATGTGCACTCTTCAATGACATGTAAGTATAGATTTTTTCACCGATTGCGACTGAGAAAGTTGCAAAATAAAAAAACATTGGCACAATTTGCAATTATAAGATTTTTAGTTCTTATCTTACTGAAAGTATTTGTACAGAATTGCAGTTAGACCCATTTTAAAATTCTAAAAAAATTTCAAAAACATCCTTTTTCCAGTAGAAAATAAGTGGTATATTCAAAAATAGGGGCCGAATATTGTAAGTACCGAAAAAAATCGATTTTCAACGACCTACGAAACAGAAGGCCCCTGAAATACATGTAAACTAAGGCAATCCAGGGGCCTTCTACTTTCTAAATTCAATCTTGTATATCTCCGCTAATAATTATCGCACGGAAATGATTTTTTTTTCATTTTCAAGATAATTAAAACGCCTTGTATATGAAATTATCAAAATTTTAGTAATTCTTGATTGCAAGTGTGGAAAAATGAAATAATTTCATATTCAATTTGCGGTACGATATTGATGTACCATTCCCTTTGCCGAGTTATTACCTATGTTTTTTGGTTCGCTGAATACGAAAAAATAAAAAAGAAGATGCTGGCGGATCCCTCGACCTTGAAAGGTGATATTTCGAGTTCAAATTGATCTTAAAAATCGTTATTTCGAGATCCAAAAGTCTTAAGCACTATATTAAAGTCAGTACGTATTAAAATATTGTACAATTAGACGAATTAGCCACTCACAGCCTACCTCGCGCTCTCGTTAGAGAAATGGAATCTCGCGTGAATATACGGAAACAAGCGCCAATCTATTGCAATACTTGGCGTTGCTACTTGTACGAATCTTTTGTGTTTAGGGCTGCTGTATGCGCTACATTGGTATATTGCTATTTGTTTTGACTGAGGTTATTTCATTAGGATATTTTTATTCACCTCCTTTTATATTTTGTTTCTCATGTTAAAATAATGTCGCGAAATTTTCATGATCGCTGCTGCAATCCTTTTAAAAAATCCAATCATACTAAAAAAGTACCTTCATCTACTCTTCGAAAAATATCCAAAACGCAACTGGAAAAAGTAAAAGATATTGCTGAAGATGCCTTGATTTGTTCCCCATGTCGTAAAGAACTGAATTCGATGAACAATGATTTGATTCAATCTAATATAGCGTTAGATAGTTATGCTGGTCCGTCTCAAGATTCTGAAAATCCGTCTCCTCCGCCACCGAAAAAGCAAATACTTCTGGAAGACTTCACCCACGATGAAGATTACATTGATGATGCTGACGATACGGAATCATTTAATGAGGAACTCACTGGAATTGTACCATGCCAACATGATTGCGAAATCTTACAAAAACTGCTGGTAAAATTTGCGCACCCTGAAGCAACATCCGTTGAAAGATTCCAGATATTAACACTAGCGCCTGATTCTTGGAGTATTCGAAAAAACAGCAGATATTTTTGGTTGTTCTCGTAGACTTGTAAAAAGTGCAAAAGAAAAATTGAATACCCATGGCACTAACGCGATTCTCATGAAACCAGATTTTAAACAAGGAAAGTCACTATCTCACGACGTAAAAAATGTTGTTATTAATTTTTTAATGCAGAACTGCGAAATTTGTGTTTTTATAGATTCAGGCGCTTCGATTTATCTTTCAGCGAAAAAGTTGTTCATTAAGGCGCTTCGAAAAACTTTCAGCGAGAAAGTTGTTCATTAAGGTATGAACAAATTTTCTGGAAAGTTTCATCTCAATTTCATTAATAGTTTTAAAATTAATGAATGTTTAAAATAGGCGTCATGTGTGCCACGGCGATGCGCGCAAGGCCACGACCAACATTAAACATTCATTACTTTTAAACTATTAATGCAATGGAGATGAAACTTTCCACAAAATTTGTTCATACCTTAATGAACAACTTTCTCGCTGAAAGTTTTCGGATGCTTGAAATTCGCTCGATAAACGAAGCGCCTGAACGTATAAAAACACAAATTTCGCAGTTCGGCATTAAAAAATTAATAACTTTTTTATTTATTAAGGTATATCACTTTTTCTTAGTGCACTAGATCTGGGAAACTGATAATGAACAATTTTATTTTTTATTCGTTTCAAAATTCTCAAAATTGACTGAGTTATAGCGAGTTGAAATAGAAAGTATTTGCGAACCGGCCACGCAGTAACCAGTGCTGCGTATAAGACAGGACTCAGTCGTGTTTCTTCCTTTCCGTGCATCCATGTGTGTAAAATCGGTGTGATTTATTTGAGCGGAGTTAAATGCTGTGTGATTAAATCACACCGATATCGCACCGAATAATTAACACCGCTCAATTACACCTGACAAGGTGGTGGACCCATATAGACTCCTCAACGGTGTGAAATATGATACCGATTTCACACCGCATTTTTAACAGTGTACAAAAGATACGTTTTTACTCCGCCCTTGTCTGTTACTACCTTAATTAATTAAATTACGACCGACTTGTGGCTATTATAATGTTTTAAGCATTTCACGTTGTATAAATTAATAGTCGTTAAATGCTTTCTACGATGCGTTAAACTCATCTACGTTGTAATTTAGGGCCAAGGCATTTTGATAATATCATTCAAATCCAGCTGAATGAGCGACGATATTTAAGTCATTTTACACAGTGTTGACTATCGTACTATCCAGAAACATTGAATTTTGGATTGCTGCCAAAAGTGCTTATATGGCTATGTGTATACCTATATCTGTTCTGCCTCATTCTACCCCGACGTTTGAGAAATTCCTTAATCGTGTCGAGTATGGAATTATTTTTAAGATTTGATACTCGCTTTGTTAATGTTGATTGCAGTATTTTCCCGAAAATTTGGCTCTTTTTTTATCTGCTAGATCATTATTGCTTTGCATCAATTTTTATTCATAAACGATTTTGTTCAACTTTTCTGATATGTCCTGTTCATATTTGATTTGTTAAACCCACAAAAATTAAATTATAATATATACAAAAATAAGCACACAGACTGCTACATTTTATGGTAAAACAAATTTCGTTGAAACATTAAAATATTATATGGAATGAATAAAATTTGTAATAAACGTTCGGTTCCTATAATACGAAATTTACTCCAATTCATTCCTATATATAAGAGCTCATTTTAGTCATCCTCTAAATTGAAATGAATAAATCCATTTTATGATTATAACAGTCAAACATCAAGATTTATGTCATCATCGTCATTTAATAGACGCTCGAAATGAGGCTTTACTTATGAGTTATAGAACGATATTCTATGCAGATCTTCCTGATGTTCATGTGTATCATGTGATATTTAGGAATTTTTAAATTGTGACTTGAATTAGTAAATTTATATGATGTATACGATTCCCGAAAGAATATCAAATTAATTAATCATGAATTAAAATTCAAAATTAATATTTTTCACATTCGTTGTGCACTTTTTTATATTCAAAGTTAATTTGAGATGGTTTGAAAAAAAAACTCAGAGTCAATTAGTTTATTTCTTTCAATTAAAGTTAAATCAGTTCACTTTATGAAAATCTCTTAAGCAGTATCAAATATTTCCATTTTTATAAAACTCAAAATTGTTGCCTTTTCCTTTTCGAATTTGTAACTGACAACGACGGCGAATGTTCAAAGTTAGTACGTTGTCACACATACACATATTTGGATCATGCCTATAAAGATAAGGCCTCACCGACGATCCGGTGACCGGATCGAACTATCCAGTCGTCGCAGCGCGCTTATAGAATAAGCATCGTTACGATCGACTGTTGTTCGGCGGCTTGTGGCTTTACACGAAGCGACCGTAACGATAAAAAGTTCTAATGCCCACAGATTCAAATTCGAATCTGTTGTGTCATTGTAGTCAATATAGCACCAACAACTCAAGCTGATGGATTGAGGTTTTTGTGTGTTGCAATAGAGAGACAAATGCAAATAATTATAATTAATAATTAAGCGTAATTACGATAGTAGCGTACAGCCGCAGCGACCACGTCGCAGAACCGCGAGTAGGCGTATTGCATAGTGCATACACGCGCATTCGGCATTTGAAATAGCTATAGATAACGCATATTCTTCTAAGTTAAGGTCACTTCTACGATAGAAGTGACAGTTTATCTGTAATAAAGAATTACTTATTTCAAATAAAGAATATTTTATACCTACCTACCTCTCGAGTCAATCATTTACTTACCTGGTAAGTAATTTACACGCAAGAAAATTAAATGATAATAATTTTTGCTAATTAAAAGTTAAACCCTACGTATTTGTTACTAATCCTAGAAACTATTGTACTTGTAGATTAGTAGAATTTTACTAATGAATTAGTATTTACTGACCATTTGTCAGTGAAAAACGTAGCAATTGATGGTAACCCATTTTTTTTTTGCATTTCGGTGTTGATAAGTCGTTTTTTATTAATTCAAGTTTATAGAGTATGTTTTTATATAAAAGTTGAAATTATTTATAATAGAATGTATATAGTGAATGTGACAATACATACCTGGAGTCACTGCCCCAGTGCATGGCATAAATTTTGGCTAAGTGACCACGTAGAGTGCGTCTGGTACGCATTTGTATTCGGCCAATAGGTTCCATACCCGACGTAGCTTGCACAAGCGTAGTGTCGCATGCTGCTTTTCGTGCATCCTGAACAACAAATAAAAACACCAAATTACTTTTTGAATGCATCATAAAATCCCAAAACAACAGTAATAACATCAATTTTTTGAAATAAACTACATGAATCAATTTGACCTGTGGGAATCACCACGCTTGAATTTACTTTGCAAATCGTGAGTAATGATCGTTTGTAAATAATTGTCAAGTAAAATCTGGAAATGGAATATTCTGGAATTCACACGAGTTTTATCGTTCAAATGCAAGCATATCGCTTTCGACGAAACATGGTTTGTGTTTTTAAAGAATACCGTATCGTTTGATAATTCTGACAGCAGACTTATTACACTTTCGCAAATGAGCAGCAAATACGTTCAGAGACGAGTTTCAGTAAAAAGAAAGTTTCAGTAAAAGAAAATTTCTTTAAGAAGAAATATAATATAGAGTTAAAAATAATATTATCAAAAGTCACTTGATACTAATGACGTCAAATTCTTAATCCTTTTTTATTGTTGTATGCTGTTTGTGATCATTATATGACTAAGAACGTTTATTTTTGTCTTTCTTAGAATGTTCGGAATTGATTGTGTAACGTTTTCAACGCCTCCTATATATCACTTTTTTCTTTTAAATAAATAACCAGAGAATTTTGACATTTTCATTTTTTATGACTTGGGTACATAAATTATTTACTAATTTTAATACTGTTAAAACGTATTTATGAGTATATTTCTCAAAATATTTGTTTACAAATAAAATATACTTATCATATCATAATAATAGTTTAGTGTTTATATGTTTTTTATCAGCCTAGTCAAATAAAAGATATTGACAGCAAGTTAAATTGGGGGATACCGAAATTACCTAATTTTTGTTAAAGCAAACAAATTTCGGAACCTTAAAGCCTATCTTTTTATCTTTAAACACAGAATATCTTAATCTAGCACAGAAATTTCAACAACTTTTATTACTTTATCATCTAATCTCATTAGCCTTATAAATATAGTGAGTTTTTATTACTTATCTTCACGTCGCAACGGCTGCAATATGTAAATATTTGTTATAAACTCTTTTCTGATCCGAAAGACGGAATCTTACAATTTCTTCTTGTTTTACTTATTTTGATTGGTCGAATTCGTTAGTAATCTCATCCTTTGTGCAGTGAAATCTCACTTACTAATAGAGCGAAAATTTTCGTTAAAAAATTGTCAAGAAATGCATTTTATATTTCGCTGCAATAATATGAACTTTTTAAAATATTCAACACTACAAATTAGTATTTGGTGAGGTATAAACTATTTATAAAAATAAATTTATCGATCAATACTTTTCTGTTTTGGAAGGTATTACATAACGTTGGTTTAATTCGAAAATTTATGAAAAGTTACATTTTTACCGAACATTTGTGTTTTAATATTTGTTATTTTATTTAGATCAAAAGGGCTTTATAACTGAATAAACAAATATGAGAGCACTTTAGTAATTTCGAAGTGGCAACCGCAGAAGATAAATATTCATGCGTGCGCTCCCCTGAATATTTACATTCAATTTAATTTACATTTCGAATCCCTAAACAAAGATATCGATACCCAAAAATTATCTACATTCACGCTTCTCAAGTTCTTGAATTCACAGCTCGACGTGTTATTTTAAATTATGACGAATACTCAAAGTATTATTAGAAGCCACGGAAGCAATTATGCGTGAAAGTGAACGACAATTTTTATATACGTCCGAACTATATACAATTAATATAATGATCTAGTTTCCCTGGTAGAAATTGTAACTATTTTAGGTTGAATGTGTATATAGCAAAAAATGTCAACAAAATTTTATTAAGTTAAGGAAAGCCTATCTGAAATAACGTACTCTTCAAATTATGTAATTGTTATATAAGACGAATATATATTTATTGTGTACAAACATGTCCATTAAATGGAAAAGAAACGAAAGTAAACAATTAATATATTTAGTAAAAATGTCCCAATAAGGTAATTTTTATAATACACGTTTAAGAAAATAATTTGCTACTTTTAAATTAATAGAATTTTAATAATAAACCTGTAGTTTTTTACTATTTATTAAAAAATGACTATCTCAAGGTTAGCCATCGTACTTTTATTTAAGCTATTTATTTGTGTACTTTTAATTAGTAACTGACTAATGTCTAAATATTTCATTGTAAACATTTGTGTATAGTCATTTGAAGATACTCATTAGTTTTTCGAGCAATTATTTGATTTTTTTAATTTTGTAAATGTAAAGAAAATTTGTCCACATCTTGATAGGATTTTGGTTAATTTTTATCAACAAATATAACGTTATAAATATTTATATTTTTATGAATATTTAATGCTTTTTATTATTTATGCATTACGGAATAATAAATTCTCATGACTGTTCTTAAGCATTATTCAAAACACATGAATATTTAATGTTTTTATCTATGCAATTGAGCATAAACGCCAAGATTAATTGGTGTTCTAGATTGTGTTCCTAACGGTACGCAACAGTGCGAGCGGTGGGGCCGGGAGGAATAACATCTCCAATTCATGAATATTCGAAGCGTATAAGTACCCTTCGAAGGAACTGCATTTAAAACAGGTGCATCTATCAGTAAAAACTACCGATTGTTGTATGCTTACCCATAACGTTTGTGATAAGATTGTACACTGAGAAAAGTTACAATCTATTTTTTTTAGTCCATAAAAGAATGTATTAGGTATAACTTCTAAATTCTTGTCTTTTAGCGTTTATTTATTGAAAGTTAAAAGAATCTCTATCAAACTCTTATATGATTAAAAGATGGAATTTTTAATATTGACAATATAAAATAAAATGTTAAAGCAAGTGATGTACATGATTACTTAGAATAATAAAAAATCGTCTATATACGTAAAAGACTTTACTTAACGGTATATAAGAATAATTCTTATTCTGGGTAAAGACACATTTAGAAGTGCACAAGAAATGTCTAATATAAATACATTCTTTTAATTTTGTAATTATTAAATTATTAATAAAATATCGTAACAAAATTTAAACAAAAAATAATTTATATTCTGCGTAAGATAAAAAAGAAATCCACTACATCACGACAGTTTTACAAAAATTTTGTAAAAGTGTACAAAAGCAGTTTTTGAACACTCTAAAAAGTTCTTCGAGCACGTTTTTTAACGTTTTGCGATTATAAAACGAAACGAACGCGTTTTTGTTTAGTTACAGTACTTTCGTTGGAAAACATTTGATTATGTTGAAGATACTTGTTTGGACAAGCCAAATAATTAGTTAATTTTGGTCGATTATATTATTTTATATTTATGTTATTATTTGAAAGCATCTATGAACAATGACCTGTATATACACTTATATACACTTGTACACATAAAGACAATTGTTTTTGCTTAATTCGAATGTTCGTTGTGCGTATCGATATGTAAACGGTTATTGACCGATCTTCGCGGATTTTCAGTTTCGAATCGAACGGCGTTTGACTCACTTCGCTGAAGTACGATCTTGGTTTAAGTAATATTCGCCGCAAGTGTACAACGGAATACGGGAATTGTATTAATTATTTAAACATTGTGGAACATTAATAAAATAAGATTTTGCAACCCTGGCTCCTTGAAGAATTTGTGAATACCGTCAAGCCCTTATTCGAACGAGCGTCCACGTACGCTTCGAACAAGCGTTAAATCATTATCGCATTTCGCACAATACTATTAAGTACAAACATCGGAAAAATATTTTCTAAATTTATTTTTAAAATCTTAAAGTAACTCTTTGTGTGGAAATTTACTTCCATGGAGTTAAAAGAGCCATCCAAAATTTCAACTGTTTTCTGGACTTCCAATTTGCGAAACGCACACGACAAATGAAAGCTTACGATGATAGCTTACTGGATTTTTTTGATGCTGAGGAAATTTGATTAGATTTTTTGGACAATTCTGGAAACAAAAAATATCTCTTGTAAATTTTTCGTAAAATGTAAAATGTAAAAATATAAAATTAAAAAGAAATGCAATTTTGAGTAACCTAATATCAGAAACTATTTCCTATACATTTTTACCTCAAATTTCAGGTCCAAAAAATAGGCGAATTTTTGCAACTTTTCAGGGTGGCTCTTTGTTTAAAGAGTTGACTTTCAATGTAGAGTGGTATTTTTTAATTTAGTAATATTTTTACTTTTCAATGAGGGGAATTTCTCTTTCCGAATTTCAGAGAGTTTGATACAATTAATGTTTCATTAAACATAATTGTATAATTTGTAATTCGTTTAGGATATTCAACATCCCCCAGGTAATATGTAATAAATTACCAACTACTAATTAGGCATAATTACGAAAATTCATATGAAATTGATATCCTCAAATATAAGAACCATTCGTAAAATATGAAAGCATTTTTAAAATAGCACATTGAACAAAATTTCTGATTGCATTAACGGGAACCCTCAGCTGCTTTAGCTCCAGTATCGACTCTGACAGACATAAAATAGGGACTGACATTAGGCATAGCAGAAAATCAATTTTTTCGTAAGCAGGCGTCCTTCCTCTCTATAGCGTTAAAAATGTTTGTATTCAACTTAGATATATATGTATTTCTGTAAAAGTCTCTATTTCTATAAGTATGAAAAGTAAATGTTTTATATAGATTTATACATAAATCCAAATAACTTCAAATTTCAATAAAAATATGTATGAAAAATGTATGTGCAATATAATTCAATATCAAATGAATCGAATCAGTCCTGATGTTTGTTGCAGCTATAAACGCGAATATTTTTGTCCATAAATCTACATTTACAGAATCGTAGATGATTGATTATTTTAACCTTTTTTTTTTGCCCAAAATGAGAGAAGGAGGTATATCAACATTAGCTCAGTTTGTACAGTAGAAACATTTTTTTAATTTTTGGAAAATACATTTCCGACTATTGTGAAGTGCGCTCTATCGATTCCCGTCGATTAAAAAACCAAAAAACGACAATATTTGCAAATATTTTTCAAAAGAAAAGTTTTTTAGGTCTTTTTTTATTTATTTTTCACGATTTTTTCCACCGAACCGGATTTTAGTGAATGAAATGTATATATAAAATGTGATCCTGTTGGTTGAAAATAAATAATATAAAAATAGAATTTTTTTTTAGAAACAATGGTCGATTCAAAATGGCTGCAAAATGAACCAGGTTTTTGCAAAATTATTAATTTCTTGAAATAGAGATCATAAAAAGTTTTTTCTTTTTTTTTTTTTTGAGTTTTATAATGATGATATAAATATTGACTGGTTGTGGACGAAAATTATAATAATTTTGAGTTGACAAATCCAAAATGGCGGATTCATAATGGCCACCTTATGTACCTCTTATATGAAATGTTGTTGTATATAAATGTTTCAAAGTTTACATACGTTGGCCATTAAGGATCCGCCATTTTGGATTTATCAACTTAAAATTATTATCATTTTCGTCCATAATCAGTCAATATTTATATCAACAGTATAAAACGAAATGAAAAACTTTCTATAATCCCTATTTCAAAGAATTAATAATTTTGAAAAAACAAGCTTCTTTTCGCGGCCATTTTGAATCGGCCATTGTTTAAAAAAAAATCTATTAATATATTATTTATGTTCAACAATCGGGATCATTTTTATATATATATGCATTTCATTCATCGAGAAAATCGTGAAAAATATTTAAAAAAACGACCTAACAAATTTTCTCGACAGAAATGGATAGAGCAAACTTCAAAATAGTCAGAAATGGAGTTTGAAAAAACTAAGCTTTGCGTATAAAACGTATTTGCGTCTCTCATTTTGGGCAAAAAGGGTTAAATAACCACACATTAACGCGATTCTTGCAGCCCAACAATTTATATAGACATTCAAAATTATATATGATGCTAGGCAGTTTTTGGCATAATTAATCATCAAAAATTAAATATAATTGGCAATGTCTAGAACTTTTATCCTGGGGAATGAAATAGTGATGAAACATTGATTTTTGAAAGAAAAAGGGCTTCTGGAGGAAATTATATGGCATTTAAATTTATTATGAGCAAAATAAGGCAAAATAAAACTATATTTTAGTGAAAAATTAATGTAACGGTTTATTCCTCCTATTCAATAGGACGAAACGGAATGCCTTTCGAATATATTTCATTAAAATAAATCATCTTGAGTTCGCAAGTCTTCGCCGTGGAAATGGTACTGTCGATAAAATATGGCGTGTACTTGTTATATAATAATTCTAGTTCTTTAATTGAAATTAACGCGTCGGGCTAATGGCTTAATAACTAAAATGAAGGTTATAAATGCCCGGGTACGGGAAGGGCCAATATCGGTGACACATTTCTCCTCCATTTCCTAGCGCCTTTTTTTGAATGAATATAAATAACCGGCGAATATAGATATTCTAGAGCGTGCAGCCTGTGTATGTGCCGTGCCCTTCCATCAGATTACACGGGATTTGTAATAATCCACCATCTATTTTGTATAGCGTACTATTTCTGTCGGCTCAATAGGGACCGGTATTCTCAGAGCGCATTAAGGTGGCTCTTTTCGAAATGACCTATATATTTTGGACGCAGTCCTAGCCGCTCGTTCATGGCTTTTCCCGATACACAATTATTTATTACGCCGCGTTAAGGAGGAATCTCCAAGAATTGCGCCGATTCTGATGCGCCGGCCCCCAAGATAAGGAGTCTTGCTCTTTTTTTCTTGTTTTTTTTCTTTTTTTGCTGTTGCGACAATGCAACAACACGTGTTCGATAACTCGAATATACGACGGTGCACTTAATGTTTCAAGGTAGATTTGCACGTAACGTCATGAGAAAATCTAAGGGAGTTTTCGAGAGGGGGAGAAAGAGGGAGAGGGAACGAGAGAGGGTGAGGGGCAATGGACGGGTGCGAGAGAGCGCGCACGAGAGACGGATGGTGGCGTATTGATCAGAGAAGCGACGGTTATGCCGCGCCCTACAACCATCACTACCACAACCGTTCATTACTACACAACCGAACCAGAGTTTCTGTCGCTAGAGAGAACCTAATCAAGACTTTTGTCACTCCCGTACATTATCATCTTGGAAAAGACCAATACTGACTTTGATAACAGACCTACCTCCCAGGTGTCGCTTCTCGAATTTTCGCCGCTACGTCCCACGTGTCCCTCACGTTGTCTTATGCATTTCTCATTTATTATCAATGGAATTCTTCCGCGTTGCGTTCATTAAAGAAACCTAAGCGAATCATCCAACATAACCTACAACATTTTTCGTCTCAAAATTTTTGTAACTCAGCCATTACAACTAACTCGATTTTCAATTTGGACTTGAACCAACCACCCAATATTGTATGGATATTTTTTTTTGTCCATCGAAATTTAAATTAAATTAAAATTAAGTTGATTCTTCTTGGCGAAATGGACGTAAATTACATCAAATCAATATTGAAATTGTTCGGTATTGCCAGTTCGTAATCCTGTCAATATGACTATAATGTATCTTATTTTTCCTAACCGATTATTTTGTAATCCTCATATGCAAATTGTGTTAATTTTTTTGTAAGCAGAATGTGTCATCAATTTTTGGAGTTAATTTTATGTAAAAAATCTTTACACAATATTTTCAAGAGGGCTCGAATAAAGTGCCGAAACGTCAATCGACGATCATTTTCGTTTTTTGTAATTTACGTCCATTTCGCAAAGAAGAATCAACTTAATTTTAATTTAACCACCCAATATTATTTCAAAAAATATGAATTTTTTTAAATTTACTATTTTCCTCAAATTTTGCTATTTAGATACATATTTAGTTCGTACTCTTTCTAGGAACAACATTAATTTAATCATTTATGTAATAATACTAATAATTTATTTAATAAATACAAGTTAAAACTAGCAAATATCGTTATTATTAAGCAGAGTATGTTTTTGAATAATTGTTCTATTTTTACTTCATAAATGATTACATTTTAAAAACTCCGAAAAGTTTTTTCTCGAAAAGTTACCATATTGTCTTGCACTTGCATATACATACCATGAAAATATAAAAATTGCCTACCTTTTTATGATATTATTGCAATATTTATAAACAACGTTATTTTCTAGTATGGCTTTTTCTTAAAAAATAATTTATTTTTTAAACCTCTTAAATACTCTCAATTTATAAATTGATTTATTCATAATAATTACAGGGCGTACGGAGTAAACTTAGAAACGTGTTGTTCACTGAAAAAATTCTTAGTTGATTTGACTACTTTTTAACCACTGAAAGTATTTCAATAGGTCCTCAACAGAATTTCATAGGTTGTCGTTACAACCATAAAAGAGTTAAATCAACAAAATATATAGTTATGGAAACAACATTTTGGCAGTTAATTCTACTGCATTTAAAACATCTTTTAGAGTCTAACTACCTAGTACACTAAAAACTATTCAACATGCTGGAGCGATATATTTTTCATTGAATTTAGCAGACCTACATTTTTAGTTGATTAAACTTCTTTATAGTAATAACTGCAACTTAGAAAATTTTCTTGAAGTGTATCGAACTACTTTGCGTAGTTAAAAAGTAGTCAAATCAACTAAGAATTTTTCTGGACATTTTTTTTACAGGAATTATTTTTAGTGCAACGAGTAGTGATTCGGAATACATTTTCGTTTACTGGGTAAATAATATTAAATTAAGTAAAAATAGTAAAATTAACAAAGTTATACTATCAAAAAAAGTATTTCTTTTAACTATTCAAGAATCAATTTCTCAATGGTAGTTAAATTCATCAAGTAAATTTTTTTCAGTATAGAAAAAACAATTTTATTCTTAAGAATTTTTTTAACACCGCTTAGTTTTAATAAATGTTTAACTTATTATTATACAGAATGTTTTTCTGAAGCATGAAAATACGAAATAAAAGTAACAACAAATATTTAAATTGTTTAAAATTAAGAAAATTTTACATTTACATTTTCTTTAAAATAAAAATTTGTACATGAACTTCTGAATACCAATTGATTTATCCTTTAAAAATTATTAACAATAGTGACTGACAGAAAGTTGTAATGTAAATGGGACACCCTCGGACAAAGACAGACTTATGCATTATACGTCGCATGACTTTAAGGTATAATCATTTTCTCTTTGCAGTCTAGTGATCCCGCCTTCGAGGGCATCTGAATCGACCAGATCGATAACGTCCATTCCTAACCTAAATACCGGAAATAAATTTTGAAACTTTTTTTCGATCTTTAGCTTCGTTACTATGATTTCAAACACCCATAAATTGTGTTTAAAAATGTATTTAGAAATACATGCTGCTAATGAAATATGCAACAACACGTATCATTAACATTTAAACACTTAGGATTGAATAAAAATCTTAAGATTTACTGGTAAAGACAGAATTAATTATTTGTTTTTAAAGATTTTGCAGATTTTTAAAATTGATGTAAATGAAGTGAAAAAAGTCATTTGAATTGCATTGTTTTTAACTTTATCATTTTCATTGTTTTACAAGAGATAATCAAGTTCGTTTTACAATAATTAGTTATTTAATGAGACTGTAATCTCTTTTACTATTTGCATAAATCGAGTCAATAAATAAAATAATTCACGCAATAATTATCAATACAGTTTCCTGAAGCGGTTTATTATTAATGAAATTCTCGAGTTATTAAATTTAATTAATGAAATTAAAACAACAATTACATGTGAAATAATTATTTAATCCATAAAAAACAGAAATGCACTCATCAATAACCAATCAATTCTAAACCTGATATTTTACTTTTTTAAATGCATGGTTCATTACAATTACAGAAAGGAAAGAATTCCAGCCATATTAATTCAATGTTTTTAATCATATCACGTTTGCTATATGATTCAAATTCTAAGATTGCAACTAAGCTACAGTGTGCAATGTAAACTTTTGTTCGCCGTTCTAAGCAATTTATAAATTTATTCTTAACAAAAAAATCATTTTATGAATCTAGGTTAATACAAAAAGATAATTATTGATGCATTGATTAGTTTAGAATTCATGTAATTTGTATGTTTTTTAAGAAACCAAGAAAACTCATATTATTCAAATGCATCATAAAAATGTTTATGGATCTTCATAAATGTCTTTTTACTCAGGGTTAACTAGTCATTATGAAGGTTTTCTTTCTCAACAGCTCCACCTCTCACTTACGTTAATTATATGCTTTAAAATAAATATTAAGTTATCTTTTGGTAACGATGTTAGATTGAACGAAACTTTTGTTACCTGAATATGAATCATTAATTGATTTACTAAAAACTGGTTCTAGGAATTTTCGATTTAAAAAAAACGAATTTAAGTAACAATATTTGTTTTATTAAAAATATATCTGTGTTAAATGAGAAAATACTCATAAATATGTTAAAAAATTAACCACATCAGTCATTACCAAACCAAACAAAGATATTACATTTATTCGATTTTTCTTTACACAATATGTGCTATAATCCAACGTCTATTCGATAAGTAATTGAAAATTTACGTCTGTTGAAATGCTCATATGTATATGATTTACTAATCAAGGCTGAGATTATAAAGAAATCGCGTTTACCATTATGTAACATATTATCTCTCTATAGATTAGAAATTTAAAGAAATTCCAGTTTAAAAGTGATGTCCAAGACTATAAGAACTTGCATAAAAGTAGAAGTTGTTATTTCCACTTATGTTTGAGCTATGAACGATTAAATTAATTTCAGTTTCACTATTAGTCCAGAAATAACTCTTTTAAATTTCCTACAATTTAAATTGTGCGATATTGTACATTTTAAACACTTTCAGTTTATTTTTATAACGACAAAAGAAATAGTTCCGTAATAAATACAGAACTATATTATGAGTTTTTAATTTAAAGTCTAACGTAAGAAGTTGAAAAGTTATACTATATAATGTGTATTAATTACTTTTACGCGAAAATTGATAACCAGTAATAAAGTACAGTAGATCGTCTTTGAAATATGTGTTTATATTTTAATAAAAGTGGTTTTCGCTAAAACTTTTGTATAAATTAATATGCAGCAAAGCTTATTTGAGAAATCAGGCGTAACAAACAAAAATAAAACACGAAATCTACTAAATCAAGATTTCAATTAATCAAATGTCAAGCTTCAATTAGTATTTCTGCCTTCGATTTCACGTACGGTACTTTCAATAGTATCTTCAAAACTGTCATGGATTGTATACATAAATAATAATCCCACCCATCGCAAAATAACTTTTAATTCGTTTCCACCGGAAATCATGAATACCGCAATCGATTCCAAATATTTGTTAAGTAAGACATTAGAGTTAAAAGTTGGTTACGAAAGCTATAACTTAGTCATTATAGTTGCAAGTAAGATCTCACGGAAAACGTTAGTCTGCTTGCAGACTATAATTATGACGCCTACGATGCATAATTTTAGATATAATTGTGGACTATTTTTCTCGTAGTTATGATATGACTTGAACAACTCTTTTGTTTACCGAACTCGAGACCAAACTTATATAAAAATGGATCATTCATTGATAACGATACGAATCAAAATAACATTGGCGTTATCGATACTTGATAAGTAGAAATCGAAAGCGTAATTTTTACCTCAAAATAAATTGATTAGTAACAGCTCATAGGTAATCTGATTTTCATTTGAGAATTTCATGTTTTCTTCCCGCATGGGAAAAATATTCGATGAAAATATATGCGAGGTTATATGTCGCTTATATTTCATATATTGCATTTTTCGCCGAAAATATATGACATATGTAATATATGCCAGATATAAGTTTAAAACTATATGTGCATTCATATATCTAACATATATGTCACATATTGCATTTTTCGTCGAAAATATATGTGGATTTATTTACCATATATGTCGCAGATATTTATTTTCCGTGTGGGTTATTCAGTTAAAAGCGAAACGAATAATATACTATATAAAAATAAAAAATAAATGTAAAAATGCAAATAGAGACATGATGATTTTTTTTATTCATTTTTTAATTCTGTATAATATTTCGGTGTATTTCAAAGTGTACTTTTTTAAACTAATGTCACGTATTTCCACTTCTTGCGTCGTTAATTATGTCCGCTAGACCTACGTGTCAATTTTGAAACCTAGCCTTGGATATAGAATGCCCAAAACATAGATTGTATCATTTTTTACATAATCTTTTTTGAACGTTTATATAAAAAAAATGACCTTATGAAATTAATAGTAAAGTCAACCTGAGGCAAAAAAAAACAAATCTACACAAAAGTACTAATAAGACTGTTGCTCAATAACATTCTTTAGATTTTCGAACGAATAAGTACAAATTGACCCAAAACTTTCGCTGCTAATTTTTATAGATTAGCCACATGGGTCTTGGTTTTTTTTTTATTTTAAATGACTAATTTAGTAATTATTTAAAAGAAGCTTCTGAACGAAATTTACAATGTCAATTTTAAATGCAAAAAATGACGTCAAAGATGTACGCGGTTTGTAATTAACGGTTTAAAGTGATCCACATTTCGCAAAGCGCCATGAAATTGATCAGTGACGATGTTAGTCTTGGTTAGTCACATATTTAACATTATGACTCATGTAAAATCAACGACGAATACTTAGACGGGAGTAGAAAACGAAAATCATCTTTCCAGGAATGCTCTCCAAGGCGAAGAAGTGGTTAAAAAAAAGGAATGGCAAGTTAGTAGGATATTGGCCGAAAAAGCTCGAATTGCCAGCACGTATGTAAGTCGATGACGTTGGCGTCCGATGCCAAGTGCACTTAGTAGGCTCAATAGTGTAAGCGCGAAAATGCACACAAACACGCGCAGATTATACAGTTGGCAGTCCCGGTTCGGATGAGTACGCGGGCCTCGGCTTTGAAAACAATGAAAGGCTGTTGCGCATCTAACTGTTGCTTGGAGGACCTTTGAAGCTCAGGTATTCAAAATTGCTTTTTAACACGCCAATGCCTGCCAACCTCGCCAAGAACTAACTTGATAGTCTACAGAAATCCGACATTGACAGTTTCATTACTAGTCGTCGAGACCTATCAAAACCTCTCTGGATAAAATATTTCTATTCCTTCTTTTACAGATCTATCGCAAACCAGAGGATATCTACATTCATTTCGATATTTCCTATAAGTGAAATTCTTGCTGATAGAAAAATAACAATTAAAATATTAGTAATTCTACAGAACCTTTAACTTCTATAGTACGCGACTAAGTATTTTGCAAATAAATGAATATCGAACTAAACGATTAAGATCTTTTTCTACGATGTATTAAAACGTTAGCCCTTATATGTTTTTTAAGATTATAAACCACTGGAAAGAAGAAAAACGAACGTAAAGTACGATTTTTACTGAATTTCACAAAGTACAATCCAACAATTACATTTTGATATCACTGAAAAAAAAAGCAACTATTATCTAATCGCTCTGAAAATTTCAGAAAATCGTCGTATAATCTTGAAGTTTCAATAAACAATATGCCAAGAGTGTGCTTATCTTCTAAAAAATTGTGCAGCTTAAAATGTAAGCGTCCACCGATTATTCCAAAATCGGGAATTTATTACTTTTTTCAATATGGAGAAAATAACTTTTCATTTCTTGAATTCTTAGTTTTATAGAATAATTCTACACTAAAAACCCCAAAAAATAAGATGCACGGCATACCTGTTCCTCATAAGCTAACTTTGCAGAAGGTCTCTAAAAATGATCAAATAAGTGGGTAACTCGATCGAATATCAAACATTTTCGAGTGGCACACTTAAAGGCCGTTTAGGCACGCTTAAAACTACCTTGTAATTTCTTCTTTAAAGTACTTATAAATCTCCTATCACGTGGTTAACTTGCCATTGGTTATCCTACACCGTGAAATCGACATTTCAACAATAACAAATTTTATTATTTGACAGTGTTAAGTTTATCACAGGAGACAAACATTCTAAGAAATAAATGAGCATTTTTCTAGGTCGAAAATTACTACCTTTTCGGCTGATGTCTTTAGACTCCCGTAATAAAAATTGAAAAAATTGAATTCTAAAATTTTGCTATTAGCGATAATAAGTAATGAGTAAAAAACCGTATTTATGTAACTCCGTACGATTTCCGCGTTTTATCGTGCACGATTTGCGTACACTAAGTAGCGCTTTATCGTACACGATGAAAAGAGTACAATAAAGTGCCTTAAAACGTACTAGTACAATAAAGTGCCAGCATACGTACTATATTCAAACTACAGCGTCCTATAAACGTATGCTAACGATGCGTTTATATTACGTATACGTTGCGTATGCATATACGACCATTCGTCGTCAAGCGTCGTACACGATAGTCGGATACGATGAACATTCCTACGTATACCAGACGTAGGGCGTGCATGTTCTAACCTGTTCGAAAATGCCGGAATATATATAAAAAGTGAACGTCCCAATATAACTTTACAGGATGTAGTATACATGGGTTTTGTTTCAATTTTAAAAAATTCAATTTCAATGGGAAAATTCCAATTTAATCTGAGAATGCTTAGAAAATACCCTTTTCGTTATTCGCCGTCAGTCTGCATGCGCTCGTACGGATGAGAACAGATGCTCATTTTCATTTCACATCATTTCAAATTGTCCCCGAACCCCCTGCTGCCCTCCCCCCGCTCTAGCCTTACCATCCCTCTCTGCAGCCATTCTCTAAAATGAATTTTTGGAAACTTGGAAATCGTATCTTCGTTACATAAAGTATCGTATGCAACGTGGAGGCAAGGTCTTTGTACGCCTCGCGGATTCGTAAACTCGACTTCGGCTTGCAAACGGACTCGCCTTCGGCTCGTGCGTTCGCTCGTCTACGTCTCGTACACGAAACTTCCGCTCGGCGTATAAAGACCACCAACTTAGCCTCCATGTTACATAATGTACTGTTCTCGTAACAAGTATCTAACCTTTAAATAAGATATATAATATAAGTACACTTGCATCTACCATTAGGCTATTGTTTAGTTTCAACTTTGACTTTATACAACATTAGTCAAAAACGAGTTACGCCAACTGTTTCTTAATCTTGAAGTGCTGTAAAAACCAAAAAAATATGTCCCATTAGTGTGCCACTAAAATAGTTGTTGATGATTTTGAATATTGAAAAGTTAAAAGTTCTGTAGAATTACTCCTATATCAAATGCGCGTAACGATTACTTTCCTTGCATAATCAGTACATTAATATAAATTTAATACTCAAATTTGCGAATTTCCGATAACGGAACTTATATACGTCCATAGCATAATTGTCTATCAAGAATTGAAAGTGAGGCATTGTGGCAAGGACAATGTTATAGCTTGACCCAAAGACGAGATTTGCGTTGCGAGGTACCGTTGAATTTGCCCCTTTACATGAAAATTTTACTTTTTTAATGTCGGTAAAAAGCTCCGTGATAAGTTGGAAATGTCCGGGCGCGTGTCTTGACGTCATAAGGCGCCAGTGGGCTGTAAAATATGCAAAAGTCCTGAACGCGTGCGCAAGGGTGCTCTTCAACATATCCCGTACGACTCGTAAATCTGTTTAAAGTTACTTTTTAGTGACAAATTTTCCACAATACCGGATAATAAAGCTCGAAACATTTCCTCGACGCTCATGGAAGTGTTTTTGTTAAGTATTTCCTCGACTGCGAATCGATGTTTGCATTTCTAATTTCAGATCGTAATCGGTTTGTTCAACAACCTTTTGCATTTAATTTCAACCGAGATGAGTCTTCTTAGAACAGGTATGCAAGATAATTTTAGCTCTGATCTTTTCACGCAAACCAGCCATTGATTTTCGCATGTGTTCGGTTTTCAGAAATTAATATTGTACAAATAGAATTACCCCCTGACAAGTTATATTCCGGCGAATAAATTTTTCTGGTACTGCAAAACCGATGTACAGGACGATAAAAAGATATGATATTAAGCTGTGATGCATTTCTTAACTTTATCTGTTATAAACATTACAATTCCGTATTCTAATGAAATATTTTATACATTTACAGATTTTTGGGACGTCCAGACATTTTTTCTGACAGATGAACACCGGCTTTCTGTAGGTCGTATATTAAAAAAATTGACTAAGTTCTGAAATCAATTTCGACAAATTATTAAAAGTCAAGCTTGACAACCTTCAAATTTGGAATGAACAACAAAATTTAATGATTTTGTAACCAGATAGTTGCTGTCATTGTTCTCAACGATGCGTTCTTTGTATGCTTTAGAATCGTATGATATCTCACAGTATCACATGTCAAAACGTGCACGATCGTATATGTATAGGCGGAGGGATTCTACAGCGTTGCCAGATTAATTTCAAACTGATCGACTCCTAAAGTACACTCTAGTCTGACTAGAAAAGTATACAATAATATTTCCTGCATAACAACATTAATATTATGTGCACAAAAACTGAAATATAAAGGTGAATTATACTGTAAAGGACAGTGAAAAGTCAAACTTTAGTTTTAATTAACGGAAAGTTATAAAGTTATCATTTCAATTGACTAAATAAAATTTGTATAAACTTTAGTAAACAACGAAACGACGTGCATTTACCGATCCGAACTAAAACGCGTAAAAACACATAATTCAGTGCAACTCTTGAGAAGTTATAATAACACCTGTTTATGTAGATAAAACTTGTGTACGTATAAAGACACGGTGAAACCTACAGGAAAATTCTTCGCCTACTCTGAAATTGATAGGAAGCTAATTAAATGCATGAAATATACAAGTTCGACGACTGGCGAACCGAAAGAGTTTATAGCGTGCACATACATATAAATGGAACAATTTCCCTTCCAATTTCCATATTTCGAAATTTTGCATTTTTATGACGATTTTATTGCTATCGTCCGTTAATCTGTTCCGTGGAAAGTTGCATAAAAGAATAGAATAATGAGGCAACTGGCGAAACTTTCCGCACGAGTTATAATAGAATACTCCCTTAGGTCGCGATTGATTCGTCATAGTTTGATAGAAAAGCATGTGGTACAAACCCTGATAGCATTTTTGAGCGTTTCCGCCTCCTGGCGAAGGCTTTCGAGCTCGTTCATTGTTGACGGAGATTTTTGAACTTGTCAACGAATTCTAATCTTGCCTGAAAAGGCCGACAGCAGGGGGAAGGGGGTCGCTGCTTCTTGGCGTGGGCCCGATCCAACACCGGGCACTCTCCTTGCTTCCCTGTACCCAAATCCTGCTCAAAAAACCAGATGAATCTTCTCGGTCCGCACCCTTGGCCTTTGCCGCAACATTCACCGGAACCAAAATCGAAAACGGACTTTGGTTCAGCTCCCGGGCCGCTTTTGGTGCTCCAACATCGATAGTTTCTGCGAGCTGCGAAACCGTTTCCGATTCTGAAAAAATAACAACAACAACAACTTCGGTTAGGCATATATTTTATATAATTTTTCCATTTCATTTTATTGTATAATATTATAATCGACCATGAAAAGTCAGTTTATTCAACTATTAATACTTTTAAAGTCACCGGTTGATTCTGTAATACGTATAACGAAAATTACAGACTAAATAATTACACCTTCAGATAACAATCAAAATAAAGATAAATAAAATAAAGAAATGAATTAAAGCAAGAATAAAAAATATTCATTTTTTATAATTGTCCAATTCATAAAAACACTATATTTTTTATTCCATATACTTTAAAAATTAAATATTATCTACATTTTAATAACTCAATTACAAAACGCATATATAGTATATTACTCAACGAGGGAGGTAAAATAAAGAATGTCCCGACTGCGTGTAATTTTTACCCGAGGTGAAGCCGAGGGTGAGAAACAGGCAGTCTGAGGCATTCTTTTTTACTTCCCGAGGGAAGTATACGATTTTTCTTTATGGCCGGGAGTTGCTGCTTTCCTCCCGGTGTGAAGAAAAGATATTATTTGTCGGTATGACACTTTTTCTATTGAATGTTGTATGTTTTTCCGGAAAAGTCTGTATTTAAGGTGGTTCTGAAGTGCTCCAAAGGTAGAAATTTTCACTAAAAATCGTAAATTATAAATTAATGAAACGATTTTTTAAAATTCGGGCTCTGTAAGGGCAATCTTAATTACTACAGACGGTATCCTAGAATATGTCAAAGAAATTAATTGAGAACTAACCAAGAATTTTCGGAAATAAGTAAAAATCACTCATTTTCGGTTAGTTCTTAATTAATAACAGTCATGTGCTCGGCGAGCTTTGGCGTGATAATCGTAACGCCCTTTTAACTAATATACGTGCACTAGATGTTTACAATCGCTGATACGTGGTCTAGGTATCGAACGCCGTGGTTCTTCATCACTTTAACTAAAATACGTCCACCAGGTGTTTAGGGTCACCGATTACGGGGTCTAGATATCGCGCACCGCAGTTTTTCAACTCTTCGACTAAAATACGTGCACCAGGTTTTTAGGGTCGTCGATTACGGGGTCTAGGTGTCGCGTTCCGTAGATTTTCATCTTTATAACCAAAAAACGTGCACCCGGTGTTTGGGGTTGCCGATCATGTAGCCTAGGTATCCACTTGGTGTTAACCAACGATGACCCTGAGGTCAAAGTTGAAGGTCATTTCAAGATCAAATCAATTTTATCTAATAAACAACGGTAATCTTGTCCTTGACCTTGGGCTAAATTTGAAAAAATTTGAAGGTCATTTCAAGGTCAAATCAAAATATGTTCAAATTTGAAGAAAAATAAGCAAAATTGATTTGACCTTGAAATGACCTTCAACTTTGACTTCAAGATCATGGTTGGTTAACTCGAAGTCAATACCTAGACCACTTGATCGTCGACCCAAAACTCCTGGTGCATATTTTTTCGTTAAAAAGATGAAAAACTACGGAGCGCGATTCCTAGACACCGTAATCGCCGACCTTGAATACCTGGTGCACGTATTTCAGCTAAAGTAATGAAACACTATGGAGCTCGATACCTAGACCCCTTGATCGGCGACCCGGAACACCTGGTGCACGTATTTCAGCTAGAATCGTGAAAATCTATGCAGCGCGATACCTATAGACCCCGCAATCAGCGAACTTAAACATCTGGTGCACGTATTTTATTTAAAAAGGGGAAAAACTACTGAGAGCGATACCTAGTCCCCGTAATCGGTCACCCTAAAGACCTGGAGCAAGTATGTATTTCGCCAATCCGATTCAAAACTGCGGATCGTCATATCTCGAGACCGTAATCAGGAAAACATCTGTGCATTGGTTGCCAAGCACATGTGCGTCATCTAGTGATCGCAAATCCCGGGGGTCACAACGAGAACGTTATGAACGAAACAGTTTCACCCCCCTGGACCCCTTTAAGGAACAGCTAAAGAGTGTCGGTCGATAACGTCAATTCCTAATTTAAAATACTTAAATTTAACCTACATATTTTTAAAATCTGGACTTATTTTAACTCTACTTTGATGTGGATTGTACAATGCCACAAATTGCAGAGAATTTGGTTAAAAAACGAACGATTATTCGCAAGAATGAATTTCTGCAGTACTCACACAGTTTCCGTTGTTATCTAGGACATTAATTCTACCAAATTTTTGCTTATTTTTTAACCAATTTCTCTGTAAAAATACATAAAATAGTCATTCATTATCAAAATAGCATAGATACATAAAATATTATGGATCAAGATTTTCTTATTGACATACTATACGTGTTAAACATAATAATAATATAATAATAAAAACGCTTGTTCAAGAATTTCCAAATAACAAAAGAATACTTTAAAAAATTATTATTATATCACGGTTTTTTTGAAAGATACACTTTTATTTTTGGGTTAAGCAATAAAAGCGATCAGACCGTTTTATTGAAAGTATGTATAGTTTGATTTAATAAAATGAACTTTGCTATCAACATTAACAAATATAATTAATTCTATGGTAATATTTTAATATATAAAACGAAATATAATGTACGTCGAGTCAAATACGTTGAAAACTGTAACTGTTGGTTAACGTGTAGATGACATTTCAAGAAAATCGATGGGAGTAATTTTCGAGATATCGTGACCACGCAATGTCGTGTAAAGAAAACGCATTTAAAAACTACTTTGAGTTTCTAGAAAAATGTATAAAATAAGTACATTGGCTGCACACAAGTAAAACGAAAGGTTTATTTTTAAATATATTTAAAAAATGCAATTCATATTTTCACATTTTATTTTATTTATTATAATAAATCTTAAGGTCAAACTTGATATTTTTCACATCTTTATATACTGAAGTTGGTGTTAAAACACTAACGAAAATTTGAAAAACACGTTTGTTTAAATATTTTCTGTAAAACGTGTCATTTATGTTCTTGGCCTAAAAAACTGAAAATAACAAACTTTTTTTTCAGTTTTTACTGGAATGCAATTAACTTCAGTACCTGCCTTTTTATACAAATGTTCAAGATTTTCTTAAAGGATAACCAAATTTACACTTATGTGGAATAAATGTGAATTTTGCAAATAGATTCATGTATTACATCCTCTTAGAACTTTTTAAATCAATAATTTTGTTTTCAATTAAGCCCATCAGGAGCATTAGGTACTTGAAATAAATTCATTCTGAACACATTTTATAAAGGCAGCTGGAATGACATAAATGTTTCTATTTCAAATAGTATTGCTGCAAGAAATTCGGTCACAAAAATCTTATTTTTAATGCACAAAAAACGTACGTAAAGTGTGTTTTTCAAAAACGTTCTCGTGCAATGGCTGGGAAAGAATCAGTAATTTACTCCCGGCTTCAACCCGTCATCCGGTTACATACTTCGAGTTCATTACTACCATTATTCATGCAGCTTGCTTGCACAATGAGCCGTCCTCTTCATATTTTTAAATGAAACAATTCAGATGAATATTCGTCCCGGGGTAAAAACAATGATTCGAATAAAAAAGGGAGCAATAAGAACTACACGGAAAATTTTTGGTGAAAATTTTACTTTTCTGTTTGTAATTTTTGAAAATAATGTTCCTTGTGGAATAATATATATTTTTTGCAATAAAAATTACTTCCTGTTTTGCAGTTTTTAGCATTATTTTCTAAATTATTGCAATACTAATCGCCAAAAAATATGTATATTTTTCCACAATGAACATTATTTCCAGAATCTCTGAAAAGAGTTTAGTACCATTTAAAACAAAAAATCTTTCCGTATAAATAAATAAGAACTAAGTGAGAAACCACATCGAGGGAAATCGTAATGAACATAAGAACATTCTTGGAAAGGTTCCAGGCATTCAAAAATGTATAGAAATAGAAACATTGTTATGTTTTATATACCTACTCCGTTCCAAATTTACTAGGCTTTTTCATGTAAAGTCAAAATATTTGTAATTAAATTATATTTGTATTTAAAATCTCGCCTTTAGATTTTGCATATCAACGTGGGCTCGAATCGAAATGCAAAAATTTTTGTATTTTTTGAAATCCAAAGTCATGACCAGTAAGCATGACTCATTTCTAAAGATGTTACGTGGTAATTAGAGTATGGGCACGAATCAGGAAACTGTGGCTTCTGAAACTTTCTGTCTCTTTACTAATCAGCGTGGAAATTCTCGCGAGATGAATAGACATCTGGTGGTCATTGACCACGGAATTACCAAAGCGGCAAACGCTCTAAATCAACAATATTAATCGACAAATAAACGCTTAGTATCTGCTAATTTGATCATGTTTTCACAATTAGTTAAATTCGATAACCATATATTTCTACTCCTTTGTTAGGATTGACATTTACCAATTTATAGGTGAGTGAAATCCCCTTAAGAATCCATATGCCGTTTTTCTTCTGTGATCGATAATTTTCATATTTCTTTGTTCCCGAAAACTTAGGGATATAGAAATAAAGAAGTACAAACAATCCGAATTATTTATATGCAAAATTTATTTCCTAAGTAAAATTTATTGATGCACTATATTTTTTGATAGTTCAGGGTGAATTTGCTATTTTCCATGTGAAAAATGATGATTAAATTTTACTGCCAAACAAAGAATAGCTATTGTTTAATCACTACTTTCTACACACTGCGTTGGAAATTGAAGCAAACTAGTTTATCTAAGTAGATACAGAAAGCAATCGCTGCGGCAGCGATTGTATGTCGGTTAAATTCTTTACTAAAATTCCTAGTCTGTGAGAATAATGAACGAATTAATGGCTATCTTTAAGACTAAATATATAATGTATAATATTTGCTATTCGTAACTTTATTCTATAATCTTCAATGATACATTTTTTATTATAGAAAAGTTTTGTTTATTTTCACTAATAATTTTTTAGGCTAATTTTAGCCTGTAAATGTACCAGTTCATGGATCTCAGCTTGAAGAACCAAACTGTACGAATACAAAATAACTGTAGCTGCCAAATTTTAGCAGTCATAATAAAGAAATGACAGAGAAGGACTGCCAGTAAATATAAACTAATATACGCTAACTTTATTTTTTTTTCACGTTTATTAATAGCTTTTGAATACTATACGTTGCAATTTCTAATTGTTGAGCATATATAACTCAAGTTAATAGTGGTTGATAATAATTTATTTTGCCTTCGTACGAGTTTTAATATAATATAAGGTTTATACAGGTAGTACCTGTATAATAATGCAACAATTGCGTTTGAAGAACAATATTATCGGCGGGTTACTTATTATTCATATATATATATATATATATTCGTTACTTATGTATCATATAATCATTCATTAATGAAATAAGAATAAATAAACGAATACGATATTAATATTCTTAAATAATACCTTCTTAATTTTTGTAAGAATTATTTTTTACTCTTTTCAGACTGAAATTTCACTATATAAAATTTTGTTATACAAGATTATGGCTTAAGTTCTGTTAGATTAGAATATTAAATTTAATTATTTATAAATAGAGACGGTTTTATCTCTATCATTTTTAGTGTCAGTTTAAAATTGAATTTATCGAAACATGACATTAACAATATTTCTAAAATTTAAAATTAATAAAAAAAGTTTGAGTTACTATAAAAAAGTTTATTATATTACTGTCTTTGATATGTTTTTTTTGAAAAAATAATTTTAAAAGAATATAAATAGAAAATAAGAAACAAAATTATTTTGTCATTTATTGGGAATGTTAGAAATATTTATTGTGGCAGAGAAATGTGTGTTATTCTTTTTAATTCATGGTTCCACTTCCGCATGCTCAAAGTGTTGTGAAAAAATAAACCAAAATTAAAGGTTACATCATTTCTTAATTTTTAATTATATTGTTTGCGTTGTTTCTTGCATTGGAATTACAAATTATGAAGGATAATAAACCACTTTCTTTAGAAACAATAGTGCTACCGCAAATTATGTATCACGTTTCATTTTCAAGAGTAATGAGTGTAAATGTAACAACATTTCCATTTTTGCCAGTTTTCTTATACAATTTCAAGACAATTTTTTGGAAGTATTTTTTTTTGTGCCGAAATCGATGGAATAAAAAAAGGCAAATTTGATACATTTCACTTCATTTTTCGATAAAAATGAACATGATAATTAAAAAATTCAAAAGTTGTATCGTTTTTAAAACAAAATAATATTTCAGAAATGAATTGCGATTCACTAGTAAAAATTCCCATTCGCTTTAAAAAAAATTGAAAATTATCACGAAATGTAAATTTTGACACATCCAAAATTTTTTTAAACGGATCAGCATGGAGGAAACATTAATTATGACTTTTTTTTAAAATGATTTAATTCGTCAAAAGAAATTCCTTTTACATTTCAAAATCTTGAATAAGTGTTATAGCCGAAATAGTTTGCCGTTGTATTTAGTCATTTTTTATATTTTGTATACATTTTTATTAATATTTCTACTGAATTTTTATTGCAATGCCTTGTGAGCGAATTGAGACATTTTAAAAATAGTCGATTGTATTTGACTGTGTATGATTTGACTTATTAGTATGTGCTAACAGGCTGAAGATTTCTCTAAATTTCCTGAAGCAAATAGTCCGTTTTTATAGAGAGCATATTGACCTACTCTGAACTGTGTGAATTTTCACTTTCAAAATGGTGAATTTAATTTCATTTTACACGTCTAACGACGACTCATTGTTCCATCAATAAGGAATTAATTTTCACTTCAAGATATTTGGATGTTTGTTCCCACATATTAATAAAAAAAAATGTTAACCCTTTCAGTCACGAATTTTTCCCGCGAAGGGTATTTTCTGTAATTTGGTATCTAGGGGTTTTCGAGGGTGCTGATTACGAATCCGGAGTCAGATTTTCAAAATTCGAAATGGCTGATCCAATATGGCCGACCGAAATGTTGAAAACAGGTCATTTTCTCTGATATTTGGTATACAGGGGTTTTCGAGGGTGCTGAATCCGAATCCGGAGTCAGATTTTCAAAATTCAAAATGGCAGATCCAATATGGCCGACCAAAACCAAAAAAATATTTAAAAATCTTAAAAATATAAAAAAAATAATAAAAATCTTAAAAATATAAAAGAAAATAATAAAATTTTTAAAAATACAAAAAAAAATGGAGACCTCATCAGCCACGTTCGTGTCTCTGGTTTTGACTGAGAGCTGTTGGCAATAAAATTTGCAAATATACAATAAAAAAAAAAGTGTTCTATCTACCACATCAGCTCGGCCATTTTAAATTTCGAAAACTTAACATCAGATACGTCATCAACTACTTCAAACCCTCTATATACCAAATATGAGACAACATGACCGTTTTTTTCAAATGTTTGGTCGGCCATATTGGATCCGCCATTTTGAATTTTGAAAATCTAATACCGGATTCATAATCAGCAGCCTCGAAAACCCTTATATAGCAAATATCGCAAAACAAAACCTATTACTTCATCGTAGCATGAATTTCTTCTGAAATTTATGCTTTTTCTTTAAAGTAATTTGTTTATATCAATCATTATTTTAAATAATTGTGCAATATTATTATTTGTTAACATTTATTGGAGTCTTAGGAAGGCCAGGAACAAAAATCCTCAACGAAATCGATAGGCAATTGCTCATAAACGTTGAAAAGTTAATAGCATGTAGGTGGGACACTGGTGTCCCGCTGGGACTGAAAGGGTTAAAATAGTAACTATTTATAAACGTTCATTTCTGCTGTGAGTGGCAACTTGATCAACTCTATAAGTTGTAAAAAATTTGGGTAGGTTCATTATTAATTAGGTCAACTTAATATTAATTAGTTTGAGCAAATAATTTTTCGTTTCGGGCGATTAATTCTCTGATTAACTTACAGGACAATTCGAGTATCTGTTGAAACCAACTATTAAGCCCTGGAAACACCTATCGAAATTTACCGATTTCAAGATTCGAAGTAAGTCTAATTCTTTTGGCTTGCGGAATTCCCAAGAAAGGCTCAAGTGCAACTTGAATTTCTTAGGGTTTTATCGATACGTCAACGTAATTATCTCGTATCGCACTCGAGGCAAGGTAAGGACTCCGACCTAAATTTTAGTCCCATTCCAGTAGGACAAAGGTTGTCCCCAGCAATGCCAACTTTTTCACCGCAATCGCCGTTTCATCAACGCGGTTACGCCGACATAGTTCTGCCGGGAAGTTCTAAAAGTAGCCTGCAATAAAAATAATCTGAAATAAAAAGTGTCGAAAGAAGAAAAAAATGCCCCATCGCCGGCGCAAACGCCGGGAAATCGCGAGATGGGGGTTCTCAACCTCGGGGAGGATCGCTCGATCGCCGTATACGCGCATCCGGAGGAGCGAGTGCTCTGCGCATGCTTCGTCGGCGAACCTCAACCCGGCAAACGACATCGCTGTAATGCCAACCAGCCTGTTATAATGAATATTCGATATAAAAAATTTGCCTAGAATTCTTTGGACGCGTTCCCAATTTCCTCCCTGTCGGGAAAACTGGCGATGCAACCCCCTGAGTCCTTTTCTTACAGGTTGCCGGATGTCCCTTCGCCCATCGACCGCTTTCAGGATCGCTTAAGGGGAAAAGGCACGGGATCCCGTCGGGGGTTTTCCTCGACGTTGAAATTACTGACCTCGGTACATGCGGCCCTCCAAAAATTAAACCTCCAATCACCGGCGAGATTACAATTCCGTTAAACGTATCATTTACGTTTCAGTCGGCGGCAAGAGGGATTTTTAAAGCTCTCGAGGAATTTGCACTTGAGCGCAGTCAACCACTGAGACACACTGGCACTAATTGGGACATTTGCAGAGTTTCCGACATACTACAGCGGAGACAATGGAAGGCACTTACACTCGCTCTTCTCCGGAGCTTCACCTCTGCTCTCGCTCTTCTCGGCGGCCCGACGTTGCCCGACTGTCAAAACATTATCTCCCTGCTTCAAAGTGATCCTCGGCGACGTTCTCCCACGATCTCGGTTCGTTCGGAAGCATCCCGCAGCTTTTCTCCTCCAAGGAATTGGGAGCCTTCGTTACGAGGCCTGTGGGTCGCTCATCGATCAACTGCCGATCGAAAGAAAGTGGCGTCACTTTCCTGCGAGATTTTGGCACGTACGCAGAAGAAGAGTCCACGTCGCGTTCGCGTACTAAACTCGATTAGCGAACGGTCGTCGACGGGAAGTCCTTATTTGGGTTTCCGGTCGGTCCAAGTCTCCAAGTCGAGCCTCCGGGTATCGCGAGCACCAAAATCATCAAAACAACGACTTCTCTCCGGTGTCACACTCGCTGCTTCTCCCGCACGCGCCGGTATTGTCTCACCAGGCTGGCTGGACGGATCTCGCGATTCCAGAAGGACGATGGTCCAGTCGTCCACCCGGGGCATCGACCTGTTCGGACAGAGACATTTTGACGCCTCTATCGGGCACGACTCGTCACCTTGCGGATCTCCAGCAATCTCGTAGGAAGATTGGCATGCAGGACGGAAGGGCTCCAACTAAAAATGACCGGTATAAAAGGTGTGACGTCGAGAGGCAGTGATCTGAGAAGCTGCGAGGAGGAAGCAGCGTGTGTGTGCGATCCAGAGCAGACTAGACCACACCCAAAAGAGAACACTGTCGGCTCAACTGCGGGAAGTTGGCTGCGAATACAGATGGGTAAGCACAGGATGGGAGAAGCCAAGGAAAGAGGGGTAGCGATGCTGGCGCCGCGACGCTTTACCGGCGCGGCGCGGCGCCCTCCGATCCGACGACGTCATTGTGTCAAGCGTGTGACAGGTTGCCGCTATATACGAGTCGATTAGGATTGCTTTCCCGGCCCTTCACCTCGAGCAACGCTCCGGATCCGCCGTATGCGTACATGCCTTTTTCATTTTCCTGACATTTTATCCTCCTCCACCTCCACCCCGTACCCGGTGCAACAATACTAGATGCAATAACCGACGGTTTTCGTACGGTAACGCGCGATACGGGCTTATCCGTGTTTGAATCGTGCTAGAATTACAATAGATGAGCAGCTTTACTTAAGGGGTCTTATCAGTACACGTCGACCTCAACGATTAATGGCTTTTAAAGTGATCTTTTCACAATTTCACGCACATGTACCGAGAGCTTGCTCCTCAGCTTCTTTCCAACCATTTAAACACTAATTTCTTTTAATTATTCAATCCCAAGTGATAGGATGCGTCTTGCATCCAATACTGTCTTAGACTATTCCATCTGCCGATTTTCCCAATAACTATCCAAATTGAAGAACACGTAGGATTTTTAGTAAATTAGTTCATTCACTGAAAGTGATATACTAAGTTTAAGCGTATCCAACTTATTTTGAAAATACGCGACTCTTAAATAGGCGCCCAGAATATGACTAAGAATATTCGTAAATTTGTAAGAAAATATTCTTGGGTTTTGTTAAGAATATTTTCTAAAAATAATATACGTTATTATTTTTCATTCTCATATTTTCTCTCTCTCTCTCTCTCTCTCTCTCTCTCTCTCTCTCTCTCTCTCCTTTTAATATTTTCATAACTAACCATACTATGCTTAATATGATCACAAACTCATCTATCAGACACACACACCATATAATAAATACATTAACGCTAATATGTTTCGAATTTATACTAAAACATCCATTCGGAAATCTACATCTAACGAGTGAAATAAACTCATTCAACAGGACGGAAACTGCGCCGTACCGTTAGCTCTGGGTTATGCCAAGGGTAGGCAGTCAAAGTCGGCAATATCAAATGTTCATCTAAATTATAGTATTTCTTAATCTCAAAAATCTTCAAAAATAGTTTTAGCAAATTTTGAATCTGGCATCTCAGTGTTTTCAAAATTCAAAATGTATTACACATGCTTATTTCGGGGCCCCATAAATCACCCCATAATCGTTTCCAGGCATAAATACATGTTGTATTTAAAATTTTTGTACTGCAATTTTGAATTCGCCATTTTGAATTTAAAAAATCTGACCCGACATTCATAACCAGCGACCATAAAACCCCCTTAGTAAAAATTCCCATAAAAATCGAAACTGAAATAACCTGGAAAAAGCTTTTTTTTTTAAAACTGCAATTTTTTAGTGTTTGTTTATTTATAACACTTTTACAACAAATGACAATTGAATATTAGTGGTATAATATTGTTGACAAATACCTTTGTTACTAGAAAAACCAACCAATAGTTTTAAATACCTCAAAATTGCATTTTTATAAATGAAATAATCTGGCAGAAAAGGGGGTCCCTGAGAGGACCACCGTGCTTCAAAGGGTTAAGCAGCGTGTCCTTATTATGAGAAAATTATTATTTCTTTGCTAAGAAAATATGCTTAATATAAGAATATTTGCATCCCTTCTTACAAAATTTGCAACAGTAGCTGGTATTCTTAAAATTAGATAGTTTTTTTGACGAGTATTCTTATTTTAAGAAAATATTTTCGAAAGAATACTCTCACTTTAAGAAAACTTCTTCAGTTGTTTCGAAGATTTCTTACATTAATAGTACTGTACACTTAAATATTAAGATAGAGTAAGGTATACTTAAAAGTTGGAATATGGGTTTTTCGGTGCGGGAAGTCTAAAACTCTGGAAAATGGACAAGACGCAGTTGTAATAACACTGACACTGTCAATTGGCGGGTACTTACATATTTTTATAAGTTTATTAAAATATGTGATTTTCATGGGGAAAACATAAAGAATAAACTTGATTGCGAATTTCAAGTCAGCATTTCTGTATTTTCCGAAACACGTAATAATACTTTTTCCTGTTATTAACCACTTAACTGGTAATGTATATATGTATACAAAAAAAATGTCACGACTGGTAATGTATCATATATGTACATTTTTAAATAATTTCCAGAATTTGCAATGAATTTACACGAAATTTGGTATACTATAATTTCTTAGGTCGCTGATTACGAATCTGATCTCCGATTTTCAAAATTCAAAATGTCGGATCCAAGATGGTAGGCGAATTTTTAAAAATTCATCAGATTTGCTTGAAACTCGTTAGTTGGGGGTTTTTGGGGTCGCTGATTACGAATCTGATCTCGGATTTTCAAAATTCAAAATGAAATATCCGATATGGCAAATAGAATGTGCAAAATGAATTTTGACCTTACCTTGGCGGACTCAATTTTGAATATTTCATAAAATGAAAAAATTATGTGGTTGACCTCCACCGTTAGCTGGTTAATTATAATGACCCCAGAGTGCACCACGAGAAGGTAGTGGGAGGATTTTGCACTCCATTTTTTTCTTTTTGTTGTATTTTTTGTTTTTTTTTTGTTCTTTTTTTGTATTTTTGATCCGCTATTTTGAATCTATAAACCAATGCTCACTTCAAATTCATTTGATATCATGTTCAGATAAACACATTTCTTGTGAAAAGAGATATTTCAATATTGTTTTATTTCGTCCGCCAGATTGGATCCACCATTTTCAATTTTTAAATTCTGAGATCATATTCAGCGACCCCGGAAACCTCATATTTAACATTCTCATCGAAATTTGATAAAGAAAAATGTATACTTAAAAAAAAATGTATGAACCCTGTGGCAGGTGAAGGGAACGGGGAAGGTGAGTTTTTTTTAAATTTTATGTTAAACGTTAAATGATATGTTTTATGAAAAAATGGAACCCATGTTTCAGTTTCTCGATATCTGAAAAACTGGCTCCTACCAGTCTTGGCACTTTTTATTTGAAAACGGCTACCAGTGAAGTGGTTAACTAGTATACGAGCCAGAACTACAATAATATTGTGAGATTAATATGGCAACTGTGAATGTATTATGTTGAATTAACTTACACGAATTAAACTGATTAAACTGTATCAACATAGATTAATGTGGATCATTTCACGTGCCTAAAAGTTATAGGTACAGGATCATTAGAACTCAATGATACTAGTACAAAAATTAAGTACTTTTTAGGTGGTGATTAGAACCTTTACTTAAAAATTAGATGCTCTTCCCGACATGCAAAATTTATGTATCGCTAGCTTTTGACATAGAACTAGCAACGCATCCCACTAATAATCCTGAAGGAACATTCTTAATGAAATGAATAATGCATGAAGATTAGGGATTTTCAGAAACTGAACTTTCCGCAACGCACAATTAACCGTTAACCATAAAACCAACTCCTGGTTATTATTTTACAAGAGAAAAGTACCGGAAAAGAATAACATAAAAAATAAATGAATCTATCGGTAATCCAAACCAAATATGTCCGAGTCATGTATACGTATAAAGAATTTGTCATTCATTTGCACCGGAAATCGGTAGTTTTTTAGAAAGTTTGTAACAATGTCTTCTTTTCTCTGGATTCTATGTATCGTTATGACTTATTTTTCGCTGTAAGGGTAAAAACACCCAATTTGCTCTATGGCCTTTTAAAATCCTTAAAAATAAAGTGAAGTAAACAGATATTTTTTATTAAATTAATGAATTTATCTTAATTTAGAAATTCTAAACTAAGAAATGAATTTAACGTTCGGTGGTATCAAATACATTCTAAAGTAATGAATCCATCGGTAATCCGAACCAAATGTGTCTGAGTTTTCAAATTTGCGCTAAAACATTTTGACAGCCAATCAAATTGTACCTCATTTTAGATGAAAGTGACACGAAAATTAATTAAATTTAATTTTTAAAGAATCGTAAGAAGGATTCTAAAAAATATGAAAATTATATGTTAATTAATAGAAAATTGAGAAAAAACGAAATGAAAAGGTCGTGGGTTCGCCCCCACCGGCTGCGAATGTGCTTCCATCCCCCATTTTTTTCAAGAATTTGTCTCCATTTCAGTGTCATATTTTTCAGAATAGTTCTTACGATTCTTTAAAAATTAAATTTAATTAACTTCTTCCATCCCACCCACTTCCATCTAAAATGAGGTTCAATTTGATTGGCTGGCAAAATGTTGTCACGCAAAATTTGAAAACTCAGACACATTTGGTTCGGATTACCGATAGATTCATTACTTTAGAATGTATTTAATACCACCAAACGATAAATTCATTAATTTAATAAAAAATATCTGTTTACTTCACTTTATTTTTGGTGACTTTAAAAGATCATGGAACAAATTGGGTGTTCTTACCTTTAAAACAAAAAATAAGCCATAACAGTACATAGAATCCGCAAGAACAAGATGTTTTTACAAACTTTAGTGAAAACTAACGATTTCCGGTGAAAATGAATGACAAAGTTTATACATAGGGTCATTCCACGTCAGAAATATCACGATTTGCAAGGGGTCTTCGGATTTTTTCGAAACTCGGTATAATTATACCTCCATTTGAAATATAAATTATGCCCAAAGGATTTTTGAAAATTTTCAAAATTACGCGCACAACGGGGTGATGAATTTGAAATCGAATTATTTTTCAAATCACTGTAACTCTGGAAAGGGTAATTTGATTTTTATTAACGAAATGAAATGAATAAATAAAAAAATGTTTCAATTTGGCCCAAAAAAATGCAAAGCAAATTTTTGAACCAATTTTTTTCAAACTTATACCCTTTTTATTTTTCTTTAATATGTATGTGGTGATTCCTTATGATTTCACCTTTAATTTAAAAAATAGTATATTTCGTAACAAGTGCGGAAAATGCGATTTCCCGCACGCGTAATGATCACACTGACACGAGTGCCTGGCACACTGGAGTGCTGAGTGAATCGTACGAGTGGGGGAAACGTCCGCACGTGTAACGAAGGATTTTTTTTGTAATAAGTGTGCGAAAATGTGGCCACTACACGTAACATTTAAAATTTGTTATAGCATGCGTAAAGTACGTTCTTATGAATGATGGGGAGATAAAGGGGGGGGGGGAGTCGTGGCGCGAAAGGGGGTTGGGGGGGGGGGACATACATATTTATGATTTTACAGATACAAAAACTTTCTTATATATTTATAATATCATATCGTTTTCCTATATCAGTGTACAGTGTGATTTCCCAAACCGGGATGTGGAAAATTTAATTTTTATATGATTAAAATTTAATTTTTATATTTTCCACATCCCGGTTTGGGAAATCGCATTTTCCACATTAACATCTGTTGGGAAAACACACATTTTCCGAACCCGTATTACAAAAAAAATATTCATGGAGACTTTCGTAGAACTCGAGATAACGGGTTTTGAATGAGCGGACGGGACGCGGCCGCACCGAGGCCCTGAGGTATCACGTTTTTAACGCTTTGAGGGGCGGTGATACAAATATGTACCACCTTTTCTATCCAAGTTTTTTTAATATTTCATATATATTGTTTAACTTTTTGTAAATGTTGGGAGTATAAATTATTAGAATTTAGTGAAAAATTGCAATAATTTATTTATTTACATGTACGTTATAAACAATTAACGTGAAAAAACGCATATTTTTTAGAGAAATGTTTCCCAACTATCCCCACGTGGAGGTGAACGAAATGAGAGTAATTTTTTTTTATTTAATTACCCCTTCCAGAGTTACAATGGTTTGAAAAATAATTCGATTTCGAATTCATCACCCCGTTGTGCGCGTAATTTTGAAAATTTTCAAAAATACTTTGGGCATGATTTATCTTTCATATAGAGGTATAATTATACCGAGTTTCGAAAAAATCCGAAGACCCCTTGCAAATCGTGACATTTCTGACGTGGAATGACCCATATTGATTAAATCTATAACCTCCAATTTATCGAAATTTTCATAATTTTACGATGATATAATTAGGAGAAACATGACATATATCGGTCACTTAAAGTTTGTAAAGCTTTGAATTTAGATTACAAAGGGCAAAAAAGCAGTGTTTAGTAATAAACAAAAAAATAAGCAATGGACATCTTCTGGTATGGACTATCTGGTAATAGTCGTGTGTTATAGTAGCAATAAAATACTATTGGTCTTGGTGGTTATCTCAATGGCTGTTTTCATCTGTTTCATCATCATGAAAATAGGGTATACCAATTTTACTATGATTTTTCGAATCAGCGTGAAATTCATAATATGAAAAAAACATTCAACGTTAATTTAAATCTCGCCGATAACATAGAATTAGGTTATTTTTATGCCATTTGGGATGTATTCAAGATTTAAGATATTATCACTGAAAATACTACTCAAAACACAAAAGTTCCTATTTTCTTTCAGTATTTTATAAACGTTATATGTTACAAATAAAATTTAGAAATTGTCATTAAAACAAATTTGTAGAATTATCTGCGATTTTGTTTTTCCATCTTTGAACGCTACCATAGCGAACATCTTAACTACCGGTGCAGTTGTTCGTAATAAAAATTTAACTTCATAAGTGTTCAAAAAAAAGCAAACCCCAAAACCTCATTGTTTTTCCCTCAAACAAAACGTGACGAAACAAAAATGTCGAAACTGGTACACTAGGTTAATGTGGACCCTACATGTATTTTTAAGCGTTCCACTATAAACAAATGATATCATAGAACTAGCTAACATTACAAACACTGATATGTTCGACTATCAACGAAAAGAATCGTGAGCTCCATTTTGGTCGGGAATATTTCAAAATATGTCATTAAAAATATTGAGATTTAAGGGTTAAATAAGTGAATTTGACCTGTTTGTATTTTTTGATAAAACGAGATCATTCGTTTTGCAGATTGTAGTATACGTGCATGAGATTTTCTTTTATATATCGTAAAGGTAGTAGTTATGAAAAATGATTTCTGTCTTGCATTTTTTACTGCAAATTTTAAAAGGTATTTCAAGATATTCTACTAAAAATTATAATACGTTTCTCTATATTTTTTATTAAACAGTGTAAAAGTTTACGACAAAATTTATGCATTTTGTAAAATGGCTAATCCTTTGTTGGTAATTGTTGATATTTACTTCGTATCCTATCCAAAGGTACAACACAATGTACCATAATTTTACGAATGTCGAAATGGACAGTTACTATAAGACATTATTATACAAAATATAGAAACCCAAAGATAGCAGTGTGTAGGCGCAAAGTATCGAATTAATATTGCGTTAAAGTTTATCATTGAGAAACGGTCAAGATTTTGGAAGAGCTAATAACGATTATGAAATAAATTTTTCGAAATTCATATAACTACATAAATTACCTTAATTCTTAAGTTTATTAGGTAAGAAACTTTGAGAAAAAAGTAAATATTTCGCAACGGCAGAGGTAAATATCTCAATTAATAGCGATGTTTTATGAATCGCGTATAAAGAGCGGATAATTCATACAATTGATTTCCATTACGTAACTTTTACGACGGATACACAACAAATTCAGTACAACGCAACGTACGCACTTTTTGTGTTTCATGGATCGTACCCTTGACACGACCCTGACGATGGAACGTGGCGAAACCTGTGTTTCCGCTATTTCTCTGAGTCATTGCTGGACAATCTCCAACAAGACCGTACGCCTGAAACCCTTTAAGGAGGCAGTCGCGTGAAACGATTTTTTTACGAAGTCTTTCATTTTTTCACCAAACGTTAATGACGTTGATATCAATACGTGGTTAAAATTTCAGAAAGCCTGTCCGTACGATAATGGAGATAATCGTCCTCAAAGTTTCACTTTTTAACACGTGTTCCCCATACTAAGCCTTTGCCGACATGACATATTAATTATTTACAGAAAAACGGTATTTACCGTTTTTATAAAAAACTAATATGTTCTGTAAAATATATTAAAGAACATTGTAAAAAAAATTGAAGAACCCTAGCGGTACATTTTTGTAATAATATTAATAAATAGACAGCGAAATTATGTCGTGAACGTAAAATGCGAGGTTGCCGTTTCGAAATTTTGCTGATGTTGGTGTACACAGACACGATTCCTTGAGAAATTAGTGTGTAACAGGCGTCCATCAAGTACACTCTCCCCCAAAACGTTCATTACGCGCACTGAAGAAACAAAGTGGCGTCTGTGGATTTATGTGGGGTAGACTTTTGACGGGTACTGTCGCACGACTACCTCCTTAATAAGAAGCGCTCTTCACCTAAAACTGTCCTTAAAAACATCTCTTGTATTCTTCGTACAGCTGGACCATGCCTCAGAATAACTGATCACTTGGTGTTTGTACCCAATAAAGAGTTTTCGGTGCAAGAAATAACTACTCGTTTTATTGTTTGTAAAATTCTGTTTAATATGATAGATTACACGTGTTCAATCCGTTTCGAGCAGTGGTCCCGTCGCAACTGCCCGAACACTCGCAATTGTCCAAAATTTTGCAAGAAGATAGCACTCGCGTATGTCATTTAAATTAAATGAGAATGTTTCCGACTTAAGTCCTAACACTTGAATTTCATAAATAGAAGATAAGGGCAAAGAGCAACTTATACCCATTACACTTATTGAAAATGCGCATTGATTTCTTCATACACGTGTTGAAGAAATTACACAATAGTATATATCGAAATCAGCGTATTAAACGAAGATAAAATGCTGTTTTAGTCATCCTTTCGAACATTATATTAGGTAAGTGTTGCGAGACTTCATTTTGTTATTTAATTGAAATCCCGTATAAACTTATTTTCATTAAATCAAACAAGTTCAACACAGAACTACTCAAATTTCCATAGAAATCAAATTAAAATTTTTAATTATTTTTACATTATCCGTGTAGCCATAGAATAGGACAGTTCGAATTTCAAATGCGAACACACGCGCTTTACTTTACTAATAAAACATCGAATTTTCCCAAACAACAAATTTAGCCGAGATCTGCTTTTCATTAGAATGGAATTCCTCATCATGAGTAGCTCTGCTTTATGTCAAGAAAAAAAGAGTAATGTGAAGTCGGAATTAAATCTGCCTCGTGTTTTTCGCAGTGAGTTTAATTGAAAGTGCCAAAGATACGTAATTAACAATTTCGGTTGATTAACTAAAATTTCAATAATATCAAATTTCACTGGAATTTAATTAGAATGCCTTTTATCGCTGAAAATTTCAGAACAAGAAACAACAACATTGTAAAATTTCGTGATAAACTACCCTTTCGTCATGCTGAGGTTTAGACGAAACTGTGGTTGGCTGTTTCTACGTCTAAAGTCTAAATAGCGGTTTATAGAGGTTGATTGTGGTGCAAAAGACATGTAGGTACCAAATATATATAAACTAAACTAAGACAAACGTTATTAAATGTCAATCTGATCGACATTAATTACTTGTGGTCATCGATAGAACAAGGAATAGTATTCAAGAATTTTCACTTTAATTGATGTTTAAATATAAATCAAGATAGATGAAATTTGCCCGGAAACTCATTCTAGACTTGTCTATATTAATTATCGGTTTCTCCTGGTTACGACATTATATGATTACAGAACGTGAATTTAACATTTACAAGACTTCACTGCTGTTGATTTAGACATGCTAGTAATGAACATTTATTTATACTGCAGCAAGTTTATACATATTAAAACAATTAATGTAAGTTTTATTAATTGCAAACTTTAAAAAATTACTGAAAATTGAATTTCATTATTTTAAAAGAATGCGAAGAAAAGAATTAAATGAAAAGACTTATGGGTTGAAGATATATTTCTACAAGATTCGACGACAAAAGATTTAAGCCGTATAAACTGACCTTTTTGAATTAAAGGTTATTGTTAACACTGATTTTTAAATAAACTAAACCAATAAAATAAATAAAATCAATTAAAATATATGTGTGATGAACTGATCATTTTAAAATAATAATATATATTAATAAATGAACTATTTTATTTATCTTAGAAAATTCTCAACAAATTCTCAATTAATTTCATTGGTATTTCTCAGCAGAATGCATGCAGCAATTAGAATCACGACTGTCTTGTATTGCGGTGTGCCTGAAGTTGACATCTTTCAAGTACAACTAAATTCGAAAATTTGTTTATTTTCGTTTTTTAAACTTATTTATTTCGACCGTGTCATTTATATTTTTTTACGCTACATTAGTATTTATCGTTATTACATTATTTTCAGCAATAAGTATAAAAAAATGTTTTTGAACTTTTGTTGGACTCCTAATTCAGGTTACCTGTTTTCAAGCAGAGTACCAATTTAACGACTGATCATTAGACACTTGAATTTACTCTAAATAGATTTCTTTTATTCGGACATTATAGCGGAAATTCTAACAATTTCACACAATCTCTTAAAAATCTAAAATAAAATAATTTAGAATTGTCTGAAAATTTTAGGAAATAGATTATTTTGATTCATTTATGAAAATATGTATTTGATTAAAAACTTCGAAAAATCATGAAATATGTATATTTATTACCTTATAAAACGATTATCTTCTAGAAATTGTATAATGCATTATATTGTGTCAATCTTCTCGTGATACATATTATCAAAAACATCGCATCACCCAGGAAGGAATGAAAGAGAATTAGCAACTTTTCTTTTCACAGGAATAAAATCAATACTTCTGACTTTATTCGGATGTATATTTTAGTAAGTCGCAAGAGAGTATATTGTTATAATATAAAATATCGAATAAAATTTCCTGCATTTCTGTAAAATACTGTAGTTCATTTTGTTTATTTTTATAATAATCACGTTGACATTATGTTTGTTTCGCGAAATATTATTCTATAACATATTCCTAGTAAAATTATTTTGAATTTTGTTATTATTTATTGTATTTTTGGTTTAGAGAAAGTGAATAAGTTGGAACAATATTCAAGATAGCTAGTTAACGGGAATTGACGCTTGAATTTGCTTAAGAGCTGCTCACTGGTGACGTGTAGGCTGTCAAAATTTATAGGAAACGGACATTGATGTAATATCGAAAATGTCGGCTAGCGTCAATTATATTTTGAAATAATGCAAGCCGCAGTAGTCAAACTTACTTTGGAAAATCACGCAGACAAAATTCTGACTCGTATTTCTTGTAGAAAATAGGTAAAAAATTATTACTACAGTTAGATCACCATTATTTATCTAGATGGTTGGACATTGGATTCGTCAGACCAATGTCTTTAATTATACAACTGAAATGGCGTCGCATATGGTCTTTTCCTGACCTGGCATATGCATCTGCACAATTTCTATTATGACTGAAGACCTAAAAGCCGTAGTTAAGGTTTGCTTTATACGGAATATTATTGTTTAAGTACTATTTGATATTTTAAGGAAATTATAAATTATATCATTAATATACTTATATAATTATACTATTAATATACTACATACTTAAATCATATTTAGAAATTTCATTTTCTGAAAAAGAGTATATAAAATGGTATTAGGTTAATTGACTAAAAGACCCAAATGTAATTTATGATAATACGAATTTATATCCTGCTATGTTTTATGTCGAGTGAAGGTCTCCCAATTGAGATATATGTAAGTTAATTCATAAAAGTTTCTTACTTAATGCTAAGCTGTACTTTTGTGGTATTAAAAGGTTAATATTATTACAGTACTCATGGGATTTTTATAACAATTACTGGATTTTTGTATTCGATAAAGGTTTCGTAGCCATTCAACTCGGACTATAATGAAAAATTATTATCATTTCGGAGATTCAGATTTTTTATAAGAATATTCCCCGATATATTTAGTAAAAAGTGATATATTTTAAACAAAGAAAAGAGTATTGTGTTTTTCAAACAGTTGTGCTAATATATTTGTGAGAGCGCATTTCCTGCGGTAAATAGTGATAAATAATATAAGAATGTTTACTATTGTAATAGGAAATTTGACCATTCCGGATAGTAATTTAAGAACACACTTGGGAATATCAGATTGAGGGGGTTCTAAAATCTTCACCCAGTAAGGTAGTAATTTACACTTAAAAATTAAAATTAAAAATGACTGAATTGATTTTTCAAAATTCGAAGTATGTGCAGGCAATTCTAATCACTACACACATTATCCTAAAAAATACCAAAGAAATTGATTGAGAATTGATAGCAAATTTTTGGAAATAAGTTAAAATCATCTATTTCTAAAAATTCTCAGAACACGAATTTGGAAAAATCAATTCAGTCATTTTTAATTTTGATTTTTAAATGTAAATTAATTCCTTATGGGCTGACGACGTTAGAACCTCCTTAAATCTTATAATTCCTACCAAAAATTAATATACTCGGATGAAAATTAATTCTAAACTTGAAAGAAAAAAAGTAGAAATAAGGTATGAAATAATCTTTCAAATTCGGTGGTCATTTTTGAAATCATTCATATTGCGGTAAATGAAAATTGTACACACAAAAATGTGTAAATAACTCGGAATCGTATAGCTACGTTTCTAACTTCAGATGTAAAAAACGTTAAACAAAATTAAAATATTAGTAGGTTAAATTCCACCATAGTTAATCATAATTTATACTTATTGTTAATATCATATATTATTTCCCAATCACGCTACCTAGTTTTTCTGTACTTTTTACATGGGAAATAAGTAAACTGAACAGAATGTAGTCGAAAACTAAACTCATTTCCTACTATGGATGTATTCATATGAATTTTGTATTATGATATCAATGCAATATAAAGTCAATTTATTATATTTTACTACTAACTACCTTTACTTCCCATAATAATTATTTTTTTTCCTTTGAATTAAGTAAATACAAAATTTCATTAACGAAACTGTCCTCCAATCTTTACTAGGTCTTATTTTATTAATTTTCTCCCTGTTAATTAAGACATTTTAATATTCAGTGTGATTAATATTTACCATCCATTTCATCAAATGCAAGACATTTTTATCATTCTTTTTTAGCAAAATTGAATATTTTATAGCCTGTCCTTACATTACCACCCTACTATAATATGTTTGTCCTTTTAATTTAGCATTCAATAGTTCAATAAAGATACTAACAATAGGGGTGCACCTCAGAAACCCAACATTTCAAAAAACAGATATTCAAAAACTAGACATTTCAAAAAAATAGAAATTCAGAACCCAGATATTTACAAAATCAGACTCTAAAAATATGTGCATTTTGAAATGTTTGGTTTTTTACTGTCGGGTTTTTGAAGTGTCTGTTTTGTGATTTGTCGGATTTTTAAGGTGCACCCCACAATAGCTTAAAATTATGACAATTTAGAAATGTTCGTGTTTTAGACTCGGTTGAATTTGAAAAGGAGGTACGTACACAAGTTCACTCTTAATCACTTTGTCTTATAAAAAATAGAGAACATAAAGAATCTTTGGAGATAAACGTTTTTACTAAGAAAACTGTTTCGGGGGTTGGGTGAGTGCAGAGCCCCGGCACAAGATTTCGTGGTAGTAGGTGAGTGACGTCAAAACTGTCTGCCAGTGACGTCAAACATATAGGTAATAAAACGTAGCACACTTCGTTCTACTGTAGCGCATCGGCAAGAGCTACGGCAGGATACCTTTTCTCACTCTCTTTTAGTTAATTCTTTCGTTTCGAGAATATAAAGAGTATTAACCTATTTTTACGACGCCCAACATTACAAAAATTACGTGCAATTACTTGTACTGTAATCTTCTCGGGGAAAAGTCCATATAGGATTTACCTGTGGCATACTTAAACCTCTGCACAATTACACTATTTAAAAAATAAACCAGGAAACATAATTGTTCTTGATATTTCGTCATTTTTGTTTACAATAACATTATTTCAAAACTAAAGATAATAAATTTTGATTTTAAAAAAGTATACATGGCAGACTACAGCCATTTATTATTAAATGATAATAATAAACGGCGCGTACTATTTATAGACTGCGTAACGGGGGTTCACTACATGGCGTCTTCTATAAAGCAAACCGAGTGCATTTTTAGAGAGGATAAAAAACCAAAAGTGTATTATTCTTCGTTTATGACGCAAGAAATAACCGTCAGAGGTAAACGTCCCACTGACCGATTACTGTTGTTTTTTTCATGGACTGACACTATGCATTTATTTCGGTACACTAAACGGAGTATGTTTTTTACGCGTTGTACAATTCGTAAAAATAACATAAATTTTTATAATGTCCTACTTTTACTACGTGTACACATAATAGGATTGTATTTCATCAATGAAATGCCTTTCCAGAAATGTCTGCTTTTACATCTTTTTCAGGTAGTAAATACTTAAAACCGGTATCGTCCTGACAAATGTAACAAGATCAAAAGATGTTAGTATTTTATTTAGTAATATTAAAAAATAAGCAAATGTGAAGTGAGTTTTACTTTTACTCTGAACAATTTACAAAAAAGTCGTTTAAAATGAATTTGTATACATTCTGGTAATTAAAAAAAAACGTCCAAATAATGAAAATTTGACATTATTTCTTGTTCACGTATCATTTTTCGATGGGGGATACATAATGCCTGCCGATGCCATTGACGAGTAACTGGCGTCTCCTAGTACAATTTTATTGATCGAAATTCGAAAGGAAAAAATAATCCCCCAAATATCCTAGGAGCTTTCGGAATGAATCTGGAATTCTGAACCTCCTGTATGCCGTATCCAAATGAAAATTTAGAATGCTTTTAGGAACTTTTAAAAGCCTATTACATTTTATACTTAGAGTAATGAATATTTCCAATTACTATTCAATATAAAAAACACCTTCAATATAAGAAACTTTTGGCATGAATGAAAGTTTACGCTATCCGTCCAAAGTACGACGAGAATATTTACCAATGCAATGCATATTTTATATTTATTATTGAGTGAATGACTCACTCAAATAATTACAAATAGATTCAATCAACAGCATATATCTTAATTGATTTCCTTATATGAAAATTACATAAGACGTGGAAATACAGGAACTCGAGTTGAAATATCTGTAAGAACGCTGCTCGTTTTTTTAAGAAAAATTTAATACGTGACAGAAAAACGATTACGAATGTAGCAAGTTTCTATTTTTGCTTATAGTTGTGCCAGTCTTATAGGTGCAATTATCATGTACAATGTGAAACGAGTAAAATATAGACTGAAGAGGAATGACCTTGTGCAGTGTTTATATCCTATTGCTCTGTGATGTACGATGATGGATGAAAATAGCTTTATCAATAAACAAAAGTGGACATTATTTAAAAAGAAGCTAATAGTGCACTAAACGAGTTCAAACATTCATTGAATTGACTTAAAAACTTAGAACCTCAACAGTTTTACATACTTGTTTTTATTCGGGACTAGAAGTCGATAACTATTTTCTTTTAATAAGATAATTTTTTTGTAGCAATTGTTTCTCATTTTCACAATTTACTCTATGAGTTTTGTAATTGTTTAATTAAAAAACTGATTATACAGAAATCTGAAAAATGTATCACAAACAATGGCCGGCTTTTGCATGAAATTACAAATAAAGGAAGAAGTAAAGCATTTTGTCGATAAATGGAAGTTAAAAACGGTTAAACAATTAAATGGGTTATTGAAAATGAACTGCCAATTACTACTGAGAAAGTTACTCGTACATACATAGTGAGATTCAGTAATCTGTATTATGAAAAGGTCCAAGGCGTTGTTTAGCTATTCATATCCGTGCAATCGATTTGATGAGAAAATTGAAAGCCGTAAATAGCTGATCATACAGGTATCGTTGAACTCGCTTACAAAGTTCAAGCATAATTTACACGCCTTAATTCAAGCATTTCAGCTACGTCCGTTACTGCACAGGCCACCAACTTACTAAAATATTTAAAATAGTCGAAAAGTTAGATTAAAGTCTATTCATTTTTCCTGGATATTTTCAACTCAACTTCCTTCCATAAATATACCTCTTTGATCCGTTAATATTATCCATGTCTCGCGGCGAGCTAGTTTCATTTCGAGAAAACGTAACTTCCGCCTGTAATTCCGGAAATTACGGCACTTCAATTTATGCGATGCTGTTTATCTATTTATTTGGATGTCGAGACAATGAAAATAGGGTAAAGACAATTTATCTAGTTCCAATCGCGAATATTTGGCAGATGTGCATTAGCTATATATTCATAAGTATGAACGGTTCAGCCTGCTAAGATATTCTGTCTAAGTAGCGATACATCGCATTGCATTGCGTTTGTATATGTGGATAATTCGTATGTGTGCAATATTAGGATCTTAGTAGGTATACAAGAATATAGGTCGATAATGTATTCCAAAATGATCGTACGAATGTGCAGAGAGGTGAGATCGCATATAGACACTTGGTACTATGTACGAATACCGCAGATACAGTTCAATTTAAATATATGTATCGGCTTTATGAGCCAGATGTGAGATTTCGCGAAGAAAATTCAAATGCAGGAAAAATAAAATCTAAAAATGTTTGAGCATATGAATTGAACATAGCATTTATCAACTAGTTTATCTCTAAAAATATGGATTAGTTAAGTTCCAAAATTGTAGATGAAAAAGCATTTTCAAGATTTTCAAGTATTTTTTTGAAAACTTCGACACCCTACGAAATTTTCCGAAAAACACAACAATACATTGCTTATATTAATTCGAAACTGGAAATTTGTGCAGAAGTAATGACTTTTTTTTTACGTAAAGAAGGTTACAAAAAAACTGTTCTCCAAAAGAGGTTTCTATTATTTTTTTCTCATTTTGATCTGTATTCTTCTTCACCTATCTCCATTTATGCACAGTGCTTTTTTCGTAATAAAATCATTACCTATCATTTTTATTAAATAAAAATCCAACAAACTGATTTAATGGTTATAAATTGGAAACTCAAAATTTCATAAAATATCAAAAACCTAAAAAATATTCATGGTTGGGAGTTTTAGTTTTTTCACTCTTATTTGTTTCTGGACGTATCAATTATGTTTCGGCACGATGCATCCATATTTATCATTATTATTTTATTTTTGAGAACTGACGAACATAAAAAACGAATAATAAAAAATGTTTTCCAATTTTCGTTGGTCTCCAAAGACGCGAACTTCAAGTACATAAAATATTCCAAACACTCCTTAAAACTTATACTCCAAACATTTTTAAGTAAAAAATCGCCAGATAAAAATACAATTTCACTGTTTACAAGTGCCAATCGATTCCGATATTATCACTTTATGAATGTTAGTGAGTAGAGTAACAAAAAAAGAAAGAATGAAAAATAAAAAGAACATTTTGTTTAAATATCGATTGAACCTATAGACTTTAAATATTTCAAATCAACAAACATTTCTCTACGTTGCACAATTTCATGTATTTTGTTTTTATACAATATATTTGAAGATCCATGAATAACTGCAAAGAGAAAAACTGAATCAAAACCCCGAAATATTTCCTAATATGATCTTGGAATCTATTTGCGAAATGTTCGTATCTATACTACATGTACAAAATGATATGGTTTCTTCTCCCAGTGAATGAAACCTGTGAATGGATTAAAATTTCAAAGACATTGTAAATAAATATTAGTTTCCCCTCGCGGTATTCTGTTAACAGATCCACTTTTGGTTACGAGGTCGCAAATTTTAAAAAGTCCGTGTGTATGAATTAATTCTCTTTCGCATATACGCCCAGGTGTTAACTTTGACAAATATTTACACGGACCAATTTCCTGTAATAATATTTCTGCCGATATGTTCGACAAATTGTTTGAAGGGATTCCAATTCTATTTTTGACTTTTTTCAATTCGCAATTCACATGAATTTTTGTATGCATCCGCTTCAAATACTAACCGAATTTGACTACTAACAAATGTTTACTAAAAAATTATTAAATATTGGTTGGCATAATAAAATACGATACGTAATAAAAAATGCAACGAGCGTTATTAATCTACGTTTTTAAATTACCAATACTTTACTGTTGACGACTAAATATCGACTTTCTGACCACTTTTATTGAGGTTTTATATTAATGTCGACATTTATTAAGTTTAAACATATTAAAGCCAGAGGCATTTTACAGATCGTATCTTACGTTTTATTGTCCCGATTTTTTCTGATCTTTCTTCGTTATGAGTTCTTACGCAAACAATTTGAACAGTATATTAATATAAAAAAGACATCAATGCGCGGATGAATATCTAGTATTGAATAAAGCGAAGGTACCTTTACAGATTCTGCAGCAAATAAAATAAAACTAATCTCAGTCTTGCCGTGCTCTATAGATACCTTTATGAAAACTTATGCTTCAAGAAATCGTATTTTCATTAATTGTAATATAATATTAATTGCACAGTAGGATTGCATATTTCAGAATGTAAGTAATAAAGTAATAGTATTTATTCAAACGATAATTAAAAAGGTTTCTCGAATTGCGGTGAAGAGGAGTAGCCAAACAATATTGCCAGCTTTGATGAATTTTTATATTTTAAAATATATAAAAGGTTGTTATTAAAAAAAAGAAAGAAAGAACACAAAAATGTAATTTATAATATTTTAACTATAGTGTACTATTATCTATTAGGGGTGATTTCTTTTATTCTCAAAAAGTGGGAGATTTTGCATCTGCCGTGATCGATATTTCACACGTATCACGATCTATTTTAATATAACGTGAGCGGAAGTTGGTAATTCACATTTGCCACACGCCCTAGGGTGCGAAAAGATTATTACATACATAGTTTTAAAAAGTTTGTCCGTAAACTATAGTATTTCTTTTCTATGGGAATAAAATAACTCTTGAATGTGTACTAAATTGTTTTACCGAAAAATCTCTATAATATTATCGTTAATTACATTAACCCATTAACGCCCAAATGCACAGAAAATTTACACCAACTTCAACGCTTATTTCCAGTATGAAATAAATCAAACTTACCAGTTTCTACCATTTTCGGGGTTGCTCTTTCGAGTGGTGAAGATTTTTTAAAATATTTTTAAATTTTAGGGCATTCTTCAACCAATTCTAAGACCTTTTTGTTCTGTGGAAATTTTCTCTAAAGACTATAGTTATTAAGAAAATAAATTATTGGTCTACATATCTAGAAAAGTTTAGTAATTATTTTCTGGAAAAGTATACAATTTAGAGAAAATTTACACAGAACAAAAATCTCTTAGAATTGGTTGAAGAATACTCTAAACATTTTTTTAGATTTTTCAACTAATATTTTGCAAAATTTATGTTTTTTTCGATATTTGTAAGAAATGCGCCCTGAAAAAAAAAAACCTTTTTTATTATATATGTTAAAATCATAGATTAATTTTGAATTTTTTACAATTTTGTCTTTACCACTCGATAGAGCGACCCTGACAATGGTAGAATATGGTAAGTTTGATTTTTTTCGAAATTTATTTCGTATTGGAAATAAGCGTTGAAATTGGTGTAAATTGTGTGTGCATTTGGGCGTTAATGGGTTAATGCCATCATTTTCCAACCTAAAGAGGAAAATGTATAAAAGAATACAATATCTAGTGCAGTAAAATCCATTTACGTCCGTTGGACATAAGTTTCAGTTCCTTGGACTGAATTTTTTCTTAACTTGAACAGATTAGTGCATCTTGTTGTTTGTTTTTTTTTTCAGTCGGGAACGTTTTATCGTACTTTAGAAAATATAATTTGAATCTTTTTTATTTTTAAAACTTCAGATGACTTAAGATTTGTACATGGTCATGTAATCTTTCAAATACTATATATATATATTTTAATACTGATTAAATTATATATAGATATTGATTATACACATTTGTATATAAATAAAACGATATGTATTTTTAATGCTGTTCACAGAAAAATATAATTTATTTTGAAAGACAATTAGGTAAGAAAAGGGGGAATTAACGTATGAATAATAGCTTTGTGGACGCTGCAGTTGTGAATTAGTATTGTGCAATGGTCAGGGACCTGCATCTTTCGTACAACATCTGTTCGTTCCTTTTAACGAACCGACCTGAACCGGAGGTTGAAAAATGTAAAACCAGACGCTAAGAATACGACGATATTTCAGTGTCGCATTTTTAAAGTGTGAAATTTACAAATGCCTCAGCAATTTATTACAGTTTTCAAACTTTGTTTTTTATCAAAATCGAATATCATTATACAGTAGAGAAGCGGCGCTCCCTTCTTTTGGTAAATATAACGAGGCGGGAGGGGGGAGGGCGAGGAACCGAGAGGGTAAATATACGAGACTCTACTCTAATTATATTTTTTAAAACGGTCTCAACCTTCAATATTTTCTTTGTTAGCTTACAAAAATTCTACGTTTTAAAAAAATGTTAGAAAAGGGATTGAAATGTTACCTAATTTTTTCAATTAATTGTACTCCATCTGGTAGGTCTTATTTTGCAGTTCCTTTTTCTCTCTTATTTTTAAAATGTATTTCTTTTTGGATAATATCGAACATATTGATGATTTGAAGGTGTGTATTCGAGTTTTACAACGAACAAGATGACTACGAAAACACGAAAATCGGCCGAATTCAGAATTACGCAGCGTTCTTTCCCCTACTATAACGATGAAGTACTCGGAATTTCATCGAAACGTTGGAACGTTCCAGGTGTTTCTATCCCCATGAAAAATATACATATCCTGAGCATATTAGATTTTCAATAACTTACAAGTTTTAACAGAAATGTAATCAGTAAGAAGTTACATTAGATATTTGAACAAGAAATAATAATATTAATAGGATTAAATTAAAATTGCAAGATGTTTTTTGCCGTTACTTCGAACCGTGAATATTTTAAATAAATCAAGAAGTGTTTATTTGGAATTTTTTTCGGTCCTATTAATTAATTGTTTAGTCCGTGTTTGTCACTGAATTTGGTGCCCGTTGTGGACCCTAACCTTAATAGACAGAAGTCTATTTATTTAGAACAATTAATTTATCAACAGATGATTGAAAGAGATATTATCTATTGAAAATAATATTAATGCAAAAAACTCAACCCTGAAAATGTTTCAAATAATTTTGTTTTTATAACATGCTGATAAAAAAAAAATAAGACTAAAATAAGGAACGCACTTGTTCAACATAATTGTCTATTGTACGTTTAAAAATAGCTGTTTATTTCATTTTTTATTGGGTGTATGACCTATTCAACCGTCTTAATAAACGAGACTTGATGCTAATTAACAGATTATACAAAAATCATAAGATATCGTACTCAATATATTCGGTTGAAGAAGTATGCACTAAAGTATTGCGAATATACTAGTGTACAATGAGAATAATACAAATAATTTGGAATTATTAATTTGTAAGTTCAAAAAGGAATGAAAATAAAGTTAATATTTAAGTTGTAATTCTTCGAAGTTGGCAGACAGATTTTATAAACTTTAACATATACATTTTCTCGCTAATAAACTTCTCTAATTAAAAACTGTATAATAGATTATTCTAAGGACACAAATAAAATTTGTAAAGCTTGTATAGATGTTTTCTGATACATATATAGTATTTCTCGAAAATAGTTTTACACCACAGGCAGTAGCAAATAGCATGACGCTGAATCAAGCAATTAAGTAGTGACAGCTAATTTCAAGCATAGACATTTGTTTTTATATTATATTGAAAATTACACATTTAAACATATATACAATACAAAATATGAATGCAAGATCCTTGTGTATTCATTAAAATGATGAAGACTTCCTACCATCGAAATTGTCCTCTACAAATTGGCTACTACTTACATCACCATCACTTACTGTATAATATTTAAAATCAATAATTGAAATTGTGTCAATTTTACATATTTCATTTGTCGACTGTATCGCTGTAAAAACGAGCCGAAAAATTCTGTGGTATAGCTAAATTTTGAATTGCTACATAATTAAATTTTTAGATTACAAATGTTCATACTATACACTTTTCATTTCAGAAATACAAGTATGATTATTTATTACATTTTCTTCTTTCAAAGCAATTTCTTTATTATGTTGAGGTTATGATTTCACGTTTCAAATATTTGCTGTAATGATTTTAAGTCAACAGCCAATTTGTACCTGTTATTTCTAAATGTAAACATTATGTGATACATTTAAAAGAATATATAACATAAAATAGGAATGCAAAGACTTATTAAATTATCAAAACTATTTTTTTTTAAATGGGTGTTAGATTCAGTGTTATTTTGATATATAGATAATTATGATTGCATTCTGACAAAAATGAAATCAACTTGACGTAATATTCTTACAATTGAGTTTAATCTATATAAATTAGTGACATAAAACTTGATTATAAAAATACAAGCTATATTACTTGTGTCGTCTAGAATACACAGATTTCTTATATACATTGTTAAATGATATTTATGGAGTTATAGATGTAAAGATATTAAATTATTAAATTAAAGTAGATAATCTAACTAATACTAGGAGCACGATTCTTTTAATATAGCCTAGAATGTAATTGAACAATACTTCATAACAGAAATTTGATAAGGAAACAATATCTTACGCTTTATTACAGTACGAGTTTGAAAAGTTAAAATAGTTGAATTAGTCTTGATGTGTTTCATATATTTCATTAGTCTTGAAATTTTTATTGTGAAAGTAATATAATTGAATATCTTATCTGTTTCTAATCTGCAGTAAAAAGTAATTGTGGTAAATGAAAATTATCATCGCCTACTTTTAGAAACGCTTAAGTAGTATTCAATTTGTCTAGACAAGGATAGCAGAGGTAAACAATCTTTAAATATGCTCTAACATCTATAAGAAAAAAGCAGAATGGTGACACGACTCGAGTTATCTGCAATATAAGGTTGTGAAATACGATTATTGAAACCGTTTAGTTAATGTCAGTGTATCGGCGTCAACCCTAGCTGCAGTTTGATATAGTACTAATTTATGGTTGTAGATAATGTAACATGCAAGTGTAAAACTTGATAGTTACAACCGCACATAAATTGTTGACCGATTCTTATACTGTCTAATATGACCACCGAATGCAAAATGTTAAATCTCAGTTATAAATAAGTATTATTTATTTTAATATGAGCAACTTTTTTAAAATTAAAAATTGCAATTTCAATTTCATGAAAATTACCCACAAACACAAAAATAGATTTATTGTATTATTATTATTATTATGACACTGTGATAAAATATATTTTCACGACAAATTTGTTAAGTTCATGTTTTTGGCTGTTAATGGATGGACAGCGGCTAGCAAACATTGAACATTTTATTACTGTATTGCAAACGCTCATATGCTGCTATTTCGTGTTCAACCGAATTTATCCAAGGAGCCATGCCTCCTCATTGCTATTCATTGAAATGTAGTTTTGGAACATTTCTTCAGATGGAATGAAAAGGAAAAATAAAAAAGATAAAAAAAAAGCTTTAACGCTGTTCCGGTAAATGCATTTGATCACTTAATTGCACAATCTTTATTGATTTTATTTCTGTTGCTGCGATGAATTTATTTGAATACATGCATGTATTTTCCATAAGTAATAAGTTAAATTTATTAATTAATGTTTATGGCCATTCATTACATTATTATATATTTTTTCAGACATGAAGATTTAAATACACAACAAATGAAGATGGAATCGAAAGGTTGAAATCAAATGAAAAAAAAACACCATAAATTGTTAAAAAATATCTGAAATTTGTGTTCTGGTATAGGTTATTTTAATCTGGTATATGAATTTTAATTGGCAAATTTGGAGCAATAAGTAATTTTGCAGGTGTCATATGCACTGTTCATTAAAAACTTCAAATATTTTGGTGTAACACATAGTACAGGGGCATCATGGTAACAAAATAATCAAATAAATGTTTATTTGTACTTTTTCATAACTCACACATACTCAATTTCTAATTTGTTAGTTTTTATCCCTTTCATTTGATTGCAAATGTTTAAATTGCGAATTTTTTTTTTGCGACGTCCCTGCAAAATCGTTTGTTGGACGTTTAGCAATTCAAGTACTTGCTCCATTACATATTGGTTAAAAAACGGAGTTAACCTATAATCGTTATGTCATGACAAATGAATTTAAAAGTGAATTTCTTCAAATTGAGTTGAATATCTCAAATGTGGATTCTGGAATAGGTTATTTTAATCTGGTATATGCATTTTCAATTGGCGAATTTGAAGCTATAGGCAATTTTGCAAGTGTTATGTGGACTATACATTAAAAACGTCAAATATTTTGGAGTAAAACATAGTACAGGGGCATCAGGGTAACAAAATAATCAAATAAAAGTGTATTTGTACTTTTTCATAACTGACACATACTCAATTTCTAATTAGTTAGTTTTTATCCCTTTCATTTGATTGCAAATGTTTAAATTGCGAATTTTATTTGCGACGTCCCTGCAAAATCGTTTGTTGGACGTTTAGCAATTCAAGTACTTGCTCCATTACATATTGGTTAAAAAACGGAGTTAACCTATAATCGTTATGTCATGACAAATGAATTTAAAAGTGAATTTCTTCAAATTGAATTGAATATCTGAAATGTGGATTCTGGAATAGGTTATTTTAATCTGGTATATGCATTTTCAATTGGCGAATTTGAAGCTATAGGCAATTTTGCAAGTGTTATGTGGACTATACATTAAAAACGTCAAATATTTTGGAGTAAAACATAGTACAGGGGCATCATGGTAACAAAATAATCAAATAAAAGTATATTTGTACTTTTTCATAACTGACACATACTCAATTTCTAATTTGTTAGTTTTTATCCCTTTCATTTGATTGCAAATGTTTAAATTGCGAATTTTATTTGCAACGTTTCTGCAAAATCGTTTGTTGGACGTTTAGCAATTCAAGTACTTGCTCTATTACATATTGGTTAAAAAACGGAGTTAACCTATAATCGTTATGTCATGACAAATGAATTTAAAAGTGAATTTCTTCAAATTGAGTTGAATATGTCAAATATGGATTCTGGAATAGGTTATTTTAATCTGGTATATGCATTTTCAATTGGCGAATTTGAAGCTATAGGCAATTTTGCAAGTGTTATGTGGACTATACATTAAAAACGTCAAATATTTTGGAGTAAAACATAGTACAGGGGCATCAGGGTAACAAAATAATCAAATAAAAGTGTATTTGTACTTTTTCATAACTGACACATACTCAATTTCTAATTAGTTAGTTTTTATCCCTTTCATTTGATTGCAAATGTTTAAATTGCGAATTTTATTTGCGACGTCCCTGCAAAATCGTTTGTTGGACGTTTAGCAATTCAAGTACTTGCTCCATTACATATTGGTTAAAAAACGGAGTTAACCTATAATCGTTATGTCATGACAAATGAATTTAAAAGTGAATTTCTTCAAATTGAATTGAATATCTGAAATGTGGATTCTGGAATAGGTTATTTTAATCTGGTATATGCATTTTCAATTGGCGAATTTGAAGCTATAGGCAATTTTGCAAGTGTTATGTGGACTATACATTAAAAACGTCAAATATTTTGGAGTAAAACATAGTACAGGGGCATCATGGTAACAAAATAATCAAATAAAAGTATATTTGTACTTTTTCATAACTGACACATACTCAATTTCTAATTTGTTAGTTTTTATCCCTTTCATTTGATTGCAAATGTTTAAATTGCGAATTTTATTTGCGACGTCCCTGCAAAATCGTTTGTTGGACGTTTAGCAATTCAAGTACTTGCTCCATTACATATTGGTTAAAAAACGGAGTTAACCTAAAATCGTTATGTCATGACAAATGAATTTAAAAGTAAATTTCTTCAAATTGAGTTGAATATCTCAAATGTGGATTCTGGAATAGGTTATTTTAATCTGGTATATGCAATTCTAATTGGCGAATTTGGAGCAATAATATGCACTGTTCATTAAAAACGTCAAATATTTTGGAGTAACACATAGTACAGGGGCATCAGGGTAACAAAATAATCAAATAAAAGTGTATTTGTACTTTTTCATAACTGACACATACTCAATTTCTAATTTGTTAGTTTTTATCCCTTTCATTTGATTGCAAATGTTTAAATTGCGAATTTTATTTGCAACGTTTCTGCAAAATCGTTTGTTGGAAGTTTAGCAATTCAAGTACTTGCTCTATTACATATTGGTTAAAAAACGGAGTTAACCTATAATCGTTATGTCATGACAAATGAATTTAAAAGTGAATTTCTTCAAATTGAATTGAATATCTGAAATGTGGATTCTGGAATAGGTTATTTTAATCTGGTATATGCATTTTCAATTGGCGAATTTGAAGCTATAGGCAATTTTGCAAGTGTTATGTGGACTATACATTAAAAACGTCAAATATTTTGGAGTAAAACATAGTACAGGGGCATCATGGTAACAAAATAATCAAATAAAAGTATATTTGTACTTTTTCATAACTGACACATACTCAATTTCTAATTTGTTAGTTTTTATCCCTTTCATTTGATTGCAAATGTTTAAATTGCGAATTTTATTTGCGACGTCCCTGCAAAATCGTTTGTTGGACGTTTAGCAATTCAAGTACTTGCTCCATTACATATTGGTTAAAAAACGGAGTTAACCTAAAATCGTTATGTCATGACAAATGAATTTAAAAGTAAATTTCTTCAAATTGAGTTGAATATCTCAAATGTGGATTCTGGAATAGGTTATTTTAATCTGGTATATGCAATTCTAATTGGCGAATTTGGAGCAATAAATAATTTTGCAGGTGTCATATGCACTGTTCATTAAAAACGTCAAATATTTTGGAGTAACACATAGTACAGGGGCATCAGGGTAACAAAATAATCAAATAAAAGTGTATTTGTACTTTTTCATAACTGACACATACTCAATTTCTAATTTGTTAGTTTTTATCCCTTTCATTTGATTGCAAATGTTTAAATTGCGAATTTTATTTGCAACGTTTCTGCAAAATCGTTTGTTGGACGTTTAGCAATTCAAGTACTTGCTCCATTACATATTGGTTAAAAAACGGAGTTAACATAAAATCGTTATGTCATGACAAATGAATTTAAAAGTAAATTTCTTCAAATTGAGTTGAATATCTCAAATGTGGATTCTGGAATAGGTTATTTTAATCTGGTATATGCAATTCTAATTGGCGAATTTGGAGCAATAAATAATTTTGCAGGTGTCATATGCACTGTTCATTAAAAACGTCAAATATTTTGGAGTAACACATAGTACAGGGGCATCAGGGTAACAAAATAATCAAATAAAAGTATATTTGTACTTTTTCATAACTGACACATACTCAATTTCTAATTTGTTAGTTTTTATCCCTTTCATTTGATTGCAAATGTTTAAATTGCGAATTTTATTTGCAACGTTTCTGCAAAATCGTTTGTTGGACGTTTAGCAATTCAAGTACTTGCTCCATTACATATTGGTTAAAAAACGGAGTTAACCTATAATCGTTATGTCATGACAAATGAATTTAAAAGTGAATTTCTTCAAATTGAATTGAATATCTGAAATGTGGATTCTGGAATAGGTTATTTTAATCTGGTATATGCAATTCTAATTGGCGAATTTGGAGCAATAAATAATTTTGCAGGTGTCATATGCACTGTTCATTAAAAACGTCAAATATTTTGGAGTAACACATAGTACAGGGGCATCAGGGTAACAAAATAATCAAATAAAAGTATATTTGTACTTTTTCATAACTGACACATACTCAATTTCTAATTTGTTAGTTTTTATCCCTTTCATTTGATTGCAAATGTTTAAATTGCGAATTTTATTTGCAACGTTTCTGCAAAATCGTTTGTTGGACGTTTAGCAATTCAAGTACTTGCTCTATTACATATTGGTTAAAAAACGGAGTTAACCTATAATCGTTATGTCATGACAAATGAATTTAAAAGTGAATTTCTTCAAATTGAGTTGAATATGTCAAATATGGATTCTGGAATAGGTTATTTTAATCTGGTATATGCATTTTCAATTGGCGAATTTGAAGCTATAGGCAATTTTGCAAGTGTTATGTGGACTATACATTAAAAACGTCAAATATTTTGGAGTAAAACATAGTACAGGGGCATCATGGTAACAAAATAATCAAATAAAAGTATATTTGTACTTTTTCATAACTGACACATACTCAATTTCTAATTTGTTAGTTTTTATCCCTTTCATTTGATTGCAAATGTTTAAATTGCGAATTTTATTTGCGACGTCCCTGCAAAATCGTTTGTTGGACGTTTAGCAATTCAAGTACTTGCTCCATTACATATTGGTTAAAAAACGGAGTTAACCTAAAATCGTTATGTCATGACAAATGAATTTAAAAGTAAATTTCTTCAAATTGAGTTGAATATCTCAAATGTGGATTCTGGAATAGGTTATTTTAATCTGGTATATGCAATTCTAATTGGCGAATTTGGAGCAATAATATGCACTGTTCATTAAAAACGTCAAATATTTTGGAGTAACACATAGTACAGGGGCATCAGGGTAACAAAATAATCAAATAAAAGTGTATTTGTACTTTTTCATAACTGACACATACTCAATTTCTAATTTGTTAGTTTTTATCCCTTTCATTTGATTGCAAATGTTTAAATTGCGAATTTTATTTGCAACGTTTCTGCAAAATCGTTTGTTGGACGTTTAGCAATTCAAGTACTTGCTCTATTACATATTGGTTAAAAAACGGAGTTAACCTATAATCGTTATGTCATGACAAATGAATTTAAAAGTGAATTTCTTCAAATTGAATTGAATATCTGAAATGTGGATTCTGGAATAGGTTATTTTAATCTGGTATATGCATTTTCAATTGGCGAATTTGAAGCTATAGGCAATTTTGCAAGTGTTATGTGGACTATACATTAAAAACGTCAAATATTTTGGAGTAAAACATAGTACAGGGGCATCATGGTAACAAAATAATCAAATAAAAGTATATTTGTACTTTTTCATAACTGACACATACTCAATTTCTAATTTGTTAGTTTTTATCCCTTTCATTTGATTGCAAATGTTTAAATTGCGAATTTTATTTGCGACGTCCCTGCAAAATCGTTTGTTGGACGTTTAGCAATTCAAGTACTTGCTCCATTACATAATGGTTAAAAAACGGAGTTAACCTAAAATCGTTATGTCATGACAAATGAATTTAAAAGTAAATTTCTTCAAATTGAGTTGAATATCTCAAATGTGGATTCTGGAATAGGTTATTTTAATCTGGTATATGCAATTCTAATTGGCGAATTTGGAGCAATAATATGCACTGTTCATTAAAAACGTCAAATATTTTGGAGTAACACATAGTACAGGGGCATCAGGGTAACAAAATAATCAAATAAAAGTGTATTTGTACTTTTTCATAACTGACACATACTCAATTTCTAATTTGTTAGTTTTTATCCCTTTCATTTGATTGCAAATGTTTAAATTGCGAATTTTATTTGCAACGTTTCTGCAAAATCGTTTGTTGGACGTTTAGCAATTCAAGTACTTGCTCTATTACATATTGGTTAAAAAACGGAGTTAACCTATAATCGTTATGTCATGACAAATGAATTTAAAAGTGAATTTCTTCAAATTGAATTGAATATCTGAAATGTGGATTCTGGAATAGGTTATTTTAATCTGGTATATGCATTTTCAATTGGCGAATTTGAAGCTATAGGCAATTTTGCAAGTGTTATGTGGACTATACATTAAAAACGTCAAATATTTTGGAGTAAAACATAGTACAGGGGCATCATGGTAACAAAATAATCAAATAAAAGTATATTTGTACTTTTTCATAACTGACACATACTCAATTTCTAATTTGTTAGTTTTTATCCCTTTCATTTGATTGCAAATGTTTAAATTGCGAATTTTATTTGCGACGTCCCTGCAAAATCGTTTGTTGGACGTTTAGCAATTCAAGTACTTGCTCCATTACATATTGGTTAAAAAACGGAGTTAACCTAAAATCGTTATGTCATGACAAATGAATTTAAAAGTAAATTTCTTCAAATTGAGTTGAATATCTCAAATGTGGATTCTGGAATAGGTTATTTTAATCTGGTATATGCAATTCTAATTGGCGAATTTGGAGCAATAATATGCACTGTTCACTAAAAACGTCAAATATTTTGGAGTAACACATAGTACAGGGGCATCAGGGTAACAAAATAATCAAATAAAAGTGTATTTGTACTTTTTCATAACTGACACATACTCAATTTCTAATTTGTTAGTTTTTATCCCTTTCATTTGATTGCAAATGTTTAAATTGCGAATTTTATTTGCGACGTCCCTGCAAAATCGTTTGTTGGACGTTTAGCAATTCAAGTACTTGCTCCATTACATATTGGTTAAAAAACGGAGTTAACCTAAAATCGTTATGTCATGACAAATGAATTTAAAAGTAAATTTCTTCAAATTGAGTTGAATATCTCAAATGTGGATTCTGGAATAGGTTATTTTAATCTGGTATATGCAATTCTAATTGGCGAATTTGGAGCAATAATATGCACTGTTCATTAAAAACGTCAAATATTTTGGAGTAACACATAGTACAGGGGCATCAGGGTAACAAAATAATCAAATAAAAGTGTATTTGTACTTTTTCATAACTGACACATACTCAATTTCTAATTTGTTAGTTTTTATCCCTTTCATTTGATTGCAAATGTTTAAATTGCGAATTTTATTTGCAACGTTTCTGCAAAATCGTTTGTTGGACGTTTAGCAATTCAAGTACTTGCTCTATTACATATTGGTTAAAAAACGGAGTTAACCTATAATCGTTATGTCATGACAAATGAATTTAAAAGTGAATTTCTTCAAATTGAATTGAATATCTGAAATGTGGATTCTGGAATAGGTTATTTTAATCTGGTATATGCATTTTCAATTGGCGAATTTGAAGCTATAGGCAATTTTGCAAGTGTTATGTGGACTATACATTAAAAACGTCAAATATTTTGGAGTAAAACATAGTACAGGGGCATCATGGTAACAAAATAATCAAATAAAAGTATATTTGTACTTTTTCATAACTGACACATACTCAATTTCTAATTTGTTAGTTTTTATCCCTTTCATTTGATTGCAAATGTTTAAATTGCGAATTTTATTTGCGACGTCCCTGCAAAATCGTTTGTTGGACGTTTAGCAATTCAAGTACTTGCTCCATTACATATTGGTTAAAAAACGGAGTTAACCTAAAATCGTTATGTCATGACAAATGAATTTAAAAGTAAATTTCTTCAAATTGAGTTGAATATCTCAAATGTGGATTCTGGAATAGGTTATTTTAATCTGGTATATGCAATTCTAATTGGCGAATTTGGAGCAATAATATGCACTGTTCACTAAAAACGTCAAATATTTTGGAGTAACACATAGTACAGGGGCATCAGGGTAACAAAATAATCAAATAAAAGTGTATTTGTACTTTTTCATAACTGACACATACTCAATTTCTAATTTGTTAGTTTTTATCCCTTTCATTTGATTGCAAATGTTTAAATTGCGAATTTTATTTGCGACGTCCCTGCAAAATCGTTTGTTGGACGTTTAGCAATTCAAGTACTTGCTCCATTACATATTGGTTAAAAAACGGAGTTAACCTATAATCGTTATGTCATGACAAATGAATTTAAAAGTGAATTTCTTCAAATTGAGTTGAATATCTCAAATGTGGATTCTGGAATAGGTTATTTTAATCTGGTATATGCAATTCTAATTGGCGAATTTGGAGCAATAAATAATTTTGCAGGTGTCATATGCACTGTTCATTAAAAACGTCAAATATTTTGGAGTAACACATAATACAGGGGCATCAGGGTAACAAAATAATCAAATAAAAGTATATTTGTACTTTTTCATAACTGACACATACTCAATTTCTAATTTGTTAGTTTTTATCCCTTTCATTTGATTGCAAATGTTTAAATTGCGAATTTTATTTGCAACGTTTCTGCAAAATCGTTTGTTGGACGTTTAGCAATTCAAGTACTTGCTCCATTACATATTGGTTAAAAAACGGAGTTAACCTAAAATCGTTATGTCATGACAAATGAATTTAAAAGTAAATTTCTTCAAATTGAGTTGAATATCTCAAATGTGGATTCTGGAATAGGTTATTTTAATCTGGTATATGCAATTCTAATTGGCGAATTTGGAGCAATAAATAATTTTGCAGGTGTCATATGCACTGTTCATTAAAAACGTCAAATATTTTGGAGTAACACATAGTACAGGGGCATCAGGGTAACAAAATAATCAAATAAAAGTGTATTTGTACTTTTTCATAACTGACACATACTCAATTTCTAATTTGTTAGTTTTTATCCCTTTCATTTGATTGCAAATGTTTAAATTGCGAATTTTATTTGCAACGTTTCTGCAAAATCGTTTGTTGGACGTTTAGCAATTCAAGTACTTGCTCTATTACATATTGGTTAAAAAACGGAGTTAACCTATAATCGTTATGTCATGACAAATGAATTTAAAAGTGAATTTCTTCAAATTGAATTGAATATCTGAAATGTGGATTCTGGAATAGGTTATTTTAATCTGGTATATGCATTTTCAATTGGCGAATTTGAAGCTATAGGCAATTTTGCAAGTGTTATGTGGACTATACATTAAAAACGTCAAATATTTTGGAGTAAAACATAGTACAGGGGCATCATGGTAACAAAATAATCAAATAAAAGTATATTTGTACTTTTTCATAACTGACACATACTCAATTTCTAATTTGTTAGTTTTTATCCCTTTCATTTGATTGCAAATGTTTAAATTGCGAATTTTATTTGCGACGTCCCTGCAAAATCGTTTGTTGGACGTTTAGCAATTCAAGTACTTGCTCCATTACATATTGGTTAAAAAACGGAGTTAACCTATAATCGTTATGTCATGACAAATGAATTTAAAAGTGAATTTCTTCAAATTGAGTTGAATATCTCAAATGTGGATTCTGGAATAGGTTATTTTAATCTGGTATATGCAATTCTAATTGGCGAATTTGGAGCAATAAATAATTTTGCAGGTGTCATATGCACTGTTCATTAAAAACGTCAAATATTTTGGAGTAACACATAGTACAGGGGCATCAGGGTAACAAAATAATCAAATAAAAGTGTATTTGTACTTTTTCATAACTGACACATACTCAATTTCTAATTTGTTAGTTTTTATCCCTTTCATTTGATTGCAAATGTTTAAATTGCGAATTTTATTTGCAACGTTTCTGCAAAATCGTTTGTTGGACGTTTAGCAATTCAAGTACTTGCTCCATTACATATTGGTTAAAAAACGGAGTTAACCTAAAATCGTTATGTCATGACAAATGAATTTAAAAGTAAATTTCTTCAAATTGAGTTGAATATCTCAAATGTGGATTCTGGAATAGGTTATTTTAATCTGGTATATGCAATTCTAATTGGCGAATTTGGAGCAATAATATGCACTGTTCATTAAAAACGTCAAATATTTTGGAGTAACACATAGTACAGGGGCATCAGGGTAACAAAATAATCAAATAAAAGTGTATTTGTACTTTTTCATAACTGACACATACTCAATTTCTAATTTGTTAGTTTTTATCCCTTTCATTTGATTGCAAATGTTTAAATTGCGAATTTTATTTGCGACGTCCCTGCAAAATCGTTTGTTGGACGTTTAGCAATTCAAGTACTTGCTCCATTACATATTGGTTAAAAAACGGAGTTAACCTATAATCGTTATGTCATGACAAATGAATTTAAAAGTGAATTTCTTCAAATTGAGTTGAATATCTCAAATGTGGATTCTGGAATAGGTTATTTTAATCTGGTATATGCAATTCTAATTGGCGAATTTGGAGCAATAAATAATTTTGCAGGTGTCATATGCACTGTTCATTAAAAACGTCAAATATTTTGGAGTAACACATAGTACAGGGGCATCAGGGTAACAAAATAATCAAATAAAAGTGTATTTGTACTTTTTCATAACTGACACATACTCAATTTCTAATTTGTTAGTTTTTATCCCTTTCATTTGATTGCAAATGTTTAAATTGCGAATTTTATTTGCAACGTTTCTGCAAAATCGTTTGTTGGACGTTTAGCAATTCAAGTACTTGCTCCATTACATATTGGTTAAAAAACGGAGTTAACATAAAATCGTTATGTCATGACAAATGAATTTAAAAGTAAATTTCTTCAAATTGAGTTGAATATCTCAAATGTGGATTCTGGAATAGGTTATTTTAATCTGGTATATGCAATTCTAATTGGCGAATTTGGAGCAATAAATAATTTTGCAGGTGTCATATGCACTGTTCATTAAAAACGTCAAATATTTTGGAGTAACACATAGTACAGGGGCATCAGGGTAACAAAATAATCAAATAAAAGTGTATTTGTACTTTTTCATAACTGACACATACTCAATTTCTAATTTGTTAGTTTTTATCCCTTTCATTTGATTGCAAATGTTTAAATTGCGAATTTTATTTGCAACGTTTCTGCAAAATCGTTTGTTGGACGTTTAGCAATTCAAGTACTTGCTCCATTACATATTGGTTAAAAAACGGAGTTAACCTATAATCGTTATGTCATGACAAATGAATTTAAAAGTGAATTTCTTCAAATTGAATTGAATATCTGAAATGTGGATTCTGGAATAGGTTATTTTAATCTGGTATATGCATTTTCAATTGGCGAATTTGAAGCTATAGGCAATTTTGCAAGTGTTATGTGGACTATACATTAAAAACGTCAAATATTTTGGAGTAAAACATAGTACAGGGGCATCATGGTAACAAAATAATCAAATAAAAGTATATTTGTACTTTTTCATAACTGACACATACTCAATTTCTAATTTGTTAGTTTTTATCCCTTTCATTTGATTGCAAATGTTTAAATTGCGAATTTTATTTGCAACGTTTCTGCAAAATCGTTTGTTGGACGTTTAGCAATTCAAGTACTTGCTCTATTACATATTGGTTAAAAAACGGAGTTAACCTATAATCGTTATGTCATGACAAATGAATTTAAAAGTGAATTTCTTCAAATTGAGTTGAATATGTCAAATATGGATTCTGGAATAGGTTATTTTAATCTGGTATATGCATTTTCAATTGGCGAATTTGAAGCTATAGGCAATTTTGCAAGTGTTATGTGGACTATACATTAAAAACGTCAAATATTTTGGAGTAAAACATAGTACAGGGGCATCATGGTAACAAAATAATCAAATAAAAGTATATTTGTACTTTTTCATAACTGACACATACTCAATTTCTAATTTGTTAGTTTTTATCCCTTTCATTTGATTGCAAATGTTTAAATTGCGAATTTTATTTGCGACGTCCCTGCAAAATCGTTTGTTGGACGTTTAGCAATTCAAGTACTTGCTCCATTACATATTGGTTAAAAAACGGAGTTAACCTAAAATCGTTATGTCATGACAAATGAATTTAAAAGTAAATTTCTTCAAATTGAGTTGAATATCTCAAATGTGGATTCTGGAATAGGTTATTTTAATCTGGTATATGCAATTCTAATTGGCGAATTTGGAGCAATAATATGCACTGTTCATTAAAAACGTCAAATATTTTGGAGTAACACATAGTACAGGGGCATCAGGGTAACAAAATAATCAAATAAAAGTGTATTTGTACTTTTTCATAACTGACACATACTCAATTTCTAATTTGTTAGTTTTTATCCCTTTCATTTGATTGCAAATGTTTAAATTGCGAATTTTATTTGCAACGTTTCTGCAAAATCGTTTGTTGGACGTTTAGCAATTCAAGTACTTGCTCTATTACATATTGGTTAAAAAACGGAGTTAACCTATAATCGTTATGTCATGACAAATGAATTTAAAAGTGAATTTCTTCAAATTGAATTGAATATCTGAAATGTGGATTCTGGAATAGGTTATTTTAATCTGGTATATGCATTTTCAATTGGCGAATTTGAAGCTATAGGCAATTTTGCAAGTGTTATGTGGACTATACATTAAAAACGTCAAATATTTTGGAGTAAAACATAGTACAGGGGCATCATGGTAACAAAATAATCAAATAAAAGTATATTTGTACTTTTTCATAACTGACACATACTCAATTTCTAATTTGTTAGTTTTTATCCCTTTCATTTGATTGCAAATGTTTAAATTGCGAATTTTATTTGCGACGTCCCTGCAAAATCGTTTGTTGGACGTTTAGCAATTCAAGTACTTGCTCCATTACATATTGGTTAAAAAACGGAGTTAACCTAAAATCGTTATGTCATGACAAATGAATTTAAAAGTAAATTTCTTCAAATTGAGTTGAATATCTCAAATGTGGATTCTGGAATAGGTTATTTTAATCTGGTATATGCAATTCTAATTGGCGAATTTGGAGCAATAATATGCACTGTTCATTAAAAACGTCAAATATTTTGGAGTAACACATAGTACAGGGGCATCAGGGTAACAAAATAATCAAATAAAAGTGTATTTGTACTTTTTCATAACTGACACATACTCAATTTCTAATTTGTTAGTTTTTATCCCTTTCATTTGATTGCAAATGTTTAAATTGCGAATTTTATTTGCAACGTTTCTGCAAAATCGTTTGTTGGACGTTTAGCAATTCAAGTACTTGCTCTATTACATATTGGTTAAAAAACGGAGTTAACCTATAATCGTTATGTCATGACAAATGAATTTAAAAGTGAATTTCTTCAAATTGAATTGAATATCTGAAATGTGGATTCTGGAATAGGTTATTTTAATCTGGTATATGCATTTTCAATTGGCGAATTTGAAGCTATAGGCAATTTTGCAAGTGTTATGTGGACTATACATTAAAAACGTCAAATATTTTGGAGTAAAACATAGTACAGGGGCATCATGGTAACAAAATAATCAAATAAAAGTATATTTGTACTTTTTCATAACTGACACATACTCAATTTCTAATTTGTTAGTTTTTATCCCTTTCATTTGATTGCAAATGTTTAAATTGCGAATTTTATTTGCGACGTCCCTGCAAAATCGTTTGTTGGACGTTTAGCAATTCAAGTACTTGCTCCATTACATATTGGTTAAAAAACGGAGTTAACCTATAATCGTTATGTCATGACAAATGAATTTAAAAGTGAATTTCTTCAAATTGAGTTGAATATCTCAAATGTGGATTCTGGAATAGGTTATTTTAATCTGGTATATGCAATTCTAATTGGCGAATTTGGAGCAATAAATAATTTTGCAGGTGTCATATGCACTGTTCATTAAAAACGTCAAATATTTTGGAGTAACACATAGTACAGGGGCATCAGGGTAACAAAATAATCAAATAAAAGTGTATTTGTACTTTTTCATAACTGACACATACTCAATTTCTAATTTGTTAGTTTTTATCCCTTTCATTTGATTGCAAATGTTTAAATTGCGAATTTTATTTGCAACGTTTCTGCAAAATCGTTTGTTGGACGTTTAGCAATTCAAGTACTTGCTCCATTACATATTGGTTAAAAAACGGAGTTAACATAAAATCGTTATGTCATGACAAATGAATTTAAAAGTAAATTTCTTCAAATTGAGTTGAATATCTCAAATGTGGATTCTGGAATAGGTTATTTTAATCTGGTATATGCAATTCTAATTGGCGAATTTGGAGCAATAAATAATTTTGCAGGTGTCATATGCACTGTTCATTAAAAACGTCAAATATTTTGGAGTAACACATAGTACAGGGGCATCAGGGTAACAAAATAATCAAATAAAAGTGTATTTGTACTTTTTCATAACTGACACATACTCAATTTCTAATTTGTTAGTTTTTATCCCTTTCATTTGATTGCAAATGTTTAAATTGCGAATTTTATTTGCAACGTTTCTGCAAAATCGTTTGTTGGACGTTTAGCAATTCAAGTACTTGCTCCATTACATATTGGTTAAAAAACGGAGTTAACCTATAATCGTTATGTCATGACAAATGAATTTAAAAGTGAATTTCTTCAAATTGAATTGAATATCTGAAATGTGGATTCTGGAATAGGTTATTTTAATCTGGTATATGCATTTTCAATTGGCGAATTTGAAGCTATAGGCAATTTTGCAAGTGTTATGTGGACTATACATTAAAAACGTCAAATATTTTGGAGTAAAACATAGTACAGGGGCATCATGGTAACAAAATAATCAAATAAAAGTATATTTGTACTTTTTCATAACTGACACATACTCAATTTCTAATTTGTTAGTTTTTATCCCTTTCATTTGATTGCAAATGTTTAAATTGCGAATTTTATTTGCAACGTTTCTGCAAAATCGTTTGTTGGACGTTTAGCAATTCAAGTACTTGCTCTATTACATATTGGTTAAAAAACGGAGTTAACCTATAATCGTTATGTCATGACAAATGAATTTAAAAGTGAATTTCTTCAAATTGAGTTGAATATGTCAAATATGGATTCTGGAATAGGTTATTTTAATCTGGTATATGCATTTTCAATTGGCGAATTTGAAGCTATAGGCAATTTTGCAAGTGTTATGTGGACTATACATTAAAAACGTCAAATATTTTGGAGTAAAACATAGTACAGGGGCATCATGGTAACAAAATAATCAAATAAAAGTATATTTGTACTTTTTCATAACTGACACATACTCAATTTCTAATTTGTTAGTTTTTATCCCTTTCATTTGATTGCAAATGTTTAAATTGCGAATTTTATTTGCGACGTCCCTGCAAAATCGTTTGTTGGACGTTTAGCAATTCAAGTACTTGCTCCATTACATATTGGTTAAAAAACGGAGTTAACCTAAAATCGTTATGTCATGACAAATGAATTTAAAAGTAAATTTCTTCAAATTGAGTTGAATATCTCAAATGTGGATTCTGGAATAGGTTATTTTAATCTGGTATATGCAATTCTAATTGGCGAATTTGGAGCAATAATATGCACTGTTCATTAAAAACGTCAAATATTTTGGAGTAACACATAGTACAGGGGCATCAGGGTAACAAAATAATCAAATAAAAGTGTATTTGTACTTTTTCATAACTGACACATACTCAATTTCTAATTTGTTAGTTTTTATCCCTTTCATTTGATTGCAAATGTTTAAATTGCGAATTTTATTTGCAACGTTTCTGCAAAATCGTTTGTTGGACGTTTAGCAATTCAAGTACTTGCTCTATTACATATTGGTTAAAAAACGGAGTTAACCTATAATCGTTATGTCATGACAAATGAATTTAAAAGTGAATTTCTTCAAATTGAATTGAATATCTGAAATGTGGATTCTGGAATAGGTTATTTTAATCTGGTATATGCATTTTCAATTGGCGAATTTGAAGCTATAGGCAATTTTGCAAGTGTTATGTGGACTATACATTAAAAACGTCAAATATTTTGGAGTAAAACATAGTACAGGGGCATCATGGTAACAAAATAATCAAATAAAAGTATATTTGTACTTTTTCATAACTGACACATACTCAATTTCTAATTTGTTAGTTTTTATCCCTTTCATTTGATTGCAAATGTTTAAATTGCGAATTTTATTTGCGACGTCCCTGCAAAATCGTTTGTTGGACGTTTAGCAATTCAAGTACTTGCTCCATTACATATTGGTTAAAAAACGGAGTTAACCTAAAATCGTTATGTCATGACAAATGAATTTAAAAGTAAATTTCTTCAAATTGAGTTGAATATCTCAAATGTGGATTCTGGAATAGGTTATTTTAATCTGGTATATGCAATTCTAATTGGCGAATTTGGAGCAATAATATGCACTGTTCATTAAAAACGTCAAATATTTTGGAGTAACACATAGTACAGGGGCATCAGGGTAACAAAATAATCAAATAAAAGTGTATTTGTACTTTTTCATAACTGACACATACTCAATTTCTAATTTGTTAGTTTTTATCCCTTTCATTTGATTGCAAATGTTTAAATTGCGAATTTTATTTGCAACGTTTCTGCAAAATCGTTTGTTGGACGTTTAGCAATTCAAGTACTTGCTCTATTACATATTGGTTAAAAAACGGAGTTAACCTATAATCGTTATGTCATGACAAATGAATTTAAAAGTGAATTTCTTCAAATTGAATTGAATATCTGAAATGTGGATTCTGGAATAGGTTATTTTAATCTGGTATATGCATTTTCAATTGGCGAATTTGAAGCTATAGGCAATTTTGCAAGTGTTATGTGGACTATACATTAAAAACGTCAAATATTTTGGAGTAAAACATAGTACAGGGGCATCATGGTAACAAAATAATCAAATAAAAGTATATTTGTACTTTTTCATAACTGACACATACTCAATTTCTAATTTGTTAGTTTTTATCCCTTTCATTTGATTGCAAATGTTTAAATTGCGAATTTTATTTGCGACGTCCCTGCAAAATCGTTTGTTGGACGTTTAGCAATTCAAGTACTTGCTCCATTACATATTGGTTAAAAAACGGAGTTAACCTAAAATCGTTATGTCATGACAAATGAATTTAAAAGTAAATTTCTTCAAATTGAGTTGAATATCTCAAATGTGGATTCTGGAATAGGTTATTTTAATCTGGTATATGCAATTCTAATTGGCGAATTTGGAGCAATAATATGCACTGTTCACTAAAAACGTCAAATATTTTGGAGTAACACATAGTACAGGGGCATCAGGGTAACAAAATAATCAAATAAAAGTGTATTTGTACTTTTTCATAACTGACACATACTCAATTTCTAATTTGTTAGTTTTTATCCCTTTCATTTGATTGCAAATGTTTAAATTGCGAATTTTATTTGCGACGTCCCTGCAAAATCGTTTGTTGGACGTTTAGCAATTCAAGTACTTGCTCCATTACATATTGGTTAAAAAACGGAGTTAACCTAAAATCGTTATGTCATGACAAATGAATTTAAAAGTAAATTTCTTCAAATTGAGTTGAATATCTCAAATGTGGATTCTGGAATAGGTTATTTTAATCTGGTATATGCAATTCTAATTGGCGAATTTGGAGCAATAATATGCACTGTTCATTAAAAACGTCAAATATTTTGGAGTAACACATAGTACAGGGGCATCAGGGTAACAAAATAATCAAATAAAAGTGTATTTGTACTTTTTCATAACTGACACATACTCAATTTCTAATTTGTTAGTTTTTATCCCTTTCATTTGATTGCAAATGTTTAAATTGCGAATTTTATTTGCAACGTTTCTGCAAAATCGTTTGTTGGACGTTTAGCAATTCAAGTACTTGCTCTATTACATATTGGTTAAAAAACGGAGTTAACCTATAATCGTTATGTCATGACAAATGAATTTAAAAGTGAATTTCTTCAAATTGAATTGAATATCTGAAATGTGGATTCTGGAATAGGTTATTTTAATCTGGTATATGCATTTTCAATTGGCGAATTTGAAGCTATAGGCAATTTTGCAAGTGTTATGTGGACTATACATTAAAAACGTCAAATATTTTGGAGTAAAACATAGTACAGGGGCATCATGGTAACAAAATAATCAAATAAAAGTATATTTGTACTTTTTCATAACTGACACATACTCAATTTCTAATTTGTTAGTTTTTATCCCTTTCATTTGATTGCAAATGTTTAAATTGCGAATTTTATTTGCGACGTCCCTGCAAAATCGTTTGTTGGACGTTTAGCAATTCAAGTACTTGCTCCATTACATATTGGTTAAAAAACGGAGTTAACCTAAAATCGTTATGTCATGACAAATGAATTTAAAAGTAAATTTCTTCAAATTGAGTTGAATATCTCAAATGTGGATTCTGGAATAGGTTATTTTAATCTGGTATATGCAATTCTAATTGGCGAATTTGGAGCAATAATATGCACTGTTCACTAAAAACGTCAAATATTTTGGAGTAACACATAGTACAGGGGCATCAGGGTAACAAAATAATCAAATAAAAGTGTATTTGTACTTTTTCATAACTGACACATACTCAATTTCTAATTTGTTAGTTTTTATCCCTTTCATTTGATTGCAAATGTTTAAATTGCGAATTTTATTTGCGACGTCCCTGCAAAATCGTTTGTTGGACGTTTAGCAATTCAAGTACTTGCTCCATTACATATTGGTTAAAAAACGGAGTTAACCTATAATCGTTATGTCATGACAAATGAATTTAAAAGTGAATTTCTTCAAATTGAGTTGAATATCTCAAATGTGGATTCTGGAATAGGTTATTTTAATCTGGTATATGCAATTCTAATTGGCGAATTTGGAGCAATAAATAATTTTGCAGGTGTCATATGCACTGTTCATTAAAAACGTCAAATATTTTGGAGTAACACATAGTACAAGGGCATCAGGGTAACAAAATAATCAAATAAAAGTGTATTTGTACTTTTTCATAACTGACACATACTCAATTTCTAATTTGTTAGTTTTTATCCCTTTCATTTGATTGCAAATGTTTAAATTGCGAATTTTATTTGCAACGTTTCTGCAAAATCGTTTGTTGGACGTTTAGCAATTCAAGTACTTGCTCCATTACATATTGGTTAAAAAACGGAGTTAACATAAAATCGTTATGTCATGACAAATGAATTTAAAAGTAAATTTCTTCAAATTGAGTTGAATATCTCAAATGTGGATTCTGGAATAGGTTATTTTAATCTGGTATATGCAATTCTAATTGGCGAATTTGGAGCAATAAATAATTTTGCAGGTGTCATATGCACTGTTCATTAAAAACGTCAAATATTTTGGAGTAACACATAGTACAGGGGCATCAGGGTAACAAAATAATCAAATAAAAGTATATTTGTACTTTTTCATAACTGACACATACTCAATTTCTAATTTGTTAGTTTTTATCCCTTTCATTTGATTGCAAATGTTTAAATTGCGAATTTTATTTGCAACGTTTCTGCAAAATCGTTTGTTGGACGTTTAGCAATTCAAGTACTTGCTCCATTACATATTGGTTAAAAAACGGAGTTAACATAAAATCGTTATGTCATGACAAATGAATTTAAAAGTAAATTTCTTCAAATTGAGTTGAATATCTCAAATGTGGATTCTGGAATAGGTTATTTTAATCTGGTATATGCAATTCTAATTGGCGAATTTGGAGCAATAAATAATTTTGCAGGTGTCATATGCACTGTTCATTAAAAACGTCAAATATTTTGGAGTAACACATAGTACAGGGGCATCAGGGTAACAAAATAATCAAATAAAAGTATATTTGTACTTTTTCATAACTGACACATACTCAATTTCTAATTTGTTAGTTTTTATCCCTTTCATTTGATTGCAAATGTTTAAATTGCGAATTTTATTTGCAACGTTTCTGCAAAATCGTTTGTTGGACGTTTAGCAATTCAAGTACTTGCTCCATTACATATTGGTTAAAAAACGGAGTTAACATAAAATCGTTATGTCATGACAAATGAATTTAAAAGTAAATTTCTTCAAATTGAGTTGAATATCTCAAATGTGGATTCTGGAATAGGTTATTTTAATCTGGTATATGCAATTCTAATTGGCGAATTTGGAGCAATAAATAATTTTGCAGGTGTCATATGCACTGTTCATTAAAAACGTCAAATATTTTGGAGTAACACATAGTACAGGGGCATCAGGGTAACAAAATAATCAAATAAAAGTGTATTTGTACTTTTTCATAACTGACACATACTCAATTTCTAATTTGTTAGTTTTTATCCCTTTCATTTGATTGCAAATGTTTAAATTGCGAATTTTATTTGCAACGTTTCTGCAAAATCGTTTGTTGGACGTTTAGCAATTCAAGTACTTGCTCCATTACATATTGGTTAAAAAACGGAGTTAACATAAAATCGTTATGTCATGACAAATGAATTTAAAAGTAAATTTCTTCAAATTGAGTTGAATATCTCAAATGTGGATTCTGGAATAGGTTATTTTAATCTGGTATATGCAATTCTAATTGGCGAATTTGGAGCAATAAATAATTTTGCAGGTGTCATATGCACTGTTCATTAAAAACGTCAAATATTTTGGAGTAACACATAGTACAGGGGCATCAGGGTAACAAAATAATCAAATAAAAGTATATTTGTACTTTTTCATAACTGACACATACTCAATTTCTAATTTGTTAGTTTTTATCCCTTTCATTTGATTGCAAATGTTTAAATTGCGAATTTTATTTGCAACGTTTCTGCAAAATCGTTTGTTGGACGTTTAGCAATTCAAGTACTTGCTCCATTACATATTGGTTAAAAAACGGAGTTAACCTAAAATCGTTATGTCATGACAAATGAATTTAAAAGTAAATTTCTTCAAATTGAGTTGAATATCTCAAATGTGGATTCTGGAATAGGTTATTTTAATCTGGTATATGCAATTCTAATTGGCGAATTTGGAGCAATAATATGCACTGTTCATTAAAAACGTCAAATATTTTGGAGTAACACATAGTACAGGGGCATCAGGGTAACAAAATAATCAAATAAAAGTGTATTTGTACTTTTTCATAACTGACACATACTCAATTTCTAATTTGTTAGTTTTTATCCCTTTCATTTGATTGCAAATGTTTAAATTGCGAATTTTATTTGCAACGTTTCTGCAAAATCGTTTGTTGGACGTTTAGCAATTCAAGTACTTGCTCCATTACATATTGGTTAAAAAACGGAGTTAACCTATAATCGTTATGTCATGACAAATGAATTTAAAAGTGAATTTCTTCAAATTGAGTTGAATATCTCAAATGTGGATTCTGGAATAGGTTATTTTAATCTGGTATATGCATTTTCAATTGGCGAATTTGAAGCTATAGGCAATTTTGCAAGTGTTATGTGGACTATACATTAAAAACGTCAAATATTTTGGAGTAAAACGTAGTACAGGGGCATCATGGTAACAAAATAATCAAATAAAAGTATATTTGTACTTTTCATAACTGACACATACTCAATTTCTAATTTGTTAGTTTTTATCCCTTTCATTTGATTGCAAATGTTTAAATTGCGAATTTTATTTGCGACGTCCCTGCAAAATCGTTTGTTGGACGTTTAGCAATTCAAGTACTTGCTCCATTACATATTGGTTAAAAAACGGAGTTAACCTATAATCGTTATGTCATGACAAATGAATTTAAAAGTGAATTTCTTCAAATTGAATTGAATATCTGAAATGTGGATTCTGGAATAGGTTATTTTAATCTGGTATATGCATTTTCAATTGGCGAATTTGAAGCTATAGGCAATTTTGCAAGTGTTATGTGGACTATACATTAAAAACGTCAAATATTTTTGAGTAAAACATAGTACAGGGGCATCACTGTAACAAAATAATCAAATAAAGGTATATTTATATTTTTTCATCATTAAAACATTTTCAATTTCTAATTTATTAGTTTTTATAGGTTTTATTTGATTGCAAATATGTAATGGGCGAATTTTTTTTGCAACGTTTCTGCAAAATCGTTTGTTGGACGTTTAGCAAATCAAGTACTTGCTCCATTACATATTGGTTAAAAAACGGAGTTAACCTATAATCGTTATGTCATGACAAATGAATTTAAAAGTGAATTTCTTCAAATTGAGTTGAATATCTCAAATGTGGATTCTGGAATAGGTTATTTTAATCTGGTATATGCAATTCTAATTGGCGAATTTGGAGCAATAAATAATTTTGCAGGTGTCATATGCACTGTTCATTAAAAACGTCAAATATTTTGGAGTAACACATAGTACAGGGGCATCAGGGTAACAAAATAATCAAATAAAAGTATATTTGTACTTTTTCATAACTGACACATACTCAATTTCTAATTTGTTAGTTTTTATCCCTTTCATTTGATTGCAAATGTTTAAATTGCGAATTTTATTTGCAACGTTTCTGCAAAATCGTTTGTTGGACGTTTAGCAATTCAAGTACTTGCTCCATTACATATTGGTTAAAAAACGGAGTTAACATAAAATCGTTATGTCATGACAAATGAATTTAAAAGTAAATTTCTTCAAATTGAGTTGAATATCTCAAATGTGGATTCTGGAATAGGTTATTTTAATCTGGTATATGCAATTCTAATTGGCGAATTTGGAGCAATAAATAATTTTGCAGGTGTCATATGCACTGTTCATTAAAAACTTCAAATATTTTGGTGTAACACATAGTACAGGGGCATCATGGTAACAAAATAATCAAATAAAAGTGTATTTGTACTTTTTCATAACTGACACATACTCAATTTCTAATTTGTTAGTTTTTATCCCTTTCATTTGATTGCAAATGTTTAAATTGCGAATTTTATTTGCAACGTTTCTGCAAAATCGTTTGTTGGACGTTTAGCAATTCAAGTACTTGCTCCATTACATATTGGTTAAAAAACGGAGTTAACATAAAATCGTTATGTCATGACAAATGAATTTAAAAGTGAATTTCTTCAAATTGAATTGAATATCTGAAATGTGGATTCTGGAATAGGTTATTTTAATCTGGTATATGCATTTTCAATTGGCGAATTTGATGCTATAGGCAATTTTGCAAGTGTTATGTGGACTATACATTAAAAACGTCAAATATTTTGGAGTAAAACATAGTACAGGGGCATCACTGTAACAAAATAATCAAATAAAGGTATATTTGTATTTTTTCATCATTAAAACATGTTCAATTTCTAATTTATTAGTTTTTATAGGTTTTATTTGATTGCAAATATGTAATGGGCGAATTTTTTTTGCAACGTTTCTGCAAAATCGTTTGTTGGACGTTTAGCAAATCAAGTACTTGCTCCATTACATATTGGTTAAAAAACGGAGTTCACCTATAATCGTTATGTCATGACAAATGAATTTAAAAGTGAATTTCTTCAAATTGAGTTGAATATCTCAAATGTGGATTCTGGAATAGGTTATTTTAATCTGGTATATGCAATTCTAATTGGCGAATTTGGAGCAATAATATGCACTGTTCATTAAAAACGTCAAATATTTTGGAGTAACACATAGTACAGGGGCATCAGGGTAACAAAATAATCAAATAAAAGTATATTTGTACTTTTCATAACTGACACATACTCAATTTCTAATTTGTTAGTTTTTATCCCTTTCATTTGATTGCAAATGTTTAAATTGCGAATTTTATTTGCAACGTTTCTGCAAAATCGTTTGTTGGACGTTTAGCAAATCAAGTACTTGCTCCATTACATATTGGTTAAAAAACGGAGTTAACCTATAATCGTTATGTCATGACAAATGAATTTAAAAGTGAATTTCTTCAAATTGAATTGAATATCTGAAATGTGGATTCTGGAATAGGTTATTTTAATCTGGTATATGCATTTTCAATTGGCGAATTTGATGCTATAGGCAATTTTGCAAGTGTTATGTGGACTATACATTAAAAACGTCAAATATTTTGGAGTAAAACATAGTACAGGGGCATCACTGTAACAAAATAATCAAATAAAGGTATATTTGTATTTTTTCATCATTAAAACATGTTCAATTTCTAATTTATTAGTTTTTATAGGTTTTATTTGATTGCAAATATGTAATGGGCGAATTTTTTTTGCAACGTTTCTGCAAAATCGTTTGTTGGACGTTTAGCAAATCAAGTACTTGCTCCATTACATATTGGTTAAAAAACGGAGTTCACCTATAATCGTTATGTCATGACAAATGAATTTAAAAGTGAATTTCTTCAAATTGAGTTGAATATCTCAAATATGGATTCTGGAATAGGTTATTTTAATCTGGTATATGCATTTTCAATTGGCGAATTTGAAGCTATAGGCAATTTTGCAAGTGTTATGTGGACTATACATTAAAAACGTCAAATATTTTGGAATAAAACATAGTACAGGGGCATCAGGGTAACAAAATAATCAAATAAAAGTGTATTTGTACTTTTTCATAACTGACACATACTCAATTTCTAATTTGTTAGTTTTTATCCCTTTCATTTGATTGCAAATGTTTAAATTGCGAATTTTATTTGCGACGTCCCTGCAAAATCGTTTGTTGGACGTTTAGCAATTCAAGTACTTGCTCCATTACATATTGGTTAAAAAACGGAGTTAACCTATAATCGTTATGTCATGACAAATGAATTTAAAAGTGAATTTCTTCAAATTGAGTTGAATATCTCAAATGTGGATTCTGGAATAGGTTATTTTAATCTGGTATATGCAATTCTAATTGGCGAATTTGGAGCAATAAATAATTTTGCAGGTGTCATATGCACTGTTCATTAAAAACGTCAAATATTTTGGAGTAACACATAGTACAGGGGCATCAGGGTAACAAAATAATCAAATAAAAGTGTATTTGTACTTTTTCATAACTGACACATACTCAATTTCTAATTTGTTAGTTTTTATCCCTTTCATTTGATTGCAAATGTTTAAATTGCGAATTTTATTTGCAACGTTTCTGCAAAATCGTTTGTTGGACGTTTAGCAATTCAAGTACTTGCTCCATTACATATTGGTTAAAAAACGGAGTTAACATAAAATCGTTATGTCATGACAAATGAATTTAAAAGTAAATTTCTTCAAATTGAGTTGAATATCTCAAATGTGGATTCTGGAATAGGTTATTTTAATCTGGTATATGCAATTCTAATTGGCGAATTTGGAGCAATAAATAATTTTGCAGGTGTCATATGCACTGTTCATTAAAAACGTCAAATATTTTGGAGTAACACATAGTACAGGGGCATCAGGGTAACAAAATAATCAAATAAAAGTATATTTGTACTTTTTCATAACTGACACATACTCAATTTCTAATTTGTTAGTTTTTATCCCTTTCATTTGATTGCAAATGTTTAAATTGCGAATTTTATTTGCAACGTTTCTGCAAAATCGTTTGTTGGACGTTTAGCAATTCAAGTACTTGCTCCATTACATATTGGTTAAAAAACGGAGTTAACATAAAATCGTTATGTCATGACAAATGAATTTAAAAGTAAATTTCTTCAAATTGAGTTGAATATCTCAAATGTGGATTCTGGAATAGGTTATTTTAATCTGGTATATGCAATTCTAATTGGCGAATTTGGAGCAATAAATAATTTTGCAGGTGTCATATGCACTGTTCATTAAAAACGTCAAATATTTTGGAGTAACACATAGTACAGGGGCATCAGGGTAACAAAATAATCAAATAAAAGTGTATTTGTACTTTTTCATAACTGACACATACTCAATTTCTAATTTGTTAGTTTTTATCCCTTTCATTTGATTGCAAATGTTTAAATTGCGAATTTTATTTGCAACGTTTCTGCAAAATCGTTTGTTGGACGTTTAGCAATTCAAGTACTTGCTCCATTACATATTGGTTAAAAAACGGAGTTAACATAAAATCGTTATGTCATGACAAATGAATTTAAAAGTAAATTTCTTCAAATTGAGTTGAATATCTCAAATGTGGATTCTGGAATAGGTTATTTTAATCTGGTATATGCAATTCTAATTGGCGAATTTGGAGCAATAAATAATTTTGCAGGTGTCATATGCACTGTTCATTAAAAACGTCAAATATTTTGGAGTAACACATAGTACAGGGGCATCAGGGTAACAAAATAATCAAATAAAAGTATATTTGTACTTTTTCATAACTGACACATACTCAATTTCTAATTTGTTAGTTTTTATCCCTTTCATTTGATTGCAAATGTTTAAATTGCGAATTTTATTTGCAACGTTTCTGCAAAATCGTTTGTTGGACGTTTAGCAATTCAAGTACTTGCTCCATTACATATTGGTTAAAAAACGGAGTTAACCTAAAATCGTTATGTCATGACAAATGAATTTAAAAGTAAATTTCTTCAAATTGAGTTGAATATCTCAAATGTGGATTCTGGAATAGGTTATTTTAATCTGGTATATGCAATTCTAATTGGCGAATTTGGAGCAATAATATGCACTGTTCATTAAAAACGTCAAATATTTTGGAGTAACACATAGTACAGGGGCATCAGGGTAACAAAATAATCAAATAAAAGTGTATTTGTACTTTTTCATAACTGACACATACTCAATTTCTAATTTGTTAGTTTTTATCCCTTTCATTTGATTGCAAATGTTTAAATTGCGAATTTTATTTGCGACGTCCCTGCAAAATCGTTTGTTGGACGTTTAGCAATTCAAGTACTTGCTCCATTACATATTGGTTAAAAAACGGAGTTAACCTATAATCGTTATGTCATGACAAATGAATTTAAAAGTGAATTTCTTCAAATTGAATTGAATATCTGAAATGTGGATTCTGGAATAGGTTATTTTAATCTGGTATATGCATTTTCAATTGGCGAATTTGAAGCTATAGGCAATTTTGCAAGTGTTATGTGGACTATACATTAAAAACGTCAAATATTTTTGAGTAAAACATAGTACAGGGGCATCACTGTAACAAAATAATCAAATAAAGGTATATTTATATTTTTTCATCATTAAAACATTTTCAATTTCTAATTTATTAGTTTTTATAGGTTTTATTTGATTGCAAATATGTAATGGGCGAATTTTTTTTGCAACGTTTCTGCAAAATCGTTTGTTGGACGTTTAGCAAATCAAGTGCTTGCTCCATTACATATTGGTTAAAAAACGGAGTTAACCTATAATCGTTATGTCATGACAAATGAATTTAAAAGTGAATTTCTTCAAATTGAGTTGAATATCTCAAATGTGGATTCTGGAATAGGTTATTTTAATCTGGTATATGCAATTCTAATTGGCGAATTTGGAGCAATAAATAATTTTGCAGGTGTCATATGCACTGTTCATTAAAAACGTCAAATATTTTGGAGTAACACATAGTACAGGGGCATCAGGGTAACAAAATAATCAAATAAAAGTATATTTGTACTTTTTCATAACTGACACATACTCAATTTCTAATTTGTTAGTTTTTATCCCTTTCATTTGATTGCAAATGTTTAAATTGCGAATTTTATTTGCGACGTCCCTGCAAAATCGTTTGTTGGACGTTTAGCAATTCAAGTACTTGCTCCATTACATATTGGTTAAAAAACGGAGTTAACCTATAATCGTTATGTCATGACAAATGAATTTAAAAGTGAATTTCTTCAAATTGAGTTGAATATCTCAAATGTGGATTCTGGAATAGGTTATTTTAATCTGGTATATGCAATTCTAATTGGCGAATTTGGAGCAATAATATGCACTGTTCATTAAAAACGTCAAATATTTTGGAGTAACACATAGTACAGGGGCATCAGGGTAACAAAATAATCAAATAAAAGTGTATTTGTACTTTTTCATAACTGACACATACTCAATTTCTAATTTGTTAGTTTTTATCCCTTTCATTTGATTGCAAATGTTTAAATTGCGAATTTTATTTGCGACGTCCCTGCAAAATCGTTTGTTGGACGTTTAGCAATTCAAGTACTTGCTCCATTACATATTGGTTAAAAAACGGAGTTAACCTATAATCGTTATGTCATGACAAATGAATTTAAAAGTGAATTTCTTCAAATTGAATTGAATATCTGAAATGTGGATTCTGGAATAGGTTATTTTAATCTGGTATATGCATTTTCAATTGGCGAATTTGAAGCTATAGGCAATTTTGCAAGTGTTATGTGGACTATACATTAAAAACGTCAAATATTTTTGAGTAAAACATAGTACAGGGGCATCACTGTAACAAAATAATCAAATAAAGGTATATTTATATTTTTTCATCATTAAAACATTTTCAATTTCTAATTTATTAGTTTTTATAGGTTTTATTTGATTGCAAATATGTAATGGGCGAATTTTTTTTGCAACGTTTCTGCAAAATCGTTTGTTGGACGTTTAGCAAATCAAGTACTTGCTCCATTACATGTTGGTTAAAAAACGGAGTTAACCTATAATCGTTATGTCATGACAAATGAATTTAAAAGTGAATTTCTTCAAATTGAGTTGAATATCTCAAATGTGGATTCTGGAATAGGTTATTTTAATCTGGTATATGCAATTCTAATTGGCGAATTTGGAGCAATAAATAATTTTGCAGGTGTCATATGCACTGTTCATTAAAAACGTCAAATATTTTGGAGTAACACATAGTACAGGGGCATCAGGGTAACAAAATAATCAAATAAAAGTATATTTGTACTTTTTCATAACTGACACATACTCAATTTCTAATTTGTTAGTTTTTATCCCTTTCATTTGATTGCAAATGTTTAAATTGCGAATTTTATTTGCAACGTTTCTGCAAAATCGTTTGTTGGACGTTTAGCAATTCAAGTACTTGCTCCATTACATATTGGTTAAAAAACGGAGTTAACATAAAATCGTTATGTCATGACAAATGAATTTAAAAGTAAATTTCTTCAAATTGAGTTGAATATCTCAAATGTGGATTCTGGAATAGGTTATTTTAATCTGGTATATGCAATTCTAATTGGCGAATTTGGAGCAATAAATAATTTTGCAGGTGTCATATGCACTGTTCATTAAAAACGTCAAATATTTTGGAGTAACACATAGTACAGGGGCATCAGGGTAACAAAATAATCAAATAAAAGTATATTTGTACTTTTTCATAACTGACACATACTCAATTTCTAATTTGTTAGTTTTTATCCCTTTCATTTGATTGCAAATGTTTAAATTGCGAATTTTATTTGCAACGTTTCTGCAAAATCGTTTGTTGGACGTTTAGCAATTCAAGTACTTGCTCCATTACATATTGGTTAAAAAACGGAGTTAACCTAAAATCGTTATGTCATGACAAATGAATTTAAAAGTAAATTTCTTCAAATTGAGTTGAATATCTCAAATGTGGATTCTGGAATAGGTTATTTTAATCTGGTATATGCAATTCTAATTGGCGAATTTGGAGCAATAATATGCACTGTTCATTAAAAATGTCAAATATTTTGGAGTAACACATAGTACAGGGGCATCAGGGTAACAAAATAATCAAATAAAAGTGTATTTGTACTTTTTCATAACTGACACATACTCAATTTCTAATTTGTTAGTTTTTATCCCTTTCATTTGATTGCAAATGTTTAAATTGCGAATTTTATTTGCAACGTTTCTGCAAAATCGTTTGTTGGACGTTTAGCAATTCAAGTACTTGCTCCATTACATATTGGTTAAAAAACGGAGTTAACCTAAAATCGTTATGTCATGACAAATGAATTTAAAAGTAAATTTCTTCAAATTGAGTTGAATATCTCAAATGTGGATTCTGGAATAGGTTATTTTAATCTGGTATATGCAATTCTAATTGGCGAATTTGGAGCAATAATATGCACTGTTCATTAAAAACGTCAAATATTTTGGAGTAACACATAGTACAGGGGCATCAGGGTAACAAAATAATCAAATAAAAGTGTATTTGTACTTTTTCATAACTGACACATACTCAATTTCTAATTTGTTAGTTTTTATCCCTTTCATTTGATTGCAAATGTTTAAATTGCGAATTTTATTTGCAACGTTTCTGCAAAATCGTTTGTTGGACGTTTAGCAATTCAAGTACTTGCTCCATTACATATTGGTTAAAAAACGGAGTTAACCTATAATCGTTATGTCATGACAAATGAATTTAAAAGTGAATTTCTTCAAATTGAGTTGAATATCTCAAATGTGGATTCTGGAATAGGTTATTTTAATCTGGTATATGCATTTTCAATTGGCGAATTTGAAGCTATAGGCAATTTTGCAAGTGTTATGTGGACTATACATTAAAAACGTCAAATATTTTGGAGTAAAACGTAGTACAGGGGCATCAGGGTAACAAAATAATCAAATAAAAGTGTATTTGTACTTTTTCATAACTGACACATACTCAATTTCTAATTTGTTAGTTTTTATCCCTTTCATTTGATTGCAAATGTTTAAATTGCGAATTTTATTTGCGACGTCCCTGCAAAATCGTTTGTTGGACGTTTAGCAATTCAAGTACTTGCTCCATTACATATTGGTTAAAAAACGGAGTTAACCTATAATCGTTATGTCATGACAAATGAATTTAAAAGTGAAGTTCTTCAAATTGAATTGAATATCTGAAATGTGGATTCTGGAATAGGTTATTTTAATCTGGTATATGCATTTTCAATTGGCGAATTTGAAGCTATAGGCAATTTTGCAAGTGTTATGTGGACTATACATTAAAAACGTCAAATATTTTTGAGTAAAACATAGTACAGGGGCATCACTGTAACAAAATAATCAAATAAAGGTATATTTATATTTTTTCATCATTAAAACATTTTCAATTTCTAATTTATTAGTTTTTATAGGTTTTATTTGATTGCAAATATGTAATGGGCGAATTTTTTTTGCAACGTTTCTGCAAAATCGTTTGTTGGACGTTTAGCAAATCAAGTACTTGCTCCATTACATGTTGGTTAAAAAACGGAGTTAACCTATAATCGTTATGTCATGACAAATGAATTTAAAAGTGAATTTCTTCAAATTGAGTTGAATATCTCAAATGTGGATTCTGGAATAGGTTATTTTAATCTGGTATATGCAATTCTAATTGGCGAATTTGGAGCAATAAATAATTTTGCAGGTGTCATATGCACTGTTCATTAAAAACTTCAAATATTTTGGTGTAACACATAGTACAGGGGCATCATGGTAACAAAATAATCAAATAAAAGTGTATTTGTACTTTTTCATAACTGACACATACTCAATTTCTAATTTGTTAGTTTTTATCCCTTTCATTTGATTGCAAATGTTTAAATTGCGAATTTTATTTGCAACGTTTCTGCAAAATCGTTTGTTGGACGTTTAGCAATTCAAGTACTTGCTCCATTACATATTGGTTAAAAAACGGAGTTAACATAAAATCGTTATGTCATGACAAATGAATTTAAAAGTAAATTTCTTCAAATTGAGTTGAATATCTCAAATGTGGATTCTGGAATAGGTTATTTTAATCTGGTATATGCAATTCTAATTGGCGAATTTGGAGCAATAATATGCACTGTTCATTAAAAACGTCAAATATTTTGGAGTAACACATAGTACAGGGGCATCAGGGTAACAAAATAATCAAATAAAAGTGTATTTGTACTTTTTCATAACTGACACATACTCAATTTCTAATTTGTTAGTTTTTATCCCTTTCATTTGATTGCAAATGTTTAAATTGCGAATTTTATTTGCAACGTTTCTGCAAAATCGTTTGTTGGACGTTTAGCAATTCAAGTACTTGCTCTATTACATATTGGTTAAAAAACGGAGTTAACCTATAATCGTTATGTCATGACAAATGAATTTAAAAGTGAATTTCTTCAAATTGAATTGAATATCTGAAATGTGGATTCTGGAATAGGTTATTTTAATCTGGTATATGCATTTTCAATTGGCGAATTTGATGCTATAGGCAATTTTGCAAGTGTTATGTGGACTATACATTAAAAACGTCAAATATTTTGGAGTAAAACATAGTACAGGGGCATCACTGTAACAAAATAATCAAATAAAGGTATATTTGTATTTTTTCATCATTAAAACATGTTCAATTTCTAATTTATTAGTTTTTATAGGTTTTATTTGATTGCAAATATGTAATGGGCGAATTTTTTTTGCAACGTTTCTGCAAAATCGTTTGTTGGACGTTTAGCAAATCAAGTACTTGCTCCATTACATATTGGTTAAAAAACGGAGTTCACCTATAATCGTTATGTCATGACAAATGAATTTAAAAGTGAATTTCTTCAAATTGAGTTGAATATCTCAAATATGGATTCTGGAATAGGTTATTTTAATCTGGTATATGCATTTTCAATTGGCGAATTTGAAGCTATAGGCAATTTTGCAAGTGTTATGTGGACTATACATTAAAAACGTCAAATATTTTGGAGTAAAACATAGTACAGGGGCATCAGGGTAACAAAATAATCAAATAAAAGTGTATTTGTACTTTTTCATAACTGACACATACTCAATTTCTAATTAGTTAGTTTTTATCCCTTTCATTTGATTGCAAATGTTTAAATTGCGAATTTTATTTGCGACGTCCCTGCAAAATCGTTTGTTGGACGTTTAGCAATTCAAGTACTTGCTCCATTACATATTGGTTAAAAAACGGAGTTAACCTATAATCGTTATGTCATGACAAATGAATTTAAAAGTGAATTTCTTCAAATTGAGTTGAATATCTCAAATGTGGATTCTGGAATAGGTTATTTTAATCTGGTATATGCAATTCTAATTGGCGAATTTGGAGCAATAAATAATTTTGCAGGTGTCATATGCATTGTTCATTAAAAACGTCAAATATTTTGGAGTAACACATAGTACAGGGGCATCAGGGTAACAAAATAATCAAATAAAAGTATATTTGTACTTTTTCATAACTGACACATACTCAATTTCTAATTTGTTAGTTTTTATCCCTTTCATTTGATTGCAAATGTTTAAATTGCGAATTTTATTTGCAACGTTTCTGCAAAATCGTTTGTTGGACGTTTAGCAATTCAAGTACTTGCTCCATTACATATTGGTTAAAAAACGGAGTTAACCTAAAATCGTTATGTCATGACAAATGAATTTAAAAGTAAATTTCTTCAAATTGAGTTGAATATCTCAAATGTGGATTCTGGAATAGGTTATTTTAATCTGGTATATGCAATTCTAATTGGCGAATTTGGAGCAATAAATAATTTTGCAGGTGTCATATGCACTGTTCATTAAAAACGTCAAATATTTTGGAGTAACACATAGTACAGGGGCATCAGGGTAACAAAATAATCAAATAAAAGTGTATTTGTACTTTTTCATAACTGACACATACTCAATTTCTAATTTGTTAGTTTTTATCCCTTTCATTTGATTGCAAATGTTTAAATTGCGAATTTTATTTGCAACGTTTCTGCAAAATCGTTTGTTGGACGTTTAGCAATTCAAGTACTTGCTCCATTACATATTGGTTAAAAAACGGAGTTAACCTATAATCGTTATGTCATGACAAATGAATTTAAAAGTGAATTTCTTCAAATTGAATTGAATATCTGAAATGTGGATTCTGGAATAGGTTATTTTAATCTGGTATATGCATTTTCAATTGGCGAATTTGAAGCTATAGGCAATTTTGCAAGTGTTATGTGGACTATACATTAAAAACGTCAAATATTTTGGAGTAAAACATAGTACAGGGGCATCATGGTAACAAAATAATCAAATAAAAGTATATTTGTACTTTTTCATAACTGACACATACTCAATTTCTAATTTGTTAGTTTTTATCCCTTTCATTTGATTGCAAATGTTTAAATTGCGAATTTTATTTGCGACGTCCCTGCAAAATCGTTTGTTGGACGTTTAGCAATTCAAGTACTTGCTCCATTACATATTGGTTAAAAAACGGAGTTAACCTAAAATCGTTATGTCATGACAAATGAATTTAAAAGTAAATTTCTTCAAATTGAGTTGAATATGGGAACAGTGAATTCTGGTATAGGTTAATATAGTCTGGTATATGCATTTTCAATTGGTGAATTTGAAGCTATAGGCAATTTTACAAGTGTTATGTGGACTATACATTAAAAACGTCAAATATTTTGGAGTGAAACATAGTACAGGAGCATTACTGTAACAAAATAATCAAATAAAGGTATATTTGGATTTTTTCATCATTAAAACATATTCAATTTCTAATTTATCAGTTTTTATAGGTTTTATTTGATTACAAATATGTAATGGGCGAATTTTTTTTGCAACGTTTCTGCAAAATCGTTTGATGTTCAGAAATTCGAGTCTCTGCTCCATTTCATATTTGTTAAAAAACGGAGTTAACCTATAATCGTTATGTGTTTTGAGAAACCAATTTAAAAGTTCATTTGTTCAAATTGAGTTGAATATCTGAACTGTGTATTGTGGTATAGGTTATATTAGTCAGGTACATGTAGTTTCAATTGACGAATTTGGAGCAATATGCAATTTAGCAGGTGTTATGTGGTTTATTCATTAAAAACATCAAATATTTTGGAGCAACACATAATACAACATTGTAAAGGTGTTTCTAGCAACGAAACGCCTCATGTTGCTCCAAAATAGTGCGAATTTATGCATGGAATAGAATAACGGTTTAGGAAAGCATAGCATTGATCAGTGCCTGAAACGAGATTACAGCCATGAATGTTGTTTCAGTAAACTCTGACGTCATGTTCGTGCAGGAAATGAAAATGGACGTGATTGTTATCCTGGGATGTGCAATGATATGTTGTTGGTGAATAGGTTAGGTATGTTCATCAGTGAATGATTGAACCACAATTGCAGGAAATGCCGATTGTTATAAAAGTTAAAAAAATTTAATTACCAGAATTTTCTTTTAAAACTTGGTTGGCTCGCGGGACCGGTCGTTTCGTATCGTTTGTTTTTTGTTATTTCAATATAATATCGGAAGAATCTCAACTGTCGAGAATCGTTTCTTTGACAGATGTGCTATTGTCATTAGACGTCAAGCAGCGGTCGTGGATGCGCGGGCACTGCCCATCGGTTACTCCCGTCTTCGGATTCCACGTCGTTGTATCGCGCGCACTACCCGACCCGACCCGATACAACGTTTGCGCATTCACGAGCACGTTCGTCTTTCAAAACTAATTCCACCGACCGAGTCGTACAAAAAGTCAAACCTCGGAAAAATTCGAGGATGACTTGCATGCATTTTGTAGGTGGACATTTTTAATTTTTAATGGAGGAAATGGAGGCGGCGATAGGTGATTTCGAATGAATAGAAAGTAATCGACGCCGACATGTATTCACATAAGAATCCTGCCTGGATTTTCGCGAAACTTTTGAAGGGGAAATCAACATCGATCACCGGGAAAACCGCGGGATAGCGGACGTTGGATCTCGGGAAGACCGTCGAACCGGCCGAAAGTCGTCGGACCCACGATCGGCCGCGTTGCGGGAGAGGAAAGGAACAAATCACTACGTCAAATGCGTAGATAATGAGGGAAGATGGACGTTAATGCGTGGGATTTTGATAGGAGCGGAGGAGCATATAGTCGGCCGCCATGTTGGATGGCTCTGGGAGTTGGGCCATCGGTCTACGTCTTCGTTGTCGGAACGGAACGGGATCCCGTCCAGGAGATGGTCGCCGAGACGAAGACGTCGGCAAGGGAGGCTCGTGCCGGCTCTATCGCGGGAATCTCGAACCTCGTCGACCAGCATCGATCGAGGCGTTCGAGCGAACGACTGGGCGAGGGCGGGGGCGCGCGGAGGGTGGAAAGGAGGGTTACGAAGAGCGAACCAACGCGGCGTTCGACCGGGAAATCTTTACCTGATGCTCCCCAATGGAGCCGCGCCTCGACGTATCCGACTCGAATCCTGTCCGCAGCCGTGACCCTCGTCCCTCCACTTCTCGGTCTCCTGAAGGCGCGATTCGCCGACTTTCACATCGAGGCACTTCTGCTGCTTTCTCTGGGGCGACTTCCCCCCGAAGACGCCAGGGCGGCGATTACACCGCGCGTCAACAAGAACACAGTCGTCGCTGCTGCTCTTCGAACAAGGGACCGCGAGAGATCGCGGCTCCCGGTCGCTTCTTCCTCACGGATATTCGGACTTTAGGATTATTTCCGGGATTTCGATTCCCGTATACTTTTTCCGTCTTTTCGCGTCACAACGAACAGCGGAGGAACACGCACCGCGGAGCAACGAGTGTTTTCATGGATGCCCGGTCGCTCGGTTCGTTTCGGTTCGTTCCGTTCGTCTCTTCTTCCGTCCCTCCGTAGTCCAAGTCTCGCCCACTGTACGACTTTCTAGTTTCTATGCGTTTGTTAGACGGCGCGCGCGCCTCCGCGAGCGACGTCAGAGACCTATAAGAGTGACTGAGACGACAGCGCGTATATGTGTGCGTATGTATTCTGGGTGTCTCGGTTCCAGAAGTGCCTCATCTGCTGTCGACTGACCTCTTTGGGCAGAAATGTACCTCCAGCCGAATTTGAACGAAGAGCGCGCGAGCGCCGAACCCAAATTTACCGATCGGCGATCGGTGCTGCTGCTGCTGTTATACGGTTGCGGGAGAAATGTCTACCAGAGCGCGCAGTCTCTTTCTCAGAGTTTCGCGCGTCACCGGCGGGCGGGGCTCCTTGATTTCCGAGACGTAGACCCCGTATAAACGGCGGAAAGAGCCGATCGCCGGCAAACGAGAATGCCGCCAATTTTGAATCGGCTCCGGCGGTGCTGAGACCCCGATGCGTGCGTATACCTGCCGCCGTATGTCTGCTCGTCAACTCTCGCTTCGATCGATTTTACCCGGATGTGCTCGGTTAGGGAGAGAGACGAAGAGAGAAAGCCAAAGAAAGAAAGAAAGAGAAACAGAGGGGGTAGAAAAGTATCGAAGGGCGCGGAACAAAGACCGATAGATACGCGGAAAAGGAAATTTGCGTTCTTTCCTTTCTTCCCTGTGTGTGCACGAGAGCGCAAGCGCACCTATGTGTGAGTGCTTGCACGTGTCGATTATTAGGCGTGCATGCAACTATTTCGGGTGAGCTGTATGCACCTGAAACAAGTTCATGAAGAGCAAATGCCACTTCCAGAGAGCACATTTATTAATGTATTCGTAGCCCGTTTCAAGAGCTGTTCGTCAAACAGTTCTGTTGCACTCTTTTTTATCGATTATTATTCGATCGGTGAATCGTCAAGCATTCGTTGGGCGTTGTATCCTACTGTTTTCCTGATAGCAATGTTAAGGTTTCGCCGAAATTTAAATATTAAATGCGAGGCACGGTTTAATAATGCAAGAATTGTCGCCCTTCGACTGTACAGGGTGTCCAAGAACTGGGTTACGATATTTCAGAAGGTGATTCTCTATGATATTTCAAACAAAACAATCCTGTACCAAAATTGGATCTGAGGCTCAAAAATTAAGTGACGCGCCATTGAAGTTTAGAAAAAAATTAGTACATTATGTGCCAAGGGCGCAATTATCGATCTTCGACGATTGTGAAGTTTGTCGCCCGAGCGAAGTGAGGGCAACAATCACACTCATCGGAGATCGATATTTCGCCCGTGACCAATAATGTAGTTTTCTGCCCTCTCGCCAGAAACCGCAACTGCCTCTGGCCGCTGCACGAAACGAGGTCGCGGCTTTCTGGCTACGTCGAGCAGAAAAATAGTATACGGCCCTTGGCCAATAAAAAAGAAAGCCTCAGATCATATGTTTGTCAGACTCGGCTTCGCCTCGTCCAACAATTTCATGTGATCTGAAGTACTTCCTTTTTTACTGGCCTAGGGTCGTAATATACTATTTCGCGTCCCGTATAGAGGCCACGAAATACTGAATGTAAGGCCGAGACCGCGAAATATAAAGTTGTTCTAAAGAATGATATATCCATAGTTTAAAAATTCGTGTTTATAAATTGCTCCCTTCCAATATTTGAATGTGAATTTCGACGTCGATAATCGTAAATAGTAGATTTGTCTGGGTTCAAAACAATAACATATAAACTACTTCTCTCTTCTTCCATGTCTCTAACAGTTTCTTATTTCAGTGCCCCTCTTGAAACCACTAATAATATTTTTCTTACTGTTAAAAACGAATGTGATTAATCTTTAATAGATTCGATAAATAATTTTGCAACGCCAAACGTGAAAAATGTTACAATCAAATCAGCGGATTCGAGTGTACCAGTCGGTTTCTCTGATGATGAAAATGTGGATTTAGCAAATACAAAATATAAATATCATACCACAGATATAAACGAATCGATTTTTGTTTTATTTGACTAAAATTGCAACAATTATTTTTTATTTTATATTATTGTGAACTTTATATTGAAAATAATGTACACAGAAACCAGCGGTATTTTGTGATTGTCATCATGAGAACATAACATTTTATTGAAAAAATTTAATCATTGGCGCACGGTGGTCTTGAAGAAGGCTTAGGTTTGATGAAAATGGATCCAAATTCTACTTTCAGGGAAAGTTTCTGCATAGTTTCTAGATTAGAAATCCGTCTTAGTTAAAATCGTAGCTGATCCCTTTCGCAGGAAAATCGAAATTTTATATTTACTTCGACCCAGACTAAGTCTGGGCATAAAAATTACCCTATAGTTTTTCATGAAATGTTGACGTTTCAGACCCTAAGGAACCCAAATCAACAATAAAAAAATTTGTGTCCGTGATCTTGTACGTACGTTAGGGTGGGTCGAAAAACATTTTTTTTTTAAATGCTATGGGGCAGGTGCGGAAAAGTTTTACCACCACAAAACAAGGTTCCATCAATTTTTTTAGATTTTTTATCACACTTCTATTGTTGCCGCATCAGCCATGAAGTTTAACATTAGTTTTAAATAAGGAAAAACATCTTTTTTGTTTTTCTTCTGCAATTTCGAGGGACAATTTTCCAACAATCTATACTTCTAGATATCATTTTTTAGATCGATTTTACGAAGAATAGCCGTTCTACAATAGACAGAAAAAAAATTCTGACTTATTTATTTCATAATTAACATCCATCATTTTTTTTCGAAAAAGGTAAAATTTCTGTAAATTCCACTTCATATTATCATAATTCGGTTCACACTCATTCAAACATTAAAAAAACAAGAAATTTCAAATTTTTATGTTTCCACTCGTAAAATATGACTTTACTGAATAATAGGTAGCCAATTAAAGCTGAGTTACAGAATTTCGAACGTAAATTTTTTTTTTTTGCCAAAAATGATGTAAAGGAAAGCCTTTCTATTACTTCGACCAAGACCTTAGGTCTGGACGAAGTATTGAATTTGGTCACTTCGGGCATAAAAATTACCCTATAGTTTTTCATAAAATGTCGACGTTTCAGACCCTAAGGAGCCCAAATCAACAATAAAAAAATTTGTGTCCGTGATGTTGTACGTACGTACGTCCGTACGTCCCTTTTTTTGTCTCACGATAACTCGCGAACGGATAAGCGTAATGACATAATTTTTTTTTAAAATACGTGTCTTGCCATAACTTTGATCTGATTAGATTTTGAGGCACATCCGTCCGTCCATTACTAAACAAAATTAGCCCCAATTAAGTTTCTTCGTAGTTTTTTGCATTTATTTTGAAAAATACAAATTTTTAAAAAAATGTTTCAAACAAAAAAGATAGAGCATTAAATTCTCTACAAAAAAGGTTTTATTCATTTTCTTCCTAAATTGAACGATAATGCCGTAAAAACTGGTTTAAAATGTTTATGACAATTGTCTGAAAAAGTATTGAATTTGGTCACCTCGGCAAAAAAATTACCCTATAGTTTTTCATCAAATTTCGACGTTTCGACCCCCTACCCCCCAGGGGTAGTCTTTGCCAGCCCCTTGGGCGCGGTGATCACTTACGGGCGCATAAGTTCTTTTACGCCCTTGATATGAAACTAACTATTTCGATATATCTAAAAGATGTCTTTTAGATATCTAGAAGATATCCATCAGAGATCTTTTTGAAACTTTCAAGATATCTTTGACGAATTATATGTATATATCTTGTATATATAAGATCATAATGATACAGACAGTAATTAGAAAAAAACACAGTAAACATGTAATATGCGTCGAATACTCTATTAGAATACAAGTGCATGAAGTAAGTGTTTTGCAACTTTTATTTATTAATACTTCGGCTGGCTTAAAGCCACTTGGACCTAAATATGTTTGGACCCCCAAATATCAATATAATTTTATAATATAATTGAAAGCTGTTGGTAAACAAACGAGTATTAAGGAATAGCCGACTTTCCAGTTGGTCGAAGTTTCTCAGCGAGCGAAGCGAGCTAGACACCACGCCAACTAAACAATTATTACTATTAATAATAATTATTTAATTAAATAATAATAATATCTTAATAATTAAATTGATTATTTAAATTCTTGATTCTATTGGTTTAAAAATGAAAATTTTCATTATCTCGCGAAAGGGATCAGCTACGATTTTAACCAAGACGGATTTTTAATCTAAAAATTATACAGAAACTTTCCCTGAAAGTAGATTTTGGATCCATTGTCATCAAACCTAAGCCTGCTTCCAGACCACCGTGGGCGGGAGACTACATTTATATTCTCGGACTCCTTATTTAACTAATTAGAGAATGTATTCATATCATCATACTAGACATAAATATTTCAATCGTCTGTTGGACGAGAGAGAGAGAGAGAGAGAGAGAGAGAGAGAGAGAGAGAGAGAGAGAGAGAGAGAGGAGAGAGAGAGAGAGAGAGAGAGAGAGAGAGAGAAGGAGAGAGAGAGAGAGAGAGAGAGAGAGAGAGAGAGAGAGAGAGAGAGAGAGAGAGATAGAGAGAGAGAGAGAGAGAGAGAGAGAGAGAGAGAGAGAGAGAGAGAGAGAGAGAGAGAGAGAGAGAGAGAGAGAGAGAGAGAGAGAGAGAGAGAGAGAGAGAGAGAGAGAGAGAGAGAGAGAGAGAGAGAGAGAGAGAGAGAGAGAGAGAGAGAGAGAGAGAGAGAGAGAGAGAGAGAGAGAGAGAGAGAGAGAGAGAGAGAGAGAGAGAGAGAGAGAGAGAGAGAGAGAGAGAGAGAGAGAGAGAAGAGAGAGAGAGAGAGAGAGAGAGAGAGAGAGAGAGAGAGAGAGAGAGAGAGAGAGAGAGAGAGAGAGAGAGAGAGAGAGAGAGAGAGAGAGAGAGAGAGAGAGAGAGAGAGAGAGAGAGAGAGAGAGAGAGAGAGAGAAGAGAGAGAGAGAGAGAGAGAGAGAGAGAGAGAGAGAGAGAGAGGAGAGAGAGAGAGAGAGAGAGAGAGAGAGAAGAGAGAGAGAGAGAGAGAGAGAGAGAGAGAGAGAGAGAGAGAGAGAGAGAGAGAGAGAGAGAGAGAGAGAGAGAGAGAGAGAGAGAGAGAGAGAGAGAGAGAGAGAGAGAGAGAGAGAGAGAGAGAGAGAGAGAGAGAGAGAGAGGGAGAGAGGGAGAGAGGGAGAGAGGGAGAGAGGGAGAGAGGGAGAGAGAGAGAGAGGGAGAGAGAGAGAGAGAGAGAGAGAGAGAGAGAGAGAGAGAGTGGTTGAGTGGTTGAGAGCTATTTATTACTGTCCTGGCCACCAAGGGCCGAGGACATATTACAATATCATTCTGTCCTTACAAATTTCAGGACAGGGTGCATACTACTTATATACAGAAGTTGGTCTGCTATTTTCTCCGCTGAGTAACATATGTATAATTATACACGTCCAATAAAGGCATTGTAGCAACTTTCAGTACTAAAGTACTGTACAGAAAAACCTGGTTAAATCCCTCGATGCATGTCCAATTTCACTTCATTTTTGTTTTGTTGTCCTGTTCATATCGAAAGGACGCTACCATCGCCGGAAAACGCCATTTTGCGTAACGCAATACTTCATCGGAATGGCGATAGGATTCAGAAAACACAGACCAATGATAACCGACCAAATTCTTGATACTTAGTCGAACGAACTGACAAAAATTATGCCGAGAAGGTTATCGTGATAATGAACACACGCGTTAAGAATTCAATCGGCACTCGCGAAGTATGTGGTTGAAAACGAAAACGGGAGCAACACTCTCCGTTATCATATTTTTCCACACTACCGATTTTCGCGATTGAACAATAGTGTCCTATTCGAACTATGTGAAAAATCCGATCTCTTGTGGCTTTTAAACTGTGTCCATTATTTCGGAATGAATGTGCGAATTTTCCGTAAGCGAGAATTCAAGGCAGTCCCCCAGAATGCACCCGAATTTGGTGGAAAGCATTTACTCGAGTTGACTGCAAAATCAAAGCCGTTATGAAATTAATTTATACGTGGACTTAGACGTAGCCTTTTGCTATACGCAGTATTTGTCAACTGAGGTGAATTTACTCTTATTAAAAGTTATGGCTTACAAAAATTTGAAATATTAAAAACTTAAAATTACTCAATCACAGAAAAAAGATACTTCAGTAAACTCCACTTCATTTAAAACAGGAAGATTTACTCTTTAAGACCGGGAATGTATTTTTCTTTAAAAAAAAAAGACTGTTCTTAAAAATCGGCCAAAATAATGTTTTTTTTCCACTTTTAAGTTAGGATAAATCGAACAGGATCATATAGGCTTCTTCAAGTCTGTGGTCGTATCAGACCAATTATGAGGTCAAATTTGGATTCACCTCATTAAAAACCTTCAAAAAAGTACAATCTGGTTTCTGGGGCAACATCTTGCAGGCATGTGTCATCGAAATCAGTTCCTGTTCTACCGAAAGATACCTCCCCCCCCCCCCCCCCCCTTAAGTATTGCGCCTTTCCCTCTTTCTTCTTCTCTATCTATCGAACTCTGTAATTAAACACAATGAAGGCATATATAGCGCGTTGTGTACTAAAACGAAATAGCCTTATGCAGGCGGGTAATCTGAACTCTATATTGCGTGGTAAAATTTATGCACGTAATCCTGAACGAATTGCAGTGATTTATAACAATAATGACAATTTGTTTTAATAATTTATGAATTTACATTTTATGATTTAATGTTTTCTTCCAACAAGAGTTTTATCGACAAAACGCTAGCTCGAAAATCTTCTTGGGATCAAAGTTTTACTATCGACAAAAGAATTTCGAATTACTGTTTTCTTTCCACAAGAGCTTTACTATCGACAAAAGATTACAGCTCTAAAACTTGCGTTTGATCAAAATTTTACTATCCACAAAAGAATTTAGATTTACTGTTTTCTTTCCACAAGAGCTTTACTATCGATAAAAGATGACAGCTCTAAAACTTGCTTTCGATCAAAGTTTTACTATCGACAAAAGAATTTAGATTTAATGTTTTCTTTCGACAAAAGAATTTAGATTTAATGTTTTCTTTCGACAAAAGAATTTAGATTTAATGTTTTCTTTCGACAAAGAATTTAGATTTAATGTTTTCTTTCGAGAAAAGATTACAGCTCTAAAAAATTAAAATACATCTTATAAAGAATTTTACAGTATATTCCTCTATTTTAAATTTAAAAACAAAGCAAAATCAAAATATCTGGAATTTTAATGTAAAAATTAATTTTACTACACCAATGGTTTTTCCCCTATTATTGTAAATTTACCATGTACATTGTAGGAAATTTACAACTCGTTCTGAAAGGACCCCGCACAAAGTAAAGGGAAAATGGGTCCCGGTCGATTGGGCTGAAATTGGAGTATGTTATAGTTCTCGACTTTCTAATCAAAAGTTCTTCTAGGCCCGACGTGATTCTATGGATAGTTTCAGAGATAGACAGAGGGTAAGTGTATGATATTGGCAATCGGCCAGAATGATTTTCACGAAGTTTTTAATCGATATACTCAAAAACGGAAGTGTGTAATAAGTTCCAATCAATCGATATATAGATTTCTGCGCCGCTCAGTCCGAATTAGAGGATCTTTCATTCCTACGAAGTCACCTGGAGGTCAAGTCGAGGTGATGTCAAGGTCAAACTGAATTAAAGTCTTACGAGGAAAAATTCAAAAATAGTAAGAGTTTAGTTTTTTAAGATGACTATTCTTGCAAGGTCACTTAAAGGTCAAAACAATTCGCGCATAGTTGCGATAACACTCCTCGCATATTTGCGACAACTGTCGTCGCATAGTTGCGACAACTATTCGAGCATAGTTGCGAAAACTATCCGAGCATAGTTGCGAAAACTATTCGAGCATAGTTTAGACAACAATTCGCGCATAGTTCATGAAAATACTTATTATATATAGTTGTTAGCAGCTAGTTATGCGGGTAGGTTAATGGTTAGTTAATCGCCAATTCAAGACAAATTCAGATGGGGAGCGGTGTAAACGGACCTTCTAAGGGCCAAATGATGTACAAATTCCGATCGTTCAACCTCCACGCGGGGCACATTGGGTTACACGAATGACGACGGTAAAATACAATTGATAAAGGTCACCGATTAAAACTCTACGTTTCCATTGCGATTGGAATTCATCACACAACTATGCTCGAATAGTTGTCGCAACTATGAGATGAGTGTTATCGCAACTATGCGCGAATTGTTTTGACCTTTAAGTGACCTTGCAAGAATAGTCATCAAGTCATTTAGTTTAAAAAACTAAACTCTTACTATTTTTGGATTTTTTCTCACAAGACTTTAATTCAGTTTGACCTTGACATCGCCTCGACTTGACCTCCATGTGACTTCGTAGGAATGAAAGATCCTCTAATTCGGATTGAGCGGCGCAGAAATCTATATATCGATTGATTGGAACTTATGACACACTTCCGTTTTTGAGTATATCGATTAAAAACTTCGTGAAAATCATTCTGGCCGATTGCCAATATCATACACTTCCCCTCTGTCTATCTCTGAAACTATCCATAGAATCACGTCGGGCCCATGACCACTTTTGATCAGAAAGTCGAGAACTATAACATACTCCAATTTCAGCCCAATCGACCGGGACCCATTTTCCCTTTACTTTGTGCGGGGGAAATTTACAACGTTTAACGTGAGAATATCACCATAATTGAGTGGCCCAATTCTATAACTCGCTCGACGCTCGAACGGCCGGAAAAGTTTTGTCCAACGAAAAAAAAACATTTAATTTTTAAAAGTGGATATTTCGATTTTAAAAAAACACATGAATGTAGAAAATGACAAACCGAGCAAGTTTTTTCCAAGAATTTTTTAATAATAATGAATAGTTTCCGTTTTAATTAATGAAAACAATAAAATTTAGACCCAAAAATTCAATTACATTTTAAAACATAAATCGTCATATCTCGGCTAATTATTGTTAAAATTGTTTGAAATTTGCGATGTACACCGAACAGATCCTAGCGACGCCTATGAAGTGCTAAAACATTGTAAAAGTGAATTTCGTTATCAACAAATTAATTTTTTAATAGTAACTGTTGGAATCTGCGAATAGTCAGCTACGTCGTCAAAAAGTCTGTGGGGAACTTTCGATTTCAAAAAACTTCAAGCGAGTAATTTGTTCCTTACAAGTAGAGGAAGTTTTTTGGAAAATTTGAAATCGATTGGAATTAAATTCGGAAAGTTATGGCGAGTCTTAATAAAGCGCGCGGCGAAACACGGAACGCGTTTTAGTTCCGTATAAAGAATGCGCGGCTTTTACACTTTTTGATGAATTGAAAGGGTTCAAAATCCTTTCCATTATTCTCTAATTCAATCATTATAAATGGCGGATCCCTCGAGTTTTTGTATTAAATTTATATAATCTCCCAAATTCTTCATTTTTTCTCCTACCACTATTAGTAGGATTTACACTATCACTCATGTTTCTCTTTCTAATTACTTTTACTGTAAGATGCTAATAAATTTTATTCTTACACAAGATATGCGCACGCCATCGACAACATTTTTAAACAACATCTGCATCTGATCTGGCGATGTTTTAAATGCCGCATTGTGCGGAAAATTATTATCAGAACATAATCATAAAGGAGTCATTAAAAGGTTAGGAACAAACCGATTAATACTAATAAAGAAACATAATAATGGCTAAAATCGATTTTAAAAAGATACTAAATCTAATAAAACAGTTCCCAAAATCAGAATATCGACACCAATTGAAATGGCTAAAGAGAAAATAGAAAAAGATGTAACATGTTTGCTTTCATACCTTACAACTATGGGCAAAGCATTTTATCAAAATTTATTTAAAAACTCAAATGCAAAGATAAAAAAAGAGCCAAAAATGTAAACACTATAATATTGATATTATATATAAATGAATTCATGAGTCGCGTATTCTTTATACGGAACTAAAACTCGTTCCGTGTTTCGCCACGCGCTTTATTAAGAATCGCCATAACTTTCCGAATTTAATTCCAATCGATTTCAAATTTTCCAAAAAAACTTCCTCTACTTGTAAGGAACAAATTACTGGCTTGAAGTTTTTTGAAATCGAAAGTTCCCCACAGACTTTTTGACGTCGTATTTTCATTTTTTACAGTGTATCTTATATGAATATATGTATATTTATAAAAAAATACTATCAAAAAATTCATGCAATAACTATTGCATTGTCAGGGCGAAAACGAATAGTTCTACCTCGGATTCTGTTATTCCTCTTCCACCGCCACCCATTAACCCTTTTAGGACCAAACGGACACATTTTCTACGAAAACTTCAGCGCTCTATCTAATAATGTTATGAGCTTCAAAAAAATTCTTCGTGCATCATTTTCGACGTATTAAGGTCTGATCTTTCAGATTCTGCTAATAAAAATGCCCCAAAATGCTTTCCAAAAAAGATACGAATGATTTTTTACAAAAAATCGTGATTTTTTCAAAATACTTTTTCTTAAATCCAAGATTTTCACCCGAATACTGCAACGCAGAAAGCTCGGGAAAGCATAAAATCGCGTCAAAAATAGTTCAGCTTTAAAATGGTATCCATGACTTTTCGATATTTCAAAATGGCGATTTATAAATGGCGCCCGAAGAGCAGAAATTTTATAAGATTACATTGTAAACTAAGCGATTGAAGTTTCGTCATCGCCATATTGTCAATAACCGCATATTTATATGTTATTCGGGTCGCTGATTTTAAATCTGGAGACAGATTTTCAACATTCAATATGGTGGATCCAATATGGCGGACGAAATTTAAACAAAATTGCCGGATTTTCATAAAAATGATCGCTAGGGGGTTTTCAAGGTCGTTGATTACAAATCTGAACACAGGTTTTCACAATTCAATATGGCGGAATCAATATGGCGAACGAAATTGTAAAAAATTTTAAAAGATTTTAATAAATAATAGCACGTTTTTAGCCGTCAAAATATTATATTTTGCCGTTGCCCGACTCTTATTGTGAGGAAGTAAACGTGTACTAAAGAGTCATGTTTTGTGATTTTTTTTTTGTATTTTGTGATTTTTAAATGTTAAATACTTTCGTCTCACATTTTAGTCGGTATCATGAACAGTTTCTCGTAAGTGAAGTTGCAATACGAAAAATATGAATACGAAGGACCATCCTAATTTTAAATACTTCCTAACCCTGACCAGCGAGTCCATCGACTGTCTCGAACTAGAGGAAGCCGACGTACTGAAAGTGCTTCCAGGAGTATTCGAGGGCAAGGCGAGACAATGGATCCGAGAAGAGCCCGCTGCTCTCCGATCGTGGAGAATCTTCAGCCAGCGCGTTAAGGGAAGATTTGCCGAGGAAGTAGACGACGACGACATTCTGGTGACTATCTATGAGAAGTTCCAGAACTCCGGTGAGAAGATGCTAGAGTTCGTGGAGGACGTCCAGCGCCAATACAGGAAAATGTGCAGGCCACCACCGGAGGAATTACGAGTAAGACGAGTCGTTCGTAATCTAAGACCGGACTGTCGAAGGTATCGGAGTGTAAAAGAGTGCACTACCTTCGCCGAGTTGAAGTCCCTGGGCAAGGACTACGACGATACCACCCGGTGGGATAGTCGCTACCGCCAACAAGGCCCGGCCCGGAGGAAGGACCAAGGACCGAGGGCAAGTCTGTACAAGGTTTCCGCGGGAGACGAACGGAAGAAGTTGTCTTCTTCGTCAGTAGAGAGCGACAACAGCTCTACGGAAGAGAAGAAGGACCGGCGCGTAAGAAGAGGCACCGGAAGCACGCAGACGAGAAGGATAAAGGAATATCCGGGAAAAGGGGCAGCCCGAAGAGAGACTCGGCCTTATCGAGGAGGATGAGTCAGGAAGAAAGATCGGCCTCGTCAAGAGACACGACGAGCCCCGAGTCATCATCGAGGAGAGGACCTCGATATTACGTCCACGAGGAGAGACGACCCGTTATGCCGCTGCCGGCTCAGACACCCGCGACCCCTCCGACCTCTAGTCCAAGGAGGGGGGAGGCGCTGGTAAGCCGGAGGGAGCGAACGTGCTATACTTGTGGCGGGACAGGCCACTTCGCGCGCGAGTGCCTGGAACTCCGGCAATGTTACGGGTGTGGACGTCGAGGGACAATTCGCGGAGAGTGCGACCAGTGCCGTGATTTAGAGGCACAGTGTTTGGGAAACGGACACCGTGGGTCAAGAACCAGGTCCTCCGAACCTAGCCCGCCCAATGCGAATTCCGACTGGAGGACGAGACGGTTGACTCCTCGAAACGAATTCAGGAGGAAGTGAGGAAATTCGTCGAGACAAATCCTAAACCCCAAATCAAGACCAAGAGGAGACGAGGAAGAAGTAGCGGCCGGTGGAGCTAAGAAAGACGGAAGGTTCTACTTCACCTTTGTGATGAACGGGACGCGAGCCCGGTGGGCACTGGAACTGCAAGGATGGACGTTCAAGGTCACGCATCGGAAGGGTGCCTTGTACCACGTACCTGACGCCCTATCACGACGAGTGGAAGACGAGATAGGAGCCGTGAAAGTGTCAACGGAGTCAGACACTTGGTACCAACGACGGAGAAAGTTGGTGGCCCAATTTCCGGAGCGATTCCCGGTTTGGAGAGTCGAAGACGAACGACTGTACCACCATCGGAGAGATCCTCTGTTGGATCCTGTGACGGGAGGAGAAGATAGGTGGAAGCTCGTCCTACCAGTAGGGTTGCGCGAGGAGGCCATGAAAAACGGGCATCAAGAGACCCATTCTGGACACTACGGCGTGGACAAGACGTACAATCGTCTGGCCTTAGAGTATTATTGGCCCGGACTAAGGTACGACGTCTGACAATTCATCGCTGAGTGTCAGGAATGCCAGCTTCAAAAGACGCCTCAGGGAGTGCCCACAGGACTCATGAATGAGCGCATAGTAGAGAAGCCGTGGACAGTGGTATCCGCAGATATCATGTGACCCTTCCCACCACGCCGTAGCCAGAACCGCTACGTGTTGGTGTTCACGGACCTATTTACTAGGTGGGTGGAACTCAAGCCATTGAGGAAAGCCGACGGCAAGAATATAGCCAAGGCCTTCGAAGACCTCATATTATTCAGATGGGAGAGGCCTGAATATTTCCTGAGCGACAATGGGCCAGAGTTCGGTAACTCCCATTTAGACCGCGTATTGGAGGAATACGGAGTGAGACGGTCAACAACGCCCTCGTATCATCCGCAAGCGAATCCGGTCGAAAGGATGAACCGGACTCTGAAGACGATGATACGGACATTCGTAGGTGCCGATCACCGGGATTGGGATCTCCATCTTCCAGAGTTCCGAAGCGCAATAAACACGGCCGTGCACGCTAGCACTAAAGTGTCCCCGGCGTTTCTAAACTTTGGCCGGCAACCAAGACCCGCGAAGAGCCTGCAAAGGCAGTGGGAGGGGGAAGCCCCTATTCTACGGATGGACCCCGAAGACTGGCAAGATCGCCTGAAGAGACTCAGTGCCCTTCGAGTTCTTGTGCGTAGGACTGTAGATAAGGCGAGCGAGCGACAGCGTAGGTACTACAATCGAGGTAGGCGCGATATTCGGTTTTCGGTCGACGACCTAGTTTTGCGACGAACCCATGTTTTGTCATCGGGAGCGGATCGTTTCGCATCGAAACTCGCGCCGCGGTATGAAGGGCCATTCCGAATCGCGCGCGTTATCTCTCCCGTAGTTTACGAGTTCGAGTTGGACGGGAAGAGACCAGGACGGACGGTGGCTAAAGCCCACATATCCGTCCTGAAACGTTACCTCGCACCTCGTAAGCGGACCGAGACCCAATAACGAGTATGGTTTTTTGTTTTCACTTTAGGCGTACCGCTACCAGGCATCCCGAGGAGCTGGTCGACCAAGACGCCTCTAAAAAGACGAGTGGGTGCCTGATAGTTAAATAAAAAATACTTAGTTTGTTCAAAATATGAATTTCGGGTTACTTTTTTGGTACATTTAATATAAGACACCCTGTTTGTTTCATATTATTTTCTGGAACCACCAGAGATATGTCTCCTTAAACCGATTGCCCGCTTCGCTACCAAAATAAGTATACATATGCCCCTTTCTAAATGTGATAAACTGTAAATAACATAGGTTTAACTATTCAAACTTGATACATTCTACCGTGAGATTATTTCAATTTACTTCGACCCTGACTGAAGATTAGACGAAGTACCGAATTTAGTCATTTCCCGCCAAAAATATATATAAATGTATATAAAAAGAGGAATTACCTGAGAAAATGAATTCGAATTTTCAATTAAATAATGGAACCAAACAGAATTAAAATTTAAATTTTTGCAACTTTTCTATTTAGTTTTTAAAAAAGTAAAATACGATTTTACGCACCGTTTTTAACATGCGATTAGATAGGCCGGTGCGTAAAATCGAATTCTTACGGACGATATTTTCGATATACTATGCGTAAAATTTGTGCGCCGTTTTTTGTGGGTCAAATATGGTCAGCAGTAGTGCGTAAAATCGAATTCTTAATTGTTTTTTACACACACTAAAAACGGTGCGTAAAATCAAATTTTACGCAAAGTATATCGAAATAGTAGTTTTCGATACAAGGGCGTATGCGTAAAGAACTTTACACACACACACGTGTGCCGAAATATTGTTTACGTACGGCTTTTTCGTGCGTAAAGTTTACTTTACGCACTCGATTATACTTTACGCACCGAAAAGACGTACATAATAGTAATTTTCGATACAAGGGGTGTAAAAGTTTTTTCTACGAATGTGATGAAAGCGAGGCCCGCATTCACATTGGTACAAAAAACATTTTCGCACATGCGTCGAACAATATTTTATGTTGCAAGTGTGTGTAAAAGGCGCCCCAAAAAAGTGAAAAATTTGTAAAATAGCATTTTACGCACACTGTAACATAAAATACGGATCGACACGCGTGCGTAAGAATTCGATTTTACTCTCGGACATTTTATGTATTTACGTAAAATTAAGCAGTTCAAACAGTAAAAGTGCACAGTGAATATGAACTATCTGTACTGTTGTCTCAAAAAAGATGTCGAATCTTCAAGAACTCTACATTAGTAAGAACAAATTTTGTCTTTCATACTTATTTACTAAATCAAGAAATGCAAAAAAATAAAATCTGAATTTTACCACATTCAATGAAGACAACATTGTGAGTAATAAAAAACTTGGTCATTTTCAAAACTTGAGACTTGCTTCAAATTTCTATTTTGTCCTTGCAATGTGTCCATGAAATATCCTTGTAATGTGTTTTTGTCTTCAAATTTGGCATTAAATAAACAATCACCCCTACACGGATACTAGAGGAATGTTTAATAAATTTAATATTTAATAAATCATAAATATTTAATATTTCATTAAATTTAATATTGGTAGTATAATATGAAAATGACGTTTATTTTTAAAATAATATTGTAAATAATTCTTTTTTATTAAAGTTTTCGTCAACATGGTATTTGTTATTGTTTTTATTTTTTGAAAGCTAATTAATTCTTGAATAAAGAAGTTAGAAAAAAATATTCGTTATTAACATAGAATTAAATAGCTATTGAAAAATAAAAACTAATTTTTGAATACCATTTTGATGAAAAACTCATTCTCAAACTTCTCATGTGAAACATTTTTTCAGTATCCGTGCAGGGATGAATGTTTTCAGGACGGTTACTGATATATGAAATACTCTATACGTGAAAACTTTATCAACTTTAGATAAAACCTATTTAAATCGAACTTACTTTTAACGGGATAACTTTTAAAACGCTATGGCAAATTACAAGAGAATAGTAATGTATATATGGTAATACATATTATCAAATTTTGTAAAATGGAAATTTTTAATTGGTAGAATTTGTTCTCATTTATTACAGTGTGTCCAACGTATGTCACAATCTAATGTTAACAAAAATGAAAATTCTATTCATGTCATATATAGGTTTGACGGGTTCAGATTCAATATATGTGATATTTTTTTATCTTTGAAACGTCTAAAATATTCATAATAAATTATAAGGAACAAAAAACGATAAATACTAAGGTTTGTTTTCACCTCAGTTTAAATAAAAATTTAATCGTAAAATGAGGGATATTTATATATCAAGAATTTTGGACTTTGACCAGGAATTTTAAGGTGTTTCATATAAGATACAGTGGTTTAAGTTACAATTTAAAAAATGATACATGTGTATATGTAAGAAAATAGTTTTAATTCGTCAGCCTTAGATCTTTTTTCTTACGAGCCCTCGGGTATCTTTGGGGTGTAATAAAAGGTAACTTGGATTTAATTCATATAACTTCTGTATTTATTTCTAAGTATTTCCTAGCGCCAGAATTCGCCCAAAATCACTCACTCGGTAATAAATAATAGTTCCGCAACTATATATTTTGTAAAAATTATTTATAATTCTTAAAGATCAGTGCAAAATGTGCTCGCTTTTTATCCAAGTTTACACGTTTCAAATTAAAGTCAAAATTTTTGATCAGCTTCTCAAAACACAAACAGACGTTTTGGATTCATAATCAATACACTGAAAAACCTCTAGGTAACAATTTTCAGGGAAAAAAATTTTCAGTACATTTTGGTCACTTTTTGTCGAATTCCCTCTGCCAACAAAGGGGATAAGACACATTAAAAAAGCGTTGTACTCTTTACAATTTTAATTATTTGTTCCATTAGTGACTTCCTCATTACACATACGTATATCTGTATAGCTTATATTTAATGAAAATACATTTTTATATCAGCTTTATTCTAATTTTATGCAATCAGTTGGCCAGATGAAGGTTCACCAACCTTACGACTATGGTTAGAACGTTTGAAATTTAATCCAACATTCCGTCCCAAACCATGGCACAGGTAAATAATAATTTTAATAATAACATATGTACTAAACGAAAGCTTTAGTAGAAATTCTGTAGAAAGCTCGAATTCAATTCGCTAAAGCTGCTGAGCAACTAGCACTATGTTGAATTTACATAGCTAATTCGATAAAATATGCTTAACAAAATCTATAAAATTTATTAACGATTAAGTAACTGATTTTTTATTATTTCTAGTCAGTAAGTTTGGTAAATATACTTGAAGATTAGTTGCTGGGCAACATTTTATCGTTGCATATTATCTGAAACAGTTGTCCATTTTCTCAAATCATGATATAGCTATTTAGAAAATTTATTACTTATACAAATTGTTAACTATGAATTACAATATTTTATTATTGTTTTTGTTTCAAATTGTACAAAATTCTGTCGTGAATTATATGAACTTATACTGCTTAAGATCAAAACAATAAAATTTTTATATATTTATAGTGGAAAATAGCCTATTTTAACCCATTAAGGCGCAAGTGAACTGATTTTTTACATTGAATTTGATTGTTTACTGCATTTCCAAAAATTTATGTTTGCTTTGGTCACCTAATTTTTCATGGTCTTTTTTTTTATAAATTCTTGTTTTCTGATGGGAAACAAATTTTTTTTTCTTTATGAAATCAATTAGAAAAGTGATCCCGATATCCACGTACTCGGATTAAATCTTGAAAATATTTTTTTTCTCAAGATGACAGTCCAAACAATAGCGTTAGAAATGAAAATTTCTTGAAAACCTTGAATACGCTCCGACACAAAAATTATGAACTTAATAAAAAAGTCTATAGGAGTTAGAATTCATCGATGAACGCACTGGATTTATTTCAGATATTTTTGGTGATATTTTCAAAAGTTTTTTAATTAATTTTTTTGTAAAATTATTAAAAATTTACCTAAAATTCTGAAAAAATTCAAGCATATTCTTTAATGAATTCTAATAATTTTTTGTTTTTTGCTTTTTTTCCAAAAGTTAATTGTTTTCGAAGAAATAAATCTCGAATATTGGGTACTTATATATGTTTACTATTTTTTTCCTCGAAAACTATCAACTTTTAGAAAAACTTGCAAAGAACAAAAAATGCTTAGAATTTATTGAATAATATAGTGACTTTTTCAAGCATTTTTCGTACACTTTTAAAAGATTTCAAAAAAATCAATTAAAATGTTTTTCAAAATGTCACCAAAAAGGTCTGAAAAAAATCCATCGAGTTCTTCGAGGAATTCTGATAATCTTTCTACTTATATTTTTTTTTTATAATGTTCATAATTTTTGTCAGAGCGTTATCAAATTGTTCATTTTGGGCACTATTTTGGAACCGCCATGTTAAAGAAAAAATATTTTCAGAGTTTGATCATAGTCCATGGATGTCGGGATCACTTTTCCAATTGATTTTGTAAAGAAAACAAATTTGTTTCCCATTAGAAAACAAGAATTTTTTAAAAAAAGACCATGAAAAATCGGTATGTTTTGTGTATTTGTTTAAAAATAATTTATAAATAAAAAATTCTTTTTAAAAACCACGTTTTTATAAATGGACTAAAAAGGATAAAATAATTTTTCCCATCCACACAGCTCACTAATACAATGCCGAAATAAATACGCAATAATTTTTCATTTTATTAGGAAATAAAATATTTGTAAGACTTAAAATGGAAAACGTGGGGCGCAATAGAGGTAACAGAAATGACTAGCATGTCTAAACTAGCGTGTCATATTGTTCATTTAAGCATAAGTTTCTCATTTGTTATTGTTCGTCGAGGAGTCATTTCTGTACCTCTATTGCGCCCCACGTTTTCCATTTTAAGTCTTACAAATATTTTATTTTCATCACACTGAACGAAAGCAGCAACTTTCCTCCCTGTCAAGAAGAAAAATCGTATACTTCCCTCGGGAAGTAAAAAAAAAGAATGCCTCAGACTACATGTTTTTCACCCTGGGCTTCACCTCGGGTAAAAATTACACGCAGTCCGAGACATTCTTTATTTTACCTCCCTCGTTGAGTAATATACTATTCCTATTAATATGAAAATTTATTGCGTATTTATTTCGGCATGGTACTAGTAACCTGTGTGGATGGAAAAATTATTTTATCCTTTTTAGTCCATTTATAAAAACGTGGTTTTTAAAAAGAATTTTTTATTTATAAATTATTTTCTGCTTTTTAGTTTTAACACTTTAACGCCCAGCGGGACACTTTTTTTCGGTCTTTTTCAACGTTAATTTTCACTGCTACTAAGGATGGAACAAAAGTTTCTAAGACTCATTTCTGACGTATTTTTACTCGCTCTTTCAGAATCTGCTAATAAAATTGTGAAAAAATGAATGTGCAAAAAGTTATGGCCATTTTTTTGGAAAAAAATAGACATTTTTGACAATTTCGTTTAAAAAATGATTTTTTCTTTCACATACTAAGTAACCAGAGCACTGTTTCAACTGAAAATATCGCATCCGCAATATCTAAGCTTCAAAATGGTGACACGTACGTTTAAAAATTTCAAGATGGCGGACCCAAAATGGCCGCGGAAGGATTTTTTCCCCGTAAATGTTACTACCAAGCGTATAGTTTGTAAACAAAAATTGTTATTTTTATGCCATTGAGTGTCTAACTATTTTTTAGGTCGCCGACCATGAATCTGAAGTCAGATTTTAAAAATTCAAAATGGCCGATTCAATATGGCGGACGATATTCTTTAAATTGGTCGGATTGTTTGGAAAGTTGTTATTCGGGGGTTTTCGGAGTCGCTGATCACGAATCTGTGGTCAGGTTTTCAAAATTCAAAATGGCCGATTCAATATGGCGGACGATATTTTTTAAATTTGTCGGATTGTTTGTAAATTTGTTACTCGGGGGTTTTCGGGGTCGCTGATCACGAATCTGCGGTCAGATTTTAAAAATTCAAAATGGCGGATACAGTGGTGTACGTTCTCTAGCCATTAAAATTATTTTAATGTTACCCAGCTCTAACCACGGGGAGGTAAACGTAATATGAAGAGCCATGTTTTTTTTTTTTTTTTAATTTTTTATATAATTTTTTTGGCATTTTGATTTTTTTATTTCTTTTTTTTGTTTTTTGGTTTTAATATATTTTTTTCCCCCTTTTTTTAAATTATTGTATGTAAATTAAAGACGAGTACAGTTATTTAAATGGCATGGTCTTTTTCGAAGCATGTTTTACAATAATGTACCTCACAGTTTTTGCAAAACATCTGTGTTCTTATCGGACACTTGTCGCCGCTGCAATTTCTTTTTTTTTCATTTTGCATCGTTTCATGCGATTTCATACGCGCTGGAGATTTTCTGATATAATTTTCAGCAATTTTCAATGCAAATTCTTTTGCACTAGATTTTTTTCCTTCCAACTGTACAGCATTGGAAATGACCACTGAGTTAGTTATGGAAGATTGAATTAGTCTCATCAAAACTGGCCAGATCCATTTTTTACTTCTTAGGGAAGGTAAAACTTGGCTACAATACTGATCGTGGATATCGACGCCTCCCATGAATTTATTGTAGATTGAAAATGCGTTTGGTAATGGTATGTCAGTCTTAGCTTTTTTTCTTTAGAGTAACGCTTAACGCTTTTCAGTGGTCTTTCTCCTGCGGCTGTTGAAAGCATCGATACAATTTTGGAATCCATGATCGTAATGTAATTCATTCCGCTATTTGTATCATGCTTTATACTGAAAGTGCCCCTAGGGGATTTCACATTGATGGCGTTATCTACTTTTACCCTATCTTGTCTCACTGTGCCAGTCGCAACTAACCCAATCTTTTTGAGATGTACTATCAAATCTGGATTGCAAAAAAAATTGTCGAAGTAGACATGATACTCATGTAACTTTTTTAAAGTAGTTGAATGGAGTAGAACTTGTAACATTTTTAGTACAACTCGACTTCCCAAGGCGCATGAAGTCAAAGTACTATTTTTTTCATTTTTTCCGCAATAGATATCACATTCAAATAAAAAGCCATCAGCCCCGCACAAACCCCACATTTTTATTCCGAATCTGACTGGCTTGTTCCGAATAAATTGCTTTATATTCAAACGTCCGAAGAATTTAATCATCATTTCGTCTACCGCCAGTGCTGTTTCGAAAAAGCCAAAGGATTTAATATTTTTGCGGAACATTTCCAAAATAGCTCGAACTTGCCATGTTGCATCATTTGGATCTTGATCTTTAGCTTTAGAACATTTCAGGTTTGTTTTTATTTGTAAAAATCGATTACGAGGTATTGTTGATTTGACAATAGGACATTCAAGCAGACAACTTTTGGACCAATAATCTCTTTCTGATTTTCTTTTATTAAAAGTAGTCAAAATGACTATTCCTAAGAAAGCATTTAGCTCACGCAGTGTAATGTGCAGACCATTTTCGGCTGAGGCAGCGATAATATAATTTTTTATTTCATTGGAGAAAAACGATTCAAACAGTTCTGTAGGTGAACTGTGACGGATCCATTTCTTTTCAGCATCTGTCAGTAGGTACTGATTTTCAAGTGTGCGATTGTCAGACTTTTCCCCATGAACCCAGTTATATTGATGATCTTGTTCCAGTTTTTTCTGTGTGTTAGAATAATTTTCAAAAACTGTTCTATAAGACAGAATCTCATGATCATTTGGAGACAAATCAACTTCATCACAATCATCACTGTCTACATCTGATTCTACATCTGAATTCATTATACCTGGCAAAAGTACTACATCAATGCGAGTGTCACTCTCAAAAAGCTCACATACCTCATCTTGTACAATTTTAGACGTATCAGTTTCTATAGAACGTTTTCTTTTAGGTGGCATTCTACAATATTCAAAACTAATATGAAAATAAAATAAATGATTAAATAAATAAGAGTAAGAAGCACTCAACAATAAAATACAAGTCGACGCTCATACCAATGAAAAAAAACTTTGAATTCAAAAATTCGTTATCGAGGAAATGCCAAATAATACATGAAATATAATAAAATAACAAAGACAATGATGAAAGAAATTTGACAGTAAGCTTTCTTATGTACTAAATCGAAAACCATATTTCTAACGGGCACAATGCAGAGCTGCGAAAATCCCGTCCGCGACTAGCAGCAGAAGTAGTAACTGCAAGGTATGAGCGAAATGATAATTATACACGTACTGTTGCCACAGGAGAATCAAATTACACAAAACAACCTGGATAAAAACCATTGGTATACCAGTGTATGTAATTGCATAAAAATATTCTATATAATTATATGTATAACTGTTTAAAATTTTTTTAATTGTATTCAACTGCATATAAACGCACGTAATGAAAAATTATTTAAATAGGCATTTTTAGGAATTAGTCTGAATGTATATACAATAATATGGAATTGAATACAATGTATATCTTATAAAGTTTTATAAAATTACATGTAACTGCTTGTATATACATGTATAAAATCATGAATATTTATATGCCATCATATACAGGTCTATTGAGACTAAATTCATTTATACTTCCCTACAAATGTATAACGAAGTATATGTTAATTATATTCATTTGAATACAGAGTTACTTGATATAGTTACATTATTTGAATACAAATATTATATAATTTCTACACAACCAATCAGCTCGATTTTCAAAATAACGACTGCCATATTGAAACGGCCATTTTGAATGTTTAAAATCGGACCGCAGATTCGTGATCAGCGACCCCGAAAACTCACGAGTAACAACTTTCCAAACAATCCGACCAATTTAAAAAATATCGTCCGCCATATTGAATCGGCCATTTTGAATTTTGAAAACCTGACCACAGATTCGTGATCAGCGACCCCGAAAACCTCCGAATAACAACTTTCCAAACAATCCGACCAATTTAAAGAATATCGTCCGCCATATTGAATCGGCCATTTTGAATTTTTAAAATCTGACTTCAGATTCATGGTCGGCGACCTAAAAAATAGTTAGACACTCAATGGCATAAAAATAACAATTTTTGTTTACAAACTATACGCTTGGTAGTAACATTTACGGGAAAAAAATCCTTCCGCGGCCATTTTGGGTCCGCCATCTTGAAATTTTTAAACGTACGTGTCACCATTTTGAAGCTTAGATATTGCGGACGCGATATTTTCAGTTGAAACAGTGCTCTGGTTACTTAGTATGTGAAAGAAAAAATCATTTTTTAAACGAAATTGTCAAAAATGTCTATTTTTTTCCAAAAAAAATGGCCATAACTTTTTGCACATTCATTTTTTCACAATTTTATTAGCAGATTCTGAAAGAGCGAGTAAAAATACGTCAGAAATGAGTCTTAGAAACTTTTGTTCCGTCCTTAGTAGCAGTGAAAATTAACGTTGAAAAAGACCGAAAAAAAGTGTCTCGCTGGGCGTTAAAGGGTTAATAGGTCAAATGTTACAATCGATTTTAAACTATTACATTTATAAACAATCTAAAAAGAGCAGTTTCAAAATGAAAAGAATATGCAAGTGGTTTTCGATGACAGGCTCCTTTGGTGGTTTACACCGTCCAGAATTGTTGAGAATCCTGATGAAGTTTTCTCACGCCAGAATCCGTGAGCTGTTGCAGCACTTATATATTATTATGGCACTAATTCACTACTGCTCCACTTGCCGTCGTGGATGAGTATATATAGGCAAGGGAATTAATGACGTCAGTGGAGGACTTTTCCCGTTTGCGAAAAGAAAACAAAGGACAAGCGCGACGGAGGAAGGGTGGGAAACGCCGAGCCCCCCGCTAAATGTTAAAGGACAAAACAAGGAAAGAAAAACGAGTATAAAGGAATGTATAGATTCAATCAAGAACGGAAAATAAGCGCATTTTTTTTTAAACTTGTTTTGTTTTCATATAAATTTTAAATTTGCTGAAAATGTTTTTAAAACTGATTGAAACTTGTAATAAACGGTAAAGGAATGCATTGTCATCCAATTTTGGGCGATCATAAATGTTTCAAGTCTCTAGCTCATCGGTAAGTTAGTTTAAAATCGATTACAAGATTTGCACCGGACAAACAGACAGACAGACAAGAATGCGAGTTAATAAAAACGTGGTAAAAAGTGAGGTTAAATGACGTTTTTTCAGAATTTTCTCAGCTCAGCGCCATTTGAAAGAGCGACCTAAAAAACATTGGGAATGATAGATTACCAAAGCAAATATACATTTTTGGAAATCCAGTGAATAAATTTAACTTGAGAAATCAGTTCACTTGGGCCTTAATGGGTTAATAGAGGTAGTACAGTCGAGTAATTATTATTGCTTGGTTCTATGGCAATATCTGCTGAATCAAGTTTTAGGAAATATTACGTAATTAGTTATGCAGCATTTGCACAGTAACTTTTGTCAAATTTTATAAAACATTTTAGGTAAAATCTACTAACGACTTTTTTTAAATATGCTCACAGTGAAAATAACAGAGATCTGTTATTATTAAATAAATTAATTTTATTTATCAAAATTTAATTACAGATTATGTTCAGATCATTTCGACGACGCATGTTTTAGTGTAGTTGGAAGAAGCAAGATTTTATTGAAAGATAAAGTGCAAACTATATTCAAAACCGTTAAAGGAGTCGACAATTGCACATTTTTGAAGTAAAGTTTATTTATGTATTTGTTTATTGTTAAGATTTATTGTGAATATATTCAAAATAAATTAAAGTAAATAAATGACTGCATGGCAGTTTATAATATTGAATTCATTGGTGGGTTGGTTGATAACTGAATGTGTCATAAATTCACAAATACATTTAAATATGCAATAGTCAATGTGATACTTCATTTTTAGATTCCCTTTAAAAAGGCCGCACATCCTTCAGAAATGGAGAGATTCAATTAATGACGCAAATCTAGAGCCAACAAGTGACAGCTACCTTTGTAGCAAACATTGTAAAAGTAATTGTTTTCGGTATAACAATGCTGCGAAGCATCTAAGATTATAGGACGATGCTGTCCCTACAATTTTTAATACAGGTATGCAATATAATGTAACGATTTTTAATGGTTGACGGATAAAAACTAATTTTTTGGCATGCGTAATTAATTTTATGTAAATAATTATTATTTTATATGGATCGGTGTTTCGTCTCAGGTCTGCTCACAGACTCGTCAGTTGGGCTATGTGAGCAGACCCTGCCCAATACACGAAACTAATCGTAACTATATATATAATAAAATAAAGGATGCTACTCACGCACATCCCTACAGCGACGCGCAAAACCGGAACCGCCACCGATCCTTAGTGATCTTCTTCGCGACACAAACTAACTGATATTGATCAACCGAGTTGATATTTATACGATTGTCATGCAGGTTTGTAAACAAGCATAATAAATATAAACAAAACAATTGAAAGATTCCATCCCTATCTCTTATTTTTCTTTATATTCCTCTAAAATACCGCCATCTCTAAAGCATGGTGCCTCATAACAAAACACACCGTTACAACGTTATGAAGATACTGGATTTATTTTTTTTCAGATTCATGCATGTAATTTTTCTGTTTTTACAATTTGTATACATCTAAATGCTCTTTATTATGAGAAACATTACATATGCACTTAATTGTTAAACTGAAACATTTTCAATTCTTTCATTTCGTTGTATTTTTTTGATATATAAATGTATACAACGAAATTAAAGAATTTGAAAATTACAAATTAAAAGTTAAAGAAGTTAAAATTTTAATATGAGAAATTAAAGAGTTAAATTTAATGGTAGCAGGCAAAAAGTTAAAAATTAAAAGTTATAAAAGTTAAAAAAATAAAAAACTAGTTAACAATTAAAAGATAAAAATTAAAAGTTAAAAGTTAATAATTAAAAATTAAAAGTTAAAAGTTAATAATTACAAACTAAAAAATTAAAAGTTAACAATAAAAGTTAAAAGTTAATAATTACAAACTAAAAAGTTAAAAGTTAACAATCCAAAATGTAACTAAGTTAAAATCAATTAATTTTCAACTTTTAACTTAACTTTTAACTTAACTTTTATTGCTTTAATTTTCGACTGCCCAGCCCTGGTTTGGAGCAATTTTGTCACTAAGAAATATTAAAAAAAAGCATTGAAATTTTGAACTCAACTGTAGGAGGCAAATGTGAAATGACAGGTTCCCTAACCTGTCGCGGAATTCAACATTTCATTGCTTATTATTTAATGTTTTTAATATTTCTTAGCGACAAAATTGCACCAAACTTATTCACGTGGTTGTTATGAGTATGAAAAATATTTCATATAAAAAAATGAAAGAATTGAAAATGTTTCAGTTTACCAAGTACATATGTAATGTTTCCCATGTACTTTTTTCTAGAACCTTTATGTGCTTTAATACAATTAGTTTTCTGTTCCAATTAATTACATTTATTTTTTTTCTGTAAGCAGTTCTTTCTGAAATTCATTTGCTTTTTACTTCACATTTTTTATTTTATGAAATGTCGGACACAAACATAATTTTAATTTCTCGTTATTTTTTATATTTATTCAGAATCGGTAAGTCGCGAAAAGAGAGCGTTGCCAAGTGATGAGCATTTTCCAAGTAAGAAACTAAAAACAGGTATATGCACATGAATACAATAGTATATTCAGAGATTAGATATTGCTTGACAAGGATACACTCGTGTATTATGTGCTGCCCTCGTTTCGCTCGAGCCGCAAAATCACACTCATGCAATCGCCAACTTTCGATTCTTGTCTTGCACGATATTTTTCGTCTCAAGTGCATCTGTAATTAGTAGGACGAGAGGGTGGGCAGAGGGGGCGGGAACGGGGGGTTCGGGACGCAGCCCCCCCCCCCGATAAGATAGCTAGACGTTTCATAATGATTAAAAATATAACCTTCTTAAACAAATTTTATAAATTTTGACACGTGACTAATCGCTGCGATTTTTTGACGTATGGCGGCAATTGTTAAGGAAGCTTCGAGTATCGATGTTATCGAGATGCGCTTGCGCGTAGGTGGATTTCATTACGCCAGGAGGGTCGAAAGTATGAAAAAATTCTCCCTAGGGTCGAAAATGAAACAGATGTTGACTGATCATGCGCGGAATTTTCATTACCATTACTGATATGGAATCGTAGAATTTCGACCCGGAAAACAGTCACGTAATGGACCGTATTGCATGCACGTGAGACGAAAATAAAAATTACACTGAAAAATTTGTTAGAATATTCTGTCGAAAATTCATATAAAAATTGCTGGAGAAGATGAGCTTCTACAAGTAAATTGTACACATTTACATAAGTAAAATTCGCTGAAAAAAATTTATTTAATAACTTTGGTAAAAATTATAAAAGAGGTAGACAAAAGATGTGTTTTAAAAAATAAAGCTATAAAGTATATAAAATGGTTGTTATTATATGAGCTTATTTGCTAATAAAAATTAAATTTATTTGTGAAAATGTCTCTTAACCCTTAAAGAGACCCCCTATATAAAAATAACACAAAGAGCCACGTGGGATCGTGGGAGACCCCAATCCGAAGGTAATATAGCTGAAAGCGCGACTATAAACAATCATTTATATCTCGACAAGTTATGAACGGTCCATTCTGAAATTTTTACAGGATCTTCTGCGGACTTTAATACGCATTTTCAGTGTAAATTAGTAAAAAAAAAAACATACCCAAATATGATATAATCTAATTTGTTTATAAAAATTGTCAAACTTATGGATTAAAAAAGAAATTAACATTTTTTTTTTCGGTTTCTACATAAATTATAAATCAATAGGAAACTTTCATTCCTTGTAACATTTTTTGTACAATGAATACTTTTCGAGTTATGGGCATTTCAAAAAGGTACTTTTTTCTTTTCTTAAAAACTTTTTGAAAAATCATATCTCGAAAATATTGAATATCATATTCAAATAAAAAAACACGTATATTTTATTTTTTTGTCAAAAACAAAAAAAAAATATTGCATTGAAAAAAAAATTTGGATTGTAAATTTTACATGGAATGACCCATAAAGAAAAACTATATGCTTAACAGAAATAGAGTTGTTATTCTCAACAAAGATATCTCGTGTTAGCTGCAGAAATTTAAAAATCGTTCAACAAAGTTGTAGGGAATCTGTTTCCCGAAAAAATAAGCCTTCATTCATTACAATCCATTCATTTTTAAAAATTTTTATGAAGGTGATAAGCAGAAAATTTTGATTATTTAACAAAAGTTGTTTAACAAATTAATTCTGCATGTTTCGATTTTTTTAAAGAACAATGATGTTTGGCCTCGTTAACAATATCATTAATAATGTAATCTACATCGTGAGAGGTGTTATTAAATATTTTTCCTCTAGGTGTGATACCTAGCAGTAGAACCACCTTAACTTTTAACTTTTAATTTTTACTTTTAACTCAAGTTTTAAACGTTTTAACATCTAACTCGTAACTTTCAATGTTTCAATTTCGAACTTCCTTAACTTTTTCTTTTTCTTTTTTACTTTTAATACAACTTTTTATTTTAAGTTTTAACTTGTAATTTTTAACGTGTAACCTTCAAGTTTTCAATTTTTAACTTCCTTAACTTTTAATTTGTAACTTTTAACTTAACTTTTTAACGTCATAACTTTTAACTTTTGACTTTTAACTCCTAACTTTATAATTGTTAACTTTCATTTTTTCTATGAATTAATTTAACTCTTATTTCCATTAAGTAAATAACGTGTTAACTTTTAACATTACTTAGTTATTATTTTGTATAGTGTTAACTTTAACTTAACCAAGTTAAAAAAAGGTTAACTTACCCAACCCTGCTTCAAACTCATTCATCCAGAATAATGAGAAATATTCTTACAAAACGAAATTGCGAGACGATTCATTATCGATATCTAGAACTTGGAGCAAAGATTTTCTTTCTTTTTCCCTTGCCACTCACGTGCTCGAGAGCCCTTAATCTATTTCTGTTTTAATAAATTATGACTACAATAGAGTACATGTGTTAGATAAAATTCTGAATTAGCAACTATTATACATTTTTCGTAAGTTGTTCATGACCATCAACATTAATATCCATTACTTTTCATAAAATCTTCCGTAATCTATTAATGTACCAGTCCATCTTTTTAATATATAAGATATATTATTTAGATCTTTATAATTAACGAATAACTTAATTTCTATATATATTACATAAGGTGTGGTTGCAAAAGTGTAGCACAGTATAATAGAAATATGACACTTAACAAAAATATATATTTAATTTCATTCCATTAGTTTTACAAATATATATATGCATTTTTCGGTAATTTGGCTTGTTTTTCTTTCTCAGTTTACCCTCTTCTCAGCAACATGGTAGAAGAAACACCACTAGTAAACTCACTAGTAAAATCACTGAAGGACACAATCAGGGTTTTAAGGCAGCGAAATCATCACAATGTGCAAAAAATCAGATCATTAACCTTGCAAGTGAAAGATTTAAAAACTGCAGCTTCCAATAAACCTTAGAAGAAAACCGAAGATAATATATATAGTTCACAAACAGCGGACATTTGTGATTTACTGGAAAGATTTGAAACTAATGGGTCATAAACCACGTCAGAAATATCGCGATTTGCAAGGGGTCTTCGGATTTTTTCGAAACTCGGTATAATTATACCTCCATACGAAAGATAAATTATGCCCAAAGGATTTTTGAAATTTTTCAAAATTACGCGCACACACATTTTCAAACCATTGTAACTCTGGAAGGGGTAATTCGATTTTTATGAACGAAACATGATATTAAAGCTAAAAACATATAATTGCGAAATAAAACGAATAAATAAAAAAATTTTTCAATTTGGCCCAAAAAAAATGCAAAATAAATTTTTGAACCAATTTTTTTCAAACTTATACCCTTTTTATTTTTTTTAATATGTATGTGGTGATTACTTATGATTTCACCTTTAATTTAAAAAAAAAATATTGATGGAGATTTTCGTAGAACTCGAGATAACGGGTTTTGAATGAGCGGACGGGACGCGACCACGCCGTGCGCTTTATCACGTCCTCGCGTATCACGCCTTACCCGCATGCGGCTACTCCCGATATGCGTTGCGCGCTGCAGTACATCCTTTTTATTATTTTTTAATTTCACCTATAATTTAATAAAAAATAGATCTTGAGCTGATAAAATTTGTTTATCACTAGCTCGTTGTAAACTAGATCGTTTAGCTTCTCATTTTACGGTTCCTCCTATCTCGTCATATGGACTTTTACCGTGAGAAGTTGCGAAGAACTCCCAAGAGACTTTTTTACCCAAACATCGTTTGTGATAAACGAGATTAATAAAATTACTTTCTTCTGACGTGTGTTGTTTTTAATAAAGAGTTAATCTTCAAAAAACGAGAATTTAGAAAACAGTACATAAAATGAATATGTACTCTTATATACACGCAGAACCTACAGGTACGTAAATTCATATAAATGGGGTTTATGGCAATTAAAAAACTGAAGGAGGTTATGGTAATACACAAAATGCAAATAATATTCAATGTGGATGATGCATCAGTCATCCTCTTATCAATAAATCCGTGTGCCGTTTCACTTGCGAGAAACTTTCGGTCCTCGCGTATCACGCCTTACTTCCTTGCGGCTATTCACGCTACACTGAACACGTCTGAAAGTTTCTCGCAAATTGAATTTTTAGAATTTGCGGTAGAACAAAAATCAAAACGTAAATGAGTCCTCAATATTTTCTGTTTTTTTTTGCAGTTATGTAAGTAAATTGTTAGAAATATGACAAAAAATCATAAAATTCGAAAAAAACTAATTGGAACAATTAAAAAAAAAATAAATAAATAAAAATTAAAAAAAAAAATAAAAAATGATAAAATTAAATAAAAAAAAATGACTCTCATTTCGTTCAACTCCATGTGGGGAGAGTTGCAAAACGTTACCTTGTTGACAGCAAACGAACGTATAATTCAATTTATATAAAATTTAAATTATTACTTCGACCCAGACCATAGGTCTGACGAAGTATTGAATTTGGTCAGTTCCCGCCAAAAAATTACCCTATAGTTTTTCATCAAATGTCGACGTTTCAGGCCCTAAGGAACCCAAAGCAACAATACAAAAATTGGTGTCCATTAGGTTGTACGTCCGTCCGTCCGTCCGTCCGTGGGCAAAATTTTGTATATACGCGATATCTCGCGACGGGCAGGACGAATTTAAAAAGTACAAACGGATTTGGGTTTCTCTTGGCCAAACTTAGATCTGATTAGTTTTTGGTGACAATGCATACTAGATTATGGGGAGGTTTAACAAAAAAAAACGCTCAAAAAACACGTTTTTTTCCATTTTTTAACAAAAAATACAAATCGTACAAAAAAATGTTTCAAACAAAAAAATATAGAACATCGAATTCTCTACAAAAAAGATTAAATTCATTTCTTCGTAAAATCAACGATAATGCCGTAAAACGCAAATTAACATGAAATTAACATAAATTGTACATATACATATATACAATGCATATTTATGTATATTGTATACATTACATGAAAAACAGAGATACAGAGGAAGCAGGGGAGTCAGGCGGGTATCAGGGGGGGCTAACTTTAAAAATTTGATTAAATTTTATTTTAGTATAAAAATTTGATTAATTTTTGTTTTTTAAGCATCAGTGTGAACAAGACGTGCTCATTTATCAGTGCTTCGGCTGACCTGCGGTCGGGGTCAAAGTTTTGAAAATGCTCATTTTCAATTTTAATATAGGGTGAATATGCCAATGAATGGACGACTACCAATGAATGGACGATTTTCTACATATTTCTATTTCTTATGAATGTATGATGCACAACATGCAACAAAATACATATTTTTATGTTCTTTGAACATTCAAAACAATATTTACAGTACTATTGATCTTCCAGTGTTTATTATTTTGTAAAATCAAAGCAAAGTTTTAAAGCCATCCAAGACCGGTACTGAAAACGTCCCATTTGATTTAACCCGTCTATTCATTGGGGTTTAGCGGATTTTTTTACAAACGTATGAAGACGAGGTTAATAATTAAATAAAATCAAAGGTTGAACTACACGGTCATAAAGAGCAGAGACTAACGATTCTAATGCTGGCATCATAATTAAATTTTCATAACAGAATTCAAAAGTTACAATCGATCAAAGTGTGAAAAATGCTTAACCGTCCATTCATTGGCATATTCACCCTATTTAAGGAACAAGATATTGTTACAATATATGGATAGAAACTACTCGAACCTAACGATGCTAGAACTACCCTCTGCCGCCTTCTTTCCTGGCAGTGTTAAAATGGGAATATTACCGGAAGCATCAGCCTTTCTTCAGGGAACTGCAATACGAATTTAGCCAAAATTGTAGGCACCCGGGTCGAAGGCATCTAGTCATTATTATAATAATTATAAAGATTTGAAATTTTAACTTGGCGAGTTTTTTTCTTCTAAATAATGTAATTTTCTTGGGCTTCATCGGAGTACCGGACAATTCATGACACTGGAATGCCGCGGCGAGCCGCATCGCATCCGCTCACTAACCCTTTGAGGGGCACATTTTTCATTACACGGAAAGCAGCTGACATTTGTTACTAAGTGGTTTTTGGGGTCGCTGATTACGAAACTGTTATCAGATTTTCAAAATTCAAAATGGCGGATCAAATATGTCAGAAAAATTCATTCTCCAAAATTTTCAAAAATTTTTTTTTTAAAAAACTAACGTTTCAAAAATTCTGAAAAAAATATGTCTCATAAAATTATAAATGAAGAATGTGTGGAAAAAATTCCAGAGTCCCAGCTGTCTATGTTTCGGAGAAAACGATGTTTTTCTAAAAAATACGCGTTTTTTCACGTTAATTGTTTATAACGTACATGTTAAACAACGTAAGTAAATAAATTATTGCAATTTTTCACGAAACTTTAATAATTTATACTCCCAACAGTAAAAAAGTACAGATACATTCACATAAAATTAAAAAATATATATGAAATATTAAAAAAACTTGGATAGAAAAGATGGTACATATTTGTACCACCGCCCCTCAAAGGGTTAAAAACGTGATACCTCAGGGCCTCTAAATGCGATACACGACGACGTGATAATTTTTGATTTTTTTTTTTGAAACGATCAAATATATCTTTATTTGTACACACAAGGAATATATATGAGTAATTCCGCGATACTTTTAATATTTGGCATTTAAAAAAATTTTTTTTTTTAATTGCACCCACATGTAAAGTTTTTTTTCTCATTTCAGGTGATACGAAGAGCAAACATTTGATGGTGCCAACATTTTTTTAAAAACGCACATTTTGTAGGAGCAACTTTAAAATTTCGAACAAAATAATTTTATTATCCATTTTCAAAACTTTGTTGAATCTGTAATTCTTAATCGATTTTATCAGTTCGGGGACTTTTGCCTCTTGAAGATAAAAAATAATTATTTGTACATGTAAATCTAAAAATATGAAACATGGAGATATAGCGCCGTACAATTTGGTGGCTCGTTCAAAAATCACTTTTCGACATTTTTGATATATTACTATAATAATAAAGGCAGAAAAACAATATAACAATATACAAACTATTTATTACTGCCAAAATAATCAAAATAATATAATGCAGCAATTACCGAAAATAAAATTATTTTTTGTTCAGTCTTTTTTTTCAGACAGGTGCAAATAATATTGACTTGAGACTAGTGATACACGCTTAGAAATATACCAAACAAAAAACAGCAATAGGTTTTGGGGATTTTCAAACTATACAGAAAGTGTGCCAGTAAAAAATAACTATTTTCGGTACCAGCGGCGTAAGTAATATCATTTTTTAAAGCCTCGTATTTTTTTTTCCGGTGGAGTGGCACGGTAATGGAAAAAGAGTGGTTTGAACCGTTTTTATGTAAGGAAAACATTCACGCTTTACTTTTTTTGAAATCTCGAAACGCACTTTTTCCAAACGATGAAATGTAAAAAATGTTTTCTTTATGAAAATTTAGTTTCTTTTATTTTTGTTTTTATATTTCATTTCAGGAGGCAGGCACCTTCTTAAAAATGACATGGGTTGAAAGTACAATATCAAATGATAGTACAGAAAAATTTGTGCGGTCTTTCATAAACAAGCACATTTTATTTTTTGGTCGAAAGAAAAGAAATATAGGACAGTTTCCTGCACAAATCTTTAAATATGACGAATTTCAATTTTTTTCACGCAAAACTAATTATTCTCCATCCACCAAAACTATTGTATGATATTTTCCGACATTATTTCATATCAAAAAAAAATGTTTGTTCATCAATTGTATTACATTCGTCTCGTAAATATACAGTTTCCTAAATATTAAAAGTATCGCGGAATTACTCATATATATTCTCTAATTTATTTTGTTGTTTCTTGCGTTCGTTTCGAATTTATTCCAAGTCTAGTATTTCGAAATGGTCATCTGCAACTTTGAAATATCGCACTTGCAGCAAGCTCCGCCTTCTTTCCGTGCCTTCTCGCTGTTTCGTTCACAACGAGGGCATTAGGCCCGTCTGGGCCCGCCCACTTTCTTCCCACTCATCCAATCTAGGAAACAGTTCTCCCTCCTTCACTACAGGAAAGGGAAAACTCGAACTCGCAACCGAGTCGACGAGTTTGAAAAGAAGACAGTTACTGCTGAGTCGTTGTTTCGGACACAAATTATAGGTGAGAATTTACCTAAGAACATAAATGTAATGCTGTCGCGTCGCGTCGTCTCTTTCACACAATAATTATATAATTACAAGTTTCAATTGTGGAAAATAAATTGTTATTGAAAAAATAATTTTACAAAATAAATTCTGTATATAACGTGATTCGTTCTTTCCGCGCCATTATTTGTTTTCTCCTGTGCCTAACGTTATATATTGTGGATTTATACTTGCTTCAGAGTTTGGATCATACAAAGCAGGTTAGTAAATCGTTTCATTTTGTCAACAACAGCGAATACGAATTCGTTAAAATCAAAGTGATCTTCAAAGTTGTATACTTCATAATTTTGCGGTGCACCTACTCTTCATCACGTGATAGTTATTGAAATAGCATGATATTTTTACTTGAATATTACTTAAATTTGCAAAATTGACTGTCTTTGTTCTGGCCGCGCAATAATATAAAGGTATATTACAAAAAATTTTGACTTGTATACAAAAGGTGTTTTACAAAAAATGTTGATAAACCGGCGAATATGCAAAGTATATTCTTTACGAATTTTTCGAAAATTTTACTACTTTTGATGACGACTTCCATAAGTAATCAATTTTTCATTTATATCTTATATTATGAATATTATTTAATCTGAAATGGAAGTCATAAATATATTTAATTCTTAATGATATATTTTTTAATTTAATAATGGTAATTTTATTACTAATATACCCGATTTTATATATTTTGTACGTTCTTCTTCGCGCGTATGAAGTAACAATGGTTCTCCGTCGGCCGGCTGGACCGCCTGTTCCCGGCCGGCCGATAGCTTCAGCCTCATCCGCGCAATTGCTTCAGTTCGTTTACGTTTAAAGTTCTTCAAAATTAAGAAATATTTAATTAAATAATAACTTGTAAATATATATTAGTAACGTTTTAGGTCTCCACTTAGCTATGACCCCAAAATCAAAAGGAAAATATTATGTTAAATCGTTTTTTGCAAAACTTGATTCCATTTCTTCTCGACGCCGGATGTGTCAAAACGTTTTAAAAAATTATGGAAATACCACCAATTTAATTAATCATTTAATAAGAAAACATCCGCATGTTATGGATGGAAAACAAAATGCTAATCAAAAGACACTTGTATTGAATGAGGCGGGGTCGTTTAAAAAAGAAAATGAAGACAATAATCATGATTCTATAAGCACTTTGAATAAGAAAGAATCTTCCGATATAGATAAAGATATAACTTTATCCGGAAAACATTTACTGCCAGAGGTTCGAAATCGTGATCAATGCACTGACCAATCAAGCAACGGTTCCATTATTCAAGCATTTTCAAAAATAAAATCATTCTCAGGAGGTAAATTTTCAGCTATAAATATGTTTTCTTTTCATATTTCTCTTCATGTATTAATTCATTATATATATTATATATACCATAAACTGGGGCATTGAGTGACTGCGTGGTATTAAATTCAAAACTTTGTTGTTGATTATTTAAAAAAATTTTGCAGATGAAGGAAGTATGAATCGGAAAATAAGTGATGGAATTTTGTATATGATTGCCAAAGACCGTCAACCGTTTTCTATCGCATCGTAGAAGACGAAGGTTTCAGAAAACTTTTAATTCTAACCGTGCCCTTATTCAAAATCCCATCAAGAAAAACGATCACCTCTCGATTTGATGACAAATTTTCGATAATACAAAAAAAAGTCAAAGGGATATTATCAGATTTAGATTCCATTTCTTTAACATCAGATATATGGACCGATAAATACACGACAAGAAGTTTTTTGGGTGTCACCTCACATTATATTGATATTTTACACATGGAGATTAGATCTATAGATCTCGGAATGAAAGAGCTAGATGACCGACATACCTCCGTATATTTATATGACATTTTGACAGAAGTTTGCGAAGAATGGGGCATTAAGAAATCAGCAGTTTGTGCAGTTGCAACAGACAGCGCTTCGAACATAAAAAAAGCTATTGCTGATGCTTTTAGACCTACTAAACCACGTCCCGTGTTTTGCACATCTATTGAATCTTATGGTTGTTGATGCTATCAAATCTGTACCTGCGTTGACAGATTTGATTAAAAAAGTTAAAGAAGTTGTAACATTTTTTAAAAAAAGTGTTATACCGTCCGATGCGCTTAAAAAAGTTCAAGAACAAGAAGGGAAACAACCTGCTGAAATTCTTAAATTAAAACAAGAATGTCCAATACGATGGAACTCATCTTATTATATGTTGGAAAGGTATTTGAAATTGGCAAGTAGTGTCAGCATGGTGTTACTGACTCATGCAAGAGTTTTAAAATCAAAAGTACCAGATATGGCATCATATTCTGAAACAACAGTACTCGAAGACGTTATTCAAATATTATGTCCAATTGAAAATGTTACAGTACAATTGTCTGGACAAAATTATGTAACTTGCAGTAATGTTATCCCTATCATAAATTGTTTATCAAAAACGATACAAAAATTGGCACCTCTTACGGAAATTGGGAAATGTTTAAAGCAGGGCATATTATATGAAATTGAATCAAGATTTTATTCGCACAAAAATCATATCGAGAAACAATATTTTCTGTCAATTGCTACGCTATTGGATCCCATGTATAAAAAGCTTCACTTTCAAGATGTTGTAGCTATTTCAACCACACAATCAAATGTTTGCGAACTTTTACAAAAATTGCCAAAACAGGCCAATCCTGAGAATCCATCATTTGATGCTAAGCTGTACGTAAAAGAAAATAAGAAAGAGACATTGTGGAATATTCATGATGAGTTAGTAGCTGATTCATCAAATATAGATGAGCCTGGTGGCGTACCGGTCGAATTGCGACAATTTTTAAATTCCTCTGTATGTAATCGTAATCAATGCCCTTTGAAAGTTTGGAATCAACTCAAAGACATTTATCCAAACTTGTTCAAAATTGCTCTGCGTTTCTTAGTAGTAATGGGTACTTCAGTTGCTTGTGAACGGTTATTCAGTAAAGCTGGTAACATATTAAACGACAAGCGATCTGCTGTGAATGGAAAAAGAGCATCATCATTAATTTTTATGGGCTCATTAAATGACAAATTTTGGAGTGACGCGACATAAAAAATGAAAAAATGTTATTCTTATTTAAATATAATGATAGTTTCTTTTAGTAAAATTGTACACGACAGATATGATTAAACAAACAGAAGTAAGTGGTAAATATATGTACAAGTTTGTTGATGCATCGTTATATTGATGTATGGTTAATGATGCTGAAGCTAGCAGCAGATTCCCAGCAGCGGATTCAAGAAAGCTGTGAAAATGGATAATTTCTTATTAAAAATTACTTGCATTTAAACATTTTTAGACAAATTTTATACAAATAATCTGTTTTTGGCAATTTTAATGGCTGAAAACCATAGTTTTTTTCGAATCTGCTGCTGCGAATCTGCTGCTAGCTTCAGCGTCATGTATGGTTATATGTCTTAAATTAATTGCACTTGTCCATGAAAATTATTGTTTTTAATCACCTAACAATCGACGTCTTTTTTGGCTGTGCATATTACTTTGAACTTTAATTCATGTGTGTAATGCTCTGCCAACAATAAATTAAACCTCTACGTCACAGTAGCTTATGAAATGGGTTTGTTATAAAGTTTATTTTATTAATATTTTACATTTTTAAAGTTATTTTATGATAAAATTATTATTCGTAATAAAATGTTCTGTTTACTGAAGGAATGCATTTAAATCCTTGAAGTAAATTGTAATAAAATGTTGAGGATGATTTTAATTTAAAAAATGTTAATTTAAAAATGTGAGATTTTACGTATATTACAACAGTGGCGTTAAAATTAAATAGTATAATGCCAATAAAGTTTTCCAGCATTTTTGTTTCAAATAAATACTTTTATTTTACGGTTTCTCAGTTATTGGTCACTTTATGCGAAGGAAGTTTTCAGCATTGTTGTTTCAACTAAATGTTTTTAATTGTACAATTTCTAAGTTGCTGATCAATTTGTGCAAAGAAAGACTTCCTGCATTTTTGTTTTTAATAAACATTTTTTTCTACTATTTCTCAGTCGAAAGATTTAATATCTGAAAATGTCCTTACGTAATGCTGTAATTTAACATTTTAGTCCCTAATAATGAATTGTTTGACTGATATTTTCCTATGAAATAAGTTTTTAAATATTTTTGTTAGGAACTGTTATAAGTACATTTTCTTCAACATTGATTTACTGTAAGGTATTATAGTAATCACATTTTTAAGCCCTTCGTATGTCACCTTAACTTATAAATTTCTGTAATCAGAAATGCATTACAATGTGTAGTGTTTAAATTCATTCTTTCATTTTTAAATTCGCTATTTGACTTTGATAATTGGGATAATACAGTTTTTCTACAAAATTTTTTCAAAATATTTTCTAATGAAATTTCGCAAATAATTTTTTGTAATAGATTTTGACAACTTGTATATTTTTTATCTAAAGTCTTCCTTCGACATATGTTTTACCATATATGCAAGATCTTAGATTCAAAATTTAGTTGCGAGAAGACTTTTAAGACCGACAGGCAATTTCAGATCCGAAACCTTCTTTCGTAGAGAATTGTACCAGCGATACAAGATTTAAGGTCTAAAACTTTGTTTACAACAAAATTTTAACACCGATAACATATTTTGGTTCTAAAACCTTCTTTCGACAAGACTTCTACCACCAATAACAGATTTAAGATCTAATACCTTCTTTCAACATGTCTTTTACAATCAATAGAGTTTCACATCCAAACCTTCCTTCGATTAAATACTGACAACTTCTACAAGATTTTAGTGTAATAGATTTATTGTTACGTCCGTGGATATGACCGACGAATTTTAGGGTGTGTTCGGTAAACGGTGCCGTAAGAAGAGATTCGGAAAAGAAGAAGGGGGCAGTGTGGTTTTTGACTTCCGAATTAAAAGGTGTAGAGAGGATTACCTATTGTTCTAAAGTGGACATCTGTTCTAATTTTACCATCGACGCAACCACAATTTTTCGTGGTGGATTTTATATACAAGGCGATTTTCTACGTTAGACCTTTTCTTCACCCGAAGGAAGGTCACTCGGTGAGTGACGACCTTTTAATATTCAAAAGAAAATCTTTATTTTCTTGACGGGGCAGCTTCTCTGTCACTAAAATTCACATAAATTACAGTGGACCCATCCTGAGTGACATCACGAGGAAGCTGCCATCGGTTCCACGCACCTTCGGACCCAATCAGCGGAATCGTCTCGACATGCGTTCCGGACTACATCAACACATGTCGTTTTTTCTATACTTTCGTGAGTGTTTATTAAAATAAAAAAAAGGGGATTGATATTTCGATGCCATGCATCCAACGCGTGTGCGAGTTACGATTTGCCTCATTATTAACTTTGACCTATTAAAATTTTTGTGCGCGATAGTGGCCTTTACGTTATATCGACTCTTTCGTTTTTACTATTAGACCATTTTTTATTGTGTGTCGAATTTATTACGATCATCGGTTAGTATTCTTTTGAAACGGAAGTGAAATAAACCTTGTAACAATAAATCTATTTCAATTGGTGACCAACGAGTGGGCACAGGTTTTAAAGATAGTAACCTGTTAGAAACCTATCATATATTATCCAAGGCAATTTAAAAAAAAAAAAAAATTACATTAATAATAACAGTAATTTCGAAAGTAGTGAAATTTTGGAAAACATTTGGTTGATATAAATAACTGGCTTATAATTTTGGACTTAACGGAAATTGTTTATCTTGTATTTAATTCATAATTTTGTTTCAGTATTGTGAAATTTAAAGCTATAACTCAACGAAGACGTTGTTATTGTTTTGAATTTTATTTGAACAGCGATTGTGTTATGAATCGATTTGGAGATCATTGTTTATTTGAAAGTACGATTTTCGATGTTTATCGCAGATAAATGATAGAAAATTTGTTATTTTGATATTTTGTTATATGTTTACTTTAAATTACTCATTTATTACAGCCGAAGATTTTGATTCAATTTGAAAACGGTAGAGCATGAGTATAGAATATTCATTTGCGAAGATTCTTCCTTTTGATTCTTTGGGAAGATTAATATCAAAATTGAAATTCTTATGCGTCAATCGCCGAATCTATTTAGGTTTTCAATTTGAATTATTTAAATCTGGGAATTAAAAATTTATTTAATTTAGTAACAAGCTTACGAAATTACTCCTCGGGGTGGCAATAGTTTGGATTTGGCGTGTGATGATATTTTCAGGATAAGTGGAATCTACGCGTGGAATCTGGATAGGTTGGAAATCCTTGAGACGTAAAATTTTCTTTTAAATATAAAAATTTCATTATACGTTATATTTATACAGATTAAAATTATAAACACATATTTGCGATAACCGTCGGTATCGTATTTGTAAATATAGGTAGCTTTATGACAGTGAGCAAATAGGCCGAGTCAAGCAATTTCAAATTTGAATAAACATTGGACTAAATATTTAACTAATAAAATATTTCCGAGAATCGATTTTACCTTTCATTACAATTTAGGATTCTTTTACAATACTGTTTGATTTATGCTGAAGTTGAACGTAAAATTTTGATAACTGGCATTTGATAAATTCCATTGAACGTGATTATTACAATTCCCTCAATCGAATGTTTAGTTAGATTTCTCTGTGCAATTTCAAAAATATCGCGAACAATTTTTGGACTCTTTGAACGAAGTGTTTGGTAGAGATCTTATTCTTATCACATCATTTTAGTGTCATTTATAAAGGTTTATTAGTTTGTCGGAAGTACGGTTTGAAACTCAAACAGTTTGACGAAAGTATGACGATTTCTTGAAATATAGGTGATATATTTATTCCGCCAGTACTGTGCCACGATTGTATGTTCTTCCATTAATAGCATAGATCATTATTTAGGCAGTTTGAAAAATCGATAAAAAGTTCGAAATGGCAAATGACGACATATGCCCCGACAATGTGACACGTTCACCGCCCAGTCGCGCATTCAGTTTAGATTGTTAAATGGAAATTTTAAGGTCAGAAGTTTTAACTTTACGGAGGGAGGTGGATTATCTTAGGCACATTATACTAAATAATCGGTCTCAAAGTCAACAAACTGCAGGAGCGGGTTTTATGCGGGCATTGCGTATTGCGTTGGGCGAAGACATGGACGATGTCACTGCTGTGTATGTCGACGACATTATGTGCGCGACGGCTTCTTTTTCGGAGCATATACAAGTTTTACGTAAATTGCTCTCCAAGTTGAGTAACGCCGGATTTACTTTAAAATTTGACAAATCGGTATTTTGTCGTTCTGAAATATCTTTTTTGGGTATGATTGTAACACCCGATGGAGTGAAACCGGATCCTGAAAGAATTAAAAGTATAGTCAACATTCCAGAGCCGCGTACGCGAACAGAATTACAGAGGTTTGTGGGACTATGTAACTACTACCGAAGGTTTAGCATTAATCATTCTATATATTTGGAACCCTTGCGGGATTTGCTAAAAACTAACCAAGTTTTTAAATGGTGTGAGAAACACAGCTTCGCATTACAGAAGATTAAAGATAACTTTAGTAATTTTGTAGCTTTGAATCATTTTCGTTCTGACTTGGAATCGTTCGTACAAACCGATGGAAGCATATTGGGAATCAGTGGAATCCTTTATCAAAAAACATCAGATGGGGAGCCGAGTATCATTTCTATTGTGAGTCGACTACTAACTAAATACGAAAGCAATTATACAATAACGGAACTGGAATTATTAGCCGTAGTTTTCGCAATCCGTAAGTTTCACATTGTTTTATATGGGAGGCGATTTACAGTAGTAAGCGATCATCAATCATTGACCTTCATGCTGAAGACTCCATTCTTGAGCTCGCGTCTAGTACGATGGTTACTCTTTATGCAGCAATATTCCTATAAGGTCGTGCATTGCAAAGGGACAGACAATGTTATTGCGGATTATTTTAGTAGATTAGGGCAAGTCGATCGGTTTAAGAGACGAGGGAATTTTGATATTCCTAATATGGAAAATGATATTGGAGATAAAGAAGTTGTTGTATTTGATATATCCGCCATTGCGAAGAAAACCCCTGTTAAAGAATTATTGCTTCGCATTGAAAATGCTCAAGTTAATCAAATAGATATAAAGGATATTAGATCGCGGTTAGAACGAGGCGGAAGTCCGGATTCGTATTTGTTGCATGAACGTATACTTTTTCATAAAACTAAAACATCTACCGAATGGAAGCTCGTTGTACCATTTTATTTGACGGATAGATTAATTTCATTGACGCATGAGGACGGGCATGGGGGCGTGTATAAAGTTATCTGCGCTCTGAAGCGGCATTATTACTGGCGCGGATTGGCTCGGGATGTTAAGAAATTTGTTCGAACATGTGATATTTGCCAACGCACAAAATATCTAAACAAGTCAATGGTGGGTGCTTATCAGGGAATTGTACCAAATACGCCAAATGAATTGGTATGTGCAGACTTTTACGGGCCCTTACCGGTTTCTAGAGGCGGCGTTAGACACATTTTAGTCGTCATCGATGCGTTTTCTAAATTGGTGACACTTTATGCGGTAAAACGGGCGACAGCGTTAATCAGTGTTAGGAAATTGTTAGGAGATTATATCGTCCGTATTGGGAAGATGTCAGCGGTATTGACAGATCATGGCCCATAATTTACCTCTGATCTGTGGGTAAACTCATTCAAAGAGAATGACATTAAAGTTCGGTACTCATCCGTTCGGCACCCTCAGTCAGACCCCGCTGAAAGAGTTATGCGGGAACTTAGTCGTATTTTTAGGGTATATTGTAGGGACCAACATACTAAGTGGGCTTACTATTTAACTAAAGTTGAGAAGTGGCTAAATGGTCAGACTCATGTCACCACCGGATATGCTCCCTACGAACTCCATTACGACACCATTGATCACGAAAATGTCAGACGCATTCTCCGTTTTCCCACTGATCCGGCGACTCCACACGAAAATAAGATCCAGATGGCTAGAGAACGATTATTGTTGGCCGCGCAAAGACGACAAGAAAGCCAAAAAAATGTTTCGCGGATACAGCTGAATGTCGGAGACGAGGTATTGGTGAAAAGCCTAAGACAATCTAGTGCTGATGATAAACGAATTTCCAAATTTTTACCTATCTATGAGGGCCCTCATCTTATTATCGATCTTGTAGGGAAAAACGCCTTTAAACTTGCAAATTCGAATAATCGCGAGGAAATGTGGGGAACATACAATCGTTATAATCTCAGGAAATATTATCGTCGCATGACTATGAATTGATTGGCTCCGTCGGCCACTGTCATATTGATAATGCTTAGGATGAGGTAATTAAAGTCAATTACGTTCAGTCCATGATAAATTACGGATTTCATCCGAATTGTTTTCGATTAAACATTTGCTGTGAGAACGATGATGTTTGGTCGTGCGGTTACAGGCGGGTCAAATCAAGACTGTTTTTTGAGAAAAAGAAAGAGAGTTATCTTAATCAGTGCTCACTGGTCGGTATGTTATTGTGCTTAAGCAATGTTATGGTTCAGCAATCGATTCGATATTTGTTTCAAACATGGCTGCAACATAGACTCTTGTGGCTATAGAGACTGTAATTTTGGTGCGGGACCAATGTATTTGCGTAAAACCGGAATGCGGCAGAATGAGGTCAAGACAACCTCAACCGTTTGTTATATAAGATTTCCGTTTATCAGTTGTCTTGAGGGGGGGATATTGTAATGGGCTATTGAGCTGAGAGAGAGAGAGAGAGAGAGAGAGAGGGAGAGGGAGAGGGAGAGGAGAGAGAGAGAGAGAGAGAGAGAGAGAGAGAGAGAGAGAGAGAGAGAGAGAGAGAGAGAGAGGAAGAGAGGGGGAGGGAGAGAGAGAGAGAGAGAGGGGGAGGGAGAGAGAGAGAAAGAGAGGGGGAGGGAGAGAGAGAGAGAGAGAGAGAGAGAGAGAGAGAGAGAGAGAGAGAGAGAGAGAGAGAGAGAGAGAGAGAGAGGGGGAGGGAGAGAGAGAGAGAGAGAGAGGGGAGAGAGGAGAGAGAGAGAGAGAGAGAGAGAGAGAGAGAGAGAGAGAGAGAGAGAGAGAGAGAGAGAGAGAGAGAGAGAGAGAGAGAGAGAGAGAGAGAGAGAGAGAGAGAGAGAGAGAGAGAGAGAGAGAGAGAAGCAGGATTGGTGATAAATAGGGATGGAAACTAAGGTAAGTCGGCATGGCCGAAAAGTACTAGGATTTTTTTGGTTGTTAATGAAATCTCAGATTAACAATTCGGACCGGAAGTGGCGAGAGAGAAACGGGAGGCACGTGAGATTTTTTTTTGGTTGTCAGTTGGATTATTGAGGTGACGGAGTAGTGTACCGGAAGTGGCGAAAATCAACGGAAAATAAAAAAAAAAAAAAAAAGGGTTTGTTTTAAAGTAATGTTTAGACCGGAAACCATACGGATTGGGATAAGCACCTCCACGAGTTTAGGCATGCCGTAAACACGGCTACTCAATCCACTACCAAAGTTTCTCCAGCATTCTTAAATTTTGGACGACACCCACGTCCAGTTAAAAGCTTGCGCCGAGCAGTAGAAGGGGTCGCGCTGAAATTGCAGTTAGACCCCGAGGTTTGAATAGATAGGGTGAAGAGACTGGATGAGTTGCGAGACTTGGTGAGTAGAAACATAGATAGCGAGCGAGCAAGACAGGAAAGAGCGTATAATCGGGGTAAAAGGGTAGCGACATTCCAATTAGGCGATCAAGTTATGCGACGCACTCATTTCCTTTCGAATGCAGCCCAAAGGTTCTCGGCTAAGCTGGCCCCCAAATATGAGGGACCATTTCGTATAGCCGCGGCCCTATCTCCTACTGTGTACCGTCTGGAGATGAGAGATAGACGCATTAAAAACAAGGTTCACGTTTCGGATTTAAAGCGGTATATCCCTCCGCGAAGTAACCCTGTTGTTCCGGTGCGGGGAAAGTAGCGAGAAAGCGCCGTATGAGGGAGAAGTCTGAAAAGAAATGAAGTGGGGCAAGAATGAATGTGATTCACGTGCTGTCCAGAACCTGTGTCGTCTGTGTCGTCCATTATAAAGAAATAATGAATGCATGCGTAGTAAAGAATTTTGTTATAGATGGATCTGACGATACTGAATAATTCTTGGGCTGACGAATCGGAGGAAGAATGGGTTAGGGAAATGCAGAGAGTGGCTCTGGAAAACCCTGAAGTCGCAGCCCAACAGAGCGAGGCTGCCGTACAAGAGTTGACGACGATTTTGGAAGAAATAGCCCGAAGTGAGCCCGAGGGAGAGGTGGCGGAGGCGGTGTATACCAAACCGGAGATTCCGCCGGAGTTGGAGGCAGAACTAGCGCAGCAAAGGAGAGCGGAAGATATGGACACGCGACCCGATGATGTGGTCACGGGAAGGCCCATCACCAGGGGAATAGGCCCGGCGGATTTGCCACTGGAGGAGTTATGGAGGGAGGAGGTGGATCCGGACTCGCCGCCTCGTCGTCGGCCGCGCCGTAGGTCGCGGTATAACCCCCGCCGACATTGGACGGCGGATGATTATGTGGCGGGTCCCGCTCTCCCTTTATCCCCCCCGGAGACTCCCCGGGGACAAACCCCTACCGGACCTCGGATTAGGTCCGTTGTAGTGTTGCCTCCTACTCCGGCGGTCCCGCCAACGGTCCCACCCAGTACAGCACTCCGAGTGCCATCATCGGCCAGGGTATCTCCCAGAAGGGAAAACGCGCCGAAACGAGAGGGGGCCATGTTCGGGGGCCTTTGCCCCATCCGCTTTGACCCGCGGGTGGATCCCCCTAAGTACGTCTGCTTCAACTGTTGGCAGGGGGGGCATGTTCGGCGGGATTGTCCCCGGCCCCAGAAGGCAAGATATTGCCATAACTGTGGTCGACGGGGCGAAGATCTCCGTTCTTGCCCCCGCTGCGCCGCCCCGCACCTTGCGTTCCTTAGGGAATTAAGTGCGAGGGCGACACCAGTGGAAGCCGCGGTACCGAGGGATCCATCAGGGGATCGGGATCGAGAACCCCGCGGAAGTCGACAAAGTCGACAGGCTGGACCAGGCGGGCTCGATGATGGTACTCGGAATGAGAGTAGTCGAGAGAGATCCCCTCAACCTCTACGGGACAACAGCCGGTTACGGGAGACCCTCGAGCTGTTGGACCGGATTCGGCATTTGCCCGCAGACACCCAGTCACTAATTGTTCGGTCTGTGTTCGGGGGTACCCCCCCCCCCCGACCACTCACCGAACTGGGAGAGGGGTCCGGATAAATGTCGAATTGGGAGGAAGGGGGGAGGAAGATTAGCGAGACATTGGGGAGAGAGATTAGCGAGACAGTGGGGAGAGAGATTAGCGAGAGGGGTAGCGAAAAGGAGGATGTGGCGAGCGACGAGAAAGAAGAGAGAAAATAGCAGAGGACTGGGAGGTGAGTCATTAATATGAATAATAAACGAAATATCCAAGGGATATTCCGGTTTAGGGGAGGGGATTGTGACAAAGTCACGATATTAATTAACGAAATTAAATTGCGAGAATATTAATTATATTTGAGCGAAAACAATTTGCGTCGCAATAACTGCAAGTTCTCTCTCGGCAGTGGGAGCGAGAGGCATGCGAGTTGCGCCGGCCGGGTAGTAGTAAGAGAAGGATGCTCGATTTCTCCCGTCGATCGCCGGTTTGTTGTGTCGGCGACGGCGTCTCCCATCGTGCGACGGAGAGGCGACGATCGGCTAGCTGACCACGCGTGTGTGTATGTATACAGGCGCTACACACACTAGCACGTTATATTACGCACCCATTTAATATTGAAAATTTAAAGTAAAGTAGCGAGAGAGGTGGAAAATCGTCATCGGTCAGTACCACGTACAGTCAGTAGGGACGTGGGTCGCGAAGAAGATAGCGAGGAAGTTTGGGGAGGTAGTGAGAGAGGCTAAACAGGGAATTTCTACTTCCGGCAACGTGGGCGGAGGAGAATAATTATACCAGTCCGGCGGAAACCGCATTTTTGGGTCGCGTCCCATAATAAAAATTTTTGTGCAGTTTATTTGTATGTACCTGTATTTTTTTAGGAGAAATTAAATAAAGAAAAATTCAACGTTTACAATTTATATTAAACTGATATCATCTGGTTGAAGCATTCCGAGTGGGTGTGAAGCATGCGAGAAAAGGCCTCGCCGCCCGCCGGTACCAGAGACAGAGCGCGCTGATTCGCTCCCGCGGTACCGCGTGACTACCGTGGCTTTCACCGCGGCGTCTCTTCCCCTTTTCCACCGATTCCCCTTACGCCTTCTGGAACCTTCTAGAGACTTCCAGAAGTGGTAGCGGTAAACATCCATTGTCTCGATATACCTCTATCAAAACAACAGATGCCTTTGTTTATTCCGTAACCATCATAACAAAGCGACGAGAACCTTTCTAATCGGGCTCTTTATGTTCAATTATTAACGAGAATTTCAAAACAATAAACGATATAATATTATCCGCGATGTAAAATATAATCTGTTTTCGAAATTATCAAAATATCAGAACATTCTAACGAAATTAATATTCTAAAATGATGTGAAAAAAGCCCAAGTATGCGTACTAAGTTTTATAATTACTCAAACCCGCTACTACACGATACCCAAAAATATCAAACAATGCAAAAGAAAGAATGTAAACGATAAAATTTTCTTTTCAGTTTCAGATGAAAACCAAGACGAATGTATACGATGCAGGATGTAATCTCCTCCCCTTTTTCCTAAACTTTTTGTTAAGTGATTACTGGCCCCATCCTTTAGGCCGAGATCGACTAACTATGCACTTGCTCAAACTAAAAACTATCTAATCAACTAACCTTAATCACTAGCTACGCAGTATCTTCTTTCAATACATTGGCGCCTGTGCTAGTTTACTAAAGCTGCGCAGTATCTTCTTTCAATACATTGGCGCCTATGCTATTTAACGCAATGCAAGGCGATTCCAAAAATTAGCGCCACTACAGCAGTCCCCCCTATAAAAATCACCATTGCCCGGATTAAGCCTCCCGGCAAGACAAAGTCTGTAATTATTTAAAGAGGTAGTTTATTCCCGGGAGCCAAAACTACTTTCAAAAACTAGCGCCACGATCGGCTGTCCCCCCTATTATGGTGTAGTATCAGCTCCACAGTTTGGAGCCACATCCTCAAAATTAGCGCCATCACGACAGTCCCCCCATTTACCCAACGGATATGACCCCCGCGACTACAGTACTATAAAAATATTAGCGCCTCTATCGGCAGTCCCCCCTATTATTAGCACTGCAGCATCCCAACGAGTTGGTTCTCGCTCTTAACTGCGGCTGTAACGTGTTGCCACGTTACATACCCTCCCCCCTGGACTGTTGCCGGCGAGGCCTTTTCTCGCATGCTTCACACCCACTCGGAATGCTTCAACCAGATGATATCAGTTTAGAACTCAGAATACTCACGGTTAAACAAAGTCGCAAATTAGTACAGGGGTATAAGGAAACAGTTTTTAGTACTCACCATACGGCATCCACTCTCACGCTGAGAAGTCATTCGAGAACCACATTGAAACCGTAGCCGGGGTACTATTGTCCTTGGCTCTATCCTTTATGGAGCAACTGTTGTACGTTGTAAAAACTAAGAATTCAGATAGACATATTTAACAATAATATGCCACACGTTCTCTCTCCCCGGCTATAGCCAATCCTATTTATTTAGTGAATACAACTGATAATTTGTTACAAAGAGAAAAAAAAAACACCAAGAGCCAACAATAGCCATACGGCCCCTCTTGCCTCCAGGCCACAGCACACCTCGGACACTGCGCCAACGTGACATTCCAGAGACCACAACGGCGGCACACAATTCGCCTTGGTGCCGGACAGCGGGAGAACAAATGCTTGCTAGCCCCGCAGTTCCAACACCCCTGAAAACTGGGTAAGACCTCGACTGGGTCGCAATGCCCCTTTAGTTGGTATAAGCCGACGTAATCCGCATCTTCCGCTGTATTCTTCCCACAGGGTCGTGTGGAACGCCGAGCGCCCGAAGCGGTTCTGGGGGCTGGTGTCGAAGGTCCGGAATCTCCGCAACCGCGAGGTAACGGCGGTTGTCCTGTCTGTGCGGCGGCGTCGACCAGGTTGATCCCCGTTGTCTGGGTCATCTCGTTTCGGGCGGGCGGGAACTCCCGAATGAAGACGTTTCCGGCTCCCGCGTCCGGTGTAGCTAGTCGGGGCACCTTGCCGAAACACCCCGGAGACCATCCCCAGCACTGCCGACGCCTCATCTCCTCGCGTCCCCGATAATACGTCCGGTATAAGGCGAGTAGGAAATCGGGCTCCTCTTCCTGCAACTGCCGCAACTGGTCTGGGTAGGGTTCCAGCGGGGCCCGAATGTATGCCTCGGGATCCGCCCACTTGTCGTCGTCGGTCGTCGATGCCTGCGAATCTTCTTCCGCTTCCCCGGAACTATCGTCGGAGAGTACGACGACGATTGGTTGGTCACCCGGGATGGTTTCCGCCGTATTCAATGGTGACGCCTATCCTTCGGTCGGAAGTTCCTGTGAGGACGAAGGAAGTGATGAATCCTGCGGCACCCATTCCCACTCTGGTTCGCTGAAAGGATTGGTGGGATTGCAGCGGGCCATGTTGGGATCTCTCTGGGTGGAGGAACGTTAGCCTTCTCGTGTCGTTAAATGCGCGGTACTATTGCGGACGGTAGCCTGTGAGGAGTGAGAATGAGAGACATGAATATTAGATAATACAGGAGAAGACGTGAAATGAGGTTTAAACTTTTCGACATGAATCTTTGAAACCTTTCGACTGACGTCATCGGTAATTTCATAAACCCGGGGAGACAATATTTTCGTAATGATATAGGGACCCCGGTACTTCGTAGCAAGCTTCTAGGCGATATTTTTCTCGGCAGATGACAAGACGACTTGACGTGCTAGGACCCGATCCCGCCGTCTCCGATTGTAGTAGCGCGACTGACGTGCGTGAGCTCTCGCTAGGTTTTCCACTACTAATCCTTTCAGTTCCACGATTTTTGCGACTCTCTCCGCCCACCCGGTCTCGCACGGAGGTGAAAGGGGAATTTCGGCCTCTAAACGGCGCTTATACGAATTTACCGTCAAAAGGTCGCGTCCAAAATTAAAAAACGCCGGCGAAAAACCCGTGGACGTGTGCATCGCGGTATTGTAGGCGAAACGGAACTCCGGGAGATGACGATCCCAGTCCCAATGGTCTGGGCCCAAATAGGATACTATCATGGTCTTAATTACCCTGTTTACCCGCTCTACGGGATTGGCCTGAGGGTGATAGGGGGGAGTAGTGGAATCATAGGGTTTATAAATTCCGTCCCGTTGTCCGTTAGTAACATTTGAGGCGCTCCCCAGCGACACAAAACCAGATCCTCGAATGCATCTCGAATTTTCTTTCCGTTAGCCTGACGTAATGGGGTCAACTCCACCCATTTGGTGAACAAATCCTGCATGACCAATATATACGAGAACCCACACTTACTACGCGGCAATGGCCCGACGATGTCGGCAGCGACCACGGCCCATGGTTCCTCGACTTTTCGAGTCCCCATTAGTCCCACTGGCGGGGCCTGCTCGACCTTATTAAGTTGGCACACTTGACATTGACGGCAGTAATTTGCGATATCGCGGTACATTCCCGGCCAAAAATAATCGGTAAGAACGCGTCGGTGGGTTTTGTCTATCCCTAAATGTCCGGCGCGAGGATCGTCGTGTAGTTCCCTCAAGACACGCAGACGATCGCTAGTGGGAAGCACTAATTTCCATTCCTTTAGATCCTCTATTACGGAAGTGGTGCGTGGATTGGGGACGCGTTTGTAGAGGCGGTCCTCAACTATGCGCCATCGAGGATCGCCTGCAGGGTTATCGCGAACGCGTTTTAAACGGCGCTTATACCAATCATCTCCATCGTTCGTTAACACGTTTAATGCGATTTCCTCCGCGGACGTATTCTCGTATAGACGGGATAGAGCGTGCGGTGCACGATCTCAAAGTCGTAAGCCAATAAGCGTAATGACCAACGCGCTAACCTACCCGAGGGATTTTTTAATTTCCGTATCCAACGTAAGCTATCGTGATCCGTTATCACGGTGAACCGGTAGCCTTCGACATACGCCCGGAATTTTTCGATAGCCCAATTCACCGCCAGGCACTCCTGTTCCGTAGTGCTGTAATTACGTTCCGCATCGGTCATAGTCCGGCTCGCGTAAGCGATGACGTGCTCCTGGCCCTCTGTCGTCTGGGTTAACACAGCACCAAGTCCGACCGAACTCGCGTCGGTTTGAACGACGAACGGCAAGGAAAAGTCCGGCCGAATAAGCGTGGGGGTGTGACGAAGGCGTTCAATGATCGTTGCGAAGGCACCCCGTTGTCCGTCCTCCCATCTCCACGAGCAATTTTTCTTTAAGAGAGCGGTGAGCGGTGCAACCGTCGTCGCAAAATTGGGGACAAACCGCCGGTACCACGATGCCATACCGAGAAAGCGCCTAAGTTGCTTGACATTTGTGGGCGGCGGATATTCGAGAATCGGTTTCACCTTTTCGTCATCTACTTGTAACCCTTCGCGATTGACGATAAACCCGAGATATTTCACGCTAGCACGACAGAAGTCGCTTTTATCTAAATTGATCATTAAATTAGCCTCTCGTAATCTGCGCAAAACTACCCGTAGCCACTGGAAGTGTTCTTCGACGGTTTCGGTAACCACGATGATATCATCCAAGTAAGCGAAAGCGTACGGAGCCAGCCCGGGCCCGATGATCTTATCGACTAAACGCTGGAATGTAGCGGGCGCCCCGGTAAGCCCATAGGGCATTCGTACAAACTGAAATAAGCCCTTACCCGGTACCATGAAAACAGTTACTTCGCGTGACTTTTTCTCGAGTGGAACCTGAAAGTACGCTTGGCTTAAATCGAGGGTCGAGATATAACGCGCCTTACGTAGCTTATCAAGGATCGAGGTCATGAGCGGCAGCGGATAGGCGTCCTTTTTGGATACTTCATTTACGCGTCGTAAATCCAGGCAAAACCGATAGCTTCCGTTCGACTTCTTAATCATAACTATCGGAGAGGACCATTCACTATGGGAGGGTTCGATAATCCCGGCGTCTAACATTTTATCCACCTCCGCGAATATGTGCTGCTCCACGCTGTGAGAGACCGGGTACGCTTGTTGCCTAATCGCCGGGTGTCCCAGCACATCGATGACATGTTCGGCGAGGTGAGTGATCCCGGGGTTAGCCGGAACCGGGGGAACCTCCTTCTTAAGTAATGCGTCCAATACCTTTCGCTCGTCTGGTCGTAACAGCTGGAGCCCGCAAAGGACATCGCACGTAGGACCGGGTTGGGAATCCCACTCAAAGGGGTACCGATGGGCTGAGTTCTCCTTAAAATACCACGTAAACGATTCGAACTCGGCGATAACCCTGAACCGGTGTAGAAAGTCGGGACCCAGAATACACGAGAACCGAAGATTTGGAATGACACACGCATCAAGCTCGGACACCTGACCGCGGAGTTCGATCGGTAACCGTACTTTCCCGGTGATTGAGGTCGACACGCCTACTGGCGTTCGGACAAATCCGTTGTCCTCCTGAGTTATCGGTAGCTTTAAATTTTTAATGAGCGGTAACACCGAAGGACCGATAAAAGTTCGCGATGCTCCCGTATCGACGAGGGCACTCAATGGATGTCCTAAAATCGAGATCGTGACGTATAGGAGGGACGGTATCGGGCAATTTGAGGCCGAGGGTTCAGGACGAGTTGCTCTGGCCCCCGTTAGCAGCTCGACTGCCCGTTTCCCGCACACTCGGGACAGTTCGCAGTTTCTACACCCCGACGTCCGCACCCACGACAAAACACACCCATTGGGGCCGGTGATTGTGAGCAAGAGCGACACTCCACACGGGTAACGCCGCGTTGTCCACAGAGGTAGCAAAATACCCGTCGCTCCGCTAGACATTCACTAAACCGGTGGCCCGCTTGCCCGCAATTATAGCAGAGTTGTCGCGACGTATCTCGCGGATGCTGCGTGGCTGGTCCAACGGTTCTATCGCGAGAGGATTGTCCCTCGACTCGTAGGCTCCCTGGCGTCGCGGGACCCCGTCCAATGTCGCGGGCATGGAGTGGACCTGCCGCTGGTCGGGCTACGTTATTCGCTTTCGCACGTAAGTCTAGTGCTGCTAATTCGGCTGATAAGGTCGCAGTCGCGGGATCCTGGCTTCCGTAGTTAAATGGCTCATTTCGTAAACCGTCGCGATAGGAATGTTCATCTGCTCGCACGTCGCCGCCGATGGTATACGAGGAATCCCGGTAGTACTTATTCGAGTCATATGCGTCATCGTCCGCGGGTGGGTATCGCGATTCCTCTTCCCACGCTAAATGGTTAAGACCCGGTGGTCTGGGACGCGTCTTCGATGGTTCCCGGAATTTGAAACGACGAGTATCAGAGTCGCGTTTAGGGGGTCTGTATGCAGACTCCGGCATGAGAGAGCTGTCCGCGGACGGAGGTGGTCGGTAAGTGTTGGCGATTTTTAACGCCTTCTCGCGCCTAATTGCGGTAACCTCTAATTGGTTCCATGTCCCAATGAGTTCGCGATCGATGGTGGCTTGTAACTTCGGTAGCATATTTCTTAGAGCGCGATCCATTCGTTCCTCCAAGGGCATTGGAGGACGTACCCGATTCATTAACGTCCGAATGCAGGTCAAGTAATCTGCGACTGATTCGCTTGCACCCTGAGTCCGACGCGAAATTTCTTCCCGAAGGGCATACTGGAAATCGGGGTCGCTAAACCGCTGCAGCCATGCACACTCAAAATCCCGAAAATTTCTCCAGTCATTCCGTGCAGCCCGGAACCACTGGAGCGCTGCACCTTCCAAGAAAAATGGTAGACAACCGAGTAACGCGTTGTCGGCGATCTCTACTATTGCGCGACCCTCATTTAACCTTGTCAGAAACGCGGTTCCATCTTCGCCGACACGGCCCGAAAACTTCATTCCCCATCGCCGCATTACGTTAAAGGCCGCTTGCACAGAGGCGACGCGATCTCTGGCGTCATAGCACGCTTGCACCGGTGCCCTAACGATATTTTGTCCATAACCACCCTGACCGTAGCCACAACCATCGTCCGCCGGAATATGATCATCGTCAAAATAATTGTTCCTTGGGACGCTGTAGTTGTCGTTACGATTTCGGAGAAGGTTCTCCTGAGCCCGATAGCCACGATTGCGATACTGATTTTCTAAATTCAGGTGTCAAGCGCGACATACACCTTCGTCGTAAGCCTCGAAGTTTAAATTCGGGGCATGCCTCTCGAATACGTTCACGTGAATTTCCCGATTCCAATTTCCCCTTCCACGATCGTTATCCGTATATCGCTGTGCCCCTGATCGGTAGCCCCCATTCTTAAATCGCCCTTTTCTAATCCACGCTCGTTAACCCTCCTTCCGTTACCTAAGTTACCCCGACCGCCGAGATAATTATTCCCAGCCTCCGCTTGACGGAGTTCATTGACACCTGATTGGCGGATCTGCCCACGCGCGTCCACAGGTGATCTCGCGTTGACACCCGTCGCCACGTTCGAATCAACGGGACGAGGTACCTGAGTACTATTCGCGTTCGCGTCATTAAACCCGCTGACGGCCCCTTCCACCATCGTTTCGAAATCGGGTAAGGACTGTGATGGTACAGACGGGAGTGTAGGGATCTCCCCTGTTTCCAAACGTACCGCGGTGAGTAAACGGGCCCGAAGGTCAGCCAACGCACCAACGACCGACAAGCAACGTAGAGAGAGCTCCGCCTGCTGCTCGGGCTCCGATAGCTCCGACGCTGAATCCCCCGCGTTAACACGGTCCATGATAAAGTAAACTTTTCTTTTCGTCAAGTCCGACCAGAGCCGAAAGGTTTCACTGCACCCGATAAACGAACAACCGTTACTCCAAACAACAACCGAGCACAAGGTGCTTTAATGATGAGGGAGTAAGATAGGAATTTTCCTAAAACAAATTTCGATATGTCAGTCGTGACATCACTATCAATTGTCGCCGGATGACTCGCATATATAAAAGGGCTCGCGTAGTATTCATAATAAATTAATTTTTTTTTTTTTTTGTTTCTTTCCGATTAGTGAGAATTTATAATTAGGTAATTAGTAGTCCGTATCAGGCTTACTCACACTTAAATCCAAGAGGCATTTACCTCAGCATTAAACACCAAAAATTCACACACTCAATAATAAATATTTGACTAAGCAAATTCTTACAAGTTGGCACAAAGAATCGTTTTCAATCGAATCATTATAATACTCATAATAATAACAATAATCATAACATATCAATAATAATATTTACTAGAAATTATACTCGCTTAAAACTAGAATCATCTGGCTGGCGCATTCACGAAAGTGTGTTCCCGACTGAAGTACCACGATCAATGTCGAAACCGAAAATACACGATAATCGCTACTATAATAGCCCAACGCAAAATTTAAAACTCAGTCAAAATTATCCATACTCTACCTCAACGCGAAATTGACAGCAAATTAAATTCATTAAAAATCTCAAACAAAATAACTTAAAATCTGACATTTAATCAATAATACGCGACAGAATAGTCTAAATATCTCAAAAAACAAAACTATCAAATGTCAAATTCAAAACTCACAAAACAAACCAAAACATCGAATTTACAACATTCTAAATCAATCCACGAAATCAATCTACGGGGCAACCCAAAATTTTTGGTCGGGAAAATTCGGTTTCGCTTCGTTCTGACGTCAGTTAAGTAATATTAAATTCGCGTTTCGGTATAGTGACGCTCGTGTGGGGTTCGGTTTTGAGGTTAACCCGTCCTCGCTGTTCGTGACCGCTAGTTTTTATCGTCGAGTTTCGGTTTCGAGTTTTGACTGCGCCTGCGAATACCGCCCTCTCCCGTGCCGAGGGGATCTCGGGGCTGAGCATAGCGGGCACACCATCACCTGGCGCCCTTATTAACATCTTGCGTGTCGTAAGGTTTTGTGACCCCAAGGATTCGGTTGGTTTGTATTTCGGTTGCGGGCGGTTGCGAGTGGCGACGACGGTGAAGGAATTTTGGGGTTATGTTTTTGGGGGGTCACAGACTAAAAGAAACTATCATTATATTTAAATAAGAATAACATTTTTTCATTTTTTATGTCGCGTCACTCCAAAATTTGTCATTTAATGAGCCCATAAAAATTAATGATGATGCTCTTTTTCCATTCAAAGCAGATCGCTTGTCGCTTAATATTTTACCAGCTTTACTGAATAACCGTTCACAAGCAACTGAAATACCCATTACTACTAAGAAACGCAGAGCAATTTTGAACAAGTTTGGATAAATGTCTTTGAGTTGATTCCAAACTATCAAAGGGCATTGATTACGATTACATACAGAGGAATTTAAAAATTGTCGCAATTCGACCGGTACGCCACCAGGCTCATCTATATTTGATGAATCAGCTACTAACTCATCATGAATATTCCACAATGTCTCTTTCTTATTTTCTTTTACGTACAGCTTAGCATCAAATGATGGATTCTCAGGATTGGCCTGTTTTGGCAATTTTTGTAAAAGTTCGCAAACATTTGATTGTGTGGTTGAAATAGCTACAACATCTTGAAAGTGAAGCTTTTTATACATGGGATCCAATAGCGTAGCAATTGACAGAAAATATTGTTTCTCGATATGATTTTTGTGCGAATAAAATCTTGATTCAATTTCATATAATATGCCCTGCTTTAAACATTTCCCAATTTCCGTAAGAGGTGCCAATTTTTGTATCGTTTTTGATAAACAATTTATGATAGGGATAACATTACTGCAAGTTACATAATTTTGTCCAGACAATTGTACTGTAACATTTTCAACTGGACATAATATTTGAATAACGTCTTCGTGTACTGTTGTTTCAGAATATGATGTCATATCTGGTACTTTTGATTTTAAAACTCTTGCATGAGTAAGTAACACCATGCTGATACTACTTGCCAATTTCAAATACCTTTCCAACATATAATAAGATGAGTTCCATCGTATTGGACATTCTTGTTTTAATTTAAGAATTTCAGCAGGTTGTTTCCCTTCTTGTTCTTGAACTTTTTTAAGCGCATCGGACGGTATAACACTTTTTTTAAAAAATGTTACAACATCTTTAACTTTTTTAATCAAATCTGTCAACGCAGGTACAGATTTGATAGCATCAACAACCATAAGATTCAATAGATGTGCAAAACACGGGACGTGGTTTAGTAGGTTCAAAAGCATCAGCAATAGCTTTTTTTATGTTCGAAGCGCTGTCTGTTGCAACTGCACAAACTGCTGATTTCTTAATGAACCATTCTTCGCAAACTTCTGTCAAAATGTCAGATAAATATACGGAAGTATGTCGGTCATCTAGCTCTTTCATTCCGAGATCTATAGATCTAATCTCCATGTGTAAAATATCAATATAATGTGAGGTGACACCCAAAAAACTTCTTGTCGTGTATTTATCGGTCCATATATCTGATGTTAAAGAAATGGAATCTAAATCTGATAATATCCCTTTGACTTTTTTTTGTATTATCGAAAATTTGTCATCAAATCGAGAGGTGATCGTTTTTCTTGATGGGATTTTGAATAAGGGCACGGTTAGAATTAAAAGTTTTCTGAAACCTTCGTCTTCTACGATGCGATAGAAAACGGTTGACGGTCTTTGGCAATCATATACAAAATTCCATCACTTATTTTCCGATTCATACTTCCTTCATCTGCAAAATTTTTTTAAATAATCAACAACAACAAAATTTTATTTCAACCTAAAAAATCCAACATTTTTCACTTCAACTTGCTATCACGTCGTCAGTTTTGAGAAAGTTGAAACGAATAAAAAACCAAATTGTTCATTAGAGTTTTCCGCGTAAACAAATGAAAAATATGATATATCTCAATAAACAAAAAAGTTATGAATTTTTTTCGTCGAGTGTCTAAAAAACGTGTTATGATACGTTCCAGCGTTTCTTTTATCGAATAACACAATTGTCGGTAATGCAGATTCAGAGATAAAACAAAGTTTTAAATTTAATACCACGCAGTCACTCAATGCCCCAGTTTATGGTATATATAATATATATAATGAATTAATGCATGAAGAGAAATATGAAAAGAAAACATATTTATAGCTGAAAATTTACCTCCTGAGAATGATTTTATTTTTGAAAATGCTTGAATAATGGAACCGTTGCTTGATTGGTCAGTGCATTGATCACGATTTCGAACCTCTGGCAGTAAATGTTTTCCGGATAAAGTTATATCTTTATCTATATCGGAAGATTCTTTCTTATTCAAAGTGCTTATAGAATCATGATTATTGTCTTTATTTTCTTTTGTAGACGACCCCGCCTCATTCAATACAAGTGTCTTTTGATTAGCATTTTGTTTTCCATCCATAACATGCGGATGTTTTCTTATTAAATGATTAATTAAATTGGTGGTATTTCCATAATTTTTTAAAACGTTTTGACACATCCGGCATCGAGAAGAAATGGAATCAAGTTTTGCAAAAAACGATTTAACATCATATTTTCCTTTTGATTTTGGGGTCATAGCTAAGTGAAGACCTAAAACGTTACAACAAATTTAAGTAATATTCAAGTAAAAATATCATGCTATTTCAATAACTATCACGTGATGAAGAGTAGGTGCACCGCAAAATTATGAAGTATACAACTTTGAAGGTCACTTTGATTTTAACGAATTCGTATTCGCTGTTGTTGACAAAATGAAACGATTTACTAACCTGCTTTGTATGATTCAAACTCTGAAGCAAGTATAAATCCACAATATATAACGTAGGCACAGGAGAAAACAAATAATGGCGCGGAAAGAACGAATCACATTATATACAGAATTTATTTTGTGTAATAGCACAGTGTCTCGTAAGTGGACAGCGTCGATCGTGTTGCAACCTGTAAATTGCGGCTGCTTGCGGCTTAAGTGCGACAGAGCAGTTGGGCATGAACAATGTTTCACATTACATATAGTTAAGTCGTAGGAATTCGCAAAACAAAACGTCTACATATTAGCACTTCCCAGTGGCCGTACTGAGTGCGCACTACGGCGTGAAAATTATTTCAAGAGACAAGACTAGGTTTTTTTAGAGGTTTTCAGTACTGATATACAAATTGTATCACTTATATTGTCTAAATTTGGAATGAATGGAGAGTGGGTAAATAATTATGTAACACTTTTAATCGACAAAATTTTCAGATTTATTAAACTTGACTGCTTTTACATTAGAAAATTCAGCCTTACTGCTGTTCGGATTGTTTGCAGAAAGTTCTGGTGGACGTACGTCAGTCGCATCGGATGATCTCTCGGGATAAACTGACCGTTTTCAAACTAATATTTAATGAGTGTGCCAGCTGCATTTCACTGCAGCAACCCGTTTTTCCCACTGGCACATTTCTGAGTCACTAATCTAGTCGCATTCAGTTTATGCGCAAGACCTGTAACTCAAGCAGCGCTAAGGCTGCCTCGTACTCCCGGCTGCTCTTCGGAGCAGTACCAACTGTGGCCGCTTTCTTTACCACAGCCTTTTTTTTGTTATTTTCTCTAGAAACATAAATTACAAATTTTTAAAATTGTTGTATGGAAAGAAATAAGAAATTACAAGTTACATCTACTTCTACACAACGAATTATGCAGTAAATGTATACAGATGCTGCAAACGAACCTCATTTTGGCCCGTTTTTCTGTACGCGCCTGACGTTGTGCAGCATTTTCCAACTGCTGGGGAGTTAACTGTTTTTGCCCCGGTAGATTTTGCGAGGGAACTACCTCGATTTTTAGGCGCTTTACCTTTGATCGAGTTCCTATAAAAAATATAAAATCGTTAGTAAAATTTTTACTTCTATTAAATCCCAAGCATTGTTAAATATACAGTATTAGGCTGGGGCTGCCCGTCCTAAGCAATACCGTCCAAAGTTATATATCTATCCAAAGTTATACAAATCTCTTCTTCTCCTTTCCCCACCACATTGTTTCGCCGAGTCACACTCGCTTCGCGACAGTCACACACAGAAGCAGTGAGAAGCACTCATTGCACGAATATAACATATAAACAGAGTTACGAAAGTGGGGATAGTGAGGGGCTATAACTTTGGATAAACCTCCGCCATTTTGAAATAACCGACGGTATAACTTAGGATAGGGACTACTGTACCGTCGATTTGTCCAATGTTATAGCCCCTCGCTTTCCCCACTTTCCTAACTCTGTTTATCAAGAAAAACAACGTGGTGCGGGAAGGAGAGAAATAACTGGTGTGGACATTTTGCGCTGCGGTCGACAAATTAGCATGCTTTCGACCGCCATATTGGCCGATGGCGCAATCACCTTTTTCCAAATGCTAAAGCACAACTTAGAATAGGGATATAACTTTGGACGGTATAACTTACGGCTGGGTGCAACAGTAAATTTTACAAAATGAATGACAAAGTTCACATTACCTCCTTTGTAATCTCCTTCTAGAAAATGTTTCCCGCACACTTGTATGTGCGGCGTCAGCAGCGGTTTTCCGATCCTACACGCCGCTATCCACAGCTTCCGAATTTTCGGATCGCGTGGGAAATAGTGCAAGCTTGTATTTTCGTGTTGTACCCACGTGCATTTGGGCACGCTGCACAATCTCTTTCTTTCTCTGATTGTTATCACGATAACCATCTTCTTCTTTCTTCGTTTTCTACCCACCTAGTTAACAGTACTTACACGTTCGGATGTCGGATGAGGAATGGGCCGGTGGACGCGTCTACACAATATCAAGTATTATATATAATTTAAAAAAAATATTTTAAAAAAATATTCCATTGATAACAAAATTTGCATTGTAAATTTTACATGGAATGACCAACATTCATAATTATTATTCGTAAAAGAACAGACTTTGAAGATAGATAAAATTTTAAACGTATTCTTCAAAACGTGCGAGTAATGAAGACACTTCTTATGCACTGTCGATAAATATTTAAAAATAAAGTCACGCAACAACTTTTAAATGAATATTGATTTGATTAAATAGTATATAATTGATAATACCTAATTTATCTATCGATGATATCGCGAAACATTTGCAGTTTTCGGTACTGCAAACGTTAATTCCGGTTCCAGCCATATGTAACATGTTTTCTATGTTGTTCATCTGCTGCTCAGTTTGAACCGTAATGATTGTGAGATTGGTAAACTTAGTACAACCATTATCGCAAGTCTTAATTTCGCTCATGCTTGCATAATCGCTTAGCAGTCTATTGGTGAATCCGATGATATTGCACGTTCCGTCCAAAACATATTGGTCAGGAAATAATATTAATTCTTGTGGTGGAATTATACTGGAAATAATTGCGGCTCTTTGTTTGTATATATTTCTGGAATTCGTTGAAAGGCCGTTCTCCAACAGATCCATCACCAACTTGAAGAAGGGGTTTTTTGTTCTTTGTGAGATCTGCAATAAATTCATAATTTTATTTAAAATAACAAATACTTATCGGACAATTTGCAATACGAATATTGCTCAATGTTCTTAAAGAAAATAGTGGATGATAGTGGTCCATTTGTGGTCCACTGACTCCTAATTTGTACAAGGCTACACGGATGTCAACAATTAATTAGTTTAGAATTTTACAGTATTTAGTGATTATTTCTCGATACGTCTCACTAGTTGATGGAGTTTGCGGATGTGGTTCTCGGGTATTTGACACAGCATAGAAAAAAATTAGATTTTCGGCTATTCTCCTGTGGTTAACAACCAATCCCCTAGCTTTTCCGTGAAATGCAAAAAATAATAAAGTTTCAAATTGTGACAGTACTTTATAACCATTGCTACGTGTTTAATGGGCTACAATATTGAACATTTTCACAAAATCAAATTTTGAAATTAAATTTCTCTGAATTGGTGATTTTTTTTCGCTAAGGTGTCCAGGTTTGGCTTTTAGAATAAAATCATCGTTCAATATTAGTAATTTTATACACAATTACGATACAACAAAATGGATGTTAGAATTGTTTTACCACAGGCGGGTCGGTTTCGGGCTGCTCTGACATTGTCCATACGATGGCTTATCGTTCCTGATAAACGCGAAGGTGATATATAATTTTAACTGCGAGCATTGAAAACTAATCCTAAAACGAGTTTTGGAGATTTATCGAAATAAACTTGTCTTTGTCGTGTAGTCTAAAATTACTCGCGATTAATAAACATTATCATCATGTTTATTGATATGGAGAATTAAGTATTGAAAAATACAATTTTTCAAATTTGACATTTATTATTATCAAGTAGAATCAACAAATTAAAATAAAGTATGGTTGGTGACGACAAATTTTTAGATTCATAATATTTGCAATCGGAAAACAACAAAATAAAAATTCCCAGCTATTTTACATGTCACAATGAAAAGTACGTTTCAAAGGAATAAAGACATTACATTTTAATTGAATAATATAGCAGTATCAATATACAAGTTTTAATACTTGTCTCTTCTTTTATACTGTCGAATTTTGCAACGGCAAAGAGAAAAAGTTGCATTAAACTGTCGAAAGCGCAGGTATTTTTGACCATAACTGTTTTACCGAAATCCTCTACTCGTATTGAGTATGAATTTCCATTTTCTAGAATGGGTATAGTCATGTTTGTCTTAAAATTCAAAAGTCTATCTTTGATTGCGTCTTTATTGTCTCCTAAGTATAAGGCAGTTTTCTTCTTTTTTGTTATGAGGCCACCCCAATTTTCTTTTTCATTATTAGCCTGGGCGAACTTCGCGGTCTTGATTTCGTTGCACTTTTCGCATAAAAACGTGCGTTCTGTTTCCATAAAGGAAGCCTCAAATTTCTTACCATTCATAACTTTTTCGCACAAATAGCATGCAAACCATCCAACTGAAACGATATATTTCATTTAAATTCATTAACACATATAAAACTGTAGCTACATAATTAACACTATCCCATGTAGTTCATGTACGGAAAAAATAATGTAGATGAAGCAACCAAAAAATTGGTTGCTGCAACCTTTCGTTTAGTGTTGTCAGCTTCATGTATGAAATTCGTTGGATGTAATGGTTAATTTTACTAGCCAAATGAATAGTTTTACAACACATTGTTTACCACAATAAATTTCTTGTCTGAAGCTGGAAACATTAATTCCTTTTATGCGTGTGAACATACTGAAAGATGATGTAGTTAATTTTACTTCAAAGTTAAATAAAATTTACAGAAAATAAGTAACAAACAATAAATAAAGTTTACATAGCAACTTCGATTATATTCACTGAACAACATGTACTAAATTCATTAAGTCAATTTAAAACTGTAAATTATGTGAATTCATTCAGCAATCCTGAATTGTGTCTCTGACGTCCTGAATGTACATTTTTTCAGTATTTTTCAATACTTGTATTTTCTGCGAGAAAAGGTTCTAAACAATTACCAAGTAGGCACGTCTGACGTACAATTAATTGAGATTTCATAAAATTGTTATAGAATTTTTGTTTGAAATAAGGAAATTTTCTTCTCTTCATTTTGCAATTAAAAGAGCATATTTTTCGTTTCGAACATAATGGTGATATTATCAAAAATAATTTTTACAAAATTTCGAAATTTTAAAAAGTTAAAAAAACGTTAAAAACGCTTTGTAAAAATCTCACGTATTCTTTAAATAATTGTAACAACTTTTTGCTTTTTGAATCGAATTTAAGAGAAATTCAAATCACAATTTATGCATTAATGTTAAACATTGTATTTCTCTGTGTCCCGTTCTTTCACAATTACTCTTTCAATGAGTAATTTACCTTTCACTTTTTTTTTCTTTCTTCGTTACTTCCTTCGAAAGTAAAGTTTTCTTTCTCATCGTCACCTGAAATTATATATCAGGTATTGCATGTGTTATAGTGTAGGAAAAAGTTAAGATGAAATCAGCAACTCTAATCATTACAAAATATAACTGGGCCGAAATTATTGTAACATATGTGGTAAATGTAGTAAGAAAATGGCCGTCCCAAAATGGAAAATAGTCGTACAAAAACATATATTTTTGGTCCCGCAAATTCGCCAGGCGGTAAATTAATATCTATTAAATGAAACAAGATGATTGCAAAAAGCTGCGAAACTGATTGTTAACCGAGCGTCTAATGTGTTAATGGGGCTCCTCAATTGGTGTTCCTAAACAGATATTTGCAAGATTGTTAAAAAATCATGGATTCAAAATTCTTAAACCATATCGTATCCACTAGTTTTAATGTATTTGTATATATTGACTTTATACTGTCTATTTTTTTTTCGATATTTGTTTCCTCGGTCAGTCTATAAAACAGTTATTGCTGTTACTCGCTCTTTGGCATTTTCGTGCTATGTTTTTGTTTGTATCCTGATTTGTAATTGACAATAAAGACGTTATTATTATTAGTACTATTAATTATCTGCTCTCCAATTTTAAACAGTAAAAAATAGTCATTGATTCTTAGTAAGTATCATTATTTCAAATTGATAGTTATATATTAAATACACCCTTTTTAATTTTACAATTGTGCACTTCTTTACAAGACAATTTATATGCCAAAACATCGATATTTTGTTGGACAAAGAATCGTTCATATCTATTCTTTAGTCGCTCTTTATAAATTAACAAATTATATACGCCATTTTAAAGCTGTACATGACTTTGAACGAGAATTTTGCATTTTTTTGTATGATCTGCGTTGCTCTTTTCGAGGACATAAGGAAAAATATTTCCAACAATGTGAAATAGTAAAAAACAATGCAATATAAAAAATACAATTACTTAAAAAACTCGAATGCTCCGGTGATTTTTCAGCTTCATTTTCTCCCGCGTTTTCGTTTTTGTCTTTTTCATCACTACACGGAGAAAAAAATTTCCTGAAAAATTACCGTGCTAGTCACCTGAAAACGGGTGCGACTTGACTTTTCGGAAATATTTATAGCAACAGACAAGAAATATTGCTTTTCTGGACAGGAATGTTTGCAATAACGGCTAGATATTTTTACGTACCAGCTAGTCGAAATGTTCAGTGTAGCACAGTAAAATTTACAGGACATTGAGTTTTTAAGTTAGTGCAAGTCAAATAATCCCCAATATTTGAAGAATTTATAATATGTTGCTTCATTATTTTTACTATGCCACTTCTCAAAGTGGAAGCGAAAGTTTCCGAAAATATCCGAATGCTACCGAGTCTACACGGAAAGGAAGAAACACGACTGAGTCCTGTCTACGCAGCACTGGTTACTGCGTGGCCAGTTCGCAAATACTTTTTATTTCAACTCGCTATAACACGGTCAATTTTAAGAATTTTGAAACGAATAAAAAATGAAATTGTTCATTATAGTTTCCCAGATCTAGTGCAGAAAGAAAAAATGATATATCTTAATGAATAAAAAAGTTATTAATTTTTTAATGCAGAACTGCGAAATTTGTGTTTTTATACATTCAGGCGCTTCGTTTATCGAGCGAATTTCAAGCATCCGAAAACTTTCAGCGAGAAAGTTGTTCATTAAGGTATGAACAAATTTTTTGGAAAGTTTCATCTCCATTGCATTAATAGTTTAAAAGTAATGAATGTTTAATGTTGGTTGTGGCCTTGCGCGCATCGCCGTGGAACACATGACGCGCTGGCCGTCGGCCGCTACCTATTTTAAACATTCATTAATTTTAAAACTAGTAATGAAATTGAGGCGAAACTTTCCAGAAAATTTGTTCATACCTTAATGAACAACTTTCTCGCTGAAAGTTTTCGGATGCTTGAAATTCGCTCGATAAACGAAGCGCCTGAATGTATAAAAACACAAATTTCGCAGTTCTGCATTAAAAAATTAATAACTTTTTTATTCATTAAGATATATCATTTTTTTCTTTCTGCGCTAGATCTGGGAAACTGTAATGAACAATTTCATTTTTTATTCGTTTCAAAATTCTCAAAATTGACCGAGTTCTAGCGAGTTGAAATAAAAAGTATTTGCGAACTGGCCACGCAGTAACCAGTGCTGCGTAGACAGGACTCGGTCGTGTTTCTTCCTTTCCGTGTAACTGCCGTGAAAAAAGAGCACGAATATGGCGACCGATTAGTCCGACGTACGGGTCTGAACTGGTCCTATTGCTTTAAATTTTAATAAAATATAAATATTACTTTTTCAAGTTGAAAGTAAAATAGAATTTTTTTTTCGTGCATACAAATAATACACAACAAACATTGATATATCTTGTCAGCTGAAAGTAAATGTCGATAAGGCTTTTACGATTATAAGAACTATTGATATTACATCGGCTTCGTGGCTCAGGCGGTTAACGCACTGGACTACGAAGGCGTAGGTCGTGAGTTCGATCCCCGTCGTGTGAACAATTTTTCGATTTCGTTTCCAAGCAGCAGCTCGCTGCTCGCTGTTGGTAAGACGAGCCGCGTTGTTTGTGTTTACGTTTCGAAAGTATTGTTTATCTGGCGGAAATCGACTCATGACCGCTGCTGTACTTGGTGTAGTATTAAAAAAAAAATAATAATTACTTGTAGGCTTGATATTGTTTCGCCTATACCCAATAAAAGAGATCGTGTGCAAAATTTCCACGTATTTTCTGTTTGCATTCGATTTGTTTCCATTTTGGAATGAACTGCGAGTCAAAAATTTTTACTATGCTATGACCCAGGAAATTCTACTGTATTGTGGCACAGGAATTTTTGCTGTATTGTGGCACAGGAATTTTTACTGTGCTCTTGATCCGAAATTTCACATGTTACTTTGGAAAAATTCAGCCTAGCAATGTAAATTTTACTTTGCCAACAACATGCACTGTGTTTATGGGACAGCACGGTAATTTTTCAGGACATTTCCGTACAAAAATTCTGGGAATTTTTTCTCCGTGTACTTGATGAAATAATTTTTATTTTTCCCTCTAGATCTCTTACATATAAGAAAATGAACTCGTCAGGCCTATATCTTTTCTTAGTTGTGAGTAAGACTTGGTGTTTTATTCTCTTGAATAAGTTCTCGCACGCCGAGGACGAACCCGGTACTGGTGGAATGCCAAAAGTCTTGCAGTAAATGCAAGACCACAATGGGATAAATTCAACATCTTTCTCGAGTTTTGATGAAAATTGTGGTAGGTAATGGGCGTTTACAAAATTCGTCTTCTCTTTCGCAAAAATTTTGTGCACTTCACGTTTTGTTTCATCAAACCACAATCTCCATTCGCTTACTGGTCTTCTGTCTTTTTTATCTTCAATGTCTTCCCCTTGATCCAGCTGTTCTACTAACTCCTGGTTATCATCGTCACCTTCATCTTCAATGACATCATTAAGAGCGGTCTCTGAAATTTACGAATAATGTACACAAATATACTAAACTTTGCTTTCAATCCTCTTCGACATGATGAAGACTGGTATTTAGTCATTTTTTACTTCAGACATTCTTCAACTTTTCGCATTTTCAATCGTGCCAACACACGATGTTATTCGACGAAATGCTGTAATCGTGCTCAGGTTTTAACAGCGAAATGGGCTAGTATTTGATATCTTACATTTGTAATTAATGAATAAAGTAAATCAGGTTTAAAATAAACACGATTTATTTCATAATAATGGATTTATTAAAATCATGCAAAATGTATCAAGCAATGAATTGCATTTATAACTATTTCGCATTAGATTATTTGATATTTTATTTTATATGATTTGCTATACCTATTATTTAAAAATATAAAATACTTTTTACGCTGCTATTACCTTACGGCATTTCGCCGAATACCTTTGTGCGTTGTCAGATTTGGAGATGTCGAACTTTAATCTTAAAGAGTGGGATTATTATCTGTAATGTAAAAAAATGTAATTCTGTCTGTGGTTGATTTTTGACAGAACCACATTAATACTGCATAAAAATTAAAACATATACATCGCTTGATTATATTAGGTATATATGACAGTTATCTATTAATATTAGACACTTCTTCTTAATTTTAACATTCAAGCAGTTATATTAAAGAGGTTCTAAAGTTAGTCATGACTTCACAGCTTGGATTTCCGAGATTTCATCATTAAAAACTGTATGATATATATAGGTAACAAGAAAAGAGCATTGTCATATTTATCTCCGAAGATATAGATAAGCAACAGTGTTTTTGGTGCATTTAACGCACCGTAATATATTTTTGAAATACGGAACAGGTCTGACTTATAACACTGTTTATACAGCATTAAAAAAAATCGTCTCTAAAGACTCTTTTCAAGATCTTGGAATGTTCTGAACGTGGTCCTAGTTAAATTAACTATATAGTTACTGTCTCACTAGACGGATCTTGATTATTGTTAGCTACAATAGGTGTTGAAATTATTTCCACATGAAATGAAATGGTCACTTAGACAAAGAAAAATTGTAAATCCAAAACAAAAATAAACAAGCAAATTCTTGTCGATGAATCGACAAATAACGAAATCGTAAAATCTAATTATGTAAAATGAAATGCATACATTTTAGCATCTTTTGGGATTTAGATTCGGTCCAAGCGAAAATAATAATTTCATATATTCGCTGTTAAAACGTCAGCAGAAATTTTTCGAAAATGTTAGAGAAACACCGTAAATAACTGTCCAGGAAAATTATTCAGTACAAGTTTTACTTCAGAAACCCGTTAATATATAGTATAAGCCTGACAAAGTTCTTAAAAACTAAATGTAACTAATTTCAGTTATCGCGCACAAATTGCATTCTTATTTACCTGTACTCATGCTAATTAAGAATTTTTTAGCCATTTCACAATGATTTTCTTCTCCGTCGGGCAGAGTCCGATCACATTCGCTTTCAGATGCGAATAAAATATATGTGATAACCTTTTTGGCTACTTCTGGCTCGTCGCAGGTTATTAGCGTACCAATGCAAGCCATATAGAATGTTTCTATTATTGGTCTGCACTTTTTTAAAATTTTACTATATGTTTTAATAAAATGGGCAACATCATTCCTGACGAATATGTTTGGCACTTCACTACTGGACCATCTGCTACAATATTCGCGGATGTCATAACATCCCGCAAAAGCCTTTGCAGCACCATTTAAAAGTGCTTTTGATCCATCAAGTACTAATACTTTGGGGATCGGCATTCCACGGGACACCATGTTGGATAACAAGTACGCTATTTCCTGGGCACCATGATCTTCACTGATCCATTGATATATTGGAAAGGATCCATTCGAAGTTTTTACAACCATGGCGTACAAAAAAATCGGTTTTGAAAACGTTCCGTCGGGTTTTTTAGTTTAGAAAACAATCCGCCGAAAGCGTCGAGGGACACTTCGGAAAACGGATTTCCTACAAGAGATCTCTTATAACCGGTAACTTAGTCGGTGTTACAAATGACACAAAAAATGGATCGAATCCAATTGTTTGTATTGTGTTTTTCATATTAAAATACATCATTTTGTGTAATGATGACATTGGATCTCTATCCGGAAGCTGTTTTAATAAATAATCTTCCTTAGCTACGTGCAGAACGGAGCTTTTATATAAAAATGCAGGTTCAACCTCTCCGACCTGCTGTATATATTTTTCTGCAACTTCGTTGCGGTAATTATCAACTGATTGAGTTAAAAGTTTTTTCGAAACCTCATCCCTTATCGGTTGACGAAGGTAGATTTTTCCGCATTTTTTAACCCTCTCACAGTGAGCTTCAAGCATCGATAGCTCTAACAAAACTGACGACGAAAACCGCCTTCGAGCTTTTATTTGTACCCATTTATAGGTTAAAAAGATTTGAATTCGATTTGATTGGTGTTCAAGCAAAAATGCAAGACTAAGTACAAGCCGTAATGGAATATTTCAAATGTGAAATTTATCTGCATCTATGAGTTTTATATCGGTCATCTACTAAGATATATAAAGTATATAAAAAAGATTGTTTTTCCACAGGATATATTAGTCCTGAACTTGATCCATATATCGAGAAATTCAATAAAGCATTTAAGGCAACGGCAGTATAATAATAATAATAATAATAATAATGTCTTTATTGGACAATATAAGAACATTGTACAAAGGGCGAGACACAGCACTGAAACTGCTGTTTTACAGCCTATCCCAAACATTGAAATCGCACGTTGCTTCAAAGCACCTAAAACACTGCTTGTATTTCTTAAACAACAAAAGTTTTGGCTTAAGATCCGAGCAGGCTGGAGAATCCATTCACAAGGAGTTTTTAAAATTCTGGGGGCGTTATAAAATAAATAACTTGGCCGATCCAGCTTATCCAAAACGATTAAAAATGGCTGTTGTGGAATTTGCATCAAAACATATTTAAAAAAATGTTATATACATTTAATTTTATATTACTTTTACAGAAAATAAAACAAATATAATAAACATAAAATTAAAAAAAAATTACAAACAAAAAGTACAAAAAAGTTGTCCATGCTTAAAATTGACACGTAGTTTATTCAGGGTTAATGCCACCATGCACTTTCGAAAACAACAAATCAAAGATACCAATAACGTTAAAGCACATGTATTATACAGGGTCATCGAAAAGTATCGGACCCCCCTAATATCTTCAGTTAGAATGCACTTAGGAGAAAATGACCAATAGCAAAGTTGTATGGTTTCAAGCGGGGAGTAAGATGATGACCTTGACTTTGACCTTGACCATGTCCTTCAAGGTCATTTCAAGGTCAATCTTATTTTTTTAAATAGAACCCCCTACATTTTATTGCATATTCTTATAGCTTATCTCGAGAGCTTTCCAAAATACTATAATAAAATATTTTTTTATCAAGTACTTTTTGAGTTATAAAGGTTTGAAGTTAACAATTTGTTAAGTGGGGGATAATATTAGGGGGATCCGATTAATGTATTTTCTTTGAACCAATTAATTGGTCTCATTATTCCGCGCACAAAAGTATTAAGGTTATGATTACTGAAAACTAAATAATATTTTACAAGATATTCTACATTTTGTGTCAAAAAATTGTTAACTTCAAACCTTTATAACTCAAAAAGTACTTAATAAAAAAACATTTTATTATAGTGTTTTGGAAAGCTTTCGAGATAAGCTATAAGAATATGCAATACAATGTAGGGGGTTCTGTTTAAAAAAATAAGATTGACCTTGAAATGACCTTTAAGGACATGGTCAAGGTCAAAGTCAAGGACATCATCTTACTCCCCGCTTGAAACCATACAACTTTGCTATTGGACATTTTCTCCTAAGTGCATTCTAACTGAAGATATTAGGGGGGTCCGATACTTTTCGATGACCCTGTATGTTGATCTTAATATCTTTTAAAGACTTAAATAATACGTTTTCCCATACAAAATTCAATTACATAGTTGAACGAACTTACCAAGTGAAGTTCGATGATAATTGTATAAGCGTCTCCTCCTCATGATCAACTGGTAGATGTTTAAAGCAGTTACGGTAATATGAATAACTGTGAAAGTATTAAATTGAATATCGAACATTTTAATCAATAAATATTAAATATTATAGCTGATTTACATTACAGTTATTAAGAAGTGAAAGTGCAAAAGTATTACGATCTGTTGTAATTTCTCTATTATAAAATTGAGCAAACATTTGAGAAGTTGATTTCCAACCAGCTGTCTTTCTTATAATATTTAAATCTATGCCAAATCTTCGGGCGGCTGAGGTGGATGCATGACGAGTACTATGGGCCTTAAATATTGCAGTGTTGATTCCACTTAGCGTCAACAATTCTTTTGTCCAACGGCCTAATGTCTGAGATGTAACTGGCCTCACTGGTTTATTTAATGACAAAAATAATTGTTTTATTGAACCTCTAATATTTTTAGTCTTTTCTATGTAGCACAACATGGCTGAAGCAACACAAATCTTCTCATCTGAGAAAAAAGGTAATATTAGAAAAGGTTGCATTTTTCCATTTCCAGAAGTCTTTATACGTGCAGGGATCGGTATTTCAATTGAAGTCGGTGTTCTTTTTATATTATCGACATCAATTAGAGAAAAGGTTTGCATCCTAAGTGGTTAAGGCTAACAATATGACAAGTTTCATCGTTAGATCCTTCATAGGAAGATTTATATTATCTGGTCTAGATTTTAAATAATCCAGTACGATTTTAGGATCCCAAGTTCTGTCGTATCTTGGTTGTGATGGTCGTAAAGAAACTATTCCTTTAAAAAACCGCTTAATTCTCGGATCATTTGCAATATCTGATGAGGTAATCAAAGAAATGGCTGATCTTAAACCATTAATGCTACTATGAGACAATCCTTTTTCATATTCTTTAGTAAGAAAAATTATTATTTCTGGAACTGAAGGTTTAAAAGGTTGAATAGAATTTTCTTTACAATGATACCACCATCTTACGAGATATGTATCATAACTTTTTAAGGTAGAATTGCTCAAATACGACATCATTATGGATATTGATGCTTCGGGAATTTCTTGAATTATAAATGCTTCCCTGATAAAATTCCGCACACCAGGGTAAGACTTTTCCAAAGAGGGTGTGGTCTCCTGTCACAAGAAAGTAAAAGATATTTACTCGGAGAAAATTTTATAGGCTCTGATTTTTGAAGAGATTTGAAAAAAGGATACCAAGATTGGGTAGGCCAATCTGGTACTATTAAAATTCCTTCAGCTTTTTCTTCTTTTATTTTTCGAAGCGTTTTTAAAATAATACTGAATGGTGGGAAACCGTAAAAGAAATATTTATCCCATCTAACTGTAAATGCGTCTACTGTTAGAGATCCAGGATCTCTCTTCCATGATATATATATATATATATATATATATATATATATATATATATATATCACATTTTTTATTAGACCGACTGGCAAATAAATCTATATCAGGATTCCCAAATTTTTTGACAATTTCTAAAAAAGCATCGTTTGAAAATTCAAATTCTGTCTCAGGCTCTAATTTTCGGGACTCTTGATCAGCATAAAAGTTGTCTTTAGAACTAATATAGGATGCAAAAATCCAAATTTTGCGATCTTCACACCATTTCCAAATTTGTTTTGATAAATCATTTAAGTGACCATAACGAATGCCACCCATTCGATTAATGTAAGATATTGCAGTAGTATTATCCAGTCTCAAAATAATTTCTTTATCGTATAAATGTGATGCTAAACATTTTAAACCGAAAAAGGACGCACGTAATTCTAATAAATTAATGCATGATTTTCTTTCTTCTATGGGTAAACCTTTACAAAATGGGCATCCTCGCAAAAAAAAATTTAAGTACAGTATTTTCATGTAATTTTGCCCGCTGATTACGAATATGATCATAAAAATTGGGGGTCGGACGTACTGAAGCCGCTATCTTGAAAAAACATCCAAAAAACGGGTATTTTTGTAGTTTTTTACATTTATTTTAAAAAATACTAATCTGACAAAAAAATGTTTCAAACAAAAAATGTAGAGCAAAAAATTCTCTACAGAAAAGATACAATACATTTTTTTTGAAATACTAACGATAAGCTCGCAAATGAGTATTGAACGTGCTCAAAACGAGGTTCTGGGCATTTTCATTATATATCGTATAGTCTTATGTAGTGCGATGGTTACAGGGACATTGAATGCTTCCTTAGGTTCGATCGTTACCTACATCTGGATGATTAGATATCAGGTCAGTAGAAAAAAGTGGGGTCTGGGGGGTGGAGCCCCACAGTACGTAAGCACTTCCTAGGTTCACGCAGTGGTAATTACAGAGACATGTATTTCACATGGGTTCGATTGTTACAAACATCTGTTGGTTAGAGGTTAGGCTAGTATAAAAACGGGGGGTCTGGGGGGCGGAGGCTCACGCATTGGTAATTATAGGGACACGCACTTCCCATGGGTTCAATTGTTACAAACATCTGTTGGATAGAGGTTACGCTAATGTGTGAAGTATATGACCCTGTAATTACTATTGCTTGGGCCTCTGGAGCGCTTGCATTCTGGGGGGCTCCGCCCCCCCGACCCCCCTTTTTTATACTAGCCTAACCTCTAACCATCAGATGTTTGTAATAATCAAACCCATGAAATGTATGTGTCCTTATAATGACGACTGCGTGGGCCTAGGGAATGCTTGCGTGTTATACGTGTCTACAAACATTACCGTCACATTCATCGCTGTTTTACGTGCTGCCCTTTGCGATTACGAAAAAAATTTATTCGACCATTTTTATACAAAATTTTACGCTCTACATTTTTTGCTGGAAACATTTTTTCGTATGATGCCTAATTTTCGAAATAAATCCAAAAAACTAAGAAAATACCCATTTTTTGGCTGTTTTTTCAAGATAGCGGCTTCAATGCGTCCGACCCCCAATTTTTATGATCATATTCGTAATCAGCGGGCAAAAATACATCGAAATAGTATAAATAAATTTTTTTTTGTGAGGATGCCCGTTTTGTAAAGGTTTACCCTTCTATGGTCCAAAAACCATTAACTTTTTGGGTGCCACACACAGCTCCCCACCCTGAGAGAGACGCGTCAGAAAAAATTTCTATTTCAAAACAGGGAGTCTTAATAGAATTGCAGTCTGTTAAAATATGTGATCTCCACCACATCAGATCTTCAGGATTTAATTGTAATTGCATATTTGCATCGTAATTCCCGCCAGTACCTCTAAGGGCAAGAAATTTTTGTTTTTCAAAACCTTTTGTATAAACCCAACCGTACCTGAATGCTGGACAACAAGACACAATAGAACCAATAAATTTAGCAAAATCTCTGATTTTACAATTCTTTAGATTCGCAAATCTCTCTATTACTTTATACATATTAATTCTCTTTTCATCAGGTAAACTCAAAGTCATGGATGAAGAATTAAACATGAAACCTAAATAACGACATTGTTTGCTAGGTTGTGATTGACATTTTTCGTCATTAATAATAAATCCTAAGCTTTCTAAACATTTTCGAGTTTGAATGAAATTAGATTTGCATTCAGAGTAAGATTTTCCTAAAAGTAGAAAATCGTCTAAATAAGATACTGATACATGACCTTGTTGTCTAAGGTAACAAAGGACTGGACGCAAAATTTTTGTGAAAACGTAAGGAGCCGTATTTAATCCAAATGGAAGACACGTAAATTGATAATTTTTAGTCAAAAATTGGAATCTTAAAAATTTTCTTGATGTAGCATCAATACGAACAAGGTAATATGCGTCCTTCAAGTCTAAAGTAGACATATAACAGTCATGATCTAATAAATTAATCACTGTTCTGTGATCTTCGAGTTTAAAATGTTCAGTGTTAATAAATTTGTTTAGTTTTTTAAGATTTAAAATTAATATATGACTTCCGTCAGATTTTGGAATGAGAAAAATATCGGAAAGGAATTGCGATACTACGGGTGTACATTCCTCTGTGGCACCTTTTTTAAGAAGATCTGAAATTATAAAAGAAATAGTTTCTTTTTCTGATTGTGACCAATCCTTCTCATAAATAGGTGTGATCTGATAAGGTATCGATACAAAAGGTATCTTATAACCTTAATCCAAGAACGAATTTTAGAGTCGGAGGTTCTATTTTTCCAATTTTCATAAAATAAATGTTATCGGCCTGCTAATTTACTCACAGGAATATCTACCGTCGTTTCACATATTCCTTCTTCAACGTTGATTTGAAAGGATGTTGACGAAATCGTTGATTGTGATGATAGAACGTTGCAGGTTGGCTTTGCCCGCCCGACGTCGACATTGATCGGTTCGTTGAAGAGATTTTCGTTCGTTGACGAGGCGGGAGATTCAAGTTTTTTGAACTCTTATTCTTCGGAGTTTTTATTGACTTCAATTCACTTAAAGTGCGTTCCATTGATTTCGCTGTCTTTAGTCGTTCTGGTAAATCCTTGCCAAATAGAAACTGGTCAACCGTAGAAGAATTTAAAGTTTCTTTCAAGGAAGCATTAATATTTGCTACGATTAAGCTCTTCCTTATTTGATTTTCATCTCGTTGCAAATTGGCTAAGAGTCTACACGTATCACTTAGTGATTCAATTAATGGGATATCTTCCGAGTCTTCTCCAGCTAAAAGCGAATTTATTGTTTTAGCTACAGCTGCAATACAGGCACATCATTTTTCTTGCTTCGCTACAATTCTTTTATCTCTTTGGATCGAAGTATCATTAATAGCAGCTTTTACTTCTGCGTTCAATGTTGGTGGATCTAATGCAATACAATTAGCTGGAGGCGGATATTTCTTTAAAAGTGTCGATTTTTCTTCAGCTGGTAAGCCCATGCTTAAAATTTCTAACCAACGGACACTAAAATCAGTGTGAACATCAGCAGCCAATATACGATTCTCCGTGACTCGTTTTCCAATAACATTTAATATATCCACATTCAAAGATTTCTGAACTGTCGTATCTCCATCAGGTCGATCTTTCTGCGCTTCATGTAATGGCAATCCTGTGTTATCAGTAGTATCTTTAGTAGATAACCTGGTTTCTGATCCAACCGGAGACGATAAATTTTTCTCGAAGGATTCATTATGTGAGTTATCTTTCTCTTCCTCATAATATCGATAATCTCTCCGGGACTTCCTCTTCGAAGGAATTTCTATTTAGAAATTATGGAAATAATTCAAAATTTGTCAAACGAAATTTCAAAATGTCAATATTCGTTAAAAATGTAAGATTATCATTAGGTTACATAGCCCTTTATCTTTATAATAAAAAAGAAAGTAGGTTAGAGCCTACGATCGGACTAAAAATTCGAAGATTTTTAGTGATAGTGTTCATCTATAAACAAGTTCCAATGTAATTTGGTTAGAGCCATTTAAGAATAATTGATGTGTATCATATAGGTAAGAGCCTACTGATAAATACCATGTGCATTATGTGTAGGTTAGTGCCTACCAAAATGACAACAAAATTATCGAGAATCGATATATTAGCAAATAATATCTCTGGTTATTTCTCTAAGAAAGATATTTCTATGATAGACATACATAATTAATTTTTAGTTTCTTAGAGAAAATTTATTTTTGATTTGGACATAATCAATTCTTAGGTTAGAACCTCATTTCAAATTTTGCTGATTATATTAAATAAATCTAAAATTTGAAAGTTCGCAGGTTTTGCAACTGCAACGAAAAGCAATATAAAAGAAAACACAGGAAAATTTGTTACCACTTGATGACGTGCTTGCATATGACGAAGCCGACGATGAACGTCTATGATATTTCCTTTTCTTTTTACGCTTTATTTTTCTTTCTAATTTTTTCAATCGCTTCAATACTTGAACGGATACATCTTCTGAATCTGAATCTGGATGTATTTTACTATTTTTCCCCATTTTCAAACAATTTCCAAATTTGCGATGTAATTATGTTGACACAAGGAAAAAGAATGACAATAACAATAGACAGAAGACCGGACATGAGACTGTCACAGCAACTTCAGTTTATTGAGCTTTGAGTTTGTGATTATTTGCCACAGAGGTGAGGGTACTACCAGTTGATCTTGAGGAGGAGACGCGAAATACAATACAAATTTAGGGTCTCGCAAGGTACGCGTTAATAGCACTCAAAAGGAGAAATAAAAAAACGGGTTCTAATTTTTGATGGAGAATCGAAATTCACCCATCGTTGGTCCTCAAAATAATAACATTATTTCGGTGAACTTAGTACATGTATTTCAGCGCTACTTAGGTTGCCATTAAAGATAGATATACACAAACATATTGACCCAACCGAACTGTTTGGTTAGGATAACCAGGCATTTAGTAGCGCCAACGGAACCATGCCCAACTAAACAAGTCTGGTTAAAAAGTGAAATTTAATTGATTCAATGCGGTCAATTATAAAGAAATAAATAATTGAAAAAGAACATTTTTAATCTTTTTTAAGTGACTTTTTTCAAATTGTTATCTTACAACTATTACAGATTAACAACTTATACGGATTTTTTCGGATTCTTTATCGACAATTAGCATCACACGAAATTATCAAAAAAGATATAATTTAAAAGATTACTTTGATAGTGTAAAATTTAAAAAAATTTTGAAACGTCGACCCTGACGACCGCTCTAGTACCGAATGCCCCATACACAGAGAGAAAAGAAATAGTTAACGGAACCTTTTTGTAATAGTAAAACGCGTAAATAAGAAAAGTTGTTGTATTAACTATTTCCATGGTAAATGGTACAATAAAATTGTTCCATTTACTATTTTCCGATGGTTACATTGTTTGTACATAACCTCAAATATAGACTCTAACATTACATATAGTTAATTCTACTACTTAAGAGGTTAAAATCGATTTTACTATTTTTTCGTGGTTCCATTAACAATTTTTTTCTCTCTGTGTATGTATCAAATGTATGCCTATTATGTACATAAATACTTGACAGAAAACTGTGGTCATTTTTAATATAAAACCCATTCGATACATAATGCAATAAATTAAATAGGTTTATACTTACCGTTTACAAATCCACCTGCACCCGCGAAAGTCAAATAGTGGTTCAAGATATTGAAGCGGAAATTGTCAATTCAACGGAAATTGTTCATATAATAGTTCATGCAGTCGATGCTGGTATATACCTGATTTAAAAATTAATCGTTGTCTTTGTCCCCTATTGCTTTTCACAACCTTTATTTCTGTTATTCTATCAAATTCTTGTCGCGACATTATAAAAATCACACGATGCGGCTGTCCCTCTTCAACAAATGATTCTTCTGAATCAGTAGTCGACACACTCATATCCACACTTTTGTCACTATCACTTTTTGTCGGGACCGGTTCAAGCCCTAAAAGAGCTTTAAGCGAATATTTATTCATCATTATAAGGGCATAAAGGGATACTGGTGACAGCTTCTTACCAGTATCATCACTAATTCTTTGCCAAATATCCGACGATTTGGACACTAATTTATTATCGGACCCTATTTTCACAATTATATCGGATTTGTAACGAAGAATTAGTTCGCATAAGGCGTCTTTATCTTCCGCGGGCGTTTTACCCCGCTTCAGAAACATTATGAAACACACTTAACCAAAAATGTAATGAAATCATGAGAATAATGCAACAAGTGGAACACGTGGAGAAGTGAGTTTCAGGAAACTCCGCTCCCGCGATTTCCTTGGAAATAGCTCGACGCGGCGATTCCCCAAAACAATGTCTACAATTATTATCCCGTCCTGGTAAAGAAAAGTGTCACTACGATATTGAAAAATGTTCAAACAACACTGCGAAAGGTAGAGCTTTACAAGCACACTCAAGAAAACTGTTGCGTATGGTTCGAAATTCTGCACGCATTTCGGAAATTTGTTTAATTGCCACGTTTGTTCAATCTACGCGATTGTGAAAGTTCGGGAATCGCAAATCAAACTCCCCACTCATTCAGTCTCCCTTCAGCAATTGAACGAGTGTGACGGTCCTCGCTTTTCACGTTTTTCTCCGGATATCGGTGTACCATTCATTGTATGAAAATAAACAATAAAGTTATGTTGGTTGATAAATATTAATATTCTTCATTTCTCTCCATCACGCGTGTTTTCGGTCCTGATTTTCCAAGCAACGAGCAATTCGTTCCTTTATCATTTGGCGACCGTGACAGGACCATCGCGATCGTGTGTGGAGTGAAAACGACCTGGAATACATACATTTAGAAAGTGCACTGGGCCAGTGAAAGTGTTCGGAAAATTTGCAAAAATTTCCCACGTGGCCCTAGCACCATTTTGAACAGTTCTCCGCTATCCGCCATTACGTGTTGGTGACTCCGCGCCGGCTTCCTTGTAGCGCGTAACCAATCGGAGAGACACTCGGTCTCTCTCTCGCTCGCACTCGCCCGTATTGGCGCCGAGCACTTGGCAGTCTTCGTTCGCTCGAATCTCTCAAGCTCGAGCATCTTCGTGCCACGCAGTCGGCATTATTCGGACATCGAGTGCTTTAACAGCAGACTAGGGCTTTAACAGCGTTGAATATAGTTTTGGTGTATTTTGCACAGTGTTCTATATGGAGGCCATAAAGTGAAAAAGAACACTGATTTTTGTGTTTTTAACGACGCTTACGTCGTAAATATTTATTTGAATGAAAATAAATATATAGACGTCACTGAGATGTCAGTGCACGTAGAGCGCCATTACTTAATTATCTTCTTATATGAAAAATTTTGGATACGATAACTATTGGATTTTAATATTAAACGGAAAAACAGAAAAATAGAAAATATCCATCTAGCGTCTATAGTGCTAAAACTTGAACTATTATGAAACATGCGGCAGTTAATCTTAATTTTGGGGAAAAAATAATCAACTTAAAGAATGGGATAAACCTTTAAGAAAAATTGAATCACGTTCTTAACTTTATGTAGTTAAATGCTGAATGTAATGAGAACCATTATGAAATAATTATTCATTGTTTATTTCACTTCTTGATATTTAGAAATAGACCGGCACATACCAAGAATTTCTATCACATACTTGATTAATTAAAAAACGGTCAAGAAATAAATCATGATTAATTATAAGAAAAGTATAGATAAAACAGACGTACTCTAAAAACATTGATCTCAGATTGTGATGAATTTATAAATGATTTTTGCGATAAATTGCTAAAATTAAATAATACTCACTACTTTATAGCAAATGAACAATCATTATGTATTAAAGATCTAAAAAATAATTTACTGCCTGGTGAATTTTTAACAAGCTCTAATTTTGCCGAAAATTATGCATTTGTAATTCAAAACTAAGCGCAGTCGTTCCATTGGAATAACAACTAGGCATCGGTATTTACGGTTATAATTTATTATAAGAAATCTGAATAATTAAAACATAAAAGTATGTCAAAATTTATCTTATGATACAGTTGCTGTTTATGTTTATCAGAAGATAATATTGGATTACCTCAACTCTTATATCAACCCAAAGAAAATGCACTACTCTACAGACGGAGCAGGCCGACATTTTAGAAATAAAAGTAGTTTTGACAACCTCCAAGGCCATGGAAAAGATTTTGGAATTCTGGCCGAGTGACTTTTTGAAACAACGTCACACGGTAAGGGTGCATGTGATGGCATTGGTGCAAACATAAAAAGAAATGCATCACGTCACAGCTTACAATGTTCAGCTCATCATTACATTCTTACTCCTCGAGATTTGTATGCGTGGACAGAAAAAAAATTTCAAGAAGACAGTCAATTTTGTTCAGTTCCAAAGAAATTCACAAACAAGCTGCTGATTTCTTAAAGATTCGGTTTCAAAATGCAAGAGTAATACCAGGAACTTTGCAATATCTTGCAAATTATTCAAAATCCGAATGGACAGTCGCATTGCTAAAAGTTTTCAAATACTACACGATTCGACATTTTCCCAAAAGAGACGAAAATAAATCCTCGCAATAATTCGATGGACACAGCCATTCAAAAATCTAAATAACCTTTTAAACAATAAATTTGTCTTTTAAAGCGTGTGTGTGTGTGTGTGTGCGTGTGCGTGTGCGTGTGCGTGTGTGTGTGCGTGTGCGTGCGTGCGTGCGTGCGTGCGTGTGTGTGTGTGTGTGTGTGTGTGTGTGTGTGTGTGTGTGTGTGTGTGTGTGTGTGTGTGTGTGTGTGTGTGTGTGTGTGGGTGTGTGCGTGCGGGAGTGTATGTGTGTGTGTGTGTGTGTGTGTGTGTGTGTGTGTGTGTGTGTGTGTGTGTGTGTGTGTGTTAGGAGAGGAAAGAAGGAAATTGGAGAGGAAGAAAAAAATAAAGGGGGTTTATTAGGAGGCAGGTTATGAAGGGGTACACAGATTTATTAAAGGCAAGGGGGTAGGTTTTATAATAGGAAATGGAAATTAAGAAAAATTATAATGAACTCACTTTTCCGGATAATATCCAAATAAAAGTTGAAGTTGTGGCGCCAAGGAAGAAGAGCCTATGTTCCTCTGGATTTCCGGGTTCGGTGTAGTAGAGTACGGGACCTTTAGAACGGTGATCGGTGTCTCCGAAGATCTGCTGTCCAAACCAAATTAAAGTAGTGGAACGCATGTGTGGCACCAAGAAAAGAGATCCGGTGTTCCTCTGGATCCACTGACACTTTTAATAATTCACCATGCGAACCGGTACCCGAACTTCTCGACAAATTTAACTTGGAGATTCCCCCCCCCCTTGGTCTAGTGGGTAATATTTATATCCCCTCTCCTCTTTCATAGGTATTTTGATAAGGACTGGTGTAGGAATCTATATCGAAACGGATGGATGAGGAGAATGGGATCATTGTTCGTAATTGCGGTAACATTTCGTGAAGTCGAATTCTAATTTCCTAGAAAAGGGGACACAGCACAGAACTCGTCCTTCAATTGGCATCGTCGTATTTTCCAACTTGCATCGGGGAACGTTTAAAAATGCTCTTCACCATGGGTTGTGAACGAAAGTACACGTTTATGTGTAAAGTACCACACCCTTTGAAATTTAAAATATAACAAAACGATTATAATCATTTGCAAATTCTCACAATTACTGCGCACATTTTCTAAGAAACACGTGTTCTTTTGCTAAACTCAAATAAACGGCGTTTACGAGTCAAAATTTCCACTTAAATACACAATAGCTTACCTCCCCTTCCATTTCTTGTCACAACAATTTTCTATTTCTTTTTTTTTTTGTTACTTCTCCAAATTATTTTTACAATACACTACGTAACTACGTATTAGCGTCATCAAGATGCTCGCTCGCAGGGGCGGCGACTTGTCTCTTTCCGGGGTGTGGAAATTTCTTGGATCATCCCCCCCCCCCCTTGTCAATTACAAATATTTTCCTGTTTTCAAAAACAATGTTTTTTATTTATTTAGTAACATACATAAATTTTTCTTATATTTAATCAAACGCTTATCTTTTCAATGGCAAAAGTGACTCTTCGAGAATTATTTTTATTAATAAATTCATTCATTAATTTGTCGATGTCGTTCATTAATATCTCCGCTAAATCATTATGAATATGTAATATGGCCACTTCAGTCTTCTCAGTGCAGAAAAAGAACGCTCTGCTGTACAGGATGAAGCTGGTATTGTAAGGATTAGCCGAATTAATTTCATTAATTCCGGAACTAAGCCCATGATATATTGCTCTTTTTTCAAAAAAGTAACTGCATCCTTTAAAGAATTGAGGACAATATTTTTTGAGTTTAAGATGTCCAAAAAAATCTGTCGATGAGCTAATAGCCCGTCTTTGTCTAAATCGTCATCATAAAAAGACATTATTTCTTCTGCACTGTTCTCCTTCCCAATCACGAAATTTTCGAAACGCTTCAAAAGTTTGGAATTATCTGAATCACAGCGATTCCGCATTGATACTAAAACATTGTCAAGTACTTCGAAGTAAATTTTTTTGTAAAAATCTTCTGGTTTTGAAAATTCATGACTCCGTGAAGATGAATCAATGCGAGTCGATGGTTTGCGTACGCGAGGCATTTTAGGAACTTCCAAATCCAATTCAATTGCGCTTTTTAGTACCGTTTCCCATAAGTTATCAAATCCGGATCGCCGAATTTCTTCCAAACTGTTCGCAATTGCATTTATTTTATCTTGGGACTCGTTAATACTTAATTCACACTTTTGTAGTTCAGCATTCAAAATTTCTATTCTCTCCATACTGGTAATAGTGAGAGTAAGTAAAAAGTAGAATTCAAATTCCTGCATTCGCTTTGAAAATCCAGCGGCTTTAGCAGTAATCGTTTTATCATCACCTACATCATGTGAAATTTTGTCAAAAAATTGCAAACATGCCTCATAATTTGAACGTAATGACTTGAGAGACTTAATCCGTACACACCACCTGCAATCAGAATATGTGTACAGTGACGATCTGATGAATGTCATAAATGTACAGAAGAAACCAGAAGGATTGGTGACCTATATATAAACACTTAGCCTGTGAAATTTTATTTATATAGACAATAACTTACTTTAAAAACTTAGATGGTATCATACGAATATAAATAATGAAACGTAGAAGAAATGAGGAAATATCATATGATAAATATATATACACACAGTTCATTTTTAATAAAAAAATACTTTAAAAATGCGCAAGAACCTAATTGTAATCAGTAATTAGTTCAGATATTAGATCATACCTTGTCGGGCAAAATTGAGATAAGATTGGACTATGTTCTGACTGCAAGTCTCGAAATACGGCCAGTCTCTTTGGAGAATCCCGGATAAAATTAATCATTTCTTTAACAACTCCGATAAAATTTTTTACAGATACAACATTTTCCATTGCGTCTTGAACGACTTGATTTATAGTATGTGCACGACAATGAATGTACATGGCTCGGGGCTCTATATTACGAATCAATGTTTGAACCCCTGCTGATGTGCCACTCATATTCTTGGCACCGTCATAACATTGTCCTCGTAAATTATGAATATTTAAGTTGATTCGAGCAAGGACGTCCATGACAATTTCAAATAATGTTATTGATTTGGTAGTAGATGATTCATAGAAGCCCAAAAAATATTCATCAATTGTCAAATCAGGCAGAACGTATCTGATCGAAATAGAAACTTGCTCTGAATGCGAAACATCTGCAGTTTCATCCATAATAATCGCATAATACTGAACTGACTGGCATGTTTTAACTATAATTCGTAGGACTTCATTGGACATCATCTGTAGGATTTCGTTGATAATGTCATGGTGGAGCCATTTGTAGCCATTACAATTCATCCATTTATTCAGTTCAGGAACATCGTTTGCTCGCATTTTTAAAAACTGAATGATATTTGACGAATTGTCGTCGTGACCCCGAAGTGCGATCCCTTGGCGTGCAAGAACATTAATTGTTTCAAAAATTTTCTTCAAAGCCAGACGAGACTCATGTATTTCTTTCTTCTTTTCGATTGATAATATTTCTAAGACGCTAGGTTGAGTTACTTTCACCAAACTGACAAAAAATGAAGAGAAACACGAGGCTTGACTCTTGGTGGCTAGCGAGCATGACAAAACAAAGTGCTCATTCAGGGGCGGCGGAATATCATCTTGCTAACAAAGGAAAGGCGGGAAAAGCGACTAGGCTAACTATACACTTCTTTCAGTGTATCGATCAAAATCGATAGCCCCGAGTTCGCACTTTCGAACGGTAATGTTTGTCTTTCGATTTTCCGAATATTCCAAACAAACAGAAAAAACTTGCCTAAACGGGGATTCGAACTCGCGACCCAAGGAAAGTTTAGTTTACGAGTCGAAGATGCTAACCTCTCACACTTTGCATTCTCTCAATCCATACACACTGTAATTGTTATAATACGAACTTTGACATAGAATTAGACAAATGAAACTCTACATTCACAAGTAACTTGTAAATTTACAACGTATATCAAATTCTGTTAGAATAACTATTCACACTCTACAGCCGTTCTCAATGGAACTTACGTGTGTTTTTCCGTCGTACGGCAGTGTAGTTTACCTAACCTAACAACTTTTTTAAAATAACAAACTTTATTTAATAGAAAAATTATTACATATATGGACTCCAGAAATTTGTAATTTAACAGTTATTTACCTTTTTCTAAGTCAGAAGAATTTGAAGCACACGCAAAATTGTCATTTTCATTTTCGTTTTGTTTATCCAATGCAATTGATTTTTTCTCGACGTTTTCTTTATCGGTTCCTTGCTGCACGATAAGCGGTTTTACCCTTTTTATTAGAAATTTATCCATGACTGATACCGGCTTAGTAATATCTACTTTTAACTTTTCCGCGTCAATGAAGAAATTAATGTATTGTGATATGCATTTTTATTAAAAACCAGACCATATTGTGGCGCCGCTTTGGGAAACTTTGAAACTACAAGGAGAACGATGGGGGGGGGGAGTACACGTGGAGCGCTGCACTGCATCGAACGGTGCCCTTAACATTTTACAGAAAGTGACAACAGAAAAAATATCCGCGATTCTCGCAGAATTTATTTGTAAATGTAACAGATTTATATGTAAACTTAACAGATTTATCTGTGAATTTAACAGATAATTCTGCTGTTTATGCATATAAAAAATTAGCATATTTCATTCTGTTAAATCTAGACAAAATTTTTCAGCGCATAATAGTCGACGGATTACTCTTGCCTCAAGCCCGAAAATTGTCAAAGCGGCATATTTTTTGCAAAATGATTAGTTCGTGGTTACTGTGAAGTCATAATTCTCGTTGAGCTCGGGGCTTCGGAGAAAGGGCTCTTTCGTCCGCATTATGCTAATACTTTAGAAATGTTAACCATTGAAACAAAATATTATTTAATGCGTAGAATTTTCATACTATACCCACTGTCATTGATTCTCACGGGGAATCCCTGTGTCAGAGTACCAGTTCTCTAATGCAACATCCCGCTCTTCACAATTTTGTTAGAAAATATAATGGGGTTCCCCGTGAGAATCAGTGTCCGTGGGTGTACACGTAGAGTGACTAGAGGGACTCTAACTGCACGGAGAAAAGTGTGACGCGCTACCAGACGTGCAGTGGTGCAGTGCACATCGCGAAGCACGGCAACCTTTGTCTTGTATGCCGTCTATCCATTATGCGACTATACGGCGATATGGCAGTAAGGCGTGTTAGCGAGTGCCCGTAACGTCATCGTACGGCGAAGGCTCACATTGCGTAGCACTGTCTTCATTGCCCGTCCAGCCGGCCTACGTTTCACTTTTCTCCGTGTACAAACCGAGCTGTTTTGACGTATTTTAAAAGATCAAAAAGATGATATTTGTAAACTTTATATCTGGATCAAAATTTTAAACTGTAAAAATTTTAATCTTAAGGATGACATAAATTAATATTAGTAATAATAAATTTATAAATATTATTCAGTGTTGTGGGGTGTGGATTTCCATCCCCAAAAATTTTGGGGTGTGGAGTGCTCCACTATTCCACACTATAGTCGCCGCCCCTGCTCGCTCGTCAAGTACTCAGGAGTATGTGTTCTCCTCTTCGCGCTTTTCGTTCTTTCTGCCCGTACCCCCCTGGCATTCCCCTACTTCGCATGAAATACGGCACTCAAAATTGAGACGATGCTCGAGACACCGCGCGATTTTTCAATTAACATTTCGATGACATTGTACAATATTCGTTACAAATATCCCCCTCGCATTCAACTGAGATACTCTCAGGTGAATGTGGCACAATCAATGTAACTAAAAACAATTTGTTCTCCATGCTTCCTTTCCCAACGGTGGTTCACCGATTTCTTAATCACTATTAATCATTAAAAATAACACTTATCATATACTATAAATCCTATCATCCTACATTATCCATTTTTTTTTCTTTCGACCAGTATTTCCGCAAGCTACAACGGTTATAAATACCATACATTTTGCCAGTATCCAAATTTTTCAAACTGAATGCATTTTTTTCGATCAACTTATCGATTACGTACGGACCTTGAAACAAGTGGAAAAACTTGTGTGTTTGATGACGAATAGCGTTCGAAACATGTGGAACTCTAACGAGAACCAAATCCTCCACTTCCAGAACTACCTTTGAAATAGCACTCTGTTTATTTTCGGATCACCGAAACGCTTTTTGCATCGCTTTGTCCGCTAGCACAGAAAGAATTTCAATTCCAGGAGACGGACTTTTAGGAAAATTGACAATATTTTCGATTTCATCCAATCGTCTCTCTCCAAACCGCAATTCGTGTGGCGACAGCCCAGTACTGGAATGTGTTGTACAATTTAGCAACGCTTGTAACTTTGCCACATATTTCGTCCATTTCGTGTGCTGTACTGAGCAGAAAGTACGAAATAATCGGCCTAGCTCGCGCATAATCCTCTCCACAGGATTAGACTGTGGGTGCCTGATCGAAGAAAATAACACCAAAACTCCTTCGGCCTCTAAGCTCGTCACCCATTTTGGAGAGGTAAACTGCGACCCATGATCAGACAGTATCCTTTCCGGTTTCCCATGTTCCAAAAAATATTTTTTCGTAAGCCGATTTAGCGTCGCGAGGGTAGTTATTTTCTTCAAAGGATACAGAGTTACATATTTCGTAAACACGTCGATTATAACTAATATGTATTGCACCCCCCCCCCCCCCCAATGGAACGAGGTAAAGGGCCGTAATAATCAACGGATATAATTTCCCCAGGTTTCATACTACGAATATGTCCGTATGATCCTTCCATTGAAATCGTAAGGGGCTTTACGCGTTGACACAAATCACAAATTTTAACCAATTTTTTAATGTCGACACGTATATTTTTCCAGAAATACAATCGTTTCATATACTCGTAAGTCTTATAACACCCCGGGTGTCCTAATTTAGCGTGAACAGATTCAATCAACTCATTAATTAATATTGCGGGCAAATATATTCTCCAGGTCGGTACGGGATCTTTTTCTCTGGATTTAACAAAAAGTACATTCCCACGCAACTGATAGATATCTACCATTTTCCCCTGTTTTACATTATTAACGATTTTCTCAATGTGTGCGTCAGCTCTTTGCAGAATTTCGAGGGATCTGAATTGTTTCCGCAATTGTGGATCTAAAGATACAACGGGTCCCATTTTCTTTCCAAGATTCCCTTTCGCGAGAGTAGCGATCAATATCTTCTGCTGACCAATTTCACACTCCTTTCCATCAACGTGACGGCTGAAATAGTCTGCGACGATATTGTCACAACCTCGACACAATTTGACATCAACCGTAAATTGCTGCATGAGAAGGCTCCATCTTAACAGGCAAGCATTTTGATACACTGTTTGATTGAGAAACGTCAAACCTTCGTGGTCCGTTACAACATAAAAGAACCTGCCCGAAATATATACCCGGAATTTTAAAACAGCAAACACTATAGCTAGAAGTTCTTGTTCCGTCGTACTACTGTATCTCGTTTCCGCTTTCAAGAGAGTTCTACTAGCGAGAGCCACTATTTTGTCATTATCATTTTCATCTTTTTGGTACAAGATGCCACTTATCGCCATACCACTCGCGTCAGTTTGGATAAAAAACGGTTTGTCAGGGGACCAGTGGCTAATAGTTACGCTATTTAAGAACTCTTTCTTCAACCTGTCAAATGCCTTCGCGTGATCTACCGTCCATTCCCATGTGTTTTTATCCGAAAGTAGGTCGCGGAACGGAACAATCAGATCTGAATATTGAACTCGAAATTGTCTGTAATAATTAAACGTTCCTAATACTGATTGCAACTTTTCTTTAGTTGTGGGACATGGGAGTTCCTGAATAAGACGTAACCTTTCGGGATCCGGCGTTATCCCAATATTTGACATTATAAAACCTAAGAAAGGGACTGATTTTCGCGCAAATAAGGACTTGTTTAGCTTGAGTGAAAAATTATGTTGTCTTAAACAAAGAAACAATTTTCTAAGATGTTGTATGTGACTATCAAAATTCGGCGAATACACTAGTAAATCGTCTACATAACATTTTAGGAAATCGTTAAATTCACTTCCCAGTGCCAAACTTACCTCCCTAATGAATGCGATGCCCGCTGTCTTCAACCCAAAAGGCACCCGACAAAACTGGTACGATGTTGACCCAAACAAAAAAGTCGTGTATTTACGAGAACTCTTTACTAATGGGACCTGCCAATATCCCTCGGTTAGATCCGTTTTTGAAAAAAATCTGATCCCTTCCATTCGGTGCACAATTTCATCAATGGGAGGTGGTCGTTCATTGTCAGATTGTATATTTTTATTAATAAATCTCGCGTCCAAACATATTCTAATTTTACCCGATTGTTTTCTAACGACATGTATCGGATTACAATAATCGCTTTCCGACCTCTCAATGATCCCGTCCTTTAACATTCGGTGTATCTCGCTCTTAACTTCATTTCTATAGGCGTATGGTGCAGGATATGTTTTTTTAACGATCGGATTTTTGTCCAATAATTTAATTTCATGCTCGTACACACTTGTGCAATGGGCCTTATTCGAGAAAATATCATGAAATTCCTTAACTAAATCAACTATTTGATTGGTTTCCTGATCATCAAGATCAATGAGTTCATTTGTAATCGCTAACAATTGTTCAGAGAATTCCCCTTCATCCCCATTCACTCCTAAATTCATTATTCGCACTTCTTCACAGGGCAAGTCTTTTTCATCAATCATATCATTCACTCCTAATGTCAATAAAACATTCGCATCTAAACTCGAATCCTTACTCATGACTTCCACGTGATCATCTTGCATCACATCATTTATGTCATTATGCGTCATTCTCACATTTCGACCTGACACATCTTGGCAACATTGATCATTTTGTCGAAATGTCTTGGTCACAATTGCTAAATTGTCAGTATTCATTAAATTGGTGATTACATTATCCCTCATTTCAGAGCCCTCGTAATGCACCTCGTTGCCTTGAGCACTGTCCTTTTCATTTGTCATTTCATTCTCGTCAATATCAAAATTATCATTCATCGACATTACAGTTAAATAAATTTCGTTTACTGTATTTATCATTTCATCCACCTTCATACAAGCATTTACATCTACATTCGTGGCATTTATCATTTCATCCACATTCATATAAACATTTATATCTACATTCGTGGCATTTATCATTTCATCCACATTCATATCAGCTTTTATATCATCATTCGTGGCTTTTATCATTTCATCCACACTCATATCAGCATTTACATCATCATTCGTGGCTTTTATCATTTCATCCACATTCATATCATCATTCGTGGCTTTTATCATTTCATCCACATTCATATCAGCATTTACATCATCAGTCCTGGCTTTTATCATTTCATCCACATTCATATCATCATTTACATCATCATTCGTGGCTTTTATCATTTCAACTACCACGTTTTCATTAATGAAATTTTCATTTTCATTATTTTTAATATTGTCATTAATTACAACATTATTTTTATTACTCGACATTACATTTAAATAAATTTTATCGATGGTATCTATCATTTCAACCACCACATTTTCATTAATCTTAAAATTATCATTATAACTATCAACATTTTTATTATTATCATTATCACGATTCGAAGCGACTTGTACTTCAATTATATGCGGATGATTTACCAAATTTTGTTTACGTAGGGTTCGATTGTCAAAGTTTATATTATCAAGATTATTTCTGCATTTCACTTGTTGATTCTTATTTATTAATTTGGTATCTCATATTTTTGCATGTTTGTTTTTATTTATTAATTGATTGTTATTCATTTGCGCATGTTCATTATTTAATGGTATTTCCGTGAGATTTTTATCATTTTCTTTGATAAAAATCAAAAAGAGTGCACTCCCGGTGCTGAGTGCACTTCCGGTGCTATTAGGCAAAGCATGCTGTCAATTGAGCTCGACTAAATTAGCCAAATTTTCGTAAATTATCGCTGTGTTGCTGTCAAATATTGTAGTCCAGTGTTGTAGGGTGCCGTCTGTACCAGTTTTTCAAGTGTTTGTACGCCTGTCTCGTCATTTACCGTCCACCAGGCTGATGTTTCTACTTGGCCGTGAATTATAACCTGCACCTGTCACTCCGAGGCACTGTGTTCGGAAAATCAGTCGGAAAGACTGTAAAGGAGAAAAAATAGTTTGGCTTTATTTATTTTATGTTGCGGCCTCGAACCAGCAGAGCAGAGCACCGATTATTTTGTTTTTGGGTGAGACTATAAAATAAAATATTTATTATTCGCACGTGGCGCAGTAAATCCCATGCGCAAAGTTACTGCGCATCTTAAATAGTGGCGGCATCCGTATCGCACACTAGAATTTCAATAATTCATCGATTATCGAATTTGTTTAATTTCGGCATCGATTAGGAACTTTCTTCTGAGAGTGCCGTCGCGCGTATGCAGAAGGAAGAATTTGGTGTGCCTACCCCTCCCCCGGCTAGTTCGCCTGGAACAACGAGTGGTCTCGGGGAGGAGTTATTACACGGGACGAAATTTCGTGTTCCTACAGCTCCACGAAACGCGATAAGTTTCGAGGCCCTGTGGCTCGATGCTTACGGAGAGCACACGTCGCCAAATTAGAGTGTAGAGTACTCCCCAGCGGTGTCGCTGATGCTCCACTGTATGCCGAGACCAATTATCTCCGAGTGGAGTTCTGAGAGCTCTACTATAGAGAAAATATGGAGTCCGCTAAAGCGAACAGTCGAGCGGACGTTATCCCAGTATCGAGTTATTCGCGCTGTGTACATATATATAATCGCCCTGTGACGCGCCTCGTGCATTTGAAGCTAATATATACTATTATATATACAGGGTGTACGAAAAGTCCCGGGACGGTTGAATAACTTTCGAAAGAATAAAAATTTCAAAAATCGCCGAAATACGTGATTCGATTTTTCAAACAAGCAATCTTTTGAGAGGGGGTTTCGGCCCCCCAACCTCAAGGGGGGCGGGGGGCACGAGAGGGGCCAAAAATCTTAAATGGCAACATGGTTTGAGTGGGGGCTCATTTGAAAGGTATTTTCGAGACGAATTCAGATCACTGGTCATAGAGGGCGCTGCGATCATTTTTCGGAGAGATACAAGTAAAAGAGCTTTTCAATGTAACGTTCAGAAACGGGTTGACACCCGTTTAAGAATATTGTTTTACACGATTTTAAGTTTTTTAAGTTTTTTAAGAATATTGAATTACACGATTCGGCGACTTCGAAATTTTCATTTTTTCAAACGTTAGTACGTCTAAGATCTGAAAAAGTCAAAAATCTCTGCGAAAAATGATCGCAGCGCCCTCTATGACCAGTGATCTGATTTCATCTCGAAAATACCTTTCAAATGAGCCCCCACTCAAACCATGTTGCCATTTAAGATTTTTGGCCCCCCTCGTGCCCCCCGCCCCCCTTGAGGTTGGGGGGCCGAAACCCCCCCTCAAAAGATAGCTTGTTTGAAAAATCGAATCACGTGTTTCGGCGATTTTTGAAATTTTTATTCTTTCGAAAGTTATTCAACCGTCCCGGGACTTTTCGTACACCCTGTATATATATATATATATATATATATATATATATATATATATATATATATATATATATATATATATATATATATGTATATATTAGTAAATCTATAGGTTATGTTCGCTCTCGTATACAGTATAGAACCTCGGGACTTCCAAAGTGACGCAAACCAGCATATACATCACAGAATTTTTAAATAAATTGTTTAATTTATAACAATCTTATTAGGGATTCACCACCGATGAAAGATTTCAGATCTAAAACCTTGTTTCCATGAGAGTTTTGATTGGAAAAAACATTGTTTTGATTGGAATTTCACCACCGGTGGAACATTTCAGATCTAAAATCTTATTTCGATGAGAATTTCACCATCGATGAAAGATTTCAGATCTAAAATCTTATTTCGACTTGATTTTCACCACCGTTGGAACATTTCAGATCTAAAACTTTGTTTCGATGAAAGTTTCACCATCAATGAAAGATTTCAGATCAAAAACATTGTTTTGATTGGAATTTCACCACCGGTGGAACATTTCAGATCTAAAATCTTGTTTCGATGAGAATTTCACCATCGATGAAAGATTTCAGACCTACAATCTTATTTCGACTTGATTTTCACCACCATTGGAACATTTCAGATCTAAAACTTTGTTTCGATGAGAATTTCACCATCGATGAAAGATTTCATCGATGTCTGATTGAATCAAGTTCCCATTACTGACTGTGTACCAATTACTGACTGTGTACCTGACGATGTACTAATAGTTTATCATGTAGTGACTATGTACCAGTGACTAACCATGTACCTATTACTGACAAAGTACCTATTTCTAATCATGTCATAATCAATGACGATGTAACAACTGTGACTATGTGCCTATTACTGTTTGTGTACTATAAATACTAACCATGCTCCCATTACTGACCACGTTCCATTTATTGACCGTGAACCTATGGTCGCTGAATCCTAAACTGTGGTAAAAATTGTAAAATTCAAAATGCGCTGTGGCCCAGAAGAAAGAAAAACATACAAAAAATTTAAAAGTAGTTAAATTCGCCTAAAATTGCATATTGATGAGTTTTGGGGGGTTGAATCATAATCTCTGGTCGAAATTGCAACATTCAAAATGCATGCTGGGATAGAAAAGAAAAAAAAGTCCCAAAAATTTTTAAAAATAGTTAAATCTGGATGAAATTGCACAATTAAGGATTTTTAGGTCATTGAATGATAATCTGTGTTCAAAAATTCAAAATGCGCGGTGGGCCATAAGAGAAAAAAAGTACCAAACATTAAAAACGACTGAAATTGCATAATTATAATTTTTGGGGTTAATGAATATTATAATGTGATAAAAATTGACAAATTAAAAATGTACTATGGATCAGAGGAAATACTATATCAAAAATTCAAGAAGTATTTAAATTCGGCTGAAATTTCGTGCGTGGAGAAATGTTCCTTATTGTGAGATCTATTTTCTTCTTTTCCTTCAAGAAACATGTTCATACATTATAAACATACTTGTGGCAAATTATTTGTTTCATCATTTTTTTAGATTGTTGAATCATAGTTTTTAAAATGTAGTGAAAAATATCCTTGTATCATTTTTTTTGTGCTACAATTATATTAGATTGCATACCGTTTTTTTAGTAACGTGATAAATTCAAATATTTTGTACTTTATAAAATAATTATTAATTTTTAAAAAGATGTTCAATATAAAAAAAAGTTATTAATGCTGTTTCTTTTTTAATGAAGTAAATTTTGAAAATACGAATAAAAATTTGCCTTTTTCATACAGCCTTTGGAAATAGTACTTTTCGATACAAGGGTGTAAAAGTTTTTTCTAACGGATGTGCGAGTTGCGGCCCGAGCCGAAGGCGAGCGTGCGGAAAGTGCCCTTAAAAATAAAAAAAATCACTTTATGCATCACTTTACGCACGCTGTAATAAAATGAATTTTATTACATCGATTTTCAAGAATATCATCATCTATATATATGAACTTTTTCATTTTACTGCAACAAATTAATTAAAATAAACTGTTAGGAAACAAGTTTTAAAAAATGGCATTCGATATACATACGAGTAACTTTACCGTGATAGGTTGTTATTTTTATAAGGAAAAAGGAGAAAACGAATAATAAAAACGAATAAAACACGGTTTTTTATATGACGCACAATGTTAATTGTACGTATATGTTTTTATATATGTGCATAATGAGATGGCATACTCGCAGTGTATCATTACGCGCAGCGCTGCTAGTGGCTCCAAGTGGAATCTTATTCACTCTGCGCATCGAGCATGGAGCATGCACGTCTCTAGTTGGAATCGGCAGGTCTCGATCTGTTATCGAGTCGTACTTTTACCAAGGTGGAGTTCTGAGAGCTCCACGACCGAGACATCGCAACCGCATAGATATAGGACGAATCGAGCTATCGACGCTCGCCTACCGATAGAGCTGTAGGAACACGAAATTTCGTCCCGTGTACTCACAACTCAATCTCGTCACGCATTAGTGGGGCGTCCATCAACCTCGGCCACTTGGCTCGCGTATAGAGACGCGACTGCAACGACTACTTCGAAGTAACTAAACGGCAACGCTCGCGGCCTCAACTGTCCTGCTCGACTTCTGAAAAAAGCAAAAAACAGCGTGTCAGTTCAGTCCTTCTAAAAAATTCGGTACTAGACGCAGCCAGCACTAAATCCGAGATGAATTCGGCGATGATAGAATTGAAAGACGCGATTGTGTCTTCCCTTTCTGCCAAGATGGACTCATTTCATAATGAGAGTATGACGGCTATTGCGTCATTAAAAAATGATGTAACGCAGGAGATTTCTGACTTAAAAGCTAAGCTCTCTGAAAAAGATCTCCAGATCAAGCATTTGACTGCTGAGCTTAAAAAATATAATAAAAACGCGCGTAAAAAAAAGCATCAAGATCAGAGGCTTAAGAATCGACGGTGATGTCACGCATTGCATTGAACACTTCCTCGAAGCCAACTTCCAACTGAAAGATGTCGTAGACACTGCATACTTCGTTCGCAAGGACCCACCAACAGTACTCGTCGAGCTCTTATCATCAAGAGCCAAAAACACCATCATGGCCAACAAAAAGAAAATTCTCTCTAGGAAAAACGTTTATATAGATGGTGATATGACAGAGAGAGAGAGAGAGAGAGAGAGACAGGAAAATTGATCATCATGCGAGAGAACTGGTGCGCCGAGCTAAAGGGAAAAACAAAAAAGTTTTCCGAAGGCACCAAAGGGTGCAGGTGGAGGGTGAATTGTTCACTTGGTCGGAGGCCGATGATCAATTTGTAAGAGAGGCAACACCAGAACCTCTCACATTGTCTCCAAATACTACTGCCAGATATACACCTATGGAGAGTTCAAAAAACGGTTAAGGTCTGGCCCTTTTTCCAGCTTCAGGGGTGCCAAAGCATCTCTTCAAACCGTTAACCATCGACTTGGACCTTCTCCATCATCTGGGAGTTACTGTTTGCCTTTTAGTTCAAGGCCTAAAGAGGTACCCAGATTGAACGAAACTTCTATTGTTATCTCTTTTTTGGAATATTCATGGCCCGCATAACTTATCCATGGTGAATACAGCCTCAGAAAACACCATCATGAATTTTTCGGAGACTTGGACCACTTCTGTTCCTAAGACAACTCAACATGATGATATGACAACTTTCATCGTTCCAGCTTCAAGAGAGGGCTCCATCGGCAGATATTGCGGCGGTCTATTGACACGTTTACCGTCGGCTGGGTCCCCCGAAGTGATTGAGGTCTCCCCCCAATGGATGTTTATACTTGTTAAAACTCTCCCGATTTCTATAATTCAAGGTTCGTTTTATATTTCGCCTACTACTAACCTATTTTTCCAGCTTCAAAACTTGCAAATAATACTAGATTCACTTTCTGTTAAATTTCCAGACAGTATGATTGTCTTGGGGGGAGACTTCAATTCATGGCCGGGAACCTTAAATCTTGAAAGCGACGGCGAACATCTTTTTGTCAATACCCAACTTAACTCGGTTAGGCGATCATGTGATCTAAGACATAACTGTCGGGGTGAAAGTTTATATGAATTTATGTTTGCAAATAATTTTGTGCTCCTAAATGGTCGATCGCCAGGTGACACTCCTGCTCAATTTACTTATATAGATGTTAAAGGCCGTAGCATAGTGGATATGGTCTGGGTCTCTGCAAACTACTTGCATTTTGTGAAAGATTTTTTCATTAGCCCAGAAAACGGAGGCTCAGATCATCTCCCGGCTACTGTTGAACTAGCATTATCATGGTCAAACTTCGGGTTATTCTTTCACCTCGTGCAATTCAGTAGTGCGCCGTAAAACAACTTGGTCGGCAGATGGCGCGATTAAACTTATAAATCATATGCGAGACTTGAACCCCTTTGATTTGTTAATTGATGAAGTAACGCGAGGCCCTTCTTTTTCAAAATTTTGTACATGTTTATTACAGCTTATAGATCACGAGGGTCTAATACAGTTGACTAGCGTTAATAGGGGCAATCGTAGACCTAACTATTCCCCAGCTCGGTGGTACGATGCGACCTGTAAAGATGCTCGGAAGCATCTGAATAGAGCACTATTTTCACTGCGTTCTCATAATTACGCTCGTCCGTACGAAGTTGCATATCTTTCGGCCAACAAAAATTTTAAGCTAGTAACATCCTTAGCAAAAAAAAGGTACATTTGGGAGATGGCGGATTCTTTCGCAGAGGTTAGGGACGCGAAGGGCTTCTGGTCCACTGTTCGGAGACACAGGCGGGCTCCATTATTCGGTTCGTCTGTGTCTCTCGAGGCGTGGAGTGGGTACTTGGCGTCTCTTTACCCGGCGAGACCTTCGACTCCTTACACTTTTTACGGGACTTTTGATGCCTTTTTGGACGCACCAATCTTGCCACAGGAGTTATTGGACAGCATGAAGCGACTAAAATCGAGGAAAGCAGTGGGCCCGGATGGCATCCCTGCGGAAGTGTTAAAAGTGCTCTCGGAAGATTGGTTTTCCTTCACTCTCGAGCTGTTTAATTCGATATTGTATAATGAACTGCCACCTGAGGGATGGATGCAAGCAAGTCTCTTCATGTTCTTCAAAAAAGGGCGACCGTTCAGACCCCGCGAACTATAGAGCGATTGCGATTACTAATGCGTGTACAAAATTATTTATGCAGATTTTTGCGGCAAGATTGGAGAGTTGGCTCCAACATCGTAATATACTCCCAGAAGAGCAGGCAGGCTTCAGAAGAGGACGCTCTGCGGAAGATAACATCTTCACACTTAATGCAGCAGTCCAGATATCGCTTAGGACAAAAGGATCAAAGTGCTACGTACTCTTCGTGGACTTCCGCAGGGCGTTCGACTCTATCCCACACGATAAACTATGGCATAAACTGTACAACATTGATATAAGTGCAAAGATAGTTAGACTGCTGAAAGCTTTCTATGACTCTGCAAAGTCATCTGTCGTCTGTTCCACCGGAGCTACAGAGCTTGTCGAGGTGACCGAGGGAGTCCTTCAGGGCGACATTTTGAGCCCGTTACTTTTTAACCTCTATATTTCAGACATAGTTGCCTTCTTTCGTGAGAACGGCCTTAGAGGTGTCGATTATACGTTAACCTACGACCTGATGATGCTCCTATATGCTGACGATTTGGCGATTTTTGCCTACTCTCCTGCCGACCTAAAAGCCAAACTTAGGATGCTTGCGTCTTATTGTGCCATAAATGGGCTTACAGTAAATATTTCAAAAACTAAAATTGTCGTATTTAGAAGGGGCGGTCCTCTTGACGCCTCTTCCAGAACTTTTTACTATGAAAACCAACAGGTAGAAGTGGTGGCTACGTATCCATACTTAGGTACAATCGTTTCTTCGTCAGCGAGCGGGCTGAAGGCAACTGAAAACGCTATAGCCAGGACTCGCCAGGCTACTGCCTCAGTTCTGGCTATAATGGCTTCAGTGAAAGGTGACTCGTGCAGCGCGGCTTTAAAACTCTATGGTGCTTCCATCTTATCGACTCTGCTTTACGCTGCACCCTGCTGGGCCCTCGGTCATCTTGAACAAGTTGAAACCGTTCAAGTGGCGTTTTTTAAAAGGTGGCTTAAGCTCCCGAAATCCTTGCCGCCATACCTTCTACGTCTTGAACTGGGTTTATACCCCATTTCTGTTGAAATAGTTCGTAGAGCACTAGATTTAATTCTCAGGCTCCTTCGTCAAGCACCGTCCAGTCTAGCAAGGATTGGTTTAATTAGGTTGTTTGAGCTCGGTTCGGGCAGGAGGGCTGAACCGGCTGTTAACTGGTTTAGCCAACTAAAGCTCGTCCTGGCCTCTTCTTCTTATGATGACCTATGGGCAGACTTGTCGGTGGAAAACTGGGAGTCACGTCTAACTTCCACGTGTGAACTCTTCGCAACAGTCCAAAGAAACCGTGACCTTCAGCGCTATTATTGTTCCAACTCGATCCAATTACCAATTTTCCGGCAATTTACCGACAGTCTTGCCAGTCTCTATCCAGCGCGTTGCCAACTCGCCTACCTAAGTTTAAAGATGCAACTTCGTACGGCTACTCTTTATTCGCGTTCGCTTCTCATTGGAGATATTTTTTATACCTACAACCCCTCAGAGCCTTGCTCCGCATGCAATCTGGGCGCGAAGGACACCCTAACACATATATTGTGCGAGTGTCCTCTTTCCCGCCCTTCAAGATCCAGTGTCAGCCAAAACGCCCTTATTAAGAATTGTTCTGAAGCTAATATAATGATCTACTTAATTACCACCGATGATCTGCATGCGCTCAAGGTTCTGTTTTATTTTGTAAAGTCCTGTTTTAATAGAAGACGTTTCGTTTTAGAATACTAACCCCTACTGCACTTGTCATTTTTGTCTACTAGTATTTCCTTATTATTTTTTATTATTTCTACTTGCGACATACTAAGTGTCAACGTTCGTCATTTTAGTTTTATAGTTTTATTGTATATGTTTTTGTAGTCTCCGGCGGTCGTCTTTGTATAATTTAGTATCTGCGCTTTAATTGTGTACTCTACCCTTAAGAATTTTATGTAATTCAAATATGGGTCAATAAATTATTATTATTATTATTATTATCATTTTCTTTAACCAATTTATCCTTTGAATTTTCTGCGCGATTATTTTTATTTTCTGCAACAGGTGTCAATGACTTTTCTTGAATGTTTCGAAACACATTTCCATCACAGTCATACACACATTCATCTAAGTTCACTCGCTCACACACAATAATATCATTTATTTGCGAATAGTGAGAATACTCCGAACTATCTCCAATGTGTCTTTCAGAATTTTGATTTTATCCCCCACCATGACCGTCAAATCTTCGTAATTAATTTTTATTTTATATCTCCGCATCCAATCATTTCCAAAGATAAGGTCGCATGAAAGCCTCGGGACTACTAAAAGAATCGTTTCAAAATACATTCCCTTTATACCAACTTTCAAATATATTTGTTTAACAATATTCGTAGTTTTCTTTCCTATTGCCGTAATCACCCCCAAATTTGACACTGGTAATTCACCAAATTTGCATGTTTTCTTTAACTCACGATAGAAAGTGTCAGAAATACACGTTATTAAACTTCCTGTATCGATGAGCCCATTGATACAATTATCAGCGATTTCGACTTTAATTTTTGGGCACTTCATCCCCCTTCATTTCATCTTCACTTTGATTATCGGAGTTATGAACCTCTTTCAACAGGTCCTGCTCCAACCCTATCTGTTGACAACCCGATATCAGACCCCATTTTACCGGATTGTCCTCTAGTTTAAAGCACGATTACTGTTTTACGAATTTAAATTTAATACATTCGGGTTCTGAACGTTAGAATTACTTGCCATCTGATTATGGCGAGAAGGAATAAAATTCGGTGAATTCGGATTTAACCTCGAGGAATTATTATTATACGGGAAAGCATTTATCTGATCATGACTCGCAGCAAATACAAATTCGGTGGCGGTTGACTCAAATTAGACATATTGAAATTTCGACTTGCACCCTCATTATTATTTGACCAAAATGAACCACTTCGCTGGTCCTCCAAATTACCATTCATATAAGGACGATTAGAATCACGTGAATAAAACCGACTTTTCCTATTTTTTAGAAATGGTCCGTCGCGAGCCCGTCCCCTGTCTTGAAAAACTTCTATATTTCGAACATCACGATTCACTTGATTATTTGCGTTAAAATTCGAATTCATTTCTGAGAATTGAGACCGTTTCTCCCGATTTTCATTTCTAGATTGCAAAAATGCCAAAGCATCCGCCATTTCGTCATCGTTTCCAAAATCAGCTGTAGCTAAAGCAATACGAATTATTTCCGGGAACTGTCGCGCAATTTCTTGATTTATTGATTTAGCATTAACATCGGAAAAAATATGTTTTGCTTGCCGTAATTGTTTAAAGTAATATTCAAGGGCACTTCCCATTTTTTGATTATATCGTCGCAAACTCCAAGTAATACGAGCACGTATTCGATAAACAGGCGAATCATATTTTTGTAAAAAAGCAGATTTAAATTCTAAATTAGTAATGGTTTAAAATTGATTATGAACCGTATTTTTAAATTTCTTGATTTATTTCCATTTCATGGCCATTACAGTTCTATAGTATTTGACACCGAAGCTGTGGTGGTGTCCTTCTAACGCAACGTTTCGACCATATGTAGGTCCTCTTCAGGGGTATCTATTATAAAATAAAATTATACAAAATATATAAAAAAACACGAAACTTAAAAACGCCCGATGTACACATTATTAAAAAAGAAAAAAAAACAACAAAAACGGTAAATTACAAATAACGCACCAATTTTGGATCACTTAGATTGAACACTAAACATACTTATTCTAATTTGAATGTTTTTCAGTGCACGTAAACAAATCACCAACACAGAAACGTAACTAATTTTAAGTAAGTACATAACATAATAAATAATTAAGAAATAAACCGATAAATTCAATACGTTATGAATAAAATTTACCTAAAGTTTTAAATGAGTTATATGAAATAAAATAAAATAAATCACTTAATTAAAATATTGTAAAAACTACTTAATTTTTCTGTGTCTATTCTATAATTTATACTATTTTTATATTTCTTTATATATATCATTGCTTTAATATTCCTTTTTCTCCAGTATTTTTCATTATCTAATATTTTAACATCTGCAAATCTAAAGTTATGTCCTGTATTTAACATGTGTGATGTTAATGCTGTATGACCAATGGTTTTTTTCCAGTCATTCTTGTGTTCATATATGCGTTTTTTAGATAACGTTTTGTCTGTCCAATATATGTTGCGTCGCATTCATCACAGTCAATCTTGTAGATTACATTAGATCTCTTTTGTAAATCTATTGTATCAATTTTTGTTTTAAAGATAGTTTCCAAAGTATTAAAACGTTTGTTAACTATCTTTATGTCAGTTAAAATAAATTCATTAAAAATATGTTTTATTCTAGAATTAAAATTTTGTATGTATGGTAGAACTATACTTTTGGAGTAGTCAAAATTTTCTGCAATGTTGTTAGCACAAACTTGTTCAGGTCTTTCTAATCTTCTTGTTAATGTTATACATCTATTTTTTATCGTATCTTGTATAAATTGATTGTCATAACCATTAACTAGTAAAAATTGTTTAATATAATCTAAATTTTTATTGTGAAATTTTTGGTCAGATAATAAAATTGCTCTGTCAACAAGCATTGTTATTATTGCTTTTCTCATGTGATTTGGATGGCATGAATTAAAGTTTAGATATTTTCCCGAACAAGTTTGTTTTCTATACCAGTCCGTTATTAAAATTCCCTGGTTATTAATAAATTTTATGTCTAGAAAAGGTAACGTAATCTCAATTTCTAATTCCATAGTGAATTTTAATTTGTCATTATATGTATTAAAAGAATGTAGTAAACCTGTGATTTTATTTTTGGGATAAATCGTGAAGATGTCATCAATATACCTTTTATATAAAATAGGTTTTTGATCTAATGCTGACAATATCTCATTTTCTAGGTCAATCATCACTAAGTCCGCCAATGTCGGAGACAAAGGCGAACCCATGGGGGTACCTGTTTATTTATTATGTTATGTACTTACTTAAAATTAGTTACGTTTCTGTGTTGGTGATTTGTTTACGTGCACTGAAAAACGTTCAAATTAGAATAAGTATGTTTAGTGTTCAATCTAAGTGATCCAAAATTGGTGCGTTATTTGTAATTTACCGTTTTTGTTGTTTTTTTCTTTTTTAATAATGTGTACATCGGGCGTTTTTAAGTTTTGTGTTTTTTTTATATATTTTTTGTAATTTTATTTTATAATATATACCCCTGAAGAGGACCTACATATGGTCGAAACGTTGGGTTAGAAGGACACCACCACAGCGTCGGTGTCAAATACTATAGAACTATAATGGCCATGAAATGGAAATAAATCAAGAAAATTAAATTCTAAATATGTAACGAATTTTTGTTTAAGTTTTAAGCCATAAATTCGCGATACCGATCAAAGATTCATCAGAAATTCTCAATTTAAATTTTTCCAATGTACCGTTCGTATCGAAAAAACGCTCCAGTTCCTCAATATATTGATTTGGATTTTGATGATCATATGCACCAAATGTTGGTCGCTTGCATTCAGTTTGAAAACGTTGGCGACCGTTAACAAAATTTTCAATCAAATTTTCAGATACAATATTATTTTGACCAGTATTTCGATTTTCATTAGAATTACAATGCTCAAGTTCAATAATCTTTTGTTTTTGTTTATCATTTTCAATGGGCAATTCATTTATACATTTATTACTGGCACTAACTTTATTTTGCAAATCTATTATTGTATTCGAATGTTGTTCTACGGCCAACAGACTTTGTTTCAGGGCTTCAAATTCAGTTTTCATTGTAGTTGATTTATCAATATTGACTTTGTCCTTTATTAAATTTCTGTTTACTAATAAAGCTTGTCTTCGAAGTGGACTACAACTAACTTTTGGCATAACTTTCCTTTGCCACGCTGGCGAATATGAAACCCTGGGCCTTTTTCGTAAACTGTTTTTGTCAATATTTACATTATCACCCATCAAGTTCAAAAATAAATCTTCAAATTTTCGAGTTGCATTTTAATCTATTAAAAATAAAAAGAAAACGATTTTTATGAAATTTCAGGTCCAACGAATACTAATGTATTCGATGTCCAACGGTTCGGGCGCCATTTGTTAATAATTTTTTACATTTATTGTCAATATTGGTCTGTTATATTGGAGTTAGAATTTTCATACAAGTAGACTTAAAAATATTTATTAGAAATCATATTACTAGGAATTATAATTTTTGCAATTAAATTTATGTTGATGGAATTATTATCAGTTATTTATTATATATATATTATATTAGATTGTTACGATTATTATTCCTGAAAATCTTTCAATTTTGTTATGTTTCTAATAATTTCATTACTTTAACTATTTGTATGAGAATTCCTAAAATCTGAAAAAATAAACATCAACTCACCAATTAAGCGAACTCAACTGACATTTTTTATTTCGAATTCAATTTAGGCAAAAAATGAAAAAATACTTAAAATGCACACATTCGAAAATTAAACAGAATCATATTTAACATAAAATTCATTTAGTTTCTTTATACGAATTATATAATTATCCGCATCATATTTGCGCATCGTCCTATGATTAACCAACTTATTCGAAAAAAGATTTCATTTATGATTGAAATACTGGTCATTTACATACAACACAAACTAACGTATTTTTGAAAATTTAAGGGTTTTCCCCTCCGATCGCTTTTTCGCATCGCCATTTGACAACAAAAATATATCGCAAATTATAAACGAAAATTAACATAAACTAAAATAATTAATCTCTAACCATTTTAAATGTTTTTTGTTGGTTGTCCTTGATTTAGGTACATTTGGGACACCGAAATGCACGAAAAAAATGAATATTTCACTTATCTTCCGAACAACCAGAATAGTTATTCCATGTATTGAAGTTCGAGATGGTCTTCATCAAACATGCTCCCTCTTAATGGTTGGTGGCGTCATTCATTACCAATTGAGACGATTAGTGATTTTTCCTTTTTCTCGAAGCTGCAGACTTCGGGAATTTCCATCATCTAATTTCGACGTAAAACGTTGGTCGTCAGCAATCCTTGGCGTCGAAACAATGGCTGACTTAGCACAGAACTCGTCCTTCAATTGGCATCGTCGTATTTTCCAACTTGCATCGGGGAACGTTTAAAAATGCTCTTCACCATGGGTTGTGAACGAAAGTACACATTTATGTGTAAAGAACCACACCCTTTGAAATTTAAAATATAACAAAACGATTATAATCATTTGCAAATTCTCACAATTACTGCGAACATTTTCTAAGAAACACGTGTTCGTTTGCTAAACTCAAATAAACGGCGTTTACGAGTCAAAATTTCCACTTAAATACACAATAGCTTACCTCCCCTTCCATTTCTTGTCACAACAATTTTCTATTTCTTTTTTTTTTTTTTGTTACTTTTCCAAATTATTTTTACAATACGCTACGTAACTACGTATTAGCGTCATCAAGATGCTCGCTCGTCAAGTACTCAGGAGTATGTGTTCTCCTCTTCGCGCTTTTCGTTCTTTCTGCCCGTACCCCCTGGCATTCCTCTACTTCGCATGAAATACGGCACTCAAAATTGTGACGACGCTCGAGACACCGCGCGATTTTTCAATTAACATTTCGATGACATTGTACAATATTCGTGTACACTGTTCAGATCATAACAAATTTTGGATGTGAGAATAACATTCGGATATCGTTGAATACAAATTGAAGTGCAAATTTTCAAAATTGAGAATGGTGAATTCATTATAGTGGACCGAGGTTTAAAAGTGAATCGAATATTGATTCTAACAGCATAACATACTTATAAGATATCACATCATGCATAATATCGAACGGTATGTGTTATTATCCCCAACAAAAAATGCATTCTGTATTTAACAGGGATATGACTGTCCCGGATTGAAAGATATCTTTTAGACATCTTTTTGCGTATTGAGAACTTGCTCTCGTGGCTGCTCGTTTAAAAATAGCCCCTATTCCACCATAAGCATACTTTCCGTGTGCAGTAGCGTGGAAATGCCAGTTTTCATAATTTTTTCAAAATCGACCTGAGATTTTGATCATTTAAAATGGCGGATGCAATATGGCGGTCACAAAATTGAAAATTAATCGGCTGTATTTGAAACTTGTTACACGGGAGTTTTCGTGGTTGCTGTTTACGTATCTGACCTTAGATTTTCAATATTCGAAACCTAAAATTTCATTATCTACAGTTAATCAAGTGGCTTCGTTTTTAATTTTTTTATTGCCATTATTATTGCATTATTGCATCTGCCACTTAAAATTTAAAATACCCGAAAAATTCGTAGACAGCGACACCAAAAAACCCCCGAATAACATGTTTCAGGGAGTTGCAATCAATTTTGATTGAAAATCTAAGGTCGAATTCGTAATCAGCGACCCTGAAAACGCTTGAATACCTAGTTTCAGCTTAATCCATTAATTTTTACATTCTGGTACGTCATTTTGGATCCGCCATTTTGAATGTTTACAATTTTATCATTTCTGATATAGAGTACAGGAGTATATGCACGTTTTGTGGACAGAAAAGTTATTTGTCCTTCGGGATATTATACTTTTTTTTACAAGATACATATATTTTTCGAGAACTTTTTAGAATTTTGCCGCTGTAACTAAGTCCGCCATTTTTAACATGCAAATGAAGCATATAGCATTCGAAAGTAGACCTTTACAGCTAAATTTTAAACCCAAACACAACTTCCTTCAATCAAATGATTTATGGAGAGGCCGGGTGGCCGAGTTCACAAATTTTGCCTCACATACACACACACACACACACACACACACACACACACACACACACGCACGCACACACACACACACACACACACACACACACACACACACACACACACACGCACGCACACACACACACACACACACACACACACACACACACACACACACACACACGCACGCACACACACACACACACACACACACACACACACACACACACACGCGCACGCACGCACGCACGCACACACACACACAGGTATATTTACTTATATGTCTCAAAGGGAAGGGCGGAGAACAAAAAACTGCATCGTAGTCTATATTTCCAAAAGGCCTACACACTGAATAAGCTGAAGTTGCTCAACATCGAGCAACGTTTGGCTTTTGTCGGTTACCAAAATGAGGCTACACAGACGGGATGAGGGAATTCCACAAAATGTAGAATGTTGGTCGAATTCTTCCGACCTTTGTGAACACCGATTCGTAGCTTCACCAGAAGTTCCATCGATGGTCTTGGTTGAGAAATTCTAGGGAATCATCTACGAGAAATAATATGCAATAAAACGTTCGAATGGATACGTTTATGAAATGTGGTCAGAAATTCCAAACGTACACTAAATATCATATAAAATTGTACAATGAACAGTTTTGTATTATTAAATGTGTTATCTTGAATTTGTCAGTTCTCTATCCCAGCGAGAGCTTACCCAATTCATATACGACAATGACATTTTTCCAAACACTTGCTCTTAGATTGCTTGCTGCACTTTCAGGTAGTTGGGACCCTTTACATCATGCTAATGGTGATGTATCTTTATTGCACAGGCCCTTATAGAGCCTTCAGGAAAGGAAAGCTGCCAGCGATTGGGTCCAGTAAGCGGTGGGATTAATACACCCGTACTTTGTATGCCCAACACATCCCCACCATACGCCCACACATTCAGCCAGAATAAAAGGTCCATGAAGTATGACTCGGTATCAGTATTGAATCCTTCTTAAGGAAAACACTACCTAACATTTTCGTGCCGATTATCATCAACGATCAACCAACGATGCAGTCGAAGAAAATGCTGACACGGGATACACTACCTTCGGCCACTAAGGAGGAGCAGCTTGTTCGTCAGACGGATCCACAATGCATCATCCAAAATAAAACTGTTGGTGCTTCCAAGGTAACGAGGCGCCGATGTTGCCGCACTTACCCCTGGGGCAAGGTCACCTATGCAGAATTAATTTCGCAAGCAATTTCGAGTACACCACAGAAGCGATTGAAGTTAGCCAGCATATACGAATGGTTCGTTCAAAATGTTGCCTATGTTACGTCCTACGTAACCTTCCAAATTTACAAATTACGGGAATCCCCGAAACCACATAGAAAATACTATTATAGCGCCCTCAAGTCCCATGAACTACAAACCCAAAAAAAGAAATCCGATGGTAAACCAAACACCTTTTCCTTTCCAAGTCTCGGACAAAGTCAATCCCTGCATTACCTACAAATAAAAAATTAAACCAAATCCAAAAATTATACGCATCTGACAATTTTCCTTTTTTTTACTATTAAGAAATAAATAATTTTAAAATCTAAACAATTTCTTTATTCATTATTATTTAAAAACTGTTCCATGACCTAAATCAAAGAGAAACTTCAAAATGCTACGTTCTAAAAAAAGAACACGTCTAAAAAGCCCACTGTCCTTCGACATTTCCCAAAAGCAATAAAAATCACATACATACACACATACATACAAGTCGACCACACCCAACGCTTACGTCAACTCTAAAAATAAGAAAAAGAAATAAATACCATCCGTTTTTATTATAAAAAGAACCAACAAATTCCAAGGCAGCTTAAACAAATATGGATTCCGTTTTTTGTTTAAAAAAATAGAAAATACCACCGTTAATATTCATAGAATCTATAAAAATAAATATACATAAATGAACGGAAAAGTAGAAAAATTGTTAATATAAAATTGCAAAAACGTTTTTACCCAATCAAATTTTTTTACATCAACAAATTTTAATTAACAAAATTTGTTACACCTTTTAATATTTTACAACAATCATTCTTTAAAAAAAAAAAACAATTGCTATATAAATCCTACAACTTCCGTTCATTTTTGTATAAACTACCGCTAAAAATAGTACTAAATTATATAACTGAAACCAGCAGATTTCAGAACAGCTTAGAATACAATTTGTTTAAAAAAATAGAGAACATCACCATTCATATTTGTAAAACATGTAAATATACATAAATAAACGGAGAAAGTAGAAGATTCCTAATTTAAAATTGCAAAAATACATCTACAAAAAAATGTACAGTTTTACAGCAACAAATTTTAATTAACAAAATTGTTGCACTTTTTAGTATTTTACAAAATCATTTTTTTTTTATAACAATAGTTCTACAAATCCTACAACTTCCGTTCATTTTTGTATGAACTACAAAAATAATATCACGAAATTATTCAACAAAAAAATTCAACAAAATTACTGTAAATAGCAACAATTGAAAATCGCCGGAAAATAGAAAAAATTTGTTCACGACTACTGTCGTAATAGGAAACCTCTCCCACTTATGAAAACCCGAAAATTTTCTTGGTGGGACATCTAGTATAAATACCGCCTCCAAATAATCAATCGCTCTCTTCGCTCTTTGCTCTCTGCTCTCTGCCCTCTGTGCCCTCAGTGCTCTCGGTGCTCTGTATTCTGCACTCCGTCCTTTTCCCCCTTATCCATCTCTCGACATCCCATAGTCGTTCCGAGAGTTCGACATCCCAACTACCCTATCACCCTTTTCTATCGAGGCAAAGGAAAAACAAATCTACAACGGAGGCTTCCATCCGGCACCTCTGGACAAATCATATCTGAAAGTCTTCAGTTAATCAGTTGTTCCCTCGTGGTTTTCGATTGAGGAACATCGTCGAATATTAATTGGCACCCCGTGGTCTTCATCCAAGATTTATCGTCGGATAAACAAAAGTGAGTATTCCTTCCTTAAAATTACCTTTTTTCCAAACCCTCCACATTCCTTCGCCCGTAAAGAGACGAAAGTTAGATTAGTACTTCAGCACTAATCTCCCTTGATTTTTTTATTATTATTTTGTTTTTTTGAGACGACAGTGCTGAGTCTCCCGTCAATATATATATATTTCTTCTTTCTATTTTTTTTTTTTGACTACAAGGGAGGACAGCACCGTAGGGAACAATTTTTTTTTATTTAGAGATTCAGGTCGCTCTTTTGCTAGCCCATGGCAGGCGAATAAGCGACACGAATCAGTAGGGAAATTAGGAACCCTCCGCGTTTTTTTTTGTTGTACTTTCTATTTTTCTATTTTTTTTTTTTTGTTTTTGTTTTGTTCACAGACAAAACAGCACATTTTCCATGTCCTAAATCCCTTCCTTGAAATCACCGTTTCTGATAACTAAAGATTCAATTCTTTTCCTTTACAGTGGGACGAACTAAACCACGGACCTATTATAAAAATAAGAAACGAGCCCTTGAACGTGCCATCCGGGAAGCCGCCGCCGAATACCCCTCGTCCCCCAAAATAAATCTTCCAAAACCTCCACGTAAATTTCCTCAAATACAGGAATATATACCTACTGCACCTCCCCGAGATCCTACTCTAGATCCTCCTCTCCCGACTTCCCCCTTACCCTCACCAAGGGAATTATTCGCCCCCAAAAAAAATTTAAATTAATAAACTGTAATTGCATTTGGTTTTCTTTTAAATAAATTCTATTTTAAAATCAAGTTCAGATTTTTGTGTTTGTTTTTCCTAGTCACTTCATTTTCAGCGCAGCAGCCCCGTTCACCTTTACCCGAAGTCGACCTTTTGGTCGACTCGCCCTTTCCACGACCATCCTGGGATACACGTAAGTATCACTAGTCTGGACGTAACAAATTGGTGACAGCGCTATTGAACGGAAAACTGCGCTGGAAAGGAACAAGAGTGGGAAATTTCTCAAACATAGTATTTATTTCATTAAAAAAAAAAAAAATAGAATCTTCACTAATAATAATCGTGATAGCAAAAAAATTCCCACTCCTACCTCTCAAATTTGGCGGCGGCAACGAATATTAATTTTCCTTACGTTTCCATTTTCAAACTAAATTAAACTTAAATAATACACATAAATACTACATATTTAATACATTATACTAACATATTTCTAGTGACACCGATCGAGAGCCAACCTATATTACACATAATTGAACGCTACAGGATCCAAAAACAGATACTCGAGAATCTGGAACAAAAACCCATAAGACACCAGAAACAACTAAATAAAATTCAAAAGGGAAATCGTCGGCTACAAAAATTAATTAAAATTATTAGAGCAAAAATAGAAAACGTTCCAATAAAGGAACATATAAAAATAACAAAAAAATCGAACAACCACGTAGAAATTATTGTAATAGATTAATTGTTGTAATACATATGTACATTATTAAGCAATAAAATATAGTTTTAAATTCCATCATACGTGTACACCTTCTTTAAAAAAAAAAAAAAAAACCCTCACTAGTCATAGTCATAAATTTATATATATACATGCAGATAAAACCGTAATATTACAAAAATATATATATTTTACAGATTTAATTAAAAGTAAAATTCTTACTAATCTCGAGTAATCATAAACCTTTTAGTTTCTAAAAATTATTATGTAAAAAATCAATACTACTCTCTTCATAAATGTCAGAAAATAGAGTTACAAGAAGAACTACTCAACATTTAAGTGAAGAGGACAAACGTGAAATTTTAGGAACAGGTTTAGTAACCGATAGGAAACAAAGACCCAAAAAACAAGTAATCCCAGAAATAACCTTGGAAGATTCAAACGAAGAAACTCTAGACACACTAAATACCGAACTAAGAGAAAGTCTCAAACCAACAATCTCGGAAATAATCTCCTTAAACGACGACCACTCGGAAGAAAATATTAACAAAGAGGAACATATTATACAACCCAACGAACAAGCGGAAATAGAACAAACCGAGGAACCTAACTTTATAAAACAAAGCAACGAAACAGAAAACAAGGAAGAAATAGATCAACATACTGCTGACATAGAAAACGCTGTAGCATCTCAAGAACTAAAAACTGAAATTTTAACACAAAGAATTAACGAGGTAGTAGAAGAATTTCATAATCTCACAGAGGAATACAACAAACAAGAGAAAACTCCGGAAAAGATTACTAGTCAAGTCGAAAAAATTAGATCGTGGTATACAAAGCACATACCACTGTTTAAGTCTAGCACACCATTGAATACCAATAAAATTAAAGAAAACTCATCATTCCAAAAAAATACTTCTGAGAATTCAGACAGTGACGAAGAAGCCTATAAAACAATAAATAACAGCAGCATTCACCATACTACAGGAAAAGAACATAAAAGTAGCAGCAACCGATATAATCCCAACAACATAGATCAAGAATACGACGAAAACATGGCTAATAATCAAGACAGGTTGACTCTAAACCACGCAATTGAAAACGTACCGAGATTCGATGGTGACCCAAAAACATTTTACGCATTTGTCGACGGATGTGAAGAAGCACTACACATGTTACCTAATTCAGAACTGGACCTAGTAAAACTAATAAAAAGTAGGTTAAGAGGCGAAGCTCGTCGAGCAATAAAAAACGAAGAATTCCAAACAATAAACCAGCTTTTACGAAGTTTACGAGAAATATATGCCCCAGCAAATTCAGTGACTGAAGCAAGACAAGAATTAATAGGGGTACATCAATTAGACTTTGAAAATATTGTCGCTTATGCAAATCGAGTCCGAGAAGCAGGAGACAGAATAATAGAAACGTATAAATCTATAAATGAAAACGGACAAACCACAAACGAGGAAAGAGAAAGGACAAATGCAGAAGTACTAGAAGTATTTTTAAACGGATTAAAACCCGAAATTGAAATAAGATTAGCAAACGCAGAAATGGAAAATTTAGCAGCAGCAGTACAAAAAGCCTTGCAAATAGAGAAGCGATTAAAACTAACCAACAATATTAGAGGACTCAACCACGATGAACAAAAACAAGAAGAAAAACTAAGAACACACAAAATTAAAGTAATAAACACGGAGAAACAATGCCAAATCTGCAAGAAAAACGGACATGAAGCTGACACATGCTACTACAGAAACCACAATCAAACACAAAATCGAAATAATTTTCAAAATCACAGAATGCTTCAAAACTATGAAAACAGAACACCTGTATACAACCAACAAAATTCTAGAAATTACCAGCCACATGGTTATCGAAATAACCAAACAAACTTTCAAAATAATCACCGGTATAGTAATCAACCATGGGGATATCAAAACTTCCAAAACAACTACCAAACACGACAAACCAACACAAACTTTAAACCCAATCAAGACAACCAATTTATGAACAGAAAACCTAATCCAAAATTAGAACAATGCACATATTGCAAAAACATAGGACACTCTTGGAAAGACTGTAGGAAATTAAAGTTCAAAGAAGAAATGCGAGCGGAGATACTACAGGAATTAGCGAAAACCCAGAATACAATGAGACATCCGGGAAACGAGAACGGTCTCCCCAGAACTGGCGCGCGGAGAGAGACTACAAATCAGCGCCAAATCAACCTCACGAGAACAACAGACACAAGGAAATCAGAACAATAAACTTAAGTAAAAATGATGCTCCAATAATTAAAGTAAACTCCAAAGACTTATACACAGAGGTCCAACTAATGGTAGACACTGGCGCAAGTGTAAATATCATCAAGGAAGAAAACATAAAAGGGGAAACATTAATAGATGAATCCGACATTATTGACTTAAAAGGTATTACCGAAGAACCTGTAACAACAATGGGCGTAGTAAAATTAAATATACTGGGACAACTAACAGAATTTCATGTTGTCAGAAACAATTTTCCTATAGACTCTGAAGGTATTTTAGGCTCTGAATTCTTTCGCAATAACCAAGCAACTATTAATTATAAAAAGAATTATATCGAATGGAAAAACAAAAAAATATACTTTCATGAAGAAAAAATGACAATCCCAGCAAGATCAATATCCACTTTTTACATAAATATTGAAAATAAAGAAATTGAATATGGATACGTACCACGCATCGAAACATCAGAAGGCATATACCTAGGCGAAGCTATAGTTAAAAACAACAATGGACGAGGCTACCTTCAAATTTACAATACAACTAACGAAGAAACAGAAATAAAAATTCCCACTCTAACAATTGATGAAATCGGAAAAGATTTTGAAATCGCCAACCCCAAAGATCAAACCCACAACAAAGATTCTGCAAGCAGCTCAAGAAATAAGTATCAATATCACCACAAAAATACCGATAAAAATAAACACCGCTATAAAAAAACAGATGATCACCACAATGAATATGAAAATACAAATGAATATGAAAATACAAATGAATATGAAAATACAAATGAATATGAAAATACAAATGAATATGAAAATACAAATGAATATGAAAATACAAATGAATATGAAAATACAAATGAATATGAAAATACAAATGAATATGAAAATACAAACGAATATGAAAACACAAATGAATATGAAAATACAAATGAATATGAAAATACAAATGAATATGAAAATACAAATGAATATGAAAATACAAATGAATATGAAAATACAAATGAATATGAAAATACAAACGAATATGAAAACACAAATGAATATGAAAATACAAATGAATACAAAAAAACAAACGAATATGAAAATACAAATGAATACGAAAATACAAATGAATACGAAAATATAAATGAAAACAAAAATACAAATGAAAACGAAAATACAAATGAATATGAAAATGAAGATGAAAAAACAAATGAAGACGAAGATACAAAAGAATATAAAAAAACAAATGAACACAAGAAAACAAATGAAGACGAAAATACAAATGAATATGAAAATACAAATGAAAACGAAAATACAAAAGAATATAAAAAAACAAATGAACACAAGAAAACAAATGAAGACGAAAATACAAATGAATATGAAAATACAAATGAAAACGAAAATACAAATGAATATAAAAAAACAAATGAACACAAGAAAACAAATGAAGACGAAAATACAAATGAATATGAAAATAAAAATGAAGACGAAAATACAAATGAATATGAAAATAAAAATGAAAATGAAAAATACGAAGAAGAAATAATAAAACTAATACTAAAACAATGTCCTAGATCAAAAAATTCCTCAATTCAGGAAGATCAAGACTTCTATAATACAAATTTGAGACTATTAATCTTAAACAAAGGAAAAAATAAAAATATACAAGATCAAGATAAATCCTCTGAATCTAGTAAAAATAAACTAAATCATGAGTTATGCTCTGAATCTGTTAAAATTGAACGAAATCAATCCAATGGTGAAAAATCAAACAAAAAACGAAAGGATAAAATATCTCAAACTATACATACGGAAAATGATCAAGAACAATACCATGACATAATTAATGTAATGCAAAAACTGAGAGATCGAAAACACATTAGATATAAAGAATTTTTAACATATAACGAATACCAGAAAAACAGAGAGAAATATATAATAAAACCAAAAACAGGAATATATCATATGATTCAAGAAACAAAACGCGCCAAACAAGTTAAGGAATTACTACGTACACAACATCTAAACCAAGAAGAGAAAAAAAGTATAGACAACATTATAAACAAACACGCCGACATCTTCCATTTACCCGATGAACCGCTTAGTTATACGCAATTAATAAAACATAGAATAATCACGACAGATGAAATTCCTATAAATACAAAGCAATATAGATTTCCTCCAATACATAAGGAAGAAATTAACAAACAAATAGAAGAGCAATTAAGCAACGGGATAATTAAACCATCGATATCACCATATAACACGCCACTATGGATAGTACCCAAAAAAGCAGATTCGCAAGGAAATAAACGGTGGAGAATGGTTTTAGATTTTAGAAAATTAAATGAAAAATCAATAGGCGATTCATACCCTATACCTAACATTGTAGATATCCTAGATCAACTAGGAGGTGCCAAATATTTTTCTGTATTCGATCTAGCATCAGGATTTTTACAAATTAAAATGGACGAACAAGATGCACAAAAGACGGCTTTTTCCACACCACATGGACACTACGAATTTGACAGAATGCCATTCGGTTTAAAAAACGCCCCTGCTACATTCCAACGTTTAATGGACATAGTATTATCAGGACTCCAAGGAAACGAACTCTTTGTGTACCTCGATGATATAGTCATATATGCCTCCTCTCTACACGAACATGAAGTAAAATGCGAAAATTTAATGATCAGACTAAAAGATGCAAACCTCAAACTACAACCTGACAAATGCGAATTTTTAAGAAAAGAAGTTTGCTATTTAGGTCATATAATCAGCGAAGAAGGTTTAAAACCAGACCCTAATAAAATAAACGCCGTTCAAAAATTCCCAATTCCCAAAAATCAGAAAAATATCAGACAATTCCTTGGACTTGCTGGATATTATAGAAGATTCATTGAAAATTTTTCCAAAATTGCAAAACCATTATCAAATCTACTAAAAAACAACACCCCTTTTATTTGGGGCAAAGAAGAAAACGATGCCTTCAACACGTTACGCGAAAAATTATGTAATGCACCCATACTACAATACCCAAATTTTGACGAACCCTTTCTAATCACAACCGACGCATCCGGATACGCAATAGGCGCAATACTTTCCCAAGGAGAAATTGGCAAAGATAGACCAATCTCGTATACATCACGAGTATTAAATGAACATGAAAAAAAATATGAAACATACGACAAAGAAGCTTTAGCAATTTACTACGCAATACAGCATTATAGACCTTACATTTACGGGAGACATTTTACAATATTAACAGATCATAAACCGCTCAAATCATTCAGAACAAAAAAAGATCCGAACTCAAGAGTAGCTAAATGGATGTACAACCTTCTTGAATATGATTTCGATGTTGAATACAAAGCCGGAAAATTGAACGTAAATGCAGACGCACTCTCTAGAAACCCGGTAGAAATATTAAAAATCGACGAAACAAAACAAAGGCAATACCCCAGTAACATAATAACTAGAATGATGGATAAAATGGGATGGAATGGATCTGGAATAGGGAAATATAGTCAAGGAATAAAAGAACCAATTAAATTAAAAGCACAAACAGATAAAAGAGGTTTAGGATATAGAGGAAATGGCAATTACTGGAACGAGATTCAAAACGAACAAATTTCAAAACCCATAAAATTCGTCAAAAGTAAAGAAACACTAAATAAACAGAGAAATCACAAACCATTATTATTACACAACCCTATATACAACATTAAAATACCTCAAAACATTGGAAGCAAAATGAACTATAAAGGTCCACGATACAACTTACCAGTAACAATACGATTCTGCACCAAATGCTATACACTTAATCATACAAACGATGAATGTCTTCCAAACGACATAGAAAACACAGAATATAACATTACATCAGAAAGATCAAAGATTAAAACACTCAAGTTACCTTCAAAAACCAACCAAATGATGCTTACCACACAAATACATGAAGAGCCCACCCTAAGAAGAAGTTCGCGAAATACAAAACAGCCAGAAAGATTGCAAATAAATAATGAGAAATGTAAAATACGAACAAAGAAATCTGAAAACCCCAAAAGAGGCCGACCTTCAAAACGAATCCAAGAAAACCCACGAACATATTTTCATACACTGAATAATGACGACGTCACTCCACAAACAGAAAATGAAAATTATGAAAGATATTCAAGTGAAGAAGACACATTTATCAATTCGGATGAAGAAAGCGAAGAAGACCCCGATATAGACGAAAATGATGATACCGAAAGTAACAAACAAAGCACCAACAGAAACATAATAGAAATAAAAAACCATTTATATATGCAAAAAGATAATATAGTTTACTTCATAACTACATCAGGACAACCCTGCGATAACGGAGCATTAACATTGAAAAGTAGAAACGAATTACCCAAGTTTGAAAACATTAAATTAAACAAAATTTCAGTAGTGAAGATAAAGAATAAATATAATTTTGCGCTACCAATAACTACAGATGTAGGAGAAAGCCAAATAACAATACTTGAAAATATAAAAACACTCGTTAAGTCACTAAAACAGGATGTAAATAAGCTACAAATTAAAACACTCAGTATTTCAAAATCTAGCGAAATAGCTGGCATAGAATGGATAGACGTAAAACAAATATTAGAACAACAATTCAAACTTTCAAATACAAAAATAATAATATGTAATGGAAAAATAAAATATGTAAATAAAATAGATAGAGAAGAAATAATGAAAGAATTGCATTCAACACCAATAGGAGGACATAAAGGAATAAACAAAACTCTAAAAAGGATAAAACAAAATTATTATTGGGAAAACATGAAATCAGACATCGAAAAATTTATTCAAACTTGCAAATCTTGTCAATTAAAGAAACTAACACGATGCAAAACTAAACAACCAATGATAATATCAGATACACCCAAACAAGCACTTGAAAAAATAGCAATGGACATTGTAATCCCAAATAACAAAACAGAAGAAGGCTACGAAAATATATTAACAATACAGGACAATCTTACAAAATACTTGATAGCAATACCTTTAAAAAAAGCAACAGCTTCAGACATAGCAGAAGCTTTAGTAAGAAGATTTATATGCGTATTTGGAACCCCAAAAACTATATTAACAGACCAAGGCAAAAATTTTCTAAGTAAAATAATGAAAAAAATGGCGAAATTATTTAACATAAAACAAATAAAAACCACAGCATTTCACCCACAATCGAATGGATCCTTAGAACGATCGCACCATGTAATAAAAGAATATATAAAACATTTTTCGGAAAAACATACAGACTGGGATAAATGGCTAGAACTAGCGACATTTTCATATAATACTAGCGTTCACGAAGGCACGAAATACACCCCTTTTGAATTAATGTTCGGTAGGATAGCAAAATTACCATCATCCAAACCAGTAAATGACAGTGACCCCCTCACTTATAGTGATTATGTACACAGCTTAGCCTCGAAATTATACGATATTCAAAAATATGCGGAACAAAATCTAAAAACAGCCAAATTAAAATCAAAACAATATTACGATAAACACATAAACCCAATAACATTAAAAATAGGAGACGCAGTTTTCTTACAAAAAAACCATAAAACCAGTAAATTCGATGACGAATACCAGGGCCCCTTTGAAATATTACAAACCTACGAAAATGGAAACGTAAGAATAAAAATAAAAAACGATAAAAAAATTGTCCACTCAAATAGGTTAAAATACTCAAAAATTCCAATCAATTGAAACGGTGATATCCTTTATCCTATTCCCAATAGTAAATAAATTCTATGATATCATAATACATTACTAGTAAAAAAAAAAAAAAAAAAGAAAAAGAAAAGCAAATGTTACAGGCATCTCTTGGATAAAAGAAAATCGGAATTAAGAACAATCTGTCTATTACAAAAATAAGGAAACATGAGATATATAATTCTGATACTGACAATAATCGCCACGCAAACATCAGCGTTCATAGCATTCGATTGCGGTGGAAGAACTTCTAATATATCAGCAATATCCCTGCTAGATATCCAAGAATGTGATATACCAAGGACTCGAATAAATGCAGAAAAAATTCATGCTCAGTTACTACAAATTAAAGAATATGAAGAAATAGAAGTAAAACAATGTAAAATAGAAATAACCAGAGAAATAAACTTTTGTGGCATGCACTCGCACAACTCAGCTGTATTGAATGGATTAGCAAATTACATTCTCGAAGTTCCTAGAGAAGAATGCGATTTAATACATAGAACAGGAACAACAAGAATAGTCAGCAACGCAATTATAGATGGAATAAAAGAGAATCATATCCAATCACACAGTCTAACATTAGCAGGAAGAATAGATGCAGATGGTTCATGCAAAGGAGTAGAATATGCAGATTCATTTGGATCTTGGAGTAACGTGGTTGTCCAAGGAATAGTAAAAATCTTAATTCAAAAATACAAAGCCAGAATCAACCTCAACGAGAATAAAATATTCCTAAGATCTGGAATTTCATATCGAGCAACAGATAAAAGCTGCCTAGACTTAGAAGGAGGAAGCACATACTGGGAAACCCTACCAAAAGATTTCTGTGGACACAATGAATATGACATTCTATTCGAAGGTCCCATAGACAAAATATTTAACGAAGACAAAACAGTAATATACTCACTAACAACTAATGAAATCACATTCGCACTAGCAAGAAAAGGAAGAAAAGCCGTATGTGGCTACGAAATTTCATTAACAGAACACCCTAAACTGGTAATACTAGAAGCAAAAAACGGCGAAGGCTTTAAGAAAAAGGCTCTGAAAACAATAAACCTAGACATTTTTACCTACGTAAACTCCAAATTTGTATACATTGAAAAACACTTGAGATATCAAATCAAACAATTGTATTTCGATGTCTTATCACAAAGATGTGCATTAGAAAAACAAGTATTAAAAAACTCTCTATCACTAGCAACCCAAGCACCCGACGAATTCGCATATAACATCATGAAAGGACCAGGTTATATGGCAGTAGCGGCAGGAGAAGTCGCATACATTTTAAAATGCATTCCCGTCGAAGTCAGCATAAGAAAAACAAACGAGTGCTATTCGCATCTACCAGTCAAATATCAAGATAAAGAATTATTTATGACACCAAAAACACGCATATTAGTAAAAAAAGGATCACAAATAAATTGCAATAGTATCATTCCGCCTATGTACTCAGTGAACAATGCATGGTACAAACTATTACCTAACCCAGTCGAAGCAAAAAAACCTGAACAACTAAAACCCCTAACCAAACAGACATGGACATATACCAACCCAGAAAGCTTAGCCATCAATGGAATTTACAGCCAAGAAGATATTAGAAAATTAAAGGAACACATCATGTTCCCAGCAGAAAAACCAGCAGTATTAAACACAGTTGCAAGAGGAATGACAGGACAAACTACAAACTACCAGGGTACATCAATAACTAATTTATTAGACGAAACAACATTCGCAAAAATTCTACAATCCGCAGGAGAAAAAATTTGGAGAAATTTTATGCTTTTCGGAACAACAACAGCCGGCATAATGGGATTAATAATTATAATTAAAATAATAAAAGCAATAATAGACACCGTAGTCCATGGATATGCCCTACATTCAGCATACGGTTGGTCAATTTATTTAATTGGAGCAATATGGGACTCTATAACAAATCTACTGTTACATCTATCAAAGAAAAATAATAATGATAATAATAATAAACATTACCAAGCTGTACCAGAATTAGAATTACAAGAACTACAAATCACACCACCAAATACAACGCAATCGGAAGTTCACGCAGAACCATCAGCACCCAAAGAACTAGATATTCGACAAACGAACAAACAAATATACCCTAATCTACAAAATAGCCACACAGAACCTCAACCCGAAATAAAGATCAGTCCACAAAATTTCACAGAAAAGAAAGCCTTCGCATTAAAAAAATAATAATAATAATAAGAAACGTTTATCTCAGAATCACGAATAAATTACCATTTTTCTCCCTAACAGGAAACTACCAAGAAATCAGCACTAAAAATGGATACGAAAATCATTGCAATAATAATAACGCTAATACTCCCATGTATTTTAACCGCCGACGAAGAAATAAAAGTCAAAAGTTGTAAAATTTGGGATAAGCAAACAAGACGGGCATGCGACCAACCAGGAAAACGGTTCGGGTTTATTAGACTGGAAGATATAAAAATAACAACAGAAGAATGTAAAAAAGCACACAAAACCGGAAAACTCACAGTATATAACAAAGAAATTAAAGACCTTAAAATAAACACAAAAAAGAAAGCATATACAATTACACAAGGAACGTGTAATACTAATAGGTCACTTGATAGAACAGCTACACACGAACTTCACATCACATTGAGAGAATACGTGGCTACACTACAGGAAAATATAATAATATTAAGCACAGGGACTATATGCGCTGCAAAATACGGAGAGTGCCAGGATTCTCAAACTACATTCTGGGACGCAACACGATTCACAACAACAACAACAACAACAACAACAACAACAAAAACAACTACAACAACAATAACTACTACCACAGCAACTCCGATAGTATTTACCGTATCAACAACACCAACATCAATATTTAAAAACACTATAATGCCTAAAAACGCGCAAGTAAATCACACCATTTCAAAACCTGATTATCTAGATTCACTCAAAAACAATTACCAAATCGAAGCGATAACAATCATCGTTTACAGCTTAGGAGCCACGTTAATATTAACAATACTAGGAGTAAAAATATACCTCATGAAGAAAAAACAGAAGAATACCTCAATTAAATATAGTACAGTCGAAGTAATAACGGACAATAGAACAAATAAATCAAACCAAATGGAATTATCAGAAAATACAGATAATCAAGACGAAGAAATAAAACAGACATATGAACCGATGTTCGCACATCTTGAACAGAAAAAAACTGTTACACTCAATCTGGAAGACGAGGAAAATATCTCCACATACGACAAACCTAAACCATTTCAAACAGACAAAAGATAAACACCAAACATGAAGAAAATTAGAATCTAATAGCAGTTATCTCCCAGCATCGCCCATCATCATTTAAAACAATATACAGCTTATCCGAATACGATGGTTGCTACAATTCTACTGCCAGACTAGAAGAAGAATTCAGATATATGAAAGTACCAACATCAAGCAAAAGCCCAGCTGAAGAAGAAAATGGAACTAGAGACCAGACACTAACAAAATGTACAACTTCTCCTTTTTCATAAATATAAACATTTATAACACAAAAAATTTTTCATATTATTTTTGTTCTTTCTAAATATACCCATTAGATTTTAAGCGTTGCGCAGAGCCAATAAAGGTCAAAATTACCTTACTTAAGTAAATTAATTTACTTAAAGGTAGTGCGCATATTCGTTAACTGATACGACGGAGAATAAATCTTTGTCATACCAAGAAACGAACTAAATCCGCAACAATTATTTTTAATTCTTTTTGCCCAAATTAAAAGAAGAACACACTAACCTTTGAGCATGTAATATCCAAAAAGTATCCATATAATATCCAATTTAATTAATCCACTTATTAACAACACCACGCACTGAACACTAATATATCCGACTCGCTCAAAATCCACGCACGAACTAACAGAATCCAGCCAAGGAAAAATCACATCTGGAAAATATCCTGCATTCCACGTAACGACCTTTTTTTATTACACCCGCAAGAAGTGCAGAGGAACATGAAAACTTTCACATTCAATGAAAACTCAAAACTCTCCACAATCCGAAATAATATTCATTTCATAATACAACACATTCAATTTTTTCAATCATAATACAGCTTATTGAATACAACTTTTACACTATTAAATTTTTCAATCAAAAACCGATATACTGAATACAACATTTATTTTTGAATTAAATACAATATTTACGAAAATCTTTATAACCAAATATCGCCGAATCATCAATCCTGTATGAAATTGTTGTAAACACTAGAAACGTTAATATACTCACGCAAATGTTCAAGTATTTATTAGAAAAAAAAATCTTTGTAACTTCATCAATCCTGTATGAATTATTGTATACACTGGAAATACTAATATACTCACGAAAATGTTCAGTATTTATTAGAGGAAAATTTTTGTAACCAAATATCGCCGAATCATCAATCCAGTATGAATTATTGTAAACATTAGAAACACTAATATACTCATGCAAATGTTCAAGCATTTATTAAACGAAAATCTTTGTAACCAAATATTGGCGAATCATCAATCCTGTATGAATTATTGTAATCACTCGAAATGTTAATAGACTCACGAAAATTTCAATGCAAATATTGGCGAATCATCAATCCTGTATGAATTATTGTAATCACTCGAAATGTTAATAGACTCACGAAAATTTCAATGCAAATATTGGCGAATCTTCAGGATAGTACAAATTATTATGAAACAAAAAAAATTGTTGCAATAAAAACAAATGTTATAATACTTGCGCATCCTCCGATCAAACACAAAAATATGTAAATTGCGAACACTCTTATTATAATTACGAAAATGTTCACTCGAATACCTCGCAAGCCCTCAAATGTAAAAACAGCGAATTCCGGGCTACATCAAATATTAAAAAAATTCATAGTAGATAAATACACCGCACATAACATAAATCAATTTTTTACTATTTGTAAGCGTTTAAGCAACCAAACCTGTTCTAGTACCAACTTCCGCTGTTGCATTAGGGACGTAAAGACAAACTTTTATTACAACTAGAAAATTGCTACTACCTGCGCCGCCCTTTTCTTTACTCTGTAAAAGAACTTTCGAAAGACATATGCAATACATATATATGCGAACATATACAAGCGAAATAAAAAACGGAATCCAAGAATGATTTGAGTTGCCCAAAAAAAAAAAAAAAAAATGAGACAATTGATAAATAGCCACAAAGTCAGCGGACCGACTTTTGACTAAGAGGGGGGGTGTTACGTCCTACGTAACCTTCCAAATTTACAAATTACGGGAATCCCCGAAACCACATAGAAAATACTATTATAGCGCCCTCAAGTCCCATGAACTACAAACCCAAAAAAAGAAATCCGATGGTAAACCAAACACCTTTTCCTTTCCAAGTCTCGGACAAAGTCAATCCCTGCATTACCTACAAATAAAAAATTAAACCAAATCCAAAAATTATACGCATCTGACAATTTTCCTTTTTTTTACTATTAAGAAATAAATAATTTTAAAATCTAAACAATTTCTTTATTCATTATTATTTAAAAACTGTTCCATGACCTAAATCAAAGAGAAACTTCAAAATGCTACGTTCTAAAAAAAGAACACGTCTAAAAAGCCCACTGTCCTTCGACATTTCCCAAAAGCAATAAAAATCACATACATACACACATACATACAAGTCGACCACACCCAACGCTTACGTCAACTCTAAAAATAAGAAAAAGAAATAAATACCATCCGTTTTTATTATAAAAAGAACCAACAAATTCCAAGGCAGCTTAAACAAATATGGATTCCGTTTTTTGTTTAAAAAAATAGAAAATACCACCGTTAATATTCATAGAATCTATAAAAATAAATATACATAAATGAACGGAAAAGTAGAAAAATTGTTAATATAAAATTGCAAAAACGTTTTTACCCAATCAAATTTTTTTACATCAACAAATTTTAATTAACAAAATTTGTTACACCTTTTAATATTTTACAACAATCATTCTTTAAAAAAAAAAAACAATTGCTATATAAATCCTACAACTTCCGTTCATTTTTGTATAAACTACCGCTAAAAATAGTACTAAATTATATAACTGAAACCAGCAGATTTCAGAACAGCTTAGAATACAATTTGTTTAAAAAAATAGAGAACATCACCATTCATATTTGTAAAACATGTAAATATACATAAATAAACGGAGAAAGTAGAAGATTCCTAATTTAAAATTGCAAAAATACATCTACAAAAAAATGTACAGTTTTACAGCAACAAATTTTAATTAACAAAATTGTTGCACTTTTTAGTATTTTACAAAATCATTTTTTTTTTATAACAATAGTTCTACAAATCCTACAACTTCCGTTCATTTTTGTATGAACTACAAAAATAATATCACGAAATTATTCAACAAAAAAATTCAACAAAATTACTGTAAATAGCAACAATTGAAAATCGCCGGAAAATAGAAAAAATTTGTTCACGACTACTGTCGTAATAGGAAACCTCTCCCACTTATGAAAACCCGAAAATTTTCTTGGTGGGACATCTAGTATAAATACCGCCTCCAAATAATCAATCGCTCTCTTCGCTCTTTGCTCTCTGCTCTCTGCCCTCTGTGCCCTCAGTGCTCTCGGTGCTCTGTATTCTGCACTCCGTCCTTTTCCCCCTTATCCATCTCTCGACATCCCATAGTCGTTCCGAGAGTTCGACATCCCAACTACCCTATCACCCTTTTCTATCGAGGCAAAGGAAAAACAAATCTACAACGGAGGCTTCCATCCGGCACCTCGGGACAAATCATATCTGAAAGTCTTCAGTTAATCAGTTGTTCCCTCGTGGTTTTCGATTGAGGAACATCGTCGAATATTAATTGGCACCCCGTGGTCTTCATCCAAGATTTATCGTCGGATAAACAAAAGTGAGTATTCCTTCCTTAAAATTACCTTTTTTCCAAACCCTCCACATTCCTTCGCCCGTAAAGAGACGAAAGTTAGATTAGTACTTCAGCACTAATCTCCCTTGATTTTTTTATTATTATTTTGTTTTTTTGAGACGACAGTGCTGAGTCTCCCGTCAATATATATATATTTCTTCTTTCTATTTTTTTTTTTTGACTACAAGGGAGGACAGCACCGTAGGGAACAATTTTTTTTTATTTAGAGATTCAGGTCGCTCTTTTGCTAGCCCATGGCAGGCGAATAAGCGACACGAATCAGTAGGGAAATTAGGAACCCTCCGCGTTTTTTTTTGTTGTACTTTCTATTTTTCTATTTTTTTTTTTTTGTTTTTGTTTTGTTCACAGACAAAACAGCACATTTTCCATGTCCTAAATCCCTTCCTTGAAATCACCGTTTCTGATAACTAAAGATTCAATTCTTTTCCTTTACAGTGGGACGAACTAAACCACGGACCTATTATAAAAATAAGAAACGAGCCCTTGAACGTGCCATCCGGGAAGCCGCCGCCGAATACCCCTCGTCCCCCAAAATAAATCTTCCAAAACCTCCACGTAAATTTCCTCAAATACAGGAATATATACCTACTGCACCTCCCCGAGATCCTACTCTAGATCCTCCTCTCCCGACTTCCCCCTTACCCTCACCAAGGGAATTATTCGCCCCCAAAAAAAATTTAAATTAATAAACTGTAATTGCATTTGGTTTTCTTTTAAATAAATTCTATTTTAAAATCAAGTTCAGATTTTTGTGTTTGTTTTTCCTAGTCACTTCATTTTCAGCGCAGCAGCCCCGTTCACCTTTACCCGAAGTCGACCTTTTGGTCGACTCGCCCTTTCCACGACCATCCTGGGATACACGTAAGTATCACTAGTCTGGACGTAACACCTACTTCAAGGATCTTGAAGAACGTGGAGAAAATAAAACATGGAAGAATTCCTTACGCCACAACCTTTCAATGAGAAGTGCATTCAAACGGATTGAGGACGCAACTGCAGGTCAAACTTCCTGGTGGGTATTGAACACCACACACCTAAATCCATGCAGGATAATGTCGAATGTCCCAGCTGCAACCGTTAATACTGTTGGAAGGCCTTCTCCAATACATCAGGAAGCAATGCGGCAAGAATCGGAACACACGGCTACTCAACGTTTGCAGATTCAGTTACCAAAAGACTTGCAGGATATACGTACGCAGTCCCTTCAAGAGTGGATGCGCACCCTGCAGGAGGTGGAGATATATGCATCGATCTTCGATAATCCTGTGCCGATTTTAAATTGTAATATTTTATTGTCCTAATATTTTGTTAATTATTATTTTCGTATTGTAAATACTATTTTTAAGTATTATTTAAGTTTAAGAACTATTTTCAATAAAATCTTTTTTATAAACGTACTACCTTGTGTTATCGTTTTTAGTTCTCGCCTAACGTCACTGTATAATAATAGGATTTTCTTCGAGTTAATTCTAATCGTAACCGACCCAGATACTTTGAACACCCTTTTCAGATAAATGTCTACAATATCGTTCAACACCCAGGTAGAAATTTCCGCGATTCTTCCCTGAATATATATGGGCCCAGTGTAGGAAATACTAGCTTGGAAAATCTGGACAGATCCTAGCTTTGCCCTAGAATTTATCCCTGGTTTGTAAAAAGTTTAGTAAAATTAATATTTATCTACATTTTGTCCTGGTTCTGGCCAGATCCTATCAGGGAAGAACCAATATTTGTATTTTTTATATTAAGGTTATGTTATATATTTATTAAGTATAATGTTATAAAATAATGTTACGTGCAGACGCACCTTCAATATTTTTACATAATTATTTTCCCATCGTTCAGAAAGTGAAACGTAAACGTTATTTTTAAACAGTCGCATTCTATTCACACGGAATCAACGAGTGCCCGTGGAAGTCTAAATCTCATCTTTCTCTGCTTCTCATGTGCGATTTTGCTGACGGTGCTGGGAACGCCGGGTCTGAGACTGGACATTTGATACGGTGCATCTTAATTGAACAAGGATGCATTGACGATCGCACAGTTGCGACGTCTTAGAATGTGGACACTGTCGTTATTTCCGAAAATGCAGCGCTGACGATTTTTAGCGTGAGATATTCCCCGTTGATAACCAACGAAGCTGATGTCGTTCGGTCTTGAAGTTAGTGTCGTCACTCGTGGTGCACCCTTCAAGTGAACAGGTCGTTCAAAAGAGGAGGCTCAAGACAATAGTCGTGTACCACAGTCACCGACTACATAGTTGAGCAAAATCTGGAGTTCGCGTGATACGATATCTAAGGGACTCAGTAGCGGTTCATCGTTTTATTTCGGACTCGCCCGGCTAACCAGGCCGGTAGTTGTAAGGGCAACATTATATTTAAATTATAGTACTATTATTTCCAGCTTATTTTATAATCATTTTCACTATCAAAATTAACCCTAAATCTTTCCTTAATCAACATTTCTTCCAAACGCCTTTGCCCTATTAAACCTAATTAGTCTTCGGACTAATACTAGAACATTGTTCTGTAGGTTTAAATCCATCTTTTTTTTTCTTCTATTTGTTCATCCTGATTATTTGTAACATTTCAAATATATACATATATACGTTAATCACCGACTATTCATTTCAGTGAATCAAATATCCGCATTTAAAACGGTAGATCGAAGCCTGTATAGGATCGATTTCCTGTGAAACATTTCCTATCCCGAATCGTTTCCTAACGATCCAAAAAGGAATTTATAAAAAAAATCCTGGTTGTTCGTACGAGCATACGTTCGTACGTAACAGCCAGAAAAGTGGTGTCAGAAGTGGGATCTTCTGTTTCGAAATAATGTGGATCTTTGGTTCGAATTTTGTTTTAATCTTTCATATTTTCTAAATGGTGGTATTTGATGGTGTTGTATGTTCCATGGATATTTTAATTATCTTAAACATGTATGTACGCTTTATTGTTCTTTTTCCTTCTAGCAGTGAAATAATGTGATAGTGTCAAAATTAGTGCCGTGACGCGATAGATTGATTTTGTAATTTAGAGAACGGTTATATTTTTCGATTAAATAATCTAAATTTGCATAAACTTTAATGACAGTTTTAACCACGTTATTTAATCCGTGCGCGCTTAAATAAAATAATAAATAAATTACACTTGTTTAACCTAAGACAAGTCGCGAAAAAAAACATCGAGTCAAATAATTTAAACTTTTCTCTTATGGAAAAATATTCAACAGTAGTTTCCGTAGAAAGGTTCGCATAAATTTAGTACTAGTTCTATTATTTTTTTTTCTTTCTCTTTTCTCCTTTTCCTTTTTTCCTGCTTTTATCACAGTACTGTTCATACAAGGGATTTTCCCAATTTATTTTCTTTAATTGCGACGTTTTCGGATTTTTCTATTTTTGAAAATTGTAATAGTTAGTTCGTAAAATCTAATATAATTTTTTTTACGATATTTTCTTAAATAAAACGTAAAAATATTTTAGAAATACAGGTGTTTGGTCATATGCGTAAATTATTTTGGCAGGTGTTTTAATTTGATTTCTTCGAGATTTATTATATACATTAATATAATTCAAAAATGGCGGAAAATCAACAATCTGATGCATTAAATGCTTCACTGGCTTTGATGAATAGCATGGCGGAAAGTTTCACGTTGCAAAATAGCATAGCATCTATTCCATATTTTGATGGTAAAAACATATCTCTAAAAGATTTCATACAGGATGTAAAAAATGGTTTAATTTTTATCCCAGAGGAAAACCGCCCGTCTTATGTAAAGGCATGTTTAGGAAAGTTGCAAGGTGCCGCGCGAAACAGTACATACGGTAAAGTGATTAATACAGTCGATGAGTTAATTGAACATTTAAAAAAACGTTTCGCGTCCGGAAAAACTTACTCTTACTATATTCATGAATTGGAAAATGCCCGTATGTATAGATCCGATTCAGTTAGTGATTTTCGGGATAGAATTAATATTTTAGTCGAAGGTGCCAGAATCACGTTGAATAAGGAAATACCCGCCGACCAAAATGCCAGAAATAACCGCGATCGAAATGATATTCTTTACAAGCCACTTCAAATAACGGCTCTCAACGCGTTTATGAGAGGGTTGCCCGACGATATTGTAAGGTTCGTTGATGCTAAAGACCCAAAATCTCTGGACGAAGCTTGGGAGACCGCCTTAACCATTGAATCTAAAATAGATCAGGGAATTTTACCTGATATTAGAGGATCACGAATGCTTTATATGCTCGACAGTGGCCGATACTTTGAAAAAGTTGAGAAGAATATTCCTGGTATTTTGATTGGAGGTAATTCTGGTTTCGGTTACGGGGATCGTAGGGTTAGATTTTCAAATGAACCAGACGAGTATTATTCTCCTTATTCTACTCAGTGTGAATCTCGGACTGGAACTCTCAGTGATGTTGGCCGATCTCGAGGTGATTCGCCAAGATCTAATTCTTATTCTAATATGAACTACTATTCTTCATATCCACATCCATATTCTCACCAGCATCCACCCTATGCGTTACCTCAACCAGTGCGATCACCTTCTCCTAATCGATTTCATTCGCGCAATCGTTATTCCTATAATGAATGGGGTGATAAATCACCAAGTAGAAATCGATCACCTTCTCCTGGTCAATTTCAATCGCGTAATCGCTATTCCCATTACCAATATCGAGATAATTCGCCAATTCAAAATCGAACACCCAATCTGTCTTATAATCGAAGCTTGTATGGTAATGATAGTAATGATAGAAAATCGCCTACTCGTGAGCGTTGGTCAAAAACGGATTATCCTTACCAAGAATTTATTAATAAAAATAATGATCGAGGTAGGTCACCGGTTCATGAGCGTGATTATTCAAATTCTCGAAAATCAGGATCACGTTCACCTCAAAATTCCCCTGAATATGCGCGAAATCGTTCACCAGCAGTTACGGAAACATTGAAAACCCTCAATTTAAACGAGAATGCGGCTCGACGGAAAGATGCCTCCCCGAGTCGAAATGTAGATCAGAATCAACCGGCATCAGTGAGATTTTTGGAATCTCTAGAGTGCGAGGAAATGAATCGCCAGCGGTGGAATTAAGTTCAGTAAGATTTCGGAATAAAAATAGTATTTTCCTAATAGACACAGGCGCAGACATAAATCTTATTAAATTATCAACTTTAATTCGGGATTTAAACGTTCGGACTGGTAATTCGATTAATATATATGGAATAACTCCGGAACCTATTCAAACATACGGTACGGTTGAAATAAGAATTTTCGAAGACCCTGTGGGGTTTCACGTAGTTGCGTCAAATTTCCCTATAGAGTGTGACGGAATTTTGGGGAAAGAATTCCTTCGTCAAGAAGAAGCGGAAATCTCTTTTTATCATCAAACGCTAGTAGTTAAAAGCCTACCGGTTAAACCGTTACGATTCGTCGATCCTGTTTCTCAAAATTTATTAAATAAATCTTCTTGCAAAATACGACTTCACTATTTGAAATCTCGAATGAAAAATATTATTAATATTAAACTTAAAGGAACTAATCTGAAAGAAGGTTATCTTCCGCGATTAAGAACAGCCGAAGGAATTTTTGTTGGTGAGGCTGCTGTCTCTAACGATGGTGATTGTTGTCGTATATTGGCAATAAACACCCTTGATCGGGACATCGTAATAGGTTTAACACCCCAAGAGCTTATTCCTTTCGAATATCATAATTTTGAGGAGGAATCTAAATTAAATTATACTTCGTCAGATGACGAAGGTCCTGTTGAAGATCGAATTTCGGAAATTGTAAGATTGTTAAGATTAGAGCATTTAAATAATGAAGAGAAACATCACGTTATGTCATTGGTTACAGAATTCCCTAATCAATTTTATATACCGGGAGATTTGTTGCCTTGCACTCACTTGATATCTCACGATATACCAACCGTAGACGATGTACCGATTACGACGAAACAATATCGATTACCGCCAATACATCGCGATGAAATTTCACATCAAATTCGAAAGAAATTAGAAAATAAGATAATAAAACCCTCTTCATCTCCCTACAATTCACCTCTGTGGATTGTACCAAAAAAACCCGACTCACACGGTAACCCGCGATGGCGTATGGTGATTGATTTCCGTAAACTCAATGAAAAGACAGTTGGAGATGGCTTTCCAATCCCCCACTCTTTGAATATTTTGGACCATCTTGGGCAGGCCCAATACTTTAGTGTGCTGGACCTGGCAAATGGATTCCAACAAATACCGTTGAGTAATAGGGATAGGGCGAAGACACCTTTTTCGACCCCAACCGGCCATTATGAATTTATACGTATGCCGGAAGGATTGAAAAATGCCCCTGCCACTTTTCAACGGCTAATGAATCAAGTATTGATGGGATTACAAGGTACTGAAATGTTCGTGTATCTCGATGACATAATTGTTTTTTCGCGAAACTGAAGGAACACGGTATTAAAATGCGCCGGTTGCTCCGTCGATTATTGGAAGCGAATCTAACATTACAACCAGACAAGTGCGAATTTTTGCGTACGGAGGTCACATATTTGGGACATATAATTGGTAAAGAAGGCATAAAACCGGACCCTGATAAAATTAAAGCTGTAAGAAATTTTCCACGTCCTAAGAATGCGCGAGGAGTAAGAAGTTTCTTAGGATTAGTAGGGTATTACCGTAGGTTTATAAAAGATTTCTCCGCTATTGCTAAACCATTGTCAAAATTAACCAGTAAAAATTATACCTTTCAATGGAAAACTGAACAGAAGGAAAGTTTCGAAATATTAAAAGATGCATTATGCCAGAGTCCGATTTTACGCTATCCAGATTTTGAAAAACCTTCTATATTGGCCACCGATGCCTCCAATATCGCTATTGGAGCTGTACTTAGTCAACATTTCGACGGTAATGAACACCCCATCGCCTATTTATCTAGAACCTTATCAAAAACAGAAGCCAATTATGATACTACTGAAAAGGAGTGTCTCGCAGCACTTTACGCAATGTTGTATTTCCGTCCGTACCTATATGGGCAGAAATTCACTCTTGTCTGTGACCATGAACCCCTGAAATGGATTAATTCTAAGGGTGATATTAGCCAGAAACATATACGTTGGCGATTGAAATTACTAAATTATAAATATGATTTTGAATATAAACCAGGAAAGAAAAATTCGAACGCCGATGCATTATCTCGTAATCCCATACCTAATAGCGGGAGTTCTTCCGAAATGGATTTAGAAGATGAAACGGATATTAAAATTTTACCTTTAGGCGAAATCCTAAATTTTTACCTCGGCCTACGCGAACATCTTCATTACGAACCTATCAACCTGTTAGTAATTCGGAAACTTCTCCTGCGGAAGTTCGCAGAAGGCCTGGAAGGCCAAAAGGTAGTAACAATAAACCTGACCCAGTAACCAAGTCAGCAATATCTTCCGTTCCTCCTGCCGACCCAACCGGTGGAATTGCATCCCGCACGCGGTCCAAAGCATCCTCTCCTGTGCCTCAACAGGTTGAGGTACCAGTAGAGGAAGTGGCTGGTGGTATATCGGACTCTACCGGTGAACCTACATCTACGTCTTCGGAATTTGAAGTCCCAATAGCACAGGAAAGGAAACAGATGATAAGGGGGATGAATCCACTAATTATACCCGCCGGAGTACCAGATTATTCTTCGACTGATTCGGATGCTGAGAAATATGATGGTAGAGATAAATCACCTTTCGTAGAATCAACAAAACCACTAAATTTCTCCGACATTCCGGTAGTATTAAGTCCAAATAATTGTAGTGATTCTAATTCCGACTCCGACGATGAGATATTGTATGGAGTGAAAGATATTGACGAACCTATGTCGATCAATCGGGAAGTAGATTTTAATCAGACGGCTAGAAGCTGTGATGACACACTCTTATGGGATGGTTACGAAACTCATCCTGGATTTGCTCTTTCAAGGCGATTCTCTGAAGGAGATACAGTCGATCAAAATTTTCGAGAAATTTTAAATGAGATGGATCCTTTTAGTGATGAACATGGAGATGAGATCTTGGAAAAGCAAATTCAAAATATGACCCGACAAACAGGCTATTCAAGCGACGAATCTGACACTGATTCAGATAAAATTGAAAAAGTCAATGATCGTTGCCCTATATCTGGCAAAATACAACCTACGGCCAGATCTACCCCTCTTCCTTCGGGTAACCAAAGTTCATTTAAACGACGATCGGATTCGGTTCCTTCGTTATCAGACATAGAGAATTTCAATGAAACCTGTAAATTTCCTGTGCGACTATCTGGTCCCCAATTACCCCACATACCGGAAGAAGAGAGTTCGAAGTCCAGGATTCGTACCGATAACCCTAGAGTTCGCTTCAGGCTGCATAGCGAGGAATCTCACGATGATGAGGTTGGTCCAGACATACCATCTGAAAAAGGGACTTTAAGTGTAATAAGAAGTAGAACTGGGTTAACGTCCATTAAGGATAACACTGTACATTTCATCTCGGGAGACGGGGAGTTAACATCAACCGTCGGTAAATTGTTGTCGGATTTAAACGCCATAAATCCTCGAGAAATACGAAAAAGTCGTCCCAAAATCTGGCAGGTCCTTGATTACACCCCGGGGTAAATATAAAATATTTTCTATCGTCATAGCTTCCAACCATTTCGACAAATTGCAACATAAGAATTTCGTTTTGGGAATAGAAAATCTAGCAATAATTATTCAAAAGCTCAAAATAGGAGGATTTAGAATTGCGGATACGGGAGATTTGAGTGATTGTATGCCACGAGGGGACCTTACTAATACATTAACTAATGTATTTAATAAATTCGAAATTAAAATAACTATATGTAAAGGCAAAATTTCGGTACCACCCCAGGAGATGCGTAAGGAGATAATCAAGGAAAACCATGATAGTATCATTGGAGGTCACAAGGGGGTTACTAAGACATACCTGAGAATTAGAGAAAGATTCTATTGGGCCAATATGCGTAACGATATCCAAGATTATGTTCGTAAATGTAAAAGTTGTCAAATACAAAAGTTAGTTCGAGTTAAAAATCGGGAAGAAATGCTAATAACGGACATTCCTTTAGAAGCATTTGATAAAGTTTCGATGGACACTGTTGGTCCTTTACCTGCAACCCCTTCTGGGAATCGACATATCCTGACAATGCAGGATCAATTAACAAAATTTAGTATTGCCGGGCCGATACCGGACATTAAAGCCCCTACGGTTGCATATGCTGTAGCTACCCAACTGATAGCTCGATTCGGAGCTCCTAAGGCAATTCTTACCGATTGTGGTAAGTCGTTTTTAAATGAAATCTTGTACCAGATAGCCAACATTTTCAGAATCGACCACTCAACTACCTCTGGATATCGACCTCAAACGAATGGCGCTTTAGAAAGGAGTCATATTGTCCTAATAGAATACTTGAAACACTATATCCATAGTCATGACGATTGGGACAGTCTAATCCCCTTTGCTATGTTCTCCTATAATACATCGGTTCATAAAGCGACAGGATTTACCCCGCATGAGTTAGTATTCGGAAAAATAGCTAGGTACCCCAGTAAATTCCCTAGCGATGAAAAACTAAGTACTTATAAGATATTCGTGTCCGATTTAATCAAACTTTTAACCGAAATCAATCTAATCGCGGCACAAAATTTAAAGAAATCCAAAGAGGTCTCTAAGGTATATTACGACCGAAAAAGTAAACAATTTAAAGGTAAAAGGGGTGATTATGCGTACGTTTTAAAGGAACTGCGGTTATCAAAATTCGATAACCGTTATCATGGACCGTACAGGATTGTAGATATTTCACCTAAAAATAATGTAATCCTTGAAGCTGGAGATGGTAGTAGAATGAGGAAACATTTGGATAAAATAAAATTGTCCAAGTGTGTCTGATTTAAGATTTCAAAATGATGGTCACTGTTGTTCTGATGCTCCTGGTTGCTGGGATGAGTTGTTCGGTAGTGAATTTTTCAATTAAACAACAAGTTAATCCGGGTATATTTTTCGAGCGAGTACATACTATGAGACTAAAGCAAGGAATTTGGCGAATCAATATAGTGCTAAATCTGAAGACTTATTTGGAACCAACATTCGATGGAATGCTTCAAGTAAATTCCATTGTAGAGAATTGTCCTCAAGCTCTAGAGATCAACTGTCAAGATTTAATTAAACCAAATTTAATACTGCGGAAAATTAATAAAGAAAAGAACATAAGAGATAGAGTAAGAGCTGTTGTTCGAGAGCTCAATTCACCGATACCTCGAACTGATGATGAAGTGATAAGGAATAAAAGACTTACTCCTTTCGGTAAAATCGGGACCCTCAGTATGGCCTTATTTGGTACCATGAATGAAGATGATGCCACGTATTTTAACGCCGAGATAGATAAATTGTATCAAGATCAACGGACATTAATTGATCTAACGAAAAATCAAATTCATATTACAAAATCTAAATTTGATAGTCTGCAACAGGAAGTTGAGACCGGGGTTGCTCGAATCAATCAATTGCGGGATAAGATCAATCAAGTGAATCACCGATTGGTTCACATTGCCATTATCAACAATTATGTCTCCGAGTGCCACGCTTATTTGGAGGATCGAATCGAAATTGGTCAAAATTTATTAAATTTTTGGAATATGTAAGCCTGGGGAAATTCCATCCGGATTTGATAGATGCTTCACAGTTGAAAAGGATAATTCAGCATATTCAAATTAAAGTTCCGGAATTTGATGTTCCAATCCCAATCTCTTATTTTAACCCGGACACTCTAGCTCCTATTTCCACTACTAATATAATTCATTTTAACTCAAAACTTCAAATTCTGGTGAAGTTTCCCCTACTAGCTAGAACCCCGTACCATTTGTTCAAGATGTACCCTTGGCCTTGTCCTCAATTCATTAATGGGATCTATATTTGCTCTGCTTTCATTAATCCAAGAACAAATTACATATTTATTTCCGCTGATCACCGGACTTATTACCTTGATGATAATTTAGAATTATGCCAGAGTACGCCGTATCACTACATCTGCGAAACTAATCGTCCGTTGGAAAACATAGGAAGCGGAATAGGATGTGAAATAACCTTACTCGAACAACAAAAATTGGACATTACAAAAATATGCACATTACGAGTAAAATCCTATCAAAGACCTACTTGGATATACCTGCGAGCCGCCGGGAACTGGTTGTTTTCTACCACTCGTCCTGAGGAAATATATATCATCTGCGCTGAACAAACTCAACGAGTCATGATAAATGGGTCCGGAATACTGGAATTTTCTCAAAATTGAACTGTTAAGCAAGAAACTAGAACACTATTAAGCCGAAGAGATTTTGAGACAGAGCAAAAGTTAGTATATACCCCCGAGATACCATTAGATGTAACAAATTCAATTATGAAAATTTATGGAAGTACAGACGATGTTAACGCGGATGCAGAAACGACAAAATTAAAAAAATGGTATGACAAGAATTCTGAAGGATATTCTTTACAAGAAATAGAGAGTCACTTGGAAGAGATTAAAACCCACCATCGTGGTCAACAGCATAATCAAAATTTGGCGTATGGAAGTTTATTTAGCAATTTAATATTAATGGTGGTAATGATTCTGGTAATTTGGTATTTGAAAAGGGTGTGGGCGAAAACGTGCATGGTATGCCATTGCACGGAACCGACGACAGGAAATATCAAAATCAAATGTGGATAGTCAATTTACCCAAAGTATGGTATCGGAAACACAACACTCCGAACAGCAATTGAACCCTGTCGTAGACCGTCCTTGTACTTCGGCGTCTCATCTACCGCGACAGGAGGTTCAGGTTGATTAGTGATACATCATGTTTGTGCGGGGAAGTGTAAAATATAATGTAACATCGTTTATTGTTTATTCTAACAGGACTTAACATCCTTCCGAGCGAACGTAAATCGTACTTAACAACAGTTAGTCGCTTGGAACCATGGCAGGACAGTTTGAACGAGAAAGTTTGACCCCGGGTGTGGAGGCTACTGGAACACGGAGATTGGCCATCTATATAGATGATCAAGAAGCGAATAGAACGAATAGACCATTAGAAAATCAGACCGAGAATAGGAAGTTGCAGCCGATGGGCGAAATAGATGGAATAACTGTCTATACTTTAAAAATTTGTAATATTAATCCTAATGCCCTTAATACCCTGCGTCCTTATTTAGAATGTTTCGGAAAAATTTGCAGTTACCGACCTCATAGGCGCGGGAGAGCAACCACTTGTAGTGCATATGTTACATTTGCTTCATCAGAGGTAGCGTACAGGGTACAAGAAGCTAGCGCGAATAGAACTCTGGTCCATGGGGGTAGGAAACTCAAGGCTCTCCCCGGAGATCCAAAACACCAAGTGTTTCATCAACGAATGATTCATAACAAATGTAAGATGGATATGAAGAATAGTTTATTGTTAGATCAGCAGTGTCAGGGATCGGTAAAGCATTCACCAGAGGGGCCCTATCTGCAATTCCTTCCCGACCTGTGTGTTCTCAAAATCATGAGTTATTTACCTCTGATAGATTGTTTAAAATTTAGTGCCACATGCAAGAGACTTAGAAGATTGTTCCCCGAATCTTGGAAAAATAAATGTCTAGATATGAACCCCCATAATTGGTATTCTAACACCGATGGGATAGACCATATTGGATTTGAGGCAATATCTACGGCCGCTAACCTGATAGGACATATGGTTAGATCCTTGAAGTTGGCACCAGCCAAGGACACAGTAGCTCTCCGGAATCGTAACATTTTTAGCATTGTTTCTAACTGTCCGATTCTACACAAGTTAGATCTAGGTGGAGTGCTTATCACACCATCTGTGGTTGCTGAATTAAAACGCCGAAATAACTTTACGGAATTAACTATTGGACCGACCACTTACCAAAACTTAAATTTAACTACTGTTGTTGATAATAACAACAACCTGCAAACATTCCGGTTGCTAGGGGTAAGATCGAATGGTCAAGAATTATTATCTTTGACAGAAAAATTAACCTCGTTATCAATTATCTGCACAGCACACCTGCAGATGGACAATTTAAATCGTTCAATGCCAAATTTTACTCATTTGTAAAGATTAGAATTAATTAAATGCCGAACATTCACTACAACCTCGATATTACATTGCCTCAAGTCCCATTGTCGAAGATTAATTGAATTAGATTTAAGTTATACTCATTTTTGTGATTTGTCTTTAGTAGCTGGAACTATAAATGACGCATTCATCTCAAGAATACCCCCACCATCTCATCCATTGCATGAACATATCAGCCTAGAGGTGGGAAAAATGCTCCAAGAACATCCTAACCTTCGGAAGGTTACTACAGCTGGAGTCTTGTGGATGAATGATAGTTTGTTAAAAGTAATCGGAGAAAAATCCAAGGAATTAAAAGAACTTAGTATCACACGCTGTCCTAATATAACTGATACCGGAATTTCCTACTTGAAATCTATACTCTTGACAAAATTACAGGTGGATGAATCCTTCGATTCCGTCACTGGGTCCACTATTCCGTACCTGGGTCATCTGGATACTCTCGGAATAAGGGGGTGCCCAGGGATTAAAATGAGACAATTCAACATCATTCTTAAATCCCTCCCAAGGTTACTTTATATCGATACCAGAAACAATCCAGAATTGGTTCCCGCTGCTATGTCTCCAGTTACGGAGGTGATAGGAAAACGATCGTCAAGAAGATTACCATGGACGATCATAATAAATCAATTACCGCGGTCCAAACATGTCAACAACCGTTACGCAACATTCACATCCATTCCATATCACTACCGACATGAAACTAGAGTACCAGATAATCTCAGCATTATTGATTTCGTTGAGAGATGGACGTAGTTGAGACTGTGGATATGACTTTCAGTCATTAGTCAAATGACTGATATCCAAGGCAGGTCTCAACATTGGATCAAGAAGACAGCGAACTCAACTAAAAATGAGCAAGACTATTAGTCACTAACCAAAAGGTTGATGCTTATTTTCTCTTCTGTCCAGTACACCGACACTTCATCTTACATCAAAACGTTCGCCTAAAAGAAGATCATTGCTGATCCAAGGAAGAAGGACTATATCTAAATTCTTGGGAGATCAATAACGTTGTGAAAGGTTAATGTAGTGTCAAAATTATTTTATCATGAACTTCTTGAAGTTATTAGTATTTAACTTAAGCAGTCAGGAATATTAGACAGAAAACGAAAAACTCATGTCGCGAAATTCAAGACATTATTGTGCTTTTTATGTATTTATGTAATCATCGAAGCCTATTGAAATCCATTTCCCATATACCCTAACCTTAAAAAGGAAAAATTTAGTCTCCTTTATTATTTTTTTTGAACCGTGACTGAGATGGACCCACATTCTGATGGCTGGATCAGCATCGTCAGCATGATTAAGTTTTGTCGAGGACGACAAGAAATTAAGGGGGGGGGGGGGATTGTTACGTGCAGACGCACCTTCAATATTTTTACATAATTATTTTCCCATCGTTCAGAAAGTGAAACGTAAACGTTATTTTTAAACAGTCGCATTCTATTCACACGGAATCAACGAGTGCCCGTGGAAGTCTAAATCTCATCTTTCTCTGCTTCTTATGTGCGATCTTGCTGACGGTGCTGGGAACGCCGGGTCTGAGACTGGACATTTGATACGGTGCATCTTAATTGAACAAGGATGCATTGACGATCGCACAGTTGCGACGTCTTAGAATGTGGACGGTTTTTAGCGTGAGATATTCCCCGTTGATAACCAACGAAGCTGATGTCGTTCGGTCTTGAAGTTAGTGTCGTCACTAGTGGTGCACCCTTCAAGTGAACAGGTCGTTCAAAAGAGGAGGATCAAGACAATAGTCGTGTACCACAGTCACCGACTACATAGTTGAGCAAAATCTGGAGTTCGCGTGATACGATATCTAAGGGACTCAGTAGCGGTTCATCGTTTTATTTCGGACTCGCCCGGCTAACCAGGCCGGTAGTTGTAAGGGCAACATTATATTTAAATTATAGTACTATTATTTCCAGCTTATTTTATAATCATTTTCACTATCAAAATTAACCCTAAATCTTTCCTTAATCAACATTTCTTCCAAACGCCTTTGCCCTATTAAACCTAATTAGTCTTCGGACTAATACTAGAACATTGTTCTGTAGGTTTAAATCCATCTTTTTTTTTCTTCTATTTGTTCATCCTGATTATTTGTAACATTTCAAATATATACATATATACGTTAATCACCGACTATTCATTTCAGTGAATCAAATATCCGCATTTAAAACGGTAGATCGAAGCCTGTATAGGATCGATTTCCTGTGAAACATTTCCTATCCCGAATCGTTTCCTAACGATCCAAAAAGGAATTTATAAAAAAAATCCTGGTTGTTCGTACGTAACAATAAAATAGTTCTTTTTCAAAATGTGCGATCGATTATTATCAGCTTCTCGTGTGCTGATATGGAATCGAAAATATCGGACGATAAAAAAATTAGGATCGAAAATACTTATTATTGGAAGTGAAAGTGATGAAAGTAATTTCGATAGTACTGGAAATAAAAAAATTTCTGACCAAGAGCATGAAGAAGAAACACATGAACAAATTGTCGATGAAGAAATGTTTTCTGAAAAAATTTCTGATCTGGAAGATGATACATCACTTAATGTAGACAATATTTCAGAGCTTGATGAAGATACGTCAGAATATGCCGAAGAATTAGATGAAATGGAAAAATTACGTCTTTGGATTATAATGAACCGGATTCCACATTCTCAAGCAGACGAATTGCTAGACATTCTACGACCAAAATTAATGCCACTATTACCAAAATCCACAAAAACGTTCGTAGGCACTTCATCTGCGCAATACAATATTGAACCTATGCTGGACGCAAAAGGTTCAATTGGAGAATTTGTATATCTTGGCACAAAAGAAAATTTAATTAAATGCATTAATCCTAAAGTGCACACCAATAATTGTATATATTTACAATTTAATATTGATGGTATACCCCTCTTTAAGTCAAGTAGCAAAGAGTTTTGGCCAATTCTAGGTAGAGTACATTTTACACCAATGCTTTATGAACCGTTTCCTATTGCTGTGTACTGCGATGAGTCGAAACCCAAATTATTATCAGAATATTTGTGTAAATTTGTTGACGAAATAAATACATTGCAAACGGAAGGATTTAATATTAACAGTAATCACTACGTAATTAGAGTGAAATGTTTTATATGTGATACACCGGCTCGAGCATATATGAAAAGCATTTGTTGTCACGTTGGATCACATGCGTGTGAAAGATGTACAATTATCGGTGAAAAAGTAAACAATGTGACAGTTTTTCCAGTTGCTGGTTGTTTAGAGAGAACTGACGAATCGTTTAGAATGTTCACGCATCCACTCCATCATGTAGATGTGTCACCTCTTCTATTAATTGATCCACCAATCAATATGATTGACAGTTTTATCCTGGATTTCATGCACTTAGGCTGCTTAGGGGTGATGAAACGCCTTTTGGAATATTGGACATTAAAAAAAATTTCAAAATTTAGCAATGCGTACAAAACCGAGTTAAGTCATAGATTAGAAAGTATACGCTCCTGTATACCCTGTGAATTTCAACGTAAACCTAGACAATTGAATAGTTTGCCTCGTTGGAAAGCAACCGAATACATGTTATTCCTCCTATATATTGGGCCAATTGTTTTAAAAGGCCTGTTAACTAAAATGCAATATAATAATTTTGTATTATTTCATATAGCATGTCGGTTACTTTGTACTGAAAGTTCTGCCACTTCTTAAACAGATGAGGCAAAAGATACTTAACAGCCTTTCATTTGTCGTCACAAGAAATTTATGGTCCAGAATTTGCAGTTATTAATGTACATAATCTGATACATTTATCAGATGATGTCAATAATATGAATAGCAGCCTGATCAACATTAGTGCATTTGCATTTGAAAATTATTTGGGAAAAATGAAAAAAATGATTCGGTCACCTTACCGACCACTAGCCCAATTTTGTCGACGATATCATGAAGAAAATTATGTACAAAATAAAAAACCTAAAATACAAAACACGATTGAATATAAACAGCACGATAATTGTATCTCAAGTGTCACCTATAAAGGTTTACTCCTGACAACAAAACCACCAAATAATGTTGTGATATTAACTGACAATTCCATATTTAAAATTACAGCATTTCATGTGATTCGAGGAAACAAACTGTGTATGACTGGTAAAGAATTAAAAAAAAAAAGAAAATATTTACAAGTACCCATCAGATTCGAGTATTACATGTATGTGGGAAACACAGGAAGAAATTTGTGAAACTGCATCAGATGCGAAATTTGCGAGTTTGATAAAGAACAAAGCTGTTTATTTATGTTTAAAATTCGATCAAGAATCTTTAGTTAATCGATATTTTGTATTAAGCTATTTGCATTAAAAATAACATTTTTATTACATAACCTAAAATCACATTTGTCGTCATTCATCAAAGTAATTCCATCTATTACACATATGTACGGTTGTTGTCGTTTATTTAAAAAAACTCTTGCAATACAATTTTCCTACTTTATATATTCGTAAGTCTGATTTTGTTGTTAATTTTATTAAAAAATAAATAAATATTGCACAAATGTATGTGTACATATCATGACATGTCACATCACGGAGTACATAAACTATAAAACTATCGAATCTCGATTCTCGAATCTCCTAACTAAACTCGAATGTATCGAATCGATAGCGATAACGATACATAGGAAATTGGTGTACACGTAATGGCGGACAGACCGACCAACAACGCCTTGAACGCCATGCAGTCACATGCAGTTGTGAGAGACTAATGCGAGAGTGATTGGCAGATTTTCTGACTAATAAATTATCAAATAGTAAATATATTCAGTTGAGCTCACGATAGCTTTGTGAAACCATCATCAAAAATCGATAAACAATTAAAACGTGTGAACGGCAGAAAGGATGGTAATTTTTTACACTTCAGTAATTATATTGTAGAACTGTGGACTAATCTGAAACCCTGCGGAATCGATATTTATACCCAAATAAAAATTTACTATTTTTAATTAAATTTGCCTAAACTTCAAGTATAGACAAATAAAAGAATTCTGAAAAATTTGATATACATGTATTGACAAAAAATTGTTCTACATTTTGTTCCAGTTTGTTTCTAAAAATTTCAAACTGTAAACATTAAGCATATGACCTCATGCTTATCGTCAAAACATCCTTTTATTAATAAGTATATTCTTTTCACTTTATGTTTGTAAAGATGAGTAACGATTTAGAGGATGATTTTAACAATTACATATATTATATAGTGGAATTTATTCAAAGAGGTCGACCATCGACTAGATCTGTAGACATAGTTCCTTTAAAATGGTTACAAGTCAATAAAAAATCTGTGGAAGTAAAATTTAAACCTCCTCCATATTCTGATGAAGATTTCGAGGAAATTCAAACCTTGGTTGAGAATAATGTTGATGCTCCACAGTCGTGGCTTCTGTATAAAGTAAGGATAGTTGCTCGCGGAAGTAAGTATGAACGATTTAAACAGTTTTATTGAAGTAGGCATCTCTTTCTCCCTTTCTATATTTCGGTGTCTCGCTTTTTGAATTTCTAATATAATTATTTTCAACAATGCTGAATAATACTTTTCTTTCTCCATTTCTTGTAGAAACGTATGTTTATGCTCTCAAAAAGCTGAAAATCGTGAATGATAAAAGATTCGCTTTTACATCTGAATCTGAAATTGATCCTGAGGAAAAATCAGCCATGATAGAGCAGAAATTAAAATCTAAGATGCCGCAAAATAACGTCAGTGTATTAAAAGACATCATGAATGTCAAAAAAATGTGTAATAATGAAAAAAACATTAGTGATTTCACTATCAAAAAAGGAATGAAAAGAAAAAATATTGCCACACTATCTGTTTCAAAACGTCCAGAAGTTGGTACCTCAAATATAGGACATATTCCAGATGAAAACGAGGATACCGAATTAGGAAACTTAAAACACATGAGTAACCAACGTAAATTTTGTTTGAGATCTTAACGCTCATAACAAAATATTTAATGAAAACAAATATTTTTATTCTAAGTACAATTTTGTCATGTGGTAAAAAGGACAGTTCGATAAAGAATTCCATAAGTTTCAGATACATCGATCGATGATCAGTTTTTAAATGGTGGTGGTATCAATATAAATCAAGACATGCTAGTCTCAGATATAAATTCAGTCATGCTGGATGCTTTTATTCTACCAATCGAATCGCCTAAGGATGGAAAAGTTATCAACACTCCGGAGGACTTGGATTTGAGGCTAATACAGAAAATGGATAGTACGTATTTATGTTTGTGTGTGTGTGTGTATTATATATACATATAACTCATTTTGCTAAATAGCTAACGAAATGTCACACAGAAGGAAGTTTAATATATATAAGATACATATTAGAATTTATATATATATATATTAGGGTGGCTCTTAATTTATCGATTTTTAAAATACTAACGGGACCCCCTCTAAAAGTGTTTAGTTTGATGAAAAAATAATTCCAGAATTTTATCAGATTTTTCAATCAACACTAAACAGTGCCCCTAACGCACCTTACGTATTTATACGTTATATATTTTTTTTCCACAAAAACTATCCACTTTTAGTAAAAAAAAGCAAAGAACAAAAAATGCTTAAAATTTATCAAAGATTATATTGGAATTTGTTCTGATTTTTTGTGGGAAAATTTTAAAAATGTTAAAAAAAAATCAATTCAAAAATTTTTCAAAATTTAACCAAAAATATCTTAAAAAATTCCAGTATAATATTTGATGAATTCTAAGCATTTTTTGTTCTTTGCATATTTTTCTAAAAGTTAATAGTTTTCGAGGAAAAAAATATAAAACATATATAAATACGCAGCATTCAAGGCCTTAGGGGCACGGTTTAATGTTGATTAAAAAATCTAAAAAATTTTGGAATCACTTTTTTATCAAACTAAACACTTTTAGAGGGGGTTCTGTTAGAATTTTAAAAATCGATAAATTAAGAGCCACCACAAATATATATATATTTATATAAATTCTAATATGTATCATATGTAACGTATAATAACTATGCAGATAATGAAATTCCGAAAATGAACGTAAAAAAAGTTAAAAAAAACAACACCGTGATTTCATCCATAACTACTTTCGACGTTATGAAAAAACTGGAGGAAATATCCGCGACGCAGGATCAGCTTTTGGAAAATCAGGGCATGATCCTCAATATACTTGAAGCTTCGGGCTTTATTCAAGACAACGTTGCCCGTATAGGAAGCTTCGAAGATAAATACAATTTGGAGCTACCATTGAAGACAGTCAATGAATTCGACAATTTTAATCAACAATTGAAAGACCCCACCTGCCACAAAAATTTTGTATGTATTTAAAAATATCGATTCCTTCATTTGTGCAATTAACAAATTAATAAAAATTTAATTGCAGGTAGCATCATTATACTGTTTAATAGGCAAGCGTAGTCAATATGCGAAAACTATAAATAATATATTAAAAAAGTTCATTGCTCGGGACGTTGCCCTTATGTACACTGCGCAAAAGCAAACTGCAGAAAAACTTATTTTAAAAAGCACGGTTTTTTGTAAAACTTTATTAGGTAAAAGATAAATGCTTATCAATTGATTTCTATCAACAAAAATTTTTAAGGGATTTATAATAATCATTTCAATTGTATTTCAGCTGTGGTGCTAAGTAAGCATACCAACGAAAGTAATGGCGAACTAACCGAAAAGGATGTCTTGGCCACCTTAGGTACGTGCCTGACGAATGCCAAGGATTGGGATGGCTTTCGGTTGAAACGAAATAAGCCATAATGTCCAACATTTTTATTGAAAAACTTACAATCTCTCTACAATATCTTTTTTTCATAATGAAAAAATAATTTTTAGTTTATAATTTTAGTTCATACTGCAAAAATTATAAAAGTTTTTATGTATTGCATATTGCGTAGCAAAAAATACATACTTTGCTTAATATTATAAGTTCTTAAAAAAATGTCTTAATATTAAAAATATTAATTATTGAAAGTAAATTTGTGTATCTTTCTTTCCTCCTTTTTATCAATATATGTATCCTTTGATTTTATTGGCGGTATTGACAAATAAAATAATTGTATTTATATTTATAAAGTAATATTTTAGTAATCATGATTAGATGGAAAAAATAATAATAAAAAGCAGTAAGTTAGTTGTATTAAAATTACACTGAGAGAACAGTAAGTTATTAAATAACAAACAGCAGTCATGAATACTTCTTGTAGTGTTTCAATATGAGCCAACAATGACAAGTACTTTCTAATGCTAGTACAAGTTGATAAGTAAATCACAATATTCAATACACATCATAACTTTACACCATGAATACTAAAACATGGTAAATTAATTACTTGTATTATATAATAGCATATTTATACTGTTTAACGTGCTTCTATGTACATCTATATTCATTGTTAATATGCGTGCTTGACTCAATGTATAGAATGACAGGTTCGATTATATACGACCAACTTATACATTTTTTACTTATCACATTCAAATCAAATGCAGGATTACGGCCGAAGTTCCACCCACGAGAAGTATTTTTTGAGAATCCCTCGGATTGTGGTCCACAGCCTATTTTACATAAATAACCTTTTTGTGGATTCACTTTCTAACCCTTTCCAATACCATATTTCACTAATATAAACAGGTCATAAAAAATGGCATCAGCATGCAAATTGGGTTTCGACATTAAAGAACATTGGTGTATCATCCTGGATGCGTGTCATTTCAAACAGCTAAAATGCATTTGGTGTTCAGATAACTTGTACCATATACAATTCCCTATATATATATGAGATTATAAGAAAGAGGTTGTGTTCATATGGGAATCGTACCCGAATTGCATATGAATCGAGTATCAACAGTACCTCATTTTAATACTGTTATTAGGACTGCAAGATACGATTCTTATACAATTGGAATACAATTCAGTACAAATCAAACGCAAGCAGAAAAATACTCGTTACATGTATTTACTGTACCTGTTATGGTATGTGTAATTGCCAGAGAAATTGGAGTATATACATACTTGAATGTATATGATCAGAAATACCATACGATCCCGTCGTCCATCGATGTGACTTTTAGTTTTCAATATAATGTGTGATAAGAATAAAATATGAACCATTTACTGGAAAAACGGCTTGAGTACATTTGAGTCATGTTGATAAAATCTTAAATTTAAGACTCATTTGCAAGTTATAAGCACTTAACGCATTACTATCAGTACCAACAAAGTTCATACATGAACAATTTTAATATAGTAATATAATGTACATGATAGCTCATACGATAGCAACAATCTTTCATAAAACAACTTAAATCGACTTAAGCTGTTTTTTCAGCAAACGGTTCATGTATTATATTGATTAATATAAAAATCTCAATTCACCTATATAAATGTATACCAGAATTGAATTGTCTCTCTACATCTTCATATAATTCATCCTAAAGGCTAAAAGACATATAACCTTCAATATTCAAAAACTGTCAAATTTTTAGTTATGATGTTTGTAACGTAGCAATTATTGTGAGTAGCAAAAGAATCGAGGATTCACTTTAAAACATCTTTAAACTACATATGATTATTTTCTTTTATACAATTTCTCGTGATTTTGGAGAGTTCGAATAATTTAAAACAATTAAATAAAATTAAAACATGAAATTTCTCGCGTCTCATTATTGTCAACTGGATACTTACAGTAAATTCAAACAATCTTGACGAACAAAACCTAGTTAAACACTTGAAAAAATATTTTTCGGATACAAAAGTTGGAGAAATAAGATTTTATTATTATTTATTTTATGTATTTATTTAATAAGACGTCTAGAAGTCGAGCACTATGACTACATACATTCATCATGCATACATTCATGACAGGTCGTTCGTCACGTACACGTTATGCGAGAACAGCTGACTTGGGTTGGGATAGAAGCGTCATTGTCATATAGTAATAGTCATTGATGCCAACCTATCAAATGTTTCGATTACTATATGTACATAGAGCATTTCACGTTGTGGCGTCATGCGTCAAGATGGCGGAATACTGGAGAGGACAAGCGTATACAGTAATCTTATGGGAAGACAGATTACTTTTAAAATAACTTTGTAACGACAGATTTTTGAAAAATTGACAAAATATAAAATAGATTTATTTTTTTTAAGCTATTTAAGCTATTAAAAATTTTCAATAATTTTTTTTATGTCAAAATCATTCTTTTATCACATAGCTTTCGAAAAAATAAAACCATTTTATACTTTGTCAATTTTCCGAAAAACCTCTCGTTAGAAAGTTATTTTAAAATTAATTTGTCTTCCCATAAGAATACTGTATACACTTGTCCTCCCCACTATTCCGCCATCTTGCCTCCTGACGTCATAATGTGAAATGATCTAAAAAAATATGCATACATACATACATATGACACACTGGGAGCAAAAATGGGTTAAGTCCTGTGTATAAGCATAGGATATATCTCATTTTTGCTCCCAGCTTGTCATATGTACCAAAAAAGACTAATCAATAAACAAACCCGGGTAAAAAGAAGGCCCTGATTGGGATTCTTCCCAATTTCTAGGGTAAGTTTTGGAAAAAACATCTTAAGAAAGCCTAGCCCTGGCTACATCTTAGATAAAGGCGCTGCCAATGCACTCCGTCGCCAATCGCATACAGGCCCAATGCGGGTTCCAAGTCAGATCCAAGCTAGATTCTGGGAAAAATACCTAGGGCCAGGCTTTATCCAAGATTGAAGAAATTAAAGAAATAAAACGTATCTTGATTAACAATGATTACCCCATTTCGTTCATTAATAATCACATTAAAAATAGACTACAATACATAAAAAACAATTATATTTCTTTCTTATTAGATACACCTGAAAATTCACCCTTTAAAATGGTTTTACAAATTCCGGATATCAATGGTTTTTTTAAAACCCCGTTTAACTTTATTAAAAAATTGTCTAATATTCTCTTTAATTATTCTTTTAATAATATTACTTTTATTTCCTTTTTTATTGGCAACTTTAAAAAATAAATGCAGTTCTACGATAACTTTATTAGCGTTTATCCGTTCTTTAAAAAACAATTGTACAGTGGTGGAGTGGTTACAGCGCTGGACTTGTAATTCAAAATTTTGAAGTTCGAATCTCCGTCGGGAAATTTTTTTTTTTTTTTTAATTAATTTACATATGATTACTTATTATAAACGCCCTATTTGCTGAACGTATTTTAATTGTTTTAATTTTTGCGAAAATCACGCATATCCAGCCTCCTGAGTTAATTTTAATCGTAACCGACCCAGATACTTTGTCACACCCTTTTAAGATAAATGTCTACAATATCGTACAATTAAATTAATTTTTATTCTTAGAATTACGAAGTTTGATAGTTTACGTTATTCACAACCCAGCAAACGAAAATTGATTGAAGATCCATTAAACTTCATTCACTGCATCACTTCTGAATTCGTGTTTTTAGCTTCTGCAATAAATTTCAATGAGAAAATGTGTTTCAATGATTTTGAATGGTTAATAGCTCATAAAAAGTGGTTCGATTTAACCCGGGACGGTCACACCTCGATAAAATAACATCACGGTCACTCTGGGTCCGCGGGACCCAGAGCAGAAATAGTTGTCATTCGGCCTCTGCTTGACAAAACGACTTAAAATTTGAACTGAAGTTAGTTTAAGACCTGTTTTACGCAAAGAAATGCGTATTGTATGTTTATTTATTTTTTTGAATGCTAAAAAACACTCGAATTTAGTGCTAAAAACCCCTCGAAAAAGACATTTGATTTTGTTTCTACAGAGACTGGCACAATGCCGGCCTTTGGCAGTTCAGGTATCCCCGAGCAATAGCAGATGGCAAGTCAAGTACCCTTTAAAGCGGTAGTTACAAAGATATCTAGACTTACATTATGCGCTGGGTCCAAAGGACCCAGAGTGACCGTCCCGGGTTAATGATTTTGAATTGGAAAATGGTGGAATGAAGAAATGATTTCGTGGAATGAATTTCAATTGAAAAGTGCGAATAGAACAATTATGAATTTCAATGGAAAAATAGTTATATGTGCCTCGAATGAATTGGAATGGATAGTTAATTATTATAGGACTACAAATTTAATGATTTTGAATCGAAAAAAATTAGATGAAAATGAACTGATATGAATAAAATCGAATCGGTTATTACCAATAGCAAGGCTGGGAGGTAAATGATTTTTAATGGAAATAAAATATTTAAATGAACAATCGTTCAAAACATACAAAAAAGTTGGTTCTAATTTTGATACAATTTTCCACCCACCGTAAAGGTTTTTTCTTGGTGGTGAACTGCTTGGCTTCGGAAGAAAAAAATCCGGTCATAAACAGCTCCACGCTTAATTTGCTGCACTTGCGGTGGTAAGTATATTTGACTTTTTTTGTTACTTTGACCTTCGCTAGTCCGCCTGCAAATTGGCGGCCTGCTCGTCTTCGGGAGGTCATATGCTTCACATCTCTCGGTCTATAATCTTAGACATTATTATACACTTGTTGAAACCCGGAATTACTTCTTCAGTCACCATGTTGAATTTTTGAAAAATTTAAATTCGATTTTGACTACGCCAAGTGAAAGAGTATCGAAAATAGTAGACTTTCAAGTTAACATCTCTGGGACATAATGGATTAAGTAGTATGTAAGGAAATTTCAAAAAGATAATCTTTTTAACCTCGAGAATTTGGTTCTTTACAGAGTGGTTTTCCTAGTCACATTTTGCAGAATATATTGTTGGTACTGTGTATGCTCAAATGAAATATTTTAAAATTTAACATATTAATGTAATATTTTATTAACTAATCAAACATTTCTTCTTAGACACTGGCTCTTTCGTACATGATGTCATACGTACCAATTCATTAGGGACCCGAATCGGTTCACATTGTTCATGGCCTAACAGTGATGGTTACTCTGATTATAACTTTCATGGGAACGTGGCATAAAGCAATTATTTACTCGACTAATTATATTTAATATTCTTATAATTACATACATATACCACACACCTGGATCTTACAAGTAGATTTCGATATTCAAGTCATCAATATCACATACATAGATTGTCAATTTTCGGTTGAACTTATATCGATCACAATAATGTTGGGAAATTAATTCCGTACCACAAAAAGTAATGTATCCATTGAAAGGAGGTATCTCAAACAACAACTGGAAATAGCAAAATTTTCATCCTAATTTTTCTTTCCATAATTTGTTTTAAGCATATCAAATTGTTAAATATTTGGATGTAGTAAATGTGCAGGTTAATAGCAGTTGTAATAACAATATATTTTAAATCCAGGTAATTCAAACGAAATATAGCTGATATTGTCATATTTATATTATGATTTTGCAAAATATCAAAATAATATATAGAAATGTGAAAATAAAAAAGAACATAACTATTTCCACGTTTTGGGGAAAAAAATAATATTCGTGCCATAATATATCCCGGAAGCATCAAATTAAAGGAACGGGGATTAATAAACAAGTCAAAAGCATACAAAAGAAATATTTTTCCGTGTTAATAGATTTCATATGCACGGAAAAGTTTTCATATTCGAAAGAATCCCTATATCCACTGGGGATTTTTGTGTTTCCATCACTCATGAAACGTGCAATCGATTTTTCCTGAATATTTACATTATTCAGCAGTTCTATTTCACATTCAGTTTTTACTCTATAAAAATATCGAAAAGTATAATCAACAATATGAAAGGAGAAATGAAATGTTGAACACAATTTTAATAAAACAAGACACATGCATTGTCTTAAACTATCTTTGTCATATTTTTTTCAAGATAAAGTAATCATTTATTAATGAGTCGTTTTAGATTTATTAAAAAGAGTATTTTTTATAATAACGAACATTGACTTATATGGATTTAAATGTTACAGTTCGACTTAGCCAATCAAGTTACATTGCTGTATTGGATTACAATCATAATAACCGTGTTAGCTATAACAGGGGGTACCGCCAATTTATTCACGAAAATCGATGATCTGCAGCTTGTAATAGGCATTCACGGAGCCACTCTCATGTCATGGGTAATATTAATTATACAATATTTGTTATATGCATCACTCAAATAGCATATTTTACATAATTAATTGAAAATATTAACATTGCAGTTTTTGTTCTTTGAGAGACGAGCCAGCATGGGTGGCAGATCCGGCAAAACGGTAATCAGAAATAGGCAATTTCATGTCGTCGTGATTTTAGTTTATTGTTTCTTGTATTATTACATTTTAATGATGGTAGGGCATATTCATTATATGGTGAATAATTAAAATCTCACGTCTGTAGTAACATTATAAGTAGTATAGGGGTACGGTACGGATGGCGTTTATTATATATTAACAATAACCTTTATCGCACTGTTACGACCCAGTGAATATCTCGAACGAGATATTTTGCAAGAATGTCACTGGGTCCTGGTGAGTGGGGGCACCGATGAATAAATAAACATTCTAATGCAAAAATAAGCAGTCTGTCGATCATTTTCCTCCAGGATAAGGTGAACGACCTTTGGCAACTTTGGGCGCTGAAAATTTTGTCCTGCTCGACGGCGTTTAACTGAAAAATATTTGTTTCTTTTTAGATATTCATTTTTTTGTTTTAGAACTCGCGAAAGCGAGAAAACAAAATATTATAAAACTAATCAATTGTATTGTTCATTTAGTTAACGCTCTGCTAAAAATCTTTGGAACATCGACTGTGAGGAAGGTATTTCCCTAAGAATGCATCTTTAATATTAAATTTATATTTATATTGTCTCTATTTTTAGAATTAAAAAAGGTCAGTTATTTAGGAAAAAATAATGATAATAACAGGAATATTAGTGGCGTGGGAGGGGCGACTTCGTCTCAGTGGGCTGTGCGCAATAGGTAGGAGAGAAGGAGCTGTGGTTTCGCAGGCCTACCCGCTATGCCACAAAAGAAAAGGGGGGTGCGATTTCGCAGGCCGACCCGCTATGTCGCAAAGGGAAAAGGTTGGCGTGATTTCACAGGCCTACCCGCTATGTCACGAAAGGAAAGGAGAAGAGAGGGATCATTTGTTTATTTACAAAATAAAGAGATACTTACTTATTTCTCTTCGCTGGTCCCTTTTTGAACGGCGATCAGCTGTTCCAAATGAATGGGCGTCCTGTATTCTTCCCTGGAGTTTTTCGGAGCCTCTGGTCTGCTGAACGACGGATTTGTTCTGTGGATATCGGTTGCTTGGCCAGATGAACTTCTCTAACTGAAGAACTTGAATTCTTCCTGTGCTAGAGCCGACGATCGAGTCTGCATCGCCCGGAAATTCTCCCCACGATCCTCTACTACGATTCCTACTATTCTCTAGTCCGACAATAATTCACTATTACTCTCTAGTCTTCTCTAGTCCACTAACTTCGATTTTCTTTAGCTCACTTTATATCGAATATTTTCATCAAGTCAGAAAAATCGCCCTGGGTCGTTTTCCTCGATTTATTTTCCTATCGAATAGTTTCGAACGAGTTTCTGAGGGTTCCTAGAGGAAGCCTAGAAGACGCCAACATTGCCCGGCCTTTAGCTCACTTTATATCGAATATTTTCATCAAATTAGAAAAATGACTCTGGGGCGTTTTCCTCGATTTATTTTTTCGTTTAATAGTTTCGGACGAGTTCCTAGGGGTTCCCAGAGTAATCCAGAAGACGCCAACATTGCCCGGCCTTTAGCTCACTTTAAATCGAATATTCTCATCAAGACAGAAAAATGGCTTCGGAGCGTTTTCCTCGATTTATTTTTTCATTCAATGGTTTCGGATGGGTTCCTAGGGGTTCCTGGAGTAAGCCTAGAAGACGCCAACATTGCCCGGCCTTTAGCTCACATTATATCGAATATTTTCATCTAGTCAGAAAAATGGCCCTGAGGCGTTTTCCTTGATTTATTTTTTCGTTTAATAGTTTCGGACGAGTTCCTAGAGGTTCCTGGAGTAAGCCTAAAAGACACCAACATTGCCCGGCCTTTAGCTCACATTATATCGAATATTTTCATCAAGTCAGAAAAATGGCCCTGGGGCGTTTTCCTTGATTTATTTTTTCGTTTAATAGTATCGGACGAGTTTCTAGAGGTTCCTGGAGTAAGCCTAGAAGACACCAACATTGCCCGGCCTTTAGCTCACTTTATATCGAATATTTTCATCAAGAAAGAAAAATGGCCCCGGGGCTTTTTCCTCGATTTATTTTTTCGTTTAATAGTTTCGGACGATTTCCTAGGGGTTCCCAGAGTAAGCCTAGAAGACGCCAACATTGCCCGACCTTTAGCTCACTTTATATCGAATATTTTCATCAAGTCAGAAAAATGGCCCCGGAGCTTTTTCCTCGATTTATTTTTTCGTTTAATAGTTTCGGACGAGTTCCTAGGGGTTTCCAGAGTAATCCTAGAAGACGCCAACATTGCCCGGCCTTTAGCTCACATTATATCGAATATTTTCATCTAGTCAGAAAAATGGCCGCGAAGCTTTTTCCTCGATTTATTTTTTCGTTTAATAGTTTTGGACGAGTTCCTAGGGGTTTCCAGAGTAATCATAGAAGACGCCAACATTGCCCGGCCTTTAGCTCACATTATATCGAATATTTTCATCTAGTCAGAAAAATGGCCCTGGGGCGTTTTCCTTGATTTATTTTTTCGTTTAATAGTTTCGGACAAGTTCCTAGAGGTTCCTGGAGTAAGCCTAAAAGACACCAACATTGCCCGGCCTTTAGCTCACTTTATATCGAATATTTTCATCTAGTCAGAGAAATGGCCCGGAGCTTTTTCCTCGATTTATTTTTTCGTTTAATAGTTTCGGACGAGTTCCTAGGGGTTTCCAGAGTAATCCTAGAAGACGCCAACATTGCCCGGCTTTTAGCTCACTTTATATCGAATATTTTCATCAAGTCAGAAAAATGGCCCTGGGGCGTTTTCCTTGATTTATTTTTTCGTTTAATAGTATCGGACGAGTTTCTAGAGGTTCCTGGAGTAAGCCTAGAAGACACCAACATTGCCCGGCCTTTAGCTCACTTTATATCGAATATTTTCATCAAGAAAGAAAAATGGCCCCGGGGCTTTTTCCTCGATTTATTTTTTCGTTTAATAGTTTCGGACGATTTCCTAGGGGTTCCCAGAGTAAGCCTAGAAGACGCCAACATTGCCCGACCTTTAGCTCACTTTATATCGAATATTTTCATCAAGTCAGAAAAATGGCCCCGGAGCTTTTTCCTCGATTTATTTTTTCGTTTAATAGTTTCGGACGAGTTCCTAGGGGTTTCCAGAGTAATCCTAGAAGACGCCAACATTGCCCGGCCTTTAGCTCACATTATATCGAATATTTTCATCTAGTCAGAAAAATGGCCGCGAAGCTTTTTCCTCGATTTATTTTTTCGTTTAATAGTTTTGGACGAGTTCCTAGGGGTTTCCAGAGTAATCATAGAAGACGCCAACATTGCCCGGCCTTTAGCTCACATTATATCGAATATTTTCATCTAGTCAGAAAAATGGCCCTGGGGCGTTTTCCTTGATTTATTTTTTCGTTTAATAGTTTCGGACGAGTTCCTAGAGGTTCCTGGAGTAAGCCTAGAAGACACCAACATTGCCCGGCCTTTAGCTCACTTTATATCGAATATTTTCATCAAGTCAGAAAAATGGCCCGGAGCTTTTTCCTCGGTTTATTTTTTCGTTTAATGGTTTCGGATGGGTTCCTAGGGGTTTCCAGAGTAATCCTAGAAGACGCCAACATTGCCCGGCTTTTAGCTCGCATTATATCGAATATTTTCATCAAGTCAGAAAAATGGCCCTGGGGCGTTTTCCTTGATTTATTTTTTCGTTTAATAGTTTCGGACGAGTTCCTAGCGGTTCCTGGAGTAAGCGTAGAAGACACCAACATTGCCCGGCCTTTAGCTCACTTTATATCGAATATTTTCATCAAGTCAGAAAAATGGCCCCGGGGCTTTTTCCTCGATTTATTTTTTCGTTTAATAGTTTCGGACGATTTCCTAGGGGTTCCCAGAGTAAGCCTAGAAGACGCCAACATTGCCCGGCCTTTAGCTCACTTTATATCGAATATTTTCATCAAGTCAGAAAAATGGCCCCTAAGCTTTTTCCTCGATCTATTTTTTCGTTTAATAGTTTTGGACGAGTTCCTAAGGGTTTCCAGAGTAATCATAGAAGACGCCAACATTGCCCGGCCTTTAGCTCACATTATATCGAATATTTTCATCTAGGCAGAAAAATGACGCCGGAGCTTTTTCCTCCCTTTATTTTTTCGTTTAATAGTTTCGGACGAGTTCCTAGGGGTTTCCAGAGTAATCCTAGAAGACGCCAACATTGCCCGGCCTTTAGCTCACATTATATCGAATATTTTCATCTAGTCAGAAAAATGGCCCCTAAGCTTTTTCCTCGATCTATTTTTTCGTTTAATAGTTTTGGACGAGTTCCTAGGGGTTTCCAGAGTAATCATAGAAGACGCCAACATTGCCCGGCCTTTAGCTCACATTATATCGAATATTTTCATCTAGTCAGAAAAATGGCCCCGGAGCTTTTTCCTCGATTTATTTTTTCGTTTAATAGTTTCGGACGAGTTCCTAGGGGTTTCCAGAGTAATCCTAGAAGACGCCAACATTGCCCGGCTTTTAGCTCACTTTATATCGAATATTTTCATCTAGTCAGAAAAATGGCCCCGCAGCTTTTTCCTCGATTTATTTTTTCGTTTAATAGTTTCGGACGAGTTCCTAGGGGTTTTCAGAGTAATGCTAGAAGACGCCAACATTGCCCGGCCATTTTTCTGACTTGATGAAAATATTCGATATAAAGTGAGCTAAAGACCATGCAATGTTGGCGTCTTCTAGGCTTACTTTGGGAACTTCCAGGAACTCATCCGAAACCATTAAATGAAAAAATAAATCGAGGAAAACGCTCCGGAGCCATTTTTCTGTCTTGATGAAAATATTCGATTTAAAGTGAGCTAAAGGCCGGGCAATGTTGTCGTCTTCTAGGATTACTCTGGGAACCCCTAGGAACTCGTCCGAAACTATTAAACGAAAAAATAAATCAAGGAAAACGCCCCAGGGCCATTTTTCTGACTAGATGAAAATATTCGATATAATGTGAGCTAAAGGCCGGGCAATGTTGGCGTCTTCTAGGATCACTCTGGAAACCGCTAGGAACTCGTCCGAAACTATTAAACGAAAAAATAAATCGAGGAAAAAGCTCCGGGGCCATTTTTCTGACTAGATGAAAATATTCGATGTAATGTGAGCTAAAGGCCGGGCAATGTTGGCGTCTTCTATGATTACTCTGGAAACCCCTAGGAACTCGTCCAAAACTATTAAACGAAAAAATAAATCGAGGAAAAAGCTTCGGGGCCATTTTTCTGACTTGATGAAAATATTCGATATAATGTGAGCTAAAGGCCGGGCAATATTGGCGTCTTCTAGGATTACTCTGGAAACCCCTAGGAACTTGTCCGAAACTATTAAACGAAAAAATAAATCAAGGAAAACGCCCCAGGGCCATTTTTCTGACTTGATGAAAATATTCGATATAAAGTGAGCTAAAGGCCGGGCAATGTTGGTGTCTTCTAGGCTTACTCCAGGAACCTCTAGGAACTCGTCCGAAACTATTAAACGAAAAAATAAATCAAGGAAAACGCCCCAGGGCCATTTTTCTGACTTGATGAAAATATTCGATATAAAGTGAGCTAAAGGCCGGGCAATGTTGGCGTCTTCTAGGCTTACTCCAGGAACCCCTAGGAACCCATCCGAAACCATTAAACGAAAAAATAAACCGAGGAAAAAGCTCCGGGGCCATTTTTCTGACTTGATGAAAATATTCGATATAAAGTGAGCTAAAGGCCGGGCAATGTTGGTGTCTTCTAGGCTTACTCCAGGAACCTCTAGGAACTCGTCCGAAACTATTAAACGAAAAAATAAATCAAGGAAAAAGCTTCGGGGCCATTTTTCTGACCTGATGAAAATATTCGATATAAAGTGAGCTAAAGGCCGGGCAATGTTGGCGTCTTCTAGGCTTACTCCAGGAACCCCTAGGAACTCATCCGAAACTATTAAACGAAAAAATAAATCAAGGAAAACGCCCCAGGGCCATTTTTCTGACTTGATGAAAATATTCGATATAAAGTGAGCTAAAGGCCGGGCAATGTTGGTGTGTTCTACGCTTACTCCAGGAACCTCTAGGAACCCATTCGAAACCATTGAATGAAAAAATAAATCGAGGAAAACGCTCCGAAGCCATTTTTCTGTCTTGATGAAAATATTCGATATAAAGTGAGCTAAAGGCCGGGCAATGTTGGCGTCTTCTAGGCTTACTCCAGGAACCCCTAGGAACCCATCCGAAACCATTGAATGAAAAAATAAATCGAGGAAAACGCTCCGAAGCCATTTTTCTGTCTTGATGAGAATATTCGATTTAAAGTGAGCTAAAGGCCGGGCAATGTTGGCGTCTTCTATGATTACTCTGGAAACCCCTAGGAACTCGTCCAAAACTATTAAACGAAAAAATAAATCGAGGAAAAAGCTTCGGGGCCATTTTTCTGACTTGATGAAAATATTCGATATAAAGTGAGCTAAAGGTCGGGCAATGTTGGTGTCTTCTAGGCTTACTCCAGGAACCTCTAGGAACTCGTCCGAAACTATTAAACGAAAAAATAAATCAAGGAAAACGCCCCAGGGCCATTTTTCTGACTAGATGAAAATATTCGATATAATGTGAGCTAAAGGTCGGGCAATGTTGGCGTCTTCTAGGATTACTCTGGAAACCGCTAGGAACTCGTCCGAAACTATTAAACGAAAAAATAAATCGAGGAAAAAGCTTCGGGGCCATTTTTCTGACTTGATGAAAATATTCGATATAAAGTGAGCTAAAGGTCGGGCAATGTTGGTGTCTTCTAGGCTTACTCCAGGAACCTCTAGGAACTCGTCCGAAACTATTAAACGAAAAAATAAATCAAGGAAAACGCCCCAGGGCCATTTTTCGGACGTGAAGAAAATAGTTGATATAATGTGAGCTAAAGGCCGGGCAATGTTGGCGTCTTCTAGGATTACTCTGGAAACCGCTAGGAACTCGTCCGAAACTATTAAACGAAAAAATAAATCAAGGAAAACGCCCCAGGGCCATTTTTCTGACTTGATGAAAATATTCGATATAAAGTGAGCTAAAGGCCGGGCAATGTTGGTGTCTTCTAGGCTTACTCCAGGAACCCCTAGGAACCCATCCGAAACCATTAAACGAAAAAATAAATCGAGGAAAACGCCCCGAAGCCATTTTTCTGTCTTGATGAGAATATTCGATTTAAAGTGAGCTAAAGGCCGGGCAATGTTGGCGTCTTCTAGGCTTACTCCAGGAACCCCTAGGAACCCATCCGAAACCATTAAACGAAAAAATAAACCGAGGAAAAAGCTCCGGGGCCATTTTTCTGACTTGATGAAAATATTCGATATAAAGTGAGCTAAAGGCCGGGCAATGTTGGCGTCTTCTAGGCTTACTCCAGGAACCCCTAGGAACTCATCCGAAACTATTAAACGAAAAAATAAATCAAGGAAAAAGCTTCGGGGCCATTTTTCTGACCTGATGAAAATATTCGATATAAAGTGAGCTAAAGGCCGGGCAATGTTGGCGTCTTCTAGGCTTACTCCAGGAACCCCTAGGAACTCATCCGAAACTATTAAACGAAAAAATAAATCAAGGAAAACGCCCCAGGGCCATTTTTCTGACTTGATGAAAATATTCGATATAAAGTGAGCTAAAGGCCGGGCAATGTTGGCGTCTTCTATGATTACTCTGGAAACCCCTAGGAACTCGTCCAAAACTATTAAACGAAAAAATAAATCGAGGAAAAAGCTTCGGGGCCATTTTTCTGACTTGATGAAAATATTCGATATAAAGTGAGCTAAAGGTCGGGCAATGTTGGTGTCTTCTAGGCTTACTCCAGGAACCTCTAGGAACTCGTCCGAAACTATTAAACGAAAAAATAAATCAAGGAAAACGCCCCAGGGCCATTTTTCTGACTAGATGAAAATATTCGATATAATGTGAGCTAAAGGCCGGGCAATGTTGGCGTCTTCTAGGATTACTCTGGAAACCGCTAGGAACTCGTCCGAAACTATTAAACGAAAAAATAAATCGAGGAAAAAGCTTCGGGGCCATTTTTCTGACTTGATGAAAATATTCGATATAAAGTGAGCTAAAGGTCGGGCAATGTTGGTGTCTTCTAGGCTTACTCCAGGAACCTCTAGGAACTCGTCCGAAACTATTAAACGAAAAAATAAATCAAGGAAAACGCCCCAGGGCCATTTTTCTGACTAGATGAAAATATTCGATATAATGTGAGCTAAAGGCCGGGCAATGTTGGCGTCTTCTAGGATTACTCTGGAAACCGCTAGGAACTCGTCCGAAACTATTAAACGAAAAAATAAATCAAGGAAAACGCCCCAGGGCCATTTTTCTGACTTGATGAAAATATTCGATATAAAGTGAGCTAAAGGCCGGGCAATGTTGGTGTCTTCTAGGCTTACTCCAGGAACCCCTAGGAACCCATCCGAAACCATTGAATGAAAAAATAAATCGAGGAAAACGCTCCGAAGCCATTTTTCTGTCTTGATGAGAATATTCGATTTAAAGTGAGCTAAAGGCCGGGCAATGTTGGCGTCTTCTAGGATTACTCTGGGAACCCCTAGGAACTCGTCCGAAACTCTTAAACGAAAAAATAAATCGAGGAAAACGCCCCAGAGTCATTTTTCTAATTTGATGAAAATATTCGATATAAAGTGAGCTAAAGGCCGGGCAATGTTGGCGTCGTCTAGGCTTCCTCTAGGAACCCTCAGAAACTCGTTCGAAACTATTCGATAGGAAAATAAATCGAGGAAAACGACCCAGGGCGTTTTTTCTAACTTGATTAAAATATTCGGTATAAAGTAAGTTAAAGGCCGGGCAATGTTGGCGTCTTTTAGGCGTGGTCTTGGATCCCCCTGGATCTGATCTGAAACTATTTGACGGGAAAATGAATCCAGGAAAATGCTGAAGGGTCATTTGAAAATCATCTAGCTGGGATCGCCAGTTTTTATACTCTAAATTTGACGTCTGTAGGTTATGATATTCGCGCAACATATTCTCATAATTATTTATGCATATTCGCATTTAATTGGTGGTTAAAAGTATATTATCCTTTAATTTATATTTATTATTAAGGATATCGTTAACTATTTTCCGTATTTTATGACGTATTACTTCTAAAAGTCTAATTCTATCTAGTAACATTTTTTTAGCTTATGTAGGTACGCCTTCTCAGTTCTGTCGAGGACCGTTGAAATCTTTCAAAGTTGTGAAGTTCTTGGATATGAAATCGCGTTCTAATTTAGTTTTCTTGCTATTGATATTAGATGTGTTCGCGAATATGTTGCAAGAATTAGTGAGAAATAAAAGCAGGGTATTTTGATGTTTCCGCTTATTGGTAATTGTGTTACCTTATTTTGAAGATTGTACAATATTTTACACGGAGAAAAATAATCAGCAAAATCAGCCGAAAAATCCGCAGATTCTACCAATTTTATCCTATAGGGACAGCTGTTGGAATTCCATTAGGGATAGGCGATAATTTCAGCTAAATTTACTGAAAAAGTCCGCAAATTTAACGGAACAAATCTGCTAATGTAGCGGAAATTTAGAGCTAAGCGCGAATTGAGTAGAGTTAAGGCTACATTAGCGGAATAAAAACAGCTAAAATTGCATATATTTTCGGCAATTCCAGCCGAAAATTTTAGCTGATATGAATCAGCTAATCCAGCGGAGTCATTTTTCTCTGTGTACATGACGGTTCTTCTTGAAGTTTATATACATGAATTGTTACTATATCTATGCTTTCTATGATATATATGTGTTATCGCTGTGTATACGGTATGACTATTCTTAACGATTGACATATGTAGAAAAAAAAAACATTTCTGAGGGTAAACAATTTTCGCAGCGTTTTAACGATGTGAGGTTCAATATTTCTAACATCACTGCAGCCGGCAGATTTCTTCTCTTTCCTGTCATACATACATATATAGTGGACTATTATAGTGGTTAAATCGTTGGCTTAATATTAGTCTCAGAAGGAATCCGGAAGTACAGACAAAAAATAATTTTGAAATTGTGCATGTTAAAAATTAGGAAGGTAAGAAAAGGGGTGTATTTTACGTGACCAAACAAAAATTGTTATTATAATGATTATTGTGTTAATACTTTTTGAAATTTGTTAAAAACTTAAGATAAATGATTTTCAAACAAGACAAATTCGACATTTGTCAATTTTCCAAGTGCACGACATCTCGCTCTCCACCATATTAGGGCAAGGCTAACTTAACGGCGAGTATTTTATTGTCACTTTTGAACTGTCTAGTATGTGATATACGCACTCCACTATTTTGTGGCAATGCTAACTTAACGGCGAAATAACGTTTACTTAAAAAAAAATATTTTTTTGGAAATTAACAATCTCGTATTTCCCTCGTTTAAATTCATTATTCTTTTCGTTTTTTTTATTCTCTTTTGTTTTTTTGTCATTTATTATTTTTGATAATTATTTCATTTTTCCTTTTTGTTATGTATATGTATATATTTTCAATTTCTTGTGATATGTAAAAAAAAATGTAATTAATTCGTTAACTTTGTTGCATGCGCTTGCGAAGCAGAGGTTAGGAAAATAGTGCCGTTTGGGATGACAATAATACTTTATTGTGTTGTCAGAATTTTTATATTTTTATTAATCTGTGCCTGAAATGATTATTGTGTTAATACTTTCGGAAATCGTTAATAATTAAAAAGTCAAGACAAATGATTTTCAAACAAGACAAATTCGATATTTGTCAATTTTCCAAGTGCATGACATCTCGCTCTTCTCCATATTGTGGCAAGGCTAACTTAACGGCGAGTATTTTATTGTCACTTTTGCACTGTTTAGTATGTGATATACGCACTCCACTATTTTGTGGCAAGGCTAACTTAACGGCGAAATATCGTTTACTTAAAAAAAGATTCTTTGGAAATTAACAATCTCGCATTTCCCCAGCTTGAATTCATTATTCTTTTCGTTTTTTTTATTCTCTTTTGTTTTTGTTTTGCCATTTGGTATATTTTTTATAATTATTTCGTATTTTCTTTTTGTTATCTTCTTTTTTATTTCTGTGTTACAAAATGTAGTTAATTCGTTAATTTTCTTGCATGCGCAGGCGAATTCGTTTCAATAATTATTTTTATTGTATGTAAGTATATTCCCTTCTTTTATTTATTCCTTTCTATTTGGAAGTCCGCGACTAAATGAAATATTGCTTCATTATTTTATGAAAAAAATAAAAATTGTTATAACAAAAATATTGTATTTTGTCTTCAATCATTGTTTGTTAAAGGTAGATATAATTTCATAGAAAATTTGATTACCTTTGCAAAATTTTGTTATAGGGAAAAAAAAGTATTTAAGAAAAATATGTGAAAGAATGGAAAGTTCATCTCTTGTTTTAGTGTTTTTCGCTCCACGATTAAATGCTATGAATGGGGTTCTACACTTTGCATATGTTAAAATCATCAGTATTTTTGTAACAATTTCTGTTTTCCTCCGAATCATATACAAAACTCTATAACCATTCCGAAAGAAAATTAAATTATTTGTTTACATAAATTTTATATTCTTGAACATGGTAAATTAGAGGTAAATCATGATAGTACTAATTCTAAGAAAAATGTCGATACGGTTAGATATGATGACTCAAATTTATTATATAAAACAACACATAAATTTAGTTAAGGTTAATTACTACTCAACATCCAAATTATACATCATCATACGTTCTAGATAAGTCATCTTATAATACATCATTCATATTCGTTAACATTAATTATTATAATAAGATTCGGTAAAAAAAAAATATAATTAAAAAATATCTTGATAACGTGATTTTCTTGAAAATGAGAGGAAAGAGAGAGTAATAACGTTTGTCGCTTACGTGGCGCGCCGCTTCGGTAATTTTCACCTATTATAAATTGAATCTAAAGACGTCCAAATTTCCACCAATATTAAGGTTGTCGGTTAAGTCCTTTCCTCAAGCCTTCTTGGAAATTCCAGCCATCCATGAAATTAATAGATTCCAACAATTGGAGTTCTCATCCCACAATCGAAGTAATCCTCACGGAATGTCATTAATTGTAGAATTAATCACACGTGATTGATCAAAGTCGATGAAGATCTCACGTTGTACTTCTTCCTTCCACACGTGGTATTTGACGCCATTGACTCTTGATCTCGCAATGATACAAATCTGCGTTGTCGATTGAAATTCACCTCCGAGATACGGTGGAATATGAATTCACCGTTGCAATCGAGTCCATGGCCGTGATCACGATGATTCCGACGATTGAATATTTCCCAAAATGGCACTCCGAACAAATCTCTGACGTGAGAAGTGAAGCGCTTCGAATAGCAGAGGACTCGTGTCTGTTCCCTCGCGACCGATGCGGTGCCTCTTCTAGCTCCAGCTCGCCGCCATGTTGTGACGTAGTCGCGGACTGGATTTCTGCGCCTCTACCGATTCGTAGCATATCGATAGATACACGACCACCCGATGCTCTCTCTCTCTCTCTCTCTCTCTCTCTCTCTCTCTCTCTCTCTCTCTCTCTCTCTCTCTCTCTCTCTCTCTCTCTCTCTCTCTCTCTCTCTCTCTCTCTCTCTCTCTCTCTCTCTCTCTCTCTCTCTCTCTCTCTCTCTCTCTCTCTCTCTCTCTCTCTCTCTCTCTCTCTCTCTCTCTCTCTTCTCTCTCTCTCTCTCTCTCTCTCTCTCTCTCTCTCTCTCTCTCTCTCTCTCTCTCTCTCTCTCTCTCTCTCTCTCTCTCTCTCTCTCTCTCTCTCTCTCTCTCTCTCTCTCTCTCCTCTCTCTCTCTCTCTCTCTCTCTCTCTCTCTCTCTCTCTCTCTCTCTTCTCTCTCTCTCTCTCTCTCTCTCTCTCTCTCTCTCTCTCTCTCTCTCTTTCTCTCTCTCTCTCATATAAATACTTATAACTTTACATCGATATATACAAACTAAACGCTACATTTTCATATAATCCATTTTCGTATTTGTGTTGCAGTTTATTCTTGAGGTTTGCTGAGTTTTCTTTGTTTGGAGAAGATTATTAATTTTTATGTCATTTTTTGTTTGAATAATAAAAAAAAATATATAAGGATAACTTGGCTATTTATGACTTCTTATTTTGGAAATTTTAAGCCTATTGGAGTGTACTATCTTTTCTTCATTTTTTATTTTAATTATAACGTTTCCATTTTCGAACACTTGTAAAACTTCGAAAGGACCTTGATATTCATCATCTAGTTTACTGGTTTTATGTTTTTTTTGTAAAAATACTAAATTTCCTATTTCCAATTTTAGTGGATTTATTTTTCTGTCATAATAATATTTTGATTTTGTTTTTGCAGATATTTGATTTTTTCTTGCGTGTTCTTGTGCGTCATATAATTTGGTAGCTAACTGTTGAATGTAGTCGCTGTACGTTATTTGGGTAGTATCTTTTATAGCTTTTGGAGACGGTAATTTGGCTATTCTTCCAAACATTAGTTCAAATGCGGTATATTTTGTTCCTTCATGGATACTAGTATTGTACGAGAAAGTTGCGAGTTCTAACCATTTATCCCAATCGGTGTATTTATTTGAAAAATGTTTAATGTATTCTTTGATTACGTGGTGTGAACGTTCGAGTGACCCATTAGATTGTGGATGAAATGCTGTAGTTTTTATATGTTTGATGTTAAAAATTTTTTCTATTTGTTTCATAACTTTGCTTAAGAAATTTTTGCCTTGATCAGTTAGTATTTTTTTTGGTGAACCAAACGTATATCCGAAGATGTTGCTTTTCTTAGTGGAATCGCTATCAAATATTTTGTTAAGTTATCTTGAATAGTTAGTATATTTTCATAGCCGTCTTCTGTTTTATTATTTGGAATTACTATATCCATTGCAATTTTCTCCATTGCTTGTTTAGGAGTATCTGATATAATCATTGGTTGTTTAGTTTTTACTCTGGTTAATTTTTTTAGTTGGCAAGATTTGCAATTTTGGATGAATTTTTCTATGTCTAATTTCATGTTTTCCCAAAAATATCGTTGTTTTATTCTTTTCAGAGTTTTACCGATGCCTTTATGTCCTCCTATTGGTGTTGAGTGTAATTCCCTTATTATTCCCTGTCGATCTTTGATGTCTGCATGTATTATATTTCCATTGCATATTATTATTTTTGTATTCGAGTTTTTGAATTGTTTTTCGATTATTTTTATGATAGTTTCCCAATTAATTCCTTTTATCTCATTTGATTTTGATATGCTAATTGTGGATAATTGCAGTAGATTTACTTTGTTTTTGAGCTTTTTTATGAGTTTTTTTATATTTCTCTCTATTATTAATTGGCTTTCTCCTGATTCCGATGTTACTGGCAGTGCTATGTGATATTTGTTATTTTTGTTGATAACTGAAATTTGGTTTAGTTTTAGATTTTTGTATTTTGGTAATTCATTCCTGTCATTTAATTTATTTGATCCTTCGTTGCAGGGTTGTCCAGATGTAGTTAGAAAATATGTTAGATTATCTTTTTGCATAGATAATTGGTTTCCGATTTCTATTATATTATTTCCATAGTAGTTGTTTGTTTCGTTGATTTCATTATCTGTTTCATCATTATCTTCATCATTATTATCATCGTCAGCATCATCATCTTCGTCATTGCTGTCATCATCAACTTCGTCATCATTATCTGTGTTATCGTTTTTTTTTCAGTAATTATTTCTTCATCCTTTTTAAATATAAAATTATTTTCCTTAGGTTCTGAGGGTAATTCATCTGAGTTTTTTGTATCTTTATTTTCGTTATCATGGACGTCTTGCGTTATTATATTGCCATCTTCGTCTATATAATCAATTTTATCAAAATCAACTTGGTGATTTTTTGGTGGTCTGCCTCGTTTTCTACATGGTTGTGCATTGTTGGTGGGTAATCTTTTCTTCTTTGTGTTTATAATATCTAGTCTATCTGGTGGTCTTGTATTTCGTGCACTTCTCCGTAGTGATTGATTATTATTTATTTCTATTTGTGCAGCAGTTGTAATTGGTTTAGATTTTAATAGTAACTCTTCTTTTGTAAAAGGTATTGCATCGTTAGTTTCTATTTTTATATTTCCGTTATCCCGTTGTTTGTTATATGTTTCGTATTTCGTATTTTCTGTATAGCAATCTTCTATTGTATGATTGAGTTTATTGCATTTGGTGCATGTGAATTGGTGGAAATCTATACTGTTTAGTATTGATTGGGATGTCATCCGTGGTAGAAATTTTGTGTTTAATAAGGTGCGTAAAACCTACTAAGGGTTCGTCAGGTAAGTGAAAGACGTCTGCATGAGTATTAATGAGTCTTTCTACACTCTCGGTTTCTTCTCGGTTTCTTCTCGGTGTAAGTGTTGTAAACGTAAGCAGTTTTTAATTTTGCTGCCCTTTTCATCTGTTTTATGGTGTGTAAGATGATTTCTTGACTAATACCTGTTGCTTTGGGTGTCATTGCCCCTAGTATTTGTTTTTCTTTTAAGAACTCCGTATATGTCAAAAATATATCTTTTTCGAAATACTATGTGTAAAATTTGATTTTATGCACCGTTTTTAGTGCGTAAAATACGATTTTACGCACTACTGCTGACCGGGGCTCTCTCTTGCTGCCCGGCTGCGCCGGGCACTCGTGCGTTGCGGTCATCACGCGTGCGTAACATCATATAATTGACCCACAAAAAACGGTGCACAAATTTTACGCATAATATATCGAAAAATATCGTTCGACACGTGTGCGTAAGAATTCGATTTTACGCGCCGTCCTATCTAATCGCATGTTAAAAACGGTACGTAAAATCCTATTTTACGCACTAGTATCGAAATAGTATATTATGCATCAAGGGCGCAATTATCAATCTTCGACGATTGCGAAGTTTGTCGCTCGAGCGGAGCGAGGGTGACAATCACAATCGTCGGAGATCGATATTTCGCCCATGTTCCATACGATATTTTTTAATACGACGTGCGTAGAGCGCGATTTTACGTTCATGAAAATTTCGCCCTAGTGCGTAAAATCGAGTTTTACGCACGGAATGTTAAAAAATACTATTTCGTTGTAGTTGGTTTCTCTGGTTTTTATTAAATTGTTCGATGTCTTGTCTCTTTCAATTTGAGAAATATTATTTGTCGAATTTTTTTGTAATGAAGGGATTTACCTACAAGGTTTTTATCCCAGTTTATTGTTCTCTTTTTATAAAAACTGACAGACCTGTCTATCGAGTCTTGATCTGTGTGTTTTATTTTATTTTCAATTTCATAGTATTTATCAGTTTCATAACCGTCATGTTCATTATATTCATTATTTTCATTATATTCGTATGATTCGTATTCGTAGGATCCATAATTTTTATTATATTCAGTGTTTTCATTATATTCATTTTTATTATATTCATTATATTCATTTTCATTATATTTGTAATTTTTATTTTCATTATATTCATTATTTTTATATTCATTATCATTTTCATTATATTGTAATCGATTTTTAACTAACTTACCGATGAGCTAGAGACATGAAACTTTTAGGATAGCCCAAAATTGGATGACAATGCATTCCTTTACCGTTTATTACAAGTTTCAATCAGTTTTAAGAACATTTTCAGCAAATTTAAATTTTATATGAAAAAAAAATAAGTTTCAAAGCGGTGGGCCCGGCGTTTTCCCCCTTCCTCCGTCGCGCTTGTCCTTTGTTTTCCTTTCGCAATCGGGAAAAGTCCTCCACTGACGTCATTAATTCCATTGCCTATATATACTCATCCACGACGGCAAGTGGAGCAGTTAAGATGGCACAAGAGTCGTCGACACAGCGCAAGCGACGGCTAGCGAAGGAGAAGAAAAAAAGATGGAGAAGCAGCTACAGGAATCGGAGGTAAGTAATAGTACATTATGTAACATGGAGGCTAAGTTGAGTATACGAATCCGCGAGGCGTACAAAGACCTTGCCTCCAAGTTGCATACGATACTTTATGTAACGAAGATACGATTTCCAAGTTTCCAAAAATTCATTTTAGAGAATGGTTGCAGTGAGGGATGGAGGAGCGGGTTTGGGTGTCATTGCCCCTAGTATTTGTTTTTCTTTTAAGAACTCCGTATATGTCAAAAATATATCTTTTTCGAAATACTATGCGTAAAATTTGATTTTATGCACCGTTTTTAGTGCGTAAAATACGATTTTACGCACTACTGCTGACCGGGGCTCTCTCTTTAATTTCACTAGCTTCACTATTTTCATGGCATTCGTTATATTCGTTATATGCTTCATGTTCATTTTCCTTGATGGTTTCATACTCGTTTTGATAAATACTCGTTTTGTGATCTTGACTCCCATTTTCGTAAACTTGTCTCTTGCTACAATATATGTAAAAATGTTGATAATCGTAGGTAGATTCGTTTTTCACAGAATATTCTTTGTTGTTCTTGATTTTCATGGTTATCTTCATAGTTCCAAGGTACAGCAATGTCATTTTGGTATTTCCATTTTTGAGAAGGTTTAATTTTCTTCTTTGCTGCTTGAAGGTTTTCATAGTTTTTAGTTTTATAATCTTTGCTGGTTTTCCTTTTAATTTCATGACCCATGTGAGTGTAGTGCTTGGCTACATGAGTGTTGTCAGTTCTATTCGCAGTTTCAGAATCATTAATGATTTCATTCCCAATTTCATAATAGTTGGTTTTGTTTTCTATTTCATCATCGTTCACAGTGTGGTGCTTAACTTCGTAACTGATATTAGTTTTGTGCGTCGTTTTATTATCATTGTCGATGTAGCTCTCAGTTTTATAATTGTCGTTAGGCATGTTCGTGGTTTCATGGTCGTCATCGGTTATACTCTCTACTTCATGATCATTATGGTCTTCAGTACCTGATTTATGGTCATGTTCTTTTTCCAGCATGTTTTGTCTGTTAAATTCTGGTAATATTTCTGAGCATATCTCCTCTCTAAATTTCTTGCATTGTTGTCAGTTATATCCTATATTTGTGCAATGTGTACAATAGATTCTTTTTCGGTTTGATCTATATTGGGTGTAATTTTGTTGAACAGTTTGTGAATTTTTGTCCGTTTTGGTTTTGTAATCATTACCAGTATCGTTCTCAATTATGGTATATTCATTATCAGTATCATTCTCGAATCCATAATCGTCGTCAGTATTGTTTTCGGTTACGAATTCATCGCCTGTATCGTTCTTGTTGTCATAATTTTTGTTAGTTTTATTTTTATGATTGTTCTTGGAGTCGTTTTTAGTGTTATAAGACTTGTTCGTTTCATTTTCTTCTTCATAATTCTGTACATATTTAGGTTTCTTATGTTTCTTATGTTTTTGTTCCAAATTTCCGTCTGCAATTCTCTCGATTTCCCGTCTTGACAGCTTTATACCGTTAAATTCGTGTACTACTTCTGAGATGATTTCTTCCTTAAATTTGTTACATTCTCGCCAAGTATGTCCTATACGTTTGCAATGCGTACATTTGATTCTTATTTGTCTTGATCTATTTTGTATATAACTTTGTTGATGAAATTCTGCACATTGAAATTGAATTCGATTATTTTGACGATGGTTAGATTGGTCGTATTTGAAATTATCCTGATAATTATCCTGATAATTCTTGATAATTTCGCGACTTTAAGTTAAACTGTTAAATTTTTTTTCTGTTTTGCGGTTGGTTTTCTCCGTAGTTCCATGGTACTGCTTGATAATTTTCGAAATTCGAAGTTTGGGAATTACGCGTTTGGCGTTGATCTTGTTGATAGTTCCAAGGTAATTTTTTGTAATTGTGTGTTTTTTTATTTCGAACTTGAAAATATTCATAATTTTGTGGTTGACATTTATTATAGTTCCAAGTTACTGCGTGATAATTTTGCGTTTGCATGGTTTGAAATTTGTGCATTTTCTTATTGCGGAATGTCGGAGCTTAGTAATTTTGTGGTTAATAGCCGTTGGAATTATTCTGTCTGAAATCTTCAAATTCTTTCAATTCAGGATATAGAAATACATTTCGTTGATTGCTTTTATAAATTGGTATTTATTAACTATTGTTGTAGGCGACTTACACATTTGAACAACTATTTATTTGTTTTATAACTATGTTTTACTTCTGACAAACTCACACAAATTTTTGTAATAATTCATATAGATCTTCCGTAATGCCGTTTTTGTTGTTTATTGTTGATACATTTCATTAAAAGATCGAAATTTATTATTTTTACAATTGCTTTAAAACAACGTGTTTTTGTTAAAATGTGTTTAAATATTGTCGAAAATTCTGAAAATTATTAATGATATAAAGAGAATTTGTTGATGGTTTATTAAAATTATATTCGATTTATTTACTTATTGTTTTTTTTGTTTGCAGTCCATTTTCTGAAAAGAATTTTTAACCAAAAATTGTTTAGGATGAAATTATGTTTACGAAAAAGACTACTTATAAATACAAAATGATTTATAATTTAAAAAATCTATTTTAAAAGTCGTATTCAAATGAAAGATTGTATGCAACAATACGCACAAAAAAATAGTGTTTAATAATTGTTTTGAGCTAATAATAACTTTTTAAAACCTGTTTATAAATTCAAAATTGCTGGAAATTAGTAAGATTCGCAAAAAATAACCTTGAACGAGATATAAGTTTAAGAAAAATAAATTAATTATAATTTGAACTTATGTAAAAGTAGACCTACAAAGTTTTTTTAATAAAAACTCGTTTAACAAATGTTGTAAGTTTTTAAAAGATGTTTAAAATATGTTAAAAATCGTTTGTAATTCAAACATAAGCTGTAAGTGAAAATGAACGGATTATATAAGCTAAAAAAATATTGTTTATAGCTTAAAATAAAATAAGGTTAATTTTAAGGTTAATATGTATTTAACTTTACAAATATTACTTTACATTCGAAAAAATTGCTTAGAGTCACAAGAAAATTGCCTAAAAAATCTTGCGTGCGTGCGTGCGTGCGTGCGTGCGTGCGTGTGTGTGTGTGCACGGATGAAAACCAAATTTTCTCCAACGATATCTCTTCAACGGATGAAGCGAATTGATTAATTTTTTTTTAATCGATGCGTCCTGACCTAACTTCGTGCTGATTAGATTTTGAACATGATCGGCTGAGCGGTTTTCGAGTTATTCCAAAAAAAAGTAGTAAAAATAGTACAAATAACGTGAAAAAATGATATTATTTAACAAATTCCGTCATTTTTCGTGAGGAAACTGTTGATGCGCCTCAAAAAACTGAGAAATAAAAAAGCCGACAAGTAAAAAACCGACATATCAAAAAGCCGACACGGTAAAAGTATTATTCTCTTTACAATATGCCGATTTTTTACTAGTCGTTTTTTTTTAAGAAATAATGGGTAGATTTCGGAAATAGAACCTCTCTATGTAACGCAAAATATGGAAAACGTACGTGAATATAGCCAGTCCGTTAAATAAACCGGAATAAAATACGAGAGATTGATCGGGAAGTTATTGTTTCGACTCGCTAAGGGTCACAACCGCTTTATTTATCATTAACGTCTGCCAATAGGAACAGGAGTCGATGCGAGAGCATTATGGGAAGTAGTAGTTACCGCACAGATTCTGACGAATTTGAAATGACGATTATAATTCGAATTCGTTAAAAAGAAAATTTTTATAAACAGATCCAGTTTGAATGCACCTGTGTGAATATTTATTCATAATTTCCAGACGATATAGTTATTAATAATTATTTGTAATGATCTATACACGTTGTTGAAACGGAAAAACTTGGTACTTTTTTCATTCTAAAGCTTCCGTACCGAAAACAGTGCAAGATACACTAAAAATGCACTAAACCTTTTTTATAGGGCACAAAATTTCCTAAAAAACTAGATGCCTTCGACCTGGGTGCCTACAATTTTGGCTAAATTCATTTTAACACTGCCAGAAAAGAAGGCGGAAGAGGGTATTTCTAGCATCGTTAGTTTCGAATAGTTTCTATACATATATTGTAACAATATCTTGTTCCTTAAATAGGGTGAATATGCCAATGAATGGACGGTTAAGCCTTTTTCACACTTTGATCGATTGTAACTTTTGAATTCTTTTATGAAAATTTAATTATGATACCACCATTAGAATCGTTAGACTCTGCTCTTTATGACCGTGTAGTTCAACCTGTGATTTTATTTAATTATTAACCTCGTCTTCATACGTTTGTAAAAAAATCCGCTAAACCCCAATGAATAGACGGTTTAAATCAAATGAGACGTTTTCAGTACCAGTTTTGAATGGCTTTAAAACTTTGCTTTTATTTTACAAAATAATGAACACTGGAAGATCAATAGTACTGTTAATATTGTTTTGAATGTTCAAAGAACATAAAAATATGTATTTTGTTGCATGTTGTGCATCATACATTCATAAGAAATAGAAATATGTAGAAAATCGTCCATTCATTGGCATATTCACCCTATATTAAAATTGAAAATGAGCATTTTCAAAACTTCGACCCCGACCGCAGGTCAGCCGAAGCACTGATAAATGAGCACGTCTTGTTCACACTGATGCTTAAAAAACAAAAATTAATCAAATTTTTATACTAAAATAAAATTTAATCAAATTTTTAAAGTTAGCCCCCCCCCTGATACCCGCCTGACTCCCCTGCTTCCTCTGTATCTCTGTTTTTCATGTAATGTATATAATATACATACATATGCATAATTGTATATGTATATGTATATGTACAATTTATGTTAATTTCATGTTAATTTGCGTTTTACGGCATTATCGTTGATTTTACAAAGAAATGAATTAAATCTTTTTTGTAGAGAATTCGATGTTCTATATTTTTTGTTTGAAACATTTTCTTGTACGATTTGTATTTTTTGTTAAAAAATGGAAAAAACTTTTTTTTTGAGCGTTTTCTTTTGTTAAACCTCCTCATAATCTAGTATGCATTGTCACCAAAAACTAATCAGATCTAAGTTTGGCCAAGAAAAACCCAAATCCGTTTGTACTTTTTAAATTCGTTCTGCCAGTCGCGAGATATCGCGTATACAAAATTTTGCCCACGGACGGACGGACGGACGGACGAACGTACAACCTAACGGACACCAATTTTTTTTATTGTTGCTTTGGGTTCCTTAGGGCCTGAAACGTCGACATTTGATGAAAAACAATAGGGTAATTTTTTGGCGGGAACTGACCAAATTCAATACTTCGCCAGACCTATGGTCTGGGTCGAAGTAAAAAGTCACCGAGGGCCCTAGTCTAAAGTTAATAGATTATCCATAAAGAACGCTGGAATGTTGTCGTACAAGTTAATTATGAATATTTTGGAATTTTTGTAAAATATGAGGCATATTCCATCGTTGCTTGTGGCTAAGCTATTAACTTTTGACTTTTTTGTAGGAAATTTTGTGCTCTGCAAAAAATTTTCAGTGCATTTTTAGTGTATCTGGCACTGTTTTCGATACGGAAGCTTTAGAATGAAAAAAGTACCAAGTTTATCCGAGTCTACAACGTTTATAGATCATTAAAATTAATAGTTAAATATTACATAGTCGGAAAATTATGAATAACTATTCAAAAAGGTGTAATAAAATTGTATCTGTTCATACAAATTTTCTTTTTAACGATTTCGAATCTTAACCGCCATTTGAAATTCATCAGAAATCGTGCGGTAGCTGTTACTTCCCTGAGCAGTGGCATTTACTTCAAATTATTTTCCGTGCAATGCAATCGTCGCGACAATCAAGCAACTCCTGTTCCTATTGGCTGACTTTAACGCTAAATAATTTGAAAACTATACATCACTCAAATTTTTTTTCAAAGGAAAAATGTTCTTAGAATTTATCACAGAATCTACTGTTAACCGGAAGTCATTCAATGGAGAATCACATTGTATATATATATATATATACAGTCCTCCCCCTCACAACGGACACGGTCGGTAAAACTGTGAAATGAGTTCCCCTCACATAGAGACAGAAAGGGCGGAGCTTGTTTCACCTACTCTCTTCCCACTCTTCAGAACAAGTAACATAACCTTTATATTTTGTGACTGTTTAAAGTGTGTACAGACTTTATGTAAATTGCATTTTTTTAGTAAGGTAGCCAGTTGTAGCGAGAATGATAGTTGCTAAAAAGTAGCTTAAATTGCCTTAAAAATATGGAAAAAGAAAATATTGCAAATAATGGACCGAATAAGAGTGAGTGACATTGTACAATACTGTATTGTAGTTTTCCTTTATTAACGTATTTTCTTATTTATTTGATTTCTTTTATTTGACTTTAGATAAAAGGAAAAGAACTTGCCTTTCCATTCAGCAAAAGCTGGAAATTTTACAAAGCTTGGAATCTAAGTTTCCAGTAAGTGATATTGCCTCTAAGTACAACATCTCTCGGCAATCGATTTACAGAATTTCAGCAAATCGTGACAAACTGTTGTATCAAGAGAAAATTCTGAACGAAGAACAAGGTTCCATAAAAAAAAAAGTATACAGGACTTGAAGAGTCATGTAAGGAAAAAATAACAAAAATAATAAATCACTGCTATATAATACTGTAAATCCTGGTGGTATGTGAACAAATTTTTATAGCTGAGACGTTTACAATTCTGGATTTTTTGTCGAAACACGTTCATGACACTGTTTCAGTTCACCCATTGATATTTCTTTAGAATGGGGCAAAAACAGATAAAAACAAGTAAGCCATCTAGTAACAGAAAACAGACATTGTAAATTGTGCGACACTAGATACTTTTAATCCTAAAAATGAATTGTAATTAGTGACTAATTTCATAGTACATTTTGATACAAGTATGCGAAGTTTTTTACACAACAATATATATTAGGCCTCAGTGCGCAAAGTAAGCACTCAGCGCAAGGAGTGTCAAAAAGTAATTTTTTTTAATTGTAGAATGAAACAAGTAAAAAAACCTAATATTGCATGATAAATTCAAAGGATGGTCATGAAGTCCTTGTCTAAGAAATCACTCGCAAACTTGTATCTCTGTTAACATTATGTCTTTCGAGAAATCTTTTGGACCGATATTACTTCCTATAACTGTAAAGCCTGCGTCGTTATTCAACTGTGTAATTTCTTTAATACGAAGTGCTATGTCTGAATTACTAATCGATTGAATAAAAGTAAAAAAAAAAAACGTCAAGGGAATTCGGGAGTTTCTAGGTCTCACGGGTTATTATCGACGATTTATCGATAAATACGCCAGAATTTCAAAACCGCTAACTAAACTATTGGAAAAGGATTAACTGTTTGAATAGACGGAAACTCAATAGTTGGCTTTCGATACACTTCGTCAAAAACTGTGCTCCGATATCCAGACTTTGAAAAACCTTTTATAGTTACCACCGATGCGAGTGGGTATGCAATCGGTGGAATTCTTAGTCAAGGACCCATAGGCTCAGATCGTCCTTGCGCGTATGCATCAAGGGTATTAAACGCAGCTGAGCTTAACTAATCAACTCACGAAAAAGAAGCTTTAGCAATAATGTTTTGCGTCCAACAATTCAGAACCTATCTATACGGCCAGAAATTTACTATCGAACCGATCATCTGCCGCTAGTATGGATACGAACCTCTAGAGATCCCACGTCTCGCCTCACACGATGGTGACTCCAACTAGAAGAATATGAATTTGATATAAAATATAAAGCGGGAAAAAGAAACGTAAATGCTGATGCCCTATCGCGCAACCCAGTAGTCGATACGATCTCCGCTATCCCCTCGGAAATGCCAGGGCTCATCGATGCATTTCTTCACTCAAAGATGGAGAATGAACGTAAAACGACTGAGAAAATAAAAACCATACGTCAAGACTTGCCAACTAGGCGTTCTAAAAGGATCAGCAAACCTTCAATAGTCGGACAACAGTATCGAAAGAGTATCGACCAAAAGAAAGAAAAAGCCATAAGAAAGGCTAATAAGAAATCACTGCCAACTGATCCGGCCAGCAGCAATAGTCAAGATATTGATGTTGCAGATCCACCTTCCGAAACAATTCTCACGCCAAACTCTAGTCCAAATTGCGAACGACCACAAATAGAAACCGATGTCCCAGCTACCGAAATCAATGATACCAATGTTGAAGGAATTGGTTCTGAATACCACCCCATAAACAGTGAAGAGGAAAATAGCCATCCCGACCGTTCGGAGGATGAATTAAGTGACAAGGCAAGAAATTGTACGGATCAAGATAGTGAAGACGATAGTGAATTAGACACGATAGAGAAGCTCATATCAAGCAAAAACATTTTTGAAACACGAGATAGTGTGATGATACGTAAAGACAATTCTGTATTTTTTTTTTTGACGAAGCCGGAAAGCCGATCGACTCCGGTACCCAAGAATACACTAGGAAACGAGATCTAAGCGATTTCGGTCCCGAAGTAATTAGTACTATAAAACCCTTAAGGTTAGGTACCAAACAACATTTTGGCTTCTATTTGCCATCTCTCAACCCCAATCTGGACGTAAATAAATTCCTAGCTGCATTCCGCATGTGCATCAAAAGACTAACTGAGTTACTGAAATCGTACAAAATTCAAAGCTTAAGCATCCCTTGCATCGATTTCTCCAGCCGAGCAGATTGGCACAAGGCCCAAGGAATCTTAGTATCGCATCTTAAATCGATTGACACTAAAATTTACATACGTTTAGGGTTGTAAAACATCCTCAGATTTCAGAGCGATTTGACCTCGTTAAAGAAATGCATGATTCAGTAATAGGGGGTCACAAAGGAGTGACCAAAACCTACCATCTATTGAGAAGAAGTTATTATTGGGAAAATATGAAGGAGGATATACAGGTCTACATAGGACAATGCCTCCAATGCAAGTTAAAAAAACTAGTTCGCGTAAAAACTCGCATGCCTATGGCTGTAACAGATACTACGGGCACTGCATTCGAAAAGGTAATGCTAGATCTAGTCGGACCCTTTCCACCTACTGATAACGGAAATCGGTGGATTTTAACAATGCAATGTCAGCTTACGAAATATTTTATAGGAGTCGCGTTACCCGATGCAACCGCCCCCACTGTAGCGGATGCGTTTCTAAAAGGCCTTGTATGTGTATTTGGCGCCCCAAAAATAGTTTTAACTGATCAAGGCAAACATTTTTTATGAAATCTGATTAAAATATTAGCCAAACGACTTCGCATTCGACAATTAAAGACCACCGCTTTTCATCCTCAAACTAATGGATCTTTAGAACGATCCCACACCACGCTCGTGCAATACCTACGTCAATTTATAGATAAAGATTATGAATGAGATAACTGGGTAGAATTTGCGATGTTCTCGTACAATTCCAGCATCAACGAAGGAACCAAGAGAACATTTTTCGAATTAGTGTACGCGAAAAATCCGATAATCCCCTCTGATCGACCTCTTCCCCAGTATGAACCCATAGAAACATATGATAATTATCTAGTAAGGTTACTCGTTAGATTAGACGCCCTCTACAAAGAGGCACGCGAAAATCTTCAAACAGCAAAAGCGAGATCAAAACTATATTATGACAAGAAATTACATCCTGTTGAATTTCTTGCCGGAGATTACGTATTTTTAAGAAAGAGTATCAAATCCGGAAAATTGGGCGACTTGCAAGAGGAACCTTATCGAATTCTCGAAGTGTTTAATGATAAGAATATTAAATTAAGAATCGGAAGGAAGGAAAAGATCGTATCAGCTGATCGTCTTATACCATCCGCCGCCCGAGAGCCAGACTCACGGCTCCCTAATATTCAACGTTAATTTGATACTAATCTAGTTTTTCGTTGTTTGTTGTCTTTTTTAGGAAAAAAAGAGGAATTAAACATATTGATCGTCGAATTTTTATATATATATCGATATATAGACACATATTGTGTAATTGCATGTATATACGTGCGCAAGTGTATACGTGAACATACATATACATTTGTACATACCAGTATTTGTATAAATATATCTAGATATATTATAAAAAAAATCCGGACGAGAGAAATATGGCAGATAAAAAGCACATCGTATACGCTGCAGGAGATGAACCCCCGGCGTCGCGCTTAAACGCACAACTTCATAGGTGGAGAATCCCCCACCTTAAGGGCCAGGGGCCCGAAGCCAGGAAAAGGGGAGTGCGAGAGCAAAAATGCCGTTGTAGGAGGAACGAAGTCGCTGCAAGAGATCGGGTTTTAGCCGATCTATATAAGGACGATCCAGAATCTTCCTATGCATGTAACCAACCACAACGCAGGACTAACGGGCAGTTGCCCACAAAAAGGGGCGAACGTAAAAAGCATCCTCACAGAGAAGCTATTCCATTAAGGAAAATCAATTCGGGATCTGATAGGCGGAATGCATCCGGTTACAGACTTCACCGAACGCGGAAGGACCGAAGACCTCCGATTCATGAACATAAAAAGAATGAAATCTCGCACCTGACATTCAAGAATACTGGAGCCATCCCGAAGGATTCAAGCTTCTTACGACGCTCAAATGTGCCAATTTATGATGATATTATAGAAGACCCCTCACTACCGACTAAAGGGGACTTGAGAAACTGTAAGCGGGCTGCTCTCTATGTTGACCTGAATGATCCACGTTTTGGATTGAAAAATACGCAACCAGAACAAATGCGTGATCATGCCCCACCAAGGCCACCACCTCTACCCTTTCCGGAAGAACCTTGGGAAACTGCGAGCATGCAAGGAGATTCATGTGCAATTACAAAGTCAACGCCGCTTCGAACACCCGTTTCATTAGAAAACGAACCCTCATCTACGCCTGACTCAATAAAGGTAGATGATTGTGTTCCGTGGAAAGTGCGGTTTGGCGCGAATAGAATGTTCGAGATCCATCGAGTAATGTACTCGCGTCCCGTTTCGAATATTCCCCGCGTATCAACCCATGGGGTAGTACGGCTCTCACGCTTTTATTCGAAGGGCTGCGTGGCCAATGAAACGCGAGCAAGTTCGTCAACGGATCGACAGGACCGGTAAGCCGCAGTCGGTCTTTTCATGTCCGCGAACACGCGAGTATCTTATCGACTATCGATCGTTTCTATTACAGTTGTTACCGAATTGTATGATCACCGAGATCATTGTACGCGAGATACGGTTCGTGAGCTCACGGCGCGATATCATTAATCTACTTAATAATTCTACATAGCGACAAACAGTGTTCTACGGCGACACGTGTCGCACCGGTGAAACTGAACATGGCGACAAACAGTGTTCTCCGGCGACAACGGTCGCACCGGTGAAACTGAACGCTTGCAACAACGGTTGCATAAAACCATTTCGGCAACCACGGTTGCACCGATCGTGGTTTTGTCGCTCAATAACAAATCGCAATTTTATGTGCAAATTAATGTAACATTTCAAGGGTTTTTTATGCCTGAGGGCTTTTTCCCTTTATCGAGACATTAAAGAGCCTCGCTCACCTCGCTCAAACATCGTGGTGTTTTATTTATTGTGTGTGAATTTACCAAACCTCTTCATCTAATCACAAATCGATGAATTAGTGAATCGGTCCATGTTGGCCCGATTACACACAAAACAGTTTGCGCGAGACAATACAATGTCTTAGAAGGGTCAAATTGGGTGTCCGATACTAGTGAGGACTCAGAAATCGAGAAGGACATTGGAGTCACATCGGGAGGTGCTATAAGCTGGCCGACCCCTTAGAGCCGAATCGAACCAAACTAGTGCGATTAATTGTTGCTCAATTGTGCTCAAAGTTGCTCTATTCCCGTATTTGTTTCTCCCATTTATAACAAAAAATAGCAGGTTCGGCTAGCTTGCATAAGAGCCTGCCGACCATAGCTGAAAAAATGGGAAAAACAAATGCTACCGTGAAAATGAGTACGCAGCTAATTGTTGCTCATTTGTTGCTCAAAGATTACCGCTGTAATATAGAATTCCAAAGTACCGGTTCTGATATTTAAAAAAAATAAGTAGGTTCGGCTGGCTTGCCTCAGAGCCATCGGAACATAACTCAAAAAGTGAAAGGAACAAATTGTATCGCAAAAACGAGTATACAGCTAATTGTTGCTCATTTGCTGCTAAAAAATAATGCTATAATTTACAACAAATATGGTCCGACATGACTGACAATATAAAAAATAAACATATTTTTGAAAGCACCGTGAATGGGCGACTTCAACAAGGCTTGTATTACTGCAAGTCGAATGCAGCAACAATCAGCCGACACTTGTTGCTCGATTCCTTTGCGTTTTAGGGACATAAATAAAAGATACTATCATGGTCCGGACCGATTCGGATACTAAAATAAAAAATTACACGCGTTTAAAAGTGACTAAAGAACAGCGTTAATCTGTCAATAGTAATCAGCCAATATGAAGGTAGCAACAATTAGCCGACATTTGTTGCTCCATTCCTTTGTGTTTTAGGGCCATAAATGAAGGATACTATCAAGGCCCGGATCGATTCGGCTAGTAAAATAAAAAATTACAGGTGATTAAAAGTGACAAAAAAAAGAGTCAATCTGTGAAGAGTAATCAACAAATATGAAGGCAGTAACAATTAGCCGACATTTGTTGCCCCTAGAACACAAAGGAATCGAGCAACAATTGTCGGCTAATTGTTGCTACCTTCGTATTGGCTGATTACTATTGACAGATTAACGTTCTTCTTTAGTCAATTTTAAACACTTGTAAATTTTTATTTTATTAGCCGAATCGGTCCGGACCATGATAGCATCCTTCATTTATGTCCCTAAAACACAAAGGAATAGAGCAACAAATGTCGGCGAATTGTTGCTGCCGTCATATTGGGCGATTACTATTGACAGATTAACGTTCTTCTTTAGTCACTTTTAAACGCGTGTAATTTGTATTTTACTAGCCGAACCGGTTTGGACCATGGTAGTATCCTTCATTTATGCCCCTAAAACACAAGGGAATCGAGCAACAAATGTCGGCTAATCGTTGCTACCTTCATAAATAGTAATCGCCCAATACGAAGGTAGCAACAATTAGCCGACATTTGTTGCTCGATTCCTTTGTGTTTTAGGGGCATAAATGAAGGATACTACCATGGTCCGGACCGGTTCGGCTAGTAAAATAAAAATTTACACGCGTTTAAACGTGACTAAAGAAGAGCGTTAAACTGTCAATAGTAATCAGCCAATATGATGGCAGCAACAATTAGCCGACATTTGTTGCTGCATTCCTTTGTGTTTTAGTGACATAAATGAAGGATACTATCATGGTCCGGACCGATTCGGCTAGTAAAATAAAAAATTACATGCGTTTGAAAGTAACAAAAAAACAGACTCCATCTGTAAATAGTAATCGCCCAATATGAAGGCAGCAACAATTAGCCGGCATTTGTGGCTCGATTCCTTTGTGTTTTAGGGGCATAAATGAAGGATGCTATCATGGTCCGGACCGATTCGGCTAGTAAAATAAAAAATTACACGCGTTTAAAAGTGACTAAAGAAGAGCGTTAATCTGTCAATAGTAATCAGCCAATATGAAGGTAGCAACAATTAGCCGACAATTGTTGCCCGATTCCTTTCTGTTTTAGGGACATAAATAAAGGATACTATCATGGTCCGGACCGGTTCGGCTAGTAAAATAAAAAATTACAGGTGATTAAAAGTGACAAAAAAAAGACTCAATCTGTCAAGAGTAATCAACAAATATGAAGGCAGTAACAATTAGCCGACATTTGTTGCCCCTAAAACACAAAGGAATCGAGCAACAAATGTCGGCTAATTGTTGCTACCTTCGTATTGGCTGATTACTATTGACAGATTAACGTTCTTCTTTAGTCACTTTTAATCACCTGTAATTTTTTATTTTACTAGCCGAACCGGTCCGGACCATGATAGTATCCTTTATTTATGTCCCTAAAACAGAAAGGAATCGAGCAACAAATGTCGGCTAATTGTTGCTACCTTCATAAATAGTAATCGCCCAATACGAAGGCAGCAACAATTAGCCGACATTTGTTGCTCGATTCCTTTGTGTTTTAGGGGCATGAATGAAGGATACTACCATGGTCCGGACCGGTTCGGCTAGTAAAATAAAAATTTACACGCGTTTAAACGTGACTAAAGAAGAGCGTTAAACTGTCAATAGTAATCAGCCAATATGATGGCAGCAACAATTAGCCGACATTTGTTGCTGCATTCCTTTGTGTTTTAGGGACATAAATGAAGGATACTATCATGGTCCGGACCGATTCGGCTAGTAAAATAAAAAATTACATGCGTTTGAAAGTAACAAAAAAAGCGTTAATCTATCAAGAGTAATCAACAAATATGAAGGCAGTAACAATTAGCCGACATTTGTAGCCCCTAAAACACAAAGGAATCGAGCAACAATTGTCGGCTAATTGTTGCTACCTTCGTATTGGCTGATTACTATTGACAGATTAACGTTCTTCTTTAGTCACTTTTAAACACTTGTAAATTTTTATTTTATTAGCCGAACCGGTCCGGACCATGATAGCATCCTTCATTTATGTCCCTAAAAATCAAAGGAATAGAGCAACAAATGTCGGCGAATTGTTGCTGCCGTCATATTGGGCGATTACTATTGACAGATTAACGTTCTTCTTTAGTCACTTTTAAACGCGTGTAATTTGTATTTTACTAGCCGAACCGGTTTGGACCATGGTAGTATCCTTCATTTATGCCCCTAAAACACAAGGGAATCGAGCAACAAATGTCGGCTAATCGTTGCTACCTTCATAAATAGTAATCGCCCAATACGAAGGTAGCAACAATTAGCCGACATTTGTTGCTCTATTCCTTTGTGTTTTAGGGGCATAAATGAAGGATACTACCATGGTCCGGACCGGTTCGGCTAGTAAAATAAAAATTTACACGCGTTTAAACGTGACTAAAGAAGAGCGTTAAACTGTCAATAGTAATCAGCCAATATGATGGCAGTAACAATTAGCCGACATTTGTTGCTGCATTCCTTTGTGTTTTAGTGACATAAATGAAGGATACTATCATGGTCCGGACCGATTCGGCTAGTAAAATAAAAAATTACATGCGTTTGAAAGTAACAAAAAAACAGACTCCATCTGTAAATAGTAATCGCCCAATATGAAGGCAGCAACAATTAGCCGGCATTTGTGGCTCAATTCCTTTGTGTTTTAGGGGCATAAATGCAGGATGCTATCATGGTCCGGACCCATTCGGCTAGTAAAATAAAAAATTACACGCGTTTAAAAGTGACTAAAGAAGAGCGTTAATCTGTCAATAGTAATCAGCCAATATGAAGGTAGCAACAATTAGACGACAATTGTTGCTCGATTCCTTTCTGTTTTAGGGACATAAATAAAGGATACTATCATGGTCCGGACCGGTTCGGCTAGTAAAATAAAAAATTACAGGTGATTAAAAGTGACAAAAAAAAGACTCAATCTTTCAAGAGTAATCAACAAATATGAAGGCAGTAACAATTAGCCGACATTTGTTGCCCCTAAAACACAAAGGAATCGAGCAACAAATGTCGGCTAATTGTTGCTACCTTCGTATTGGCTGATTACTATTGACAGATTAACGTTCTTCTGTAGTCACTTTTAATCACCTGTAATTTTTTATTTTACTAGCCGAACCGGTCCGGACCATGATAGTATCCTTTATTTATGTCCCTAAAACAGAAAGGAATCGAGCAACAAATGTCGGCTAATTGTTGCTACCTTCATAAATAGCATTCGCCCAATATGAAGGCAGCAACAATTAGCCGGCATTTGTGGCTCGATTCCTTTGTGTTTTAGGGGCATAAATGAAGGATGCTATCATGGTCCGGACCGATTCGGCTAATAAATAGAAAATTACAGGTGATTAAAATTGACAAAAAAAATAGACTTAATCTGACAATAGTAATCGCCCAATATGACGGCAGCAACAATTAGCCGACATTTGTTGCTCCATTCCTTTGTGTTTTAGGGACATAAATGAAGGCTACTATCATGGTCCGGACCAATTCGGCTAGTAAAATAAAAAATTACACACGGTTAAAAGTGACTAAAGAAGAGCGTTAATCTGTCAATAGTAATCAGCGAATATGAAGGTAGTAGCAATTAGCCGACATTTGTTGCTCGATTCCTTTGTGTTTTAGGGACATTAATGAAGGATACTATCATGGTCCGGACCGATTCGGCTAGTAAAATAAAAATTTACACGCGTTTAAAGGTGACTAAAGAAGAGCGTTAATCTGTCAATAGTTAACACCTATCAATAGTAATTTTTTATTTTACTAGCCGAATCGGTCCGGACCATGATAGTAGCCTTCATTTATGGCCCTGAAACACAAAGGAATCGAGCAACAAATGTCTGCTAATTGTTGCTGCCTTCATATTGGGCGATTACTATTGACAGATTGAGTCTGTTTTTTTGTCACATTTAATCACCTGTAATTTTTTATTTTACTAGCCGAATCGGTCTGGACCATGATAGTAGCCTTCATTTATGGCCCTAAAACGCAAAGGAATCGAGCAACAAATATCGGCTAATTGTTGCTGCCTTCATATTGGGCGATTACTATTGACATATGGATTCTGTTTTTTTGTCAATTTTAAACAAATGTAATTTTTTATTTTACTAGCCGAATCTGTCCGGACCATTATAGTATCCTTCATTTATGTCCCTAAAACATACAGGAATCGAGCAACAAATATCGGCTGATTGTTGCTGCCTTCATATTTGGTGATTACTATTGACAGATTAAGTCTGTTTTTTTGTCACATTTAATCACCTGTAATTTTTTATTTTACTAGCCGAATCGGTCTGGACCATGATAGTAGCCTTCATTCAGGCCCTGAAACACAAAGGAATCGAGCAACAAATGTCGGCTAATTGTTGCTGCCTTTATATTTGGTGATTACTATTGTCAGATTAAGTCTGTTTTTTTGTCACTTTTAAACGCATGTAATTTTTTATTTCACTAGACGAATCCGTCTGGACCATGATAGTATCCTTCATTTATGTCCCTAAAACGCAAAGGAATCGAGCAACAAATATCGGCTAATTGTTGCTGCCTTCATATTGCGCGATTACTATTGATAGATGGATTCTGTTTTTTTGTCACTTTGAAACAAATGTAATTTTTTATTTTACTAGCCGAATCTGTCCGGACCATTATAGTAACCTTCCCAAGTAGCACATCAAGCTGCAAAGTAGCTGCAATGACGTTTCTGCAGCGAAGAGTTGCAGCTACCTTTGTAGCGCTCCGGAAGCTACTGCGGAAACGTCGTCGTAGCTGAAATGGGGATTTTATACTGTCTGCCAATACGTCGTGGTAGCTTGACTGATGCTGCCGTTGCTATTGTGCTTCCAGCAATTTTGCTGCATAAAAGCTACAAAACAGCTACGGTGACGTTATTGCAGCAAAGATTTATTTTGTCGGATGCATTTGCTACGGACTTGCTGCAATAGTGTTTCGGTGTCGTCACCACCGCTAAAATGTTGTCTGTGCAACGTCACGGCTGCACGATTTCCGATTTAATGCACTGAAAAAAAAATTGGGAGAAACAACCAAATACTCGAATAACATATTTATTTAACAACAAATGTTTAGTAGCACCGAAAAACAAATTTCGATACTTTGATTTCTTGAAGTTACGAGGAGAGAGAGAGAGAGAGAGAGGGAGAGAGAGAGAGCAGGATCGAACAGGATAGGAAATAGATAGAAGAGGAGAGTGGAGTGGGTTAAGGGTATTTATATTACATATATATTACATCTTTTTTACAATACTTTTTTTACATACTTAACGCTTATAAGAAATAAATTAAATTATCGCAGAAAAAAAATCCAGTGGAAAGCGGGATCGAACCCGCGACGCTTGCATTACGAAGCCGACGCCTTAACCATTACGCTACCGCAGACTATACTGACTTGATGATTCTTAAGCAAGACGCGTTATAGAGTGAATTTTATTGAAAAATTACGAGTACCCACCACAAAATTTCTATCTTCTATGGGTAATGTCATTACGCGCTTCCTTATTTTCCCGCGAAAAGTGATAGGATAGAGCCGAATAAAGTTAGAAAAGTGAGCACAATCAGGTTTTTTCGAGTGAAAACAGGTAAGAACAAAAATTTGTTCTGAAAAATTACGTATTTTGACGATTTTCATGTTTTTGTAATTTTCTAGAATTGTGGATAATCGTGGAAACAATAGAAAATGGCAGTATTAACCTCTGCACGGTGCCAGAGAATTGGGTAGAAAATGGAATTTTGTTTTGGCCACCAGGTCGTAATGGCTATACCCTTTGCAAAGATGACCGTGTTATCCCAAATCCACAATCTTGGTCAAAACAGAAGTGCGTGATAAAAAGATCAAATTTTTCAACGTATCGAGCAACTTTGCGAGAGGAAAAATTTTTAAGCCAATTCGATGACACAGAAGAGGAGCTCGAGTAAGAATCAAATTACATTTAATTTATGTGTATATTGTAAAAATTGTTCTAACTGCAGGGTGGCCACTTTCTGGAAAACCAGGAAAAGTCAGGGAATTTGTATAGTCAGGGAATAAATCGGGATAAGTCAGGGAATTTGACCCCCAGTCAGGGAAATTTTGATCCGGCGCAAAAACTCGAATGAGATATGATAAAACGGAAAATATACTCGCCGTTCAATTTGGTACAATTGCATAAATTTAATTTTATTGCAAGTACGATTTCTGCATTGTTATATAAAACGGTTTGTCTCTCGAAATTTAAAAATTTATCCAAGATTTCCGTAAAAGTTGACTTATTTAAGGAGTTACACCACTGCAGAATTTTCAAAAATCGAAAATTGTTTTATTGGAATTTAATCAGTTTAAAAATCCCTTTGAACCCTCCTGAAAAAAACGGTAGAAGTTTTCATACCTGTTCGCTTATTTTTTCCATGAAATTTCATGTTCAAATCATATGTCAAATCTTTAAATGCTTTTATCTCGAAATAAGTCTGCAAACAGCACAACTCGAACAATTTTCTCGAACAATTAACTAAAGCACTTATGACAAAACCAGACCAATCTAGTGTCAACCTTTGTTCCCTAATTGTTACTCGAAAGTTACTCTATTCTCGTATTTGTTGCTCTCATATTTAAAAAAACAATAAACATGATTCGCTAGCTTGCATAAAAGTTAGCAGAACATAGCTAAAAAAGTGGGAAGTGAACACACTATTAAACAAATCAAATATGCAGCTAATTGTTTGTACTGAAATTTTCAGCATTTCGTATATAAATTAATGACGTTTTACAAAATTTTCAGGTGTCTCATATAATTTGCCATTTTATAGAGAATGCATGCAACAATTCATATTAGCCCTCTAATTCTTCTTTTAATGCTTTAATTTATCAATTTTATGCGTCAAGATTGGATAGAAATTGTTACAATTACATGAAAACGTTAGAATCACAGTTTTTCGTTATGGGACTTATGTAGGATATTTTATTATATTATATTATTTATTTATTATATTTTATTTTATTATATTTTGAAAATATAAACACTGATTTTCCTATAAAAATCATTATTACTTACTTTATTTCTAAATAAATTTAAAATCGATTAAGGAGTACACTGTAAAAAATCCGTAATGAAATGACCCACGTATAATGGTAATTTTACAAGTTCGTTATAATTTCCCTACGCTTAATGTAGTAAATTTACAACGAAGTTTGTAAAATTACGGTTATACTTGGGTAAATTTACTACATTAAGCATAGGGAAATTACGAGTTTGTAAAATTACCATTATACGTTGGTCATTTCATTACGGATTTTTTACAGTGTAAATGACACACACAGTAATTAATCTGCACTACACGCGGCTGTTTCCAATTTATTAAAAATATAAAAGTTGAACAAAGATCTCTGATATTAGAATCGCATTCTTCTTGACTTACCGAAACCTACCATCGGTATTAGATACCTGATTTGCTAATAAAAAAGTTAAACAATAGGTTCAAATCTATGGGACTCTCAAGTCCCACCGGTACCTAGAGGGCTAGAGAATTTTGTAAGAATTTTGTTCAAACTTACCAAAAGTTTCGTAAATTTTACATAATTTATTTTTACCTTGTTGAAAGAAAGTTATTCCTAAAGAGTACAACTTCGTTGCAACAAAATTGCTATTAACTGACAATATTCTACATTAAATATTATAAACGCAATGTATGACTTTATTGCGTCTTAGTCAGGGAAAATGAATGAATTTTATCTGGGAAACTGGGAAAAGTCAGGAGATTTCATTTTGGAAAAAAAGTGGCCACCCTGAACTGGTACGAGCTAAGTGCAAACAAGTATGAAGCTATACAAACCCGTGTGTATATACGTATCTATAATCAGTAAATAAAAACTTTCGCAGGAATGTAATTACAAATTTGTATTTATATCGCTGAAATTTATATATGTTATTTCATAGGCTACTATATACTAAATGGTGCTATGTGCATATTTTAAGCAATGCTGAAAACTTTCCTATCATTCTTTCTATTGTTTTTGAAACATGAAATTGTTGGATTTAGAGCATGCTATTATGGATTTTGGGCAGACTGGACAGTCTCCAGGAGTCTTTAAAACCATTGTTGAAAGTTAGCGAGTTGATGTTATCTTTATTATGGAATTTTGAAACAATCACATATGTTGTAAATAATGCGCTTTGTCAATTGGCAGTGTGCGATTGCAAAATAACCATTTTTTTAACCAGTTGCGCTTGAGAAACTGTCACTTAACAAAGTTTCGCTTTTATCGATATTTTCGGAATAGTATCAATAATGCTTCCAAAATCTTTAAATTTTCACTCACACTGTCAGCGGCAATGTGGATATGGTCAATGTACAGTACATTGTAAAAAGGGACTTCCACTCATCTGGAGTTGTAAAATCACACCGATACGTTAATTTACAATTTAAATTTTACAAACGTTACAGTGACTTCCCAATAGCTGTGTAATTTTACAACGCCCAACGAGTGGGAATCCCTACTTACAGCATGGGTACGATGTTGGCCAACGCTGAACATGGTAAAATTTAAAAATCTTTTTTTACAGTGTAGTATTTTATTTTCACTGATGAGAGATTTATTATGAAGTTTAATACAAAATTTTTAAATTTGATCTGACGAAACTAAAATTTGTGACTGTGATAGCTTAATTGTCAATAAAATGTTTCAGCGTAATGAAAATTTATTCGAAATAAAATGTTTTCTATTTGTTATACACTCAATTAACCTAAAAATATAATTTTCAGCTATGTAGCATTGCAGAAGGCAAAACGAGTAAAAGAAAATTACGATGAAAATATGAATTTTAATCATATGCTTCTGAAGAATAAACCCCATACTCACAGCACTGTTGTTTCTGCACCGAAAGAAGTATTTACATATAACAATGACGTACAGAAATTAGATATGTTGCAGGAAAATATGAACAGCAACAGAAATTCTTTAAATGGCAATGTGATTGAAGATATTGTTATGGAAGCCAACATCATTTCAATTCCAGAAAATAAATTGTTTGGTCACTCTGAAAGTAAGTATCAGAGCATTCATACACGGGTATACTTTGTAAAAAGTGCTGACAACTTCAACAAAATAAATTTTGTGCAACACAGCCGGCACTAGCGATTTTACATATGTTAAACCTGGAACTTGTTCGGGATCATCTGGGATCATCTGATTGTGACTATTTATACCATTTATACTGACTGTGAATAGGGTAAAAAATTTTATATCTATGTATGTACATACATGTATACATATGTATCACTTTCTCCAGTATCAGCTGATTTCGAAGAAAACTCTAGCAGTAAAGTAAAGTCACTAGCGCCTACTGTAATTGCATAAAATTTATTTCATCAATACAATGTTGACAGCACTTCTATGATGTCAAACTTTAATCTTAATTAAATTTACCCTTAAATTTATTATTCTAAAAACTCTATACATTAAAACTGGAATACTCAAAATTAGTGTTTGTGATAATGTACATTTTGTGAACTAAAATTAAATAATTTATTTTTGTAATTTCTAGTTATGAATAAATTAGATACCATTTTGGAAAATTTAAACAATCTAAAACAAGAACAGCAAGCGATCGAACAATACACGAAGAAAGAATTTGCCAAACTGCATGTCATGTTTGATAAATTGACATCCACATTTACTGAATTTTTAAAAAAATATAATAATGAGCAATCTAATGAATTGGAAATTGCTAATGGAATGCTTGTAGATGAGATAAAAAACATGCCACTTATATCTTCCAAGGAAGAAATGGATAGCTTGGAAATAAATTTGAAAAACAAGAATTTTTCAGACGCATTTGTAAGTTTTAAAGGGTTAATTTACATGATACTTTAAATATTTTAAATTTTAACCGACATGAATGGAGTATTTAAATGCATTTCCTTAGATTGATGTCTTTAGTGAAATCGGTGGAAAATCTGGAAAAAAAATGGGACTAAAATTGCGTATACGGTTCTTGATCGACTCATCTCCCGACAACTGTTAACTCAATATTCATGGACAGGGTGCACAAAAAGCAAAGATGTTCAAAAAATGTGTTTCAGTCAATACTCAAATATAATAGCAACATTACAAATTGTCATTCAATTGGCCGATTCTAATTATTCCACAAATGACATTGAGGCTTTTTTTAAAAGCGTACTAAGAAATAGTACTTTCAGATATTCTTTTTGCGATTTGTTGTAGAGGTTGATTCCCCATACGAAGTAATTTTTTTATTTCCTGTAAATAGTTTTCAAATGGATAAGCGTTGAAACTGTCCAAAGGACCAAAATGTTTCACTTCATCCACAACATGGTACAAATTGTGTACATTGCTGGTAATTGAATGATTCCCATAAATATTTTTGTACATAGCAATGAAAGACAAAAACATTTGTTCTGCAACGTCCAAATACTTGCAATAAACATTGCTAGAACAGATTACGACACTGCAAAAAAGGAGCATAAAATGTTGGTATGGTTTTTCGTCCAAGTTATCTTTTAAAATTACAGGCCCTAAATATAATAGGAATGTTCGATACTCGGTTCCTTTCCAATATGATAGGCAATCGAGTCCACGGACAGCACGATGAATTTCAATTCGCATTTTCCGAAATGATTCATCCGTTCTTTTTGGCATGTCTGTTCGCGGAAAACTCATTCGATGTTCTTTATCAAAATATTCTCCGATAACTGTACATTTTTGACACGAATGATAAGCATTGAAGCTCACAGTTCCTACAATAATTCGTTGATCTAATTAATGTTTGTCAAAATCAGTTATTAGACAATCAACCAAAATTTCATATATAAGAATTATAAAAAAGATTATATGAGGTAATTTATACTGCACCTTTAATAAAAACCCTTGCAGGAGTATCGCAAATAAAACACCTTATAGTGACATTTATTTTAAAATTTTTGATAATTATTCCATCACGTAAAATAGTCAACATTTTATCCACAAACGGTGTTAAATATTCTTCTGGAGGTTTACAGTCTCCATAAAATATTCCAATCACCATAGGGTTCATATCTACGACATCTGTTGAAAATAGTATAGGCCAGAATTGCTTTTTGGCACTTTTGTATATGGGCAATCCATCTATATTGAAATTCATTTTAATCGTCATGTCTTGTTTGATATTTGTTAGTTGGTTTAGAAGACACACACTTATACCATTATGCCAGTATTCTCCGCTTCCTATTTTCATAATTGTAACGTTTCGTGGACACTTTAACAAGGTTCTCGGATCTTTAGGAATATTTTGAAACCTCCAAACGAATCAAAATACAAAGCAAACTTGATAGTGCATTATGGCGTATTTGAAATTGTAAAGCCCAATCTACTAATTCATCTCGTGCGTTAATACATTCATCCTGTTCACTGTCTGATTCATCAGGAACTTCATATTCATCTCCACTTTCATGGACCTCTTCAAAATTAAATGACTGTGGATTTGGTATCGGTGAATTCACATCACTATTTTGTGGAATATCACTTAAATGGAGGTTATTACTTGGTTTTTGTACACTTAATGAACTATCTGTTTCTTCATCAGATATATTTATATTTTGATCAATTGTTGATGCACGTATATGTTGCTGAACGCGACGATAATATGTACTGGTGCCCTTGAATTTTTTAACGTTCATCGTGTTCCTTTTTATTAGAAGTGTCACGAGGAATTTTGCAAACGGCCTCTTTACAAACCGTATACAGTTATACGTGTACATAACCTCTAATATTGCTGCATATTTGCTGTAACTTGTGCTGCCGCAGGCACTTTGTAGCGCTGCAAACTATGAGCTGCATTACTGCTGCAATTTTTGCTGCCGGAAGCAGTTTGAAGCACTCTGATTGCAACCAATGATGCCATGCTACAAAGCTGCTGCAATTTTTTGCTGCCGCAGTGAGTTTGTAGCGCTGCAGAATACATGCTTCATAGTAGCTCCAATTTTTGCTGCCAAAAGGTTTCAGTAGCGCTGCGGGAAGCATTGGCTGCATTTTGGCTTTCACTAAAGCTGTGGAAACGTTTCCGTGACTATCATTTAGCTACAGCAGCTAAAGTAACCACCGCGTGCTATTTGGGTTCATTTATATCCCTAAAACATACAGGAATCGAGTAACAAATGTCGGCTAATTGTTGCTGCCTTCATATTTTTTGATTACTATTGTCAGATTAAGTCTGTTTTTTTGTCACTTTTAAACGCATGTAATTTTTTATTTTACTAGCCGAATCGGTCCGAACCGTGATAGTATCCTTTATTTATGTCCCTAAAGCGCAAAGAAATCGAGGAACAAATGTCGGCTAATTGTTGCTGCCGTCGTTTGCGCTGATTACTATTGACATATTGAGCCTTCTTTTTTGTCACTTTTAAACGCATGTAATTTTTTATTTTACTAGACGAATCGGTCCGGACCATGATAGTATCCTTCATTTATACCTCTAAAGCACAAAGGAATCCAGCAACAAATGTTGGCTAATTATTGCTACCTTCATATTGGCGGATTACTATTGACAGATTAACGCTCTTCTTTAGTCACTTTTAAACGCGTGTAATTTTTTATTTTACTAGCCGAATCGGTCCGGACCATGATAGCATCCTTCATTTATGCCCTTAAAATACAAAGGAATCGAGCAACAAGTGTCGGCTAATTGTTGCTGCCTTCATATTGGCTGATGACTATTGACAGATTAACGCTCTTGTTTAGTCACTTTTAAACGCGTGTAATTTTTTATTTTACTAGCCGAATCGGTCTGGACCATGATAGTATCCTTCATTTATGTCCCTAAAACGCAAAGGAATCGAGCAACAAAAGTCGGCTAATTGTTGCTGCCTTCAGATTGGGCGATTACTATTGACAGGTGGAATCTGTTTTTTTGTCACTTTTAAACGCATGTAATTTTTTATTTTACTAGCCGAATCTGTCTGGACCATTATAGTATCCTTCATTTATGTCCCTAAAACATACAGGAATCGAGCAACAAATGTCGGCTAATTTTTGCTGCCTTCATATTTGGTGATTACTATTTACAGATTAAGTTTGTTTTTTGTCACTTTTAAACGCATGTAATTTTTTATTTTACTAGCCGAATCTGTCCGGACCATTATAGTATCCTTCATTTATGTCCCTAAAACATACAGGAATCGAGCAACAAATGTCGGCTAATTTTTGCTGCCTTCATATTTGGTGATTACTATTTACAGATTAAGTCTTTTTTTTGTCACTTTTAATCACCTGTAATTTTTTATTTTACTGTCCAAACCGTTCCGGACCATGATAGTATCCTTTATTTATGTCTTTAAAACGCAAAGGAATCGAGCAACAAGTGTCGGCTGATTGTTGCTGCATTCGACTTGCAGTAATATAAGCCTGGTTGAAGTCGCGCATTCACGGTGCTTTTAAAAATATGTGTATTTTTTATATTGTGAGTCATGTCGGACCATATTTGTTGTAAATTATAGCATTATCTTTAGCAACAAATGAGCAACAATTAGCTGTATACTCGTTTTTGCGATACAATTTATTCTTTTCACTTTTTGAGTTATGTTCGGATGGCTCTGAGGCAAGCCAGCCGAACCTACTTATTTTTTTTAAATATCAGAATCGGTACTTTGGAATCCTATATTACAGCGGTAATCTTTGAGCAACAAATGAGCAACAATTAGCTGCGTACTCATTTTCACGGTAGCATTTGTTTTTCTCATTTTTTCAGCTATGGTCGGCAGGCTCTTATGCAAGCTAGCCGAACATGCTATTTTTTTTTGTTTAAATGGGAGCAACAAAAACGGGAATAGAGCAACTTTTGAGCAACAATTGAGCAACAATTAATCGCACTAGTTTGGTTCGATTCGGCCCTAAGGGGTCGGCCAGCTTATAGCACCTCACATTGTGTATTGAAGAAAAATGTAATCTAACCCCTACGCGTGAAATAGATGAGTCACAACCATCAATGCCAATCATTGATGTGGAAAATTATCCATGATATCTGATCATCAGGTGTCAGAAAATTCCCTATCGATCGACGAACATGTATCAGAAGCCTCAGGTCATACAAGCATGTCCAACAATGACGTTGTAAGAACAGACAATCTCCTTGAAACAGTGCCTAACCCAAGGGAATTACTACCAAAAAAGCGTCTAACAGGAAAAGCGAGAAAAGGCTACCAAGGACTTCGACAGTTTTTGAGCAAAAGTAGCTCCATATCCTCTTCAATGAATAGCCTTTCAGAACAATGTCCCAGTATACGAGATAGATAGGGGTTGCAAATTCTGCCCCAAGTGTGGCCACCGACTAAATTAAATAATACCCAATTAAGGCCTATTTGAAAGTGGCTCATATAAATCGGAAATAATTATGGGCAAAGAGACATACAACATACAACGCACTTACAAATAAATAAATAACATTAGACATGCGTATGACTTTAAATTAACGATTAATAAACACTAACAGACAGACGTACGTATCATTGAGATTATTATATCACTTGAATGTTTAGTTGTTATATTTACGTATTTTTACGTATATATATATATATATGTAATTCTTTGTTGTTACGTAGTAAATAGAAAATTGTATCTTTTAGTGCATAATGCGAAACCAGTCAATCAAGAGATCTTCAAGAACATCAACAATGTCTTTCTTGCCAATTCTAGTCAGCTCACTCATCGTGGTAATGAATTCTGGCGTCAACGGATTAATAGCATACGATTGTGGTACGCCAAATGCCAATATGACGGTAATATCGTTAACCCCGTGTAGACAAAAGGGCTGTCTATATACAACTTCTACAAATACTCAATTACGGTAACGTCCACGTCGGAACTTGCAGAATAGATGTGTTTCGCGAGGTCACGCACTGTGGAATGCACAGCCACAGTTCCGCTGTAGCCAATGGTATCGCAGAATACGTGAAGGACGTCAGTCGCGAAGAGTGCAACAAAATGCACGAAACAGGACGTCTCGTATTCGGTTCCATTATTCTAGACGGGCTTAAGAAAAACGGGACCACTGGATTTAGCACTGGTCTCGCAGGTCGGATCTCCTTCGATGCAAAATGTCAAGGCACTCATTATACCGACCCGTACGGTTCTTGAGACGACGTCATTGTGCAGGGTAGAGTCAAGGTTACCCTCGCCGATTAGGACGCTCAAACACAACTTCAGTCTAATCAAGTTGGGCTAAACACCGGTACTCGCTGTCCCATTGACCGAGGAATGTGTTTAGATTCCTTTGGAAGTACTGCATTTTGGGACAACATTCCCACGGATTCCTGCAAATTTAATAGATTCGGAGTGTTGTATCAAGGTCCCGCCTCTAAACTGGTGGACGTATCCATTACCTTTGCAAAAACAATTTATACTGTCATCAGCCAAGATCTCACGTACGCGCTGGCTGTAGGTGGTTCCAAAACATTGCGTGGCTATAACATAATAAAGACGGAACATCCCAAGCTATTCATCCTAGAAGGACAAAAAGAGCGGTTCTTTAACTTTACAGCACCTCCACGAACTCAAGATATGGATCTCTTCGCCGACGTAAACATTAAGTTTATTTACGTAGAAAAACATGTGAAGACACAAGTAACCAATCTATATCGGGACATCCTATTACATCGATGTGCTTTAGAACAAGACCTCTTCAGGAACGTCCAGGCACTCGCAATCATCAGACCAGAAGAATTTGCGTACACCTACAAGAAGGGGCCTGGATACATGGCCATCACCACCGGAGAAGTAATTAGGCTAATCAAATGCGTGGTCGTTGAAGTAAAACGTGCTACCACTGAAAAATGTTACAATGAACTGCTAGTCTATAAGGGCGAAACCTTAATGTTTCGTACCCCACGGACTCATATCCTAAAGTCTGTAGGTTATGAAGTGCCATGTATCAACATATTACCTCAGATGTTTCAGCTAGAAGGACTGTGGTTCAAGGTGTTCCCAACTGTAGTTGAAAGTCGGGCACCGCATATTATGTCTCCATAATACAGAGAAACGTGGGAATACCAGAGCCCCGGAAACCTCGCTCGTCAAGGCATATATACTTCGGAAGATTTAGAAAGATTAAGGGACTACATTATGAGTCCTTTTGAATAACCGGCCATCGTGAACCATTTGGTACGTACCGTCAGGGGTGAAGGCGATAACTCGGCAGGCTTGTCAGTCGGAGGTCTATTGGATACAGAATCGTTGCAACTAATCGCAGCCTCAACCGGGAACCGTCTTTGGTTAGGTTTCAGTAATTTCGGAACATACAGTACCGGCTTCTAAGGCATCATCTTAATTGCCAAGATCCTAAAATTTTTAATAGATACTGCCATACATTTATTGGCCTTGCAAAGGGCGTTAGGTTGGTCTTGTAACCTCCACAACGCTGGGCTGTAGCTCTCGTTGTTGTTTTGTCCTAAATTTAAGGGACGGGGCACTTTTAGTTATAGTTGCGCCCCTGAGGCTTTCGAGCGGCGGTCTCGCTCGTCATGCATTGTGGTGCGCATGCCCGATTCCAGGGAGAGGGCATGACGTCTCAGTTACGAGAGAGGGGATAGGAGTCGACCTGTGCGCTGAGAGGTGTCTGGCCTGAAGCCGCTTCCTTTTCCTAGTCTCGTTCAAGACTCCCGCTGTGGGATCCTGGCACGACTTCCTTCAGTCCTCGCACTAGGTCTCCTCGCTGAGAGGGACTTGGGCGATGTCCTTGTCCAAGTCTCGCCCAGGACTCCCGCTGAGGGATCCTGGTACGGCTTTCCTAGGTCCTCGCACTAGGTCTCCTCGCTGAGAGGAACTTGGGCGATCTCGGCGTGAAAAATAGTTTAACTAATTTCCTTCTTTTTATTTTTTTTTTAGGAATTAGTATTGTTCCGGACCCCGCTGAGGGCGACGGCAGTACTAATAGGCAATTGTTTTTCGGTAACGCGATCGCTGAGGCGATCCCGTCGTACTATTCGTATATTCTTCTGGTCCGCATTTATTGAAAGCTGCAAATCCGGACTTACCAATATATTTATTAATTAAATATAATTTTAATTTCAGGTTCCGAGTATTCAAACTCTCGCGATACATAAATTTAGTAAATATATTATTAAGGTTAAAGTCAAGGTTATTATTCAATAAACAAATACTTCCATTTTGTTAATAAACGACTTCTTTTCTTATTTACAAGACCTCTCCTTGTGTCGTCTGTGTGTGTGTACAATATATATTTACATTTGATCAGGGCCTGGAGTATTATTAACTTCCGGTGAATCGTCAATTCAGAAAATCGATCGTGAATTGAAGGATTTCCGCGAAGTACAATTAATAACCACACGAGAGAAAACGTGTAGGTTACAGTCTCTATACTTATTGGGTGCTGTCATGGATTCAATATCCAACGTTCTGTTGCATCTACGCTCATCATCCAAAACGAGAGAAACCGATTCCTTAGCTCCTAAGGAACCAACAGAAGAAACCAGAGCTTTATATCCAAATGATCAGTTAAATGGGGTAATTATTCAATCTGCCACTACCCCCGCGTCAGAAATATCCAGACCATATGAACTTCATATTTCAATCGATTAAAAGTGATGATAACTAGTGTGAATATAACACAGTGAGTGAATTACAAGTGAGTGACTAATTAATGTCACATTCAAGAAAGACTAAGGTGCACCGGCTAACATCAATTACGGACTATAAGATAATTTGAAGTGTAATAATCGTACGAACTAATTATAAGTAATTTTAGTATCACCAATTGTTCAAACCAATTAATAAGCTATTTTTGAAATAAAACATAGAAAATATTGATGAAAGTTATACAAGAAATTGCTACATTACATCAGTCTGACCCATATTCGAGATTTATTTCTGGTAAATAACTTCCCCGAAATCAATCTTAAAGGGGGGAGATGTAACATGAGGTGGTAAATTTGTTGTCGACATCTGCAATGTTTCCAGCTAGGCACTCATACAACCATTAAACACACGTCCTATTTACACTAGCAGCCCATGTTAGACTTTTCCACATAGTAAAACGAGAAGTTTATGATACTAGTGCCGATTAAGACGGACTAGAACATGCGACAAAGAACCCTTGGCGTCATAGTTATCGCTTAAAACTTAAAATAAACTTCTCGAAGATCACAGAAAGAACAACGAACATCTGTTGTCAATAAAATCTAACAGGAAACGTGGAAAAGCTGGATATTGAGCATGACGTAACCCTCAAATTAAAATTTCGTAAATAACATGGAATGAATTATATGTATTAATACAATAATTCTATAATTTTCTTAATTACAAGTAGCGATAACTTTCATAACATGTCATTCTATGTTATTCGTTTTTTTATTCCTTTGCAGTAACGAACATATTATATAATACTTCATTTTACTAATCTTATTACAAACGCAGCTATATTTTATTATTGCCATTATTGTTACTATAATATTTGCGAGCGATGCGCTACATTCTTATGCACTGAAAAAATGACTTGGTTATTTCAACTAAATGCATATGGTTGGCAGTTTTTAAAAATATTTGTTTAATGTTACAAAATAATGGTTATAGTTATCGAATATTTTGTTGGTATATTGATGTCGTGCAGTTACAATAACTACGTGGAATAGTTAATGTTAGCGAACAACGCGTTCATTATTACAGATTAAAATGTAAATATTAATGTATATGAATATTATATATGAATTAATATTTAGTATTATTTATCGTATATTTTTGTTCTGTGAACAATAATACGTTTACTAGAACTAAATATTTGGTAATAGTTACCAAATGGTTTGGTCACTAATTTTTGGAGCGAGGTTAGTATGCATCAGCTGTTTCGAACGGTTCGGTTGATCAGCTGTTTAAAACACTTTTTTTATCGATATAGTTAATTATTGTTTTCATGTTTTTTTCCTCTTCTACAGATAAAAGAAAACACGAAATGATGAAATATATATGTATAATGTGTTGTGTGAATGCAATTTTATGATTTATTTTGACAGGCGACCTCAATGATTTGAGGTTAACCGGTCACATTTTACCCAATTAAGTATCTCACTTATTATCCTAATATATATATGTAAGTTTGATTTATAATTTTTTAAGAGCTGTATTATAAACTTATATCTAATGCACTTTTTATTATCAACATAGCTTTCGGTATACCTTGGTTGCAAATGACCTTATAAGTCTGCGTACTTACAAACACTATTACAGTAGTATTTGTCATTGTATCAAATATTAGCTTCTACCCAAGCTAATTTAATTACACATAAAGAAATATAAAATACACAATATGTGTGCTTCCAACCAAATATTGAAAAAATTAAACAAATTAATAAAATCTAAAATCGCTGTTATCGGTGAAAATTGTTTGGCTCTATACTAATACTAAAAATGTAATTCCTGGCTCAAATTAATCTATAACTGTATTTCTGGATAAGTTTTCCTCGTATCAACTTGGTGAAATTTGTGTCAGGCAGATTGGTTCACGTTATCATGTCTAAAAAAGATGAAACAAAATTATAAGAAATTTAAGCTCGACTCGACTATTTCAATATTTGGGTGAAAAGTGGCCATCTGATTCAGATGCAACCATTTACCATCAGTTTGTGTTTGAACACATATTTTAAAACCAAATTTGTAGTAAAATATTACAACTGAACCAGATAGCCACTTTTTGCCCAAATATGCAAAAAGTCGAGTCGAGCTTAAATTTCTTATAATTTTGTTTCAGCTTTTTCAATGTGATAATTTGAATCTATCGGTCTGAAACAAATTTCACGTAGTTTGTAAGAGGAAAACTTATCCAGAAATACAGGTATGGATTAATTTGAACCAGGAATTACATTTTTGGTCTTAGTATAGAGCATAACCATTTTCACTGGTAATAGTACGCTTCAGTAACCTTTACCACACACTGCCGCCAGATGTATAATAAAGATCAGAGTTATGTGGAATTGATCAAAATTATACAAGAAGCATCAGTACCTATTAATGTAAGTAATATATCAAAACAAATCTAGATAGCAAGAGTTCCAATCGTCTCCATAGAGTTTCTAGGAACATACATTCTCCAATCCGTCGACAAAATTCATTGATACGGTTTCTATGCTTCTGGCAATCAGGAGATTCATTCTCAAGATTTTTAAATGCCTGTCCTGTACATTCAATTCAATTTCATTTTCTATATTTATTTACAATAAATATGAAAGATTTTAATATATATTTATATGTATGATATATCTATCATGCAGGTTTATGTTAAAAAAAAACTAAATTCTCAAATCCGACGACCAACCTCTTTGAATCATTTTCCTTGTTTCTGACTTTTTTAAATGCATATCCTGTAAATTCAATTCAAATTATATTACTTTATTTATTTACATTAAACATAATAGATTTTAATATGTATTTATACGTATAATATATCTACCATGCTGTTTCATATAAATAAATAAGCAAATTCTGCAATCCGTCGATAAAATTCAGTGATACGTTTCCTACGGTTCTAAGTTTTTTATGCACCTATTTTGTAGTATCAATTCTATTTCTTTTACATTATATATTTGTACAAAATATGAAGGAAATGTATGTGTATTGACATGGATAAGATATATACCATGCAAGTATATAACAACATTAAGTAAATGGGCCCATTCGTCGACAAAACTCTTTCAAACGTTACCTTTGCTTCTGTTTTTTAAGTGACTGGTGTCATAGCCGTAGAGGTACCACAATATTGCTGTCCTAATCTAATTAATCTAATTAATATTGGGCTCTCACAGTGTACACACGGTGTAAAATTACACCATGACTGTACCATTATTTTCAGTGCGGATAGTTCATTGCACATATTCCTCAGATATCATTGGCAGCCATTAAATAGGAAAAACGAAAGAACTTTTAAGATGTCCTGAGTATGTAAAGGGCTTGAATTGTAGATTGCAATAATGAGAATGGGATGAAGGATTTAGAAAATATGGGTTTTTTATTTGACAGGTCAGTTAACCTCAAACCTTAATTTGAGATGTACTAACCTGGAAAAAGACATAAATAACACATATTTACACACAATTGGTGTATAATTCATTCATTTCAAATAAAAATAACAAGCTCACGATAAACATATCAAAAGAGGCAATTTTGCGCGGTATTAACGTCAACACATGCTACGCCATGGTTGGCGTATCGACTACGAGAGCTTGGCGTAGATTCAACGCAACTATGTTTTACACCAGCGCTGGAGTAGAAAATACCCCATTATTTCGTAATTCTTATGACACTGTTTTTTCCGTGATAGCACACTGTCACAGACGTTGACGAAAAGTTATCCATGCGTGTCAAAATGTTAACTTCGTGTACATTTTGTTAACTTTTCGTGCAGCATTCGTCAAGTCTTCGTCAAACAACTTGACGAAAACTACTGTGACAGTGTGCTAGCTGGGATTAGATACATGTATAGGGACAGATCTAATATTTTCTAAATTTGGTTTATGCAAATGCATGTCACAGTTAATATGATACGATCCTTGTTAAATATAACGCGATGATGTTAATTTAATATTACTAAACGTAAGTATTTGTAATAAATACGGCAGAAGTTGAGCGAAACAAATATTTGGTAATTATTACCAAATTTTGGTTGCATTTACTTCAGAACAGTTGGCTCAACTGAATATTCACGGATACTGTTAATCATGCTGTGCATTAAATATAACCAAATATTCAATTGCTCGTATCCAACCATGAAATTCGTTAAATATTACCAAATCTCGATAAATATAACCAAATCCTTTTTTCAGTGTGGAATTATAATTAGGATTATTAACTCACCTAATTATATTAATAATATTATCTTCTTTTACATATATATATATATATATATATATATATATATATATATATATATATTACTATAATATTTGCGAGCGTTGCGCTGCGTTAATTTGTATGGAATTATAATTAAGATTATTAACTCACCTAAATATATTAATAATATTATCTTCTTTTACATATATATTACTATAATATTTGCGAGCGTTGCGCTGCGTTAATTCGTATGAAATTATAATTAAGATTATTAACTCACCTAATTATACTAATAATATTATCTTCTAATACATTTATACTACAATATTTGCGAGCGTTGCACTACAATTATTATTTATTACGGATGTTAGTTATTAATAACAAATCAAAAATCGTTAGGTGGGAGGAACGATAGAGTTATCTTTCCTTTCACTTTCCTAGGGCATTAGGCCCGCCCACTTTCTTCCCATTCATCCAATCTAAGAAACAGTTCTTCCTCCTTCACTACTGTAGAACGTTAAAATGTAAGGAAAGGGAAAACTCGAACTCGCAACCGAGTCGACGAGTTTAAACCCTGGAAAAGATAATTCAGTTCTTCCTTACTCGTCTTTTCCCGTATTTCGGAATAAAACTTCCAAGTTTTGGTAAGATTTCTATTTTCAGTAATATTTTCTTTCGAGGAGAAGTGCCTTCCTTCTTTCTCTTTCAAATTCTTTTTCTCAACGATCTCTGATCGTGGATGCCGGACAATATCCGAGGTACCACTAGGAGATCGTTTCCTATCTTCAATCCTTTTCAAATTCTATTTTCCAACGATATCTCTGACCGTGGATGTCGGACAATATCCGAGGTACCACTAGGAGATCGTTTCCCATCTTCAATCCTTTTCAAATTCTATTTTCCAACGATCTCTGACCGTGGATGCCGGATAATATCCGAGGTACCTCTAGGAGATCGTTTTCCACCTTAAATCTTTAGAAATTATACTTTCCAACGATCCTCTGACTGTTGATGCTGGATAATATCCGAGGCATCACTAAGAGATCGCCTCCAACCTTAATTTCTTCCAATTCTTCGAAATTTCCTTAGTCGTCCTCCCAACAAATCTATAATTTGAATGAATTTGTAATTGTTCTTAAAATAAATATATTCGATGTTTGAAATAAATTATTCTTTCAATTAATTCATTCCACAAGTTTTCCCTAACCCGGTCGTCCCAAGATAAAGGGACGAATTCAATATTATTACTTTGTTGTTGTTCACACAACATGGTTGTTTTTCGCTAGACGTGACAAGACAGATATTTATGGGCTATTTCTTTATTATATATTATTTAATAGAATTTATTATATTTTTTTCGTTTATGTTTAGAAAATATAAATTAAAATAATTTGTAATAGCATACTTTCTCTTAGGATTAGTTCAACAAAATTGATTTTATACAACCGAAAAACGTCGTATGTTCATCAGAAAGTGTACATGCGACTTTTATAGTCAGTATTTGGAGATACGACCTTCTTACTGAATATAATAAATTCACAAATCAAGAAAATACAGGATCAACTCCCATATGTGGCACTTACGACTTTTTCAGGAAGTATACCTACCTAAAATTCGTTTTTACAAGAAACAAATTTTTTTTTTAATAATTTCTAATGAATATTAATAATATTTTTTCAGAATATGATGTATTTCATTTCGTTGATTACAAATATATTTTTATCTCAATTTTGACAAAAATAGAGTTACGACTTTTCTTCCGAGGTACGGCAGAATAGATTTTACAACAAAATGAAAAAAATGGTATACATCAAATTAAATACATTATGTATATTTTTTCGATATGGGAAAGTAAAATAGCCATTTAAAAATCCACGTATTAGATAGGGATTTTGCTAAATCATAATTTGTAAAAATGGCCATTTGCAGAGCTACAGAATCGAAACGCCTCGTACGGTGATTCCTTGACCCTCTGGTTGGCTTTACCGCACGTGGGACGTACAATCACCAACCCAGATGTAAAACTCTTATTTTAGCCCTTGATACGAAAAGTACTATTTTGTTCATTATTATGTAGATAACAATAATGAAGTAAATTTTTCGATGTACTACTCCTCAATCCAACCTTTCCATCGTTACCATCATAAGAAATTTGTGAATTTTTCTAGCAAAATTTACATAATTTTCTGTTAGAGCAGACTAGTTTCTGTCATCAGAAAAAATTAGCATGCAAAATTAAATGTATGTATCAACAAAACATCGTGATTTCCTTCAGATCATTTTTTGTCATAATTTGTACATTTGAACATTCTAAACTCAGAAATAAACTAGATGCCTTCGACCCGGGTGCCTACAATTTTGGCTAAATTCGTATTGCAGTTCCCTGACGAAAGGCTGATGCTTCCGGGAATATTCCCATTTTAACACTGCCAGGAAAGAAGGCGGCAGAGGGTAGTTCTAGCATCGTTAGGTCCGAGTAGTTTCTATACACATATTGTAACAATATCTTGTTCCTTAAATAGGGTGAATATGCCAATGAATGGACGGTGAAGCATTTTTCACACTTTGATCGATTGTAACTTTTGAACTTTTTTATGAAAATTTAATTATAATACCACCATTAGAATCGTTAGACTCTGCTCTTTATGACCGTGTAGTTCAACCTGTGATTTTATTTAATTATTAACCTCGTCTTCATACGTTTGTAAAAAAATCCGCTAAACCCCAATGAATAGACGGTTTAAATCAAATGAGACGTTTTCAGTACCAGTTTTGGATGGCTTTAAAACTTTGCTTTGATTTTACAAAATAATAAACACTGGAAGATCAATAGTACTGTAAATATTGTTTTGAATGTTCAAAGAACATAAAAATGTGTATTTTGTTGCATGTTGTGCATCATACATTCATAAGAAATAGAAATATGTAGAAAATCGTCCATTCATTGGCATATTCACCCTATATTAAAATTGAAAATGAGCATTTTCACGTGCTTGTTGAGCACGTCTTGTTCACACTGATGCTTAATTTCATGTTAATTTGCTTTTTACGGCATTATCGTTGATTTTACGAAGAAATGAATAAAACCTTTTTTGTAGGGAATTCGATGTTCTATATTTTTTGTTTGAAACATTTTTTTGTACGATTTGTATTTTTTGTTAAAAAATGGAAAAAACCTGTTTTTTTGAGCGTTTTTTTGTTAAACCTCCTCATAATCTAGTATGCATTGTCTCCAAAAACTAATCAGATCTAAGTTTGGCCAAGAGAAACCCAAATCCGTTTGTACTTTTTAAATTCGTCCTGCCAGTCGCGATATATCGCGTATACAAAATTTTGCCCACGGACGGACGGACGGACGGACGGACGGACGGACGTACAACCTAACGGACACCAATTTTTTTATTGTTGCTTTGGGTTCCTTAGGGCTTGAAACGTCGACATTTGATGAAAAACTATAGGGTAATTTTTTGGCGGGAACTGTTGAAGGTCTGGTCGAAGTAAAAAAAATACACGAATTTATTAGTTTTTTGTCAAAATAGCGTCTTCAGGTTGTCCGACGGATAATTATTATTGCTACATTCTTATTCAGGACACAAATATACGTAAAAACACCGCAACTACCATTTTTTGTTGGAGGAGAAATAGTTAAGAAAGGTTTACCAATAATAGACATTTATTGCTTTCTAATGATGTGTGGTGGAATATACACTGATCTTCTTAATTTTTAGAAACATTTTTACCTCTGAAAATTATGGTTGTTTTCATATTTTGAAAAAAAAGTGTACTGAAAACACTATTGTTAACGACTGGTGGAAGGGCTTGTAAATAAAACACGCGGTTTGATCGGCCACACGAAAATATTTAAAATTTATTACGATCAATCGGTGACGATCCGATCGCGACGCGGACTTCCTAACCCTCCGACGTTCCGGAACGTTCTCTCTCAACCCGATCGTCACTTTTTCACATCTTAGTTCGATCTTTCAAACTCTCGAACATTTAAATAGACTACGACGTCATATTACACATCGATATCATACTATTCGAATTACAAATAATCGTATCGAGATCGTCACCATTTCGAAGGGCCTTTTACATAATTACCTAACAGGCCAGCTTCATTTTGAGAGGTACCCCCATTCGGGTGTGCAATGGCGTACGGCAAACCACCTTTGTGGGAAAAACCTACGCCGGGTACCGCAGTCGATAAAACTTCGATTCTGTCCGTAACATTCTCCCCCCTGTACGAAGTCTACGGACTCGTACACTCCACGAGAATCGATGTTTTTATAACCCATTCAATTCATCATCGAACTATTCACACGTCATGCACTCCACATTAATAAATTTTGGGATTCGCAAGGCATCATTATTACATGGTACCATAACTCAACAACCAAATACAATCTCATACTCATTCCTTTAAGACTCGTTAGTCAGTATCATTACCCCTGCTTTCGTCAATACAGCTTCTATTTCGCATTCCCTTAAATTCAAACTCACATCAATAACATGTGATACATCACAGCATAGTTAGCTCCAGGTCATCAGTAGTTACGTCCAAGTCAGTGAAAAAGACAAAGCAGGTCGATCACTAATTATTAAAATATTACTTAAGGTGGTTCTACTAGTACTTTCTAGTCAGTTGAGAGCTTGAAAAATATTGTTCCTGAAATTCTTAAAACACGCATAAAAAGTTTTTCTAAAATATTCAACGGAATGTTTATGATTTAATGCATATCCTACCTTTACTTTAGCATTCACATAAAGTATTTTATTAAAGTTTATTGGATGACATTTGACTCGGGCGACTTGGGTTTTCAAATGTCAACAAAACATCTTCGCGCTTTTGTTTTGAACGCGTTTTTGACAATTTACTAACACTCAGTTTTTTATTCAAATTGTAAATTCTTAATTTGCATTAAAATGGCCCCAGTACTACAGACATCTATGAAACATACGTCTAGGCACTTGCGCGGACGTCTGAAAGGGAAATTCGTCAAAAAGAAGGTTGTAGAAAAATTTGAAAATGCTTTGAAGGCTCGGAAAAATAAGATGTTGTGCCAAGTTAGTATGTTTTAGAACTTTTTTATTGCATATATAACCATAACTTTTATGGTTGCAATGGAAAAACCAAGTAACTCAAATTTTTTAAAACGCGAGAAAAACGCTAAAATTGAGTTACCTGGTTTTTCCAAAAATGTGGTATTTTCAAAAGGTGGAGTTAACTTTTTCCCAGTAACTTACAGTATTATAATATGTCAGCGAATATAATATGCATATAGATACTTTTATTTAGTCTACGTTAGAAAATGCGAGTATTCTGGAAGGGCGAAGAATTGTAGATTTAAACAAATTAGCTGCAGATTTCTGGTGTAGCAAATGTAATTTGCCGTTATCATTAAAAAATTCTCTTGAGGAATTTCGATCAGGTCTGGCAAGTATAATTACAGTCAAATGTTATCAGTCCAATGTGAATTACAAAGTGCGGACTGATAAAGAACTTTCAGATAATGGTCACACGTACAGCAGAAATCTCAAAGCAGCTATGGGTTTGTATCACATCATCAATTACATTAAATTTTGAAATATGTGAGTAATAGTGCATAATTTATTAGGCATAATCGATGCCGGCATTGGCGGAACTCATATGAATGTATTATTATCAGCAATGAATATACCACCTTTTCATCCACCAATATTCAAAACACACGAGAGGCAAGTAGGCTGCGCAATTGAGGCTGTGGCTGAAGACAGCTGTCGAGATGCAATTGAATTCGAGAAGAAATTAAATACTTCGCAGATAACAAACAAGTACCTTGATACGAAAATAACTATTACGTAGCAAGTGAAAAATAAATTGTTTTATTAAAATATACATTTTTCTAGCAGCAGTGTAAGTGAACAATATCTTTTTGCATGGGTTTTTGTCATTAGATGCACGTATCTGCCTGATTGGTCTTCAATGAAATTATTTTATTTTCAAAATAGTTGGAATGTGATTTATTAATTGTTTGATTGTTTTTGAATATTAGTTGCACTGTTTAACATTTTGTAATTGCATGATTTTTATGGGGAATTCTAGCACTAACTCAGATAGTTTAAGTAATAACTCCGATGTGTCTGAAGCATGTCCTAAAACACCATTAAAATTTTCGTACGATGCCGGTTGGCAGAGACGCGGAACAGGCCATGCTTATAACAGTCTTTCAGGTATCGAAAAAAAATTATTTATATACATTGAAATTTACTATTGGTCACTTTAATCTTAAATAGATATATTTCATTTGTTATAGGCCATGGTACACTTGTTGGCCACCATTCTCATAAAGTTGTCTCATGCGTTGTTCGGAGTAAAGTATGTAGAATGTGCCAGCTAGGGCATCCTCAAACAGACCATGACTGTCGACAAAATTACCAATGATCTGCAAAAAGTATGGAAGCAGACATGGGATTCGAATTAATTACAGAAAATACTTTGCTTACACAGGGCTGACGTGTACGCCTCTGTAATTATTGGAGATGATGACTCCAGTACTGTGGCAAATATTCGTAGAGGTGCTACTCATGAAATAGAAAAGTGGTCCGATTTCAATCACGCACTCAAGTCACTAACATCGGCGTTATATACAATGAAACTATCACAAAAGTTAATTGAATATTTTTCCCGGTGTTTTTCACACGCGGTGAAACAAAATAAAGACAATCCGGAAGAGGTGAAAATGGCCCGACATTTACGACAAACTACACCTTTCTCCTGGATATCACACACGGAAATACAGAAATGAGCAAGATAAGAAACGAGAATTGAAAGCAAAACTAAGTAAAAGCATAGAAATTAAAAAAAGAAGACTTTTTGCTAAAAAAGTGCGTTCTGTTGCTACTATTTCAAACCAAAGGAAAGGTTTTACATATAAGTCTGGTATGGCTTTGGATAGAACTACAGAAGTGGTTACGAATACTCCAAAAGTAGTTAATCTCGGAGAGTTAGAAAACGTGGTTAATTACAATATAGTTTTCTTTGATCTTGAGACTACAGGTCTTCATTCTACTGATGAAATTTGCCAGGTAAATATTACAAATGGAATAGGAATTAAAAATTTGACAGTTATATTAGTCCGAATGATTTGTTTCGCAGTCGATGTAGGAATCTGTTCTTGTGGTACTACAGTTAGTGTAAGATTACTGTTAATTTGTAAATTTTTCTGTACTAATGTTTTATTTGATTATATATATTTTTCTTTGTTCTGGATTAATGCTCTGTGCTTTGGGCGATTATGCCTGTAAAATATTAATACATAAGTAACAATAAATAATAAATATAATCTAGGTACTACAATATGATTCGTTTTGTTAGATTGCTGCACACGATGGGGAATCAACATTCAATGCATACATTATTTCATCTAAAGCGATATCAAAAATTGCATCAAAAGTGACAGGAATGGAAATAATAAATGGAGAAATGTATGTACATAATGCGAAAGTAGAGACCATACCTGTCAAAAGTGCTGTTAAAAAATTCTTCACTTATTTGCAAGAGGTACAAACAAAAAATAGCACAGATAGTAATACATCTGCTATCATTCGTGCAGCTCACAATGGCTTCAGGTAAAATATATTTTCATTTTAGAGAAATGATATGTCATTTTCATGAAGATCCAATGCTGTATATGCATTGAAAGACGAATTATATTCTCACTTTTTATTCTTTCAGGTTCGATGATTCAAGATTAATGGCTTTACTTGTGAAATTGGAGATGATGGAACACTTCAAAACCATCGTAATAGCTTTCACAGATACTCTACAAATCTTAAAAAACCACTTAACAGAAAGAAACGAAAAGAAATTAAGTTTCTCAGTGAAAGCCCTTGTAGAAGATCTTTTACCCAACGAAAATACAGATGGGCTTCATAATGCTGTTGACGATGTACATCTATTAAAAAAAATTGTAGGGCATGTGCAAATTACTGATTCAGCGATGAAGAAATCTTCAAAAAGTGTCAATAGAATCATTATCGAACAAGAAAATAAATTAATAATATCGTCAAATACAAGTTCTCTACAACATTCCAAAGGAAAAATTTCATCAAATTTAATCAAGAAAATGTCTGAAGCAGGGATAAATAAAGAAGCATTAGAAGAGGCTTTCAAAAATAATGGTCATGAGGGCATAAGACATTTGCTTGGCCAGAGCGTAAATGGCAAAGCTCGTGTGACAACCACATTAACAATGTAAGCTTGTCCTAAAAAAATTTAAAATACATTACTATTTATTTAATAAACTATTCTAATGTTATTTATCTCACTTATGTTGTGATCAAATGTCCAAATTCTGATAATAACAAAGACCTTTTCGAAAGTACAACATAACCCAAAAAAAAACCTTATCCTATATACTTATTCTGCTAAGTGAATACACATCATGTTTGGAGTATTTCTTTATTTATAAAAATACACAGATGTGGCATGTTAATTCACATAATTGACTATTATATACCGACCTACTCAAACTCAAAAAAATCCTATAAAATACAAAAACACTCGGAGGCCTTTCGCGGTCCCGTATGTATGTATATGTATGTAGATATGTTTGTATGCCGTGAGAGGATGCGACGTTGCCACGTCTTCTTCTTGCTTCGAATGCCATATTGTTTATGTACGTCAATTAACTATTTCATCTATTTCAATAGCAAATATCTGCGAATTTCACTCGATAATCTACGATTTTTCGAGTAATTTTGGAAAGCTTATACTTCTATTTATTAGAATTTCGTTCTTTAGGTTTGTCTATGAAAGTTATCGATTAAAATATCTTTAATTTCCTGTCTCCCACAGAGGCCCTGCCATAAGAGCCCATGTTAAAGTACTCGATTTTAATTACTAATTTCTCATTTTTTTGGTCGATAACCGACCCTCAAATTACACAGACAGTTTCTGTAGGCCTTTAATTGTATTCTCGCAAAATATAGAGAGTTTCTATGATTTTTCAAAAACCAGTAGAACCACCTTAAATAATAGCAAAAATAAAACCAAATTTAGTGATCGTAAAGCAAAAACTAAAGAGCGCATAAGTCGTGCCAAAGGGCGAGTGCTACCAATGTAAGATGGTTGCAGACGCCCGTAACGCTACTCAAATACTACCAATGTTCTATGAAACTACGCTGCAAGCGGCAAAGAGCCTCTGTAAGCCCCATGCAAAAAATGCCCGTTTTTCGTACCTCGAATATTGAAACTTTTTTTATGCCAATTGGTTACATATGATGGCCCAATATTCCCTGCAAAATTTCAAAGTGAGCATATGCCCCGTTTCGGAAATATGAGGGGTCAAAGTTGACCATGTCCAATAAAAAGTGTACATCAATTTCACATTTATACTCGAATAATACTATTAAAAAACAATTAGACGATATGGTTCTTTACAGATTTTCGGCTGCTGATTACAAATCTGAAGTCAGATTTTAAAAATCCAAAATGGCGGATCCAATATGGCGGACGACTTTATTGAAAATCGATGTAATTTGCCTAAAAATTATTACTCGGGGGGTTTTTGGGGTCGCTGATTACGAATCGGATGTTAGTTTTTCAAAATTGAAAACGGCAGGTCCAATATAACGGATGACTTTTGAAAAATTTAATGTAATTCTCTTGAAACTCGTCAGCTTAAGGTTTTTGTAGTCGATGAAGTCTAATCTAACGTTGAATTGATATTGAAAAGGCACTCAGCTTTCTTTGCCGCTGCATTAAATCTGTTTGGACCCTACATAGGAAACAAAAGAAAATCTAAAAAAATCCAAGTTTTAATGCATCTTTTAAGACATCTTATTTGAATCATGAGCTTGCGAATGTGATAAAATAAAAGTATCTTTAGTGTTGAAAATCTTGAATTTATAAATAGTACGGGGGCCAGCCATAAGAGTTCGTGGCCGATTGAGCTTCACGGTTGCACCTTGTCTTATTATACGTATGTTGACCTGCTGAATCCGAATATCGAGGGTACTTTTCATTAAAATGGGGCCTACTATTGTTTATAACAATTTTTATAAACAATTTTATTTTTTTCGATTTTCCATTCGAAATAATTTTTTTCGTATTATTTGAGTGATTTCAAGCAAAAATGGTTATTACACATTTTCGTCTACGACCCACTGGTTGCCTAAAAAAAAAATATTTAAGAAAAAAAAATGGAAAAATCGATTTTTCCATCATTTTTGGCCTCATATCTCGCTAAAAATGACGCTTGAGCGGTTGTTACCTATTTATTCCCCCGTGTGAAAAAAAATTGTGTACGTTGTATAAAAATGGATCAATCAATTGTTGATTACAATTTGTAATAATGAAATGCTGCATTATGTTTAAGAACGGCCATTAAAATAAAAATGTATCATGTGGTGAACGATTTATGAATGAAAACATTTATTTCATCTATTTAGGTTGAAGCAAATATACAAATAGTATCACAATAAAATAATTCATTGTACATTTTTACAAGTGTTGTTTTTCTGACACGAGCAAAATGAACAACATGGGATTGTAGCTGATGCGCAATAGCATGTTTTTCGTGTGCAAGTTTTACAAGTACAACTCGGTACGAGTTCGGTACTCGGTGGCAGCAATATTGTAATTCTTGCAGGTAGTAACAAATTATCGCATTCTTGATAACCAAATAAGATTGGATCTAATTCCAAGGAAGTTGAATCCAAACATTTCGTTTGCGTATACACAGCATAAAAAGCTCTTAATATGTGTAATCTTATCGAACTGCTAGTGGGTGGCAAATCTTTAACCGAAGAACATTTTCCATGGTAGTAAGACTGAATTCGTAAGTCGTTAAAATTATCGCAATTTGAATTCTTTTTAACCACCTCAAGTAAGTACTTTTCACCCAGAAGTATACTTTGTTCAATGTTTTCATTAGAACTGTCTGTAATTACGAAAAATTTCAACATCAGGTGTTACATATAATTTTTGTTTTATTAAAGAATTTAAAATTTATGCTAAAACGTTTACCTCGTCCAAATTCTGCTAAGTACTGTTCTGGATTTCCTCGCAATGCCGACATTTTAGTACCTAATTTGCTGGTATAATCTGATCCAGTGAGGTGATGAAGAGCTGGTAAGACTGAACGTAATTGTTGACCATGCACTTCAGCTAATATATGTACTGAAATGTTTCTTATACTTTTGCCTGATCCAGCTCGAATCCATAGAGCCTAAAAACGTGCATAAATGCGTTGTAATTGAAAAATAATATTATTGAATATTGAATACGCTTCTAATTTAGTTCTAACGGCAATTGGACAGAGATATTCAAATATCATTAACTGTATTATGTATAAATGCATCCATATATTAACATTGATTTATTATGTGTTCATTGACTTATTATTTATGTAAAATTACAAGTACTTTATTGTGAAAAATTTAATTTCATTATAAGCTGATTTTCAAGTGTAATAACTCCTCTGTCCAATTATCTGTACATTGGCATATTTGTATACCTGTAAACCATTTTCTTTAAATCTGGTCCAAAAGTGTAAAGCAAGAACGATTACATCGGTATCAGATGATATTGTATACACCTTTTTGAATCCTTGTAATGCTGCGTGTTGAATGTGTATCATTATTTTCACATCAGCCTCTTCTACGTTATGACACTGTAAAATGTCTACACATGTTTCAATAGTTTCTGAATTGAGTGATGTACATGCAATGTCGTTCATGGTACTAAATATTAAATCCATCTCTGCAAAGCGGTTTTTTTTGTCTATTATATACTCTCTTAGAAATGACTGAAGTAGAATTTTATTCACCGAAGAACCCCAAAATTTTTCTTGTTGCTTAGGTAACGGAGTATTTTCACCAATATTATTGTAATCAATGCAATCAGATTTGCATCTTCTTAAACGCTCGGAGGTTTTAATTGATGTGTCAAAATATGAATCAAACACAAAATCGATCCTTTTTGTATTATGCAAATCAGCTATCTTCTTAACGGTCGCACAAAAGACTTGAGCCACATCTCCAAAAGAACTCATGCTTTTCCATGTAATAGTTCGCATAATGAGCATTACGTCAACTATAACGCAAGTCTCAGTTTGACTTTGAGTGAAGTCTACTGGTTCATCGACTAATTTCTTTTCTAGTTCTCTTATTAGTAAACTTTTGTTGTTATCTTTTTTAATCAACCCGTTTTCATCAAATAATTGATTTTCATACGTTAAATCATACTGCAGAAGTTTTTCTAAAGGATAATTGCGTTCCTTTGCAATTGCAATAATACGTTGTGAACTTTCTTCAGCACGTTTCTTCATTTTTTCCGGCTTTGTTTTCTCAGATGCGGGTACACTTTTAAACGACGGAATGTTGTTTCGTGAAATAGTTGCTGATAGTAGTTTCGTTTGGTTGATGAATCTTTCGTTTCTAAATCTTTGGTACACCTCTATGCCGTTCTTAAAAATATTTAAAATATCTTCGGAGACATCAGTGTGTACAAGCTCTCCTGTAACGATATTCCTGAGTTGATGTGAACCAGAAATGAAAGGATTTATCTTTTTATCTGCCAAATAGTTTAATATGTTTGTAACAGAAAGTTCAGAATTTTTTGTCACCAGAGCCGAATATTCATGATGGATTTTTAATTCATCATTGTCATTGTTAATTAAAGTTAATTGTTTGACATAGTTGGAGATCGCCAAAAATTCATGATACGTCATGTCCCACGCTGCGACGTAATTTTTCTTCATAGTAGATCCTATAATTCCAGCAGTGCTTTTCGATGAACGATTAATTGTCTGCTCAAGCGCTTGATCCGTGCTAACCGATGTGAATGGAACTGAAGATCTTTTTACTGTGAATCGGCCATTCTTAGATTGCGCGTACACTTCTGGACAGTTTTTTTCTAGCATCAACATGTCCTCTAAATATATAGCTGACCATCTTGCGTAATTAACACGGTCCATTATATGAAAAATCGGCAATAGCTTCTGAACTGATTTTATGTGCAATTCCCAATCGCCTGCTCTGTCAGCTCGTATCAAGTCGTTCATTGCACTTATCAATATTAGGACATTATTCCAATATTTAAAAAGTTCTGACTCTTCAGATCTACGTAAGACGAATGCATGAAATTCAGCCAATAACTGAGAGCAGCTGCTTTTAAATTGTTGATTTACATAAGCGCACTCTTCGAAGTTGTCTTCTTGAAAACTGTCTTTTAAAAGTTGAAGCAACGACAATTCATTTCCATACTTTTCAATCTCTTCCGTTGTGAAAAATTCTTGTATTTGTAGTCTGCGTAAAGCTTCAGCTAAAATATTGAAACCCTTTACGGATCTTGCATAATTAGAACCGTTCAGTACTTGATCTGTTACAGAAACACCGAACAAACTTGTCTCTATAAACAGATTCTCGGCGCCACTGTCTTTCAGATATTTTCCGATACAAGCAAGTAAAGTTTTTATTATATGAAAGTTACCAAGAAATAATATTATATGTTGAAATTCTTGCTCGTGTTCTAAAATAATATGCTTGGCAATCCTATAAACTCCTTCGTCACATGCTACTGGTAGATAAGTTTGTTTTATTTGACTTAACAAATTTTTAAAATTACATAAACAAGTATAAACCGTCGAAGTGTCAGTAACTGGCGCCGGGATAATAGGTAAATATCCTACTAATTGTTTGCTACGATTATCCGTTGTAACTGCAGAGTTAAATGAGCTCCAAGACGGTGTTGCCTGATACTCATTTTGTATTCGAAGAACATGATCGTTTGAAATATCCATTCTTGCCAAAAACCATGCAAAATCGTTTTTCTGTAAATCGTTTTCATAGGCATCAAGTTTGACACACACGGTTTCAGAGCAGTTTTTGTAAAGCGGAGGCAGAATGATATCGTTAGATAGCTTTTTGACATTTTGAATTTCTTGGCATTTTAATTTTGTCGTAAATGATTTGTTGCGATGATCTTCGAGAACTGCGAAGACGTTTGGTTTACTTCTCATGTTCTGAGGATCTAAATCTTGAAATACCACTGCCACAGTGTCATGCGTTGAATTTAATCCAGAGAATGTTGACTCATTGTGATCGAAATTGTCAAAAGCGGCTGTTATGTAATTATCTGGATTGAAGTGTGAAGGTAATGGTACATAACTCGACGAGCTCATTTCTGAATATGTGGCAAGTCGTGTTTTTATCCGCAGTACTTCATCGTATGAGATTGACAAACCAAGTCTATTGAGAGTCATAATAGCATTTTTACTTTTTGTGGTACTGTACATATGCAAACCAGTAAGAACGTGCAAAGGCGTTTTCGAGCTACTGTTGGATATAAAATGCATAATTTGAAATAAACTTTTCACTCTTAGTAATTTTACGTGTTTTGCTACTTGTGAAGCATCATCGGTAAAAGAACAGTCTGATTGTTCCCGTAGATCATGTTCTTGAATATTAAACAATTTCGACAGAAACAATGACATAGCTTTCGGAATTTGGATGTTTTCCCATGCACACTTTGAATCGTTTTCATCACAAAACTTGTCATCCAGCTGTAAATGCATCTCTTTCAATGATTGTCTTAGCATATTTGCACACTCTGTTATGCTATCTTTATTGTAAGAATTTTCAATTGTTTCTTTCGTGTTTGTACTGTGAAAAACTTGTGATTTACGCTTTTGTTTTTGATAAATGAATGATAAAGTATCACCGTAATAGTCTATGAGGTATGACTTTATTTTTGAATTCTTGACAGTAAAGTCACTACCATATTTATCAACGATCATTTTTGAAACATCACTTAGTGACAATACTTCGCCTGAATCAATTCTTGGACCTAGATTCTTAATAACATCAATTATAGCATTGTTCTTTTGTATCGATTGATCACATGACGAAATACTGTCTTCGAAGCGGGGAGATGATACATCTTCGTTTCTTGGCGATTGATTATCTGACGAATGGAATTCTTCGTTTCTTGGTGATAAATTATTTGACGAATCGATATCTTCGTTACTTGACAATTGTTTATTTGGCGAATGGATCCCTTTTTTTATCGGCAATTCATTATTTCTTTCGTACGCTTGAATACATGCGTTGTGATATTTCTTTTTCGAATTTATCAAGTCTTCAACAGTGTCATATTTGGATATTCTACTAAAAACTAAATCTTTTAAAGCCCGAGATATGTTATAAAGTCTTTGAGCCCTATCTGTGCCTGTTAATGTTATCATTTTTTTTTTTTTCGTTTTTGTGTTTTCATTGTAGTGTTTTTCTTTTCCACAAACTATGCAATTTATTTTGTCGTCGTCGTCGTCAGATTCAGTTTCTTCATTACTAACTGAACAATTTGACGTAGTGTTCATTAACTGAATATTTTCATGCGATGCCGGACCTTTGTTTGATACAGACTCTATCTGTTCATTGTCAACCAAAAGATTATTAACATTTGATGCAGGATCTTCATTCGATTCAGACTCTGTACATTCATTGTTCAGCGAAATATGTGGTGAAACGTATATTTTCTCAACATTGTCGTGCAATATAAAATCTTCAACTGGTGCAGAATCCGGTTGTTCATCATTAACCAATACATTAGGTACATTGTTTATCGATTTAACATTTTCAGACGATGTTTGTTCATAATTGGCATTTAAACATTTAAACTTCTTCAGTTTTGTCTTATTAGTATACGTTTTATAACAATCAATATCAACATGGTAACAAAAATCATCTGCAATTTAATAATAATGATAGGCAATCAATAGGAAGATAAATAATTAAGTAAACTAATGACTACGCGAAAAAAATTGGTATTAATAATAATAAAAATCCAAAGAAACGATTTCGTACAGCAATGTGATTCAGTACGAATGTATCCAGTTTGTGTTCATGTGTTCGATTTAATACGATTCTATTCGACTTATGTGAATGCTTGAACATCCTAAAAATTATTAAATTAGACTTATTTCAAAATCTCGGCCACTTTAAATCTAATGTTCAATGAATCAAATTTTATGACCGAATATGACATGAAAATACTGTCATGTATTATGACATACAAATATTATAGTCAATTCTATATAATAATTTAAAATTAAAATATTCTTTTTAACTTATGAAATTAATGAAAACGCACAATTTGTCATGTCACCGAATATAAATTCAGATTCGTCCAGTTAGCATAACCTAAAATATTCAAATATTGGTAACGTATAAAATTGGGTGGCGTTTAGATTATTAAAGGAAGAGACCTGCCTCTCCTTTATCTACAAGATCTGTATGCAAAAGAATATTTTAAATCCTCCTGTTTTGTCATGTATCAGATTCATGTTAATTTATTATTATTAATTTTTAATTCTGAAGAGGGCTACTGATCGTTGGGCCGAAAACGTTAAATGTAATGTATTTGTAATGTATTTGCAAATGTATTTGTAATGTATTTGTAAATGTATTTGTATTAAATAATGTATTATTTTTAATTTATTGTGACCGTTTTTAACGCGACTTTCTATTTTATAATTTAAATTAATACGGTCGAGAAAACTGATTATTTACTTAACGTATAACAACGCTTAATTTCGTATAATTTTTTTTCGAAATCTATACGAAATGGACGAAAACTTTATTGGTTATTAACCTACCCGCATGGAAAAAAAGTAGACAAAAAAATATATGTAGCATATATGTCACATATTGCATTTTTGGCCGAAAATACATGCAATATATATGTTAAATATATGCCAGATATAATAATTTTTCACATATATGTACATTCATATATCTAACATATGTCGCATATGGCATTTTTGGCCAAAATATATGTGCATATATGCCGCATATATTTATTTTCCGTGCGGGTATTAACCTATTTTCACTGTTCAATACCTTTAATAGGCTAAAAAGAATTCCTAATTAGCTTAATTTGTGTTGCATAATTAGCTATTATATTTTATAAATAAGAAAATGTTTATCCTTCTGTTGTCCAAAAATACAATAAACTAAAAAAAAAAAAATCAAGTATGGATCTAGCATTACTTGTTAAATTTAAACACACGAAGGTTACGTAACAAAGAAATTACAAACGACAAAAAATTGATATTTTGCTCGTGAATTATATGTAACATTATGATCATAAATTACTATTTGTCTTCTCATAATAAAAAGTACCTACCTTCGATGGTCAAGGTATTTAGACGGCGATACACATGATCTCTTCTTAATTCTGCAGCATGTTTTATTTTTTCTTTCCCATTCACTGTACTCGATGTGGTTTGATTTTTCTTCTTTTTTTGACATATGATACACAGACTCTTATTAAAACATGATAATTCCATTTTTCAGAATAATAGTCGACGATGCACGTTACATATTGTTAAGAAAAATCGGCATTTATACTAGTTACAGAGCGACTGCAACGTGCGCGAACCTTCGAAGTAGTACCAATTGTTTTACAGTTGTTAAACAAGATTGAACATGCATCAACCGTCAAACCCGATCGAACACGAAAAACCGTTGGTAACAGAATTTTATGCCGAATTATAAAAATATAATAATAATAAACACAAACATATAAATACGTCATTGATAAAATATATACGTCCAAATAAAAAAAAATTTGTTCACAAAATCAAATTTCAACGTTTTTACTATTTGACGAAAAATTAATTGCTTTATAGAAAAATAAATGTATACAAACCTTTTTATTTCACGCCGTTGAAAAACCGCAACTGCTCAAGGTATAATCACTAAATCGTCATTTTTAGCGAGATATGAGGCCAAAAATGATGGAAAAATCGATTTTTCCATTTTTTTTCTGAAATATGTTTTTACAGGCAACCAATGGGTCATGGACAAAAATGTGTAATAACCATATTTGCTTAAAATCACCCAAATAATACGAAAAAAATTATTTCCAATAGAAAATCGAAAAAAAATAATTTGTTTATAAAAAATTGTTATAAACAATTGACAGACCCATTTTTTTATAATGTATCCTTGACTTTTTACGCGGTGGAATAAATAGGTAACAACCGCTCAAGGTATAATCACGAAATCATCATTATTAGCGAGATATGAGGCCGAAAATTATGAAAAATCGATTTTTCCATTTTTTTTCTTAAATATTTTTTTACAGGCAACCAGTGGATCGTAGACGAAAATGTGTAATAACCATTTTTGCTTGAAATCACCCAAATAATACGAAAAAAATTATTTCGAATGGAAAATCGAAAAAAATAAAATTGTTTATAAAAATTGTTATAAACAATAGTAGGCCCCATTTTAATGAAAAGTACCCTCGATATTCGGATTCAGCAGGTCAACATACGTATAATAAGACAAGGTGCAACCGTGAAGCTCAATCGGCCACGAACTCTTATGGCTGGCCCCCGTACTAAAAAGATTTCAGCCTATATTCAAAAACCCTAGAAACAAAAGACTATCAGCAGATTAGCATTTCATTTATTTCCATTCCATTGTACATCTTATTTGAATCGTTTGCTTGCGAATGTGATAAAATAAAAGTATCTGTAGTGTTGAAAATCTCGAATTTCTAAAGGATTTCAGCCTATATTCAAAAACCCTAAAAACAAAAAACGATCAGCAGATTATCATTTCATTTATTTCCATTCCATTGTACATCTTATTTGAATCGTTTGCTTGCGAATGTGATAAAATAAAAGTATCTGTAGTGTTGAAAATCTCGAATTTCTAAAAGATTTCAGCCTATATTCAAAAACCCTAAAAACAAAAAACGATCAGCAGATTATCATTTCATTTATTTCCATTCCAGTGTACATCTTATTTGAATCGTTTGCTTGCGAATGTGATAAAATAAGTTATTGCAGTTTTGAAAGTCTGAAGTTGAAGGATTTCAGCATATAAACACCAAACCCTAAAAATAAAAGACGATCATCGGATCATTAATTCATTAATTTGCATTCCATCCTTCATCTTATTTGTATCGTTTGCTTGCAAAGGTAGTAAAAAAGTTTGATAATCTGAAAATATATGTTCATGATAGATGGTAAGTATTTTTTGTGAATCTTGTATTTATGATAATGAAGAAAAGATCGGTTTAAACGTTTGTCATACTCGCTACTTGAGAGATTTTTGGTTTTTTTAAATAAAAATGCCTTTTATTAAATGCGTTAGCTGCGATAAGCAAAAGAGAAGTAAAGATGACAAGTTCTTTCCTGTTAACAATATTGAAAATCCATTAACCGTTATTAATTATATGAGACAATTTCGCAACTCAAAAAAACGTAAGCTTGATGACATAAGTGATATTTCATTAGATGCTAAATTCTGCACAGGTTGCTATCAATTACGGAAAAGTTCAAATGTTTCAGCTGATGTTATGGAACCAGATTTATCGATTTATAGAAGAGGTCTGAGTTCTCGCCGTCGGTGCACATTTTCATGTCAAAGTGTTAATAACCTAATTATGGTTCCACCATTAATTTGTCGTGATCTTCTTATGACTTATAAATTCTTTGTTCCATCCGGTGCTCGAATGTGTTCTGATCATGTGAGTATTGCGAATTACTGGCCTCTCGTCAAACAATCTGAAGAAGTACCGTCAGAAGATCAAGCTTTAATTACTGATAAACTGTTAGAGTATTATGAAGAGCTAAAAGCAAATAGTTTTTGATATGAATAACATCGATTCTATTGATGATGATACATTTAAAGCCTGGTTTGCGTACAATAGAGAACAATTTAAACAAATCTGTACCTATACCGTAAAAAGTAACCCAGTACATGTAGGTGTCCTTTTATGTAAACTACGCACAGCTCTCTCAAATAAGCAGATTAGCTTCTTATTTGGAGTTTGCGAAAAAACAATTTGCAATTTTATTAAATTAGCAGTAGAAGACTTAGGGGAACACTTAGTTCCTAAATTCATTAATAGTAAGGACCGAACAGTACTTACTGCTCATGTTACTCCTATTGCAAAAACACTTTTCGACATACCGGAAAATAACGCTTGCTTAATATTTGACGCTACTTACCGTTTCGTGAAAAAGTCTAAAAATTACTCAGGACAAAAGCAACTATGGAGTGAGCAAAAGAAAATGCCCTTAATGAAACCCATGGTAGGATGTACCGCTGACGGTTGGGTACAATTCGTTCTTGGCCCATTTGATGCTACTCACGATGATGCAACAATATTGAAAGATTGTTTTGATAGATACACTTCTGAAATGAATGTTATTCATGAAAATGATGTCATTTTAGTTGATAGAGGCTTTCGGGATGTTATAGAATTCCTTACTAAAGAGAAAGTATTGAAGGTTCATTGTCCAGGACTTGGTCAATTAAATACTATAGATGCAAACTTATCTAGATTTGTTACAAAATGTCGCTGGGTTATTGAACAAGTTTTTGGTAGACTAAAAGTTAAGTTTCCAATATTTTCCATTCCTGCACATAATTCAACGTTGCTTCGTGATTATCAATCACTTCTGATAGCTTTTGCATTGCTGAACTTATTTCATAAACCTATTCCTTCTGATAGGATGAATGAGGATATTGCTGATTTAATGAAATCGAGACTACATATTCCAAACAAATTGCAATGCATTGTAGAAAAATTCAACCTTTCGAAAGTTAGAGCCGCGTTTTTGCAAGTCGAATATGTAGCACTTGACAATGATGAAAACAACCAACAGCTGCGCTTTCCACAACTTACACTAGACGATTTATATAATATTAGTCTGGGTCCTTATGAAATGCAAAATGCAATTTCTTATTATGCAGAACATCAAAATGATGGAATATTTCTGGTTTCTAAGTTTCAACCAAATCGAAAACATCAAACAGCGGCTATTAAATACACAGACTTTGATATTGATATCCAAGATCCTACATTAATAAAGGCGTACATGAAATCACGATACCGTGGTGGAAAGCACCATCACATCTTTGTTCTTTTTGACAGAACCTTAACAGGAAGAAATTCTATTAAAGAATACTTTTGTACGTGCGAAAGTGGCGCTAGAACAGTTGGCTGTTGTAGTCATATTATGACAATTATTTGGTTTCTTGGATACGGCCAATATCATGAAATAAATATACCCAACCCTGGAATATGTGACGTATCTATAACTATACCTAAGAAAAACCCGCAACCAATGCAAATAGAAGACTAAAGAAACTAGATAACCTCTTACCTTTCTTGGTTAGATTATACGATCTTACCTTTGCCGGTTGGATTATTGCATCTTGCCTTAGTTGGCTGGACTATACGATCTTACCTTTGCCGGTTGGATTATTGCATCTTGCCTTAGTTGGTTGGATTATACGATCTTACCTTTGCCGGTTGGAGTATTACATCTTGCCTTAGTTGGTTGGATTATACGATCTTACCATTGCCAGTTGGATTATTGCATCTTGCCTTAGTTGGCTGGATTATACGATCTTACCTTTGCCGGTTGGATTTTTGCATCTTGCCTTAGTTGGTTGGATTATACGATCTTACATTTGCCGGTTGGATTATTACATCTTGCCTTGGTTGGATTATTGCACCTTGCCTTAGTTGGTTGGATTATACGATCTTACCTTTGCCGGTTGGAGTATTACATCTTGCCTTGGTTGGATTATTGCATCTTGCCTTTGTTAAAATTTTTTTTAACATGACTTCAGATTCGTAATCAGCGACCCCAAAAACCCCCGAGTAATAATTTTTAGGCAAATTACATCGATTTTCAAAAAAGGCGTCCGCCATATTGGATCCGCCATTTTGAATTTTTAAAATCTGACTTCAGATTTGTAATCAGCAGCCGAAAATCTGTATAGAACCATATCGTCTAATTGTTTTTTAATATTATTATTCGAGTATAAATGTGAAATTGATGTACACTTTTTATTGGACATGGTCAACTTTGACCCCTCATATTTCCGAAATGGGGCATATGCTCACTTTGAAATTTTGCAGGGAATATTGGGTCATCATATGTAACCAATTGGCATAAAAAAAGTTTCAATATTCGAGGTACGAAAAACGGGCATATTTTACAGAGGCTCTTTAAATTTCGACAGTAATGGTGTCAGTTATTCAGGTCAGTCTTACAACAAAGATAAACACTCGCACTACATCTCGCACTGTATACCATATTACTCCTCCCGCTGAGGGAACATAATCGAAAAAAGGTCCGCGTACAGTGACACAGCTTCGCATTTATTAGGTCTACATTATGCCATAATAACTCATGAGTATCCATACATTACGCATCAACTGAACTAAGTATTCATTCGTATATCTTTAGTGACGGTATGCACTGAGAGCACGTTAGGGGAACATCTATCCTAACAGCGTTAGCAGCGCTACTAATCAAAAGAAAACTCCGTGACTTCGCTTGAGCCAGCTGATATTCGAATTTGGGTGAGCTGCTCACCCAAAACAAATCGGCTGCATGACCACATGCGCTGGACCACTGCGCCCACATTACAAAAGTTTGAAGCTCTCCCGCTCGTTGGTACTAAAGACAATCTATCGATGATAAGTGGCTTAAACATTTTGCATACAGATACGTGTATATCAGTTCCTTTTGTTTTATATTTTATATAAATTAAAAAAGATGAAAATATATCTCTATGGATAAGAAATATATGCAGGAACACAATTTCAACTAGCGAAAACAGCCATTATAACAAAATTCATGAACAATCACTTATCGACTGTACCTTTCTTGAACCTATTTCTCACAAGTATATGTGTATCAGTTCTTTATTTGTTTTATATTACCTATAGATAGATATTTAGATAGATAAGAAAAATATGAAAGAATATAAACTTACTCAATGATATAACCTTCGTTATAGAAAAGTTAATCTACGGAGGCTGTTCGATGATGGCTTAAGCATTTTACATAAGGGTACATGTTTATAAGTTTTGTTTTGTTTTATTTATAATATATATATTTTCCGTTGTTTACTTTTTAAAAATATAATATAAAACAAACAAATTGATACACATACATTTATGAAAAATATATTCAAAGCGATTACACTCTACAAATGATTATACAGAAAGTTTGTCCTAATGGCAGTTTTTGTTGGTTGAATGTATACTTCTGAATATATTTCTTATCTATATTAAATGTACATATTGTAAAATAAAAGTAATATAATTATTAAATATATTAAGCAAATATACAGATAAGTTTGCACATTTATGTGTATTTTGTTGGAGTAGGAATAATCTACAAAAGAGAAACAGGTAATTCATTAATTTTTTTACTTTATAATGTTATACTCCATTCAAGCTTATTATTTACTAAAGAATATTAAGGGTAAAATTTTATGTGGACGATCGTGTTTCCATATTTAAGTTTTACGATAGATGTATATATTGTAGATATGATCTTGACAATCCTGAAAAAAGAGCTGTTACTAATATTCATTTATATCAATGTAATTTATTTTAAATGAATACTAGTAAATGTATTTTGCAATAATCTACGTCATTCAATATAAGAATGAACATGTGTAAACACTGGCTCATAGCGCTATACCTAACCATCCTTCGGGTCAACAGTTTTCCCGCGCTTTGGGTTCGCCTTTCGCCCGACATTTTGGGTGAGCTGCTCACCCAAACTTGAGCGGGCTGGCGAGCCAACGAGGACGGTGCGCAGCATTACCGGGCAGAGGGCAGCAGTTCTCCCAACGTGCTCTCAGTGTGTATGTTCAATTGAATCATTCCATATCATGCGCGGCTTTCATGAATTCACAAGACGAAAGTTAAGGCAGCCAGGAATACGAACTTTTTTTTTTTTTTTTTTTTCTCATGATCCGCGACGAATCTGGAAATTTCGATTTTGAAGGTCAAGGCAATACCTCTTTTTCCACACTTATCCTTTCTCTCTCTCTCTCTCTCTCTACCAAAGACGGAAGACCATAGACATCTATTCGTGGATATGCAACCAAACGTACCAAACCATTAAATCCTGTGTCTTACCGACCGTTGATCTCCGGGTTGCGAATCTTTGGACTTCTTGTTCCCCGGGTGGCCAGCCACGGCAGATCTCGGCGTCCCGAGTCCCCGCGCGTGTCACCCTCCGGGTACTATCCATCGAAAGGCGAATCGCCGGCAGATTTTTCCATGTACCCTAAGTACCTCTGGTTTGCGAACTTCCGGACTTCTTGTTCTCCGGCAGGCCAGCCACGGCAGATCTCGCCGCCCCGAGTCCCCGCGTGTGTAATCTCCGGGTACTCTCCATCCGAAAGCGAATCGCCAGCAGGCAAATGTACCATACTCCAAAATGGAGTCCTATGTCCGATTTCGAGTTGTACCAAACTCTTTACTCCAAATATGTACGAAACCTCCGACTCCAAAACACGCCAACGTTCCGAATCTAAATGCACCTTGCTCCGATTTTAGGATACTTTGCTCCGAATCGAAATTTCACATATCGATCATTTCTTTTCAGAGTAAATTAATTCGACACTCCACAAATACCGTTATATACCATTATTTGCATCATGTATACCATCGCCATATATAAAGGACTCGTACACAGTACCTATATAGGCACTTTTCTACTGCGGCTGCCACAAAATTTTACTTTACCTTTTCGCGAATGATTGTTTTCCTTCCTGCCTCAACTTAAACATTCAATGCTTGTGAATCGTTTTGAACATACAGCAAGTATACATTTTCTTAAAATAGTTCACGTCGCAGATCTGCAAGCTTTGTTTATATTATATCGCCGTCGAAATATTACACCGACGGGTCGTTCTGGACCCACGAATCCAACAGGTACTGTGTTTCAAACACACTCAGGTTTGGTATCAATTTCATTTGAAGTTTCATTTCGTCATATGGCGGCTGACTCGACCCTAACAAATCCATATATATTCAAAATGCCTTTCCGTAAAAGTCATCATAGACCTACGATTCCGCTTTGATCTTTACCAAATACGACCGTCGCCCTATGTAGGGGCTCAGCTCGTGATCGTCGACTCTTTCGATCGACTGCCTCAATGGTTTTCAAACCATTCCGTAAGAAACAAAAGAAGGCTCATCCTTCCAACGAATAATAATAAGATTAAACGGCTCATATTTTTGGATTCGTATCCAAAATACGTAACGAAATTTAAATCGATTCCAATTCGATTCATCACGTCGTCATTGCCATTCCAATAATTAGACTTATCATTCAAGAAAAGTGCAAATACAAATACATCAGGCCCGCGATCCACTTTCCAAACAGGAACCCGGGCACCATCAACATTGACGCCTATCATGCCCTTCACAAACATGACCAGTCATTTATATTATTATGATTTACATTACGTTTCTACTATTCAAATTGTCATTCGCTCACAAAATTTGAAATGAAATCGATACCAAACCGTTCACGAAAAGGTCAAAACATTTCTTTTTTATTTGTAATTAGAATCATAATCCCATTATAGATTCGTGCTACTGTGTTCACATATTTATATACAAATAAATTACTTCAATCTACATGATAAAATCAATATTCAATCGCCATCATATTTTCTTCAAATATCAATGGCCATACTGAACTTTCGAAACACCGCTAAAAACGTGACATTCTTTAGAATATGTACCAAAAATTATTATCTTCCATCAAACTTCTGTTTGAGAAAGTGGGGGTGATGTTTCCATAAACATCAGACAAAACACGACGTTTTACTAACACCTATTTAAGGCGGTGTTATTTCGATTATATTTCAATGCACCAAATTTATGTTCAAAACGAGTGAAATAAAACGTGCGGTCAAACTAACACTTTATTCACTCGAAGCAGACGTCAGAGAACAATATCTTTAGAACGATTCGAACTGTTCGCAACAGTTTCGTTTCAACATTTCTAAAGGCGCGATGTTCTTACGGACATCTAGAGAAAGATGATGTTCGTCAGAACACCTGTCAAAGGCGCTATTTTGTATTTGATATTCAATAAACTCGAAAAGATAAACATTTCGACTTAAATTTCTGAATTACAACGTTGAATAAAAAACTCTGCCAAACGTATCGTAGAGTGATTTCGACGTAATTGGATGGCTAATATATCGTCAACCAACTTCGTACTATCATCACTTTTAACCAAACAATCAATTGTTTATTAGGCAGTTTCATGCGTCACTCAATTTTCATCACGTCTATTAACATGTTTTCCAACTTATGTAAATAAAACAAGTTTTACTATGTGACATATTCAGTTCATAACAGATCACTACTTTTTTCGAATTTGCCCAAAAATGAGCGGTTCAATATATCATTCAATTAACGTATTAATCGTCAATATTAATTTTCAAAAGCGCTTGCAGAACTGTTCACAATATTTCGTATAATTGTACATCACGAATTTAATGGGACATCAATATCGGAACTACCATTCACTACAATAGAATCTCTATTTAAATTTCAACTGACTTCTCGAGGGGTATTTCGAGTGTTGTCAAAAAACAAAGGGCATCTAAATTAAAAAACAAGAACCCGGTCAACTTACAGATTCTATGTTTTTCGTTTTTGCCATAACTCCGAAATTCGAAATTCGAACTTCCCGAAAGCGATGTTCGTTTGAACACCTCCCAGAAAGTACCTTTTATAGAAACATCAATGATACAAATGGTGTTATTTTGAATAACTATCAAACGTGTTATATTTTCAACATCTCTCAAACTACATTTTTACCGTATATTCATCAAGTCGATATTCTTCTGAATATCAACCAAATCGATATTTATTATTGAATATTTATTAACCTTCGTCTCTTTCGCGTAACTGCCACTGATATTTTTCTAAGCTTTACAGGTATATCTAAATAAATTTTATTACAAAATATTTTTGGTATTGTCATCCCATAATTATCCTTATCCTATCTGCAAAACATATTTCCCATCGCGAGAAATCTCATTTACCTACGTGTATATCGGTACACTATACCGAACGTCGCGTTCCTACCGAATTCGAGGTTCAATTTCCAAATACCCAGTAAAATATTCCCGCTCGATCGCTTAAAGGGTGTTCCAAAAACAATTGACAGTCCTAACCTCCTAACCCGAATAATGAAAATGTATTCCGCTCCGAACTAAACTAACGGGCAATAGCATTTACTGACAGTCGACTGGACTTTCATGTAATTAAATAACGAGTTATGAAGCGATTAAATTGGAACTGTCAACTGTTTCGAAAAGGTATATAGATTCATTTCTCGACACTTCGAAACGATCTAGCATCTCTAGTACAAAGAGAGATGTTCGAATTTTAAAGTCGGCGTCGCGAAGGGGATAAAACACGATCGCGAGCTTCGGATATGGAAGGGAGTCGCAATTCAAACGCGTTACTAAAATTGACAAATGCAAACATTACAGAACCGGAAAAAACGTACAGCTCACCATGTCGATACTCCGACATTCGGAGAAGATGCCTCCGCGACCTCCACCCTGGTGTCCAGACATCTTCAGGCATTCATCGATTTCAGGTTCGATCTTCATAGACGAAACGACCTACACGATCTCGGCTCCGATCCTATCCAAAAAGATGCTCGATGCTCGCAGCCCACAGCCTCAGCACTCAGCACTCGCAAACATCGCCTTTCAGTACAATCACAAAACATGCGCTTTTTCTTTTTAATCACGTCTCAATCTACGCAAGTGATTATGCTTAGCTACTAGTTTTCAATTCACTGTCTTTCAGAATCTCAACTACACGTGTGTACCCACAAGCCATTTCTTTATTTCGCACTCTAACCAACAAATTACGGTTATGCCTCTTCCACCATTCTCGGCGATTGTCTCCCGGGTTTCGGCAGCAATTTTGTTAACGACTGGTGGAAGGGCTTATAAATAAAACACGCGGTTTGATCGGCCACACGAAAATATTTAAAATTTATTACGATCAATCGGTGACGATCCGATCGCGACACGGACTTCCTAACCCTCCGACGTTCCGGAACGTTCTCTCTCAACCCGATCGTCTCTTTTTCACATCTTAGTTCGATCTTTCAAACTCTCGAACATTTAAATAGACTACGACGTCATATTACACATCGATATCATACTATTCGAATTACAAATAATCGTATCGAGATCGTCACCATTTCGAAGGGCCTTTTACATAATTACCTAACAGGTCAGCCTCATTTTGAGAGGTACCCCCACTCGAGTGTGCAATGGCGTAGGGAAAACCACCTTTGTGGGAAAAACCTACGCCGGGTACCGCAGTCGATAAAACATCGATTCTGTCCATAACAACTATAATGTACCGGGGCTTGACCCCAGAACCTTTCGATTTCCGATTGAATGAGGGGAAGGGGGCAATAAAAGGGCGAGAGGATGGAGGGTCAAGATATACTTACATGAAAGTGTACGTGAGATTTTTAAATTGAACCATGCTCTTTGTTCTTTGTTTCAAAATTTACTTAAAGGTAATTTTTTTAGTGCGTGTCTTTGCTCATCTTTGATCTGATAATAGATTGTAGCATAGATCCATAAATCGTTTCTACAATAAAACTGTCAATAAACACTTAATATAGATAACGTATAGGCACTAGCAGTTTACGAATACGAAACATATTTCGACATCAACCGATGTTAGCAGAAATTACACTATTTAAGAGTTTGCAAAGTACTTACTGATAATGTATGAGGATGGTACGTGCGCAGTAATTCTCGTTAAAAGTCAGACGAATTGGAGTGCAAATTTAAAAAAATGATTATGTTATCATAATTTAAATATGATTAGATTATAATGCAATTCTATATACTTTTGATGGCTTTTTTAATGTAAATTTACACATAACATTTTAAACAAATTATCTGGCAAACAAGATATGCCTACTTCAACACTAACAAAAAATCAAATATTTATAACACTCCGGGAGTAGAACTCCATTTTGCGCCCTGCCGTACATTCTTCGGTCGCAAATTATCGAGCCCCACGCCTGTCAGACCTTTAACAGTTCCCGCCAAAAAATTACCCTATAGTTTTTCATCAAATGTCGACGTTTCAGACCCTAAGGAACCCAAATCAACAATAAAAAAATTTGTGTCCGTGATCTTGTACGTACCTATGTCCGTACATCCCGTTTTTTTGTCTCGCGATAACTCTCGAACGGATAAGCGTATTGACATAAATTTTTTTTAAAATACGCGTCTTGGTATAACTTAGATCTGATTAGATTTTGGCGCAGATCCATCAGTCCGTTATTGAAAAAAATTAGCCCCAATTAAGTTTCTTCGTAGTTTTTTGCATTTATTTTGAAAAATACGAATTTTATTAAAAAATGTTTCAAACAAAAAAGATACAGCATGAAATTCTCTACAAAAAAGGTTTTATGGATTTTCTTCCTAACGTCAACGATAATGCCATAAAAACTGGTTTAAAATGCTTATGACTATTGTCTGAAAAAGCATTGAATTTGGTCTCCTCGGCAAAACAATTACCCTATAGTTTTTCATCAAATTTCGACGTTTCGACCCCCTACCCCCCAGGGGTAGTCTTCACCAGCTCCTCAGGCGCGGTGATCACCTACGGGCGCATAAGTTCTTTTACGCCCTTGATACGAAAATAACTATTTCTTTTCGACACTTTCAAGATATCTTTGACGAATTATATGTATATATATTGCATATATAAGATCACAATGATGCAGACAGTAATTAGTAAAACACTGTAAACATGTAATATGCATCGAATAGTCTATTACAATACAAGTGATTGAAGTAAGTGCTTTGCAACTTTTATTTATTAATACTTCGGCTGGCCTGTTGTCGGGGTCGAGGTTTTGAAAATGCTCATTTTCAATTTTCATACATATAAGAAACACTATATTGTTGTAACATATCTATCGAAGCCACTTGGACCTAAATATGATTGGCCCCCCAAATATCAATATAATTTTATAATATAATTGAAAGCTATTAGTAAACGAACTAGTATTAAGGAATAGCCGACTCCCCACTGGGTCGAAGTTTCTGAGCGAGCGAAGCGAGCGAGGCACCACGCCAACACTAGTTTAAATTTGATTTTTACCTTTTCATGGAATTCAGGGATACTCATCCACTTTGTTGCGATCGATATGACGCTATTGCATATTAATGTATGTTAATGCATAAGAAGCAGTATTTGCAAATATACCTAACAAATATGTCAAATCCATTCCGAACTTTATAATATTGGCACGTAAAACGGTGTTATTTTTACACAACTAATAGTTTTTATATACGTCAGAAACTAAAGTAAACTCAATAAAAACCTCCATATATTATTGCATGCATGGCTTATACTATTAAACCTGTTACAGCCTGTGACTGCGAATTTTAATTAAAGCGCATTTTCAGTGGTAAATCAAAACCTACTGAACCGCTTTATATGCATGCACGCCACCCTCAAAAAAGATATTACATCGAAATAACCTCCATGTTCGTCACATTTTATTTGATTCTAGCTACCTCATCCGAAAGGAAATAAAAATACATTGAAGAATTTAAATACTTGAATATTTTCGAGTATTAAAATTGCTATAAATATACGCTTTTATAAAGGTTATTGAAGAACTCTTCAAAGAAGTGGTTGAAACACTAGTGCTTGCTAAAAAAGCATGTATGTATATAATTATTTTAGCAATAACTCTAGTCCAATAATAAACAAATTTTACATTAACTTATGGGGCATTCCACCCCAAATTTGCAACTTTTTTTTCATATTTTTTTTCTTATCTAACTGGTCTCTTATCTTTAGAACATAAAAATGAAGCACATTGGACCATATATAATAATAAAATATCGCTTGTATGAAATATTATAGAACTCTTTGCATTAAATAAAAATTTCGACTTTAATTTTTATAAATGATTTAAGCTCCAAAGTATTAATATAAAAAATTAATACAATACATGGTATCTGTAGAATTTTGATCAAGCTTTCGTATAAAAATATTTATTTTTATGAATTATTACAGAAAGACATACAAAGATCGTTTCGAAGTGTTTAATTTAAATTTTACAATAGATCCACCGTTTTTAAAAATCTGAAAAAATTCATTAAAAAACCTCTGTTTGGTACATTTCTAACAGCATATTAAACATCTTTGCCCTCAATTGCATGTAAAGCTATACAACACAGGGGCCTTCTTTCTCAAAAACTTAAAGTTAATTATCTCCGTCAATTTTGATCGTAGAATAACAATTTTTTTTAATTTTAAAGGGAATTTCATGCTCTACACGTCTTATTTATCCAAATTTATATATTTTTAATTCTTACTCACAATAACTGTTACGGACAGAATCGATGTTTTACCGACTGCGGTACCAGGCGTGGGTTTTTTCCCACAATGGTGGTTTTCCCTACGCCATTGCACACCCGAATGGGGTACCTCTCAAAATGAGGCTAACCTGTTAGGTAATTATGTAAAAGGCCCTTCGAAATGGTGACGATCTCGATACGATTATTTGTAATTCGAATAGTATGATATCGATGTGTAATATGACGTCGTAGTCTATTTAAATGTTCGAGAGTTTGAAAGATGGAACTAAGATGTGAAAAAGTGACGATCGGGTTGAGAGTGAACGTTCCGGAACGTCGGAGGGTTAGGAAGTCCGCATCGCGATCGGATCGTCACCGATTGATCGGAATAAATTTGATATTTAGTTTTGTTGCCGATCAAACTGCGCGTTTTATTTCTAGCCCTTCCACCAGTCGTTTACAAAATTGGTGCCGAAACCCGGGATTATTTGCCAGTTATGGTGGAAGTGGCTTGTTCGTCGGTAATGAACTTTAATGATTAAGACGGATGTCGGCAAAAAACGCGCAACGCGTTTCGAAAATGCTGACGGATCGCGAATAAATTTCGTGTTTCATTGGTAATAGAAGTTTGAATTCGCGACAGTGTGAAACGCTTTGTGTTCGTGGTGTTTTCCCCATTGTAGTTGGTGATTGTGCTGTGTGGACGTGTGGAAGCGTCATCCGCATAAGGATGCCACATCCAGGAGGTACGAGAAAACGGAGTCGTCCCGGCACCCCTGCGACAGTTTCTGCTGCAAGGAAGGTGAGACGTCCCGGCCAAGCGGAATCCAGGATCACGACGAACTATGGCTTGGAAGCTAATGGTAACCCTTGGGGAAAGATGGCGGCGGGCAAGGCCAACTTCGGCGTTCGTGTAATGAGTGTTTCGCCATCACGTCTTTTATTTCGAATATCGAATCTTTGGCTACCGCGATCGCTCACGCCGTTCAATCGTGTCGTATTCGTAATTGATTCAAAAACTTATTGAGGCGCGATGGGGCCATTTCTCCGTTTTAAGGGCGATCCGTCCGAATGCAAAAAGGAGTTTGAATCGTCGTCGGAACTCGGCGATTTTTCCGATCGGGAAAATGTTAGACGTGGTGCTGATGATAAATGCTCGGGAGATGTGGAAGGCCTGATGATCGAAGCGCGCAGCGAAGCCACGCCGGCCACGCGAATTATATTTATAAATATAGAAATGCGATCGAAGCTCGATCGCGTTTTGTTTTCCATTCCGGTCGCGTTTGGAAATTTAAAAACCGATGGTGTTAAAAGTCGATGCCGTTCGGGCTCAGCATGACGTAAGTGATACCGACGTTGATCGAAACAACGAATGACGACCGGCGTTGTTGGCGATCGCAAAGGTTTGTACCGTATATTGCGCCGTTTTAGTATGTAGTAATTTAATACAGGGTCATCGAAAAGTATCGGACCCCCCTAATATCTTCAGTTAGAATGCACTTAGGAGAAAATGTCCAATAGCAAAGTTGTATGGTTTCAAGCGGGGAGTAAGATGATGACCTTGACTTTGACCTTGACCATGTCCTTCAAGGTCATTTCAAGGTCAATCTTATTTTTTTAAATAGAACCCCCTACATTTTATTGCATATTCTTCTAGCTTATCTCGAGAGCTTTCCAAAACACTATAATAAAATATTTTTTTATTAAGTACTTTTTGAGTTATAAAGGTTTGAAGTTAACAATTTGTTAAGTGGTGTGCGAGTCCGACCAGTTAAGGCAAATTTAATTCCAATTGGTTAGCTTGGGCAAAATATTTAATTGTACCAAACAATTCACAACAAATGTTCAAATTGTTGCCCTTCAACGGCCTGGCAATGTGCCAATCTGTTATAAACAGCCGAAACCGCATTCCGGTACGTTTCTGGCGGTATTAGTTCTATCTCTCGAGTTATTCTCCCTCTTAAACCATCTAAATCTTGAGGCTTGGTGGCATAAACTTTACTTTTCAAGTAACCCCACAAAAAAAAGTCAAGTGGGGTCAAGTCCGGAGACCGAGGTGGCCACTCAATATGACCCCTTCGCCCTATCCACCTGTCCTGAAAGACCTCATTCAAATATTGACGGACAATGACAACATAATGAGGTGGAGCTCCATCCTGTTGGAAATAAATTTCATCCATATTTCCACCAGCTATGTCTCGAATAGCTGGAACAATTTATTCGCGAAGCATGACTAGGTATACTTGTGCTGTGAAATTGCCTTCAATGAAGAAAGGGCCAACTGGTCTACCATTAAGAATACCAGCCCATACGTTAACTTTTTGTGGATATTGAGTATGATTGTCTCTTTTCCAGTGAGGATTAACATCACTCCAGTATCTACAATTGTGTCTATTTACATTTCCAGTCAGTTCAAATGTTGCCTCATCAGAGAAAACAATATTATCAAGTAATAGAGGATCGTCGACAATCATCTCCATCATAAGATCACAAAATTCGATGCGTCTATCAAAATCGTCTTCGGACAACTCTTGGACCAAATGGAGTTTGTATGGATGCCATTTATTCAATTTCAGAATTTTACTGACAGATGCATGACCGATTTCGTGTTCTTGTGCAACGCGATTGATGGAAATATGGGGATCTTCAACGAAAGACTGTAAAACATCTAATGCCTTATCATTATTTGTTGCTGTTTTAGGTCTACCAGATTTTGGGCGGCTTTAACGCTACCAATGGCCTCGAAACGTTGAATAGTACGGATTACAGTACTTTTGGAGATCCTATTATTTTCATTCCGAAAATTTTCATTAAATAATCGCGTTACTGTTTTATACCCTCTTTGTTGATCTCCCCATCCTCGCATCATTAACAGTGTTATTCGATCTCTTTCAGAAAGCTCCGCCATTCTTAATTAGAGCGAAGAAGAATTAATCAGGTAAGTGATAGGAAATTGATCTAGATAATTAAGTAGAGAAAAAAACTAATTATTAAGTGTTGGTCCAACTATCGATTTGTTTATTTTAACCAGCACTAGCAAAAAGCTCGTTGAGCAACTGAAAATCTAATAGATCAATTAATAATATTTACGAAAAATTTCTGGGCTATTGGAAACAAAATGAAGATGTTTGGGATAATCAATTGAAGCGCAATGGTTTCTTTTGTTACAGAAAAAATTTTTGAGGCTGTTCGTTTTCGTCCACGAGGTGACTGCTGCTCGCTAAGAAGAAGACAGTACTGCATCAAAGTTTCAAATCAGTGATCCGTATTGTTTGCTCAAGAGCTCGTACATTGGTGCCTGCGAGAGTGAGAGAATAAAGATTGGCCAACGCTTTCGGTCAGATTCCCGCTAACGCCTTCGGAAATCACGCATTCGAGCAGCTTCTCGCGATTAGGTTCGGGCAGTTTTTCGCCAGAGCCTATTAGCATAATTGCTTGAAGCCGTACAATACTTTGCTATTGGACATTTTTCCAAAATACATTCTGACTGAAAATATTAGGGGGATCCGATTAATGTATTTTCTTTAAACCAATTAATTGGTCTCATTATTCCGCGCACAAAAGTATTAAGGTTATGATTACCGAAAACTAAATAATATTTTACAAGATATTCTACATTTTGTGTCAAAAAATTGTTAACTTCAAACCTTTATAACTCAAAAAGTACTTAATAAAAAAATATTTTATTATAGTGTTTTGGAAAGCTCTCGAGATAAGCTATAAGAATATGCAATAAAATGTAGGGGGTTCTATTTAAAAAAATAAGATTGACCTTGAAATGACCTTGAAGGACATGGTCAAGGTCAAAGTCAAAGTCATCATCTTACTCCCCGCTTGAAACCATACAACTTTGCTATTGGACATTTTCTCCTAAGTGCATTCTAACTGAAGATATTAGGGGGGTCCGATACTTTTCGATGACCCTGTATAAAATTTGTTATGGCGAAATTATTATCGTTTGTCATGGAGTAAAGAGGGTTCTAAGAAGATGTTATCATATTTTCTAGGAAGCCTTTCGAAATATTCCTTGAATATTTGTTAAATGAACTCTTTTCGATATTTCGTTATGTAAATAAACTGTTTATTTTACAAAGGTTAGAGATTCAAAAAAAAAACTAGCGTTGGCGTGGTGCCTCGCTCGCTTCGCTCGCTCAGAAACTTCTACCCAGTGGAGAGTCGGCTATTCCTTAAGACTAGTTTGTTTACTAACAGCTTTCAATTATATTATAAAATTATATTGATATTTGGGGGTCCAATCATATTTAGGTCCAAGTGGCTTCGATAGATATGTTACAACAATATAGTGTTTCTTATATTTATGAAAATTGAAAATGAGCATTTTCAAAACTTCGACCCCGACAACAGGCCAGCCGAAGTATTGATAAATAAACGTTGCAAAACACTTACTTCATGCACTTGTATTCTAATAGACTATTCGATGCATATTACATGTTTACTGTGTTTTACTAATTACTGTCTGTATTATTATGATATTATATATACAATATATATACATATAATTCGTCAAAGATATCTTGAAAGTGTCGAAAAGATCTATGACGGATATCTTATAGATATCTATAAGACATCTTTTAGATATATCGAAATAGTTATTTTCGTATCAAGGGCGTAAAAGGACTTATGCGCCCGTAGGTGGTCACCGCGCCCGAGGGGCTGGCAAAGACTACCCCTGGGGGGTAGGGGGTCGAAACGTCGAAATTTGATGAAAAACAATAGGGTAATTTTTTTGCCGCGATGACCAAATTCAATACTTTTTCAGATAATAGTCATAAACATTTTATACCAGTTTTTATGGCATTATCGTTGACTTTAGGAAGAAAATGCATACAACCTTTTTTGTAGAGAATTTCATGCTCTACCTTTTTTGTTTGAAACATTTTTTAATAAAATTTGTATTTTTCAAAATAAATGCAAACAACTACAAAGAAACTTAATTGGGGCTAATTTTTTTTAGTAACGGACGGGTGGATCTGCCCCAAAATCTAATCAGATCTAAGTTATGCCAAGACGCGTATTTTAAAAAAAAATTTATATCAATACGGTTATCCGTTCGCGAGTTATCGCGAGACATAAAAACGGGACGTACGTACGGACGTACGGACGTACGGACGTACGTACGTACAAGATCACGGACACAAATTTTTTTTTTCGTTTTTTGGCTTCCTTAGGGTCTGAAACGTGGACATTTGATGAAAAACTATAGGGTAATTTTTTTGCCCGAGGTGACCAAATTCAATACTTCGTCCAGACTTAAGGTCTGGGTCGAAGTAATAATAGAGTATTATTTGTTTCGCTTTACAATGCAATAGCTGTATTTAGTGCAATGACAACATTTAAGAAATTTGAATAAAGTAACTTCACTTCACAAATATGAATTCTACATTGAATTTGGAACCCTCTTAATGTAAACATTCTTGATGAAATTCGGCTTTTGTCTTGCGAATTAACGGAGATTGGATGATTCGTCCGAAGAATTATCATCTTAATACTCAGAAGTTCTGCAAGCTCTGTTTGATTTGACTAATATTGAGGACGATTAATTCATTCTAATCACAGATTGAATAACTAAATTATATTAATAACGAATAAGAAATCGAACAAATTTTAGAATTGGGAAAAATATTTAAAATTCTAAATCCATTTATTGAAAATCAACCATAAATACTTGCGTATTTTACAGGGAAATAGAACGACGAATCATTAAGTCGGCGATTAAATTTTGATGATTAAAAGTGAGGATAGTACGAAGTTGGATGACGGTTATTAGGCATCCGATTACGTCAAAATCACTTTACAATACATTTGGCAGAGTTTATTATTCAACGTTGTAATTCAGCAATTTAAGTCGAAATTTCGGTCTTTTCGAGTTTATTGAATATCAAAGAAATACAAAACAGCGCATTTGATAGGCGTTCTGACGAACATCATATTTCTCTAGATGTCCGTAAGAACATCGCGCCTTTATAAATGCTGAAACGAAACTGTTGCGAACAGTTCAAATCGTTCTAAAGATATTGCCGCCGAGACGTCTGCTTCGAGCAAATAAAGTTTTAGTTTTTGAAAGCTTGACCGCACGTTTTATTTCAACTGTTTTGAACATAAATTTCGTGCATTGAAATATAATCGAAATAACACCACCTTAAATAGGTGTTAGTAAAACGTCATGTTTTGTCCGATGTTTGTGGAAACATCACCCCCACTTTCTCAAACAGAAGTTTGATGGAAGATAATAATTTTTGGTACATATTCTAAAGAATGCCATATTTTGATCGGCACATCCAAAGTTCAGTATAGCAATGGACATTGAAAAAAAATGAGTGATGTCAGCGACAGCCGGAAATTAAAAAGTAAGTACGCAGGAATTAAGGGCTTATTAAGGGCTCTCGAGATATTTAATCGAATCCGAATAAATCGAAATATTTAATTTCCGGCTGTCGTTGACATAGTGTTCTGCTAGGTTAACGTTAAGCTGTTTCAAACACCTTTTTTTTTTAAAAAATCCAACATAAATTTTTTTAAATGTGGGCTATTTCGAGAGCCTTTAATGAGCCCTTAATTCCTGTGTGCTTACTTTTTAATTTCCAGCTGTCGTTGATATAGTGTTCTGCTGGCTTAACGTTAAGCTGACAAAAACCCCTGTTTTTTTTTAAAATCCAGCATAAATTTGTTTGAATGTGGGCTATTTCGAGAGCCCTTAATGAGCCCATAATTCCTGTGTGCTTACTTTTTAATTTCCGGCTGTCGTTGATAGATTGTTCCGCTGGCTTAACGTTATGCTGGCAAACACCCCTTTTTTTTACAATCCAGTATAAATTTGTTGAATGTGGGCTATTTCGAGAGCCCTTTATGAGCCCTTAATTCCTGCGCGCTTACTTTTTAATTTCAGGCTGTCGTTGACACAGTGTTCTGATGGCTTAACGTTAAGCTAGCAAACACCCCCTTTTTTTTTTTTTTTAAATCCAGTATAAATTTTTTTGAATGTGGGCTATTTCGAGAGCCCTTAATGAGCCCTTAATTCCTGTGTGCTTACTTTTTAATTTCCATCTGTCGTTGATTGAGTGTTCTGCTGGCTTAACGTTAAGCTGGCAAACACCCCGTTTTTTTTTTTAAATTTGCAAAGCACTAAATTTCGCATTTGGGCATTAAATTAGCCCTTAATGAGCCCTTAATTATGGTACATAATAGAACTTGATCTGAGAATGTTGTTCTGCCAGCTTAACGCACCTGTATAAATGACTGGTCATGTTTGTGAAGGGCATGATAGGCGTCAATGTTGATGGTGGCCGGGTCCCTGTTTGGAAAGTGGATCGCGGGCCTGACGTATTATATTTGCACTTGTCTTGAATGATAAGCCCAATTATTTGGATGACGATGGGACGTGATGAATCGATTTGGTATCGATTTAAATTTCGTTACGTATTTTGGATTCGAATCCGAAAATGTGAGCCCTTTAATCTTATTATTATTCGCTGGAAGGATGAGCTTTAATTTGTTTTTTACGGAATGGTAAGAAAAACGCTTCCCAAGTCGTATATTTCGATCCGCGACGGCAGGGCAGTTTCGTTTGGTACAGCGTTAGTTGAGGACGTATCGTCGCCAGAACGAGAATAAACTTAGAGAATTGGAAGTGAATGAGTAAGAAATTGTACTTGGTTGCTGAGTTATGATTAAGGCATCATCTGATAGTGCCATGCGAGTTTTGAAAGATGTTAATGTAAAGTGCATGACGTGCAAAAACTTCGATGATGATTTGAATGGGTTATGAAAACATCGCTTCTAGTGAAGTGTACGAGTCCGTAGACTTCGTACAGGGGGGAGTATGTTACGGACAGAATCGATGTTTTACCGACTGCGGTACCAGGCGTAGGTTTTTCCCACAAAGGTGGTTTTCCCTACGCCATTGCACACCCGAATGGGGATACCTCTCAAAACGAAGCAGGCCGGTTAGGTAATTATGTAAAAGCCCTTCGAAATGGTGACGATCTCGATAAAATTATTTGTAATTCGAAGAGTATGATATCGATGTGTAATATGACGTCGTAAGAGTTTGAAAGATCGAACTAAGATGTGAAAAAGTGACGATCGGGTTGAGAGAGAACTATCCGGAACGCGAGAGGGTGAGGGAAGTCCGCGTCGCGATCGGATCGTCACCGGTTGATCGGAATAAATTTGATATTTAGTTTTGTGGCCGATCAAATTGCGCGTTTTATTTCTAGCCCTTCCACCAGTTGTTTACAATAAAGTGCCAGTAGTATTGAAATGGTTATGTGCAATTCCCCAAGTTGGAAGTTTTAGATTTTTTTAATATTAAGTTTTGTATTGTCATCCGTTATCTTAATTCGATATATGTCTACGTGTTTTCTCACAAAAATATCTAACTTCGAAATGATCAGATTAGCTATGGTCTGCCGCCGCGTACCGCGTAACTTTGGCACGGTCGGGTTTACGTCTCTTCGGGGTGTGCGCGGATAGTGAACTTTTCCGCCGCTAGTTGCCGTCAGAGCGTTCGTGCATATTTTTGGTTCTCTCTACAGAAATGGTACTTGGAATTTCAGTAGGAACATTTTGATCATATACTTTACATTGCTTTTTCAACATGTTATCAATTTCCTTCCGACAATTAGCAAAGCATGGAACCTACCTTAACATTTGGTAATAATTCCTTTGTCTTGCAGTAATACAACGAATACCAGAAGAAGGAAATTTTCTATGTTTCGCTTTATGAAAAGGATTGCAACAACGATCTGTGAAAGAAGGCATACTTTTATAGATTTATACCTGAATTCAGTGAATTACTACACTGAAAAAAATTCCGAAGAAACGTTGTACGCAGTACACTGCAGTGTGTCCCTGTAAATTTCGATGATTGTCCATGCCACGTTTAGGCGAACGGTTGCCCTAAATTGAAGTACAGTGTATATATGAAATTGAGAGCGCATTGATGCCCTATTTGTAGTAGTTAAACTGTACTATTTACTATACAACTGCCATATTACTTTAGGTACTTCGTTGACTTAAATGTTACTGAACATCGTGTCTGTCGCATTCGCGTATGGAAAAAAAATGTCATGCAGTATATAATGCAATACATACGCACAATTAATGATTTTTGGCTATATTTTCTTGAATACATTATTTTGAGAGTACTCGAAACTCAAATGAATACTAATCGTTTTATTACGGCTGACATAGAAAATAATAAACAATTCTATTTTAAAATTAAAACGAAAGACGTTATTGATTTGTACATAACCTACAAAAAGCGCGATATATCCTCCTGTTTTTTATGTCATTCAACAACAATTGTAAGCTACTTTCTTGTTGCTGGAAGTCAAATAGACATAATTGCACTTTGTCTTCATTTTGTACAGTTGAAATAAGCTCTTACATGAAATGAAATTGTTACTTACATTTATTAGAAAAATGGTTGGTTTTTTAATCCCAGATAAGTAAATAAGGTACAAATGTGATGATTGGTTTTACCAACGAAATATTGAGGACAACCGTGTATCAAGTAGCTGCAGTAATCAAAGTAGCTAAAGCGATAAATGATAATATTTTGCACCCTATTATAAAAATATATTTAAGAAAATTAAGGTAACCGGCCCTATTATAATTTATTCTTTTTAGAGCTACGCTTTTTTTTAATATAACAAACATTGCAACCTTCTGTGGGTAACAAATGCAATAAAGCTTTATTGATAATATACGATGAGATTGTAAATCTAAATGAAAACAGCTGCAAAAAAGCATCATTGATGTATTACAAGAAGAACATATGGATACTGCTATACGAAACGGAGTCTTTATGGATACTATATTTTTCTTCCGTATTGTACAGCTTGAATATATATTATACTATATACATTTCTTCCAAGTACTTATATATTTATGTTAAGAAATACAAGTAAGTCGAATGTTGAAAACTTGAATAACAAACTAGGTCCTAACTTTACCTTCGACCCGTCTGTCTCGAGTAATAGTGCTTGGCCAAATCGTTGCGTAATTAAATATAAAACAAAAATATATGAATTTCTGACTCGATAGATAAATTATAATAGGGATAGATTAATTAGAAGTCTGGGTCGAATTAAAAAATTGAAACAAACAAACTGAATACACCGACAAGTTTTATTAATCCAAACAAAGCTCATGATCTTTAGAGTTGCATACATAAGTTACAATTTTAATGAAAAACGAGGATAGAAACGTATTCAAGTTCGCAGTAGAGGACCTGATAAAGGCGGATACGATTGTAATAAAAATCGAGGAAAAAAACGTACTGGCCCATACGGCATATAATATTACAGTAATATTACAGTAATATTGCTGTGATCTTATTGCAATATTACTGTACTGTTACTGCAATATTACTGTACTGTTACTGCAATATTACTGTCATGTTACTGTAATATTACGTGATATTACGTACCATGTGGGATGTTATTATTAAGATATTTGCTAGAAACTGATTTATTTACTTGTTTGTTCGGAAAAATTTTCTATCCACTCATATATTTAATGATTGATACCATAGGGGAACAATTAAAAAACGATTTCAGACATATAACCACAATTGCACAGAAATGGATAGGATCTTATCCATCCGTTTCTATCTCCTTTTTTACCAAGGATTTCATGTGCTTGATTTGCAATTTTGATCAACAATTGAAGAGCTCCCGGCAAAAAACGGTTAACTCTATTTTTACTTGACTGTTCGTTTAAATTCTACCAATGATTCGGAGCAAGAAACAGTCAAAAAAAGCAACACCGTTCCGAGCAACAAACAGTCACAAAATATTTGACCGTTTGTTGCCTAAAACAATCGGTAAAATTTAATAAGAAAGTTAGCTCACAAATTTTATATGTTCGGAGCAACAAACGGTCACAAAAGTGCCTTCAAAAACTCGAACTTGACTGTTTGTTGCCCGGAAGATCTTAAAAATTTATTTTCCCTGTATAGTCTAGTGAAAATAGAGTTGACTGTTTTTTGCCGGGAGCTCTTCAATTGTCATCAAGGTTAAGAGATCAGAAACTTTTCGAGAGGGAAAGAAGTATAGATGTCCTTCCGCATCGGGCGATAACTTTTCCATCTTTCCGTTAATACACTTCGTGATCGTTTCGGCTATCGTGCCACCACTTTTAGGGCAACGTATCGCCTAAATTAGGAAACTATTTGAATTACGGTGAGAGGGCTCATCTCGTTGCGATTTCGATCACCACGTGTACCACTTGGGTTTCCTACAGTATTTTCAGTGTATAAAATACAAATTTACAGCAATATTATATTTTCATTTATAATGATCAATCTGAGCATATAACTTTTTAACCTTTTATTTACCTTTCAGAATATATGTCGTATATAATAGCTAATAAGGTATCGTGTCAGGGAGTACTGACAAGCCTCCTTACAACTATCCAAAAACCCATTTTTGTACACGGAGAAAAAAATCCCAGAATTTTTGTACGGAAATTTCCTGAAAAATTACCGTGCTGTCCCATAAACGCAGTGCATGTTGTTGGCAAAGTAAAATTTACATTGCTATGCTGAATTTTTCCAAAGTAATATGTAAAATTTCGGATCAAGAGCACAGTAAAAATTCCTGTGCCACAATACAGTAGAATTTCCTAGGTCATAGCATAGTAAACATTTTTGGCTCACAGTTCATTTCAAAATGGAAACAAATCGAATGCAAACAGAAAATACGTGAAAATTTTGCACACGATATCGTTTATTGGGTATAGATGAAACAAATTGCAAGCCTACAAGTAATATCAATAGTTCTTAAAATCGTAAAAGCCTTATCGACATTTACTTTCAGCTGACAAGATATATCAATGTTTGTTGTATATTATTTGTATGCACGAACAAAAAATTTCTATTTTACTTTCAACTTGAAAAAGTAATATTTATATTTTATTAAAATTTAAAGCAATAGGTAAAGGACTATTAATAACTGATTCACATATTCCTATTACCCTGTATAAATTGGCCGAACTATTTCAAAAGAAATTACTGCTACGAAAACAAAAACAGTTTACTCGGTTCGGACCAGTTCAGACCCGTACGTCGGACTACTCGGCCGCCATATCGGTGCTCTTTTGTTTTCACCGCAGTTAGACTCGGTAGCATTCGAATATGTTCGGAAACTTTCGCTTCCAATTCGAGAAGTGGCATAGTAAAAATAATGAAGCAACATATTATAAATTCTTCAAATATTGGGGATTATTTGACTGGCACTAACTTAAAAACTTGCTGTCCTGTAAATTTTACTGTGCTACACTGAACATTTCGACTAGCTCGTACATAAAAATATCTAGCCGTTATTGCAAATATTCGTGTCCAGAAAAGCAATATTTCTTGTCTGTTGCTATAAATATTTCCGAAAAATCAAGTTGCACCCGTTTTCAGGTGACTAGCACGGTAATTTTTCAGGAAATTTTTTCTCCGTGTAGAGAGAACCAAAAATATGCACAAACGCTCTGACGGCAACTAGCGGCGGAAAAGTTCACTATCCGCGCACACCCCGAAGAGACGAAAAACCCGACCTTGCGAAAGTATCGCGGTACGCGGCGGCCGCGGCAGCCCATAGCTAATCTGATAATTTCGAAGTTAGATATTTTTGTGAGAAAACACGTAGACATATATCGAATTAAGATAACGGATGACAATACAAAACTTAATATTAAAAAAATCTAAAACTTCCAACTTGGGGAATTGCACATAACCATTTCAATACTACTGGCACTTTTTTGAAGCTATTGTGAGTAAGAAATAAAAATATATAAATTTGGATAAATAAGTCGCGTAGAGCATGAAATTCCCTTTAAAATTAAAAAAATAATTATTCTACGATCAAAATTGACGGAGATAACTAACTTTAAGTTTTCGAGAAAGAAGGCCCCTGCGTTGTATAGCTTTACATGCAATTGAGGGGCCATCATTTTTTGCTATTAAATTCAAATCGATAATGAGCATATAAAATAGTCACAGCCCAAGATGTTTAATATGCTGTTAGAAATGTTCCAAACAGACGTTTTTTATGAATTTTTTCAGATTTTTAATGGTGGATCTATTGTAAAATTTAAATTAAACACTTCGAAACGATTTTTGTATGTCTTTCTCTAATAATTCATAAAAATAAATATTTTTATACGAAAGCTTGATCAAAATTCTACAGATACCATGTATTGTATTAATTTTTTATACTAATATTTTGGAACTTAAATCATTTATAAAAGTCGAAATTTTTATTTAATGCAAAGAGTTCTATAATATTTCATACAAGCGATATTTTATTATTATATATGGTCCTAAGTGCTTCATTTTTATGTTCTAAAGTTAAGTGACTAGTTAGATAAGAAAAAAAATATGAAAAAAAAAGTTGCACATTTGGCGTGGAATGCCCCTTATTCGAAAATTCGCTAACATCTAAAACCGATCAGAAATTATTGAATATTAGGTACATGTTTATTTGTAGTTAGTCGGCCCTCTCAGTACTGCCGCCTCCCCAGTTTGTCGAGTGAGCTGGTTCCTCTACTACTAATCCGGAATGTCTCTCTCTCTAAATTCATTTACCCTGCTCTCAGTAGTGTGGCTAAGCAAGATAGCTTTCTTATATGTCTTTCATAGTAAATATTTGTTTGTTCTAGACTCACAATATAAAAAGTGTAATAAAAAAAAATTTAAGTAAAAAAAGTAATATCAAATCCCTTAACAATTATTGCATATACATTGTTTTTTGTATGATTTTATACGATTATGTAAGACTCTCGGAGCCAAGTCTGGTGTATTGGCATTAGTATGCAAGAAAACGAAATATATTTCTCGGACGAGTAGAAAGTGGAGGAACCCGCGTTCCTGGAACAGCATTACCTCTTTTGGTGTTGCCCCGCATTAGTGACAGGGTTCATTATATTTCCCAGGCATTCCAACAATTATTTTTTTCTCTGACAAATAGTCAGTGACAATAAAAATCATATTAACACACTTTTTCTAGACAAAAATAACCCCATGCATTTTTAGACAAAAGTCAGGTACTTAAAGCTACAAAGCCAAAGTCATCAAAACGAAACCAAACCGGGTGGGTTAATTGTTGCTTTTTTGTTGCTAATTTGTTGCCCTAGTGGCGATTTTGTTGCTCCTATATTTTTTAAAAAAACCTTAGGGTTGGCTGGCTTAAGAAAAAGCTAACCAACCCATCGTTAAAAAACACGTACAGACGGGATAAAATATAAAACTAAAAGCGTAGGAATTTGTTGCTTATTTGTTGCTTCAAGAAAAAAATGATCTAGACACCATTGCACCTATTTCTGACCGTGTACCAATTACTGACAAATGTGAAAAACATACATAGATATCGAAACCAACACAATCCTGCTGGGAAATGCATAGCTTGGTTGTTGCTAATTTGTTGCCCTAGTGACGATTTTGTTGCTCCTATATTTAAAAAAAAACACGTTAGGGTTGGCGAGCTTAAGAAAAAGCTACCCAACCCATCGTTAAAAAACGAGTAGAGACGGGATGAAATCAAAAACTAAACGCATAGGAATGTGTTGCTTATTTGTTGCTTCAAGAAAAAATTGATCTAGACAGCATTGCACCTATTTCTGACCGTGTACCAAATACTGACCAATATCGAAAACCTATAGATTTTGGTAAAACGGTCGGTCTTCGGCCCGTAAGGCACTAGCAACAAATTATATAAACAAATAATAATATCACTTATTATTCCCTAGACTCCTAGGAGTAATTTGTATATCATATATTTGATTTTGATGGATTGCAAACCGGAAATAAACCCACAAATTCGACAAAATACGTGAAATTTCGTGAACTGACCCAGTTTTCGCCCCGAAAGGCAGTAGCAACAAATTATTTATGAAACTGATGATATCACATTTTATTCCTCAGACTCCTAGGAGTAATATGTATATCATATATTTGATTTTGATGGATTGCAAACCGGAAATAAACCCACAAATCTGAAAAAATACGTGAAATTTCGTGAACTGACCCAGTTTTCGCCCCGAAAGGCACTAGCAACAAATTATTTATGCAACTAATGATATTACATTTTATTCGCCAGACTCCTAGGAGTAATTTGTATGTCATGTATTTGGTTTTGATGGATTTGAAACCGGAAATAAACCCACAAATTCGACAAAATACGTGAAATTTCGTGAACTGACCCAGTTTTCGCCCCGAAAGGCAGTAGCAACAAATTATTTATGAAACTAATGATATCACATTTTATTCCTCAGACTCCTAGGAGTAATATGTATATCATATATTTGATTTTGATGGATTGCAAACCGGAAATAAACCCACAAATCCGAAAAAATACGTGAAATTTCGTGAACTGACCCAGTTTTCGCCCCGAAAGGCACTAGCAACAAATTATTTATGAAACTAATGATATCACATTTTATTCCTCAGACTCCTAGGAGTAATATGTATATCATATATTTGATTTTGATGGATTGCAAACCGGAAATAAACCCACAAATCTGAAAAAATACGTGAAATTTCGTGAACTGACCCAGTTTTCGCCCCGAAAGGCACTAGCAACAAATTATTTATGCAACTAATGATATTACATTTTATTCGCCAGACTCCTAGGAGTAATTTGTATGTCATGTATTTGGTTTTGATGGATTTGAAACCGGAAATAAACCCACAAATTCGACAAAATACGTGAAATTTCGTGAACTGACCCAGTTTTCGCCCCGAAAGGCAGTAGCAACAAATTATTTATGAAACTAATGATATCACATTTTATTCCTCAGACTCCTAGGAGTAATATGTATATCATATATTTGATTTTGATGGATTGCAAACCGGAAATAAACCCACAAATTCGACAAAATACGTGAAATTTCGTGAACTGACCCAGTTTTCGCCCCGAAAGGCAGTAGCAACAAATTATTTATGCAACTAATGATATCACATTTTATTCCCCAGATTATGAGAATAAGAAGACCGAAATGACGACGTAAAAATCTAAGAGAAGCGTGTAAAATTCAACATTTTCTTTCTATCTTTACGCACAGTTTTGTGTCTTTTAAGTAAAAAGTTAAAGGAAATGATAATGCTGCCATCTTTTGGTATGTTTAAAGAGATTGCAGAATCTGCGTGTTGCAGAATGAAATATGCGGGTGCATCTAAAATGCATAGATTCATCGTAGGCTGCCATCATACACTTGCTGATATGAGTGGCTATGGAGCGATTACAATTGAATATGAGGTTCTTGAAAATTGGATCTAGTTGACAATTAACCTTATTATCGCCATACAAAAGAATATGAAAGTGAAATTGTTAAATATTACCGCGCATCTACTGCAAAGCGAAAGCAATCTCGCTATTTTTAAAATACCTATACTGTCATTACTAGACATCCCTCTGAAATTAACACTTTGCATAGTCTTTAATCATAGGCGGTTGTCTATCTGCGGTATCAGCATTCGTTTAAAAACGTTTATTGACGACATTCACGTAAATCTGGATGCATTTGCATTGTGCGTGGTAAGCATGACGATACTTCTTCAATTTCACGTTCTGGAAACATTGACATGAAATCTGTAGCTAGACTCGATGTCTTTTGTTTCCATTAATGCAAGACGTTTCACTTCATAGTAAATTCTCATTGACCTTTGAAGAGATGCAGGCTAGTCTTGAAGATTTTACAGTATACAATTTTAAAGCATTTTAACATTTTCTTTAGCACACTTTCCATTAAATGTATGATTTTCGCAATTTATTGAAAATCGACGTTGTTGTTGTCCTATGAGTTTCGGTAGAGATGGACAGGCTAATATGTCTATATCGACAATATTGTCAGCATCTAAAATTTCCTGCAACCTATGTCTTTTATTTGTCTGCGCCTTTTATGTATATCTTGTGGGCACATGTAACGATGTCTTCCAACGTTTCGTTGATTGCATCAAAGGGTATATCGCCCGATTCCAATCGTAGACCATGATAATTGTGCATTAACCAATTGTTTTACGTTCAAAACGTACTTTACTACATCACTGTCGGAAATATCCATAATGCACATTTCCTTCGAAACAAACTGATTACCAGATCCGGGGAATCCTGGCACGTCGACAATATTCTACATTTCTAGTATCTAATACTGATTTGCTTGTCCCCTTCATTAATTGACGCATCATTCTCTCTCACACACACTCTTTGCCACTTCCACATATGGCGTGGTACCTCTAACTTATGGGTATACGTCGTACCTTTCTCTCTAGATCGTAGTATCTCTTCGTAAAATCCTATGAATCGGAAATCAAATCAGAGTGTAACAAAAACAGATAGTTTTCACGGTCACTAGATCGCTCTCGGTATCATTCGATGTTCCTCTTGAAACTAGGATAGACGGTCCCATACGTGTCCATTGTCGATAGTTTGCGATTTACGATACTCAGATGCCGAAGAAGAAGTTAAACGCAATATTAAACCGCTTCAAGTACTAGCACCAGTATGATGGTCATCACACTTTTGCAATTGAAGAAATCTTTTCTACGATATTCGATCTCGTTGAAATGTACATAGACGTATGAATACAAGTTTCGATCCATTTATAATGCAATTGAGCGTGCCAAAGATCTCTAAATTTTAAATAAAAATGTTCAATCATTAAGTTGACATCGTTTAAACAATTAATTTTTGTATGTATATTGAATCGCGATGTACTGCACTCTAAAAACAAATACTTGAAATCATCACATCTTAAAGTCAGTCCATGCATAAATCTTACATGGTCTTAGTCATCTTATCTACACTACATCTTTCTTTCTGTCAATGTAAAAACAAAACGAAAGTCGACAAAGTATTTATCATTATGATAATAACAAATTTGTTCATATTAGAACCGTGTATAATAGCCCATATAAGATGGCCTTATTCATAGCAAATGTGACTTTTGAACTTTATTCTTTAATATTGTCGACCATTCTCTCTCTCTCTCTCTCTCTCTCTCTCTCTCTCTCTCTCATTAGCTACACACTTTTAAATCTATACGAATACCCATGCATAAAATCGAGTCGTGTGCACATTCTTGTGATGTAACATTCACACGTCTATGGAATGAAATTCATTCTGAAAACCCAACAAGTACAAGCGTAAATGTATTTTAGTACTAACTAACAGTATATCTCTTGATTCGAAATTGTACGTAGCCTAACCGACACGACTATTTAATTCCGTTTACAATAATGATTTGAATAATCACACTGCGCGAAACGTTGTTATATTTGACAGATTTTTGTTACTTCCACATTGTAATCGTAATTAGTTAACTAAGTCATTCACGTACAAATACTATTGTTATAGTGATTTTGTTAAATGTATTGGCATAATGAGACTTTACTCCTATCCATCACACCTAGTGTAATAGAAAAAAACACAAGTCATTATATCAATAAATAATCTTCATAGTAATAAATTAACCTTTAAGGACTTATGTTTTCACACCATGCACTAAAATTTCATATTATTATTATTGATATTGAATCGTTTATAGAACTGATGTTTTCACACATTATCACTTAAAAAGGCTGCTACCGTATATGAAATAAAAGATCAAACAAAAATTCAACATGAAGACATGCATAAATTAATTCTATTTAAATGTGCGTATGTGATTCCGTAAAACATTAGTCATTATGAAAGGAAAAGTGAAAAATTTTCAATGATCTGTCTGTAAAGGTTATATAGTTCTATCTTACTTCATGTTGCTTTTCGATTGTTGAAACAAATTTTCAATAATCATTGAATATTTTCTTATGTAAGTATAATGATACAATTTAATATATACGATCATTATACAATTTAACTAAACAAGCTTAATTGCGGTGTATTGGAAATGTTGGTGACAAAAGTATATGAATGTGCAATTAAATGATTCATTTAACACACGTATCTCTATCATTCATTTCAATTACATAATTTCTGCATATTATAACATGTACATTTTTCAATATTTGCAGACTGTCACTATTTTCATTATCACGTTTAGACTAAAATGTGCGTCAAAATTGACGGGCAAGACCCTCATTAACTGTAGGCATCTAGTACGTCGGAGCTTTGAAACACCTTTACAATATGTTGTATATTTTCTTAAATCTGAATGCATTCACGTTACTGACGATAATAATGCTTCTTTAATTTCATCTTGACCAAAGGTGCGAACGCAACAAATTGAGATCAGTTCCATTGCCAGTGTCTGAAATTTCTTACCCACGCCTATCACAGTTATTAATATGATTCTTTATAGGTCATAAGTTTACTGTCGACTAGATTCATAATAAACATATTGTTTAATGTAGATCGGTAAGTATCTAATTCCTTATCTTACATTTATTTCCTCACAATATTCAATATGTACCCTTCAAAGCGTCGTGTTTTATTTTTGATTATCGTATTTTATAATATATCTGCTCGCACTCTCTATATTGCATTCATATTTTAAAGATAAATTGTAGCCACTCCAAATATTAACGAACACCTTACTAATAATTAATACCCACACTAATATTCTACCTATACCAAAAACATCTAGCAAATAATCGAGATAATATTTTCACTTCAAATTTATTATTATACTCGAAGTATTTCTCCGAGTCTAAACTTCTCTTACAAGTTTACTATATTCTGCATCTTACTTATCTTATATTGGAAACGTTAGTTAACTAATATTTTATGCGTGAAATTTGCATATTTTCCAAGCCATATGTTTGAACACATTTATTCTCTAAAGATTACTCTAAGTGTTTTCTTTCGACTCTGAGAGTACAGCAATCTACCGTCTTATTTCATACTGTGCACACTTAAACGTGTAAAATATACGAATATTATTTATTTTTTAAAGATACTTTCTGCTCAAGGCATTAATTAAACCCTCACTCATAATTAATAATAATTTTATATACATTATTACTTTCCCAGTATTACATTATACTCTCACTGATATTCTTCTTCTAACATAATACATCTCAATCGTAGTATTCACTTTCAAAATTTGTAATAATTTTGAATTTTCCATTTATTAATAATTGATGATCCCTCCCCCCCTCCCTTTCCTCCCTCAATCATCAAATGAGCAACCGACAAAAATCATAATATTTAAGTATAATTTCACAGTCGTGTCAGCAAACGCGCAGAAATTTATGATACCTTTTGTGTGTGAGAGAGCAATAATGTAAGGGTCAAATAAATGATGTATGTATTACACAGAAACTGACCAACTCACACAATGTCGTAAACACTTAAAAGAACCAAATCCTCGACGGCCGAAATAACGGAAATTATGTATTTTGATTGTCAGACTTAATTATTAGTAAGGTGCACGTTAATATCTGGAGTAGCTGCAATTTTTATCTTTAAAATATGAAATACACGATTACGCCATAGTCGAAAGGTATGTGGTATGGAAATATTGAAACTATATAAATGAAGTTAAGGAATATTAATAGTGTGAGGAATCTTAGCAGAGACGATACGAAATAAACTCGTAACATAAGAAAGCTAATGAGATATAAATGTAAAATTCAAAATAATTACAAATTTTGAAAGTGAATACTACGATTGAGATGTATTATGTTAGAATAAGAATATCAGTGAGAGTATAATGTAATACTGGAAAAGTAATAATGTATATAAAATTATTATTAATTATGAGTGAGGGTTTAATTAATGCCTTGAGCAGAAAGTATCTTTAAAAAATAAATAATATTCGTATATTTTACACGTTTAAGTGTGCACAGTATGAAATAAGACGGTAGATTGCTGTACTCTCAGAGTCGAAAGCTATCATACACGGTTCTAATGTGAACAAATTTGTTATTATCATAGAAAAGATTAATAAAAATATCGTAGAAAAGATTTCTTCAATTGCAAAAGTGTGATGACCATCATACTGGTGCTAGTACTTGAAGCGGTTTAATGTTGCGTTTAACTTCTTCTTCGTCATCTGAGTATCGTAACTCGCAAACTATCGACAATGGACACGTATCGGACCGTCTATCCTAGTCTCAAGAGGTACATCGAATGATACCGAGAGCGATCTAGTGACCGTGAAAACTATCTGTTTTTGTTACACTCTGATTTGATTTCCGATTCATGGATTTTACGAAGAGATACTACGATCTAGAGAGAAAGGTACGGCGTATACCCATAAGTTAGAGGTACCACGCCATATGTGGAAGTGGCAAAGAGTGTGTGTGAGAGAGAATGATGCGTCAATTAATGAAGGGGACAAGCAAATCAGTATTAGATACTAGAAATGTAGAATATTGTCGACGTGCCAGGATTCCCCGGATTTGGTAATCAGTTTGTTTCGAAGGAAATGTGCATTATGGATATTTCCGACAGTGATGTAGTAAAGTACGTTTTGAACGTAAAACAATTGGTTAATGCACAATTATCATGGTCTACGATTGGAATCGGGCGATATACCCTTTGATGCAATCAACGAAACGTTGGAAGACATCGTTACATGTGCCCACAAGATATACATAAAAGGCGCAGACAAATAAAAGACATAGGATGCAGGAAATTTTAGATGCTGACAATATTGTCGATATAGACATATTAGCCTGCCCATCTCTACCGAAGCTCATAGGACAACAACAACGTCGATTTTCAATAAATTGCGAAAATCATACATTTAATGGAAAGTGTGCTAAAGAAAATGTTAAAATGCTTTAAAATTGTATACTGTAAAATCTTCAAGACTAGCCTGCATCTCTTCAAAGGTCTTAAAACTTAAAAGACACAAAACTGTGCGTAAAGATAGAAAGAAACTGTTGAATTTTACACGCTTCTCTTAGATTTTTACGTCGTCATTTCGATCTTCTTATTCTCAGAAATTTTAAAAGTGGGAAATATTAAATGAAGGTTAATTAATTATATTAGAAGCAAGTCGATACTCTTATGTGTTCGTCACTTGTGAGCAGTCAGATTCATTGTTACCGTATAGTAAAGTCTACGGATAATTAACAGGTCGAAACTTGTATGGCGATGTTAAAGATGTGGTAAATTGTACACACATTAAAAAAACGGTCAGGAACCTGATTAATTACATTACCCACGTGTCCAAACTCGTATAGCTATGGCTCGAACGTCATGAAAACACGTAAATACCGTGAATAGATAAATGCATAGGGAATAAGCGTGTCATCCTCTCTTTCTAATTACTGCTAGCTTCTTCCATCATTTCTATATTATACATTTTAATACACGCTATTCGGATTATGTGAGATTTATTACTATTTAAATATTATTATTATAAATTATTTATTTATTTATTTATTTATGCTACTTTTGTTAACAAAATGGTGAGTTGGCCTACAGGTGGCCCGCCAGGTTATTCCTAGATAAAATACGGAACTGAGATCATCTCCTTTCTATTATGGTGGATGTTGTCTAAAAATTTTGGAAAGAGAAAATGTGTTACTTGGTATATCTTTTGATGAAATTGCGCAATGACTTTAAACGCGTCTGAACCTGTATACATGAAAAATATATGGTGAAAATGATCGGCGGGTAATCTGAGATGACGATGACCGTGATAACGGTATAATCTAACAACGGGTACTAGAGAGCAAGAGAGATGGTAGTAACACGCAGGAGGAAAAGATCATTATAAGAATTTTATGTTCACATTCAAAATACGGTTCCTAGCCTACGCTGTATTTCCACATAGGCATCGAGAAGCGAATATGATGTAGCAATAGCTGACCTTTAATGAATTGCTTTTGCAATTTTTTTTTTCGACATTCCTCACATGACAATACTAATGTGTAACAGCCAGTACTTTTCAATATTTATGAACTAATTTCTTAAGATCACGCATTAGAAAGAGGCCGTTTGCAATGACCATCTAAAGGCTGGACATTTTTATAACAATGGCCTAGTTTACACCGAGGCCACCTGACCTGAAAAGTGACCTGGAAGCGGCCTGGGCTATGGTCAGGTAATTGACGTTTACACCTACCGAGACCTACGAATAAAATAATCGTGGATAAACGGTAATTATTTTTTTTTCAATTTTCTACTGATTAGAATAATCAAATTTATTGCAAATTGACTGTTTATCATTAAATAATATGAATTTTTATATTTTTTATTACATCTTTATTGCTCGTGACATAGAATTATATAGGCAATTTCGAGGCCTGCGTTTACCCCGAGAAGTCAGGTCGCAACCTGTGCTTCGTTTTTCTCTCAGACCTGGGCGGTGTAAACGGCATGTTAGTGGCCCAAATCAGTCTAAAACTAAGCGAGGTCAGGTCACGATTTTGCGAGCCCCGACCTGATGGATCAGATAGAAATAATAAGAAAAAAGCATACTTTTTTATTGTCCACGCATATCACCCATAGTTTTCGGTGTCTAGATATTCCGCACCGCGATTCTTCACTGTCCTAATTGACCGAAACATATTTTTTTGATTTCTACATATCCCGCGCCGTAGTTTTTCGTTGTCTACGTAAATTGCTCGAAATTTTGAGCGAATTTGAAGGTGTACAAATTATTTCCGAAAAATTGCAGGAATTTTTTAGTTATAACGAGATAAACAATACTTTAAAAATTTCGATACTCTTAAGCCCTATATATATATTTCAAAATGGCGGATCAAATATGGCGTACGGTTTTTTAAAAATCATGCAAAACCTGTTGGAAAAGTGTTTCGCGCGGGGTTTTGAGGACTCTGATTACGAATCTGATGTCAGATTTTGAAAATTCAAAATGTCGGAACAAAAATGTGGGACGGTTTGTTAAAAATCATGCGAAATCTATTTGAAACGTGTTACGCGCGGGATTTTGAGGTCTTTGATTACGAATCTGATGTCAGATTTTGAAAATTCAAAATAGCGGGTTATATATGGCGGACGATTTTTTAAAAATCATTCGAAATCAATTTGAAAAATTTAACCCATTAACGCCCAAAACCAACATTTTTTTCTTTCACTTTCAAGCCATGTTATTCTTAACTAGAAATATACGATTTTGTATCGAAAGTATCGTTTCTTTAGGTTCTGACCCTCCTCTTTTCGATTCTGAAGTAAAAAAAAATTACCCTGACTAAAATTAAATATGGCGGTTTTAATGCCACAAAAACCCTAAAAATATCTGTTTTTTCAAGTTTGATCGCTTTTATCATCTCGAAAAAGTGTCCATACATAATTATGCTCTCAACCAAAAGTGCATAAAAAGTGTGTACTTTCGAAATATGCATGATGAAAATTTTCAAGATGGCGGACCAATATGGCGTCAAATCCATTGAAAAATCTTATAAATTACTTATATATTTTGCAAATTGCCCAATTGTCGGAATCACCTGAATCTTATTACTCGAGGGTTTTTGGGGTCGCTGATTACGAATTTGAAGCTTGATTTTCAAAATTCAAAATGGCGGTTCCAATAGGCGGCTAGAAAATACGAAAATTCATTGAATTTACCTGATTCTTGTTACTCGGGGGTTTTGGGGTCGTTGATTACGAATTTGAAGTTACACTTTTAAAATTAAAAATGGCTGATATAATGTGGCGTACTTAAAATACAAAAATTCGTTTGATTGGGCTGATTCTTGTTACTCAGCCGTTATTGGGATGGCTGATTACGAATTTGAAGTTAGATTTTCAGAATTCAATATGAATAATCCAATATGACGGACGCAAGATATCTAAATAAGTATTTTTTAACTATTTTCCGTCTTCTTTAGATATTTATCATCATGTTACCGAGTAAAGTTAGACAATAGTACATTACGATGCAAGTGCGCTAAGTAGGTGATTCGCGCACGAGCGGAGAACGTAGCGAGGGTGCCATAGACGCGAGTGCGGGGATCACCTACGCGCACGCGTATCGTATACTATTTTTTTTAACGTGTGAGCTAAGTGCTCACAGTGTGCTAAGTGAGCACTTAGTGCACGGAGTTAAAAAAAATAATATTATTCGTAATTAATCAAATATAGCGGACGGCTTTTTAAAAATCATACGAAATCTATTATTATAAATAACAGTTATAAAACATTATTTAAATAAAATGTAACAATTGCGATTTCGAATATGCTAAACACAATTTTTATTTTCCGAATTTTCCAAACCCTGTAAATATTGACAAAATTCTGTTTGAAAGGGAATTCAAATAATTCTTCATATAAGGACCTTCAATTTACGAGACCAAAGAGCTAATTACTTAGCCAACCCTGATCATATTTTTTATTGTTTGATAAGTACAATATTCATTAGATCAAAAAAATATCGATTCGATGATCTTTTATTTTCAAAATATTTTATAATCGGCTTCGTGGCTCAGGCGGTTAACGCGCTGGACTACGAAGTCGTAGGTCGTGAGTTCGATCCCCGTCGGGTGAACAATTTTTCGATTTCTTTCTCAAGCAGCAGCTGGCTGTTGGTAAGACGAGCCACGTTGTTTGTTTACGTTTCGAAAATATTGTTTATCTGGCGGAAATCGACTCATGACCGCTGCTGTACTTGGTGTAGGTTTCTGCAGTCCTACATTTCATACACAAATGTGAAGTATGGCGCCATCTTCTCAAGTCGATCTGCAGCTCTCGCAAAAATGTGTAATGACTCATAATGCAAATATTCTGTAAGAAGGGCGATTCCGCCCGTTAAAATAATAAATAAAAAAAAAAACATGTTTTGAACAAAATGTTGACAATTCAATGCCAATTTATTTTTTCTTAATTAAAATACATGTTTTTAACACGTGTGACACGAACACATACATATGCATATCTATAAACGTCAAACACAGTGAAGGGGTTAAAGTTGATGGTAGTTTTTCGCTTTAATATCTGGCCTCTTCCAAGCTTCATCCATTAAAGTATATGGTCCGGACGTATTAGGAATGTTAATTAATGGCAAATTTGATAACGTGGAAGTATTTTCCAAATTAAAATCAATATTTGGATTTCGAACATTCTGCATTGGCTGTGATGGTTGTTTGAGAGTTTCTAGTCCTTTTAGAAAACAGCTCATTATCATCTGCATCTGATTGAATTGATGCTCGTGTTCCTGCTTCATCATTTCCATTTCCCATTTTTTCTGTTCTTCAAACTGCATCTTAATTGAAGCATCGAATAAACTTTGTTGTTCTTGGACGATTTTGCCAAACACTTCACCACATTTTTCCAATTTCTTTACATTGGAGATACGCCCTGCAATTGTAAATATCGTGTATTAATAAAATAATTGGAATCGTAAGACAATTGTACAAAACACTTATTATATTTTTTAATTTCAGAAACTTTCAATATGAATGGCCATTGAACACTCCAAAGAAGACGAGGGAGAGATAGTAAAAAGCGAGAAAACTGTGCTCTATGTTCTAGATTTTAATAATGATTTATCTCATAATCACTTTTTAAGAAAATATTTATTAATAATCGTGGCTAACAAAAGAATGAGTTTGAAGTGATTCTGTGGCTAAAATATAATAAAAAATAAAAATTTAAATGTTAAATAATTTTATTTTTTATCATTTCCTTGTTACAGAATCACTCCAAACTCATTAATTTACTAGCCAGAATATTAACAAATATTTTCTTAAAACTAATAACAGAAACAACATTTTTTATCAATTTGTGTATCTCAAAAAGGGTTTTAAAATTAATGGATGGCAAAAAATTAAAACTTGCGGATATTTCGACAGCTCTTACGAAGACTATGCCATTTCAGCTTTCCCTGTGTTATTTTAAATAGGGAAAGCTGAAATGGCATAGTCTTCGTAAGAGCCGTCGATTTATTCGTCATTAGAAAAAGACATGAAGGAGATTGGATTTATAAAGACAGGATCATAAATAAAAACGAAAATGAAGCATTTAAAACAAGTGCAAAAGAAACAATTGTATTAGTGGACAGGAAAATGTTATTAAAACCTAGTGGCGCTTAATGTCACACTGCATTTTTGTGTTGATTTTATTTTACATATATGTTACTGTTTAGGTTAGAACGTATTAAAAATATGGAATCTTATAAACTTCACATTAAAAAGAAAATCAAAGAAAATAAAAAATGAAATTAATAAAAATCAGCTGTATCAGGAATCACAATCATAACTGTAATACGAAAATACAATAAGCTTTTCAATTGACGATTAAGATCTCACCTAAAATTATTTTCTTTTCCATTTGGTTTTCACCCTCTGTAGCAGGTGGTATTTCAGTAGGCTCATCACAAATATCTAGAGGACAATACTTATATGAATACATACGTTTCTAAATAATGTTATAGGGTGAATACAAATTAACCTAAAGAAGTGATACCTGCTTCTCGCATGTTAGAAATCGATTCAACACCAATTCCACTAATTGCCATTGCCGTTGGCCTTGATCCAAGCAATTCGTCCATTAAATCAAAAAACGCGAATGTCATCCGATCATGTCCACTAATACAATTGCTTCTTTTGCACTTGTAATACATTTCTTTTAAATGCTTCATTTTCGTTTTCATTTGTGATCCTGTCTTTATAAATCCATTCTAATAAATATCCGCATGTTTTAATTTTTTGCCGTCCATTAATTTTAAAACTCTTTTTGAAATACACAAATTGATAAAAATTTTTGTTTCTTCTTCCGTCCATTGGCATTGAACATTTTTCTTCTTGTTATTTTTATTTTTTAACTCCTTGTTTGCATTTTCATTCACCGCATCTATATCATAATCCATATAATCTTTCCTTGATTCATTGTCATCATTATTCACAGTATCAGATTCCATGTAATCTCTTCTCCATTCTTCATTTCCATCAAAAACCTCATAGTCAAATACTCTATTTTGGTATGTATCTTTAAAATGGATTTCATCGCTAATTATTTTTAAAGGCACATATTGTTTTCCTTTTTTCTTCGAAAGACAATTGTTGGTACTGGATTCACCAGCTGTACTTAAATCCGGGCTTTCCGTGGATTTACTTCCGCACTCTGAAAATAATGTTAAATTAAGGCCGAATATAGGTTTTTTAAGATATAACAAAAACTAGATCAATTTATTATACATTGGCTTAATTTAAGGACTTTTTTCAATTCTAAGATTTGTTTTTGCAATAGAAGACACGTTTTTTAAATATTTTGTTAAGTTTACCTGTAATATTATTCTCGTATGCATTTTCATTTTCTTTGTCTTCGCCTGATGTGACCGTCTCACATGATTTTCTTTTCCTAGTTGCGGTTTTTTGGGGAATTTTTCCGACAGCCTTTTTTTCGTTTTCTCTAATACATCTCTTCGAAGTGGTAGCTGAGAGTTCCATGATCTTCTCGCTTGGTGTATTATCCATCGATGTCGCCGAAGATACTTTTACATTGTTACGCGTTCTTCTGGTATTTTTATTTTTTACAGCAGGCTTTGGAACTGTATTTTTTTGCTCAACACAACTTTTCTTTTTCATTGTGAATAATCGTTTTGCGCAAGTTTTCAAATTTAATGGAAAGGAGGTTATACGTCAAATACTAAACAGTACAGAACACATGAACGTAATCGCGAATAGAGAAACAATCTCGTATAGGATCAATTTAAAAAGAAAAACAAAAAAACGATTTTCATGTTTTGCTATTTTTAAAACAATTTTTTATTTATCAACGTACATCAGTATTTAGATAGTTTTACACATGAGAACATTTTGATGTATGCAAAATTCAATAAATTTGGGGTTTTTTATGTTTCAAAAAATATATTTTTAATAGTAATACATTATCATGTCATTATACAGATTACTTTATGGGAACGTACGCATGAACGGTACAGCACAAATATAGCACAGCACACCAACAATTTGCATCCTTACAAGTCGTATATATATGCCCAAGAAATAAAAAATGCAATTTTTTCTTCTTTTTATTATTTACTTGTATTTATCTTCTTTTTGTTACCCGTAAAAACTAACTGACAAAATCAAAGAAACATACGCGTTAATTATTTTGCAACTTAAATGATATAAATATTTCGGCTATCCATGCCAACTGTTCGAACGCATTTTAAACTTCGACGCGTATCCGTAATTTCCAAATGCTTATAAATCTCGTCCACAAACGCGATTTATATTTGTAAGGGGTAATTTAGTAAATCAAATGTACTGTAACATAACTTTTTTCGAAATTTATAAAAAAATTTCTTTACTAATTATTTAAATACAAGTTTAAGTTTTTCTCAAAGAAAGGTAGTTTTACAATTTTTTTTTAAAATACTCTTAATAGAAAGTTTTTTTTTCAATAATATGTCATAAAAAGAAACATGGACAAATCAACAGTTTAGCAAGAATAAAATTAAATGAATAGCGGTTCTCTACAATGCTGCAATGCTATCTATATAATTTAATTCCTTTACAACTATTAATCTGCCCGAGCTAATCTTTCCATATTGAGACTATCTTTTAAAATATTAAAAATACCTTTAAATGTAATTAATTACTGTTTAGTAAAGAAATGGACCTTAAAAACTTAATTTATTTATTAAAAATACCTCTCTTTAAGAAAACCGTAAATTTATTCTTAAATCTGAAAATGTTTGGTCAACAAATTTTTTTTATTCAAATTTTAACAAAATCATGTTAATGTACATTTAATTTATTTGCAAATCTGCACCTTATACATTTAAATCGCGTTTGTGGGCACCAAGTTATAATAATTTGAAAATGACGAATGCAGACCGATGCTCAAAACTTCATCCTCCCGACGTTTTGACTAATATAGGTGTAAAAAATTTGGCAACTTTAGCGCACAAACGTTTGCCTTAATGGAAATTTTTCAGACAAATAGCCCATCAGGTGATTTCTCATATCTGCACCAGATATTGTATCCCTATCTCCGTTTATACACCTCAATGGTTGAGGAAATATGGACTCGGCTTCTGAGACATTTTGTTGCCACTGCTGCATAAACGGTTTATTAGAATTTTCTAAAAAGTTTTGAAGAATACAGCAAGCACTCGTTACATTAGGGGCAAACGTATAGTGAAGATCAATTCTTTTTAATAATATTCTCCAACGTCCTCTTAATCTACCGAATGCCATTTCGACAAGAACCCTAGCAGCACTTAAATAAACATTAAACGATTCTTGTTCTTGAGTGACTGACCCAGGCTAGCTTTTCAGTAACCAAGGTAGAAGTGGTACTTGAAGGTTATTAACTGTTTTAGTTATCTAGAAGTTACACCGCATTATTAATTCATGTGCTAATAATATTTTTTTTAACTGACAAATATAAAGGCGTATAAAATTTTACCTTTGGAAGGATCGTTTCTGCATTTTTATATAAAACCGAATCTTTAAATACCGCTGCATCGTGAGTATTTCCAGGATGTCGAATACATATATCTCTGAATCTGCAGTAACATAATAAAACAATTAATTATTAATCAATATAAAAGCTAAAGAAAATATAATATTTTTAGGGTTTTCGGGGTTTTAAAGTGGCCCGCTGATAAAGTAGGAATTTACGCCTACTGAAAAACAAGTCATTCTATCACTATATACAGTCTCATAAAAAATACCAAAGATATTAATTGGGAATTGCACGAGCATTTTCGGAAATCAATGATTTTTACTTATTTCGGAAATTGCTCGTTCACTTCCCAGTGCTCTCTTTGCTATTTCTTAAGGGATCATATATACAACAATTAAAATTACTTATACGGAAATCGAATTCTGAAAAATCAGTGAAATTTGAAAAAAATTCCACTCTAAAGCATGAAATTATTAAAACTTACCTGCACTTATGATCTACTACTGCTTGCATATTGTAAGAAGGCCACCCTTTTCTATTAACATAATCCCGATATCCATTTCTAGGTGCTAATATTGAAATGTGACATCCATCGATGCATCCAATAATTTGAGGAATTTTGCAAATTTTCTCAAAATTATTAGCTATTTCTGTTGCTTCATTATCATCAGGCATGTAGATATATTTTTCCATCATGCATTTATTTATGGCGTTTACAACTTTGTAAAGACATTTCTTTACTGTTGCTTTGTGAATACCGAACACATCGCCAACTACACGGTACTCGGCACAACTAGCAAGTTTGTACAAAGCAACCGCCACTTGCTTTTCTACCGATAATGGTTCGCGTGGTTTTAAAAATACAGGTTTCGGGGCTAAAGAATCTTTAAGAATGTCACATAAATTTTGAAAGGTGCTTCTTCGCATTCTAAACCATTGAAGCCATAAAATATCGTCGAAAGAATTTAGCACGATTTCAGTCCAAAAATGGTCGCTTCTTTTCTTCATCCATATACACCTTTTTACACAAAAGTCAATTTCATTGAAAATGGTCTGCTGAACGTATGTTGTCATAACCATGCGGGATGTCATTTGGGAGTGAATGGATCTACACATTCTGCGTCTTCTTTTCATTATTTTCGCCAATGTGGCATTTCTGCGTTGAATATTTTTCAGTAAAAATATACCCAATATACTTTTAAAAAGTAATAAAAATTGCGTCGGTTGCATTATGATCTATCTGTCAACGTACAATACTGGAGTAACAGCGAATACAATACGAGGTGTTATGTCAAAGAACAGCGCCAACTAGTGGACAAATTTAAACTAAACTCGGCAACATCGTTTGAATCGCAAACACTTTGTCGATAATAGTTCAAATTACCATGAAAAACAGACAACTTAAGAAAAATGTAAATATAATAATCGAAAATGCATTACACTTGTATTCTTTGCAATATTCTTGTATAAAAATGAGTATTTTAATTTTAAAGATTTTGGAAAAATATTTATGATTAGAGCGTTGATACTGAATTTAGTTCATATCTGTACTCCAATCGACGAAATACCTTGACTTAGTGCCTCTACTACGCATTCTGTTATATATATATCTTCATTTAAAAAATATGCAGTGTTTATTAGGTAGAAAATAAAACATTTATTAAATTTAGTATTTACACAAAAAATCTTTTTTTTTTAAGAGAAACTCCGTCTCCTTTTTTAGACCCCTCCCCCCTCCCTATTTTTTAGGGCGAAATTCTTGGCGAAATGGATATAAATTGAAATTAAAACGATGAAATCATCTATTGACGTTTTTGCCATTTATTGTAGCCCTCTTCAAAAAATATCTACAAAAATTATAATACAACACGAAACAAAAACATCAAATAACATTAAAAATACAATAGAGTAAAAACCGAAAGATTAAACATTTACAAAATACCGATAATTAAAAAAACAAACATTTTTTAATCAATCTTTTAAAAATAAAGTAAGCGAAAATAAATATTTTTTTGAAAAAGAATAAAAGGAATTATTTGAAAAATGAAAGATAGAAAAGAGAAATGTCGGAAGAGCATTAAAATTCCAAAAAATGTTTTGAAAAAATGTTTAAAAAAGAAAATTATTGTAATCGATGTATCTTAACGAAACTTGAAGTGTTATTTGTTCGCCGTAACGTGTTGTTCAAAAAGTTAGTATCTTATATATATATATGAAATGAAAGAAACGAGAACTAAGTTAAGCAGAGTTTTTTTTATGTTAGTTGGCATGCATCGATATCAACTTTTTGAACAACACGTTATGGCGAACAAATAACACTTCAAGTTTCGTACATTTTTTTAAAAACATTTTTTGGATTTGCAATGCTCTTTCAACAGTTCTCGTTTCTTTCATTTCTCAAAAAATTTCTTTTATTCTTTTTTAAAAAATGTTTACTTTCACTTACTTTACTTTTAAAAGATTGATTACAAAATGTTTGTAGTTTTAATTATCGGTATTTTGTAAATGTTTAATATTTGGTTTTTATTTTATTGCATTTTTAATGTGATTTGATGTTTTTGTTTTGTATAGTATTATATTTTTTATAGATATTTTTTGAAGAGAGCTACAATAAATGACCGAAACGTCAATCGACGTTTCATCGTTTTAATTTCAGTTTAAGTCCATTCCGCCAAGAATTTCATCTCGTAAAATAATTATTAATTTCAATGCGCAAAAAATAAAACCACCCATATTAATTTTACTGTTAGGTTACGAAGAAAATTCATATAACTTTTTTGTAGTAAATTTGATCCCCTACCTTTTTTATTTGAAACATTTTTTGTACGACATGTATGACATGTATATAAAACAAAAAAAAATGCAAAAAACGTGTTTTTTAACAGTTTCTTATTCATCGACCTCCCCATAATCTAGTATGGATTGGCCAGTTAGACCAAACCAAGCTAAAATATCTGTGTGACTGAAATCCGCCTGCCATACGCGAGATATCACGCAGACAAAATTCTGCACACGGATAGACGGGCGTACATGATAACTGACACAAATTTTTGTATTGTTGTTTTGGGTTCTTTAGAGTCTGAAACGTCGATATTTTATGAAAAACTGTAGGGTAATTTTCTGGCGGAAACTGATCAAATTCAATACTTCGTCCGACCTACGGTCTAGGTCGAAGTAATAATACTTTGAAACTCGCAGATGTATTCTTTCTAGAGAATTTAATCAACATTTTATCAATTCCAACTGAGCCAGCTGAAAATTCTTTAATTCCCTATATTGCAATCTCTCGTACTCAAATGGTAGATATTACAAATTGCATTTAATACAGCATTATCCGTTATAGCAGTTTTCGGTGTAAACGACAAGAACCTGACCTCGCGTAGGTCGGGTCACAGGCCTCATGGGAGGCTACAGGCCTCTTTCAGGCCGAGACCTACAACGATAGGTCGCCTTCTGTCGTTTACACCGTTGTGGCCTGATACGTTTTTTACCAAATTTCAGGCTCAGGCCGCGGCCTAGGCTCTCGGTGTAAACTAGGCCAATATTAGGGGGTCGGCGCCAGGTCATTTGAACGCGTTGAGACTTGCTTAGCGGCATTTCTACGTTAATTTCAAAATGGTCTTGGGTGAAGGGACTCGACGGTTTTGTCTCTATTGGAGATCATTGCGATACGCTAATTAATCTGTGAGCAGCTGTAACCCGCTGTACCGAGTCTTGAATTATAAGCCCGCGTACTAAACAGTAAATCAAAAATGCGAATCAATCCGCGAATCGGCCCGCGAGTCAGTCCGCCACTCAGACCACGAATTAGCCCACGAATCAGTCTGCGAATTAGTTCACGAATCTACCACCTCGCATGCTGCGACAGCGCCGCGACTGTGGCGACGCCTGGTGGCGGCGGCGGGAGTTTCGTGGAAACCGCTCCTATACATCTACTGTAATGCTACCTCGGATCCGGGACGGATACGGAAGCCTGGACGTCCGGCAATCCGGATCCGTTCCGAAGCCGATTTGATTTGTAGTTATCCAGCTACATTCGGTAGATTAGGGAACCCGTATCTGTTCCTGATTTGATCCGGATTTGGAATTCTAATTCAGTATGCAGCTCTAGTGGTGCCCTACCTAGCGGCTGCTGGGAGAACAAAACGAATAGGCAGTGCCGATCAGCTGATCAACTGTTTCGACAGTTCGACCAGTTCGACTTTATCGCGTTTCGTTTTCAAAGTCATAATGTACTACGGTGTATTAAAGGATTATCTTGAACGAAAAAATGAAATACAAAAAATGTGATACATTAGTGACTTAGTGAGTTTTATTTTTTTGGAAGGTTAACCCAAATTCAGATGTGAGGTTAACTTTCCAAATTGTCAACCTTTTCCCTAAACCTCAATTGTGTTTTACGCTTTTATTAGTTCACAGTAAATGCAATAAAAGTGCTCAAGAAAATTAAACTAAATTGAAAACCTATTTAAAATAAATGTTTATTAAATACTAAGGCTAATAACATGTGTAAGTAAAGTAATCTGGCAATCATCGTAGGATCAATTCGGCTCTACGACTCTTGTTGGAATATGACGGTGCTATCACTCCTAAACAATCGAATTTTACCTTTATTTCCTGGCATATCCACACGGAATATGAATTGAAATTACTAAAAATACCATTAAAACAGTTTTAAAGCATAAGATAAGTTCCGACAAGAATTACGGAGTCAAAGAGAGTACGAGGTTTCTAGATTATTGGATGCATTGTACAACGCCTTAATATTTTAAAAGTGGAATAAAACTATTTTATTAATTTAATTTATTATTAAATTATTCATTTTATATCAATAATATATTTAGTTTATTAATTAGTATAACATTTGTTATACAATAAGTAGTCTCATATACAAAATAATCTAAAAAGCATAAACTCTCTTAGCTATCTCGTACTTGTAATGCAGCCTATGAATTCAATCGCTATTATTTATATTTATTATAATTTTAATACCCGAGTAAAAAAAAAAATGATCTAATTTGATCAAATTTGGCCGAAACCGAATGAATCAAAAGGGGATCAGAATAAGATCACTTTTTTGAAACATTTCAGGATCTCAGATTTTCTGTCAATTAATGAAAATTAGGCCAAAACTGGATGTAATTGCGATTTTTTTTATATAAAAATTTAATCTGATCAGAACTGTTTCATACTCATATATTTGCTACAATTCGAAGTGAATTCGAATTGTATCATATTTTGGTCAATTTAGGATCTCTTTGCGATCAAAATGCAACCAAAATCGAATTGTTCTGTTTCAGAAAAGAGAATGTCATTGGCGACGATTCCGATCAAATTTGATCAAAATGTAATACATTCAGGAGCAATATCCGCCGAAGTATGATATATTTCAGCTGATAGATTTTTATCTCTTTCAAATCTGAGCATCGATTATGTTAATTTGAAATAGATCAAAATTTAATCACAATCATATCCGGTTCCAATCAGTTGTGATCCATTTCGAAGACACAGGAAACCTCTGAGAATGCGGCTTGGAAATTTCTTTAGACCCTTATAAGATACGATTTAGATCCAATTCTATTTGAATTTATTTCAATTTAAACGTAATCCAAAACAAAATTGGAACGAAAGAAATATTATTCAAATAAACAGAAATAAACTGTGCTTTTTAATTCGAATAGTCAGAAATAATATGTACGTCACGCATGCACGATAATCGGCATCTTATTCCCCTGTAGAGAGGGGCAGAAGTAATCCATTATACGACTGCGACACGGTAGCATGTAATAATGAATACGTTATTACCCGCTGTCAAGGGCAATAATAACTCATTATTGCCCAGTGGTGTCATCATCATCCTTTAATGTACAATACTCTATTCTTCAATTTATTTCAAAACAAAGTCACATTCTACATTAATAAGTATTATTTTAATATTTTTGTTAAATCAATTTTTATTCATTTTTTTCGGAACAGTTGTTGTGGTATCGCCAGCAGGTCGCTTTTTTGATGTGGTCTGCTCATTTTGACGTTCCATTGGCTCCCTGGCCTTTTTTGAGCTGGCCCTTAAATAGTTGCAAAAAGATGCAATTTTTTTATGTGTTTCGGAGTCGGTCAATCGTAAAGCCCGAGGTGTATTCTCGTTGACGAAACCTAAATCACAATATTACACCATTATTATTCTTAGAATTTAGAAAGAATTTAGAGATAATGGAATTAAAACAGTCGGAATTTAAAAACGCGCGGGATTTAAATCAGTGAACACTTCCAAATACCAACAAGACCGTTTTTTGTCAATTTCTTTCAATTTTAGCGTTTATTTTGTTTCGCTTAATGGAAAGCAACTTCTTGCCACTGACAAAGTTGTTGGTATTGAAAAAACCTTTAGTTTGAGCCTTCACTCGTTTCAGTTCGATGAAAATTGATCTCAGGGAAGACTCCTGAAACCGGCGACCTGCAACAGACGAGACACGCGCCACTTCAGGAGGCACCCCTGGGCTCAATTTCAGTCGAATCGAATCACAGCAATCGAATCGAAAGGAGCGAAGGCTTAAACTGAAGTTTTTTTCAATTTCTACAATTTTATTAGGCGCGGCAAGTTTCTGTATATTAACCACTTGAGCGGCATGGCGTCAAAATTACCATTGCGCGCAACGCCAATTTTGACGCCCCCCCGCTCACGTGGTTAAGAGCCCTCGGGCGTGTCAGCGGTATAAAAAAAAATGGAGAAGCTTTTCGCCATAGTCGTTTATTTTTTACGTATCTACTTTTTTCACAATTTCTTTACTAAAATAGATTTCATAATACAAGGACTACAAGGTGAAGTATTATTAGTCAGCATTTGTTGCTAACAAGTAGGAAAAATAAAACCTGAAAGTTTGACGTCAAATTTTGAAGTTTGAATTTTCGTTGTCAAGTCGACGCAAAACATAAAGCTTATGTTTGATTTTTCCTATTTATAAGTAAAAAATTATCACCATATTACTTCTCTCGATAGACTTTGCGAGGACGAAACTATTTCTACAAAGGAATTCTGAGATATTGCCTAGAAAACGAATATTTACGGCACAAACATTCCTCCGCTTTGTTGACAGCCTTGGGGCGGCCAGCGAGTCTTAAGCGAAACGAAACAAACTCCAAAAATTGGAAAAAATGAAAAAACCGCCATTACTACGTACATTCTGCGCGCTTCAGCACTTTCAGGAGGCTCAGCCGTTGCATAATTGTTTTTCAAATTCCGTTTGTAAATGCCGCTTGATATTTTTTAAGTGTTCATATATATTAGTTTGAATTTTCAATACAGAGCCAGAATAATATAGAAAAATGAAGTGAGTAACTGTTAATTTACTGCCTAAATATCTTTAACCGAATTTCTTTACATTTAATTTTATTCACATTGTAAAAAAAGTGAGAAGAAAGAAGAGGAGAACAGCATCGCGGTTCTTATTTGAGAGTATGAAAAATCAATTATTGATTTGTAAAATTTCAAGTTAAAATTGATGCAGTTACTTACTTTTGATTCCCTCCAACATCCTAGAAGGAATACCATCCGATACATGTGCTCCTTTCCCCGATATGGATAGTTTGGAGAGCTTATCTTCTCCCAACAATTCGATTAAAAGAGCTCGCATCATTTTCGCAGGATGTCTTTTAAATCGACGCTTTATAGACTCGACTTCGAATGATGGCAGCCAAATATTCGAATTTCGACCAATTTCCATCTGCATGATCAACAAATCTTATGTCATTTTCTCATTCGTTTAAGTCACTGAATTCAGTTTCAATTTTGCACTCATTTCAATCACTAAACTCGATTCATTACGGCTAGTTTCTAACTTTCAGTACATACATTACATTCGTGTTATTCGTTTCATAGGCTTCATTCGTTCTATTACTATACCTCATTCCATTGATTCATTTCGTTACTTTTATTCATTCCAATCACTTCAGCCATTTCATTAGGTTTATTCTTTGCATTCAGGCCATATTTTTCAAGCATCCCATTAATGTCATCCACATTAGTAAATGCTCTCATTCAATTGATTCATTTCATTCTTTCCATTCAATCCATCGGCTTCGTTTTTTATTTTTTGTACCCGTTTTCTGTGGATAAAGTGTAAAATTCGTGAGTAAAGTAAACTTTACGCACAGAAAATAGTTACATAAAACAAAGTTCGGCACATGTGGTAGTGTGTAAAGTACTTTACTCTCACACACATACACACACACATACACACACACACACACACACACACACACACACACACACACACACACACACACACACACACACACACACACACACACACACACACACACACACACTTGTGTTGAAAACTATTATTATTCCATCGATTCATTCCATTCGTCCCATTATCCATTCCATTCCTTACTTCCATACATTTCATTATCAATGAACATGACGATTCAGTAGTCTACTATATTTTTCTCACACCTGCTCCCGACTAGTCCTTGAATATGTTCCAGTTTCTGCTTCGTCTATAGAGCGCTGCTTCTTGGCATAGTTAACAAATTTTTCAATGAATGATGCGTTTTCCGGGTGGAGTAGTGATTCCAGAAATTCGATGTTCCTTTCTGTCACTAAATGAATAAGTTTTGTAAGTTACGGACTCTTTACTATGTAACTGTTCCAGGATTTTAAATTACGACGTGTTCGATTGTTTTAAAAATTGACCGATTTCTTTTCCACGGACAAAGAAATCTACAAGGGGTCTCTAGATAACATAGAATGTGCAGAAAAAATATTTAAAAATCCATTGATTTATTGTGGTTTATAATCCTAAGTTTTTTACTGTACAATGCAAAAATTACATTTTTTTAAATTGTTTTTCTAACCCTGCAATAATTATTCCACCATTTCTTTACCAAACATTGTTTTACCAAACAAACTAATTTTCACTTAAAATTTTTGCTCAAAAAATGGAAGAAAGATTATTTCAAGGTCAGGGAAAAACAATTAAAAAAAACTGTAAATATTACAATTTGAGGTAAAAAACGTCGAAGTAAATATTGCAAAACGAAACAATATAAAATGTTCTTACTTTATTCTGAGCATTCTGTATTATTTGGGCATCCCTTTAAGAGAAATCTTTTAATTCTTGAAAAAATTGGATTCAACTGGTGCACGTCACAGGAAAACTATTAAAAATCGTCTATTTACCATTTCAAAACAGTGGTAAATTTCGACCCTCGCGTGACACAGGTTAATCTAATCTAATCGAGCCATGTTTTTGGCATTTCTTTTGATAAAATGCAGCACTTTCGTAGAGCGAAACCTAAGAAATTTGAAAATGACGAAACGGGCCATCGTAATGTACAGTTAGAAAGCCCAATTATGAAAATTTCATGTCATTGTTCAAATATTGAGATCTGGTATATTAATTGAAGACTGTTTATTTAGCAAATTTTTTTAAATTTATATCCGATTTTACCACGTTTTGGGATAGGTTATGTTTTCCTATAGGAGGAATATCTGGCAATAGTTACAACATAAACACTTTGAAAATAAGGTATTACTAGAAATTTACAACTGTTTATAACTATAAGGTGTCACAGTAAACATAATTTCACCCTCGTACCGTTTGGAAAATCATCAGGGCCATTTGTTTTTGTCGGGACCAGGGGATCATCTCTTCGAGGCGCTTCATCATTTAGCGAAATAACTGAAGTCGCTGGTGAAGTACCTTTTTTTTTGTTCACAGATGTACCCACATCGTCATCAGTGTAGTTCGAACTGAAGGAAATGTTAATACAATTAGAATAATGACAGCAAAAATAAAATAACGTTATTAGGGACATTAATTTACATCATTTCATTTCTAAATTTATATTGTCAAGAATTTCTTTCAAAAAGACAAGTAGTTTATGGTTATTATGGTGAGACTTTTTATATGCAATTCCATTCATTACATTATTTAAATGTGAGTCCATTATTTGCCTTATTGATTTAATTAATTCTGTTAATCAATGTTGAGTCTCAGCCCAATTTTTGTCATTTTAAGGGGAGACTACATTTTCAGCTATATGAACGAATTAAGTAACACGAAGCAATTTTTAATGTCAGTTTTCGGGAGGAATTCAAGAGTCATAAAATGAAATGGGACAAAAAAACTTTTTTTTCATTTATATTTTTTGATTTGACCAACCATCACGTTTTACGAAATATATTTTTCTATCCAAAAAATTGACTTTTACATTTTACTATTTTTTATGCAGTTTTTTGTCAATGTCATTTTATTCGTGTCATACAGTTATTAGCCTTTGCTAAAATTGACTTACTGTTTCTCGTCGTCATTTTCGTTCTCTTCGGCGGAAAGGTTTTCGTCAAAGAGACTGCCCTCTTCTAAAATTTCGCGATTCAAATTGCGCACTGCGCTTTCTTGAAGTGCGGAGATCATATTTTTTTCTTTTCTCTCCAATTTCCGTCTTTCCAGAATAGGGGTACCCGTAACTACCTCTTCTTTTTCCATTATTTCGCCATCCGTCGTAACCTCTAAATCTTCTAAAAGCCGTCTATTTTCTGTTTATAATAAATTATTAAATTTTGATAAGTATTTTCTTATAGAATATATTACATTAACACATATAAAATCATATGAAAAGTTAAATTCAAATTAAGTAAAGTTTAAGTTAAAATGTTAATTAGAAACTCGCCGCTTCGTTTCAATACACTGGCGCGATACCACCGACCCTCCCATTTAGCCTCCGTTCTATTTTTCCCCAATGGTCGGACACAATACTCCGGCAAAATACTCGTTGTTCTGGGAGGGTTAAGCCACAATACCAAAACAAACATTTTTTCTGAGGTCACTCACAACTGTAAAAAAATGCAATACTTAAGTAGATAGAAATAATGCATTCGCGATACAAAGATAGATGCTCTTTAGTAAACTTACTTAATGTTGGATTCCTCAAATTATAATTAACAACGAAGGTCTGCTGTCAATCTCGGTCTGTCTCTGGCTTCAGTAGATTGAAGTTGGTTACGGACAATTGCAATCAGTAAATAGTATTTTCTATTGTCCGATACACGAGTGCACACTGAATATTACCTGACTGTACTGAACTGTACATTGCACTCTTAAAATCGACCTAAGCTTAGTCAATTGTAGTTCTTAACATGGCTCTAGAATTTAATGAAGGTCAAATTTGGTCTGAAGACGAATCTCAAGAAGGTATGTTTAATTAAAATTAAATACAACTATACAATAAAAACTGAAATGCTTCAAATGTAGATCTGGATCAACATGTAAAATGTCAGCACTCGAAATATATATTTGGGATGGGTTTCCTAAATTACGGTATTTCGTTTGTATTCGCTTTTTCCGTTAAATTATCTTGTGTCATGATTTTTAACCTGTCGGGATTTTGAAGAGTCGGGATTTCGAACGTCAGATTTTTTAACTGTCGGGTTTACGCTACATTGAGCTTTTGAGGTATTGGGATTTTGGTACCCGCCCTATATTTGCACATCAAATTAAAATCGAATCGAAAATAAATATAAAATTTATATTAATTTTTTGCAATATTCACACTTACTTAGCTTTTTATGTTCAGATGAGAATGCAAAAAATGTTGAACGTGAAGGAGACAATTTGTCTGAAGAAGAGGAATCAAAATATAAAGAACAATGTGGAAGGTGTCATTTAAGATTTAAGATAATAAGATTAGAAAAGTACCTTAAAGTACTTAAACAAGAAAAAATAAATCTGAAACTCGAACAGTTGAACTTAACAAAAAAAAAGTTACATTTGAAATCACTAATGATGACGGTTGAAGAAAAAATTCAAAAGCTAAAATATGAATGGAATGTTAAGAGAAATTCGTGATCGAATACACCATCTTAAATGTTGTCACATATTAATTTATTCATTTTCTATGTTATTAACAGTTTCAATAAAATACATTTTTTCAAAAATTTCGACCATAAAACAGAGTACAGATAATTGGGACACTTCTATGCAGGTAAGCGTTTCGTTTAAACTTACACATTTTGTCAGGAAAAATATATTACATTCATTTAGAATTCGGATTGAAAATGGTATTTCTGTAACGCATGTTTTTAAAATGACGTATGTTTTTGATTCACAATTACATTCAATTTCACAGTCGCAGTTATCTCCTTTAATGAAATACATTATTTTACCTACGTGCTCACTTCCGTTTGTTTTTTTATATTTACAGAACATTGAATTCGATTTAATATTACGCATACTGCTTTCTGAATCGTATACAATTCCGTTATTCATTAATCTCCGAAAATATTGGAGTTTTCTTTCATTAATTCCTAAATTATTTAAAATTTGTTTTAATGAAGAGGTGACTTCAGTCACTTTTCCAACTGCAAAAATTCCTGTTGAAACGTATGTCAATTTTCGTCTTTTATTAGGATGCGCCAGTTTGTCACAAAATTCGTAAGCCTTATTCCACTGTGTTAAGTATTTTTCTTTTATTAATTCAAGCTGCGAAACTAATGATACGGCTGAACATATTTGTGTTTCTGCCCGAGTGGTGCCATGAACAAAATTTTTAAAAACACCGTTTAAATTTTCAAAGCCAAATAAAGAAGTTACCCGCAATGGACCAAAATTAATTACAGTTTCTGACAAATGTAAAAGTTGGTGAATATTTGGTACCATCTTATTTAAACCGTAAAGTTCAGCGAATTTTGAGACAAAATGTTCCAAACACATCGCTGCCATTTCGATATCATTAGAGGAAACGCTAGTTTGGCTCAAAACATATATCGCGTATACTAGTAAAGTATAATGACGAAAATACTGAGGTTCCATAATGTGAAATAGCACTGGAATGCTGTAATATAAACACCATAATTTAAATTCTGCTGCTTTCCAATAATTAAATTCTCCCAAAGGTCTTGGATATCTCTTAACGAACGAAGGTGGTCGAATATTACATAAATATTTGTCAGTAACTTCACGAGATTTGTACAATGACCATTTTTCACTTTTATATTCAGGCGCAAACCAGAGACACATTAACTTTTTTATCACTCCCAAGTAAACGCAGTGCATGACGTCTACAGATGTCGTTCGAATGTAATCATAAACAAATACAGACAATTTGGTTGGTCCTTTGACGCCAATTTTAGTTTCTCCAGTTTCGTGTGCTTCTTGAGCATGTTGGCTTGTCTCCTTACTTGTTCGTAAATTTATCGTTTCTCCATATGGATATACGTGTGATCTACCTACATTAATACCTTTTGATTTGCAACGAGCACATCCAAAGTCACCATTATACTGCGTCATATTCAAAAACAACGCCTTCGCTGGTAAGTCACACGTTCCACATATGACAATTCCTCGAATATGAATGATACCTCCCGGTGAATGTATATCAATGCCGGTGTACAGATTCTTCAGTTCCTCGGAAAAACAGTTCATAAATAAATTTGGATTGGGCTTTGATGGTCCAAACCATAGACCCGCTAAAAGTGCATTTTCTTTTTTAATTCTTTCTTCAAATGGCAATTCGTTAATTAAAAGATAAAAAGGCCATATACTATATTTAGAGGATTTAAACAAAGCTACTCCATCGGTATTCCATGTCAGGGAAATATTTTGAGATTCTGATAAGATGCCATTTTCAACTAATTTCTTATAAATCAATCCGTCATATATATCTTCAAAATTGTTCACGTTTTGTTTTTCTCGCGTATGTCTTTTATTTAAATTATTAATAAAGGATGACCGTTGATACAACATCCTTATTTGTTCTAAAATTGATACTCGTATTATGTATCCAACCTGTTCACTATTATTGTCGCAATGCGTACATGATGATGTTTTGTTTTCTAATCTTGTATAACAAATTGAACAATAATAATGACATATAATGGGCATCCTTGATTGACGTATTAACTTTTTGAATTTATAGAGGGTATGCTTCACGTGAGTGGGAACAATACAATGTAAATATATTAATTTAAGTAAATCTGCCATAGCTGATGCAGTTAGTTTATGGCGAATTACGAATAATATCACGGACACGACACTTTCAGCAAGTGTAATAGGCGCTCCTTCATAGATGGGTTGATTCTTCGTTAACTCATCATCTTGATTCTCTAACAAATCAGTTGAATCCGTTGACTCACTGTCATCATCATCGCTTATGTCACTTTCGTCGGTGTCATCGATTACGTCAGAGTTGATAGAACAGTTTTCTGCACAATCATCGCAAATTTGCTGCGCATTTCCCACTTACATGAAATGACACAAAACGTTAAAATGCGATAATATTACCAAGAAAAAACATTAACTGACTTATCTTCAGAAAACTCAATTTTAATGTACGTACAAGGGCCACTAGAAGAAAAAGAATCTTGGAACTGGATGCTTAATTGTATTAAATAAATTTACAATTAATACATATTGCGTTTTTACGCGCGTTGTTTAATATTTAAGGTTCTATGTGGTCAAAATCTTACATTTAGAAAAAAAATCTACTTTAAAAATTGTTTAGAGGTTAAAAAATGTCATTTGCGTCGTGTTATAAAATACCATTAAAAATGATAATTTCTATAAAAATTGAAAAAAATATCGATTTTAATATAATCTTGAATCTATAAATTTACATTTAAGCATGTAAATAGTATATTCAGAATTTATTTTAAGTAACAAAATTGAAAAAATATAATATATAGAAATTTTCAAAATTGAAGACACATATTTGAATATTCAGGTGAGCAATTTTATAGCAATTCGCTTTTTTCATAAATATTAGGTATTTGTCTATTAAAATATACAAATAATGAGCAGTTTTTCATTATTACTATGTGAGAAATGTTACTCTAAAATTTGAAAATTTTGACACTTGCTATGTATTATTGAATATAAACTTATAGATACAAGATTATGTCAAAATCCATACAATTTAAAATTTATACAGAAATTAACGTTTTTATGCCATTTTAAAACACGGTGTAAATGATATTTTGTAACCCCTTACAATCCTGAAAATAGATTTCCTTTAAAACAAAAGGTTATTTTGGTACCTTTTCACGCATCGCTCCGTCGCTAGCGACATGTTCGATTCCGTTCGAATTAGTCATTTTCAAATTTGAATTCATCGTTCGGCGACATTGATAGGCACAAGAGATGTATTTCGAAAACATTTATTCATTATAGTTAAAATATATCACGGAAGGTTACAATAGCGGAATCAAGCATTTATAATAAAATTTATACAATTTTTTATTAGGAAATAAGAATTGTTGGAAACAAACGATTTTTTAATTTTGCAAAGCCTTTTAGAATGTACAGTATGAGGAATGTGTAAAAAAAGAAATCGGTGTAAATATTATTTTCGTATTGTCGGATATTACGAAAGAAAGTAGCGATGTTGATTGCCACAATTTGAATCGGGATATTTTTTAATTAATTAATTAAAGATAAATGTATTTTTTGACAATATCTTTCGATTCTCTTCTTTAAGGTGTTTTTTACAAAAAGTTTACAAAATATAGTCAAGAAATGCATTCGTCTTTAATTAACTAATTGCCGGATATGTAGAAAAAATAAATAAACAATCATTTTTACGTCCCAGACATTAATTTTGGACCCCTGTTAACACCTTTTTCCTAAAATATTCACAATATTATCAAACAGATTAAAAAATATCGTTGTAGTCTACAAAATTTGTTTAAAAACATTAGAATTTAAAATTCTAAATCGTAGTATCTAATTTGAAAGTTAACTGAATTATAATGTCTGTAGTTAATAAAATGTGTTAACGACAACATTAAAATTTACAATAAAGTAATTTAAATAACGGACACAAGTATGTCTCAAGCTATTACGTCAAATTAAGAAACAGCAGCTTGAGATATACTTGTATTCGAAGTTTAATCTAAATTCTTATAATTTATTTAACAAATTAAACATTACAATTTAGAAGCATATAATAATTCTCAATTATAATGTTTTTAAACAAAAATTTTTTTGACTACAATCATATTTTTCAATCTTTTTGACAATATTGTACATTTTTTAGATAAAAAATTGTTAAAAGTTCCATAATTTATATCCGGAACGTAAGAATTATTGTTTATTTTTTGTTCATATCCGACAACGCAAAAAAAAATACTATTATTTCCGAATTTTGTACACATTCCTCATACTGCACACAATTAAGTGCTTTACAAAATTAAAAAATCGTTTGCTACTACTTATTTTCTAATAAACAATTGTATAATATTATTATAAATATTTGATTGTAACTTATTGTAATTTTAATTAACTCAGTTAATTTTTAAATTAGACACTATAATTCAGAATTTTAAATTCTAATTTTTTTAAACAAATTGTTCCACTACAACGGTATTTTCTGATCTTTTTCATAATATTGTCAATTTTTTAGGAAAAAAATGTTAAAAAGTCGAAAATTAATGTCTGGAACACAAAATTATAAACGTAAATTGTTGAGTATATTTTATTACTATTTTTTTTTTATAAAATGTAAACGTAAATTTTTGAGGAAAAAGATGTTAAAAATGGCCAAAATTAATATCTGGAACATAAAAATTATTGATCATTTATTTTTTTTACGTATCCGAGAATTAATTAATTAAAGACGGCATATCTTGACTATATTATGTAAACATTTTTGTAAAAAACATCTTACAGAAGAGAATCGGAAGATATAGTCAAATAATACATTTATCTTTGATTAATTAATTAATTAACTACTAATAAATAAATGTTTCCGAAATGCATCTAACCTCTTGTGCCTGTCAATGGCTCCGAGCGATGAATTCAAATTTGAAAATAATGATTTCGAACGGAATCGAACATGTCACTAGCGACGCGATGGAGCGACGCATGAAAAGGTACCTTAAGAATTAAATTATATGCGTATAAAAAACAACATATATTAATTTTAGATTTATTTAAAATAATGCAGCAATCCGGACCATTTTTTAAATGACCCACAAGATATAAAATTCCTTGTTTTTGAACAATTACTGCAGTAGCTTTAAATAACTTGTATCGATTTGTTTTAAATTTTAGAGAACAGAATTTTTTAAGTTTAATTTATAAATTTCTCGAGTAACGGAAAATTGATAAATAACTGAGTTTTCTAAATAATTTTAAATTTAATTGAGACATACCATTCATTTCATTTGGTTCATGTTCAACTATAACGGAATTCTGTAGAACGCTTTCCTCATCCACATTTTCTATTTCACAGTCATTATTATCAGCTTCTTCGTTGCAATCCTCAGTGACTTCTGAGCCATCTTCAAAATATTATTTAATAATTTATTATTATACAAATGTAAAATTAATATTCAATGAATGTTAATGTTGACTGAATGTTATCATCAGTAAATGAGCTAAAAATAATTTTATATGCCAAAAGAAATGCTAAGATAAATTTGACGTATATTCAATATTTCAGATATAATTATAATTCCGTAAGTTAGACTTAAAATGAAAACGCAACAGATTTAAAGGTTATTTGTGTAAAGTAAAATACTACAATTATAGTTTTATATTCTACATATTTAATTAATAGTTACTAGAGCTAGTAGAACTATCACTTTCATCACTTGTACATGAATCTTCATCTGTGTTTGTATGCGTATGAACATTCACGCGTAATATTTTCCGAATGCGAAATTGGCTTGTCCGGGAATAGTCCTCAAGTTTTCTTTTGAAATTTGACATATTTCAAAATATTCAGAAAAACCATTCAATAACAGAACGAGGTTATCGGAATCGATAAACAAATAAATTGTGGTTATGAAAAGTCGAATGTGCGGTACTAATCAAGTCAATTGTCAGTAACCAACTTCACAGAAACAAATCGACATTGACAACCGAACCTGCTTAATAATTTCAATTTGAAGAATTCTGCAATAAGTAAGTTTATTAACTATCGTTTATCTCTATGTAAATCGCAATTACCTTATTTTTTACTATTTAAACATTGCATTTTTGATAGCTGGAATAATCGGAAGAAAATGTTCGTGTTGGTATTGTGGCTTAACCCTCCCAGAACAACGAGTATTTTGCCGGAGTATTGTGTCCGACCATTGGGGAAGAATAGAACGGAGGCTAAATGGGAGGGTCGGTGGTATCGCGCCAGTGTATTGAAAAGAAGCGGCGAGTTTCTAATTAACATTTTAACTTAAACTTTAATTAATCTGAATTTAACTTTTAATGTGATTTTATATGTGTTAATGTAATATATTCTATAAGAAAATACTTATCAAAATTTAATAATTTATTATAAACAGAAAATAGACGGCTTTTAGAAGATTTAGAGGTTACGACGGATGGCGAAATAATGGAAAAAGAAGAGGTAGTTACGGGTACGCCTATTCTGGAAAGACGGAAATTGGAGAGAAAAGAAAAAAATATGATCTCCGCACTTCAAGAAAGCGCAGTGCGCAATTTGAATCGCGAAATTTTAGAAGAGGGCAGTCTCTTTGACGAAAACCTTTCCGCCGAAGAGAACGAAAATGACGACGAGAAACAGTAAGTCAATTTTAGCAAAGGCTAATAACTGTATGACACGAATAAAATGACATTGACAAAAAACTGCATAAAAAATAGTAAAATGTAAAAGTCAATTTTTTGGATAGAAAAATATATTTCGTAAAACGTGATGGTTGGTCAAATCAAAAAATATAAATGAAAAAAAAGTTTTTTTGTCCCATTTCATTTTATGACTCTTGAATTCCTCCCGAAAACTGACATTAAAAATTGCTTCGTGTTACTTAATTCGTTCATATAGCTGAAAATGTCGTAGTCTCCCCTTAAAATGACAAAAATTGGGCTGAGACTCAACATTGATTAACAGAATTAATTAAATCAATAAGGCAAATAATGGACTCACATTTAAATAATGTAATGAATGGAATTGCATATAAAAAGTCTCACCATAATAACCATAAACTACTTGTCTTTTTGAAAGAAATTCTTGACAATATAAATTTAGAAATGAAATGATGTAAATTAATGTCCCTAATAACGTTATTTTATTTTTGCTGTCATTATTCTAATTGTATTAACATTTCCTTCAGTTCGAACTACACTGATGACGATGTGGGTACATCTGTGAACAAAAAAAAAGGTACTTCACCAGCGACTTCAGTTATTTCGCTAAATGATGAAGCGCCTCGAAGAGATGATCCCCTGGTCCCGACAAAAACAAATGGCCCTGATGATTTTCCAAACGGTACGAGGGTGAAATTATGTTTACTGTGACACAGTAAACATAATAGTTATAAACAGTTGTAAATTTCTAGTAATACCTTATTTTCAAAGTGTTTATGTTGTAACTATTGCCAGATATTCCTCCTATAGGAAAACATAACCTATCCCAAAACGTGGTAAAATCGGATATAAATTTTAAAAAATTTGCTAAATAAACAGTCTTCAATTAATATACCAGATCTCAATATTTGAACAATGACATGAAATTTTCATAATTGGGCTTTCTAACTGTACATTACGATGGCCCGTTTCGTCATTTTCAAATTTCTTAGGTTTCGCTCTACGAAAGTGCTGCATTTTATCAAAAGAAATGCCAAAAACATGGCTCGATTAGATTAGATTAACCTGTGTCACGCGAGGGTCGAAATTTACCACTGTTTTGAAATGGTAAATAGACGATTTTTAATAGTTTTCCTGTGACGTGCACCAGTTGAATCCAATTTTTTCAAGAATTAAAAGATTTCTCTTAAAGGGATGCCCAAATAATACAGAATGCTCAGAATAAAGTAAGAACATTTTATATTGTTTCGTTTTGCAATATTTACTTCGACGTTTTTTACCTCAAATTGTAATATTTACAGTTTTTTTTAATTGTTTTTCCCTGACCTTGAAATAATCTTTCTTCCATTTTTTGAGCAAAAATTTTAAGTGAAAATTAGTTTGTTTGGTAAAACAATGTTTGGTAAAGAAATGGTGGAATAATTATTGCAGGGTTAGAAAAACAATTTAAAAAAATGTAATTTTTGCATTGTACAGTAAAAAACTTAGGATTATAAACCACAATAAATCAATGGATTTTTAAATATTTTTTCTGCACATTCTATGTTATCTAGAGACCCCTTGTAGATTTCTTTGTCCGTGGAAAAGAAATCGGTCAATTTTTAAAACAATCGAACACGTCGTAATTTAAAATCCTGGAACAGTTACATAGTAAAGAGTCCATAACTTACAAAACTTATTCATTTAGTGACAGAAAGGAACATCGAATTTCTGGAATCACTACTCCACCCGGAAAACGCATCATTCATTGAAAAATTTGTTAACTATGCCAAGAAGCAGCGCTCTATAGACGAAGCAGAAACTGGAACATATTCAAGGACTAGTCGGGAGCAGGTGTGAGAAAAATATAGTAGACTACTGAATCGTCATGTTCATTGATAATGAAATGTATGGAAGTAAGGAATGGAATGGATAATGGGACGAATGGAATGAATCGATGGAATAATAATAGTTTTCAACACAAGTGTGTGTGTGTGTGTGTGTGTGTGTGTGTGTGTGTGTGTGTGTGTGTGTGTGTGTGTGTGTGTGTGTGTGTGTGTGTGTGTGTGTGTGTGTGTGTATGTGTGTGTGTATGTGTGTGAGAGTAAAGTACTTTACACACTACCACATGTGCCGAACTTTGTTTTATGTAACTATTTTCTGTGCGTAAAGTTTACTTTACTCACGAATTTTACACTTTATCCACAGAAAACGGGTACAAAAAATAAAAAACGAAGCCGATGGATTGAATGGAAAGAATGAAATGAATCAATTGAATGAGAGCATTTACTAATGTGGATGACATTAATGGGATGCTTGAAAAATATGGCCTGAATGCAAAGAATAAACCTAATGAAATGGCTGAAGTGATTGGAATGAATAAAAGTAACGAAATGAATCAATGGAATGAGGTATAGTAATAGAACGAATGAAGCCTATGAAACGAATAACACGAATGTAATGTATGTACTGAAAGTTAGAAACTAGCCGTAATGAATCGAGTTTAGTGATTGAAATGAGTGCAAAATTGAAACTGAATTCAGTGACTTAAACGAATGAGAAAATGACATAAGATTTGTTGATCATGCAGATGGAAATTGGTCGAAATTCGAATATTTGGCTGCCATCATTCGAAGTCGAGTCTATAAAGCGTCGATTTAAAAGACATCCTGCGAAAATGATGCGAGCTCTTTTAATCGAATTGTTGGGAGAAGATAAGCTCTCCAAACTATCCATATCGGGGAAAGGAGCACATGTATCGGATGGTATTCCTTCTAGGATGTTGGAGGGAATCAAAAGTAAGTAACTGCATCAATTTTAACTTGAAATTTTACAAATCAATAATTGATTTTTCATACTCTCAAATAAGAACCGCGATGCTGTTCTCCTCTTCTTTCTTCTCACTTTTTTTACAATGTGAATAAAATTAAATGTAAAGAAATTCGGTTAAAGATATTTAGGCAGTAAATTAACAGTTACTCACTTCATTTTTCTATATTATTCTGGCTCTGTATTGAAAATTCAAACTAATATATATGAACACTTAAAAAATATCAAGCGGCATTTACAAACGGAATTTGAAAAACAATTATGCAACGGCTGAGCCTCCTGAAAGTGCTGAAGCGCGCAGAATGTACGTAGTAATGGCGGTTTTTTCATTTTTTCCAATTTTTGGAGTTTGTTTCGTTTCGCTTAAGACTCGCTGGCCGCCCCAAGGCTGTCAACAAAGCGGAGGAATGTTTGTGCCGTAAATATTCGTTTTCTAGGCAATATCTCAGAATTCCTTTGTAGAAATAGTTTCGTCCTCGCAAAGTCTATCGAGAGAAGTAATATGGTGATAATTTTTTACTTATAAATAGGAAAAATCAAACATAAGCTTTATGTTTTGCGTCGACTTGACAACGAAAATTCAAACTTCAAAATTTGACGTCAAACTTTCAGGTTTTATTTTTCCTACTTGTTAGCAACAAATGCTGACTAATAATACTTCACCTTGTAGTCCTTGTATTATGAAATCTATTTTAGTAAAGAAATTGTGAAAAAAGTAGATACGTAAAAAATAAACGACTATGGCGAAAAGCTTCTCCATTTTTTTTTATACCGCTGACACGCCCGAGGGCTCTTAACCACGTGAGCGGGGGGGCGTCAAAATTGGCGTTGCGCGCAATGGTAATTTTGACGCCATGCCGCTCAAGTGGTTAATATACAGAAACTTGCCGCGCCTAATAAAATTGTAGAAATTGAAAAAAACTTCAGTTTAAGCCTTCGCTCCTTTCGATTCGATTGCTGTGATTCGATTCGACTGAAATTGAGCCCAGGGGTGCCTCCTGAAGTGGCGCGTGTCTCGTCTGTTGCAGGTCGCCGGTTTCAGGAGTCTTCCCTGAGATCAATTTTCATCGAACTGAAACGAGTGAAGGCTCAAACTAAAGGTTTTTTCAATACCAACAACTTTGTCAGTGGCAAGAAGTTGCTTTCCATTAAGCGAAACAAAATAAACGCTAAAATTGAAAGAAATTGACAAAAAACGGTCTTGTTGGTATTTGGAAGTGTTCACTGATTTAAATCCCGCGCGTTTTTAAATTCCGACTGTTTTAATTCCATTATCTCTAAATTCTTTCTAAATTCTAAGAATAATAATGGTGTAATATTGTGATTTAGGTTTCGTCAACGAGAATACACCTCGGGCTTTACGATTGACCGACTCCGAAACACATAAAAAAATTGCATCTTTTTGCAACTATTTAAGGGCCAGCTCAAAAAAGGCCAGGGAGCCAATGGAACGTCAAAATGAGCAGACCACATCAAAAAAGCGACCTGCTGGCGATACCACAACAACTGTTCCGAAAAAAATGAATAAAAATTGATTTAACAAAAATATTAAAATAATACTTATTAATGTAGAATGTGACTTTGTTTTGAAATAAATTGAAGAATAGAGTATTGTACATTAAAGGATGATGATGACACCACTGGGCAATAATGAGTTATTATTGCCCTTGACAGCGGGTAATAACGTATTCATTATTACATGCTACCGTGTCGCAGTCGTATAATGGATTACTTCTGCCCCTCTCTACAGGGGAATAAGATGCCGATTATCGTGCATGCGTGACGTACATATTATTTCTGACTATTCGAATTAAAAAGCACAGTTTATTTCTGTTTATTTGAATAATATTTCTTTCGTTCCAATTTTGTTTTGGATTACGTTTAAATTGAAATAAATTCAAATAGAATTGGATCTAAATCGTATCTTATAAGGGTCGAAAGAAATTTCCAAGCCGCATTCTCAGAGGTTTCCTGTGTCTTCGAAATGGATCACAACTGATTGGAACCGGATATGATTGTGATTAAATTTTGATCTATTTCAAATTAACATAATCGATGCTCAGATTTGAAAGAGATAAAAATCTATCAGCTGAAATATATCATACTTCGGCGGATATTGCTCCTGAATGTATTACATTTTGATCAAATTTGATCGGAATCGTCGCCAATGACATTCTCTTTTCTGAAACAGAACAATTCGATTTTGGTTGCATTTTGATCGCAAAGAGATCCTAAATTGACCAAAATATGATACAATTCCAATTCACTTCGAATTGTCGCAAATATATGAGTATGAAACAGTTCTGATCAGATTAAATTTTTATATAAAAAAAATCGCAATTACATCCAGTTTTGGCCTAATTTTCATTAATTGACAGAAAATCTCAGATCCTGAAATGTTTCAAAAAAGTGATCTTATTCTGATCCCCTTTTGATTCATTCGGTTTCGGCCAAATTTGATCAAATTAGATCATTTTTTTTTTTACTCGGGTATATATTTCTTTTAAATGTATTTACATGTAGGCTTATCTAAAATTATGTAGTAAAAATGGAGATGACATGATGCGTTTCAAAACGTATTATAACGCCAAAAATAATTTAAGGTTTTCAGATTATTAGACACATTTTACTGCCTTAATATTTAACAAGTGGAATAAAACTATATGGGTAGTGTGCAAAAGAATTACTGTGGATGATAATTCTTTATAAAATAACCTTTGGTTTAATATTAAGACGAATAACATATGATCAATAATCTAAAAACCGTAAACTCTCTTCGTCTCTCTAATAATTGTTAAAACCCATACTATGATCTAGCTTCGACATTTATAAAATTAAATTATTGTACTTCATTCGTGTTCTTTCTGCATTCAGTTATAATTTATTTTAATGTTATTGCACAATATTAAATAGGCTGTGCAACATGTATTTTATTATAAACAACCAATGTATCCATGAAGCTGGAGCGACAATTCTTTTAAGTTTTGAGTATAAAAATTACATCATGACTTTTGTAGTTCATAAATATTATATAACTCCCTTCACAGTATATTATGCAATTAATCTGAGATAAAAGGATATATAAAACATCACATTTTTTTATAGTGATATAAAATATATACATATACGTATTCGAATCTAATAATGCGTAAACTCCTTTTATGTCAATGAAACTTACCAATGTGCTATATTATTCTTATATTTGTTAGTGAAGTTTAGAACAGTTTTCTTGTGTATATATTTGCACCAATTCTGTAAATTAGGTTGTTTAGGGCTTCAAATTCTGTGCATATATAAGAACTGTCAGTTTTTATTATCTTGTATATTATTTAATTGTATGCATAATTAACAACTATACATATTAAAATATACAAAATAAGAAGGTAAGTTTTGTCGAATTGGAAAGTTATCCTCGAATCAGAGTTAGAATTAACCTGTCAATAAAAAGAAATGTTTTATACGTTGTTACGTGTATAACCTAAACAGAAATGACAACTTAGCCAAAGCCTATACAAACGACGCATTGGCAAATGATTTCTACTCTATGACATTGTCATCTGAATAATCATTTGTTTAATCATGACATGTTCATCTGTATAATCACGGTTTTCTGTATTTACACCTTATTGAACGTTACCGTTGATTCAAATCCGGATCACGTCAGGAAACGGATCAGGATTGCCGGACGTCCGGGACTCCGGATCCGTTACGGATGTGAGGCAGCGTTACAACCCTGATCTGAGACGGATCTGAAATTTAGCCGAGATAAGGGTCCCGGATCAGTATCGGATTCGATCCGGAGGCAAATGTTTACTCGGGAGGTGATCTAGGGAATTTTTTGAGAAGCCCGCAGAACCGTTTAACTTTCAAAGCGATTGAAACTTCTGGGCTATCATTTTAACATGTTTTACGCTGCAAACCTCGGTGATTTAGGTTTTAGAAAATGCAAGCTTATTTCTCACTAGGAGAGTTATTGTGCAATCACAAACAGAAATATTACATTAAGCTAATACTTCCTTAGTAGAAATCGACACTTGCCATGCCAGCACCATGCATGGGCTCCACTCGTCCCTTACCAGGCAACAGGGCCCATACATGGCGCTTGCATGGCGCTCGCTAGCACGAAAAGCAATTTCTACCAGGGTTCATCAGTAGTAAATTAAATATTAAATTGCAACGATACAAAAGCACATGAAAAATGATTTATAAATATAAGCATAAGACTGTCTAATGTTTGATTACAGGTGCATTTGCTTTCGTGGAAACCGACATGGAAGGAAAGGACGCAATAGAAATCAACAAAATAAGAAAGGAATTTCCTGATGTTGTCAATAAGTCCGACAAATACCGCATCATTGGTACGATCCGATACCAAGGCCCAAGAAACCGCACGACGATTGGTCATTTATACATCGATATGTTTCACAAATGGCGTGTGGTGGGAATACAACGACCTCACACAAAAAATTATAAAAATAAGGGAATCAACACCTATAATGCCCGAAATAATTATATATGGAAAATAAAAAAGATAAACCACAATTCGACACATTTCATTTTTATTAACGCCTACACCATTACGATTTGTTTGAAAAATGATTTTTAGTAAAAAATACGAACAATCAACGAAAAAAAGGGAAGTAATATTTTCATTCTTAAAAATTAGCCCACAAAGGTTATCTCTTTAATAACGACTGTAGTAGCAATAGTGAGCTTCTTCCAGTATTTAATGAGCTCTAAATTACATATCCAGGTAAATGAGCTAAAAATTATGCGCTATATTTAAATTTAAAAAAATATTTTTTGATTTTCGTGCTGTAGGGGCCGCCCTTAAATGACAACTGTAAGGCTATGACGCTATCGGATATCTCGAGCATTAAATGAGCTCCAAATTATGCCCCTGGCCACATTTTGATGCAATCTTTCCCTATCGGTTCTCTGGAACGGCGCTGCTAGCTTGTGGTATAGCTAGCAGGACCATATTTTTTTTTTAAAAAAGAAAAGAGAATAAAATTCCGGAGTGGAACATTAAATTAGCACTAATTGAGTTCCAAATTATGCGCTATATTTAAATTTAAAAAAATATTTTTTTATTTTCGTCCTGTAGGGGCCGCCCTTAAAGGACAACTGTAGGGCTATGACACTATCGGATATCTCGAGCATTAAATGAGCTCCAAATTATGCCCCTAGCCACATTTTGATACAAGCTTTCCTTATCGGTTTTCTGGAATGGCGCTGCTAGCTTGTGGTAAAGGCAGCAAGACCATATTCTTTTTTTTAAAAGAAAAGAGCTTTAAATTCCGGATTAGGGCATTAAATTAGCACTAATTAAGCTCCAAAATATGCATTAAGAAAATTTCCGATTTGTGATTGTGGTCTTGCCAGGTTTACGTAGCTTGGAAAACGCCCTGAAGTGTAGCGAATGATATTTTGTTCAATATGCGGGAAACCCGCAATTCCATAAAAAAATAATTTTTAATCCATAAAAGAAAGGAGAACCGCTAATATTCGAAACATATCAATTTCCCACACAATATAAAAAAATAGTTATTTACTGCGAAGACTGAAAAAAAATAGAATAGTTGTTGAAGTGATTTTAGAATATAGGTAAATGGAATGAGAGAGGGCCAGAGAACGAAGCTATAAATCGTAACCTGCTAAAGTACAGGGAAACCTGCCTGCAGTTACAAGATTCCCTCTGACTCTTGGACAACTCCAGTACCCAGGTTCTCCAATAGCAAACGAATGGACCCCTTGTGAAATATTATCCGACTTACATTGCTTAATTAGAAACGACGTAAGAATATTCTAATTTAACGTTTAAATTCTATATATTTGATCTAATAAATATTAATATAAAACGTATATTATCGTATTAATATAAACGTATATTTATCAAAGTATAATTAACTCTAAAGTAATTTATAATTAAGTGTTGAATATTTGCAGTATACAAAAGAAACTTAAAAGAATGAGCGGGGAGTACAATTAAAATACATTTCGTTCCATATTTAGTATTACTTTTAAGAATTCCTAGTTAGCCACCGTGGACACTGTTGCCATTGGTTATGTTAAACAAATTAAATTTATAAAACAGACTGAATAGAACTTACATTTATAATAGATTTTTAATTTTCCTAAAAATTGACTATTTAAAAAACGCTTGAAGTTAAAGTTTGCTCTGTCAGTTAGTTACACACGAACACTAACTAACACAACCCTAACCTCAACCCTAAGCTCAACGTTGTAAATTTACAATCGTGCTTGAAATTTACCACTGCTGCATAAACTTCATGTTCCCTTTTTTGAATTGTCAATATATTTAGAAGTGGACAAAAATTGTGGATCAAGGACTCCTCAAACGAATTGAGAGGTAGCAATTTGATCTTCTACATTTGAAGTACAACCGTAACAAGTACATTTAACTAATTTTCGAAAATCAGAAAAAATAGTAGTTTTTGATATAGGTGTGTAAACATTTAACATTCGTTAAAACGTTTTCGCATACCCGTGAATGTTTTTAACTGGTGTGCATAAAGTGTTTTTAAAAATGACAAAAATGCATACAGTCGCATTACACACACTGCATCAAAAATATTGTAACGATTCTTCGGGTTTTTGAGTTGGAAAATCTTTTAAACACTCCGGTCGTAGATCTTGATTTTGCGCCCTGCGGTGAAATCTTCGAGTTCAAATTATCCAGCCCCATGCAACACCGGCGAATTATCGGTCTTGGAAAAGTGTGAATGTCGTCGATCGTGCGACAAACTTCCCACTCGTCGTAGAGAGATAATTGCGCCCTTGTGACATAATGAACTATTTGTTTCATCCACCAAGCCTAAGGGATAAATGAGGTGCGAGGGAGGTATAAAATCTTAAATGGCAAGAGGGTTCGAGTGGGGGCTCATAACAAAGGTATTTTCGAGACGAATTAAACCACTACCTATGGAGGGCGCTGCCATCATTACTCGCTGATCTAGTGGAGATTATATTCATTTTGAGGTGGAAATATGGAAACCATAAGAGTAAGGTCACTATAAAAAGAAGTGAAACGAAATACACTATGATTAATTGCTATTGAACTCTATCTATGTTGTCATTCACTATTTTATCTCTCATCTCGAAAAATTTCTCGTAAGTTATTCAGAGGTTTTCGTACTATTACCTTGTCCTGTGTGATATAATATAGGTACATATAATAAACTTTTGGTTATCTAATTTAACCTCCAAAGTTTAAATGGCCGTATTTAAAAAATGAGTTAAATTTTTAATTTTTAATTTTAGGCTACAGTTGCCTAAGTCGAAATTTGAATAGAAAAATAATCCACCGAATAATATTCGAGCTCTAAAATTAATCAGGTAACTCATTCAACGTTCCCTGCACACAAATAAAGGAATCAAGTTTTTCAACAAAATCACTCCTCTTTCGCGTTTGTGATTGTAACCTTTACAACTTGATTCCTGCAGTTGATTCCAGCTAACTGATGTGGAATTATCCAATAATTTTTAACCAATTATGATCTTATATGTGACAATTTCATTAATTTTTATTTTTACTATAGCTGTTGCGTTCTTGTCGAATGCTTTTTTAAAGTTTTGAAAGTACGTTTTAATCGTACGTAATTTCCTTTGTAAAATATAGAATTTATATCCGTAACCTATTTTACGAAGAAATAACCACAAGAACACTGCTGATTTTTCGTTTTTAATCCCCACGTAAAGTACATTCATGCCGCTGAAATTGCGCGCTCTGCGATATTAAATGCATTTTGTATGACCGAGTTTTGGTTCACTTCAATTACCATTCAATAATTATTTCATAAAGGAGAGTCCGAAATCTTAAAAACTGCAGCATGTTGTAGGGTGCACGTGAATTTCGTTTGAAATGTAAGATTTCAGATATATATATATATATATATATATAGTTTTATTTGCTTTTTAGCGCTAAGAAACTTTTCACATCAACTTTGACTAAAAAGCGAAGGGAAATTTTATTATTGATCATAATTACGATTTTGCATTCAATACTTTAATACGATAAAGTATATTCAGCCAATTTTATAATAACTTTTAATAATCCTCCATGAAGAGAAAATGATTTGAAAAATGTGCAATGCTTTTCATGATTGTATATCTGAATATTTTTATGAATCGTTATAAACTCCATTTTACAGACTTTTAATTGGAAAAATATATAACGGATTTTGAAACAAATATTTATTCACCAAAACGACAATTTCGGAAATATGTACATTGTAATGCGTACATATATCCCCGGAAATATGCGTACATATATCCCCGCCTTCCCAAATATAGCAGAAAAATAAACGGTAATATTTATTCTTTCCATAAAATAATTAAATTAACTAATCTATTCCATTTTTAAAATAATTCGCATGTACGAATAAGTTTTGTTAAATTAGCAAAGCTTATGTGTATTAATATTTCTTCTATGGATGCTAGACAGCATAAGACCAAACAGACGGACGACTGAAAATGTAATTGAAAACAAATTTATAAATGTAAAAATATTGTGCAAATTTTTATTCCTAAATAAATTACACATTTGTCTTTCAACTCGTACGAAATTTGGGATCCCATGGTTTGTAGGTAAATCGCAAGAAGTTTGATTGATTCACCTGTAGAATATATACTTGGCCCAATTTTCAAAAATATTTTTCTATTAGAATGGTGCTGCCATGACTAAATTTGTTAACCTGAGAGTGTTACTATAAATACCCCTGTAGTATTTATATTTATATCAATGGTTTCCAATAAATACGACTCTCTGCAACGATTTTGCGCCCAACAGCTTAACCCTTTTCGTTCCAAAAGTCCGGAATATGGATAGAACTTTCAACGCTGTAATTTTTGTTCCAAACGTCGTTTGATAACATTGAAATGAGTCAAAATCGATAGCTTTTGACCTCCTCTTTCAAATGCCGTGGCCATAATCAGACGGCAATTTCATAGAAAAAAGTTATGATCGTTTTTTTGAAAAAAATCCTGATTTTTTTGACGTTTCTTCGCAGGAATCGGGTTTTTTGACATTGAAAAGGGCAATGATGACCATTTCAAAAGATACTAGTCGCGTCTTTTTGATCATCCCTTTCTTCTCCCGCGGGATTTTTTCAAAAAAACAAAATGACGGCTTTTAGACGGAGTCTGCAAGTTATAATTTTGCATTTTCTCGCACAATAAATCGATTATTTGACCGTGTAACGGTTGAAATCATGATGAATTGGAATGAAACAGTAATTATTATCATTTGTGAAAACCTAATCTCATTATTATTCCTTCATAACATCAAATTAGTTATATACAATGGACTTTTAACTTTTTTTCTAATGTTCACTCAATTTTCGACTTTTCCATATTACTTACGTGTAAAATTGAAAATGACCTGATACGATTGTGACTTATCAATAATCGGTTTATAACCTAAACGTTGAATACAGGACGACAATCATTCCTACCTACTGGTACTATGACGTTTGTAGGCTTAATAAAAGCGAATATCAGAGTAAACTTCGCCGTAAGTGATACCGCAGATTATTTATAAAGGAAGTCTAAAGAACCTTCGGAGAACGTCTTTATCAAAAATGAAGAGTCAAAACGTTATTATTCTGGTGACAAGTGCGAAAGACGAACATCCTATTGTTCAGAATGTAATAAAAATGTTTGCAAGGTACGCTTCAAATCATTTCATAAAGTTACATAGATTTACCATATTACTATTGACGTGATTCACGGTTGTAAATTCTTAGAAAAATCCAATATAAAAAAAGTTATCAAAATGAAAGAACAAAAACAATTGTTAAAAAATGAAAAAAATACAATCAAAATTTAAAAAGTACCAAAAAATAGTAAATAAATGACTCTCCGAATAGCGTTTACTTCCCGTAGTAAGAGTCAGGCAACGGCAAAATATGTATTGACCGCTAAACAACGTGATGTAAATAGCTGCGAATCAGTGGTGTGTAGTTAATGTATTCTATTTATCATCACATACTTTGAAATTAGGTATTGTAGGATAGATGTATTTACTTGGATATTCACGTTTATTAAATCTACAAACGTCATGGTACCAGGTAACATGCGTACAAAATGTGCTGCACTCCATTTTTGTGTTATAAACCAATCACTGATAGGTCACAATCGTATATAGTAATTTTCAATTTCATACGTGCGTAATGATACGGAAAAGTCAAAAATTGAGTGAAAATCAAACAAAAAATAGATAAAGAAAACCATCGTATGTAACTAATTCGAGGTCATTTATGAATCATGGCGAGATTAAGCATTCACAAATGATAATAATTACTTTTTCATCCCAATTATTCATGATTTCAACCGTTACACGATCGAATACTCAATATTTGTGCCACAAAATTCAAAATTACAACTTGCAGACGCCATATTGAAGCCGCTATTTTTGTTTTAAATAAATCTGACGAGACAAGAAAGGACTGAGCGAAAAGACGCAACGTTTTGCAATGGTCAGCATTGCCCTTTTCAAGGCCAAAAAAGCGATTCTTGCGAAGAAACATCGAAAAAAATCGGTGTTTTATGCAACAAAATGGTCATAACATTTTTCTTTGAAGTTGCCGGCGAATTCTGACTAGGGCATTTGAACGAGGAGGTCCAAATCTATCGATTTTGACTAATTTCAATTTTTTCTAACGCCGTTTAGAACAAAAGATGCAGTGTTGAAAGTTGTGTCCGAATTCTAGACTTTCTGGACGAAAAGGCTTAAGTTGTAGACCGCAAAAATCGACAACTTGATTCACTCTAGCGACTCCCCACTTATCGATAATAATAGTATATTATGTAACAAGGGCGCAATTACCGATCTTCAACGAATGCATTTCAAACGAAAGTTTGTCGCACATTCGTCGTTGATCGATATTTCGCCCGTGTTCCATACGACATTTCTTAATACGACGAGCGTGGGGCTTGATAATTTGCACCCGAATATTTCACTGCAGGGCGCAAAATCGAGTTCTACTCCCGGACTATTAAAAATATTTTTCGAAACAAAACATTATATTTGTGGCAGAGCATTTGTCCAGCCATCAAAAGTTCCCAGACGGAAAAAATCATTAGGAAACTCCTCTGAAAAATCAAGCAAAATTTGCCGAATAAGTTCGGCGCCCGACACCTAGTAAAATTTACACTAGTAACTTCGGCAATATTTGCTCGACTACTTTGGTGACATTGACTGACGTATCTGAGTATGATGGGTTATGTAAATATATATACTGAAGATGTTCGGCAAATTTAACATTGTCGAAGATTCTATTACGCACTTCTACTTGACGCATTTCAGTGGAATTTAATAAAGATTTTTTTCCGTACAAGATCCTGGACGTCTACCGAATTTTCTTCCTTTTGATTCTCGGTTTCCCCACAATTTTCATATATTTAACATCTAGAATTAGCATTTTTAACATTTTTATAGGAAATGTTTTTTCCAAAAGGTCCGCTATTCGGGAATCGAAATGATCTCAACAGAAGGCGCTTGAATATATTTCAGTCATATTGAAATTAGGTACGATCCGTCGCCACTGCAGGCTACAAGCCCGTCAAATTGAAATTATTTAATGATTATTGTCATAAAAGCCTGCATAACAATAATATTTTTGTGTTTTATTTTCACGTATTTAGTTTTTATTTTTTGCATTTGACCTTTAGAAAACACGTTTACGCGAATACAACGTGCATTCGAATTAGAAGTGCTCCATTATTTCTATTTCATAAAAAATAAGTCCAGATTAGAAGTATTTATCTGGTAATTATTATAGCTACTTATGTTTGTTCTGTAAATTATGCAGACACTTAGTCTAACCGGAATTTTAACGTTTTTGTATTACCATCTATAGGATTCTTATGAAGCAAATGTAGGCCCAAATTCATCAAATTTAAAATATAAGTGATGAATTTTTCACCGTAAACGGTTTGTAGTTCTCCACAGAATGCACCCTGGATTACAATGACCATTTTTGCCACTATCTAAGCTGATATCTTGTTTTGAAGTTTAAATATATCCCTAGGGCGTGTTTCAGTTGTTTGAGTGTCGACATAGTTCGACATCTATGTCATGAGATTTGAGGTTAATCTGTCAAATGATAACTCAATTTCCTATTTTCGTTCCTATTTATCATGATATAAGTCCCAACAAGTACATTATTACTATTCTTACAGTTTTTTACGATGATCTGTCAATGTCGTGTAGGAGCACTATTGATGAAATTATTAGATCCGACTTATGGAATTTGTCCGAGTGTAATCACAGTAAACCTGTGGTGATTTTATGCTTTCGCATATTAAAACAATTCAATACGATCATCAAAAAATATTTTAGATCCTGTAAAATAGTCGATGTTGAGTGAGAGCACTAATGATGAAAGAATTACAGCAAGTTTTGAAACTTGACAGACAGAAATAGTCAGAGTGTAATTACAGAATGTAGGAGCGATTCTAAGATGTCAATTCATACATAAATAGCAATATTTATCAGTAGTAATATATTGCAACGCAAAAATGATACTTTTTGTTATGAAATGGCGATTTAAGCCATGAAAACTTTGTTTTTATAACGATTTACATCCGTTTAATGTTTACTCACTCCCCTCTTCACCGCCACACACACACACACACACACACCCACATACATGACATACACATCCACATAGAAAGTCTTCTATATTGTATAAGACACATAAATTTGTAATAAACCAATACCAATACCCTATCTTTGAAAAAAAATCCTTGTTATTTTTCATTTACAAAAATTTTGATGAAATTTTGATTTTGCTAAAAATTGATTAAATCTACATGAATGTACGTGTCAAGGCGAAGAAATCGCATTTTTTATTTTTCCAATCCGATTAGTATAAAAAAAGGTACACCCATTTAAAAATTAGCATTTTTTCATATCGTGAAATTTAAAAAAAAAAATTCTACAACAATTAACTGTGGTTTTAAAGATTTGAAAAAATTTGAGAATGCTTGTTTAATTGGCATCTATCTGGTAAAAAAAATGGAGTCGATTCGAAGTTATCGAATTTTTAGTTAGGACACTTGAGGAATTTTACCCCATATAACCTTTTTTGCAGAGAATTTAATGCTCTATCCTTTATAACGTAAACTTTTATTTTTGTTATCCGTTATCTTTGGGAATTACTTTTTTTTACATCCGGAAATAAATATTCAAAAAGACAATACAAAATCATATAAGGACTTCACAATACATATACAAATAGAATAAATAAATGACTAAGAAACAAATCTTTTAATAAATCATATATTGACCAATTACCGAACTTTACATTATTGAATCAATTGTATTAAATTTTTGGAATAAACAAGTTATATTACTTCTGACACGGAAAAAAGTATTAAGTTTTAACAAAAATATGACTTTAAAATATCGAATAAAATAAAAGAACAATATTATAAAATATTAGTACTGTAAAGCAATATTAAATAATAAAATATATTACAGTACTTGCTCGAAGTTTCAATCAAATTGGCAGGTACACCCGTTGCCGAAAACCCTTCTATTTACGGCAGTTGCCAAGAAATGTACGTGTATAATTCCGGCGGAAAAACATTCGCCATTAATTTTTAAATAAAATCCGATAATAAAATTGTTATAATCTTTTAGATTAAACTATGAATCGCGTATACAAGTTAAAATTGCGTTTCAGTAAACTAATGGAAAATTTAAATTATAAAATTATTATGACCTCTTCGACCCGCGTTTGAATAGAGAATGTTCGGACCGGTAGCAAGGATCGTCACCCTCAGAATTTCTTGTAGACGATTCTCTGGTAGATTGCGTTGGTTCATTTCGGGAACGAACGTTTCCGAATTTAACGTCACGATGACGTTTGGAAGTGAGAGTACCTTTTGAAAATTCGACGGTATAATTACACATTATTTTCGTTGTTCTATTCTATGAGAATATTGAATCCTAAGATCGGTAGAATTGTATTCCTGGACGGAAATACGAGGGACAAAGATCAAGATGGGACATGATGTCCTCAGATGTAGAATGCTCAATAAATTCAATTTGCCGTTGCTCTCAAACCAAAATGAAAAGGCCTCACAAAAGGGCCAACACCCCTCACAGCTTTCTTCCTTATCGACGCTCCGATAGTCATAAAAAATCTAAAAATAACATTAGTAAATAAGAGAAATATGTAAGAAATACATATGCTCAGGTGACCAGAAGGTATTTCGCCAATTACAACAAATCAGTATAATGGTTATCATAATAAGATTCTCTGTTCAAAAGATATTTTTCTGCGATTTTGCACATCGGTATTTTGTAACGGGTGGAGTGAGAAGTAACGCCGTTACACCTTTTTGTTTGAAATATTTTTCAATCAAATTTGTATTTTTGCATAATAGATGCAAAAAACTACGAAGAAACATAATTGGGGCTAATATTTTTTAGTAATAGACAGATGGATCTGCGCCAAAATTTAATCAGATCTAAGTTATGCTAAGACGTATAAAAAGATGTGGATACGCTTATCGGTACGTGAGATATCGTGAGACGAAAAGACGTGACGTACGTACTTATAAGATCACGAACACAATATTTTTTATTGTTGTTATGGGTTTCTAAAATAGTATAGGGTCTAAAACGTCGACATTTGGTAAAAACTTATAGGATAATTTTTTGCCGGGAACTGACCAAATTCAAAACTTCGTCCAGACCTATGGTATGTGTTAAGTAATTAATATATCGTCAGTAGTAGACCTATCCAAACAGCATTGAGCTTTGTAGAACAGGGCTGCAACGTGGATAGGCAACGTCTTTGGGGAACACTCCAACTGCAACTTCAAGAGTTGCTAAGCTGGAGAATTCTGCATTACCTTCAATAGCTCTAAATCTTCTGAATATAAAGCGATGGGCGACTGTGTCAGTCTAGGTTTTTCTGAAGTTTTCCTAGACCCTCGTGCCAATTCGATATAGAAGGGATCATGGCCCTTTGCGGGGTTCAAATTGGAGGATCTTGTTATTTTGAACTAGAATTCTGTTCGATCTATATGTATAAGAGCTGACTAGCGAATACTTTAAAGTAATTAAAAATGAAGGAGAATTCCGATTCTATATTACTATTTTTGTCTACGCCTTATTAAAATATGGTGATTTTGCTTCGCAGTGTATGCAATGATTGCATTTTAACATGAAATTGCATTGAACACGTTAATTCAAATACCAACATGTAAGGTCTAAATTTAGTTTTAAATTGACAGATTAACCTCAATTCTTAATTTGAGTATCTAAACAAATCGTGCAATAACAGTTGAAGGTATTCATTTTTTGATATGCATGTTACGAGTTATAAAGTTTCTAAAGCGAAATGGATATTGCATATTTTGAGGTTATATCACGATCTAATTGATATATAAAACTTGCTATTTTTATTTAAAAAATTTCAGCTTTATATAAAGTTTTATACGTAAAAATAATTAAATTGGTTTTATTCAAGTATACGAGTTCTTAAATGTCAACGACAATTTAATATTCGATTTTCTCCAACTAATCAATGGTTACTTTTCCATCCTCAATGTGTAATGTGAAAGTTCTGACGAACCCATGTATGGTACAGTAATCGAGTCTTTTTGTATTCTTCAGATTTAAAATTTACCTTCGATTACAAATATTCCTTTCAAGAGCCTAGTCAGATTTACAACCATAGATCTATGTAGATATTAAAAAGTTAATAATATTTTGAGTTTCTTAACAAATTATGATTAATCTGCAAGAGCGATGAAGTTATTAAAATGTTTTAGAATTGAAGCTCAGAAATATTATTTTCTTTCATCCTACAAGAATTATCATAAAAAACTTAACTCTACAATATTGTGAAAGTATTTATTAATTGATATCTTTCAAATTGTTAAAAAAAAGCAACATTATTAAAAATGAATCGGTATGTGTAAACGTGGATAATTATTTCCACTAAGTATAAATTTTATTGAATATATATTTCATATATATTATATGCATTCAATTCATATATACATAGACAACCTGATTTATGATAATATTAAGTGAAAACCTGAAAAGTAATAACTTTGGAAAAATTGAAAAAAAAATCAATGTTAGGTATGATGATTCAAGACAATGGGGAAGAAATAGGCCATCAAATTCCCTGTAAATTACATAGCATTACTCCAATGCTTACCAATCACAGGCTCTATTAATAATGACGTCAGCACTAGGGTGTAGAAGTGTAATTTGTTTGTGTAATGTTTTCGATCGGCCTGTTCCTATGCATATTGATTTGTATTGCTAACAACCACGCTTCTTATGTTATGATTTACAATATCTAGTAATTACCTAAGGTGAAACTATTTTCCATTTTATCACTTAAAATTGTCAGTTTACATAAACTAATAATAATTGCAATTTGTACGTGCGTTGTAATGAAGTTGGTGTATTATCTTAGGTTAATATGACTTTTAAATGTGATGAACTCGGTTGATAAGTAAACTTTTTCATCTCGTTGGTCAAATCGTTTTCTGTTTTATCGCCCTTGGGTAACTCGAAAAGTATGCTAAAATCGTATGATAAGTGTTTGTATTGATAAAAGAGTATTCTCTTTCAGAAAATCAATGTTTGCCTTCTATGTCAAGTGTTATGTATTCTTGTTTATTTATTAATTCATATAAAATTGATTAGATATAAAATGCAGAGATGAAAACCGGATTCTAGAAACCGATCTGACTGCCAATCTTTACAGAATCTTATTCCAAAGCACACGGAATATTTAAATGCTTCTCAAGGAAGATGTTTTGTTTCTTAAGGAATATATTGTAATTTACGAATACGAATCGAGTTGCTAGTCCAGTTGGCAACTAAACAAATTTTGGTAGGTAAATCTGATTAATTAAGTTAATACAAATATTAATCCTATTAAATAAAGAGTATTAATTATGAAGAATATGCAGCCAACTAAAGTAGGTTAGTGACGTATGGTAAACAATAAAACTCGACGATTCAACTTACGAGATGACATGCTAGATGGAGCTACTACTCCGTTAAAGTAGAGTTCCTCTATAGTAGTAGTCGAAGTCGTTTTCAAATTGAGTGGTATAACATAATTATGATTTTATCCGATTTGCACATCATACATTTCTTTATGATAAAATCGGATTTTATCTAAAAATTAGAATTTATCAAGGAACAATAATAAAGAAAATTTGTATAAAATTAAAATCACCGACGTTTTCTGAAAGTGAGGATATTAAAAATTTGCCAGCTTTTTTATTGGGCTGTATACAAAGTTGTTCTCTAAATGGCACCAAAATTACTGAATAAACAAGTGGGTATTTCTTTTGATAAAAATTACATACTTTTTATGTAGATTTTGTCGAATATTTTTCGTTGTAGAGACTCCTTTTCAAATTAAACTTGGGTTCACAAACTTCCTATGTAATAAACGTTCCATTTAATGAAGTCCTCCCAGTCGATAACTTCATTTCCTTAACTAAAATATTCATATTAAACAGAAAGCAGACCTATTTTAGACCTGTTAAGAATACTTTTTTGTAGTACACATGAAGTTCGTGTTGTTATCTACAAGATTTATTTTTGCAAATTTTCATTCAATTCTGAACTGATACCGTGGTAGAAATTCAGTCCAGTTTTATTGTACACAGTCCATTTTTCGGCTAAATTTCCGTGGTTTAAAACTATATACAGCAGAATATCCATAAACTAGATAATAACTAGCCACGAAACAATAAATCAGATTTTGTTACAAAACTGCAGTGTAAATATTTTATAGAAATATATGAATTTAAGGATGTCCACATATTTGTCTAAAAAACCTGCCTATAATAACTGTACAGAAAAGTTATTTAAAATATGTATATGGAAATATCTTTTTCAAAAGTTCTGTTATATCTGCATTAAAACTGGCCAAAAATGTTGTTTCCAGATTGATTTTTTATAATTTCATTAACCCAATAAGTCCCAAAAAGGCAAAATTTGTAGCTTACGTTTGAGCTCAGAAAACTTTGTGAAAAAGTAAGAAAATCTTTTGGAAAATACCCAACCCTACTATTTTCGGGTATGCTCCACACCATACAATCGTTTAAAAATTTCAAAAATATGATTTTCAATTGTTAATTAACAATTTAAAAAAAAAAACGATTTTTTTTATGAAAAATTTTTTATCAATCAAAAATTTGAGTGAGACGGAATTTTGTTTTTCTGTCGCAAATATGCACAAAGGTGCACAAAATATCTAAGCTTTACAACCAGCTTTGGTTTTTTATCGTACGATTTTTTTAAACAAAATGACGACCAGAAAACGAAAGCTAAAAAATCAAACGTTCATTTTACTACGGTTTTTGACGGTTTTTCATTGGAATCGTGCAAGTTATTCAATTATTTCAGTAAAAATATACTTACATATAATATTTTTTTTAAAAATAACTATAAAAAGGGTTAAATATGAAAAATAATGTTTTTAAGGTTTTAAAAAGTCGTTTTATTACTGATTCTCGTCATTATTTCAACAGGAACTAACGTAATAATCTGAATATCGTTGACTTTCGAAATATTGGTTGGCATTTTGATATTTTCAGAACAGATCTTAGTGAATCAAGTAAATCTATTCATTTTTCAATTTTCATCTCTTAGCCGTTATTTTTTAACAACGTTGTCCGACACTTACCGCGTGGAGGTCGATGAATTCAAGTGTCTTCTTTTTTAAAATTTTTTTACTGCTTTTATTTATTTTTTTATTTTAATTTTTACATTTTTGTCTTATTACGAACTTGTATTATATTTCAGTGATGTATAAAACGTAATTAGAAATATTTACACTACTAGTGGTCATTTTTTAATGAACAAGTCTTACAAATATACTTTTTGCATGTATTACAGAATAGGTAAGTTCTTGTTGAACAGAAATAACCCTTCTCATCTTTTCGTCCCTTTTTAGCTCGTGTTTTTGACTTTGAGATTCCTTTGGTTGTCGAAGATAATGTTTAGCTATAGCTATCATGAAGTCCAGTGCAGAAGATTTCTTTTTATCTTTGTGAACATAATTCGAGATGACTACTGCATTTGCAATAGCAGATTGAATTAGCCTCATGAAAACAATCCATGTCCATTTCTTTGATCTGATACAAGGCATAGCATAATTGCAACGACCATCATGCACATCAACTCCACCCATGAAATTGTTGTAAAGTTTGAAAGCATGTGGAAAATTCAAATTTACTTTTTCTTTTTCCCCTTTACGTTTTCGTTTAGCTACAAACAAGGGCGACACTCCAGCGGCAGTAGAAACCAATGATACTTGTCTTGAGTCAACCCAAGTTATATAATACATCCCACTAGTTTTTTCATGTTTTACTGCGAATGTACCTCGAAGGGAATTCTTGGGGATGACATTTTTATCTTTCACTCGATTATCTCTAATAGTACTAGTAGAACGTAATCCTAATTTTTTCAAATGCAAGAAAAGATCAAAACTTGTGAAAAGATTGTCCATATAAAGATGATAAAAAGGTATTTTTTTGACACCTACACTAAAAAAAACTCCTTGTAATACATCCCTAAAGAGCACTTAGATAACTTATTTTCTCCCACAACCGAATTTTTTCCGCAGTATAAATCCAAATCCAATAAATATCCATCGGGTGTACAGAGTCCCCAAAATTTGAGACCAAACCTAATTGGTTTTCCCTTTATGAATTGTTTCAAAACGGTCCTCCCAAAATATTTAGCCATCATTTCATTTACATCCATGGCAGTTTGGAAATACCCAAATTGTTGTATGTTTTTTCGAAATAAATTTATAAGTTTGCGTACCCGCCAATCTCTATCGTTGACATCTTCGTCTTCTGGCTTTGCATATTTGATTGTAGACTTTATCTTTTGAAACTTATTACGAGACATAGCCTTTTTGATTGGTTCAAAAGATAAGAAAGGGTCGGTTGACCAATAATGTTTGTAAGATTTTCTGCAATTGAAAGCAGAAGCGATCATAATTCCTATGAACGAATTCCAGTCGGCCATTGTTATATCATAGCCATTTAGTTTGGTAGCCTCAATGATATAATTCTTCATATCATCATCAAAAAAAGTTTCAAACAATTCAACGCTGCTGATTTTTTGAAGTTTTTGTTATACCTTATCTGGCATTCGGCAAGTATTTTCAACATTATCTGGATAACATTTTTCTCCCTCAACCTAGTCAAAAATGTATTTTTCTTCCAGTACAGATTGATTTTGTCTATAATTTTTAGAAGCTTGAAAATACGTTTTTTCTGCAGCAATATCATCAAAATATTCCGATTCAGAACCCCCACTATCATCTTCATCGCCTGAATTATCAGGATCTGGTAAGTACAGATTTTCGTCGATTTCATCATTTGATTCATCTGATTCAGAATCAGAAATCAATCTACGACGTTTTGAAGGCATTTACAAATTATTGTCAGAGTTACTGTTGCAAAACTTATTTATCGAAATACAAAGACTATTGAATCTTAGACAAAATGTACGAGTGTCATGAAAGTATTGATAGCAATATAAAAGTATAGCGATGAATTGCACGAAAGTGAAAATAAAAATAAGTGATTACTATGTTCACATTTTTTAATCACTATTCATTGTTTGGAAAATTCCGGGAATCGTCGGCGCGCCGTCAGCATTGTCTTGGTGTAAATAAAGAAATGTTTACGATGCGCTCGCTAAGGCAGATACCACTGAATAAATTGTTGAAGGGGCCGATATGTGTGTAGTTTATGTGAATTGTATATATGTTGCGTCGTCCTGTGTGGGATGATGATGAGCCTTGCCCAATTAGCCGAATGGTGGCATAAAGTGGCAAGTAAAACTGACCAATGTCTATGTCTATGTCTAAATTATGAATTTTACCCTAACAGTATCAGATCATCAATCAGTATTTCGAAATTCAATGATATTCAGGTTCTTGCATTAGTTTCTGTTGAAATAATAACGAGAAACCGTAAAAAAACGACTTTTTAAAACCTTAAAAACATCATTTTTCATATTTAACCCTTTTTATAGTTATTTTTTAAAAAAATATTATATTTAAGTATATTTTTACTGAAATAATTGAATAATTTGCACGATTCCAATGAAAAAACGTCAAAAACAATAGTGAAATGAACGTTTGCTTTTTTAGCTTTCGTTTTTTGGCCGCCATTTTGTTTAAAAAATCGTACGATAAAAAACCAAAGATGGTTGTAAAGCTTAGATATTTTGTGCACCTTTGTGCATATTTGCGACAGAAAAACAAAATTCCGTCCCACTCAAATTTTTGATTGATAAAAAATTTTTCATAAAAAAATCGTTTGTTTTTTTTAAATTAATTAACAATTGAAAATCATATTTTTGAAAATTTTAAACCATTGTATGGCGTGGAGCATACCCGAAAATAGTAGGGTTGGGTATTTTCCAAAAGATTTTCTTACTTTTTCACAAAGTTTTCTGAGCTCAAACGTAAGCTACAAATTTTGCCCTTTTTTCATTGGGTTTTCTTTTACTGGGTGAATTAAAATTGTTCTTGTTATTCATTCCATTATTATATTACATTCTTTTCTAGCCTTTGAATGACCTATTAACTATTATTTTCTGTTTGTGTAGAAAATGTGCATATCTGCAGGTCGTTCTATCGTTGTACTTAAAAGCATCGTCCATCATCATATCAGACGTATTTTTTATCTAATTCACGTTATTCTCGTAATGACTGTCGTATGCATTGCCATTGAACAGATTTCGAATAGTGGTAAAAGCCGGAATTATTCAAATAAAATGCAATTTAAAATTAAAAAAAAAAACAAAAAAAATCTAGAAAAACTCACAGAAATCACAAATTTAAAATAATGTTGTATGTATTGTAAATTTATATTACAGTCACCAAAAACTCTTCAGTTTTCATAAATAAGACCCGATTTACTATTGCTGACAGTGGTTCTACTAACTTTTTTTTTCTAAAATTGAATTGCTAATTTACTTACAATTATCTATAAAAGATTTCAAAATAATTCTGCGCAAAATTTGTTAAAATTAAGTTTTTATGTGGAGAGTGCACCATGAAAATTTGCGGATTTAAATATATTAACTATTTGCAAAAACAATGTAAAGACGTGTGAGACACACAATAAACCAATATTGATAATAGTTATGTGCATGATGTTGTATTAACCAGTTGAGTCCTGAATTGATATTTTAAAAAACAAGATCTCGGCTTTTGTATTTAGGGTAAAAAAAAGATACTAACAAATTTCCAAGCAACCCTATCTGACGTAAAATTAACTGAACTTTCAGAATCTTTCCTTAGATTTTTCGAAAAATGCTACTGTTAAAAGCTATATACGATTGTTTCCAAAAAACATGAACTTTTTAACTGTATTTTTTTATATCGTTTTTTCAAATTGGAAGCATTTCAGAATTCCTGTATAAAGTGATAAAATCGTGGCCTCGTATTGAAGAAGTAATGAACTCGTGGCCATATATTCAAACTGCGATTGGAGACTGATGACGTTTCTATTATCTAAAACAAAGTAACGTATAGCGTTTCTTATAAGTCATTGGAAAATGTCTTAAAAATAGGTACAAAAGTTTTGCAAATTGAGTGCATAACAGCGTGGCTAAATTAAATGATTAAATTTATATAATTTCATTCCTGCAATATTTAGGAAACATTCTTGGTCATCAATTCTGCATATTATTATTATTTCGCAAAAGGTAACTCGGATACATTTATATTCGGCATATTGTATTCGTAAAAAAATGACATATATCGAATGCGGCAATGAAATTCAAAGTCGAATTGGGTCAAAAGGGCAATTTTTATAAAAAAGGAAATTTCTGATTAGTGGGAATTTATCAAACGGGTATTATTATATAAATAAAATAAATCATCTGGAGGATTAGTTCTCAGGAAATGATATGCATTATAATGTAAGAATTCTTATCATAAGGAACTTTGGCAAAACTCTTGTAGATACGTTAGAATAATACAATCAAGTCTTAAGTAAGACTCTTTTTTTTGCGGAGTACATTTTTTCATTAAATTTTTTAAAATTTCCAAACAAATGTTTATTTTCCGACGCCAATTTGAGGACCACAGTATTGATCTTTTTATCCCGGATTCGTCTTAAAATTTAGGTTTCAGAAACATCTTTCTATATGGACTGTATGCGTATATTACCAGTTTCTTATGAAATAATGTTAGATTTCAAATTATTTACAGCAGAAAATAAATGTATTATTATGTAAAAATCTGTTAATAACTTTGTAAGTATTGAGTTTCGATAAATTATGAAGTCGTATTCTGAAATTACACGGAATTATCGAATGTAAGAAAAAAGCTGGATGAAAATTTGTTGAAAATTAATATTCTGATATGATGGCGATTAATTAATGTATATTTGATCAGGATTAAGTCTTTTTAGTTTTCTTGAATAAAAGAAAAGTAGTTCTCTACTTCTCTCAGTTATTCATTACTATTGTTCATAATTCCACCTCCTTTTATTCATACAAGAAATGTGTTAGCCAATTAAGTGTAAGGATCGTTAATCGCGGACGTCAATCAATGTTGTGTATATAATCAACTAATATTTACAACAGTATTTTTGTAATACGGATGTGTATTGTCTCTCATTTTATTAAAAAATATAGATTCCATGTCATATGCTTATTGTGTATAATATAATCGATGATACATCACACTTTTTTCATGTATCCTTGACGTTTCATTATAGTGCAATGTTTAAATAAGTTTTACACGAAAATCTTCTTTTCCTAATACATTTGTCATCAGAGATATCTATATTTACATTGGTATTGTGTACAGAATTTGCAAAAACCACAACAAATGAGAAAATACGCGGAAAATAGCATAGTGCGGTCCATTACACTGAATGTAGATGTATTATATACTTCAATGAATATTTATCGATGTGTTGCACGCGCAGAGTCGTGCATTCAGCCACATTGTTGGTCATTTTGTATGAATTGAGACTACCCACAGTACGAGTCCTTTCATGCCAGTAATAAGAGAGATCTAACAAATCCATAGTCGATCACTCTTCCGCCAGTTTTAGTAGAAATCCTAATTCTATTACTTTTCCCTTGTGGCCCGAAGGAGCGAACTGAAAAGATCTCAATAGTCCTGCATGATCCGAGCCACGCGTTGGTACTCCATGTCCCTCCTGAATGCCGTCAATGGTTTCAATGCGAAAGCCTCCTTCGCACTGACTCGATCTTCCCAATCTGTTTATTATGGAATTCTGCTGCACTGCCAACCGAGCGCACTCGAAACCCACCAAAGCACAGGTCCCGTTCAGTGAAATAATGGCATTGAAAATTCGGAATTCCCCTGAGGACGTAACAATAAGAATGTACGGAACTGCGCTGCAGAAGTGTCCGAACGATGTGTGCATTGGACCTTAGTTGTCGACCAAAAAAAACTGGCTCATCGTAGTCCATCAACTCGGATCTTTTTTTAGCTGACGGCAAATTTATTGTGCCTATAATACTCTTTTAATTTGAATCGTTGAACGTCCATTTGGTCCTGTCAGTGACCTAATATTTTGCCGTTACAAAGATGTTACCATTTACTTCCTTCAGAAAATTTTATGATAAATGGAACTTCAAATCTTTTTAACATATTTTTTTTATTTGTATACGTTTTATCAAGTCAATTTCAAATTCTACTTATAAGTATAATTTAAAAAGACGCAAAATAAGCTATTCATTCATACATGATATCAGTAGATTGTTTAAAATTTGCTCGGACAAACATTGTATGGCTATATCGGACAAAAAACTGACCTGAAAATTATGCTGCAGAAATATGCGTTTATACTCAGGAGTATTTTTAGACTATCTCTTATTATATTATCTCTTCGGTGCCTTAATGCCATTGGTTTTTCGTGTATATTATGTCAAATATAATCTTGTTCATTAATGATAATTGCAAATTATACAAAAACATTCGAGTTTTCATTGAAGAATCACATACTCTAAAATCTTGCAGCAAAAAAGCAAATATTTTAAAAGTTGTCAAGAAGAATTGGACATTGGTTCGTTTTATGAATGCTGACAACTAGGCTCAATGTCTTCAATGAATCCGAGTAAATCGATAATTCTCAATAAATTGACATTTATAACACCCAGAAAATTTTACTTTAAAAGATTTATTCGACTACTGTTGAAATATGTGATTTATTACGCATACAACCAAATAAAACTATTCAAATCTCAGCAAAGTAAACATAAACTCAATAATGTAGTAATATTTACTCTAAGGGATTGCGAGTTTCTAAAGGAATAAAAGTGAACTGTTAACGATTAGTGGAAGGGCTGGAAATAAAAGGCGCAATATGATCGGTAGAAAATAATGTTCAAATTTATGTCTATCCAGAGTGTGGTGACGAACCGATATCGCGACGCCATAATCCGTCAACATCCCGGAACATCCTGAAAACCGATAGTCAGTTTTTCCAATCTTCTTCGTTCGACTTTTCAATTTTGCCGTTTAAATGTACCGAATCAATACCGTATAAATGGACATGATAACATTCGGATTACAAATTATTAAACGAGATCGTCACAATTTTAAGAGCCTTTAAAGAAAATTACCTAACAGGTCACCGTCATCTTGAGCAGTACCCCCATACTTTAATTATTTGAATGCGTATAATTTATTAATTGTTTTTGTATTGTGTATTTATGTGAATAAAATGCCGGCGAAACTTTAACATATTAATTATAAAGACGCTTACATTTCTGAAATATTCTCCTTCTGTGAAAAGTGTTAGGGTTTAGTAATGTTAAAAACTTGAAAATCGGTTTAAGGTGGAAATGAAGGTTATTACTAATATAATAATTACAAAATTAAGAAATTTCGGTTTATGCCCCCCCCCCCATAAAATTTATTTCATGGCATACACAGAAAGAAAAAAGATTTTATGCAACCTCAAAAAAATTATAGAAATTGTTATAACATGGTTATTGTGATAATAATGCATTGCATATAATAGTACAATTAATAACGTAAAAAGTAATAGTTGGTTGTACGTTACTTTTACAATTGAGTAGGTAATTGCCATTTATATCGTTGAAGCACAATGACAATATGGAAACACTTTTTATTTTGGTTTTTAAAGTCTTACTATAAGGAAAACAAATAATGCACTAATGATAAATAGATGACACATTACAGAATTACGAATAGGCATATAAGAACTGTAAATAAGAAAATTGCCTTCGAATTTAAGGTGACCTGCAACGCTGTGAACTTTAAATAAGTAAGTGAGTATAATGTAACATGTAAACCATTTTTAAAATAAATTAATAATGTAAAATATACCATACATTACCTATTTTTACTGTGATAAATCATTATTTTCTTATTATCAATTGTATTAAGTTTACTTTACTACTCAGGAATATTTAAAGGGGCTATTGAAGTCTCTAACAGGATTTTAAGGTTATGTACTAGGCTGCATAGGAATTGGTGAACTGAAAAATATTAGTTTCTTTTTTTCTAAAGAAAAGGTTAATTTGACTATATGTTATAAGTATGTATTTTCCTTTTATAAATCAATTCAAATAGCGTTTTTTCTCTGTGTGAAAGCCAACATTTTTTCATTGAAAATGTGTTTATTTTTCTTAACCATGCTATTGATGCTCCCTCATTTCACTTAATTATTCAAATTCATTCTAATTATCAAAAATCGAATTAATTGTTCAAAGTTTCATAGAGAATAAGATCACAACACAAATCAGAAACAACATGAAATTACAATTAGTTAAGATTTTGGATATGCTTTTTGTGGTCATTACAAAATCCAGGACATCTATAGTTTTCAGTTTGATGAAAAGAATGCTTAGAACAAAGTAATATATTTACTGCGAATTAACCTAACAAAAGCTTTGCAGTATAAAATTTCCGATGCTGCCTTAGCACTTTAACGCCGGGAAGGGCACTTTCTTCCAACTATTTCCAACGTTAATTTTCTCTATTAACACGGATGTAAAATAAAAGAGGAAGAGCCATTGCTAACGTATTTGGGATCGCTCTTTCAGAATCTGGCAATAAAATTGAAAAAAAACGAATTTTTAAAAAGCTGCTGCAATTTGTGTGAAAAAAATAGGAATTTTTGACAATTTTGTTTTAGAAATTTTTTTTTTTCATACGGCAAGTATCCAGAACACTGCTTCATTTCAAAATATCGCCTCCGCATGTCTAAGCTTAAAAATGGTGAAACGTACTTTTGAAAATTTTAGGATGGCGGATCCATTACCGTGGACGATATTTTCAAAATTAGTCGGATTATTATGAAAGTTTCTATTCGGGGTATTTGAGATCGCTGAACACGAATCCGAAGTCTGATTTCAAAAATTCAAAATGGCGATTCTAATATCGTCCGCCATATTGGATCCGCCATTTTGAATTTTGGAACAAAAAATATTTAGATACTCATTATCATTAAACAAAAATTGTTTAATAAAACGGACACTGGATATTACCATTGGTGGAAAAAATTATTTCGTTTCCATTTAGGATCCGCCATCTTAAAATTTTCAAAAGTACGTTTCACAATTTTGATGCTTAGTCATTGCGGACGCAATATATTAATGAGAAATAGTGCTCGGGATACTTGCCGTATGAAAAAAACGTCATTTTTTAAACAAAATTGTCCAAAATTCCTATTTTTCATTAAAATGGCTCCAACTTTTCGAAAATTCATTTTTCGCTATGTTATTGGTAGATTATGAAAGAGCGATCCTAAATACATAAGAAATTTTCTTCCTCTTTTATTTAACATCTATATTAGTACAGAAAATTAACATTGAAAATAGTTGGAAGAAAGTATCCTTCCCGGCGTTAAAGAGTTAATCATGTCCTGAAGATGAATGTCTTTCGTTTTATATTGAAGTAATTATTAAGAATGAAATATTTTTATTTTCATGTATTTAAAAATAGGTAAAATCCTGGACCCAAGTAATTGAATAATAATAGAGAAACGATAGTAGAGAAATATTATTGAACGATAAATTACAAGAATCAAGTTAGAAATTATGACTGGCGATTAGTGCTGGGTAAAGATCATTTATGAATAAATTTTAAGCAAAAGTTTAATATGTATATTTCTTTCTACAAAATTCCGTGGCGAGAGACTAAATTATGCTTAGTGCTCTTTCAAAAAAAAGATGTTTAAAATTATATCATCAAGTTGTTGAATTTCCCTTATATTCTGCGCAACAGTTTCTTGAGAGCGACTCATCTCTTTCTTCCTGTGTTACTTCATAATATATAGTGAGAGATACAGCTAGTTGATAAGCCATTCTGTGTAAGATAGAGCCGTTTACGACTTTTTCCTATTTGAAGAACGCTTTCCAGCACAATACATAATTCTGAAAGAACATGAAGTTATGTTGTATGATTTTGTCCTTGATTTAGAGAAGTTGAGATACATTTATTTTATGTATATTATTTATAAATTGTAATATTCGTTTACAAGAAAACTACCTATAAAATAAATATGTTATTTCCTTTCTTGTATTGCTTAATAATCGTATTACTAGTTTATAACAATATATTAATTTCAATTTAGGGTACGTATAGTGCATGAATATTCTCTAAAAGTGTAACGATTAAAAATATTACAAAATACCTATAATATGTATATTGCATGTGTACAAATTGAATCAATTATTTTCATTATAAAAGTAGGCCCTAACGTCTTTATAAAATAAATATATTTATTCCCGCCAGATGAGGTGTGTTATTAGTGCACTTACAGGAGAATCAAAAAATTATATTTGTAGTTCGTGCATACGGTTTTACAAATAACACCTATTTAATATCGCTGTGTACTATCTAAATTCGGGAATCAATGCGCAATGCATACTATCTCTTACTAGTAAATGACTTGTGTAGAATAGCTAATGCACAATTCAATATATATACAACGATGATTCGAAAAAAAATGTTTGTAACAACTCTCTAAAACTTAGAAGGCTAGGTCAGAATAATTATCGTATGGTCTATTACATTTCGCGAGTGGAAGTCGTAATTTCGATAAATTTAGATATTTTAGAAATTTAATCTAAATTTCGTACTTCATCCAATTTTAGTTTATTACCCTAGGCTAACTGAAACGGAACATTAATATTACTTGGGAATAGCTTCTTTAAATAACTGTACTACATTCGATTTTATTTTAATTAAATTTGTGATATTTTGTAGATGTTGTGAAAAAATAACATATATTTAATAATGCAAAGCATATGTCTTAAACGTATCATTATTCAGTTTGTGGTCAAAAAGAATTCAAAGAGGTCATCCTATTGAGTGTTCAAGCTCATGAAGCGTATATTAAGCCAACTTAATTGCAATATTTAGTGCTTCATAGCTGAAATATGTAATTAAAATAAATGACCTGAAACATATTTTTCAATGAGGAAGAAGGCATGTCTATCATTTTAATGATTTCATCTTTGGACATTAATGATTTGTTTTGAAACTGTATATTTAACAGTTGAAAAATTATTTTTAGTTATTTATTTTTACACCTTTATTTTTCTGAAAATAAACCGCAAATGCATATTCTTCAAAGTTTAATTTAAAAATGTTTATGATGAAAAAGACATTTGTTATTAGCAATAATCACAAGACTCGACATTTATGTGAAATGAATATTACTATAAAACTCTGCCTACCGCACGGGTCTACGGTATTAAGTTACATATTTTATTCTTCCTCTGTAATTTATACCTGCATTATATTATATATTTGGTAATAGAAGTTATCTACAATTTCGAATTCTTCTCCTTTACTTTTAATTAATTTCAATTTTTTATATGTTTCGGAATATATTCTAAAGTTTCATTTCAGTATTGATATGATAGATAAATTGATTATAATAACATACTTTTGGAGATTTACGACATATTATTATTGTATCAGTGAAGTATTTTGTATTTATATCGTTCACAAAAATGACAATCCAATTAAGAAGATCATATTAATTTGTTTTCGTGAAATTTGATGATTGTTTAATATATAAAAAACATTCAGATATTGAATTTGTAATGCCGGGTTTCCACTTTAGATTCATCGATTATAAAAAATTTAATATAGACGATAGATTCATGATGCATCTACGCAGAATCTACTCCGTGAAATGTCCGTCCTGTGAAACAAATATGAATTTAATCTTTATCAAGATTTAATATGCACGATTGATTCATGGTGAATTCATGGTGAATCTACTGTACAAATTAGTGCTTAGTTTTACTTTAAAATTATGTATTTTATATTTGATATAGAATATAATAGTAGAGACTTTTATTTTCGAACAAAAAATTAATTTAATATGCCAAAACCTAAATTGATAAACAGAGATATACATTGCACATACAAAGGAAAAGACGAAGCAACGAAACTACTCAAAAACACGAGGAAACTCAAGGATATGGTGTTCCTGGACTGCTCCAAAACTACATCAAAATTATGACTTGATCCTAAAGAATACATACATAAATGCTGATAAAATACGACAAATATTTTCCGTAAGAAATATCCTAGCAACGAAATATCATATGAACCAACTGAATAATTTCTGCTTGGAAAATATTAAAAAATTCTTACTACAGAAACAGAAACACGAGAAAACAAATTACATCATGTATGCTTATTTTTATTATAATGTCCAACGCGAAGTATTCTGTACCAATGCTCGATACAAACTGTCAAAAGTTCAGCACATGTTAAAAATCAACAACCTCCATAGCAACCACATTACCAAGGACTGTCATTGTATAATAAAAGAAGAGCTTTGTTTTTTTTTTGCAGTTTGTGCCGAACCTAAATACGAAATACATTATGTAAGCAGTGTTATTAATTAAAATAAAATTAAACTGATAAATTGTAATCTGCTTTCACGTGTTCCCGTTTTTGTTTATAGCAAGAAGTTTTAAAAATTATTCTAAAAGAAATTATTCAGTTGGTTCCTGCAGGAGATTCGATTTTCTTGTATGAGTGATGACAGCTGCAGTTTTCAGAGTGACATGTCGTTGCTCCTTGGATATTTCATAAGCAAATGCAAGTTTTAGTCTTTGTTTTTGTATTTGATGATATATTTTTTAGGTGGAGTACAAGTCGCCAAGTTCTACTGTCGCAGAAATGTACGAGCAAAGCAGCAGTACCATATCCTTAAGTTTTTCCATTGTTTTCTTTGTTTGTATGTAGATCTCCGTTTTTGTATTGAAATATAATACGAGGAAAAACTGTTGTATAAATGGTTTTGTTTTGTCCAAATATTACTTGTATGTATTCTCTGTACTACTACTCTCTAAATATGAATCAGCGGAAACCGCTGCAAATCAGCGAATATACGCGCTGCTTCAGATTTAGAGAGTATAAAATGTAAAAATGAAAATATAAAATGCAAAAAATATCATTTCATGATAAAACCAAACACTAACATATTATAAAGTAGATTTACCGTGAATACATCATTGATCTATCATGCATATTAAATTTTTTATAAAACTAAATCCATATTTGTTTCAAAGGACGGATTTTTCACGGAGTAGATTCTCCGTGAATCCATCATAGATCTATCGTTTATATTAAATTTTTACTCGGGATAAAAATAATAGCTTCAAAAAATAAAGTTTACCTTCATATATATGTATAATCACGTCGAAAATATTCTCTCAGCAAAGAATTATTAACTTTTGAGGTAGTCACCCTTAATTACAGTAATTCCTCAAATCCTTTAAAATTCAAAGACCGGTTTTTGTTTTCTTTCGAAAGTACTGTTCTAACAAAAATCGTTAAAATCCCATCTCATAGCTTCGAAGGTATTGCAATTTTCTCATCCTCGTTCCAATTTTTTTTCGGAACAGATTGTTTTAGGCCGTAAAAATGTTTTTTTTTGCAGCCGACAAAATATACACGATCTTTAGTTTTTCCTATTTTTCATAACACATCCAAAATTATATAAATCTGAGATTATAATTTTACTCGTGAATATCGGATCTGGAAGTAGATGATTCTCGTAGCAAATCTATACCAACAGCCCAGAAGAAAGTAATCGATTTTTATTGGCCTTGCGTTGAACTTTTTTATTACAATTGCATACCTACATAAATTCTACAATTATCTTTAATTTATGTAAATGTTTACTATTGCGTTATGCTTGTAAATTGCATTATATTTAGAGTAAATCGTACGAACGGAACATTCTCGGTATTTCTTACAATCGTATTATACATGCATAGCACAATCAGTATTCTGAAAAATAATGTAGGTATAATTAGTTTTGAACGATAGAAGTTATAAATATACTTAATAAGCAGTAAGTTCCACCTATTGTAGTAGTGTTTGTTTGAACTACATAGATGGTCAACGCTTTTCACTATCCAGGCCACAAATATATAATGCAAGACTGAAAGAGGGTAAGTGAAGCTTGATTAAAAGGTTGGGCTCCCTCATGTTGTATTCTTTATAGGAAGTGTTTCTATATTAATAGAGTTCACTGGGTACTCTCCCCAAGGCGTTACTATTATATTCAATTCAGACGTGTAAGTATCAATTACTGTATTTTTCCTATTACTCAATACATTGTCAAAACCATCAGTGACATTTTTAAGATCGTTAGATTCCAATCCAAGTCTGCCGAAACAGTGCAGAATAGAGAATCGAATAAAACTCAAGAAATGTTTATAGCACAACTGGTTTCGATCGAAATCACAGACTTTTAACGTTTTAAGTATTACCTGACTTCAAAATTCGATAAAATTGTTCTTTCCACTCAGAAAATTAAAAATTAATTCTTCACTATACATTGATGTGTCAAAGCATTGAAACGTTCCTGAAGAATTTGAAATAAGATGCGGACGTGTGCAGGGTTGTGTACGTGTATGGGCGCAGTAACGAGAGCATAGATATATTAGTAATTCCGCTAAGTAAACTTATTTTTCTCATTTCAGGTGATACGAAGAGCAAAAATTTGATGGTGCCAACATTTTTTTAAAAACGCACATTTTGTAGGAGCAACTTTAAAATTTTGAACAAAATAATTTTATTATCCATTTTCAAAACTTTGTTGAATCTGTAATTCTTAATCGATTTGATCAGTTCGGGGACTTTTGCCTTTTGAAGATAAAAAATAATATAACAATATACAAACTATTTATCACTGCCAAAATAATATAATGCAGTAATTACCGAAAATAAAATTATTTTTTGTTCAGTCTTTTTTTCAGACAGGTGCAAATAATATTGACTTGAGACTAGTGATACACGCTTATAGAAATATACCAAACAAAAAACAGCAATAGGTTTTGGGGATTTTCAAACTGTACAGAAAGTGTGCCAGTAAAAAATAACTATTTTCGGTACCAAGTAATATCATTTTTCAAAGCCTCGTATTTTTTTCCAGTAGAGTGGCACGGTAATGTAAAAAGAGTGGTTTAAACCGTTTTTATGTAAGGAAAACATTCATGCTTTACTTTTTTTGAAATCTCGAAACGCACTTTTTCCAAACGATGAAATGTAAAAAAATGTTTTCTTTATGAAAATTTAGTTTCTTTTATTTTCGTTTTTATATTTCGTTTCAGGAGGCAGGCACCTACTTAAAAATGACATGGGTTGAAAGTACAATATCAAATGATAGTACAGAGAAATGTGTGCTGTCTTTCATAAACAAGCACATTTTATTTTTTGGTCGAAAGAAAAGAAATATAGGACAGTTTCCTGCACAAATCTTTAAGTATGACGAATTTCAATTTTTTTCACGCAAAACTAATTATTCTCCATCCACCAAAACTATTGTATGATCTTTTCCGACATTTAATTCATATCAAAAAAATTTTTTTGTTTATCAGTTATATTAAATTCTCCTTGTAAATATACAGTTTCCTAAATATTAAAAGTATCGCGGAATTACTCATATATATTTCTTAAAACTACAAATGGGAATATTTTTAAAAATACACCATTGCAGGTTTCTTAGTAAAGTAACAATAGTTGCTTATAATATGACTAATGAAATCATATCAAATCTGAAACTCGATAGAGCAGTTTGCATTTTTTTCTGTACATTTTATGGTATAATATATTTCATTCTGGTCATTATTAGTATTACCTAGTATCAATTATAAGTTTCTTGAGTGGTTAATCGTTGTATTAATTAATGTTTTTACTAAGAAAATTGTGTTTCAGCATAAATATAGTTACTTTTTTAATATGCATAATGTACAACACATCCGTTTTTTGTAGGACTGTATTATTTTATAAAATTATTATTATTTTAAAGAAACGGAGAAAGGCTATGAGTCTTCTAAAAACTAGATTGTATACTTTCGAAATTTTATTTTTAATGGGAAATCGCACATTAAAATTTTCTAGTTTATATGTATATATGAAATGATTTTGTATCACGTCCTAATTATTGAATGCACGCGTGATATAACTTCATGCATGTTTTCGAGTTACACATCTTTGCCTTATGTAAATTTCACTTAAAAAACAAATCATTATAGAAACAGTTATTGTTTAATGAAGTATTCGCAGACGTATAAAAATATTCTTAATACAAAACAAACAAATGAATAATAATACAGGAAATTTTGCATGAATTAGAAATTTAAGGTTACAATATGTATAGAAAATGTGTCACGCACTAAAGTTCAGTCACATATGATTAATTTCTACTATTTTAGTTAAAGTTATTTTTGTATTTTTGTAATTTTTATCGAACTAATTAAGAATATTGGTAATAATTACATGCTCTCTAAATTTCTTGGAGTGAGAATTCACTTTTTGTTTAGTGAAAACCGAGCAACTCTCGTGAAACAGTGGAGATTCAACTCTTTAACATTGAAATTTCAATTTAACAATAGTGAAAATTCACTCTTTCCCGTCGAGTCATGGTGTTGAAAGCTCTAGAGGAAAGAGTGAATTTCCACTCTTAAAGAGTTGAATATTCACTCTTTAATGAGAGTTGTTTGGTTTTCAATAATTAATGAGCGACTTCTCACTCCAAGAAATTTAGAAAGTGGATTTAGATTTTTCTTTTAATTCTATTATGTCGTTTATTACTGTTGGATGCAATTTTAAAGATCGAATTCACTGAAAGTTTGACATTATATTTTCATAAAACTGTAATTCATTAATTTTCCCTAGATACAGGGCGATTTATTTTCCTACTGTAATTCCGTCACTAAAAAATTACATTTACAAATAATATTTGAGGTTTGTTTTCATGTGTTTAATGAAAAACAATTCCACATTAAAGGAGAAAATACTTTTCTCGAGATAGCAACAAAATATTTGAAAGAATTGGCCAGTTTAATGAAAACGTTAATTAAAACAAGATCAACGTTTCATGAAAATCGATCAGACTCTTAAATGATCTAAATGAGATTCTAGTTATGAGACATTTCAGGGCCCCAGATGGCCCTGTTTACCGACACAAAACTTTGATTTATATAACCACACGACAATTTTATTGAAATTTTTTTAAAGCGATATTAAACACGTATAAAAGCAATATCTATAACCCATGTGGAGATTTCCCCAAGTGTGATATGCTTTTGATCCTAATCTGGACAAATTTTAGAAGAAATTTTCCACTCATGGATTGAACTCAAAAGCTGGATATATTCTGAGAGGGAAATCTCCAGTTTTCCCTAAATTGGTCTCCATATTATTATCTAATCAGATTTTGATCTTAATAAGAATTTTGTTGTACTTCTTAGTCGAGACGGCTTGACACATATTTGTTTTCTACACTTTACTACAGGTAACCATATTTCGTATGATAATGCAATTGCGAGCATGCATTGTGGTTAATGTGTCAGTGTGATAAGCGAGACACTGGGGTGTGATCCCATCTAGGGGCAAGTTTTTTTTCGTATTTATGTGCGAGCGTAAAAAAATAACATGTACCTACATATAAATCCACTTCATTCGTAAATAGTATAAAAATGAAATCCATTATAAAATAAATACAGCTATAATATATCTTTTTATTGAGAGGGAGAAGCTGGATTCGCGTCTGCATAGTATTACATTGCTAATCACATTTTGAAGAGCAATGTTCGTCAGAAACATATCAGAACTGTGGACATCAGGTCAGATTTCCATCATAATCTTGCATGAATTTCTACACGGAAATGTTTTTATTTCTAGCCTATTTATTTTGTAAAAATCGTGTCTCCATACCTTTATTTCTTATTAAATAAAATAAGGATAACAAAATTTATTAGAAAAAGTGATCGCTTTATTATTTTCGTCACGTTTGAAAGTGATCAAGAACTGATTAATTGTTTGCTGTGTGAAAACTCTTCTAGTTTAAAAGTTATCACGGGCACATTTCTTATGTAGTCGAGATTTGTAATTCAGATTGTTTTGTGATAGTAAATTGGTCCAAACGTGCTCCTAGAATATCTCATAACTAGGATCTGGCATTTAGATCATTTAGTGGTCTGACCAATTTTTATCAAAAATTGATCTGGTTTTGATGAACTGTTTTTTTTCTCGCGCTTCGCTGTTGGAGATTGCGTTATTTTATCATTTAATCGGTATTTGTCGAGGGCGTTGAGATATGATAAACGTAATATTTTATCTTTGCATTCCGGAACTGCAGTTTATTTTTGAATATTCTGATATTTCAGTATCAGTAGGTTAAAATCTTGGAAAAATTAAAAACATGAATTATTTATGCGGATTATATGTATTTTATTAGTGATTTTATGCGTTAATATCACATACAAATTTATTTAATTTAAAATGTGTAAATATTCTGCTTATTGGGTAAGTATCTTTTTTTATTGTAATCAAAACCACTTACTCATTGCTTTTTAAGAAAATACTTCATTTTTGACATTTTTTAATGCCCTATGAATCTGTTGAGATTATCTGAATACTCTAATTCCATCTGACAAATAATGTATATACTACCGAGTATGTTGTAAGCTATGCGTTATAGATAGTCATTTCATCATTGAATTAATTTGGATTGTATACAATAGATATGAAATGCCTCATCATAATTCGTGATCACGATCGGCATGACGCTATTTCTGACGTTCAAAAAGTTCATTTTATAAAGATCTACAATGTTGTTGATAAACAAATTTTGTTGGAAAAGAATCTGACCTATCGTGAAATTATTAAAAGTATCTTCTTTTAATCGCATTTTTGGGTGCGGGTCGAAAAACCGACATATCAACAAAAAGCTAATAGGTCAAAAAACCTACAGTCAAAAAATCGACAATCGAAAAGTCGACAGTAAAAAACTGACACTTCAAAAAATTACTGTCCGCTTGTCGATGTATCTATTTTTTAATGTGTCGGCTTTTCGACTGTCAGGATTATGATGATCGGTTTTTGTACCTGCATGCCGGCTTTTTAATTTGTCGGTTTTTCGACCAGCACCCGCATTTTTTCGAAATTTGACGAAAGAACGGTAAGTGTGACATATAATACATCTGTATTAGGTTAATGCTATAACCGATGCAAACAAAGTTCGTAATTCATTACCAATGAAGACTTTTGACAATCATGCCGCGAAGAAGCGGACATTTCAAGATTTTATATAGCAATTTATTATATCCTAGCAACTTTTGAAATGTTCTTCGTCGGACAACCGAGTTGTCCCGTTTTTGCCTCACGATTGAGATGGCTGGTCCTTCGTACCAGTCATCGATATATAACTGGTGTTTACAATATAAAAGTTATTGATGGTAGTCGTAAGAATTGAGCTTAACATAGTCTAACTTAGACCTGGTTAGATTTTGGAGTCGATCCATATTCGATTCGATGGATAAAATCATCAATATTAAAAAATTGCTTAAACACTTAAAACGATTTAAAATATCTATCTCTATAGGGGTTTTGCGAACCCCCCCCCCCCCCCCACCTCCGCCATCTCTATGGGGCACGTGTGGGCTCGAAAATCTTAAATGGCAACATGGGTCAAGTGGGGGCTGATTTGAAACATCTTTTTGAGACGAATCCGAAGCCCTACGGATGGAGGGCGCTATGTTCACCTTTGACGGTAAAAAATTTCAAGGGTGTAGTAAAATGTTGTAATGGCAATATGTAGGTATTAAAAAATAATTATTTTGCAATTTGATTTAAAAATGAAGTACAATTTGTAAGTAGTTTGTGTCAATACCTATGGTGTCGGAACAAAACCAGCTTTTACTACTCTTGGTAAACTAAGACACTTATTAAGTTGCCAAAGTCATTTTCACTTCCGAGAAACGTTTTTCGTAAAACAGATGGGATTACAATCTGCGAAAAAAGATTGTAATGGTTTCAATGTTTACGCCAGAAATGCTTCAGAATGTAAGGGAGAGAACGTATAATCGATTAGCACACTGTCAGGAGGTTAATGGATATCAATTGTGCGCAGCATTGGTTGCATTAGTAACGTAACAGACAATGTGACACACTTAAATCAAGCATCCGTTATTATAACATTTTACTACATCCTTAAAATTTGAAATTTCCCTGTAAAAGAGAACGTAGCGCCCTCCATCCGAGAGTGCACCAACACCATGTGTTGGTTGTTTATTTTTAAAAAAATGCATATCTGATTCATAGTTATCTAACCCACAAACCCCCTATTAACAAATTTTAAATAAATCTAATTAGTTATTAAAAAATTCGTCTGCTATGTTGGATCCTGCATTTTGAATTTTGAAAAACTGACATCGTAATAGTAATCAGCGAGCCTCAAAGCCGCAAGTAGTTTCTAGTCAATGTCTAGTTACTTTTAAGAATTCGTTCGCCACATTGGATCCATCATTTTTAATTTTCAGAAACTAACACTCGAAAACTCTCGAGTAACAAATTTTATAAAAATTTACTCGTCGATTGTCATGTAGTTGTGAATTTTGTTTTCGTTTCCAGAACTATAACTCATAAATGAATTTTTTATTTGGCCACTTTTAGGAAATTCAAACAATGTTATTAACTTTAATTTAACCCACTGGTCTGAACTTGTGGTGTGTAATGGCATGTCGAAATTAGCTTCATATTCTTCGTTCCTTCGTAGAACTATTCATTAATTATTAGAAAATAGACTGAAAAATATAATAGTTAAAAGTTAATAAAATTATCATGTCGCTACTTTAGATTATTGAGAATTGGTTTTATATAATGATGAAACCGTGTTAAGTTAGTAGTTACCAAATGCATTTTGATTTCACGCATATCCTAACGCTTGATCATTTTCGCTACCTTCCTCTGCCCGGTTACTCCTAAACTACAAAATATAATAGGTGCAGGAGGATTCGAATTTCTTTTATGTTGCGTCCAACATGTATACAATTCTGGATTGTCAGTCATTTTCAATTTGACTTTCTTCCTTACGTTATACTGACATATTCTTGATCCTAAGATCGCAATTGCGAATGTCGTTTTAGAAGCTCCTAATTCGATCATATCTCTGTTATAATTATCTCATTTTTAACACAGACTCATTTTGTTCTCTAATTGACCATAAAGCCGACGATTTCAAGAAACGAACTCTTGTATAACCTCAACATATTTGCGAACATTAGCACCTATTATCTCCTATAGGAAACATGCTGCCCAGCGACTTCAAGAGTGCATCGATATTGTTTGCCCCTCTGATGGCATGTTCAAATACTTTTTCGATTTCGAGATTTTGATCATTTGTAAATATGGCCATTCCCATATCTACGGAATAGAAAAATATTTTATGTTACAGTGTGCGTAAAATGCTATTTTATAGAAAATTTTCACTTTTTTCTGGCGCATTTTACACTCACTTGCTACACAAAAGAAAATTTTACGCACTTGTATAGAAAACTACTATTTCGAACCACGAGCACACAATTCACGCCTCATACGATGATTCCTCACCCCTCGGGTTGGCTGTGATGTCTTTCGAGCGTACAATAACCCAATCGAGGCATAAATCTTACTCTACGTCCTTGATACGAATTTGTTATATTTTGTTACACCTGCACAAAAACTGAACCTTTCGTGCCGCTAAAGCGTGCGACATGAAACGGATTCGGCGCGTGTGCTTTTTAGGGCCCGGTGGGCGCTTTTCGCGATTACGCACCCGCTTTACAGAGTTTCGGCATTCTTTGGAGCCCGCTTCCCATTTTCAGGATTTCGCACCCGCCTTTTCTATGTAAAGTCGTGACAATAGTATATTTCAATACAAGTGGGTAAAAGTTTTTTCTACGAATGTGAAGGTTGCAGGCCAAGCCGAAGGCGAGGTCCGCATTCACAGTCGTTGAAAAAACCTTTTCGCACATGTGCGAATGATATTTTTCGATTCAGGGGGCGTAAAATGACCATTATGCACCTCCTTTTGGGGGCATAAAATGCCCGTTTCACGCCTCGAGGGCGTAAAATGCCACTTTTACGCCTCGAGGGCGTGAAATAAAATTAGTGTGATTATTTTTCGCGACTGGATTTCAGGCAATCAGAGCGCGATATTCAAAGGGTTCTATGGTTATTTGTTTAAAATTACTAGAGCTATGCACGCGCGCTTCGCGCGCGTTTTATCGTCTGCCCTTTCGATACACCTAAGGCCATCAATTTTTGTGTATTCTATCCTCTGTTACTTGGTTCTTCCTATATATAAAGATGTATAGGTGGAAACAAAGACAATAATAGTAGTTTTCGAACGTAAAAAATTTTCTGTATTTACACCCATGTGGTGCCGAACAATGTTTTTTGTATCAGCGTACATAAAGTGAAGTTGAAAAACTCCGAAAATACATAACGTCGAATTTTACGCACACTGTAACAAAAAGTATATTTTTAATCAAATGTAGTGATTTTTCAATTTATTAATTTTAAAGTAACTCTTAATTTTGATTATTTTCTATACGTAATGAATTAAATATTTGGTTCCAACTTTTCAAAATATATGAACTTGTTTTAAGCAGCTGTTCTATTATTAACATTAAACGTTTTCTGTCCACGCCATTATTCTTATGTTCAAATTTCAAATATACATTTATAGTCTACGAAACAACCTTATTGGTCGAGAGACGTGTGACGCCATCTCACGCGTACCCTCTTTAAGCACGGATTTCATGTAGTTCTAAAGTGCTCCACTGATAAGGTAGGTATTTTCACTAAAAACCGCAAATAAACAATGACTGAATCGATTTTTCAAAATTCGGACTCTGTAAGGATAATTCTAACTACTATAGGCGGTACTCTAGAAAATAACAAAGAAATTAATTGAGAACTGAAATAAGTCAAAATTGCCAACTTTGAAGTGTTTCAATTTTTTGTTGAAAAATAGCCAAAATTCAAAATCTAATAAAACAGTTAGAAAATTTTTTTTCAACACCCAAATAGGTCAAATTCTGTGAAAAAAGGTGAGGAATTCGATAAATAAAAAACATCTCGGATGCCATTTTTAGCCACATAGTTATTGTGCAATAACCAAAAAAAAATTATTTTCCATTTAAAATCCCATGTTTAATTTCAAGGCGTTTACCGGAACAGAAGATATCATCTCTCAGCCTAGGGCTGTCGTTCACGTAGTCGTGTTGCCAAAACCTACTTCTTTCGCACTAAAGCATTTCGAATTTCGAAAAATCGATTATTTCGATGCACCCTACTATATACCATTTCGAACAAATGCTGTTCGAGCAATTGCATGCTGTTCGAAAAGGATATAAGGCAGTATTAATTTGATAATATATTTGACCTTGAATTTTAAAGCAATATGGTCCTGGTCGATGATTTCTGAAATTTATCAGATGTGCACTAAACGAAGCAAAAGAAAAGGCACTATTGTAACTTCTAATATTTCCATAAATACTATCAGAGTGCTCATCAGTACCATTAAATAATGCACACAATTCTTGAGGGGGAAGCGATAAATTTTGAAGTACAACTTCACCATGAGCACAGCAATCATGAAAAGAATTATTTTTATTTGACACTATCTCAGCTGCGAAATGTTTGGCATTGCAATGAGTGCAGCGTACATCAATAATACCAATAGAATGTTCATTAATATTTCCGTATTCTCAATATTTCTAATAGTGCGAAATATATTTGGCTTTCTAAAACGAATCCGTCTTTCCATACTTGAATGAAGTTCTCTTATATTTAAAACTACACTTTCGTCTACAACCGTATGTGTACTAACAACCGGAATGGCACTTACAGTTCCGGCGATGTTGATTGGGAGCGTTTCTTTTTCGACGTTCTTCTTGAAATACTTGCTCTTCTTCAACAGTGCGTTTAACCTTTCATTTTGGCATATTCTTATTTATTTTTATCTTTTATGGAGTATACTATTATTAGGTAAATACAAACACAATTTAGATTTTAATAAGAATATCATTTTTAATTCATAATTCTCAGTTCAAATTTTATTTCACAGTTCTTAATGCTAAATTTTCAGATATGTTAAGTTTCTAATTTCAATTTTTAATGCTAATTTGTACAGTTCTAAAATTTCAATGCTAAATCTTCAAATAAGTTCCGTTTATAATTTTCAGTTTTTAATGCTAATACGACAAATTATATCTCGTATATCTCCTTGGATAACGTGGACTTCACACGATGTCGATTGAAATGATTGAAAAACGCGATACCATCCAACATGGTTTAAACAAATTTTATGTGTTTTAACACCATAAACTATAAACGTATCATTGTAACCTAATTATATTAATAATTAATGTTACATTAAAATTATGATGAAATAAACAGAGTTAATAACCTTCAATAACCTTCAGGATTCTCGGGGGTAAGAGATTGTTAAAAAAATTAGGAAACTTTACGCGGATTAAATTTTAATTATTTTATATTAATTATATGTTAAACTGTACATTAAAAATTTGTTACTAACAAATGAGAGGATTCAAACCTGAAAATTTTACGTTTGATGTTTATCTAACCTCTGCACACACTTATTTACAAATACTCATAGCTGTAGACTTATTCAAAGCGTAAGTAACTTAAAAATTGATCTGAAATTTAATATTAATTCTTATCACTGTTAAAAAAAAAATGTAAGTTTCAAGCGGACTGTACTACATTTGTAGTTTGGATAATTTTTTTCAAAATTTGATTACTAATCTTTCGGAAAAGTTACAACATTGCAATGGATTCCACTAATACGAAAATGGTTTCGATAAAAACCACTGGGTATCAAAAAATAAAAACAAACCTTTTTCATTGTACAATACATAAATAAGTGCTATCTTGCAAATTATTTCAAAATGGAACATTTTTCTGTAATGTTTTTTTAATATGATATGTAAGTTTTCCAAATGTGTAACGATGCAATGAAAAGTAAAAAATTAATATTTGAATACTTTATTTGTAATCGTGATGTTAATTTTGATGACAATCCAAATAACCAAAATTTCATACCGGCATAACCTCCGCTTGTCAAATTCTCCAACAGCACCTGAAGTTGCGATCGGGAAAGCACGTGGCAAATTCAAAAAGACCAATGGCCATGAGTCTATTGCGACAACAATTATTCGAGAAATGCGATACATTTCGAGATTTTTCGTTACACGGCTTCTTTATTATTGGAAATACTGGAAATTCCACGGCTGCTTCTGGAAATTGCATTCGAAAATTGCATACTCGCTACTCATTTGTTAAAACTTCTAAATTCATATATTCGTCTCTCCTCTCTGCTCAGCTGTAACCTCAAATACCGGTCACAAAAAATAATCCCCCGAATACCCCTCCACCATAAAAATTAATCGCAATATTTCCGATAACTTTGAAGGTCTCGGGATATTACAACTGAAAATTAACGATTTATTGAAAGAAAAACAATAAATACGATTTCTTAATTAAGTAACATTATAATTAATGTAATATTTAATACATTATGGTAACAGTGGGAGGCCATAGAAAACAACAATTTTTAATACAAATAAACGCGCAGTAGAGGAGTATTCTATGAATTACCCATCATAAACATTTAGGAAAAGTAGTGATTGAAAAATAAACACATATTTCTTTGTTGAACGCAAAATTTGAAGAATAATATTTGTTTTGTTTGCGTAATATTTATTTAATTTTCTTTCTTTTTTCTACAGTTATGCGATTACTTATTTTATACAGTTATATCGCTCCCCACTTCTGCCTTTATGAAAATATTTTCAAAACTTCGACCCAACAGCCTCTTTTGCCTCTAAATTTTTAATGTTTAGTATATACTGTCTCTTATCTGCGTCTTCTCCCCCCCCCCCTCTTCCGCCTCCTCATCTCATTTTACACTACTTATTATCATTTTTAACTTAACACATCTTTTACGTTTTTTTTATTTTTACAAATTTGTATACTACTGCGCATAAAATGCGTGTTTTACTACCGCTTTTGCCGTATTTTCATCATGAAAAATACGTAAGAAACCCAGGTGACTCGTGCTTGGGCCGCATATTTTTTTATCTTCATGAATCAAAATTCGCTTTAAATCGGGGGACGGTGCACCCCCCCCCTCCCACCCTCCGCCCAGCTATACAATCCCGTAAGCTGACCTTGTTAGGAAATATACTAATTTTATTACAGTTTCCCATTTGAAATCAATAAATCATAAATTTATTCGTGTATGCGTGGTAATTTTACTCCCCCGCAATCGAAAAATATTGTTTGCAACACGGGCGTGGTATTTACGCCCTATGGTGATAAGGCTTCGCCTGCCCTCGGGCGCCTAATCACCATTCGAGGCGTAAAATTACCGTTTTACGCCCTAGATACAAAAACTACTATTTCGACGTGAGTGTACGAAAAATGCGTCTGAAAAATATCAAAAGTGTGGAAAATAGAATTTTCCGCACCCGATGTCAAAAAAAGTATTGTGTATATCACGGACGAGAATGAAGGAATCGGAGACAAACCCGCTGTTGCCATCCTCGGGGTCAGGACTCCCATCTTTCCCCAATGTCCTGGATGGCGTACCTGACTCCAATCCCTTCCTTTGTGCCCTAGATATACAAAGTACTGCATATTGTATGATTGATCAAAATGCTTGAATTAATTGTTGCATAAATATTAAAAATTAAATAATATCGGGTATTTTAGCAGCAGCCACTCAAACGCCCAAAGCGAAGTAAATGTTTTTGAGAACAAAACTTAACCTTTCCTATACCCCTCCCGTTTTTCCTAGCCCACCAATATCCATGGACGTTATTTCCGAGTTTCAAAATTATAAAGAAGAATAGTACATTTAAAATCGCATTTTCCGCACTTGAAATGAACGATATTTTTCCTAATAGTATGCGGGAAATCCGCATGTCCCGCATCGTTTTTAGTGCGGGAAAGTTTGCTCCCGCATACGTAAGTGGGAAATTTTTATTTTCTGGAATGTAATAAAAATTTCCGCATAGTATGCGGAAAATTAAAATTTAAAAACTGTGCGGGAAATGTGGATTTCCCGCATACTATTAGGAAAACCTAATTAAGAAAATATCAGAGAGGTATAATGTATGCTTTCCTTCATCCCATCGGATTTTCCTCTCTAATCTTAATGTAGATTTGTATGTAGAAAGAAGCTAACGGTCAATTGTGAAGATCCAGTATTTTCTACTCGGGAAATTATTTGGACGGGTTTGGTGAAAAGAAAAGTTCGCAGGCATATCAAGAGGAATTCTAAAAATTTGATGTGACATAATTTCAAGGAAAGACGAGAAAATCTTAATGACGTTACTTAATTTAATGTATATGCATATAAGATAACATAGGAAAAAATGATATAAAGCTTGAATATGGCCCCTTTAACTTTTTCGGTCAGTATCAGTTTATGAGTCGATCCCGGCACGAATCAACTTCCTAATTGGATTACCGCTGCGGTAAGAACTGTACGCATGGAAGTTCGTGTAAAATGCATGCGGATCCATTGTGACGGCGCGGGCGGCTGTGTAGCGGAACAGCGAGGGTGTATACAGTTCGACAGCCCGCCGTCAACGCGACGTGGTGCCGCGGTGTTCTGTAATCTGCTTCTTCCGCGGGTAGAAAGCAGAGATAGGAGAACAAGCTCGAAAGTGGGAGTAGAACAGAGTGAACAAGAGTGCAATCGAGCTTGCGAGCGAGAGGGAGAAGCGGGACAACGCGTCGCGACGCAGGCGCCTGCCTCGCTTCCTCGTGGTGGTCTTGTGGTAATCGTGGCGTAGTGTTCATCTTCGTGGTTGTCGAGGTACGTCGAATGCCGCGCCTACTGCCAGTGGCGTCACGTATATTCGGAAGTTCGCTGACAGAAGCCGTCGATTATCGGGGAAAAGTTCGCGCGAGCCATCGTGGCATCAGTGCGCGTCTTGGCTGACCATTTGCACCGACGATTACCACCAGCTCGCGGTAAGATTGCGGTCAGAGGTAGATCGATAGGGAACGATTACTGAAAATTCCAACGTGAAAACACGCGCCAGACGACTTCGTACACACGGCTAGTTCGCCTTGACATTTTCCGGATGACAGCTGAGACACGAAGCCCACGCGAATAACAAGCCTGCCCGGGCAAGTACACCACTCTCGACATTGAAATCTCGACGACCATTTTCCACCTCAAGATGTTTCGCGACTAACAGATCCTCGTGTCGTTACCAACTTGGATGACTCTTTGACACGCGTTCGCGAAGCAACAACAAATGCGCAATCGCTAAAAGGCAGCCCTGGCCCGTGGGAAGCACAGCATCGCGAAACCAATAGCAACATGTGCCGGTTTCCGCGCTGAACTTTGGTACCGCTGGAGCACCGTTTTACCGCTCTAAGTGATGGGACTCAGATCAACCACCGACGATCATCCAAACTGGATTCGGCTCGCATTGCGCCTGCAATATTTATGCGACTTGAACTAAGCAATAAAGTAAGCAATTCGAAGAATGACGACTTCGAAAGAGAGGACAGCAATCACGAAGAAGACGTCCAGCATGAGGATCCGACTGCGACAGCACAGAAATAAGTGTCCCTGAGTTGGTTGTTCGGACAACATGCAAAGCTGACTGAGGGCACGTATCTACGCAAGCTTTTGGCGATGGAGCAGGAGGAAGAACAAGGTTGACCCTTCCTCATCCCATGCCTGAAAACCAAACGAGTTGAATAATACGTAAAAGAAAAAAAAATTGAACCCACGAGGCAAATATTAAAAGAAGCATTTTCGACTGCAACCACGTGCCTTCTTCATTTCGCGAGGAGGTCGCAAACTTCATCTCTCGCACTTTTATACGTGTTCCCATTTGCTACGTATCGTTCCACCTAGGTTATTCTTTCCATGTGTTAGTGCACGACTATCTAAATATTGACCACCTCCTCTTTCATTGCCGAAACACTTCGCCTCTGCCTCAGGTCGCTTTCATGATTCATCGACCAGCCTTGTTCGTTCTTTGCCATGCATCGCACATCGAGCTTTCTAAGTACTCGGCGACGAAATCACGTTCCAAACGAGATTTCCGCTCGCCTCTGCATCTCGAGAGAACCGTTTCCTACTTTGTCGGATCGCCCGGGAAAATCCGGGCTGCTTTAAAGATCCGAAAGGATTCCAGTGCATCGGAGGAAATAGGCCCGATTCGAGGAACGGTCTCAGAGAAGTAGTTATGACGAAACAAAGGCTGCTTTCTAGGATCAAAGAAAAATTCGGATAGGAAACACTCAGCGAAAAATGTTGACGCTGATACGCCAGATAAAGTATCACAACGCAATTACCAAGCACAGCCTTTCCGCGAGAGCAGGAAGTCACTCGCCAGCTCCAGTTGGTGGTTCCGTCGAACCGGACAATACGAAGAGTAATACGCATCGCCACGCAAGTTCCTTCAAGCAACCAATCAATCATAGCAATATTGTACGCTCTTTAGTGAATATTTTTTATAGTATGAAAGCTCGACCAGACTCGTCGAGTACCTACGATCTTCGGTGACCAATTTTTCGACTAGATTCAAATATAATCTCGCGCGTAGCTACGTAGAATCCGCAATTGCAGGACAATCGAATACAATACTTACTTACGAGGAATACGCTATGAAGAACAACGAGAATCATTTGCTCGACTACGGATGTCTTCACCACTGTATGACTTTGCACTTTGAAAACTAAAGAAACTTTTTAGCGCGTATCCTCATTCGTTTTTAGCTCGATTTATCTCCGATAGCGAAGCGGCCGGTGGAGACACGTTATACAATCAAAATTCTTAAATTGTGCGTCCGATTTTCGCAACGAATTTTTATCCTCATCTCGCTTTATCCGAAAAGACTGTCTATCGAACGGTTTCGCGAGCATCACAGTGTTGTGGTTTTTTAAATAATCATCTATTCACGCGTTAGAAATAAAACTCAAACTATATATATATATATATATATATATATATATATATATATATTATAAATATATAAATAAACTATATTAATAACGAAGTATATACACATATATTCGTATTATATATACGTAATTATATCGCGCTATACTGTGCTCAACTCGTGCTGTGCTTTTTTACCTAACGTGCCGACGTGAGAATCATGGGCGGCCGTTATTATGAGTGACCAGCTCCATAGTGATTAGATACTTTCATCGCATTAACCGGGATCACTTCCCTGGAAATCATTCAAAAAATGCCTATCAGACGGGGTCATGTGGCGCCCAGAACGACGATCATCGAAACTATCATTAGAAAATTCGACACTCACGGTAAGAGCTGTTTGATCGATCACTTTAAATCCTATTTATATATGTTTACACGCATTAAAAATGTCATTCATAGATTACTATTTCGGAGTATTTTATTTGTCATTGCCCTTTTCGCTCAGAACATATAAATTTTCACGTTGACTCGATTTTATATCAAGTGTTCAAAAAGTAGGATATTTGTATATAGTGCAATGTATACATAAATACGCAATGTAAGTTCTTCCCTTAGCAACCAACGCTCACGTAATATTGTTTTCGATTGATAGTCTTATTGATTGTATACATGTGGACAAAGATCACGATTACCACTTATTTTACTTCTTTATGACTGCTTTCTAAGAATGTTAAAAATACAATTCGAGAATCTTATTTTGTTTGTATCTATTACCGGAGCCAGCACTAATACAAATCGTTGTTCCAAATTATCTAATTTACGACACTCTGATTTATACAAGAAATTAATTCCACTATACGTGTATATAATGGCGGTTCTAGACTAAAAACAAGAATCTAATAGTCCATGGAAATTCCACCAGAAAAATTTTAAATTTCTCCGGTGATGTAGAGAATTTTTTAAATAGTCGTTCGCGCTTACGATTATTTTTGCTGCAAAGTTGCTACACTTTTTGAAGTCAAGAATCTTTGAAGTAATTAAGCTTTATTTATAGGAAAACCGAAATCCAATAAAGTTTATTTTGATAATATTTTTTTAAGAATTCAGAATTGTTTTTTCATAAGACAAATTCTGTAATTTGTTTAAATGAAAATGTTTATATGCTTATAAGTATTTAAGCTGGTTGCTACTTCAAACAAGTCAGATGTTTGTTTTTCTGATGTTTCTCCGCTTAAGATCTGGGCAAATCCACGAGACTTTTAATGCTTCACTTTAGCAACAGACAAAAATTTAATACAACGCTGTTTAGTTATTTGTATGTACCATTATAAAGCAAGCCATAAAATACTTTTTGAATTGAAAAAAAAATGACGGCACGACTTTCTCTTATAATAGTTCTTTATTATAAGTTCCTTACTTATAAATAGTACGAAACTGATTTGAAATGATGATATTTATCAAAGTAAACAAATATATTGCGGAAAAGGTCTCCAACTACCCGTGGATTGAACGATAATAAATACTAAAATGATTGCATCTTCAATTCCGTCATTTATTGCTTTGGGGTGCTTCTCAATGTAGGATATATATCATATTTTATAAAGAACAACAGTTTTCCATTTTCTTTAATTCAAAACAATTTTATTGCGTTGAATTACTATCGATCAGTTTCGGAACTTTGTACACACTTTACGTATAGCATGTTATGTAGGTTGGAAAAAACGACCCACAAAGACTCAATCAACTTTAGAAAAAATATATTAGCAGTTTTGTTTATAGAAGCTGGAAAATAAGGTTGCTGGTAGCATGTACTGTTCAAATTTAATGCATAGACCGATTGAAGTTAAACAGTGTTAATTACATTTTTTTTACATATTGTATATTCGCAAGGGTACGTTTGTATTTAAAATATTTATGATTTTATGAACACCCATACAAATTAATAATTTTATGAATTCAATACTACTTTGTTAACGACTTCAAAATATTGATGAATCTCTCCTATTACCCATACAAAATTTCTATAACTTTTTAGCAGAAATATATGAATACACAATATTAGATGACGTAAATCCATTTCTTGTAATGATTTTAAAATTGATTAGGTAAAGCAATAAGTAACGCAGTAATACAATATTGCATACCTTTTATTATTTACTGCGTTTAAAATAAATTAAAACATTGTAATTAAAAAAAATCGATTAGATATTTTTTTCGAAATAGAATAATTCGACGTCATTGATAACTACGTCAGGAGATATAAATGTTGAAACAGAAATATATTCCAATATTTTTAAAAAATTTCGTTATTAACAGAATTATCAGTAAATCTTTAAAATAACTCAACGTAGTATTCACCTATTTATTTCCAATCTGAACCCGAATAAATACAATATCATAGGTGTTTTGTCCCATTTAATTAGCATATGCGGAGCTATTGTACTGAAGTTCAGTATGTTGATAGAGTTATTCAAATTTTAACTCAATCAATCTATCCATTCACGGTTTAAACCTCTTGCGTGAAAGCTAGGTCGATGCTCATTCAAAATTGAAAGCTGATTAGAACTTTCGTGTTACATCCGGATAGAACTGATACAGACAAAGTCATACAATCCCCAATTATGAACGCAATTATGAAATTTACTTTAAGAAAATTTAACTCTGTTGTTTTAAAATCTTTGATTTGATTTTTAAAAGATTAGTTTTTAAAATAATAACACAAATTTCCACAATATCATAAGTAATAACGAGCCCATCTTTTATTGTTACCTAATTGAATACGATTATTTTTTTCAATTTAAAATTTCACATTGAATTTAGAGGGAATGTTGAGACAAATCGGATATGAAAGAAATTAATTTCATAGCTTATTATAGTATACACACCTGACATACAACATCTAGATTACTATTCTTTTAATTTATATATAATATTCTTTTCAATTGTTCCTTTTATTGTCATTGTATAAATATTTATAAGGAATGAAAAATTGAACGTAAAATATGATTAGCAACCTATTACCAATAATTTAAAATTTCGTAAATTCTACAAGTAAAAATTGCGATATAATTAGGTTGAAGATTAATATCGTCTAGACGTTTCCTTATTGGTACATGTTCAGTTCATATGTCATAAATTTATTATATTTACATTAATCGTAAACGAAAATGTTATATAATTTTAGAAGTTTAATATCAGTAACGTATTAGTAGATGAATTCCGAGCTCTCACATTCATTATGATCAGTTTTGTTTCTCTTATTTATTTCTCATTTGAAGTTCCTCTCTTTAACTCATTAATCCCAGAGAAACACTTTTTTTCCTTGATTTTCGTGCTTAATTCTCTACAGGAAAAGTGATTAATATTGACTTGAAAGTGACCTAGTCTACTATCGAGTATGGATACATATAGACTACATTGTAATATCTCCTAATATTAAAATGGCGACTTTTCAGTAAAAAATGCTGAACATTTGAACTTTGTTTTATTATTAATATTTTTTATATTAAAAATGTTCATACAAAAACTTAATTTGACATATTCTCATAAGAATTGTAATATATTTTCATAAGAATTAGAATATAACAACAAACTATTAAGAATCCGAAAAAAGTATACGGGAATCGAATTCTAATTTAAGTCCGAGGAATGACACGATATTTCGCATAATGAAACATCTGTGTTCGAAGAAATGCACGTGCGACAAGTCAATTTTTATGGTCACGAGTTTTGGCAGCTGTTGACTGTGTTTTGATGATTACTCTGAGAAACTTAAATTTATTAAATATACTTACTAACACTTTAATTTTGAATGTTGTATAGAATATATTATTTGTTATTTTTTGTATGTAGTAGGTAATTTAAATACAGTGATGGGAAGAAGTCAGTGATGGGTAAAATGGTCAAATATATTAAAAACGATTCATATTAAAAAAACGCTGAAACATGGATATAGATTTTTCAATCTTTTTTGGTAGTTTGGGTCGAGTTGAGGCTCATTTAAATGGTCTTTACGGAATTATTCGACTATTAAAATTGTTAATTTAGTAACTTTAGAACAAATAAAGATTTCGAAAATAATCGGGTATTAAAACATGTCTGACAAATGTAGCTTGCATGGCAAGTCAGAAATAAGCAATTTTTCCACTTTTAATAAATACTACGATTAGTATTTTTTCAAAAATTTACAAGCCATGAAAATAAAAAATTTACAAGCCAGGGAGCATGTTAAAAAGACAGAATCTCAATCGTACAGTCGATGCATTATCTCCTGTATACTTTCAAGTTAGGTTACTCGCCCGCGTGTCAATAAAGGTATAAAACTAATGGCATTCGTATGATTTTCCGATTAACCAAAGAGAACATGAACAAACCACCGAAATGTCTATTTTTATCCTCTTAAAGCCTCCATTGCTTCCTTGTCCAAGTGATGGTACTTTCGGCGGAAAGATTTGAAAAGTATTTTCTACACTCACTGTTGGATCGCGAGGTATTTTGAGAGACTAAAGGAACAACTTGCAGAAAGTTGAAAAACGGAGAATCGGAATCGTATCCACCAGAAATGTGGACCGTTAGGCAGCGAGCCAGAACTCCATTTTCAATATTATTTAAGATATATACAGACATAGGCCGTGTATACGTCGATATAGACCCTTACATACCCGAATGTACAGGCACGGGTGACGTACCGGTTCAAAACAGTGTTCAATACATATCTATTCGCCGTCACTGACACACACCTATTAACCCGCATACATTCACGTGTGCCTTCACTTTTAGCTCAGAACACGACTGAAATAGCACTGCAGGAATTATTCGAAGTACTATTTGTTATTTGGGGAGGTCCTTGAAAATGTGATTGGTGGCCTTTGCTATATTCAGGGTTCGCCACTGTCAAAACACTCAAATCTTTAAGATCGATGCTGGCGAAACTTGTATTATGCTGGTATTGAATATTCCGTGCGAATAATGACCGTTTGTTTTACTTCGGCTAAAACCCTTATCCTGCAAGTTGCGTTTCCAGCATCATACAAAGCTTGCATTTTTAAATGTTCAGTTTGACCTAAATAATTCTAAATTTTCGTTTTCCACAATGGAAATTACCAACGATGAATTACAGTTCAGGCAAGAATATCTATGTTTCATACTTTTAAGGGGATACTTCTTCGCCACAAATATTACTTCCTAACTTTCGTAATCATCCGGGATAAGCACGCGATGCACATGCGACGGTAATCAGATAAAAACTTGGTAACGAGAAGTGTTTTGTATTAGATATTTGAAAAAAAAAGAATGATTATAGACTTACGTATATATTTTTTTTCTGACACATTTAGCATTTTATTAACATTTATTCAATTCAGGTCAGTCATTATGTGAATCAATATCTTGCATTTATTATTTGTACTCTGACACTTTTCATAACATTTAAATAATGTTAATATTTATTAAAGATTATTCAATACTGCGTCTCATGTTACTTTTTTCCTAAACAATTTCTTTTGTTTATAAAGTTGCTGTACCTTTAGAAATTGTTAGTTTGTATTCAGAGAAACGTATAACGGTGTAACATACGAACAACGTTTTGAAATTATTTACATACTAGTTTTATGCACAATAAAACGCTTTATAGTAATAAAATAAAACGTTTACAAGAAAAGAATAGAACTGCAAAAAGACAATTTTTTTCTATTGAATATTTCGTAACGTAAACTTTACAGAGGATAGAAACGAGCTTATCTATTTACTTGCATAAGGTACATGACAAATGAGACTTACAAAATGAAAAAATAATACATTATCATTAGTTAATATACCAATGCCACATTATTGACATTGAGCATTAACTTAAGCTCGTCTCTATGTTATAAGGAACTTGTGTCAAACATAATTATTTGCATAAATATAACAATTGTCATGGGTTTAACGTTACTATTATTGTAAATAAAAAATTAAAAAAAAATATGAGGGCATGTCTTGCTCAATTGTAAGACATTTTTGTTCAACGAGAAGTTTACAGTTTTTTCCTTGGCTAAAAAGCAATTTGGAAACTACTATTATAAAGAGCAACCTCAAAAACCTAAGATGCTATGATTTACAAATATTCTTTGATCGCGCTCGTCCTATGAAGACGATCCAAACTTAAATGACAAAATTGCATCTTGTAGACATTAATAGGTTAAAATATGCGATCTTTTATTGGAAAAGGCAATTACATAAAATTTATTTGGAAATTATGCCTGTTGTTACGCTCGAATACCCATTTTAAACTGAATCATTTGCTCGATCATTTGGCTAACGTGGAATGTATTTGGTTCTCCCTTCAATTCATTTGTAATAAATGGAAACTATATAATAAGGGATACTAATATAGTTCAAGTGTATTATACTATTAATTTACAAAAATGGACATGTAAAAGCCTATGCTTATTCATTCGGTGGATAATTTCAAATGTTTTAGTACATTATCTACTCGTACATGGAATTAATATTAATTGCATACCTCACGGAACTGTGAATCTATTTCAAAATTGTATAAATTTTCTTGAAAATCATAAAATTGCACTGAAAAAGAAATTGGATATTCCGACTAATTGCATGTAGTTTTTAAAAATATTATTTTAATGCAAGTACCAGTGTATGGTGTCACTTATTAACTGGTGTGATGATTATTATACTGTGAAATAAATATACCCCAAGCAACCATTAAATGCATTAATTATTAGATAAATCTTCGACCAAATTTGTGAGTTTAGTAAATATGTTCAGTAGGATGAGTTAATTGCTTTGACCATTTTATTACGTATTCTCCCTTACAGAAAGGCATCATAAAGATCTATTATTATATATCTTTTTCGATTTTTATTCACTCTATTCGCTGTTTATTAACTCCCACGTAGGTCTTGGGTATTCTTGCGAAGAGGTAGGTTCCAACTGCGATTCCAAAGACAGGATGCAATTACTTCGTTAGAATTTTCACATATTTGAGGTTAAATAATCGAAAAATGTATTTTTTTACGTTGTATCTAGGATGAAAAATTTTTGTTTATACATTCTATACTGTTTGCATAATTTATTATAACTCTGATCCTTGCAGCTGGAAGCTATTACTCTACCACTTACCAATTTTTCTCAGAAACACTTATCTATTTTAAATTACGACATTTGTCCTGACATCATCATGAGTATATTCGCATTAGTCGTCATCCTAAATCTGCCATGTTATGAATGGCGATATTAATTTTCTGATTTTGTATTTGTACCTCATATTTAGAAATGCCTAAGTACAAATATTCAAGAAAAAGTATTTTAGGAATACAAGCATATGAATGCTTATGATGATATCGGGGGAAATGATGTTATAAAGTGGCAGTAATTTTTAAAGAAAAATTACAGGTGATTGCTATCGCTCATTGTTAGTTCATTTTGAAAGGCAAAACATTTCTTCGAATCTGTACGTAACCTCAACGTAAGAAAAAAAGGATTCATCTGGTACATAACATAAAAAATCTTAAAGTTCTAACCTGATTCGCACTCTCGCATTCAGTTATTTCGAAAATATCTCACAGCTTTCGAACAATAACATCTTGTTAACTTGGATGTAATATACTATAGAAGTACCACTAGGTTACGCATAGCAAATTCTAGGTTATAAAGTATCTTTCTTTAAGCGATGTCTCCGACTATATTAAAGATCGCTCATTTATAGTAAGCAATCAGTTATTCCTTATAAAATGGTCATTAGTAACATTTAACATTTTTTAATAGCATATTCATTTTATTAATTATAATAGAAAGACGTCAGATTCAGATCAAATTTTAAAATAACCGGAAGTCAAGTTTTAATGTTTCTTTAACGAAATGTTTTCTAAACAGTATTGCATTAATGCATCAAGAATTAATACGCAATTTTATTAGCAATGTCGTTGAGAAATAATTATTTTCAAATTCAAAGCCCTTTCATTTTTTAATTTAATTAATTAATTAATTACATTTAAAACTGTATATTATTACACTTGTAATTTGTCTTCATACCTGTAACGAACTTTCTTTATTACCTATATAATAAACGCAAAACGCAATTATGAAAATAAAATAGTTAAAGATTTCGGCTAACTTGAAAGTTGTTAGATTTTACTAAGAAAAATATGCCAAAGGGGGTGCGTTTTGAGGTCAAATCTTTAATTACTACACAATGAGCTGTGTTTGAGATTTCTAGTTGATAAGATTTCTGAAGATATTGAATTCTTTTTTCTCTGCGCCTTCACTAAAGAATTACGTTTAATGCAATACTTATTTTATTTTATAAAAAGCCAATTTTATATAAAGCAGTCTTCATTCGACACTATTTTTGACGATTTTCCACCCAATTTTTATATTACCTAAACGTATTTACAAAGGTTTCTAAAAAGTAACAGATATAATAAATAATGGATTAATCAATCACGTTACATCATTTTACGTCATGAAATATAAAGTCCATATATTTTCACTTAAAAAAAGATTTGTCATATTTTTACAGTCGTGTATGGCATTTTCTCCATCTACTCATTGAGGCTTGCAAATATAATTAGAAGTGAATTCATTTCATAAGCTAATTTGACTACAATATCATTGGATTATTGATGATCTGTCGAGTTAATAGCAATCATTGTCAACGCATCTTTAACTACATGTATGTATCGGTGATGAATTATGGATCCATGATTATAGAAGAAATTAGATTTGTTGAATTTCTACAAATAATGTCTTTTGAGTTATTATGTATCCGGCGTTATTTAGATCTTGATTCATTTATTTTGAAGAACTCGTTACAAATATACTAATATTTGAAAGAGTTAGGTTAAGAAAAAAAGCATATTTATATAACATTTTCATATGTAATAAAAATCAATGTTTACGTGCGTTCAATCGATTTCATAAAAACATACATAACTGTTAAGGTATACTGGACAGTGTATCAAATTTAAAAAATATTTGGGAGTCGGGAATTAAAAAGAATTTGTGTACAGAATAGTTCAAACTCCTATACATTTTATACAAATTATATGTATTCATAAAAATGCAAGTCTATCCTTAAAATCGTACATAGTCTAATTTTCAATACAAGTTCTTTATTTGCATCAATAAGGACTGACTTTCCCATCATCGGATTGAAACTGGACACGATTTTGAATCCAATAATTAAAAACCCTCGTCAAACAAAAAAATACGGTTGGAAAGGAGTTTCAGAAGATTTCAAAGACTTAGAAGAATACCAACAGCCAATTGTGATTTATGATTGTATTCGATGACATTTTAAATGACAAATTTAAATAATCTTATATTAGTATAGAAGGGTGCTTCAATAGACGCACATCTTACATGTCCAGTTATGTATCATAAATATTGCTGAATGTTCTCATTAATGTAGACAGATTATAATAAACTAGGATTCAGAAAAAAAGAATGAAAGGAGTACACCTAGAAATTTCTTTGAGAAAATATTTCTTAAAGAAAATGATATTGTAAACATCGGATATGAAACCTTGAAGCTACCGGAAATTTACCATCCACTTATTTGAAATATCTCAAATAGATTAGCATACATAATTCATATTAGCAATTGCTTTCTTCCATTCTTGATACTTAACACTAACACATGCACTAACACATTTCCAGCGTCAAGTAAAAATCTATCCAAGATCACACCGTTTTCAATATAACCTATTGAAGAGGATTCAAATAAGAGTCAAAACGTAAAATCACATTTATATAAAAAAAGAGCGCTCTTTTTCCCCTTATAATTTAATAAAATTTGTGACCGTCAAATACTAAAACTTGATTATCATAATCAAATTTATTATGCCGATAACGAGAATTTAAACCATGTAATATGCCAGTGCAAAAATTACAATAGACAAACGCTAAATTTATTAAAAGCTCTAAGTTCGGTCAAAATATTTTCTTCCGTTAAATATTGACATTTTCTTACTAAAACCCATCTTATAATTCTATCAGCAAATATTTAAATTTCTCAAAGCGAACTGAAAATCTAAATCCAAATTATGTTATTCCACATAATTCCACAGGATATATTGCATACAAAATAAATCTCTGTAATATAGTATATTATGTAACAAGGGCGCAATTATCGATATTCAACTAGTGCGAAGTTTGTCGCACGAGCGAAGCGAGGGTTACATCACACTCGTCGGAGATCGATATTTCGCCTATGTAGCAAACGATATTTTTTGATACGACGGGCGTGGGGCTCGATAATTTGCGGACGAAGATTTCACTGCAGGGCGCAAACTCGACTTCTACTCCCGGAGTGTTAAAAACTCATTTTATTGTTACTTGTCATGATGTATTGCAACTGTAAGGTTTCTTGCAGCATAAATCAATCTCAGCTGAGATTTAACTTGCTTAATAATAAACAAAATCAACATAAATTTAGAAATGTATTTTAACGAAGGTTTTGTATTTCATTATAAGCAATGAAATTAATAATATTCATCATCTTAAAAGTCTACATTAATTGTATTTTTGTCTACAATAATTTTATTTTTCATAATTTATCATTTAATGACAATTAGGATATAGATCTTAATTTTGATAACCGAATTGATAATGGCAATTAAAGAAAAATATAATTCAAGAAATCGAAGCGAAAATAAAATCAAATAAAACTAGTTCCTGTCATATTCATAGCACTTGTTAATGGTTTTTGAATAGAGCACTAAAATTACGGGTGGAATTGATGATATACGAAAAAGCGAGCGAATGACAAGAAATACTCCCAGTATGTATATAGTTTAGCTTTCACTTCGAAGCACATTGCCTCCTGCTGCCGGTTGACAATAGGACAATGCATGTCGTCGGAACTCCAATATGTCCGCGCTTGGAGAAGAAACGCCTCCAGTCTGTATAGCAGCGGTCTTGCTAAAAGCTGGAGAACAGACTCTGGGGCTCTTTACCGTAGGGAATTTATTGCAAGATACGACGAAGATGTTAGTTCTGCTGAACGTAACTTTATTGCCTAACTGCCTAGATTCATGGATCGTTCCCAAGGAGTAAGTCTCCATCAAAACTAATACACTGGCTTCGGCTTCCGTGAAGTTTCTGCCATTTATGACTTTATAATTTATTGCGTCGAGTACCGCGCGTACTTTCTGACATTATGAGACGTCCAAATAGAAAAATTTAAACGTACATGACATTGAATTAGCTTGGTATCTCGATGAAATACTCTCTGTATTTGTACAAGCATGATCGATATATGGATGGCTCATATAGTTATTGAAACTCGCAGTTTGATCAATCGCATGTCATTACTTATAGTAAAAAATTATTTCCATAGTCGTGACAAAGTAATTATGGGTATATCTAAACAAAATGTATATGTTTAATAGTTTTATTATCGGTAATTTTTAGTGATATTTGGTCCTGGGTATTATTAAATTAGGAAAGCATTAAGTTTTTGTTTCACATTTTAGATTTTGTATCATAAATAATGGTACCAGTACACTTAATCGTAGCCTATTTCATCGTCCCCCACTTCATAGTTTTCCGTTTCATCGTCTGGACACTTCATCGTCTACGACACTTCATCGTCTGGACACTTCATCATCTGGGACATTTCATCGTCCGGGACACTTCATCGTCCGGGACATTTCAGCGCGCTCCATACTTTCTTGTGTTATGAGCTTTTCTACGTGCACCAGGTGTTCAGGCTCGCCGATTACGGGGTTTAGGTGGTGCGCTCCGTAGCTTTTTATGATATTAGCTATTCTACGTGCACTGGGTATTTAGGGTCGACGATTACGTGGTCTAGATAATGCGCTCCGTAGCTTTTTATGTTATTAGCTCAAATACGTGCACCAGGTGTTCGGGGTTACCGATTACGGGGTCGAGGTGGTGCGCTTCGTAGCTTTTTATGTTATTAGCTATTCTACGTGCACTGGGTGTTTAGGGTCGCCGATTACGGGGTCTTGGTAGTGCGCTACGTAGCTTTTTATGTTATTAGCTCAAATACGAGCACCAGGTGTTCAGGGTCGCCGATTACGGGATCTAGGTAGTCCGCTCCGTAGCTTTTTATGTTATTAGCGCAAATACGTGCACCAGGGAATCGCAGGTATATATGGACACGTAGAGCTTGAATCCACCGTTGTCCCTATGTCATGGGGAAACTCTACCCCCTAGACCCCATTCTTGTACTAATTGAACCTAACTAACCCCCTCAGGGTGTTGTAAGGTTTGCGACGCCACGTGCGACTCGGGGAGCTTGTAGTGCAATAAGTAGGGGAAAGTCGACCAAACCCAACCGGGTTGTACCTACTACCCCCTGCTCTATATCTCCCATCACGGTCGGCATTGGGCCACCATTCTCTACTTATTGCCCTCCATTGGAAAAAAAAATTGTGCATACAGTCAATTAACCATTTCATGGTATATCCGGAGGGATGCATTTTTCACGTGGGTTTACTCACATCTATTGGTTGGAGGTTAGGCTATTATAAAAGGGGGGGTCTGGTGGGCGGAGCCCCCCACGACATAGGGACAACGGTGGATCCAAGCTCTCCGAGTCGCACGTGGGTTCGCAAACCTTACAACACCCTGAGGGGGTTAGTTACGTTCAGTTAGTATAAGAAGGGGGTATGGAGGGCGGAGCCCCCCCATGACATAGGGACAACGGTGGATCCGTTCCCTATGGGGAAATTTTTTCCGGGAAATTATATAGAATAGCTGATAACATAAAAAGCTATAGAGCGCACCACCTAGACGCCGTAATCGGTGATCCTGAACACCTGGTGCACGTTTTGAGCTAATAACATAAAAAGCTACGGATCGCACTACCTAGATCCCGTAATCGGTGACTCTGAACACCAGGTTTTTAGGGTCGTCGATTACGTGGTCTAGGTGTCGCGTTCCGTAGATTTTTATTTTTATAACTAAAAAACGTGCCCCCGGTGTTTGGGGTTGCCGATCATGTAGTCTAGGTATCCACTTGGTGTTAACCAACGATGACCTTGAGGTCAACGTTGAAGGTCATTTCAAGGTCAAATCAATTTTATCTGATAAACAACGGTAACCTTGTCCTTGACCTTGGGCCAAATTTGAAAAAATTTGAAGGTCATTTCAAGGTCAAATCAAAATATGTTCAAATTTGAAGAAAAATAAGCAAAATTTATTTTGACCTTGAAATGACCTTCAACTTTGACCTCAAGGTCATCGTTGGTTAACTCGAAGTCAATACCTAGACAACTTGATCGTCGACCCCAAACTCCTGGTGCATATTTTTTAGTTGAAAAGATGAAAAACTATGGAGCGCGATTCCTAGACACCGTAATCGCCGACCTTGAACACCTGGTGCACGTATTTGAGCTAATAACATAAAAAGCTACGGAGCGCACTACCTAGACCCCGTAATCGGCGACCCTAAACACACTGTGCACGTAGAATAGCTAATAACATAAAAAGCTACGAAGCGCACCACCTCGACCCCGTAATCGGTGACCCCGAACACCTGGTGCACGTATTTGAGCTAATAACATAAAAAGCTACGGAGCGCACTATCTAGACCACGTAATCGTCGACCCTAAATACCCAGTGCACATAGAATAGCTAATATCATAAAAAGCTACGGAGCGCACCACGTAGACCTCGTAATCGGCGAGCCTGAACACCTGGTGCACGTGGAAAAGCTCACAACACAAGAAAGTATGGAGCGCGCTGAAATGTCCCGGACGATGAAGTGTCCCGGACGATGAAATGTCCCAGACGATGAAGTGTCCAGACGATGAAGTGTCGTAGACGATGAAGTGTCCAGACGATGAAACGGAAGACTATGAAGTGGGAGACGATGAAATAGGCTACGATGAAGTGTCCATAAATCATAAATAATATATATATATATACAGGGTGTCCCATTTTAAAAAAACCACCCGATTATTTCGAAAATTACGCGTTTTCGAAAAAAATGTTTCAGACAAAAGTTTCAGGATTTTTCCCAGGCAATTCAATGGCTACCTTTATGTGACCTTGAATATGACCTTGATGCTCATATCAAGGTCAAATTCAATTTTTTTAATGGGAACCCCTATTTTTTATTGCTGATTTAGAAAGTGCAGTGAATTTTAGGTTCAAATATGACCTTGACCGTGTCCTTGATCATGACCTTCAAGGTCATATTTGCAATAAAAAAGTAGGGTTTTCTATTGAAAAAACAACTCTGACCTTGAAATTACCTTGAAGGTCATGATCAAGGACACGGTCGAGGTCATATTTGAACGTAAAATACCCTGCTCTTTCTAAATCAGCAATAAAAAAGTAGGGTTTTCCATTGAAAAAACAACTCTGACCTTGAAATTACCTTGAAGGTCATGATCAAGGACACGGTCAAGGTTATATTTGAACGTAAAATTCACTGCACTTTCTAAATCAGCAATAAAAAATAGGGGTTCCCATTAAAAAAATTGAATTTGACCTTGATATGAGCATCAAGGTCATATTCAAGGTCACATAAAGGTAGCCATTGAATTGCCTGGGAAAAATCCTGAAACTTTTGTCTGAAACATTTTTTTCGAAAACGCGTAATTTTCGAAATAATCGGGTGGTTTTTTTAAAATGGGACACCCTGTATATGAAACAAGTGAGGAACTCTAAATGTTTTGTTTTTAAAGATATGGTCAAGAAACTAAAAAAAATGCTACTGGCGAATTAAAACAGGACTCAATTCAGCTTTGGAATAGAGAAAAAAATAACCTTACTAGAAATCAATCCATTTTTTAACCAAGAATTGTACAATTAATGTATTCACCATGTTAAAGGTATAGGAAAAATGGATAGTGTAAGAAAAAAATGGATAAGTTTCTAGCAGGGAAATAGTATGGTTTTATTATCTAAATAGTAGGATCAGACACGACGTCGGTGTTTAGATGGTTTTACAATTTAAATAGTAGCCTTGACTATCTAATTTGTCGAGATTACTATTTATGTAATAAAATTAACTAAACATTATGGCTGTGTTTTTTTTTCTGCTATCTAGTTGGTTCTTCCAAATATTTCATTTTTTCCGCGTACAATGAAATAAATTTATTTCCCTCTTATTTTCACGTATACCGCATAAGATAATCTATCTTTTAATAGTTTACATGTTAAGAAATTCATTTCAACTACATTATTATGTATGATCCATAAAAAATAAATTGCCGACACTAACATTTGCCAAAAAAGAAACGAATTAAATCTATATTGTCTTATATTGTACGACCTGAGAATTCATGAATTTAGTGTATATTTTATACTATTTGGTTGAGTCAGAAATTGTGATTTTCATATACAGAAAGCATAGTTTTAAAAATTCTGTTAATGTTCAAATGATGGTATTGGATAATGAATTTTACGTCGATTATTATGCTTTAAATTAAACATAACCATTTACATCATTGGTTGTAGCCCATCATAATGTTCATCACATGTTAAATATTATTTATGTGATTGCTTGTCAACAAATTTGTTTATCATTGATGAAATTCACAAAAATGAAAATTGAACTTAATAAACTTATTTTCTACTCTCGCCAATCCAAAGTACATAAATGCAATGAACGACAAGTTACTCGAGATTTTTCATACATAATACATGTTATTAGTAAATAAATAATTGATTAAAATACAAAGTACGCAATATAGAATAACTAGAGAATAGACATTTTGATACGACCCTGATCAACCTCTGATCGGATTGCCTGAATATACTGAAAGCTTAACCAATTTAATCTGATATTTTTTAAAACTTTTTAAAAATACAGTAGATTTTTGGGCTTGTATTTGTATGATTGTTAAGAATAGACATTTCATTGATTTATTAAGATGAACGAGTGCTTATGCTTACATTTCTTACAATCTAAAATATGTAATTACAAAATATTGTATTGCTTATTAATTTTGTTCAATTGCTGTGATCTGGAGGTGTCATCATCATTAAGCAATGAAATGTCAATACCAATTTACTGCTCAAGCATCAACCACGAACGTCTGATGAGGTATACATTTTACGTAATCTTGATAAGGGCCTGATAATTATTCAGGTAATCTAAAAAAGAGATCATGAATATGCACTACATAATGCTGACACTAACAAACTTAATGTCGATTTCAGGATTAGATTTAGGACACAATTTACTTTCTTGCCGCAATCAAAGTTCTCGACAAAGCTCTAATAAGTAGCACCAAAATGTTGACGATTAATTATAATGACAGTGATCATTTTGACATTATTATTATTTATGTCATTTTAGTAGCTCGGAAAGTCTTGCCGTGTTAAACGTCATGAAAAATTGTTATTTCTGTAGTAAATATATTTTATTACGTAAACTATGCAATTAAACAAAGGTTCAGATAAAGAAAAGTAGTAAGGGAAAATCCATCGCAACAAATATGAAAGTTGCTAAAGTCTTTATAATACAATCTAAATTTAGTTATTCGGAACTCAAAAATAAGATACGAAGTAATGAACTACAAGTTATTCAACATGTTCGATCTAACTCTTTAGATGAAAAATCGCATATCAGACTCCGAAAATGTCAGAGTTTCTCTAGAAAATCATATTATTTGCAAAAATTTAAACTTTTGGGAATACATTTCATATAAGTTTCTTCAGACGTAATGTTTAGCATATTCGTCGATGTCTTATTTATTTGGACTTTTATAATCTCTAAGTAATACATACAAATATCAGCCTCATTTCAGAAGTCAAAACATAACCCGTCTTCCTGTCAACGGTATATGTTTGACAAATAAAAGATGAGAATTATCAAACTATAGTCATCGGCACGCGTTTCATGACATATTTAAATTAAACATTTCGTATACTTGATAATAAACATTTGGCATAGCGTATTATCACATTAATATTAATGTTGCAGAAGTCTTAGGTATATTATATTTGTTATATACTCTCATATTTTCTTATAGGCAGAAAATTTGAATGATAACACTAGTAAATGTCAAGAGAACTCTATGAAATGTTTGTTGAGCGATATATTTTGTGATAATGGTAGTGTTGCGCATAACGTTACGCATTTAGTATCTAGGTTACTTGGTCCAGCGTGCAGACGAAAATTCGTTGTACCAATCCGATGTATAGTGTTCGACGTATTACTGCACTCGAAAACAATAACAATTATCTGACATAATATAGTTTTTCAGATAGATTCTGTAAATTTTTTTCACTATTCCACGTGTCATCATGCTAAAATCTATTTTTACCTTTTAACATATAATTAGAATCAATTATGCACAGGAATATATTTCATATATATTTGGTTGAATAAATGTCCTAATAATTGCATCGAATAATGCGATATGGTAATTTCAAATTCGCATAACTCAGTTGCAATTGCTTCTAATTAATAAATGATTAGATATTCTGTAATCAGGATGCAGCATCCGTTATTTGCATCTGACCGCGAAACAGTCATACTGTTTTTAATTTTGTTCAATCTAATACAATTTTTTTAATCAAATTATCAAATCCTGCTTTATGTTTTAGTTTCTATAAAAACTAGTAAATAAGTAACTATTTAACTACATACGGATTTAGTAATAATATTCACCAAAAATACATGTTTATTGAGCAGTTGTGTGACTTTACCATGAGTAAAAGTAGGTTTAGAAGTAATCGACGAGGTATGATTGGTCGATGTCAATTGCAGTTAACGGAATTGTGGATTATGAGACAACGGGGAAATAACACGGGACCACTTGAACGTTATGCGAGGAATATGTAACCAGGTAACAACCATCGCATATAGTTAGGTGAAAACACAACCTCAATTGACGCGACTTGCTCAACAGACTGCGAAATTATGAATTCAGACTATTGCACAGTGCAATTGCGCGGTTCTTTTACCTGAGGGATGACATACTTATTCCATTTTTTTAGGTCTCGTAAATGAACGTAATATCAAATTTGAAATGAAAAAGGTGCATTTCATATTTAGAACTTTATAAAACATAACTACTATTGGATTAAAACTTGTAATTTTTATACATTGTATTCAGTTTCTGCACTACAACCTAAACAGGGTTTAGAAACCTCAAATTTTAAAACCGAGAGCGTAATTTCTATAAAATACTTGCACTAAAAATTATTCTTTTTCACATATTTTCGTACTGATAATATCATTGAGTTTTATATTTTGTCTCATATCATTTGAAAATGTTTTACAAATATGGTCACATTTAGCACAATCAGTATTAAAGAATAAATTATGTCTGAAAATATGTTTTTTATGTTGCAAGATTCCTTCAGTACACGAAGCAAATATATGTAGCCTTTTAATACGCATAATTAGAATATATTGTTTTAGTCTTTTCCCTCCGAATGAGAAATGGAAGACTGGGTCCTTTAAAGATCCCTGGATATCTATCCCATTTGCCATGAACGCGGACGAACTTTACTAATTGTAAGTTATGCACTTCCTATATTATGGCTGTAGACATAAACGACGCGGCGTATTTCAACTCTTCTGCTATAAAAGATACACTATAAAACTTACATAAATATTGACTTTAATTTAATAAAGTAATACAGAATTTAAAATCGTTAACTTGGTTTTGTATGTATATGTAGTTACTACAGACGTTTTTTTTTTTTTTAATAATAATATTTATATAGATTATTACAGTAATGAAATTGGAGTAAATGTCTGCATTGCAACATAATGTATGGAATAAGAAATTTTAAATTGCTTTAAGCGTTTGAGAAATTTTTTAAAGTTCAATTGAATTCCAAGTGTGTGTGTATATATAAATATAGAATATATAAATATTCTTTCATTTCAAATATTTAATGTGATGTAAAACATATTCTGCTGGAAATGGTTAAAATGATGCTGCGATTTTATTCGCGATATGCAATTTACATTTCATCCAGCTTCTGATCAATACTTCTGCAGATGAAATGTATACGTTTCTCAACATTAACAAAACTCCATTTACTATTAAAAAGTAATGAAAAATATAATACGTTCCAGGAACACATTTCAAAGATATTGTAAATTGACGTGAAATACATTTCTTCATTTCTGTTCAAAACTTGTCAATTATTTAACACGTAATAAATTAATTGAAAATAAGGTTTAAGTAATTTATGTTTTAAGGAGGGCAAGTCTTCATTACTCTATGAATAACATAAATAATTTTTATTGATTATAGCAAGCGTTATTATAATAAGGCAACATTAAAATTATAATTTTGTTATGAGGAGTTAATCGTTTTCTCATATGCACATAAAACAATCCTGATTTTAAATGAAAAATCCTTCTCTTCTTTTACATGTAGCTCAGTATGAGCTAAATTTCTCTTCGGCTGTGTATATGTGTGTTATTTACTATTATTTTTTATCTGTATACATTTTTTTTCAATATTTTTATAAATAGTACTTTTTGTTTACTGAAGACCATATTTTTTGCTGATATAACCTGATAATACATAAAGGTAAAAGGGCTATTCATATACTTTTAGTTTGGTTTAATGAAAATAATTTAACGGTAAATTTAGAAAAAATTAAATGTATATAACGTGCAGTTCTTATACATTATATGTCAGTTCAACAAAACAAAAGTTGCAGATAGTTGGGATGTAGTTACGAATAGGTATAATCTATCCTTTGATAACAATAAAAAACGTCAAGTATTTTTGAAAAACTGAAAAAAAAATCAGTTTGATTCAAATTCAAAATGCCATAATTTCGGTTCTACTTGAGCGATTATGATTTTCAAACTATTAATATGCTTGTAATGAAATGTACTTTAGTTAGAAAAATGAACGGGAAAACATTTTTTCATATTAACTATTTAAATAAGTACTTAATATTTTTACCGGCATATAAAAAATATGCTGTTTTCAATTTTTTCACCAAATCTTGTCAAAAGTCCGATTTACATGTTTTGTAAGTTTGAGCCTGGGACAGAGTGGCATTTTCGAAAAAAATGAAATATAATCGTCCGCGCTGCTCATTTCCGCGGGGCGGTACGTTTCAGTTCAAACTATAAATGCTTGTGGTTTTCTTCCGATATCTCTTCAGGGATGCCAGACGATTATTTTAAGCCATAAATGAAAATAATCGTTAGGAGGAAACTAAAAATATCTTAATTTTCTTTTATTTTTTAAATTTTATTAACAATATCGTTATCGGGATAAAATTTTGGTATAGTCGGCTTCGTGGCTCAACGCTCTGGACTACGAAGTCGTAGGTCATGAGTTCGATCCCCGTCGGGTGAACAATTTTTCGATTTCGTTTTCAAGCAGCAGCTCGCTGTTGGTAAGACGAGCTACGTTGTTTGTTTACGTTTCGAAAAGATTGTTTATCTGGCGGAAATCGACTCATGACTGCTGCTGTACTTGGTGTAGGTTTCTGCAGTTCCTACATTTCATACACAAATGTGAAGTATGGCGCCATCTTCTTAAGTCGATCTGCAGCTCTCGCAATTATTCAGTATGTATGAACAAACTTTGTAAAAGGGCGATTCCGCCCGTTAAAATAATAAATAAATAGTTTTGTCCCTGTAATATTTGGTTGTTAACATTAGTAAGATAAATCCCTAATTGAGTTGTTGATTTTTGTTTCATAACGCTCTTGGCAGCTGTTCCACGAAAAAAACCACACAAGAATGTATTGAATGGCTTGCATTTACCTACATTTACAATTTTTTTTGCGCTGTGTGGGAAAAAAACTTAAAATTTTATTTTCAGGCTTCGCTGAAAAATTTTGTGCACAAAAATATATTTAAGTAGATTTAATTTCAAATAATTAAAAAAAATTGGAACTGTCCCATTTGTTTGAAATTACATTAATTCAGATTTTCGGCGTGGACGATTATATTTAAAAAAAACACTCTATCCCAGGCTGAAATGTTCAGGACATGTAAAAAACACTTTGGGAAAGATTTGGTGCAAAAATGAAAGTAACTGTGGACATGGATATTTTTAATACGCCGTTTTTAGAAAATTAATCACTTACTCAAATAGTTAGTACAGACAATTTTTTCCCCTTCATTTTTCAAATTAAAGTGGATTTCATTACGAGCATATTAGTAGTTTCAACAAAATATCTCAAATGTTTTATAATAAAGTACAAAAAATTGCAGAATTCAATATCAATTTCAACCATTTTTCTTAATTTTTCAAAAACACTTGGAGGTTTTTTTTTATATCAAAGGGTAGATTGTACAAAGTTATAACACATAATATTGTGCAGAATAAAATCATGATCCTTATGGATTTTTAAACAATTTAATGTTCAAAGTGATCATTCTACTGAATATCTCTGTATAAGTGTGCATGTCCCTTCTATTGGACAAATCATTATATAGATTAATTTATGCAATAACTATGATATCTATCATAGGCAGTCATGAACTATTTAATTCTATTCTAAATCATGCAAATCTTGTGTGGTACAGTGTCTGCAATAATAAAATAAAACCAAATAGACATACCGTGCATTTGTTCATACTTATATGCATATGGCATACTTACTTAATTCATGTATACATGTTAGTCGCTTCACGCCGTAATTTGCAGAATTTGCACGTAGAGTTCAGCGGGATGGTACTTGCAAAATACAAATGTAAAAAATCAAGATCATTATATACCTTTATTTTTGGATTGCTGTATCGGATGGAGTAGGCGATTTTTTTAAAAACGTCATTTTACTCTAATTTTTCTTAAAAATAAAAAATACATATTTTTTGGGTAATATTTTTTTTTGGATCGTAATTTTCACCGAAATTACACTTTCCAGGCATCTTCTAACCTATGAGATATGCGTTCCGGATAGTTATTTATACATTTTGATTTTTTTCCGTTTTCGATTTTAAAATGGTACTTAAATGTCACAGACTATTTATTAGAAATTGCGGTATACAAATCAAAATATGTAACTCTTAAGATTCAATAGCCTATATATATATATATATATATATATATTATTCTAAAAGTCTATATTGTGAATTAAATTTACTAGTTTAGCTATTTTTTATTTACGTTATGAAGAATTTAAATTTTTAAGAAGTGTATAAAAAATGTATTTAATCTTCTATGCAAAATGACTATAATACAAAATAAGGACTTAATGTAACACTTTTATAAAAAAAATAATATTAGCATATTTATGCAAATTTGTTTATTATATGTGTAGACAAATTTATAAATTAAAAAATATAACACGTATCTACTTAGCTCTTATGTTCACATACATACGAGCAAGCAGTGTTTTGAAAATCTACCAGCGAAGTTTACTATACACTTATTTGTAAGAATTGTGTAAGAGACAGAAGCATTAATAGGCGGCAATGCGGCTGGCTCGATGGACTTTCTCGAGAGATACCGTACTAGTGCGAATTTATATAATAAAAAATGTGTGTAGCAACCCTTCGTCTCGGAGGTTTGATTTTCCTAACGGCTTCTAATCCGACAGGTCCCTTGCATAGATCAAGCGACATTATGGCACTGGATTTTCATTGTCCTGGATCTTCGATTTTAATCAAACCTGACAGTAGGACGAATCGTGCAGCTTCGACAGATAAACGGCTAAACGTCACATCGAATTTCAACTTTCGGTATCGAATCTATGACGATTTTCATCAAGATGCTTAAAATCACAATTCACGATTGTTCCAGCCACGAATTTGCAAATTTTATATTTGACCTAGTTTCTACTCTATCCATCTCGATATTTTGCATTTTCAGAGAGTGAATAACATATGTCAATTAATTCCAACGATGATTCGTTAATTACTGCCGTCACTGACTAATTATATTGGAGTTTTATAATAGGTATTGTTGTGAATTACGAAGTCTGACTATATACGTTGCAGCATTTCACTAATGAAAATTACGTTTTTTTTGTATTATTAATTTCGAAATATTCAGCATTTATTTTAACCTGGAAGCTTAAAGATCCCTGCATGAGTGAAATTCCAAGCAATAATCGGGGACATATAGTTCTGGTCTTTGGATGTTATGAAACATGTAATATTGAATTGACTATCTCAAAATTACACGGTTTGAAACGTGTGAAGATGAAGTTAGACTTTGAACGTTTACAAGTGTCATTCTATTTACCGCGTATAGTCTGAGTACAGCTTCTAATTCATTTTGCTTGTACGAATATTTTAACTCGAAAATGAGGTATTACATTATTCTGTAAAACATGTCATACTTGTTTTATTATGGAATAAATTTTCAGAATTCAAAGGAATTTTAGAGCAATATCAACTTTTTAGCTTTTAAAAGTTAACATCTTTAATATGAACAAATTCTCCAATCGTTAAATCTTAATTTCAATTTGTTATTGAGATTGAAGTTTTGCGATCATTAATTCTACAATTGTCAATTATTTGGCAATACACAGATATGACGAGAATAAGTGTCATTTATAACATTGCCTTTGCAGTTTCTAATATACTGCAGCCAATTTTGCAAAAATGTATAAAAGAATTTTAAAACATTTTGTAGCATATTTAATATTAAAACACCCCAATTGATTAAGAGATATTTTATTAGTACATGAATCTAATAATATTTAGAGAATAAGCAAAGTACAAAAAAAAAGATATTTATTATAATTAGAAATTAAAATATATGTATCATTTTTATAATTAATACAACATCCATGTACTCTTTATCTATAGAACTTATGTTTGTATAATTTTTGTTATAACCGAGTCGGATTAATACGATATATCTCTTAACTTATTTCGAGTCAAGGGGGATCGCCTATAAATATTTGTTAAGTTTTATTATAGCATTTTAATACATTTGTAATTATACTCAACTTTCTAAAGGCCGAGTTTAAAGTAAGAATTATAAACGAGATGTAAACAATATTTGTTATTTCTTTTTAATAATTATTGAATAAAAAATAGTCATTACAATTTAATATCACTGGTTCAAATATTCATCTGAAAAAAGGGTGAAAATGATATCCATATAAAGATTATAACATTCCCGAAACGAAAGTAGAAATGTATAAAGTGAATTTGACACACTTTATTTCTAGCAACATATTTAATTTTTTAATATTAAATACCTGCGACAACACCTGCAATTCATACGTTGTGTTCATCGCAGAAATTGTAATTTCTGAAATTTATATTTATGCTTCTTTTATGCTATGAATATTTTTTAATAAACTGTTTGAAAAATACGGTGATATATTTGAAGTTTATTTTTGGAGTACATGTGCATATTGCACGATGTTTTGGAATGTTCCATTTTCCCCGTCAAAAGCTTATTTTCACATAAATACAGATGACGTGTTTCGATTCATAATTTAACGTGGTCTATTATGATATTTAACAATTGATGGAAAATTAAAATAATAATAGATATTTTTAATATAAAAATACTGAATAAACTGATTTTCCGTAACAAGTACTCATTTTCATTCGCTATAAGTTCGCTTATCCGTTAAGAAAATTACTGTCAAAATGGAATTACAATTTAATGCTGGACAATCATGTTTCGAATGAAAATTTTGATTAATTCGGGTTCTTCATTTAATGTAATGTATGTAGGTAAGCCGTTCAAGGTTTTTATACATGCGCATGTGTTCTGTGTCGAATTTAAATTATAATATGCAGGAAATTCGCATAATATGAAATTAACATACAATACAATTTCATATGAGTAAAATGAAAAGATAATACTTGTACAGCATGGAATGCGTGGTGAACGCGAGGCACTGCCAATCTGGAAACGACTTGTTCTCAATTTTAAAATTATCCAGTAATTTATTGTATCGTTATTAAATAGAAATATTTAACCTGATTCTCTGTTTCGTTTTTTCCCTTGCTTATATATAACTGTCCATTTCTCTTTTTAAATTGACTATAAATTTATGAGGAGTGACTTGTTATTACTCTTTCCTCAAAATTTCTTTCCATGACCTGAATTGCAAACCAGGAAGAATTTTGTAATTTGGAAAGTAGTTTCAAAAGTCACCAATTGCATATTTCTGATAATTTCAAAGCAATTATACAAATTAACAAAAGAATAACAATAAACCATCTAAAAAACTATGCATCTACGACTTTATGATGTTGTACCAGTTAAATTCATTACTACAAAAGCAAACTGTGATTCTGTATTATAATTGGCAATGTTTCAAGAAAAGTCGTCATAAGTCAGGATATTAAAATTAATCGTTCTTATTTAAGAATTTATGTTGCCAACTTTTCTACTAGATAAATCAACCTCGACTCTGCAACTTAGTCTGTTTATTTGAATCGGAAATTCAAGACAGTTCATTGTTTCAATAATTTATATTTTTTACAATATCTTTGTTATCCGAAATGTAATTAAGTTTTTTGCACTTTATAGAATAGCATATCCGTATGTTAGCCACTGTTATAGTCAATTCGGGTTCATTACATAGAACATGTACATGAATTTACTAGGAACTGGTTAAAATACGATACGTTTTACGGGTGTTTTCTTCCAAAATGTAAATAATACTATAATAAATATTAAAATATTTGTTTTCACAGCTTGTTCAATTTGTATCTACTGATCGTCGTTTTAATATAAAATCACCAGCACTTATAGCATAATAAAATGACTAATCATTGAATCATAGTTCATGAATAATGTTCGAGAAATAAAGAATGAAACGCAGTATACATTTCGAAGAATTATGTTGCAATTCAATAATTGATAAGGAGCCAGAATTATTTAGAGACACTTGTGGAAATGGTATCATACTTTTGTGATTATTAATTGATGTTTTGCGGGATGAACCATAGTAAACATGACCGTTTTTGTTAGCTTAGTCATTTGAGGAAGTGAGGTATGAAAATAGAATAATTGATCATACCATGACTGATTGTTTTATTACTTGATTGCATTGATATAAAGTTCTGAATTAATCAATGCTTTTTACTCATCTATAAATAATCGTCTTTTACAAATGTTACTGCTAATCTTTATATTTCTTCTCTATATAGTCAAATTAGAAACGTGGAGTTATTCCATAAGTGAAAAGAGATCTCGATTCATACATTAATATTATACAACGACTTTATTTAGACGCATACTATACATTTGATAAGAATGAAGTAACAAGATATCCGTATTCACCTTCTATTGCATATACAAATAAATTTCTGAGAATCGAACCAGATATGCTGGAGGTTACAACGAAAAAAATAATTTTCTAAACATCTGTTTCATTTTAATGTAAATTGTTCGTTGTTGTATAACAAGATCCTAAAAATGTATATTGTTAGTGCAAAATCTAAATGATATGTCTTCATTGTGTAGCGTTTTAATGATGTATAATATTTTATTTTGTATTTCAGAGTAGTATACACTTGCTGTTATGAAAAAAGTTTTCAAAAATACAACTGTAAAAATAGATCTCTTTTTCATGAAAATGCGAAATTATTTGTGGCTTAATCTAGAAAAAGCAGTTTGTCTAGTTATTCTTAACTTTGTATGTAATCTTTGCTTTTATTACACTGAAGAATATAACATGCAAAAGAAAGAAATATTCTGCCTATTTCAGTGCTGATATTATGACGCGTAAAAAGGGACAAGGGAAATTGGTCAGTGTCCATTTTTCGACTTGATGGATGGAACATGTATAATTCTTCAAGCATCACAGAGACAACTTTTAAATCAGTAAAATAGTCATATGGGGTAGATTGGTAGAAAATACTTGGCTTTAAAACTGAATAATTTGGTTTGTTGCGAATTCTCGTATCGCGCTGTTAATTTTCAAACAGCCCGTTGACCACGAAGCTTCGACCGAGTTTTGAATCCAGGCTTTGTTTTATTCACTTCGTAGTAGAATAACCCGCTAAACTGGCTATCGTTTATATATAATTATGTAAATTATCTTGATTATGATTTTTGCATTATTGACATGTCATGTTATATTAAAATGGTATTCAATTAAAATTGAGAACTATTTACAATATAAGATATAAGCACAGTTCGACGTATTATATCACTATCAATACTAAATATTTGTCTGTAGTGTATTTCCAATTTTGAATAGTAGTTTCTTTAGTCGTTATAAATATTAATCTGAAATAAAATTATGCTGTAATGCTGATTGTAGTTACCAGGCATTACCTATCTTGAACATTCTTCTTACTTTGGATTTTGAAGCCGTCCAATGTCCTTATTTAGAAATTATTAAAACTTAATATTTGGAAAATGCGAGTTCCCGAGAAAAAATAGATTATATATAATTATGTACAATTTTTGAAACAATTAGATCCAATTATATATAATAATATATAATTATATATGTTTATATACGATTGTATATAATTATAAACGGCCGAAATCCATATAAAATTATATATCATTATATATAATTGGATCTAGTTGTATCAAAAATTGTATATGATTATATATAATCGTATACAAACATATATAATTATATATTATTATATATAACTGTATCTAAATTTATATATAATTATATATAATTGTATGTAATCCATTTTTTCCCGGGTTTATATTTTACAAAACTAATTCAAATATTTATTTTTAATATAGAGTAAGTAATCGTTTATTTGTTGTTAATTGATAAATTCATTTCTTTCCCCTTTACTACACAAAGAGAAAAAAAGGTTAATAGAATAATAGAAAAAAGGTAAAGTTAATAACGTGAAAAGTGGCCGTTGATAGTATGCAACTTTTACAATTCAGAATATTGTAAAATATATCATGGAATACCTATTTTATTACAAAAACAGATTATTTTCATTTAATCAATTTTATGATATCTATTTTACTATTCACGAATGTTGAGAATTATTATTTAACTGTAAAACCGCGGTAGATTTATGTACTCTACTGCATATTTAACTATAGGAAAATATTAAACGGAACAAAGTAATGGTGATATTTACGATCAAAAAAGTTAGTTTGCATATTTTTCCTAATACCGTGTTTTGTTAGGGCAAAATTGTTCGCTTAGCTATATTTTTTTTCTGTATATTTCTATTTTAAATGTTGTAGGATCATACAGGGTTCAAGATGCGATTACATCTTGGTAATTCTTTCTGACATTTTATTGCTCGACGTTCTTATATTTCAATTGTGCACCTGGAAACTATAACTGCGCTCTATGAGACCAATAAAAGCGTTATCCAATAAGAAAACACATGATAAAACAAAATTCACAAAAATAAACAATAAAAAATACCTTTCTAAATGATATCTGAAAATTATAGCGCAATTAGTATTTAATCTTCATCCACGAAATACACCCGCAAATAACAAAAAAATAGAAAACCGAATATTAAATAATTATATATATAGTACATATGTATAATATTTATTTCCTTAATTAATTATGTAGTATTAGATAGTTCGAATTACATTCGAAAGTTCCTACGTAGTACGCTTTAACCATTCTATCTAATAATTAATAAACTTACCCTATGGTATTATAATTAATCATATAATGTAAGCCCTTAGAAATTCTGAAAAATTTACCAAAGCCAGAAATATTAAATAATATTTCTTGATAGTACTTTTCCTTAGGGGTCAACGGATACTATTTTCAATTTTCATCATATATAAGTTAAGTAAATGATTTATGTTCATAACTGTAATTTTACGTATAATTTTGCAATGCTATTGCATATTATTTTAAGATACAAGTACTAGAAATTATGTTCTAATGCAGAATTGGTGAAAACTAATATTGCTTATGTTAAAGAATTTTATTACTTCATTAATATTAATGAATCTATAAGATGTAGAGCATTTTATTTACGAAATTTTAAGTAGAAAAAGATTTTTTTTAATAATTTGAAATCTTTAATTTTATTGAAAATAAATTATACGTCTGTCATATATGCAAGTAACAAATTCATGAAATTAAAAAAATTTGTTTGAAGCTACGTACAATCAGAATTGAATACCAAAGATAAGCAGTAATCAACGCAACATTTTTAATCGTTAAAATTATATATTAAAAGATAAAATAAATCAATAAATCAATTTTCAGAATTATATAAAGTTATGCACTAAATGAATATATATTGCATAATATATTGACTGTCTTCAGCACATATACAATTGTTCAGAAATTACTGCGAAAAGAAAGTAAGATTAAAGTTAATGTGATCTGACTTGTGACCATATCTACTAACATAAGTAATTAAGTACTTTGGTCTAGATTTTCGTTGTAAGGAAGAAGTTACTTCGCAAGTTCTATTGGAGAAACTTGAGGTATACCTAACACAGTCTTTTGTTAAAACGGATGAACATAATTATTATATTAAGATGTGCAGATCTTATTTTGTTTATATAATGGATGGATATAAATGTTTCGTCACTACATCAAATATTTCGCCATTGTAGCAAATAATTTGTATATATGTATTGTAGTATGGTTCAAAAGTTTGGGTTCATTTTACAATTAAAAAACAAAGTAAGTGAACCCGTTAGCGGAAGTGTATTTCGCTATATTAGTAAATCATTTGCATAACGTGCCGAATTCATTTCTGTTAAAATAGCCGTAATATTTTGTTCGTAGCAGCAATTGGTACAGATATTCAACCACTTATGAAGATACTCATGCCTAAATAGACTTAAGTAGAACTATAATGGCAAGCAGACTAATAGGTTAATTATGTCCAACATTTTAGTTTTAAAGTGAGAAACTCGTCGATAGTTTAGAGTTGTTTGAAAAATTATTGGAAAAGAGTTTTCAATTGTTACGATTTTTAATGGTGGAAAATTTTCAACATAATTTTGCATTTAAAAAAAATGAAGACCGTAGAGAGGTTCGATGCACCAAGCCTTTATATAAGACTTAATATTATGGTATCTAATTAAATGTAGCCATAAACAAAATCACATAGGATCTAACGAGATGATACTTTAAATGCAACTGAGATTACTTAAGGTCTAGTTCAAAAAAAGATCAAGGATATGTTCATTATTTCTTCTTATGGAACTAATTTATCTATAGTGGTGATTAAATACTTAAATAAAATGGTAAATACATCACATTATTGACTGCAAAACTTAATCGTGTCCAAATTTACTCATGTAAGATACACTGATAGAAATAATACGGGACATCGCCATAAGCTTGCAGCGTTGCTAAAGTATTACGCCCTCGTGGTTATTCTTGACACTTTTGGGCAGTACAAGAACATAAAATATTTTTGTGTTTCTTTAATTCATGATAGGAAAAGAATGTTGCTGTGTTGTGCATTATTTTACTTGCGATAAAATAGATTCAAAATTATTATTTTTTGGCTTTCCGAGAGAAGAAAAGATAGGTACATGTAGTCAAACGAACATAAAGAAAACAATATGTATTTATATAATTGAGGAATGACAGTTAAATCATAGTTTTTATGCATTTAGAAACTACGTGCTTTAAAATGTAAATACAAATTTTGTTAAATGGATTTCGGCTTTTATAATAATAAATAGTAGTATCTATCTATCTATTTTCATTGTATAAAATCTCTTTCAATCGTCTGCCGATAAATTAATTTTTCGAAATAACTTCTGCCCATTAATTAAGTTTAAGGTCCATAACGGGCACCAAATACGGTGACAAACGAGGACCAAAAAATTAATTTTTCGACATCGCGTGCGGAAAATGCTATTTTCCACACTTTTGATATTTTTTGGACGCATTTTCTGTACGCTCACTTCGGAAAATATCGTTCGGCACATGTGCGAAAATGTCTTTTCAACGAATATGAATGGGGAAGCCTCATATTCGTCGAAAAAACTTTTCTCCACTTGTATCGAAATAAACTATTGATACACGTGTCCGTAAAGTAGACACTTTATGGGCTCCTTTTAGTCCGTAAAGTGTGATTTTATGGACTGATCTCCGCACTTTACGGACTAAAAACAGTCGGCACTACTTTTGCGAACAGTGTATCAAAAAACAGTGTTCGCTCCTCGGCCGTAAAATTTTACGACCTCGTTTTGAAGATTGTGTAGACGGCCTAGGACCGAAAAGTTATACAATGGAACCGAAAAAATGTTCAAAATAAGCATTTCTCGATTTATTTAAAAATATTCACAGTTCAAAGTAACGACAAAAAACATCTTGCAATTTTATTTTAATTCTACAAATAGTAGTATTCGATCTACGACCGTAAAATCTTACGGTCAAGGAACGAAGATTGTTTTTCTTCATTCCTGTCCGTGGGGTAGGCCAAACATGGGTCTATAACATTCTACTTTACGGTCTCAAAGGAGTCCGTAAAGGTCGCACATTACGGACACGGATGAAGAAAATATATTTAGCAAAATAAATCATTTAAGGAATTTGATATATTCTTCAATCTGATTTTATAAATTTGCTAATAAAACATTGTTTCCGTATAACTTTGGTGATTACAAGTTAAATTTTACATTTTTTAAAAGATGATTAACAATTTCACATGTTTGTATTAAATGTTAATTTTTTATATATTTTAAATGGGCACATTGGTTTTTTACTCGTGTCAGAATAAATGTATATTTTGACTAAATTTGTTTTTAAAAATAATATTTCTACGAGGGTCGAATTTTTCGACAAATTGTAATTCATTTATATATAATTAGCTAAATTTAATTTATTTGTATACGGGTTGGGTAAAATAATATCATGAATAATATTTATGACAATTATTTAGAGAACCTTTAAACAATTATTTATGGACGTACTTATCTTGGTATCGAATTTGTTTGTTATAAATCTGCATAAACTCTATTAAAACCGGAATTGAGAAAAGTTTGTATCATTTGTGATTAATAATAATTAATGCATTTTTAAATTGGAAGAAGTATTGTCATAGCAATAGCGACCAATATATACCCACCAGAAGTATATGTATGCAGCTATATATCGTATTGCTATTGTAGTTAATTATTTGGGACAGTTGTACCTATTACCTCGACCATGAATGTAGGTCGGACGAAATATTGAATTTGGTCAACAAAAAATTACTCAATAGTTTTTCCTTCAAATGTCTGCAGTAGAAAATTTTAGTCGCCAACCTGTATAAAAAATGTTAATCTGCGGAAAAGTCACCAAATCTGGCCAGTCTAATCATGGAGTCGTTTTTAAACTTTGACAGGCACGACAAGACACGGCCCAAAACACTAATTTCAGTTATATTTTCTGGTACAATGAAAAAAGTGAAAATCTAACATGTGTGTGTAGTTCAATCAACCAAATAATTTTTACTCAAACGCTTGATTAGTATGTAATAATCATACCAAATTTTACCAAAATCGACAGATGAGAACGGTAAAAAAAAATTACTAATTTGGTGGTTGAAAATGTTTAAACAATAACTCTTGTAAAAATGCAAATTTTGCAAAACGCTTTTAGGGCCATGTTTAGATTGGAAAATACTATCGAATTATTGATAAAACATTAAAAAATCTCGCCATAAATTACGTTTAAACTGATAACTTTCGCAAGGAACCCCTGGACAATGAAAAATTGTGGTGCAAATACATCATCTACGAAGAACAATAAGTAAACCTCGCGGTAAACACTTATACCAAGATAATGAAAAATGTCGTCAACCACTTCTGCTTACTTATCCCGACTCATAAACAAAAGTAACCTTTTTTTCTTTACTCTTAAGAATAAATTTGTTGCCGTGCATTTTTTACCCATTTTTGTAAATTTTGAATTTTATAATTAGGTATTACTGTTTTATTAAATATATTATAAAACAAGTGCCTTATTTAAGAGCCAAAAATGTTGTCGAATAAAACACTTGATTACGCAGTATAGATTTTACTAGTACTTAGACAGTTTAAAGAAATTCATGTATTTTTATACAACTATTGTAGACTTTTGTATACTTATAATTAGCTTATTTGTGTCTAGTGGTTGTTCAGTTTATGGTAATTTTTAAAATAGGGACTTGTGGGTAATGCGCAACATCGTCGGATTCTGATTTGCAGTTCGATATTGAATAGAATCGCTTATTGTAATTTATAAAACTAGATTGAATTAGTTAGTGTTTAGTCTCTGAAATAAAAATAATTATCAATCACAATTGTATGTATATTTGAAATTAATTGTAATTCTCCTAAATACACTCCCTACATTCCTTGGAGTGCAAATTGAGCCACTCTTTCTCAATAGAGTGATATTTCACTCTCTTAGGACTAAGTTTTTTTCTTTCACTTTCAATAAAAGAGTGGCGCAATTTTCACTCCCAGCAATTTAGAGAGCACATAAATATTTTGTTGCGAAAACTAAATTTTCTTTCCTAAGATTCTGTATATTTTTTTCTGATTTATATACATAACTGCATTTTAATCTAAAAATCAGGTAAAATACATATGTTCGTAAATACATCTGTAGAGAGAGCAGACTGAACAAAACTTATTTTCACGATAAACGTCGCTCAGGGTTATGGTATTACCAGACACGTAAGCTTGTCGCTTTCCGGAAAATTGCTGTCCATTTATTTTTGCGCGTTGCCCTTTTTCAAATCGACCCTGGTGTGTAATACGAAGTATCGTGGAAAACTCTTACCGCAGCTATTTCTATCGTGACCCAGCTGTTTTATTCGCGCTAGTATTGGACAATTTCTCCCACTCGGAGAAAAACAAAAACATCGTAAGCGGGGTACGTTTCCGCATCGCCAGGCGAACAAATCCAGGAGTCGAGCAAGTGTTTACCCACGTTGACTTCTGCCGATACATTTACCCAAGCTGCTGGAAAATTGCCAAGGATTAGATAGTTTGTTTCCAACATGCATTTATTTATTAGTCATTTATTAAGCAAATGACAAATTCGATTATGATTATCCCGGGTATACCGATATCTCTCGATGAAATATGCGCCGTCGATGAACTTTCCACAAAAACTGTGCTGGATTCTTTAAAATAGCCGGGCGACACCACAGTCTTTGTGGGAAGTAATTATTTTTTTCATAATCGCTCGACTCCGGAGTTTTTCACGTTATTGGAATACCGCGCAACATTATAAGTATAGTGCATCTATTAAAAGATACGTTGCATTATGGATGTGGGATGTCGCATAACAAAGTGACGGAAATATAAGGATAGAATCAGTATATATATTTACCTTTAAACAGTTATTAATATTTTACAAGGTGTAAAAGATGTAGGGACTAACTAACATTATTAACCCTTTTCGTTCTCAAGTGTCCACTTCGATAGACTTTGAACAATGTATTGTTTTCTACTCTCATCCTAAAAGAAATGTTAAAGCTACTGCCCGCGGTTTAATAAAATCGCTCTATTGATTTATGCCATTAAAAAAAATCCACTAAATTTTTAATTAAAAAAAAAAACAGTTTTCTAGATTTCTTGTTAAAAAGGCCGACTTTACAATGCAAAATATACATAACTAATGAAATGTGTTATGCTAATTTTTATTTTATTTTTTGATCTACGGGTTAAACGGGTTGGCCACCTCGGAAGAAACTGTTGGATTTCTCTCACGTATGTTTGTGGCAAAATACTACCTAAAAATGACAAAATCGACGACAAAATCTCAATCGACGTTACCCAAAATGCCAAGACATGTATACTCACGTTCATATACAACACATTGTTGCTAACAGTTTTCGCTACTGCATAAAAGTATGCATATTATTATTATTATTAACTCACGATTTACATACAAAAATATTATATTAAAACCTTAGTGTTTTTTAAATTAAGAAAATCTGGAATTTTTAAATTGATTTTCCATTTTATAAATGGCATAAATCGATAGAGTCATCTCGAAAATTGCTGACAATGGCTTTAGCGTTTTCTCTTCATGTTGAAAATGAATAAGAATATATTGGATAAAAATATTTTGGTAATTTCAGCAAAACAACATTTGCTGAAAAATGTATCTATATTTCAGAAAATGTACTTGTAAATACTATGAAATATTAGCTTAAATGACAATTTACTAAACCAGCCAGATATTCGATGTTCATATATTAATACAGGTACTTTGCTGGAATATCCAAATATACGCTGAAGTGGCGAAATATTTCTATACGTGTGGGTATGTACACATGGGTATCTGTATGTTGTTCAAAGCTGATAATCAGAATGGGTACTTTGAAATGAAATGGGATTAGAATCGCGAGCATGAATTTATTGGTCAAATAACTGAAAATTAAATATTTCTTACATATGTAGTTCTGACATAGACACGTTTAGAATTACACTTTTAGAAAAATACACTTTTCCTGAAACAAGTAATTGGTTTTCCCAACTAAGCAGCATGCACACCATAGTGCCAGTTTTCAATACTATTCGTTTAATGGTCTAATCTGTGGTAACATTTGTACAATTTGATATTGATTATTATTTGTAATTCATCCCAAATATTGAAATGAAAATTATTGATTATTACCATATCTTGTGATGTAAAAAACGAATAAAATACAACCAACTCCGCCTGGCTGTATTGTGTCCAAAGAGTATGAATCAAAATGAACCTTAAAGAAATGCAGTCGAAAAAGCAGATGATTATTATTATGCCAACATTTATTGTAGTTCAAATGTGTATAAGATAATTTGTTATCGCCACAGAAAATAAAGGTAAATGGAACATTATCATTCTTTTATGTACAATTTCTGCAGCAATAAATACATATTTTCTGATGCACTGAAGGTATTTACGTTGCATCGGTGGTTATTAAAGTCTTGAATTTCGCAGAATCGATTCTCCATAAATTTACCCTCCCGCTTCTAGACAATCTTAATACACGATCAATCGTTGTCATGGTTTAGTAAAAGTTTTTATCGCTTACTGCGCACGATCATAAACAGTTTAACTGCAGCTTAAAAAGAAGCCCATTTCCTTCTTTGTTCATGATTATGTTTTTAGTTCTTATTCTCACACTGTTTGTAATTTGTATTCAACATTTTCTACCCAATTTGTAGACGAAGAAAAAACGAAATGATATAATTCATTTTTGAATTTTAGTAGAGTCTATTTCTTAATTACATTTATATGAATTATTTAAATATGAACTTGTTTGGAATTAAAATTTGTCCATCTTTTAATACTCAAAGTATTTGAATTAACAAGTATCCATTAAATTGTTAAAAAGGTACTAATATTACAATACATTTACTTGCAATATTAATAATAAACAAAGATGAATCGATATAATTGTATAAGCATGATGTTATTTTAACAATATTTTCTAATGTACATATAATAAAGTCTGTAACAACTTTGGAGTTGAGGCGATAAATTTCTAGAAAATCAGATAGGGAGTTTATTGTTCTCCTTGGAGCTATTCGTCGCATTTAGTTTTTCTCTGTCGCATAGGTGGAAGCATGTGATTTTTCGATACGAGCAAATACTTTATAGGAACCTTGTCGATTTTAGCCTGCAGTGTAGAAAATAAATTTTAAATGAAGAACCTGGTGTAGTCGTCTATTCTTCGAGTTTTATAGCATGTAGCAAAACTTCCACTGAACAATTTTCGGCGATTGGCAACAAAGTGAAAAAAAAGAAGAAACAAAGTTGGTCCAGTAAAGAAAGTAAAATTAAAATATACACATTAATTACAAAGTGAACTATTATAACAAATGAGATTAAAGCGCAGGGCGACCTTAGTAATGCGCACGGTGTGAAGTGAAGAAAGCGCTTTTAGTTGTATTATAAGTCAGATATATTAATGGCAAATAATTAATAATTAAGTTTAATCGTAATTAATTTAGGTTCTTAATATTTGCTACGTGTATATTAAAATAGCTGACCATTAAATATCTAGTAATTTTTTGTCCAAACTTTCTGAATATCCTATTAACTTTTTTCTAATGTATCTGTTGTCCTGTACACTACTTCAATTCTTGTTCCTAATAAGGAATAAAATATACATTCAAAGGAATCCTTAAACACCTACTAGTAGTAAATGTCAATAAAAAATGGTTTGATCAGCCACTAGTAATCATCAACCTCGAAATCCCTTATACACCAGTTTATAATAAAATCTCACACGTTTTCTCTCCGCTTTTCGGGCATTTTCTGTGAAATGAGTTTTAATCAGAGGTGCGAAAAACAGTATTAGTTAGCTTAATGGTTTACTCGTAAATTCCATAAAATGTCAATTGTTGCTGCAAGAAGAATCTTTAATCCATAATATGTATCTATATCGTACAAATAGGTTAGTTCAAATAATGAACGTGATTGGTAAAATCTACTACTTGTTTAACCCTTTAAGGACGGAAGGGACATATTTTCAACACCGGTTTGAACGTCGATAATTTGTATTTAAACGCATTTTGAAAAATGAACCGCAAAAAAGTTATACACGTTTTTTTTTTAAAAAACATGGTTTTTTACATTTTCTTTTTTATTAAAACATTACATTCGCCACGAAATGGCGTTAGGAAGCACGTCTATAGTGAAGATATCGCGTCCATGGATCCTCAGGATTAATATATACCGTGCGCCAATTTGTAATTCAAGATGGCGTCTTTCAAAATGGCGCCTGAAAGCTCAAAATTCCTTTTAAAACATAACAAATTTATTTCTTGAAAACTATCTTGAAAACTAAAACTTTGAAATGAGTTAAAGATTGCTATCCAATTTTAGCAGAGTGAATTCATACACTTTCTGATTTTTCAAAAATTCGAAAAATCGAAATTTTGAAAAAAGTCGTTTAAAAAAATCTGAAAAAATTTGATAACGTTCACCAACCAATTCTAAGACATTTTTGTTTTAAGAAAATTTGTTCTGCAATCTATAGTTTTCGTGAAAATAAATCAGTAGTTTTGAAATCCAGAAAAGTGTAATAATTTATTTTCATGAAAACTATAGACTTTAGAGAAGATTTCCTTAGAACAAAAATGTCTTAGAATTTGTTGAAGAATCTTCTCAAATATTTTTCAGATTTTTTAAATGATTTTTATTAAAATTTCGGTTTTTTGGTTTTTTGAAAAATCATTAAGTCTATCAATTCATTCTGATAAAATTTGAGAGCATTATTTAACTCATTCCAAAGCATTATTGTTATTGGAAAATTTTCTGTTAAGTGGATAGTGTTCAAGAACAAAATTTGTTAAGTTTTAAAAGGAATTTTGAGCTTCCAGGCGCCATCTTGAATTATAAATTGGCGGACAGTACATTTTAATCGTGAGGGTCCACGGACTCGATATTTTCACCATAGATTTCGTGGTGAAAGTGATGTTTTAATAAGAAAGAAAATGTAAAAATCCATGTTTCTTTACAAAAAAAAAACTTGTAGAACTGTTTTGCGGTTCATTTTATAATAATTTTATTGAAAGATTCTAAAAGAGGATAAAATTTTACGTTAGAAACCGTGGAGATAAAATTTTTCCAAAGGCGTTTATATACAAATTATCGAAGTTCAAAATGGTGTTGAAAATATGTCCCTTCTGTCTTTAAAGGGTTAAATTTCTGTTTTGAACGCCCTCAGTGCTCTTAGCAACTATTTTAGATGGTAAATGCGAATAACTATTGCCGATATTTCTATCGTCCACATGTGCGTTTGTAATGATATCGTCATGTGCCTTTGACATCGTAGTCATTAGCAATCCTTTATTGTATATTAAAAATGCTTATTAGTTAAAGTATAGGTTATGTCAGATCTCATCTGGAGACACCCAACGGGAAGAACTATTTAACCAGGAAAGAGAATCAACGGGCTGAACACCGTGCTTATGTAAATGAATCGGTTGTTTTTTACTTTACCTATTGCGCTAACTTTTTTCCCCTGAAGTAACACTCTAATAGGTTGTGTTCAAATACGAATTTTTGAATACCTCATGTCAGGAACTTAATTTTTGATAAATGGACGTTCTAATTTGATGACGTCAATAAGGTAATTGGTCTTGGCATTGCGGAGTGTGCACTTGGAAGTTCACAGCATGGTGGTGGTTTGCGATTAAGGAAAAGGAGCACTCTCTTGGTTCGCGGTACGTCATGTGACATCGTGATGATGATCAATCGTGTATTCTGGTTGCCCTTCTCGTGGTCTCTATCCCGATGCAGTCTCCAGCTTCTCGCGGAGTCGTGTGGCCGTCGCAATCGGGTCACGGTCCGTTTCTGAGTTTATATATAGACCGGGACAAACCGAACCGAGTGAGAGTAGGTTTAACTTTAACGCCGCGGCAAGGTCACAATTCCAAGCAGACCTCGACACGCGACACGGTCCAAGTGCCGACCAACGCACCGCGCTTATTTCATTCCCATTCACTCTTAATGGTACCTGCATCTTTTTTGACACAGTCATAATTTTAGTCTATTCATCACTTTTACACTATCAAGCGGTTTCCCATTCACGGGAGATTTCGACTGACCTTGAGGCGTATGAGTCCTGACATCGGTGAAAAGATTTGCAGAGCTCGAAAGCCATCAATGAAAGCCGAAAGGGTGGCGCGCGCAATCGGAAACGCGCTAGGCTAGTGTTTTTAATGCAAAAGCCAGTGACTCCTCGAGTGCAGACGAGACCATAGCGATTACTCCACGGCATACGTACAATAGAACATTGGATGAATGAACGTATCTTTCGATGCTGATTATGCACTAATCCAAATTCATGAACAATTTTACCAAAAGTGCAGAAACACTAAGAAACCTGATAAACCTAATTATCCTAAATTTTCATGGAAAAATAATAATATTCATAACATCAACAACAGCAATTGCAGCAGCAATAACAACAACAACGACAACAACAATGACAATAATAGATAATAATAATAATAATAATAATAATAATAATAAGTGTAGGGCTAACCACCCTACTCCCTGTATTTGCGGTTACTCACAGAATAACGCGCAGGGCTCCCGACCATCGGGCTGCTTCGGATGCAGCCCAGTCCCGAGGTGGAGGAGCCGAAACGGGTGTCCCGGGACAACGACCTTTTCATTCCCACGGACGAGTTCAGTGGACGGAGGATCTCAGGCGAGATCTAATGCGCTGCTACGAGGAGAGCTGTCCGCAACAGAGGGGCTACATGGCGCGAATGCATAGTCGGTTTGCAGTAATGCATCCCGAACTGGCAGATCGCTTTTCTCAACAACAACTGAGAGATTATGTGGCCTATCTGAGGCGGACGGGTTTCGTTGTTCCCAGCTGTCAACCGGTACCGGATGTGCGGGCAATAACAACTGAGCCCGTACGCGGTGCTGGGAGAGATGCTCCACATTACGAAAGCACGACACTCGTGTTTAGGCAAAATTTGACAACAAAAATTTTGCCTAAACAACGAGAATTAGACAGAGCAAATAGCCTACTTCTGGATGCTCTTCCAGATGACTGCGACCTGTGGCAAGTCAATTGTGCCGTTTACGAGGCTGCAAGTGATCTGGTGATTCCGCGAAATCTGACACAGATATCGGGGAGTCGGCAGATTACAAAACGCATGTCTCAATTGAACGGAAAGATTCGACTGACACGGAAGCTCGCTTCCCGAGTTCAGTGTGTGATCGACTATTTAACATCTGGCCGTTCATTTACGGCAAAAGTCAAGAAGTTCGCACAACAACTGCGGACGTACTATCACACACTGAACAAGCTGAAGTTGCTTAACATCAAGCAACGTTTGGCTGATAAAATTCGGGTTTTGGCGGATGCCAAAAAGAGGCTGCAAAGACGGGAGGATGGAATTCGACAAAATGCAATATTTTGGACGAATCCTTCCAACCTCTTCAAACATCGTATCGCAGCCTCAAGCGAGTTTCCGTCGATAACCGCAGTTGAGGAATTCTGGGGGAGCATCTACGAGAAAACATCTAGGCTTAATGCAGACACTCCAGGTATTGAAATCTTCACCGAGTTGTGATTGCCCACCCGTCAGTGCATTAGAGGTGAAAAATGCCATCACAGGAGCGAGGAATTTCTCCTCGCCGGGCTGGGATGGAATTAACAACTATTGGTGGAAGAAGTACACTTCTGTCCATCAACACCTAGCCCGAATATTCACCTCTTATATAAATGGAGACCAACCCATTCCGCACTGGCTGGTGGAGGGCCGAACGACACTGATCCCAAAATCGGGAGACTTGTCCGATCCGAGAAACCATAGACCGATCACGTGTCTCAATACGCTATACAAATTGTTCACTAACATCTTGAACGAACGTATTGAGAAATCCGTGAAACCGGTGTGGCAACGGATAGTAGAACAACGAGGCTGCAAAATGGGTGTATCCGGCTGCAAGGACAACTTGCTTATCGACAGGTGTGTTTGTCAGGACGCAGTCCAGTACAAGCGTAACCTGTCGATAGCCTGGCTGGATTACATGAAGGCGTATGACTCAACATCGCACGAGCTTTTAAGCTTGTTGCTCAAACGCCTTCATGTCCACCCAAACATAGTGAGAATTGTAGAAGACCTGATGCCTCTTTGGTAAACACGCTTTGTCATGACATCGGGCAAGCGTCGAACCATGTCTAGACTGGTTCAATTCCAAAGAGGTGTCTATCAGGGAGATTCTCTGAGTCCTCTGCTCTTCTGCATCTCACTATTGCCTCTATCCGTTGCTCTCCGGAAATCTCAAGGGTACATGTGTGGAACGCCTGGTGAACGTGTACATAAGATCACCCATCTTTTCTATATGGATGATCTTAAATTATACGCATCAGGCGAAGATCAATTACATCGATCTCTGAACATCGCCCTCACATACTCGAGAGATATCGGTATGGAATTCGGATTGGACAAGTGTGCAGTCGTTCATTTGCACAGAGGAAGGTCAGGCTCCCATAACAACGATATGGAGCTCGTCAACGGAAATGTCATCCGCCACCTTAGCGCCGAAGAAGCCTACACATACCTGGGCGTACCTCAAAGGCATGTCCAGGATGTGCAGGCTGCTAAAACCACCATCATTAAGAAATACCGGCGCATTCTCCGTCAGATCTGGTCATCAGAATTGACCGGGAGAAATAAGGTGGCAGCCACGAATATGTTGGCCGTATCACCTGTGCTCTATTCTTTTGGAGCACTGAAGTGGAACGTTGACGAGCTAAGGGATCTTGACCGAAGCACACGGAAGATGATTTGTATGCAACGCAGTTTGCATCCAAGATCTTCCGTGGAACGACTGTATTTGCCCCGAAATATGGGAGGTCGTGGCCTTTTAAGCCTGGAGTGTATGCATGACCGATTGGTCCTCGAAACAGCTTGCGACGTGATTAATCGAACGGAGGATCCCCTGATGATGCTAGTACATCAGCATGAAATTCAGGGGAAGGGGGCGTTTTTGTACAACGCGGCGGAACGAGCGGCGCGAAACCTCGGTCTGGTTTTCAACGTGGGACGTAGTGGTGCACAGGAGGCTGAATCAGTCATCAATCTGTGCCCAGTGCGTTTCAGAGCAAACATACGGAAGGAACAACTCCGTATGTTGGAGGGAAGGCATATCGACAAGCCGTTGCATGGACAATTCTTTCGAAATATCCAACAACTTGGCTTGTCGGCAGAGATGACGTTCTCCTTCTTAAGATCAGCCGGCTTGAAATCCAAGACCGAGGGTTTTATCTTCGCGTGCCAGGATGGGGTCATCAATACCTTAGCGTATCGCCAGAACATCTTACACCAGGCGGTACAGAGTACGCTTTGTAGATTTTGTAGATGTCATGCTGAGACACTAATGCATCTTTTGGCAGCATGCCCAATATATGCAGTTTCAGCATACATCGAACGTCACAATGCGGCTCTTCGAGTGCTGTATTACCACCTTCGCAACACTTATAGTATTGATGCAACCCCAGTTTTGCCGTACGTCCCCACTGATATTGAATCCGTGGTCGGGAATGAGTCGTGCCGAATATACTGGAATTACTCATTCCCGACGAGCAGGCAAATATCAGCCAATAAGCCTGACATCGTCCTTGTTGACTTCGATGACAAATCCATCTTCGTTATCGAGTTTTCTGCACCAGCAGAAACAAATATAGTCAGCAAAGAGGACGAAAAATGGATGAAATATCAGGAACTCCTGTTCGAGATTCGCAAGCTGTATCGAGGATTCAAAATCAAGCTCGTCGTGCTGATAATTGGAGTGCTGGGAGGAATGAGACCAACTTTCCTCCAAAACATCAAAAGCATTCCGGCCTGTCGAGAACATGCAAATTCCATCGCAGGCCGAATGCAGAAAGCAGTGCTGCTGGGATCTCTCCGTCTACTGAGGTCACACGAGATCCTGTAACCACTAACCCAATGGTAGAGGGAGTGGTTACAGTTGCAAACGAAATGGCCCGGTGCAGTCTGCAGCGGAGGAGATGGATATCGGAGCCACTTTTCTGCTGCAGACTGCACACGTGGATTCTGGAGGGCCAAGGGAGGTTAGGGTTTTAGTCGGTAAACCTTGCCGTTAACATCAAAGGTGAGGGAGTCCGACACACGGGGGGTTACACAACATCTTTAACCCCCTATGGTGTCTAATGCATTTCCCCCCTCCGTCAAAAAAAAAAAAAGAAAATAATGTCTAAACCATTTCAGGAAAACATCTTTTTAAGAAGAATAATACTCAATATTACCGTCCGGTAGAGTACACCAGTTTGGCAATAATTATATTGTTGTAGACAATAACAGATATGACTCGAAAAATTAATTATGAAATTAAAGTAATTTAAATTTGAATAATGCTTTTTATACAGTCTAACCTCTTTCTTATTTCGTTGTTTCATTAAGAGAACGAATTATCGAGAACTAATATGGGCTTACTGTCTTACTTAATTCAAGTAGTAATTTCAAAATTTACTATATGAGTAGAAAGTAATCACTGAGTTACAAATTGTATCATTGTTATGCACGATATACAATATTGTGGGAGTACACTTGTGGTATGATCATCTAATAATTGTTAGTGAAGTAAGGGATGATGAGGAGGTTGCAAACTAAATTGGTATTTTCGTGGTACCCTCGTATTTTTTCCCCTGTGCGGCACAACCGATTTGCGATACTTTCTCGTGTAATCGAGGAGTGCTAAAGGCATATAGAGAAACTGTTCGTGCCTAAACATTTTATAAATTCATAAGAAAATCAGTGGGAACGCGACGGTTACGTGGTTAGCATGCACGCTGCGTAAACTGAACGTTCCTTAGATCGTGAGTTCGAATCTCGACCGGCAACTTTTTCTGTTTATTTCCATTGCGGATAATTCAGGAAAACTTGCTGGGCGAAGGTACGAATTTGGATTGCTACCAAAATCAGTCGGTAGTTATCGACACCGTCGACGGTTTTTCCGTGGTCGACGATTCGTAAATATTGTCTCGAATGAAAATAAGACAATGTTTGCGATGCGCCTGCTACCGCGTATGCCGCCGACTAACTGATGACGGTGACGATTATGTGTACTATTTGTGATTCTTTATTGTTTGTATAGTCATGTATGGGATGATGATCAATCCTTGTCCGATTAGTCATAGATGGCATAAAGTTGGCAAGTAAATCTGACCAATGTATGTAATGTAATGTAAGAAAAATGAGGACAAATTACGATTTAGGTGTGATTCACCTAAAAGCTTGGTGGTTGCAAGCCCGGAAAGACGATTCATGGATTTAACGAAAATCGTATCGGAACCTGATTTGAGATGGTCTCAGGTGAACAAAAAGTTCGATAGTTCCGAACTTTAAAAATCCCGAAATCGAATACAGGAATCTCCAAGATCATATCGAATCCGATTCAAAATCCGATTTCATCGATTTTTGAAGCTTACCACCGATGATATACGCAAACGAGTTATTTTGCAATGTAACTACAGAAATTGACTCATCGATAGGTTATTGGTATATATCGTGGGATCGTTTAAAAAATTGTAGGTTTAAAATACATTCATGCATATATTGGCGGAGATATTATCTCTAAATTACTTGGAGTGAAAATTTACTCTTTATGGTGAAAAAACTAAGAGATCTACTGAATTCTGGTCCTTCAAGAGTGAATCCTCTCTCTTTATGAAATGGAAACTAACTCTGCATGAAGTGAAAATTAATTTTTAAAAAGTGGCTAAATTTCCGCGTTGTAAAGATTGAATTTTTACTTCAAGAGGTTTGAAGGGTTGAAACTCTAACCATTCGATTGACGAGTTCAAAATGATACTCATATGAGTCTCCAAGTTCTTGCATAAAACCGCTGCAGAATATGGTAGCCATACTCTCTGGTGTAAAATAATAAACATTAGTTTATTCCAGAAATTCGAATATTATTTTATGATCCTGTTTACATCTTCCTGACTAAGCATTAATCACTCGATTTGATGAGGTATCTTTTATAAATTATATAGATATTCAATATTCCTGTGTTTTTTGACAATTGCATACAAATAGGTTTAAAAGACAAATTGTTTTTATTGCTAATATTTTCTTGACATGAAACACTTAAGACATTATGATTATATAGTGGAAGTCTTATTTTTTACTAAAAGGTAATTTTACTCCTACCCTCTGAACGATCTGAGATGAACGCGATTCCGATTATCTAAATTCACGGAGATTGAAATAAATTCAAAAAACTATCGCAATTGCACAGTTTTTTTTTAAAAAGAGTTGAAAATAATGTTAACATTCAGTTAAAAAAAAATAAACGATGTTAAAAATATTACTGCAATAATAGTGTCGAATACTACTTGCAGAACTTTGCAAAATTGTAAAAAGTGGAATTAGTTCAATTTGTTGCAGTGAAGCATGCTCCAAAAACGTGACCCAATAATTATATATTATAATACAAAAAATGTCCAATACTACAAAAAGGAGTATAACATAAGCAAAAGTAGTCCATATAGACCGGTCCCAATGCATCGACCCCCACCTCCTTCAAGTGTTTTTTCTAGATGGCACTGACGACTTACCCTGAGAGTAGTGTGATTTAAGCTGTCATAATATTGTCAAATTAATCATAGGTTATAGGCTCATTTTATTGGCTGGTTATCGCGTCCGATTATATTTTGACAACAGTTCCGAGCGTTGAAGCGTGAGTCATCATGTGAAAAATATCAGAGTAGTCCTTAACCGTCCTGCTAATGATAGCCCGAAACCGTTTGTTTGCATCGTAATTCTTTATAATGTGTTCTTATGAGATAGTTAATAAAGTGTTATTAAACATGCTTTCGGACTGCCAATACATATGTTTATTCTATAAATTCCAGAGAAAATCCCGAAGACGATGCCCGGCGATTCGGCAGAAAGCACTAAGAGCAATGCAATTGAGATCATCGTTTCGTACAGAAATAAAAAAAAAGCAAATTATGTACTAAATTACTAAACTTATATACTAAATTAAGCTCTATTATTTCATCAACATGCTTCCATTTTTGTATTCTAAAAAATATGACAGTATAAATAAGAACTTTATGAAATAAGTCTATAAATACCAAATCATTTTTGTTTATTTACAAATCACAATGAGAATTTTAAATTTTACTACTTCTAGTAGCTCGTTAAAATAAAAATAGGGGGTCGTTTATGGAGTATGCAGTGGTAATTTCGGACACAAGGTTGGAAATTTTTGAAAACCTGGAATTTTTTCTTTGCTTTTTAAACTTCCCAGAACCACATTCATAAGCCTTATTAGCAAAGAATATACCGAAAAATATATGTATATTCTAAAACTATAACAGAAATTAAAACTCGATTAAACAGTTGAATTTTAGCATCTTCATTTAAGGAGGTTCACCAGGTCAAAGAATTAACATTGAGAATTTAACGAAAAAATTATAGTAGGTTAAACAATGAAAGAAATTAATGCCTGCAAAGTTTCAAGCCTCTAGGTACCTTCAGAGCAGAGAAATTAATAAAAATGTTCACGATTCTTTAACATTGAGTTTTATGGGAACATGTATATATTCATGAAATTCGTATTGAATTAATATTGAGTTTTTCGTAAAATTTATACTACTGATAAAAAAATTTGTGAGATTTTATTTGCAGAAAGAAAAATGTCTCTTCCTACCTTTAGAGACGAGAAATAAAATAAACAAATAGCTAAAAGGGTCATTTTTGGTTATGTTGACGGACGGCAACGTCTTAGGAAGCATACCACCGAAGTCATATTGGCGTCTTTTCCATATTTGACTCGATAGGTACCTGGTGAACCTCCTTAATCATTACACTGTATGCGGTCGGTATCGGACCGCTCTCCCCTACTATTTTTCCTATAGTTACATACATCCCAGATCAGTTTTCTGAATATAAGTTTGAAAGTAAAGCGTTTAAGCGAGTTTTATTTGTTTCAAATATGTTTGTTAGTTATGATGGATGGTCGAGTGGAGTTTTGAAATTATGAGACTCTTAACACTTTTTGCCATTCGTAATAATTTGTTAAACACTCAGAAATTAACGACGATTATCATTGCTTTTTCACATTTCTGTTCCATAGTATTTATATTATGTATATATGAATTAATTTTCTACAACGAGGCTAAAACTAGCATAAAATATTAAAAAGCATTTGTTTAATTTTAAAACTAATTTCGCTAGTAGAGTGGCCATTCTTAGCGCTATTTTATTAACATTGTTTTAAAAAACATGGTCATGAAAATTCTTCTAATTAAGATGGTTATAATTCAGAACTAAAACGGGTACATAATTGCATCGTGATATTTTGTTAATTATATTATTGGATAACAGCATTCAAAATATTATGAAAGCAGTTAAGTTATAACCTGTTGCTTATGAAACGCCTCATTTTATAAAAGAAGAAGGATCAGAATATTTTCAACATATAGTCAAAGTATCGTCAAATGCTCATCGAAAAAATAAGATCTGGTACATAAAATATAAAATCATAAAATTCAATTATGTTAGTATTTGTTAACGAGAAACGCAATGATGGGTTGAATTAAAAAATGTTTGTATTGATATATTTCACAGTTTATGTGAAGCCTTTTAAGCTGAATGTTTTCATTTTAGTTTTACGTAGAAAATGAGGAACAAATAGTAACACACGTAGGCAATTTGCCATCAATACAGTCGAACCTAAGATCTATTGATAGGATCTAGGCGGCTACCGCGATCTTGATTGACGGGTGAAATTATTGCATGACGCTTGTTGCGTCTAAACGTTGACCTAACGTTGGTGCCTAATTGACTGAAAGATTTTCTCATTTTATGTAACAAACAAAAAGTTTCAATACAATAAGAAGTATTTCTTGAAAAATATATGAATATTGCCAATAATTTGTTAGTACAATTAACGTAAGTGTTAAACCGTCTAACTTTGCCAGATAAGAAAAGTTTTTGGTACGAAAATGTAATAAATAAGAAGGTTAATCTTTTGTTATGTTGTTTGGTAGTACGAAAGTAAAAGTATGAATTGAATGCAGTCGTCTTACGAACTTAGGTCAATTTATAAACCGCTATCATTTTCCTTTTCTAATTATATTCTTGTTACTCGAACCGCTTAACTCGGATCTAATACTTGTTTATTGTTTTATTTCTATTCTTACCCAGTTGTTTACATATTACGTTTGGGTAACTAAAACATTGCTTAAAATCTGGATATTGTGTACATTTCAAAAGCATCTTTTCACCAATTGCCAACGTATGGTTTTAAACTTTCATCGGGACATATAGGCTAAAATTAACAACAACAAGCGGTTTCATAAATTCCAAACGGTTATAGAGGGGATATTGAGGAACCCGAATTCATGGTTCGAAAATTGACAAGATACAAAATTGGGATCGTGTTTGTTGAGTTTCATTGTGTATCCAGATCCGATTGTCAGACCGGAGGTGCATGTTGGACTACTAGTCAACAAATAGAAATTCAGTTGATGAATTGGTGTTTGATCATGATAAGATTGACACAGCAAATAGAAATACGCTTAGATGTGATCAAACCCTTAACTAAGCCAACAGGATATTACAGGATTCTTGTTATCAACATCTTCTAGGTTCACATATCATATTTTAAATTATAATTAGCCACCATATTTACAATCTTCCCAGATAATACTTTATGTTACACATTATTTGTTTTCAATGAATACTTAACTTTCACTTTTCAGCTTTCACAGCAACTCTAGTTTTTGTGTCATCAATTACGATAGTCATATTTTCTCTTGTGCTTTATTATCTCTACAGGTACTTTTAATTGTCACTTCTTTCGGATCCACACTAGGTAAAGCTCAACATTTTCTTGCGATGCCAATTGTATATTTACAGGAACTAATTCATACATGGACTTTTATTATTTAGGTCATAAATAAATAGTATCGCGGAGTCATTAAATGCTTCTCAATTGAATTGCATGTCTCCCTAAACAAAACTGAATTGAGGAGAATTTGTATGGAATATGCTGCCCCTTGATAGTAAAATTAAAAAATTTGACTCTTAATAAATTTAGATATTTTAATATCTGAAGACTAATGATTTGGCTTTGTCTATAAATAGGTATATACATGATCTTATCTATTATTTGCATTAATAATTTATTAATGAAAATGCAGCCTTTGATGCTGCTGCATGAAGTTTGCTACGTTCCGTTTATCGTTTATATGAGGACCACAAAAAAAAGCGTGAATATTTCAGAATATTGAACTTAGCGTTGATTTTCCGATTATTATTTCTTAGTCGACATTGATTTCTTAAAAACAGTAAACGCGATCACAAAGAACAATATACCAGTACATGAAAGGTGCAATTCAGTAGATTAACCTTACATAACTCAGAATTTCATTAAGTACATAAGAGGTATTTGTGTACCCCAGTGTATAAAATGGTCCTGTAACCAGATCTCAATTCAGCATATAAAAATGTTGTACCGGTCTTTATAATATTTTATTTCAGAGAGATCGAAAATTAATATAATCGATCCGAAAAATTCACTACTATCGAGCCGACGTTTAAATGATGTAGCGCATTGAAACTACTGCTTGTATTAATTTATTCTTTTCATTACCAACAATTTAAATAAACTAATTATAAATTTTACACCCGAACAGTTGAAAACAAGCCCTCTGGTGCATCCATTAGTCTTTATAACATCGCTATTATTGAGAAGAAAATGGTGGCCGGAGTTGGACCTGTTCTCCCTACATTTCTCAGTAAAATTAAGTACATACGCAGTTTTTAGAAAAGTGAAAATGCATAATGATATTACTATTTATCATTCTTACTTTTTATAAAATGTACTATATATTTTTTGTTAGTTGATAACAAATACTCTTGAAGTTACATGTATTTGCAATTATTTAACCTGCATTGCAATTCCTTTCACTGCTGGTTTATTTTTTAATAAGTTTTATCTTAATCTAAAATTGTCGTCAGGGTGTATCTCAAATATTTTCATTAATGAGGTGATGCAAAAAAATGTGACGAACTCTTATGAATAGAAATTATATTTCATATTTAAGTACGCATATATTGCTTGTTTATAAATGAATGTATGTAAAAATATGCAAACTATTGTACGCCTTCTTTTCATAGCTGTACTGCGTGATAGTAATTCGTATGCAATTTTCTGTCAATTGCATACATGCTCCAGTTTCTTAAATTTGTTGAAAATAATTTCGTATATTGACTGATAAGAAACTTTTCATTATAATTTTTTAAACCTGATTATAATATGAAATGTAAACATGAAAACATAAAAACCTCAAATGTTTTGCCATATCTTATGTCACGAATTATCCCAATACAGGGTTGTAGGGTTTCACTGTTGTTCTACGCCGATTGAATTACTTTATTGAAAACTCACATCATCAATTTTTTCCGAAAAGGGTATTTCTTAACAAAACTTTACACAAAATAAGATGAAAAAGTGCTTCAAACATCATCAAAACTGAATGATCTGATCGCCTCTTACGATAAATAGCAAGTTTGTGTGTTATTTTAAATGTGAACGTGCTAGTTTTCGTATGGCGCGCCGGTATTTAATATTTGTCCGGTCTAATAAAGCAGTTAGAATATGAAAACCCTGAATATTTACATAACATCTAGAAACAAACAGGTCTACACTGAGAGACAGTGAGAGACTGAATGGCAGTGTCTATATTGCTTAAAAATTATATACTGTGTTTGTGTTTAAAGTATCTGCTGGGAGATTTATTATTTCACTTTGAAGTATTCATGATGCCCGCTTATTTACACGTTTCTTTCAAGTTTTGGTAGTTTGAAGGTAGAATATTTTTATTAGCTTTGCAAATTAACTGCTTATTTTCTGATTGGAAATATGACGTAAGAATTTAGATAATTTGGATGGCGGACTGCTTATAGCTATTCTGTATATTAGGTTGTCCTGTCCCGTCGTCGTAGGTAATGATGAATGGCGATGGATGAAGATTCGGATAATAAGCCATGTCTCATCCATCACGCATGTTGCGTAAATCTAAACCAGTGAAATGTTTACTATTTCAATTAGCAACAGAATATCTTACTAATAAAATAATAGTAAATTGGTTAAATTTCGAAATATTACTAGTGAACTGGTAAAATTATCTGAAAGAAAGTTGTAATTGCAAATAGCAGATTAAATTCACTTTATTGTCAGTCGTTAAGTTTTATCTTTCAAAAAGATTCTACTATGTACACTGCATTGAATGCAAAGTCTCCTTGCAATTCCTATTACCTTTGGTCGTTGCAGTGATTCTTAATCGAACATTTTGTCCCCATTACAGGACTTAATTGTTATTTTCAATGGACGGAAATGTACAATTACGTATTCGTATTGCAATACCGTAGTTTTTCCATACTTAGGGGTACTAAGCAGACATAATGTTTGGGAATATCAGTTCAATACATGTTAGACCTTTTCTAAGTCTATAATGGCCACATGATATCGATGCGTAAGACAATTTTTATCTATATACTTGCAATGCTTAAGGAGGTCTTCTAATGTGATGGGTTGTAATTTTTTTGTTGTTGCCTTTTTCGATAATTTATCAGCTTTTTGATCAAGAGGACTGAAAAGGTATTTTTTTTAACTTCTCAATTTGGAACACTTTAAACACATTTTTTTCGCGAAACGACATTTTAGCATCTAGTGCAGGTGATTTCCCGAAAAATGTATGCCGTATCGACTTTAACACAATATTCATCACTATCATGGCTATCGCCCGTAGTTCAAAGTTGTTTATAACTTTTTTGTATCCAATAATTTCGTATGACTTACGATGCAGAGAAGTGAACTTTTCTTCTCTTTCATTAGAAATACCGCGTGTTGTTAGTTTTGGGAAAAAATGTTGAGGTAGGGGAGATAGAGACGACAACATAGATCTACAATCTTTCCGTTTTTTATTTTAGATTACTACTGGAATCACCTGCGCCCAGCCAACGTTTTTTTTTGCATGTTGATTATATGCAGTGGTTCCCTTGCAAAAAAAAAATTATAAAACATAGGTTTTTTTAACCTTTACATTAGAAAGTTCCGTTAACTTTTTGATGATGACGTAATGTTGTTTTCAACACAGAAATTGCCATTCAGGAAGTAAAATTATGCTATTGCAGATTTATACAGTGTGTCCTTGTATTCTGAATACTAAAAGCAACGAGTTATAGTGAAGTGCGTTAAAAAGTATTGGTAAAACAAAAAAAAATGTTGGACGTATTTAGACATTTGCTACCACTCATTCGACAGATTGATATAAAATTATCAAACAAATAATTGCAATTTTTAGCAAAGAAAAAAGGTTTTCATAATTGATATAACGTCTCCTTGTATATTATACCCAAAACTAGCTGTTAAAAGAAAATATTTTAAAAACATATTGCTGTTTTAAGTACAATATTGAAATGAATTCCATTTTATCATATAGATGCAAGTATTAAAACATGATTTCATCTCCTTACTTCAATATATTATAAGAACAATGCGCATATTCCAATAATATTGAATGAATTCTACGAATGATGATTTATGCAGTTACATAATGTATTTCACGCCGCTGTGATTTTGATTTCAGATCGCAGCTTTTTGGTAGCGAATGCTCAACAGGGATTATGTCATATAATATACTGTTCGGATGGATTCTGCCGCCTGACGGGTTTCTCGCGGGCGGAAGTAATGCAAAGATCGGCGGTATGCGAATTTCTGCATGGACCAATGACGTCGCCCCATGCTGTCGCCGCGTTACGCGAAGCTCTTGCCGCAGGTGCCGAAAAACACTTCGAAATCCTTTATTACAGAAAAAACGGTAAGTGCTCGTTTTTACTTGTTTTATTTTAAATTTCATTAAAGTCTGAAAAATAGGTGCCAATCTGTTCGTGTTTTCTCAATATTTTAGATATAGTTCTTCATAAAAAACAATATGGTTTTAAAGAAGTGAAATCTTCTTATAAATCGCGCATAAAAAGCTTTCATTCTTTTTAACTTACTTCCAATCACCGATCTCCATAAAAGATTAAAACTTTCAAAGATTTTATATGAAAATAACTAAAAATAATATGGCTATAGTCATACCGAGATTTCAGCACCCCCTTCATAATATTATTCTAAAACGCATAGTGTTTTTTAAAAAAATTGGTAGTTTATTTAAAAAATTCGAAAAGTAACTTCATAAAAGAGCGATTCTCTATACTTCTTATATAAATCCTTGGGGATTTGACATTACGTATTTCGATATTGAATATAGATTGAGATCCCAATATAGAGGATTTGTTTCAGTAATAAAGCATTTAAAAATAAAAGTTTTTTGTGAATTTTCATGTGTATGTGTTCTATTTTTCGGGTAGATTATTTAAATATTCAATATTTTAGTAAATTTTGTTATATTGTTTAACGTTGAGCATACTGAATTGTGCTAACCCAAATCGTAATTTTAAGTTTACTTTGCTTGTTAGCAATTATTACACTACACGAAGACACGTAATACTTGTATTTTTTTTTACGTGTTTTATTAGTATTGTTTTTAACGCTCTGGAAGTAGAACTCGATTTTGCACCCTTCAGTGAAATAGAGAGGGCGCAAATTATCGGGTCTCACGCCCGTCGTATTACAAATATCGTATGCAACACGGGCGAAATGTAGATCTCTAACGAGCGTGATTATCACCCTCGATTCGCTCGTGTGACAAACTTCGCTCTCGCCGAAGATCAGTAATTGCGCTCTTGTTACATAATATACTCTTTACGTTTTGCCGGCTTATTCTCTGTTGAGTTTAGTCCTAATTTGATTTAACAACTACTTTCATGTTCGCGGTATATCTGAAAATTTTTGCCTATTGTAGGATTAACGTACGGGCTGATTTTATTCAGTTTTTATAGATTAGAGTAATGAAAATTTAAATATTATTTAATTTGGTAACGCTTTTTTTATGCGTATGTACAATGTAATTGTTAATTCTTCAATCGCACTGGAAAAATACAAACCGAATAAGTTATAAAGCTTTCCAATATAATTTTATAAAAATGACTGCCCGTTTATGATTTGGAGAAAGTTATATATTTAATAGAAAGCGATATTCATATCTAATGAAATATTTCATAGTTCTATAATAAAAATATTAATAAGGGTTCGGCTTTGTCCTACAAAGTTGGTTTTCCTCTTTCAAGAGGAAAATCAACAGCAACCAACTTTGTAGGACAAAGCCGAACCCTTATTAATATTTTTATTATATATAACTTCTACATAAAAACACCGTGTAATTTCATAGTTCTGTTTTAAATTTTTATCGTAATGTAGATTTGAAAATGATAAAGCGTATTCAAATGTTCACTAGGTTAAATATAATTGCAAGAATGCTATGATGTTATATTGTACGATTACACACCTTACATTTACATAATCTACATAAGCATACGTGGAAATAATCAGTTCTTAGGCCTTTAAGATATACGCTTTTATTTTTATGAAATCTCCTTGAAACTTTTCGAACTTTCTGGATCGTTCATTATAAATTTATTATAAGTTATTAAACCACCACAATGTACATTTAATTTTTCGAACATAAAATACGCAATCTTTGATTAATCTGCTTATAAAATCAATACGATTGCTAAGTAATCAATCCCAGATTACATATAGCGAAATACATATCTAGAAAGTTTGAATTAATATAAACTGCATGCAATATTTTCGCTGTATCTTCGAATACTTTAAAAATTATATAAATTTTAAACATTAATGTTAATAAACAATTAAATAAGAATTTTACTTTACTAACAGCCCTGAATAATAGAGTAAATTTCTAAAAGAATAATTTTTTTAAACGTAGGGAGTAAAGACAAAACTGATAAATCTGTTTGTTTTGAGGTTCATATGTCCGCCGAGGTTTGGCAGTTACCGCCCACGTGTTAATACAATCCTAACCTAACTGAACACGCTTGCATCACGATCACTCAGTGTCACGCATGTGATACTGCGGTATGAATAAGGAAATAGTTCAATTAAGGTAAATGCTCCAGTAGCCAAACATGTACCGGTATTCAACAAAAATTTCGCCAATTTAGAATCAAAACTTTAATTATGATGAAAATGTAAAAAACAGAGTGTGTTTTTTAAGTGTTCGGTTATTGGAACATTAACTTGACCCTTAAAGTAATAAGGTGGGCCCTTGAGACCCACGGCGAAAGTAACAAAGTACTGTAAGTTGCTCCATTTTTTAAGCAAAAAAAACTATATGAAATAATTGTTTTTAGTAATATCATGATTTGTTATTTCAAATTGAGAGGGATTAAAAAAGGTACCTGCATTATATGAAAAATTTGTTTTTTTTCAAATAATATTTTTTTTATATTTATATAATCAGTTAATTTAAAATTAAATGTAACGGGGATAGAGGATGTCAACAAGATTTAAATATCTTACTTACATATAGCTTTTCAATATCTAAAATATTTGAATTTCGGTTAAATTTGTACTTTCATTTGTAATTGGACTTTAATATTGGATCCATTGTTGCCAATCAGGAATTTTTCATACGGAAGTCACACGATACAAATGAAATGGACAATGAGAGCATATCGATAAAGACATTTTTGTAAGCTGAGCACATCCCAAAGTAGGGATAAAATTCATTGGATTATAATTACATGAATAATATGCAAGTAAGAATCGTAAAAAGGCATTTGGGTAATTTTTATTTCGTTGTATCATTAAAATTGTATTTTATGTATGAACGGGGCTGATAGAACTATCGATCTGCGATGAATAGAAGGTTTGGGGTCCTAGCGAAGCGAGGGCGACAATTTCCCTCTATGGAGATAATTATTTCACACGTATATATACGATATTTTTTAATACGACACGTGTATGGGGTTCTATAACCCGCGGCCGCAGGTTTTGCCCTAGGGCGTGAAATAAGCCATCGCACCCGGACTGCTAAAACAGCCTACATAATATATGTAACATCCGAAGAAAAAACATTGGTTAAACGGTTCAAATTGCAGTTTTAGTATAAAAGTAATTTTTCTAATATCTTTCACAAACATAAATTATTACATAATTAATATCTTCCTGTGACATATATATGGTGCAAGCAGATTAAAATAATATGTCAGGTATGCATTAAAGAGTCAACAGTGTGCCGTGACACGTGGAACATTGATTGTGTCGTTTGGTACCAGCCCGCATGTCCCAGTTCAATTTTCGATGAATGTCTTTTCTTATACCTCAGGGTGGACTTTCGTAGCCGAGAAAGTAGTTTGTTTACTATATATAGGTAAGACTCGGCTCGCTCCTCCGTAAACCCTTGTAGGTGCACTTGTGTACATCAATGTAAGCTCTTCACTAGTTCAGTGGGTAGGCTGCACTGCTGTAATGGCAGACCTTAAGATGCAGCAAGTCCGATACCCACTGCTATATAATTTACTCTACTACCTATCGGGCTGTCATAGTTCAGTATGGAGGCACCCTGTTTCGCGTTCTACATGTGTAATCGCCGGTGAACCCATTCCGAGGCCTTCCGGTTTCAGTTTCCTTCGGGATTAATTTAGGAAATTGCTCGTAGCTAACGTTATTTTTTTAAATCGTTGACGTCCGTAGTACCGCACTGGGCATTAGACTTTTAGTCGCTTCTTGGGGAATTTTCGAATCTACTTGTATATTTTAGTCAAGCTAATGTATAATAGTATAACTAACGCAATCACGGAATTGCGTCGGGCTTTTTGGAAATTAAATCTTAATTGAAACATTATAAAGTAACATTGGATGTGTATACACGTCAGTAAATCGGGTTTATGTCAATTAAATCTTTTACTTCCGTTACTACTGAACTTATACCGAATATGAATTATGCATTAGAAAATGATTGCTTGTTTTGTGCGGTATGCACTGTTGTCTTGAAATAATAACGTTAAAGTTTACATGAAATTACACAAAAAGTTAATTCCTTGTTTTTGGCCTTCGCAAATGTAGCTGGAGTGAATTCCATTATTCTTTCTAGTGCAGTATTCTGTAAAAATAAAAAAATCTAATATCATTTAATGCAATATTGAGTTTACAGAAAAATATTGAAAATTATGTTTTTTATAAATAAATAAATTTATTTTTTGGTAAAGTTTCAATTAGATGCAATGAGAAGCTCATCGATATCTCCAAATCAATTCAAACTCTGATGTCTATTTATAACAAGTATTTTTTAACTCGTAAATATATGTTATATGTAAGATTAACTAGAATCAGAACTAAAATTCGATTTCGATCAAACATTTTCCATCGCGAATAAGAAAGTAAATTCTATGCACATAAATCATCACTTTGTAAATATAATACAGTGTTGTCTTTAATCGATAGGGAGTTGTAAAATAAATATAATATAATGGTTATTTACTTCCCACTGATAGACCAGTATAATTGTGAGGTCTAGAAGTATAGTCAGTTTGGTTTCGAAACTTCAAATCTTCGAGCCCGCATAGTATATACTTATCTCGATTACACTTCCGATAATTACGACTACACCGATCTATCAGTGCCTAAATTAATAATTTAGAGTTGAAATTGGTACATTTCTAGTACTCGGTAGTAAATAGAAATTTTCGCCACAAGGCTTAAAGAACTTACTAAAAACATAGTCCGTAAGATTTAATTTTCCGGCGTTTTTCACTATTTTGCGTCTGCGTCTCGTTTTTCGCACCCTCCTTGTAGTTTACCTGTATTATAAAGGCGCATTTTTTTCTGTACAGGTTCGACAAAAATGATTGTATATATCACATGCATGAATGAAGGCATCGAAGACCAGCCCGTCGTTGCGCGCCTTTCTTCAATCTCTTCATTCGCGCCCTTGATACACAATATACTATTGACTTTTCTATTTATTATATTGGAGAATTATCATGAATAGTTACAATAGGCCAACACATACAATTCAACAGATTTGTTGATTTAAGTAGTGCAAGTCACTTAAGTGTTACCTTCTATCCGTTTTGAAACCAGCTCATTGAATAACTCCGAGCGAATTCAAAATCAGGTTCGACTTTACTTACTGTGAGTGTGAATATATCATTTTCACGACTGCGTAGAAAAACTTCGCTCTTAAAGGGGGCATAAATCGCTTCCGATGGTTTTAATAACGACATTTAGCAGAAAAATGTCTTGCCAAGATTCTTATGAATATCACAGAAATATGCAATATTGGCCCATCTATCATTACAGGAGCTACAAGTTGTATACACAATTTATTAGCAACGATTAAATACCAAAACTCTGTAATCTGTCTTTAACAAAACAGTGTGTCACATTTTTTTTTCATTCTTCTACTTCAAAATATAAACTCTTTTAAAACGTAAAAGGTATTTACAACAATTGAATGCTGGTTAGTTACAAAAGAGTATTTGTCAGAAGGCAACCCGCTATATGCTCGAAGAGAGTTACTGATAGATTAGCTACACCAATGATACGTGAAAAATAGTAAGAACATTACATTTCGTTTGACAAATATTCTTGTTTATATTTTACGATAAATAATTTTTGCTGTGACAGGAAAGTATAAGCTTTGGTGACAAAATATTTCTCTCCGTGTTTTTTTTTAATACAGAAGCTCATTTTGATGTAATATTAAATATATCTTCAAAGCAGTTGACTTAATTTTCACACCCGTCATGTCATGGGTAAAGAGACTATAACTATAAACTGTTCCTCTTGAACTCAAAAACCTTGAAACACACGAATTACCCCATTTAAATTTCCACGTGGTTAAATCACACAGATAGATCATGATGCAGTGTGACATGGTTGATCAGATTAGGTCCTGTGATAGGGTAATAGCTTGATCTGGATCTCATGGTCATGAGTAGGTGATGATGACCTGGTTACAACTCTGCAGTAAGTCAGAACTGAAACGCATTCAATTCCACATACATTGTTACAATTTTATGCGATCAATCATACGTTTTATATAATATCCAATATACAAAAGACATACGTCGATTTCAATACAGAAATTTATATCGCAAAGTATAATATAAGAAGTAGTGTTTACGCTGGTTTTGCTCGAAATGAATTTAAAATAGCACGAAGGTGCCTTTCAAGTTCAACTTTCATATTATAATTTAGAATTAGAAAACTAAGGAGTGCTGCGTTATATCAAATCCCTAGTTCATGCCCCTTTGGGTATGTTTTGTGCGTATCAATAGTTCTTCGTTATTGTGATACTATGAGGTTATTACATGGATAATATGATTTGAGTATTTGCATGCGTAAAGATATTATATGTAGAGTAATACACACATTGCATCCATCGTATTGATTAAATTATGTATACATTATATGTAAATAATAATCACGCTTGTATATATGTGTCTATGGATATAATTATTTGGGAGGATATCCTGTATCACAAAATGATTCAAAATATGTAAGGTTTTCTATTTTCGATATTCTTATTTTATCCAATATGGGTAAAATTCACCAATATATGGTTGTTCTGAAATATTTTCACACAATGCGCATAGAAACGGTATTGATTTTAACGAACAGTTTCAACAGTGAATAGTCACTTCTTAAAGGGGTGAGTAAGGAAGTGATTGAGCAAAAGTTGGCCTGGTCTCATGTAGAATGCGGAATACATTTCGAGATAAATACGCAATCAGATCTTTTATTGTACGACATGACTACTCAAAAACTGTAGAAGTTTGTGCATTTTGAAACATACTTTATGGTACTTTTGAAATAAATACATATATCTTTTATTTCAAATTGGATCAATTTTATAAAATATTTATTTATCATTCTTATTATTATTTGTCAAAACTGTTTAAAAAAAACTTAGTTTAGATATCGAAAGCTGTATCGGTTTAAATAATATTTTAAACGTGAACAAATTATTCATATCATACAAAGTTAATATATTTTAAAACATAATGTCTATTGTATAAAATAAAGATAATGGTGTAATGTTGTATAACGTAGTGTTCAATTTGAGCTATTCGATTGTAGCATTACCTACATTGAAAAACCGAAACTTTTCTAGGTTTTAACATGTGAAAGAATGCCGATGTAGTTGATAGTAAGTCATAAGGCGAGAAAAAATCTTATTATTGTATTTTTTTATAACAGCAGTTAATTGTTTACAGTTGTCCAATGTGCATTTAATATTACTATATTATTATTATTATCTGCACTGCTTTTATTTATGCCGTACATAATTTGACGAACATATTTTCAAAATCGCACCATTTGTTAATCGTTCAACAGTTTTTATAACATTTATTGACCTAGTTTAATTTCACATGTGACGATGTGTAAATTTAAATTTATATTTGAAGACACAAATAATGCATTCGCACTGATAAAAAACACTTGGTAGTATAATGAATGCGTAGTCATTTCCTCATAATTTATTCGAATATTATAATTGTTTTACCCGCACAAAAAAAAATGTTCTGTAGAATTTAGAAAAGTTCCATAACCTGGATAAAGAGTTTTTCAAAGACTGTGATAATCATTCCAGAACCAATATAGTGGACATTTTGTACTTTTTAATGAAAAGTTCCACACAGATTACAGTGTGCTTCCTTAAGTTTTATGGAAGTTTCTAGTGACAGATTTTGTAAAACTGTATATCCTGAGTTACGCAACTTTTTGTAAATTCTACACAACATTTTTTTCAGTACATCCAATGTAAATGTAAAATGTTAGTATTAAACGAATCGCTTATAATGTTAGAATATGTTTTTTAATGTAAAAAATAGATCTTTAACTCTTTAATTAATTTTTCTCCATAGTATAAACAAGCCACTTGTCAGTACATATTGATGTGGAACACAGTATTGAAATTAACTTAAAAATTGAAAACATATGATTACAATCGGCATAAAATTTCAATATGTCTTCAAAGCTTCACAAAATACTAGCTAGTGAAGCGGAAATTAAAAAGGAGAAATCGTGGTACGTATACTAAAAGGTATGAATGTAGATTTTATTACGATGCTTTCCAGCACCAATTCAGGTGCGCCATGCGCTGCGAGTACATTTTCCTGACTAGAAAATTGAATATTTTTATAAAATATTTTATTTTTTACGTTTTCTTATTGAAATGATTGGAAAAGAAATTATAGCTCTCAGACATAACATGCTAGTGACGTGAAAAACAGTGGTTCAAAATAAAACTCCACTTGTTCCACTGTGAAAAATAGTCCATTGTGCAACTACGGAGCAAAATAGGTGTTTTCCGACGAGGGCAAGTTTGACGCTCGAGCTCATACGGCACACTGCCTACTATTTTGCTCCCGCGATATGGGGAAGAAAATAGTATTTTGGCTGAGAGTGTGATAAAACTTATTTTCTCCCTATCGCGACTGAATGTCCGTATTCCATGCCTGGAACGCGGGACGAAAGTCGCCAATTCCGCCCGGGCGCCATGGCGCATGCGCACTTCGTTCTCATTACTCCCTTGGGAAGGAAAGTGCCGCCCGCGGAAGTAATGGGGATGGGGTCGGGAGAAAAATAGCGTATGCCACACGGGAGACAAGCGCGCGCACCTCGCAGGAGTGCTTTCCTCTCTTGAAGCATAATATACTATTGCTCCCAGCTAAATCCATTTTTCTCCCATGGGAGAGACAGTGATAATTTGCTATCGCGTGTGTGAGAATAGTACATTGTGCAACTAGTGAGAAAAACACCTGTTCCCCCTTGCTGCACATATTATTTTCTCATAGGCGAGCGTGCTATTTTGCTCCCGAGGTATTGGAAGCAAAATAGTATTTTGAGAATAAAGTGAGAGAAACTCATTTTGCTCCCTGCTAAATTCATTTTACTCCATAGGGAGAGAATGCGCTATTTTGCACCTGTAATATAGGGAGCAAAATAGCATTTTGCCCTAAGAGTGTAAGAATAGCATATTACTCGTGAAGGGGCTGCCCTCGTTGCGCTCGGGCAGCAACACTCGAATTCGCGCGCTTTCCTCCCGTGAGGCGTACGGTATTTTTTCCCGACTTCACTGGAATGCCCCCACTTCCACGCTCATTACTCACTCTGACGTCACACTTTCCTTCCCAAGGGAGTAATGGAACCGAAATGCGCAGGCGCGGAGACGCCCCGGCGGAATCGGCTACTTTCGTCTCGCGTTGCTGGCACGGAATGGAGTCTTTCCGGTGAAGTCGGAATAAATGTTGTGTATCTAGGGCGGCTCGAGTCGTAGCCGTAGAGGAGGGATTCAGTATCGCCCGAGCGTGTAATGCATTTCCGCCCGTGGTACACACGATACTTTTTGTCACACCTGTCAACAAAAATGCCACCTTACTGACCAGCGGTAACGAGAACAGCGGGCTGTAAAAATTGAAAAACGCCCGTGCATCATTGATATTTCATTAAAGATTTCCTGAAAGGTGGCTTTGTTATCAAAGCAACTATATTAAAACGAATTGCCTACAAATTAAAAAGTTAATATGCATTGTCAACGTTCTCCGTTTTATACAATATAAGTACAGTAATATATATTATTGTTTATATACGCACTTGTACACACTTAAGGTAAAACTACTGTTTTATAACAGTAAAAGTACAATTTGTATACAATCCATACGAGTTTAAGAATATTAATATTAATTCCCTGGTAGAAATGTGTCCATTTTTTTCTTACAGTGTCCATTACCCCTATACCTTTAACATGGTAAATAAGAACGTTAAACAAGAATTGAACAAAAAATGTTTTCATTTCTACCAGGGTTATTGATTATGAATTATATTATTGATTTATTTTCCAATTGATAAATCTTAATTTATTAGGATCTCTTTAAAAAATAATAATATATTCTAAAAGAATAATGCATATTACGTTACAGATGATTAGTGTCGATTGAACAAAATGGTGTATGAAAGCGATCGTAAAAAATCGTTCGTCCTGAAGTTAATGGTTTATGTTTTTGCATTTGGAATGAATTGTAAATTCATTGCTGGATGCAATTATATAAAATGATTGATATGTCTAACATTTAGCGGCAGTTTTTTAATATGGAGGTCATTGCAAAGTATCCGGTACAAATCTTGTAAAAAATAGAGTACATGTTAGGTATATATTATGCCAAAGGAATACGAATTAGAAATATTGAAAATAAAGGTATTAAATTAAATATAAAAGAGTAGCCTTGGTAGAAAATACGACCAGTTTCTTTTTCTATCAGGGAGATGATACTGAAAATCATCAAACGATTCAATCCGTTAATATATCTAAAACATATAAGAATCCTGAGTTCTGGTAAATCACATAAGTAAGTTTAAAATGTTTATTATGAAATAATATCCTTAAATTAATTTTAATGTTTACAAATATTTCTAATTAATCAGTAATATTGTAAATCTTGGAACAAATAGATAGGTATAGTAGTAAATAAAGATAATGTAATCTGTTATATCTTTTTTATTATTCCCATTATTTTTAATTATCTCCAGTTTTCTTAATTCGTGTAATTGATGATTGATGCAAACAAATTTTATCACATTTCCAGACACTCTGTTTTTTTATATGTAGAAGACATTCTAAGTTACACCCAGAATGCACTAAACAGTAGATTGAAAGTGATATACGAAACTGAAAACAATACAGAAATATGCTATATATATGTCAGTATTATTCCTCATGAAGATGAAAGCTTGAACTGAGATTGGTTTCATAAAGAAACGGTCGAGTAGATGTTCTCAAATCAATATTTTCATTGTATGCATGTTCCGTTATACAAAATTGGCATACGATTTATTTGAATAAAATTTCTAAAAAATAATATTAACAATAGCAGCAAAACGATTATCACGGATTAGTTGACGTAAGGAAATGAATCATATCCATAATAATGATAATAATAACAATAATATTAATCAATTTCTCAAAAACATTACCTTTCCATACATTGAGGGTATTTCTTGAATATTTTCTTAATATTATAATAACAATTTTAAATTAAATTCCGAATCTTAGTCGATACAAATAAATAGATTTTGAGGTTCCTATATCAATTGCTCCTTAAATTTTGAAAAGAACTTATAAAAAATACTAAAATGTCATTAGTTTTATCCTTCTTCCATAAATTTATATGGCAAAACATATATCTATCAAGATCAGATAAGTGTTTCAGCATTTACAGAATATACTTGTGCATAAGACGAAATTATATTTACAAATAGGTGGTTTCAAAATGCTTGCCTATACTATAAAATTATTGGACTGAAATTTCAGTCCATAAGGGTAGAAAATGGGGTAGGCAGGGTTCGACTGTATTTGAGTTCTTTGGTGTCAAAATATACTCTAATGGCGCCAATAAACGCTGAAAAAGAGAAAGGCGACTGAATCTTTTATTTCAACTCGCTATAACGTCGTCAATTCTGAAGGTTTTGAAACGATTAAAAAAAAAGAAAATGTTCATTGGAGATTTCCGCATCCAATAGTGAAATGACAATTTATATATCTCTCAATAAACAGTGAAGTTATTAATATTTTCAGTCTCTTCGTTTAATGAGCATATTTCTACAATCGAAAATTGTCAGCGCGAAAGTTGTTCATAAAGGTATGAACAAATTTTCTGGAAAGTTTTATCTTTATTGCTCTAATAATCAAAAAGTAACGAAGCATGTCCTTCGTGGACCTGAATTACTTAATAGTTTATTGAGATATATAATTTGTTACTTCTTTATTAGACAATTTCATTTTTTATTCGTTTCAAAATCCTCAGAAGTACATAGGTTATTGCGAGTAGAAATTAATTCGATGCAGTATATAACTACACCGATAAAGGGATTCTAACCTAGCATGAAATACCCCGAAAGAACAAATGTGACTCCAAGAGTATAAAATTTAAGCCTATCGGGGTGAAATTTAACGATTTCTCTCTCTTGGACTGCTCAATTGAGTCAAATAATTTTAGAGTGTACGGAGTAATGTTCAAAGACGAGGAATTTCGCTATTTACATTTTTTGTTTAATTTGCGATGTCTAAAGTCCAAATTTATCATGATAGATCCCATAAGACGTATATATTTTAATCAAAATTGTAGTTATTTCTTCTGGATAAAATCCCAAATTCCGTGGATGGCGTACAGATTGCGAGCAACAAGCGACAGGATTGTTACTAAACAAACAATGTGTACCCTGCGCATAACGCGTGCTATTGGCATAAAAAGAATCTCTGTAATTCCATTAATCGCTTGCAATGTTGTAGGGTTGAAATGTTATCAACATTATATTGTATATTGTATCTTTAATTATGGTTCAAGACACTACTACTTAGCCAATCATGACAGATTTTACAGAGTATATAACATGCTTAAAGAATAATAACGAAAGCAAAAGTAATAATATTTGAGAAATAATTATGAGAAATAAATGTAAATACTTTCAAATGTAGAGAGTGCGGTCGTGTTAACAATAGTTATAGTAATTCATTAAACGAAGAAGAAAGAAACATACAAAGTACATTATGCATAAGTTCCTAATACTTTATAGTTATAGAGTTCAGCATTCAGCAAACATTCGTACAATTTATCCTTAAAATTAGATAAAGATGGAGAGTCTCGAATGGCGCGTTTCACATTCTCGAGGATATAATAACAAACGAGATAGAAAGAGACTTAGTGCGATGATTATGGATACGCAAGATGTTAGTACCACGTCTTAATTGCGAAGGCACCAAATGCATTTACGACGATTTACAATAAAGGTAGACCGGTCTTTTGGCCGCTACTATATAAAGGCTTCAACCCGCCGAAGTCAACCAGCGTAGCTGAATTCTGAAGGGTGTAATATTCTAAGATTATAAACAAATCGAATAGACGTATTGAGCGTACAACTACCCTCAGGCTGGAAGCAGAGTTGAAATCTTTAAAAACAGCACGACAATAGTCGATGCAAGGAAAAATTATTTAAATATATAGCTGTATTTTTAACTGCTGTCAAAGAGCCCGAGAATTTTTCCATAACTGCCTGGGCATGCCGTAGATGTAGTAGTTTAATATGCAATTTATACAGTCATTTTTAATTTATATATAACTTTATATTGAATGTAAGAGCATAATCCAATCTCTAATGGTGCTGGTAAATACAGGCACGTATCTATTGGTGAGATTAAAAATATTATAAAGTAAAGACAAAATACATCTGAGTTTGATTTGGTTATGAAATGCACGCCTAGTACATGGAAAACTTTTGTTAATGCGGCATTAATTTTTCCCATGGAGGTTTCGGGATTGCTGTTCAAGATAGATTTATAAATTTTGTAATATTAGATGTGACATGTATCGTCTCTTTACCGTTTATTGAAAATAGTTACATTCTTACGGCATAGAAGTAAAACAAAATTGAGAATATTATTTTTACTCCCCCCACGCTCGGAATTATCCGATAAGAAAACCATTTTTCAATGAGCCTTTTGGCGCATTATGTCCGCCATTTTCAGTTTTAGATTTTAACGTTGATATCGTATCCAGTAACCTCCCATCGGGTTTAGCCGACAGGAAACCAAGATTGATGATTTGGATACCAGCCATATATTTATATCAACATCTGGAATGTTGTATTGTGCTCATCAAGCTTATATTCAGCAGTACACTTAGAGAAGTGTAAGAGAACACCGGTGTTGCCTACTGCAGTACAGCAGCGCCAAATATTGGAAACGACTGCGGCTAGGATTGAAAGCAAACTGTCGTTCCAAATCATAGTATAAATATTACTCCCGGGTCATTGGGAATAGTGAGAGTATACTGCCACATGTAAACATTGAGACAGCTGCTGTATTGTTTTGAGACGATAGTCGTATCAAGATAAATACAGTGCGAAAAACTAATATAAAACAGATCTCTTGCTTTCGTATAGAAGTTGTTTCCTCTGATACGACTTCTGTCTTAAACTTTTCTTCGTGTACCATCCCAGTTAACACAAGCTGCCGAAAGACGTCATAGAGGCGTCGTTTTCGAGACGACTTAAAGTCGTGTCTAAAAGGTGACAAAAAGCCGGCGTTGGAAGTCGGTCTTGAAAAGGTCGTCTAAGCACCGCCTCTATTTAAGACGTCTTACAGGCGTCTATAAAATGATGCGTGATTCTGCCTTTCTCGCAAGTGGCAAATTTTTATACAGACCAGTATATATGCAGCCGAATGATCAATCAGATATCACCTTTATGTTATGACACACTTTGCACTTATAAAAGTGAACATTACAAATAAATAAATATGCACATGTACCAATTATTAATGAATATTAAATATAAACATTACTATATTACTGTATATGAAAAAATAGATTACCAACGCTGGATAATAATATTTGTCGCGTCACTGCGAGAGACGGCATAATTGTTCTGTTTTAGACGTCATAAGTAAGACGACTTATTTGCGGCCTTTAAGACCGTCTTCTGAGGGTGTCCATCACGTCTTTAAGGCGTCGCAGAACAGTCTTCAAGACTAACAAGTAAGACTGTCTCAAAATTGTCAGGAACGCTTTGCGTCCAACTTTCAGACGCCTCGGTGTTAACTGGGATAGTACCCCAAATAGGTATTATGAACTTGAAAGCATGAAAAGGTATAGTCAATGTCACCGTATTTGCAAGATTTTTCATTTAGTACGCTTATGTTTCTTAAGTGTCGGAAATACTTTACTGGTAGATTTGGGTAGGATGGAAAAGGTTTCCCCTATGAAAATATATAAAGAAAAGGCAAAACGGAATAAGCATGTATTTAGAGGTTATTTGTGTTGTATTCTTTTGAAATGTTTAACGGTGAGCTTCGTAAAAAAACATAAAATATGATTTCTGTCATAGAGAACATTAGATTTTGTGAATAGACTCAAGAATCAAAATCAACATCCACAGAGATCCTTCATTTTGGTCGATTGATTTTTATATTTTTTCGCCTTTTTTGCTTATTTATTTATTTATCCGTTGGCCGACATATATCAAAATTTCCGAATAATCAAATTTAGAAATTGTTTTGAAAATACAGTTGCAATTTATGAAATTCATGTTTTCGACTTGTAACTATTCCGTAAATTGTATTTGTAAGGCAAAATAGCAACTGGAAATTCGGGAGAACATCTGTGTCTCGTGTCCCTTGAACAAATTATGCAACGTGGTAGGTAGCGGTGGGAAACCCAGGTGATGCGTTCGCCAATATTGAACCGAGAGTAATTGGCGGGTTAAGAATAGTACGGTACGTATTCCCGCGTCCGTTGTAGCCCTCGGCGGTCATTCGACGTCCTTCTCTAGTTCGAGTTTCGAGTCGAGACTACGAGGTGCCTGTCCTCTTGGGTGTGCTTTTCCGTTTTCGCACGAGAGAGAGTGTGCGTAGAGCGAGATGACGGTCGTGAAACCGTAGCCTTTGCGACAAATTGCCGCCTGACGCGATGGCGTAACGGGTCAATGAACTATCGCTCTTGTACGTGGCCTTGAGTTGGGGCGAACTCGACGGCACAATCGGTGATAAACTTGTATCGCGTCTTGTGTATCGAACAGTGATCTCTATTGAATTCGGGCGGTGGAGTCTGTGATACAAGCACTCCGGATTTCCGAGCTGGTGTTGGAGAAGGCGCCTGGTGTGTCATTGAGCGACGACTGTGAATGTCCTGGTGGATAGTGTTTAAATGATTAGTTGCTTTCTTCGGCACTGTGCGAACTTCACGATTCATCATTCCAATGGTTCAATTTGTCGCTCAGGGTTCCGAAGGGTATAGTCGAACATTCAATTTATGTCTTTCATGTAACTACCTATCGAACGCCGAGGGAGTGCGATTTTATATGGATCCTAGGGGATGACAGGGTAAACTTCGAAAAAAATACGAAACTGCGTAATGTTATTAAATCATGTTCACTGTTATAAAAATGTTGCTATGGATAACTATTTTGCAAGAGACATATGACAACCATAGCGTTATAAACCAACCATTTGTATGATGTTAAAGTTCGAAACGTTCGAGTCCAACGAAACAATTTTTTTTTTACGAATGAAATTTTGTTTCAATCCTTGTCATAGACAAACCCAATTAATGCTAAAATAATGTTTCTAACCCCCAGGGGACGGATGGGGGGAGAGGTAAATGTGAAAAACACACATAACGCTTCATAAAAGTTGCAATTCCAGTTTTGCCACTCATTTTTTTCATCAAATAGTTAATAATGATGGCAATAAATAATCTGACTCATTAAAAAAAAATCGGATGACAGGAAGGTACCCTTGAAACTTTTATGAACCGTTGTTTGTGATTTTCACTTTTTTTCGACATTTTCCCCCTCCAGCGGTGTCTTTCTGTCGTCCGATTTTTTTTAAATGAGTCAGATTATTCATTACCATCATTAAAAACTGACGAAAAAAACGAAGGGCAAAACTGGAATTACAACTTTTATGAACCGTTGTTTGTGATTGTCACCTTTTAACCCTCCCCCCATCCGTCCCCTGGGGGTTAGAATCATTTTTTTAGCTAATTAATTGAGTTTGTCTATGACAAGAGTTGAAACAAAATTTCATTCGTCAAAAAAAAATTTTTTTCGTTGGACTCGGACGTTCTCTGGCAGAGAGTTTATGCTGAAACCTGGTAATGAAACACATTATAATATTATTATTATTATCTAAATTTATGGGTTTTTCATTGTAAACGTAAAAGATCGGTATTATATGCCACTGCAACAGTGTAGTTTAAAATGCGTTTTTTATGAATCCATCGTTATACAACTCTTCTTTTTGCGCGAATTCAAAGAAAGTATGACATAAATTTCGGAATGTTTTTGGCCGTAATAACACTAATTTTCATACATCGATAGAAAATATTATTCGGGTCGTTATTGATATATATAATAATAAAAATGATAAAATAATAACAAAATAAAACGTTTCGGTCATCTAGTGAACATGATCAGGAACAGATTCCTCCTTCCAGTGGAGGTCCGAAACATCGAGGACGTCATAACATCTAATATAAATCCTTGCGATTCTTGCAATCCTAAAAACCGTTTTACAGTTTTTAAACATTTTTATATCCATTTTTTATAATTGTAAAGAAGATGCTCCACATCTTGGTACGCATATCGGTTATAATTTGAACCTAAACCGGCCGTAAAGAAAGTTGTATTAGATTTTTTAAAATAATTTGTTACTCGATACACTGAAAAAAATTTATCTTGATAAATCCAACTACCAGTGAGAAGTTGAGTTGAGAATAGTTAAAAGAAATACTTTGTTAGTATAACTTTACTATTTTTACTTAAGTTAATATTATTTACCCAGTAAAGGAAAAAGTATTCCGAATGATTGGAGATCAAGGAATGCAATACTATGCATAAAACTCAAAAAGACATGCACAAATATAATAAAAAAGCAACGGTCAATAACTGCATTGAAAATAATTCCACTAAAAAAAAGTTCAAAAAAAATTCTTTGTTGATTTGACTACTTTTTAACTACGCAGAATGCTTCGATACGCTTCAAGAAAATTTTCTAAGTTGCAGTCACTACCCTAAAGAAGTTAAATCAACTAAAAATGTAGTTCTACTAAATTCAATATTAGGTAGTTAGACTCTAAAAATGTTTTTAAATGTAGTAGAATTAACTGCCAAAATGTAGTTTCCAAACTATATTTTTTCTCGATTTAACTCCTTTATGGTTGTAAATATGACCTATAAAATGCCGTTGAGGACTTATTGAAATACTTTCAGTAGTTAAAAAGTAGTCAAAGCGATAAAGTGTATAAAATTAAATTCTATTGTCATGAAACCAATGAATCTTTTTTCTCGAGAGTGCTGCTAGAATTAATGCCCCCATTAATGTTTAAACAATTGCATTTTTGGTCAGATTTCTTTTTGATAATAAATAAGACTTTTCTTGTCGCAAGTACCATATCTAAAGTATTTTTTTTGTTTCATAAATAATGACACTCTCTGACACTTCTTTTGAACAATAACATTAACCCTCCTGGGCACAAGGACGAGTATACTCTAAACTACATTGCTTCCATACGGGAAAGGAAAAACTCATGCTTAGGAGGGTTGAATGTATCAAAATTTGTTTTTAGAAACATTGCACACGATCAAGTTTACCCAGTTCCAAATCTGGCAGTATTTTAGCGTTGAAATAGTTTATTTACGAAAAATAGTACGGGTATAAGACGATGATACCATTTGCAACTTCACCGGAAATTCCATATGTCACCGGATGCCTAAAAAAGTACTCATGCTATTCTCCTAGCATTGTTCGAACCTGAAATTCAATTTACCTTAGATAACTGAAGAGAGTTTTTGTTGTAAATATTTAATATGATTTAGAGAGAATTATTGTTATTTAAAAACATTTCATTTCAAAACACAAGTCTAACTGCTTGCATCTTTACTCTATACTGAGTTGAACATTTTTTGTTAAGTAATTGTTAGATTTGTTTCTTTTACTAAAAATGACATCTTAAAAATGTTTGGTATAAGTACTGCATGCATACAATGTTAATATTAGGCTAATTTATTGTCGACAAATTTCTTGATTAACCCTTTGCGGCATAGTAACAGTCCAGAGTGACACATTTTTCTCTCCACTTATTCGCATTTTTCGAATAGTAGTTCACATGTTTTAACGCCAAATTTTTTTACAGCATATAGTCTTTGCTATTCTTTACTATATTAAAGCATAAAAAATGTTTATTGGTATATTGTATATACAGGGTCATCGAAAAGTATCGGACCCCCCCTAATATCTTCAGTTAGAATGCACTTAGGAGAAAATGTCCAATAGCAAAGTTGTATGGTTTCAAGCGGGGAGTAAGATGATGACCTTGACTTTGACCTTGACCATGTCCTTCAAGGTCATTTCAAGGTCAATCTTATTTTTTTAAATAGAACCCCCTACATTTTATTGCATATTCTTATAGCTTATCTTGAGAGCTTTCCAAAACACTATAATAAAATATTTTTTTATTAAGTACTTTTTGAGTTATAAAGGTTTGAAGTTAACAATTTTTTGACACAAAATGTAGAATATCTTATAAAATATTATTTAGTTTTCAGTAATCATAACCTTAATACTTTTGTGCGCGGAATATGCAATAAAATGGTTATGATTACTGAAAACTAAATAATATTTTACAAGATATTCTACATTTTGTGTCAAAAAATTGTTAACTTCAAACCTTTATAACTCAAAAAGTACTTAATAAAAAAATATTTTATTATAGTGTTTTGGAAAGCTCTCAAGATAAGCTATAAGAATATGCAATAAAATGTAGGGGGTTCTATTTAAAAAAATAAGATTGACCTTGAAATGACCTTGAAGGACATGGTCAAGGTCAAAGTCAAGGTCATCATCTTACTCCCCGCTTGAAACCATACAACTTTGCTATTGGACATTTTCTCCTAAGTGCATTCTAACTGAAGATATTAGGGGGGTCCGATACTTTTCGATGACCCTGTATATTGTTATAAATAAACAAATTCTAAAAAACGCGTTTTTTTACAATAAATGTAATTGTAGCTAATGTACATGATAACAAAATTTGAAAAAAATCTCTATGAAGTATTTCGGGTCGCTAATAACGAATCTGGGGCCAGTTTCTCAAATTTTAAAATCTGAGGTCGGAGCCGTGATCAGCGACCCCAAAAACCCCCGTGTAGTAAGTTTCAGCTGATTTGCATGTAAAGAAAAATGTATGCCGCAAAGGGTTAAAGTTAGTTTAGTTTTAGATTTCCGTTAATATTGTTATTCAATAGCCATCAATGTACGTGGTAAATAGACTGGCGATGCCATAGTACTGCCAGCTGTCACTTGCTATCTTTATATATTAGCCAAACTTTTTTTTTCGTTCACCATATTTGTAAATAAGGTGGATGAAAGTTAAAACTAGGCGAGCTTTAAACGTTTTCACGACCTTCAAGCTAGTGAGTAAACATTTACGAAAAAAGCGATTTATTTGTTTTATTTTCATTATAAAAATCGTACCACTTTGATTTTCATAAATAATTGAAAAGAAATTATTTTAAGACATATTGATGGTAGTCTTCTTGTTCTACTTCTTGTGGACTACTGGAATATGCGGGAACAAATATTAGGTTAATATGAACGAAAAAGACAAAAAGCTACTTTTCGTAGCTTTTATCTACTTCGAACGTTTGTTCATACGTAACATATTAAGTCCAATGATGTATTACAGAGTGTGTCACATAGACTACAATATATTTGATATATTTCTAGTTGATGTTTGTAAAATATTTTTTTAAATATGATATATTAGGATTTAATGCAATTTTAAGAGGAATTAAAAAAGTTCAATATATAATAGAAAAATAATTAGAGTTCTCTCAAACGTACGTGGGAAAAAAACCAAACGGTAAATGTTCGATAACGTTTGAAAAGGAAGACATTTCGTGCAATTTAATTACGAGCAAACATTCACTGCTAAAACGACATCAAGCTTGCGCGTGTTTTAACGAAATACGAAATTTCCAACTATTCCTGACGGCGGGCGTACAAACTTAACGTACATAAAAAAGTTATTTTTATTCCATTTACGTATTTCTGAAACAATCAGTTCGTACTTTGCGCAGTTCGTCGACTTGGTCCCTAACGAGCTAGCGGCAATTCACGAACGTGGAGTTCGATCGAGCCGCGAAAACTTGGTCGACTCGGGTTCGAGGTTTCAAAAAAGTTTGTCGATTCTCGAGATCCGTAGAGGCTAGGCGAGGGCATGTGGGTGCGCGATGTGGAGGATCTACGTCGTCACGAGATCGCAACTGCATCGAAAAGGGACCGCGCGCTCATTCGTATTTGCGCATGAAGATATATGGCAGCGTGCTATTCTTGCACGTAGCACACTACGCTACATTTCACGAGTGACTACGTCATCGGGGGAGCAATGCACCCGGCTACGTCACGCAGCGCGAGAGAACACACCACCGTAGAGCGGTACACCAACGGGACCACGTCACCGATCAATAGCGGACTTGGCTCTAGCGGTTCTCTGTGCGATACCCGTCGCGTTTGTCATATTCCGAGGGTGGGCGGCATCTAGCTGCATGCACGCCGCCCTCGTGACCATGGCCGGCTTTGTATCGCAAATATAGATGCGGCTGCCCATTGCGTCCAACATATTGGCCAAATCCTCCTAGGCGCGCCGGGGGAAATAATAGTCCACCTGTCGCTACATTCGGTGCGAACGTAAACACGCGTAAGTGTAATGAACCTCGAATGCCTCCGCAGTAACCTGCCAACACGCGGACACCGAGATAATTGTCCCCCGGTGTCCCCCGCCAGAGCAAGTCGCTGGAAAAAGGGACGCACGCGAGTTGTGCATTCCCGTTCTTTGATAGACCGGAGATATATACGTGCATATTTTTGGAATCGAGAAGAATCCGTGTTTAAAGCCGCTGATTCTATTTCTAGGTCGTCGGCTGGTCACAGTCTAGACCAATTGTAAGGCTGGAGTGTTTGTCGCTCTACTTCCATCTGCACAATCGATTACTGATGGTTTCCGGTTTTAAACACCTCTCGGACATTCACGCAACTTTCATTGTTATTTATTCATGCTGTGTTAATTGACAGCTCGATTACGACTATTTCATTGCTTTATAAAGGTGTGCGATTTACGATGACGTTTTTATAGATCTCAAGATTTACAAAGATTGTTCTGTTATTGGGTTTCCATTCTGGGTATTTCCTATTTTATAAATATTAGTTCAAAGTTTTTTTTTTACACTCAATGCGATGATATATGCAATATTGTGGTAGGTCCAGTGGGGATAAATGCGTTTTGGGATATACACATGACACGTCAGGTTATGTACACAACCGAATGAGCATGGGCAATTAACATGCTACAATCTCGGGAGTACTCAAGGACAAATGTGAGATCCAATAAGGGATCATAAACTACTTTAACAATTTAGAAGGGGGGGGGGGCTAAACAGTGCCAAAACATGTCTACGTTGTTTATGTTTTGACATGTTACTTATCCTATAGATATCACATGAAATTTTGTTCAAAATTAGATCCAGACTGTTCACAATTCCAATAATCACAGCAGGAACCCAATGTAATTATTTATCATTCATATTACTGCAATAGTTATACTAAGCACACCTTCTTGAACTCTTTGTTAAAAGTTAGGTTACCGGGTAGAATTTGCATTTTTAGAAAAATTGTTTACGTATAGGACAAAATGCTAATTCAACCCCTAATATTGTCATAAGATATATATATATATATATATATATGATTAAATAAGGAGGGAAGCACCGTAAACGCTAAAAATTCGAATTTTCTATAGTTAAACAACCCAAGAACATACTGACAAAATTTTAAATGTAAATTTGAATTCCTTTAGAGTTTAGATGAAAACAACTCCTAACTCTGTCAATTCTATCATAAAAAGTTACAAATATTGGTTGAAATCTGAATAAAATGATGTCAAAGTTTGATTGTGTCCTATTCAGTTCTTCCCGACAAAGAAAATTCTAAAAAAAACGAGAAAATGAATCATTTACAGTGTTTTCCTTCTTTTCCATTGAAAGAATGCAAAGAACTTTACGCGACCTTTGAAAAGTAACACAATGTATTCGACGTTCACTTAAATACAGTTTGCATCATGAGCATAGTTGCAATTCTTTTTCTAACATTGTAGCTACACTTTATAGCACAAGTTGACCTAAAAGATACACGTAGTGTCATTTACATGCGCGATGAGACGTCCATTCACTGTGAACTAAATTGCATTCCAAATTAGGCAACTAGCTATTTAAACCCGCTATCATGACAGCTGAAATAGTCTTAACCCACTAGAGCACATCTGCCCGAGGAAGTTCTTAAAGGCTCCAAAGGATGTCTAAATGTGCTCTTTTACCGTCTGCTAACTAGCTCAAATTTTAACGATATTTTGAACATCTAGGACACCTGGTCAAAGTTATCAGGATAATAAAAAAGGATATCCAGACGCATATGTGATGGATTCATACATGACTAGAGTATATACATCAAAATGGTGGAAAACTATTGATCGATATGCAACGACATCCCACATTTATACAGATTCAATACTATCCTATGTAGAAATATTGTTGGGCAGTCTGCAAAACAGCGTTAGCTGTGACTCGCCCTTTGGCTCGTAGGAGGCCTATTTTTTGTACCCCTCGTTCGCCGATAAAGACGTTATATTATTATTATATATATTCTTTTATTCTATATTTATTTCAAAATATTATGGTAAACCCGTAATTATCAACTGCAATTAATGTAACAAAATGCTCATTATTGGCAAAAAATGTCAGCTGCTGTTGAAGTTAACATAAAAACTTGACCCTGAAACAAAAAATCCAAAATTGATTCATAGAATATATGATAGTAGCTGGAATAAAAATAAATGAACGGACTAAAACTACACATATGCTAAATAATTAATAAACTACTCTAAACAATCAGGGTGTTTTGTCAAATCTTTCTTTTCTGAGCACTCCAGCACTAACTAAAGCTAGCTAGCGCCGTGTCAGTATCACGTAGCTGTTGTCTTCAAGTAGCCCGCGCCAGACTATTTCTAGACAAAGCCCGTCTAATTCCCAAATAATGTTATAGTTAGGATAGCACTTACTTGGAATAACCCGACGATTCGATTTCTGACGCTAGCTTGCATGCGATTCTAGCTCCCGTTCAGATGAAGCCATGTTAGCAGTAGTCTACCACCACAGTCATTATCACCAGTGTATGAAAGAGAGATTGATATTTAATAAGTGATCCATTATATGTCAAATCGTTTATGGAAAGTTTTTAAAAGAGTTCGGTAATGTCGGACTGTTCGCCAAAATATGGGCTCTGGGCTTTAAATAACTGAGTGGAAGAATGAGCGTATAAAAATGTCTCTTTTCAGTTTATTGGAGTTTTAATCAATAATTAAGAACACAAATTTTGATATCTTCATATACCTTACTAACAACATATCATGCATCCGAGATATCTATGTTGAAGATTAAACGTATTCATATAATTAATAACCTCTCCCACAACACAAATACTTCACAACGAATTTGTGTGATTATGCAAATTCCGCTCTAACTACTTATGTTATGATTGTTTCCGCGTCCCCTAGCAAGAATAAATAACTCAGATCTCTCAGTTATCGGTGCAGATAAAGTCTGCTTAATTGATATAACGACGAATCCGTATATAAATATCAAGACATTTATCCACGGAGAAAAATAATCAGCAAAATCAGCCGAAAAATCCGCAGATTCTACCAATTTTATCCTATAGGGACAGCTGTTGGAATTCAGTTAGTGGTAGCCGATAATTTCAGCAAAATTTACTGAAAAAGTCCGCAAATTTAACGAAACAAATCTGCTAATGTAGCGGAAATTTAGAGCTAAGCGCGAATTGAGTATGGTTAAGGCTACATTAGCGGAATCAAAACAGCTAAAATTGCATATATTTTCGGCAATTCCAGCCGAAAATTTTAGCTGATATGAATCAGCTAATCCAGCGGAGTCATTTTTTTCCGTGTCCAGATGGCGTGTGCATGTATATTAATACACCAACCAAAAATTCCCGAAATTCGCCGAGTATTAGAGAAATTGAGCATACAATTTTTCAATATGTTTCGGAAGCAATACAAGTTCTTTGTAAGAATTTAACAGTAATTATTCATGACCTAATATAATATATGTATTATACTTTAGGTTAGCATAAATTTATTAGCCAGGTAAGATAATGAATAAGTAGAAAAAATTGCAATTTAAATAATACATATCTCGATGGATGTTCATTGCATATTTGTGGTAATAAGTTCGATTTGTTAAGATTAGTTGCCGCCCGAATCGCACTTAATCGAATCTGGATAGGATTTTGTTTTTAAATTTAAGAATTATACCCAGCAAGCTAAACAAATATTTACAGTTACATAATATACTACTGGGTATGAATTGGAGAAACCCATGAAAAATATGAAAAATATGAAAAATATGAAAAATATGAAAAATATTCAGTATTTATTTTAATGCTCATTTATCAAAACTTTATACTTGTGAACAAAATTCCGAGATCTACAAAAAAGAAAAGAGTAATTGTTGCGCTGTAACGAGGTCCATGCTACCCTACCTGTTGAAATTACCTACAAATTGTTTTACTGAATATAGACTTCATACTTCTTATCCACCACTCTTACATAAACTTATAAAATCCTTTACTTTGTAATTCTCATTACTCTTACCTTTATAACAAAATTCGTGCGACGAATTCAGCAATATCTATGCATTGTGTGCTTAACACCTCGTCTCGGCGAAAGAGTGTCTGAAGATGCTACTTGAACAAAACAAAGTAAGCATCCTCCACTTCCACAAGAGCCGCTGTTCATCCTTCTATCCGTCTCAAAAGATGCAAATCTTAGGCTCGGCAAACATTATCTGGAATCCGATAAAAAGTATAAATCGATATGCTTTTAAAGGCAACGAGTCCACCTTCAGAACAAAGTATGTTTAATCTCTTGAACGGGAGATGGTAAAGTACCCTATTATGTACTTATTAGCATTTCAACGAAGCTCTAATATGAATTAAGATAATCAGCCCAGCATTTGTAAAATAGTATTATTTCATTAGAATGATTAATATCTACTTTACGTATTTTCGTACAATAAATTTGAGGTTGATTTAATTTTTACTTTTTTATCTCTTTATTTTCCATTCTTAATTATCGATTTCTAATAGTTCAGCGTTAATCAAATGATAATTGATACAAATGTCAAAAAGAGTATATTTTGTGTATTCTGCATAATGTGTAATTTGTTCATGAAGGGCTTCACTTTTAATAAATTACAGAAAGTATCTAGATAGTACTTTTTAAATAAAAATCACGGTAGGTGTGTGAACATAAACGATAACAGACGTTGTAAAGAGCCTTATTTAAATCAATTTAAAATAGTTGGTTATGTTCATCGTCATACAAAAAAATGTACTCTATCCTTAAACTACATTTTTTTAATATTTATAAGCACAGGCCCTCAAGTCTAAGTGCAGACATCATTTTGCAATAATTGTTGTGATTAATATTTACAACATGTTACTGTTTTCATAAGGCCCACACGATAACGAAATATTGTAGGAAATTTATTATCATTAATTTTTTAAGACCATTAAGTATTTTGATCATAAACTTACTTCATGCCCAAAGTCAAAAAGTGATAAAATAAGTAATTTGAAATAAATAAATATATATAAATAATATAGTCTCAATTTAGACAGTCACAATATAAATAAGGAATGTAAATAAAGCAGCATTTTAACAATAAGCGTCACTGTAATACTAGTGCACGCATCGTAATATTGTAGTTATATATACAGTAGAACCCCGCTGGATTGGCACCGCGCTGGATTGTCGGAATTCAGCCCCGCTGGATTGGCATTTCTCGGAATCCCTTTACCGCCACCACGCCGCTCGTCGCCTCAGGGGCGTGTCTAGTTAGACATACGCATCGGTTTGGAGTCACAGTAGGAAGCAGAGAGATTGTCTGTGATTGGTTATGAACGTCAGGTGATAACGGCGTAGAGGTGTCAGCGATGCTTCCCCTATTGCCGACAGTCCAGCGGGATTTGCGGGGAAGACTCGGAACCGACCGTGACAATCCAGCGGGGTTCTACTGTAGCTAGACAAAATTTGTTTAGTATTGGGAAAGTGGAAAACAAAATCTCAGCCAGTTACATTAAGTTATAAAAAAACTGGTTGGAGTTTCACACTTTGTGCTCTTCAATAAGGCCATGGCATCCTTGCCTTGTTGAAGAGCACAAAGTGTGAAATATTTAAATGATTTGAAAAATAATTCATGTAATACCCTTTACAATTTTTGGGGTAAATATTGCAATGGTGCATTATATTTTTAAGTGGATTATGAGAGTGTTTGTATACTCTTGGTAATCCAGAAAAAGAGTCTATGAAAATAAATAAATGTAGTCTAAATTTAGACGGTCACAATATAAATAAGGAATGTAAATAAGTAGAATTTAAAAAAAAGAGATATGGACTCACTGACACAGTAGACATGTTTTGATCTTAATTTTTCTACGAACAGCAATGAAATCCGTTTTTTTTTCAAGAAAAACATACTTTATCCCTAAAAGCTCTATTTCAACAATGCATTTCCTTTGCTTATGAAACCGTTTGCTAAACTTCATGGTGGTAATTTACGCCTGTTTTATCAACTACTAAACGAAGTAGTAAATGTGATGGAGTCCATTTGTTTATTCTGTTCAAAAATAAGGAATAATGAAACAACTTTAATTTCGCTCAAGACAAACTGAGCTTTGCTGTTTTAAGGAAAGACATGTTTAAATCTTCACATTGAAAATAGACTCTGATAGAACCATCTGGTGGATCTAATGTATATTTATGATTGAATTTATGATAGCTTGTGTAAAAAAATATGAACTTCTCGGAAGTATGGTTTCAGTGCTTGGATTGCAAGAATATATAAACGAGTAGCTCGTATTCATTTGGACTACCTCAAGGTCCAAGATGAATGGAGAAAATTCACCTATAATGCTAAACATATGATTTCGTATGTTATTGCATTAGAAATATAAGATGTAAAATGAAAATAAAGAAAAATAAACTATAATATAAAATCCGTTCACTGAGATGAATATGTAAATTGAAAATCCTTAAATTCATTTTTACGTTATTATTGAGAAAATTTATTTTTGTTTAAACCAGTTTAAATGCCAAGAGAACCATAAGGTGGCTTGTGACAAAGTCTCTAGAAAGCTAATAATTTAACGAATAGTTTAAAAAGTCTGTTAAAAATTTAGCTGAAAAACGGAAATTTAGCTTTAGTTAAACGTATTTACAGCCAGTCTTCTGCTGCTATTTCTTAACTGAAGTTACTCAAAATTGTTGAAACAAGTCGCTGAAATAGGGTTCAATTTTTTGCATAATTGGTTTTGACCTTGCGTTCAATTTTCAAGCTAGTTGATAATTACAGATAGATAATAATTTTCTAGATTCACTTTTTGACGGTAACAGGCTAAAAAATCTTCACTTACATAGGCCTCTAAATACTATTGAAAATTGACCTCGTACTCGAAACGAATAATCAACGTTGATCTCTATTATACCAAACCACTCTTTTATAAACAATTTAAGTAGATTAAAAAGCCTATCTTGCATTTTAAGAATTTATATTTGAAATCACATAGATGACAAGTTTTAAGAACTTCGTTTACTTACGAAAATTATATAAACGTTTTCTAATGTAATTTTGAATGCAGAATATAAATCAATATTTGCAAAGACGATTATGGATAAATGCTGGTTTCAAATTGTCGTAAATAAAGAATTATTTTCTGATCCTATCAGAACTAGTTCATCCAGGTCATGTCTGATTCGAAGAATGGATACACGTGCAGTTTACATTTCCATCACGAATTGTTTTAACATTTGACGGACGAGTATACTATGATTCGGTGCTCACATACTACCTTATAATCACATCCAACTATCGAAAATTGCATTATCGTTACACGACAACACAGTTCTATATGTCGAATGTTTTTCAGTTTCGTTCATTCAAAGAAACTATCGGCAATCGTGAATAATTGATACGTTCCACTTTTATCATTGCTCCGTCCTCGTTTTTTTTCTTGCACATAATAATTCTAAGTTCTGTAATGGTACATTACGATATAAGTGCGTGAAGTAGGGAATTAAAGCACGAGCAGAGTTGGGGCCCCAGCGTAGCGATTGGGGAATCCCCTACCGCAGACTTTTAGCCTCAGATATTTTGTTTTAATCAGTGCGCTAAGCAATCATTTAACACACTATTCGTACAATTCGCGAATCCTGTAGTTTGCACACTGTAAACAGCGCGCAAAAAAAACATTTCGCGGACGCAATTAAAAAAGATATTATAAAAATAAATTGTTGGTATTTATGTTTCAGGAACAAAGTTTTTATGCAGCGAAGTGATAGCATTGATAAGAAGCGAAGTAGACGATATATGCCTTCAAATTATAAACTTCGAAGATTTAAGCTCTCAGCCAACACCACCGCCGCTCGTTCCACCATCAAGCCAAGCCAACAACAGACTGTCCACACGCTGTGAGTATTGGCCATTTCATAATTTCTTGATTGTGCATAATAGAAAACGCATTTTATTTTTTTCAAATTTGTATTCAGCGAATAATAGTATTACTTATTAACGTAGAGCTTTCTTGTCTCCGTAAAAGGTTACTTCATGTACTTTTTATAATGTTTATTATATTCGAGTCGTTTATCTGTATTACTAAATTCAATAATTGTATTCAATCGTAAAAATTCTGGTCGATATAATTCTGATATGCGGTTCTTACAATCTTATTGAGTAGTTGCTCTTGGCATTGCAATCCGCAGATTGTAACGTCTAAACGGGTGCGGTTGCACTGAAATGGGTTCTGGAACCGAGCAGTTCAAGTATTGCCTGTTAAACTCGTACCACTAAAGTCTAGTTTCAATTTGCATACAGTTTATATGCTCATCTGTAACGAAATTTGCTAAGATGATAAACGTCAATAACTATGCCATTTATAATCAAATAGGAAGGTTTGAAAATTATTCAGGTATTCAATACAAAAGGTATACTATTTACATATCATATTAAATTGTGAGATATAATTTGATAACTAGTTAAAATCTTATTTAGAAGTTGATACCGAACGGCTTAGCGCGCGGAAGAAGAATTATTTCTTCATTGTAACAGTTCGATTTAGTTCTGCTTATTATGCTGATGTCAAATACTAATAACTGAACACTAAATGAATGGGGTTAGTTAAGATGATCAATAAACGATTTAAATTTATTTTTATTCACTGAGTTTCTGAATAGATAACAACTTTTAATTTCAATAAAGATGGCTAAAATTTTGGTAGGGTACACTGATTGATAATATTTTAAACATTATTAGTACCTAATGTATTATGTTGCGTCCTTAATCCTTATTGTCGAATATAGCTAATGTTTTAATTTTACATGGAAAGTCATTGATAAAGATCTTCATTTACTTAAATTTGGAAAATGCTAAATGGTATAATATGAAAATTGTCTTTAACCAACCATGTAATATTTCATCAGTTTTCTCCGCTTACGAGCTTGCTAGAATTTTGTGGTGTTCGTGTTGTACGTATGCATGTTGTGTACTATACAGATGAAGATAATAATCATACTAGACTATTTTAATGAAAACGTTATTTGCATCTAAAATGCTATTCGGTGTACCTATCGAACTGAGTATCTGTAGAAAGACATTATTTGTATTAAGTCATTAAAAGTACCTTCATATATAAGGAAATATTGAAAAGTAATAAAAAATTATTGTATTTAAATAGTTTAAAAAGATCAGGAAAGTATATTAAGTAATATGTTTATATCTAATATCTTACATGTCTGATTTAGATCGGTTAAGATATGCATTGATATCTATTGACTATTCGTTAATAGAATACACCAGAGTTTATATTTGAGACCATAGGTCTATATATAGTTTTATTATTATATATTATATCAATTAAATTAATATAATATAATATAATATAAATATATATTAAATATAGTTTAATATGTTATTAAATTGTAATAATATCAAATTTACAAATGATGATGGTTAATTAAAAAACTTAGATTAATTATAAGGCAAGGTACTCGTTTATAAAAAAAAACATTTCCCAAATTATCTTAAAAATTAAAAACTGAAAAGGGTTTAAATTAAAACGATAAATTGCACTAACCATTCCTTTGATTATTTTATTGGTAATGAACAAGCTTTTGATTATATCAAAGTGTTGATAAAAAGTAATTCTACACGTTCTTTTTAAGGTAACACATTATTTCTCTTTGTATACTATGTAGTAATTAATTGTGAGAATGTAATTCAATCAAGGTGCTCAATGCTAAAACAGAAGAAATAGTAGTTGATATAAACTAAACTAAATAAATACACGCCTATCTTACTAGCATTTAACCGTAGAATTTAACACAACTTACCCTTAATCCATTACGATAAGGCTGAAAATTATAGTGCACTCAGGTATGAGTTAGCAGTGAAGTACACTCGGATTTAAACAGAACGTAAATAAACTAGGACTTAAATGAAGAGTGAAAAGAAGAAAAACTAAACAAACGTTGACACCAAAAGTCTTTCAGTTATCAAAGCGACCAAGATCTTCCATGTATCAAATAAATAAAGTAGAAAATATTTGCTTCTAGTAGTACCTTCGGAAATGCGCAAATTGCAGTGATAAATACACTCAGAACTTACGGGTCTTTTATTTTATACTCTACTGCAATGCGCAAATTAAATTCTGAGATGCATAAATAATGATGGAAAAGATATTTTACATATGCATGATTGAAACATATCTTTATGAATATTCAATTTTACATTCAAAGTATACTATACTTATATATGCCACTAAAAATAGCATTAATTAATTTCAATGATAGAAATCTTGAAATATCGGTTATTCTTTTATAACCACAAATGCTTTGAGATGCATACGTACAGAAAAATTAAATTACTTACTTAGTATTTGTTTGAAAAGTGAATATAATTTAGTGCAAGAAAAGTTGTTCTCAAGGATAACAAAATTTGATCACGTAATTATCAGTCTAAGTTTACGAAACTCTTGTTAAATATGTAGTACGTAACAGTCCAACAGAACTTCCCTAATTTTAATGCGATTTCATCTTTACATTAATTACAAAGTCGTGAGTGTGTTTTTTTCAAAATATTAAGAAAATACGTAAAAATGTAAATTTATTTATTTTTAAAAAACTAAAAAGCAAGATAAATGATTAAAAACACTTAATAATTTAAGTAGAACTTTTTGTTGTAAGTAATAATAATACTTATTACCATGAACTAAATCTAATATTTTATATAATCCAATAATTATCTGGTTTTCATGATATGCACGGTTAAAAGGTTTTGCATGAATTATTAAATATAAACAATACATATTTTATAGCATAGAATTTCCATCGTTTTGAACGAAAATTTAGTTATATTCCTTTTAATATTCAATAACAGTAATAATAGATGTAACCATAAAATTGCAGATTCACAGTTGATAATAATTGTATGTTAATTTTTTGTTGAATTAGATTTATAATGAGAGTGATTTTAGATCAATATAATATTTGTTAATAATAAATTGTGCTAATAAATTCAGTAATTGAAATGGATGATGGTTCTGTTGTTTGAAATACCTCACGTCTGGCAAGCTTGAAACGGGCAAAATCGAAAAGCTTGTAATTTCGCGTACCACCTATTTATTGGACAGTTCATGTCAAATCACTGTGCGCGATCGATTAAAAAAGAGGTTAAACGCTAGTATGCGATGGTCTTCTTACAGTGGTAGATGTGATGTATACATGAGTGAGTAAACGAGAGGCACTGCGGTAAACCTGTGCACAAAATAAGTACACACACGATCTAATGCAGGTACACGTGTTGTTAACCAAATAGCATTGGTGCGTGCATGTTATCCTAAACGTAATCGTACTACGGTCGACGTGCGTGCCAAATATACGTACTCGTTTCTCAAGTTCTTAAAATGACCTAAATGTTTTTTAATAAATAAACTATATTTCACGTAATTTTAAAAATATCTATTTTTTAAGAAACTTAGAATATTGATATGTATTAAATTATTTTTTTCGGAATTAAGAAAAAGCTATCTTAATAAGATTATGCAAATAGAATGCAAAAAACGTTCGGACTAGTAAACAGGATATTGTTTTAAATTATAAATGAACTACTTTTCTTATTATCTGATACTCCGCAAACTGTAAGAAAATACCGAACAAAGAGATTAATAAATCATGACGTCGATCAAGTAATTCTTGTTACAAACTAACCTTTCGATTATCGTTTCACAGTTTGAACAGCATTTCTGCCGATATTAACTCGGTTAAATATTCTCGATTATAAACTCGGTTAAAGTTTTTGCAAACTAGGATTTTTCGAGCCGGGGAACTATATTTATTGTCAATGCTATATGTGTCGGTATTGTCACCTCGGTTTATAATAGTTCCCAAACAAAGAATTCTACTTAGGTACTTCTTCTTTACGTTTCATGTATGTATTTAGACCAAAGTTTCTTCACTGCTAAGGAATATAATTTCGTGTTAATACTTTTTAGTTGAATTCCGTAGTAAAAATCTAAATGCAGGATACGGCTCAAATAAAGGCAGATGTATTTTTTCAACGGTTTGAAGCTTTGAGATATTATCACGAAATAATTTTAAAACTTTGAAAATCAATCACCTTTTTTTAATTGTCTGATATCAGTGATATACAGAACGATAGATATCTTAAAACAACTCTTTACTGTAATCACACTAAGAGACTGTAACGAAAAAAGAAATAAAATATATGGTATTTATATAAAATATATGGTATATCGGACACGAAGGGACTGTGAAATTAAATATTATAATATTAGGAATTCTTGTTAAGTATGTATGATTAGCTTTTGTTTTTTAATTTATTGATAACAAGTCTCTCCTTGCAACAGACAAGAAGACCATGCAATACCCTAACACTAACAACATTATCGATAAATAAAATCTGGAAAGGAGATTGTCCACAGCAGAATGAAAACAAATATGCGAGTGTAACCTTTATAACGCGAATCGAACGAAAGATTAAAAACAGACCAAACGTTTAGAAAAACCAAAGACTCTTGAAAAAACTTGAATGAGGGAAATTTATAAAAATACGTCATACATTGAATGTGGAAAAAGACAAATTAATCAGATATAACATATATTGAAGGAGTTTTTTCTAACTTTTTTTCCTTTGATGAAAACTAATTGTTACACCTTTCTGATTCTATTTTCACTGATAGTCACTTTTTACATTTCATCAAGTTTCATACATTTGTACTTCAACTTTAGATGTCACTTTGAAGTCAACAATTTAAATAGAGTATATCAGTCATTTTACCGCCAGTTAACAAATCAAGTTTTTCATACATTATATGCAAGGAACTGTTTGCGAATTCCTTTCTTGTCGTCTATTTTAGGCAGGTGACCAAAATTGGCATCGGCCGGCAAAACGTAGCTTGAATGACATAGACACGCATTTCATCCGCATTATCGTGATAGAGCACTAATACGAAAACCGCAGGTGCCAGTTGGTTCAACCTATTTTGGGTCATCGACGTTGCAGCATACCGGTAAACGTGCCTGACGCTTATGACCCTGGCCTGGTAATAATAAATGTCATGTTTCCAGTCATACAGAGGGAAAGTGAAGAATGTGCAAAGGAGATAGTGAACCATAGTACTGATAATAATAGAATAGAAACGTGACAGAGATAATGATTGGTATATATACGTTTGCGTTACACTAGTGTAAGGGCTTGCATGATTGGATCACTTTAATGTATTCTGACCATTTTAATTTGCAAAATGTGAAATTTATTTTATTCCTTTCACAGTAACCTTCCTGGCATTTTTTCAGGATTAATTTAACTCTCATTTAAAATTGAATTATACATCTGTTATGAATACATTTTGCAATTTTAGTTCAATTATTCTGCCATATATTCCTGTATCACAGGTATATAAAGAAACAAGTCTTCTCGAATAACAATTTATAATTCACAAAGTAGATTTTGTTTTTTTTTTTGCAATGGAACAATGTTAATAATAGTTCTTTAGGACTCACATGTACATATGTATACTTTATATAAGGAAAGTAGTTTGATTATGTTGGCTTATGCAGCTAAGAGGACACCAGCCTTTTAAGCATTGATACGTACTACTTTCAAGGGAAAGGAAAACGCCAACGGCAAAAAAGATATCTCTTTTAGAAGTAATATCACTAGTTTTGAAAGGTGTTTTTGATCTCACCCTACACTGGCATGTAAATAAAAAGACTAAAAGTTTATTTTAAGACACTATTTTTTACATCTTATCATAAATATTGTTCAGAGCGTAAACTGGACAACTTTTCAAAAATATTAGTGAGCAAACAACTTAGTTTTATTATAATTTTTGTATTAAATAGTTGTACAGATTTAAAATTCATGAACTGACTAAAAAGTAAAATATGCTCCGAAGTAAGTGTTCTTGGAACAATGTAATTTATACAATGTTCAATGGCAAAAATATTATTTTGAAATACGAAGTAGAGTAGATCATATTACTTGAAATGAATTAGATTAGGCATAATAATTGTTTAAAAATATTTTACACCACCTTATCAATTACTGTTAATAAATATAGTGTTTCAGTAGAATAGATTTTAAACGAACTCAGATGATTTAAATTTAGAACAGTATTTACGTGACATACAGTTATTTTGAAATGGCAACGTTTTCTTGAATGCGAATAAAAGTTGTAAGAACTCTCGGTAACAAAAAGAATTAATAGAAAGTTCCCGTGAAAACTTTCTCTTAAAACGGAATACTAAAAACTCTTAAATAAATATTGCACTTCTATAAATAGAACTTTTAACTCTAACAATCATCGTCAAAATTTTATCAGTCAAAATAAACAAAATAATGCGATTTATATTCTGTGATTTATGATATGGAATAATCGGTTTGGATTAATCGGTTGTTATACTTAATTTTATAAATTTTAACGGCATGATATCCGTAATAATCGACAAAAATTATAAATAAATAAAAATAAATCGGCATTCTACGTTGTATTAGATTTCGATAAAGCTGACTCATTTTGGTATATTTTTCCTGATTTCAATTTGTATAGTAATATAAATTAGATAAATTAAATGATATATGAGACTACACTTTAACTGTTTCAGTCTTGATTTATTTAGCATTTATCTAAGAACCAATTTTTAGGTAACGTTTGTTGTTCAATTATAATTTTCACCACGGTAACGCTTGACAGGCATGTTCTCACCTATTAGAAGCGTATTCCCGTTATAGTCAACATCTAAAAATGAAAAAAATTGAGCAATTTCGCCGAATGTTTTGCGCGTGTCATTAAAAAATGAAGATCGTTAAAAATCAAACCATTGAATATATAAATTTACATTTTTAATTAAAACTATTGGGAATATGTTTCTAAAAGGTTAGAAGCTGCCTGGCGTTGTCATAGTGAAATTAATAAAAATTTCCTTATAAAAAAGCTGTGAACTGAATATTTTCTTTACTTTCGTAAGAACGACACCAAAAACAGTGGAATATGATCATATTTTTATTTTGCAAATACCATCCCGCCGAATGCGCAATTTCACGGTTGGGCGTTAAAGGTTTCATTTAACTCTATATGAGTTTTATGCATATTGTAAACATAGAACTAAAATTTACCTAAAAAATAATTGATATTTGGGATCACTTACAATTTTATAATGTGGAATTAGAATTTTGGAAAATGAAACTGTTTAAATTATGAAATATACCAATAGTATATTCATAAGTGCTTGTACATATTATTATGTTTAAATTAGTTTCTGCGCATTGAGTCGATTATTGAAGTGCTTCCAAGTAAAATGCTTCTTTCACAACAAAAGTTATCAAGATAAAAAAAATGCAAATCAGTCCAAATTTGAAATATGGTCTTGATATATCTTATTTAATGTCAATAAGTATAGAGTATTAACAACGTCCCAACGTCGATTAACATATTAGTGCATATGAGGCTAAACTATTCAGCTTTCAATGAATTACAATTTTGAAACAAAAAAATTATTTTTTTTCAAAATTATGTATGTCAGGGTTTTGAATGTCGATGCATTTGAATATTAGGCCATACCTAATGCGGGATTTGAAAATTACTACGCTAATATGGTGGTGTACCACATATTTGTTGATGTCATTGAATAAGAAGTCAGACTTACGAAATTCAAATTGGAGGAATCAATATGGCCGTCTTAAATTCACCGAACGTCATAAAACTCGCAGGGATATAATGAAAAAAAAGTTAAATATTAATAAATAGATGTTTCTGACATCGTTTATTATATGTATCTGAAGAAAAGTGAAAAATTCAAAATGGATTATCTTGAGAAAATTTCAAATTCATCATTAGAATTTGGCGGCTTATGCCCTACAATAGCAACTGGTGATAATTGCTTAACGAAACATTCCAAGATGTTGAAAATATTTTCATGCGCCCTCTGTTGAAATCAAGCAGATTCTCTAACAGCAGCGTTCTTGAAAAAAACATTTTCTAACGCAAATATTAAAAATGCTAAATTCTGAGTTGCTATTGAAGGGTATAAGCCCCCAAATTCTAATTATTGCTTGTATATTTTCGAGATTGTTGATAACGAATCTCATGGCGGATTGAAAATGAACAACCGTTTTGCACTTACTTTTATAATTGTGGTCGAAAATATATAAAAGATGTTCCTTTTATTTTGGGAAATCGGTGAATATAAAACTGGATCAATGCAACAAAAAATTGTCTTCTTACTTCTTTTCTAATCATTTTTTAGTTTTACAAATGCAATTCTGTGAAATTCGACCCGTTTCGCCGCATATGCGCTAATGGATTAAATAAGTTATTCTGTTTGATGAACTTTGATTCTATTGTTTTTGGGTCCCCGTAAATGCACCCAGTACGAAGTGAACGAATATGTTGCTCGCTCATTAAAAAATGTTTGCTTTTAGCGATCTTTTCGTATTGAAATGACCCTACAAATGCACACTCCATTATCTTGTCTTCGTTCATGCTCAGTTAGGTATATTACTTATAAATTTAGTAATGATATTTATAATAAATGGCCGTAATTAATAGCTACTATTAATAACCAAGATAAACATAACATTTTGGACTGTTGAAAACTTTTAAATATGAATATAATATAATACAGTAAAAATATTCTAATAAGTCTTTTGTCGATAGCACTGATTGTAGTACTTTTACAAAAGGAAAAGATACAAATCCTAATTCTAATTTTATGTTCGAGTTTTAATGCCTGCTTTTCACTCAATATCATGTGGTTGTTCCCGAGTTCTCTGTATAGGAAAGTGTTTCTTTTATTTCAGTTCTCATTTGTTTTCAGTTTTATAATTCTATAGATTGAAACCAAATGAAGTATTATGAATTTGTCTTTCGAAGATTTTTTTTTTTAAGGTTTTTTACATAGGTAGCAAATTATACTAAGTTACATACCAAATTCTTTAAATTTCACTTTGTAAAAATTCACTTTGTGTAAGTTAAAAAATTATAAAATCTTACTAAACAATGCATTTTTAATTGTAGCAGCATTTCACTCCACCAAGAGTGAGATAGTGAAAAGCACAATGTAATTAGTCATTTTCACACATGAAATTCAGAGGCTCGAATAATTTTTCAATATTTTACAGTAATTCAAAGATATTTACAACAGCTGTAAAATGTTTAGTTGATTTTGAAGTAACTTATGCCTCTTTCACGGACTGGAAACTATTTTTTAAAAGGTTGATAATATAAGTGACATGAAGTAAACAAAACATTACATGTAAACTTTATGCTTCATTGAAATTATCAGCTAATTAAGCGAAGAAAAAATTGGGTTTGGAGTAGAATATGTCTCAAAGTAGAATATCATGACTAGTGATGCAAGGTTGAAGTTCTATAAATTGCGTGAATGTCATAAGAGAATAGAAGTTCATTTATACTCCCTTGTAGGGAATAGAAGTTTACTTCAAATCCGCCTCATATCCCTCCATGAATAATGAAATAAACTTCTGTACACTCCATGCTCTCGTCTACTGGGAGTTAAGAGCTTGCACCTTCATCTTCTTTAATTTAATTTAGTATATCCAGACCTTAATCATGAAATATCACGTCTTGAATAAAAATTGACCTATATTACTAACAGAAAATAATCATCTGGATTTAAAGTTGATTTATAAAAACAAATTATATTTCACTTAAATTATTAAAAACTAAGAGCAACTTGTATGTGTATTGTTGTTAAGACTTATTAATACCACCAAGAATAACCATCAGTTAATCTGTCAACTCATTTCATAGCAATAATTCATTTACAAAAGTATTTTAACCGCATTTAATGAGCATTTAGATGATATATGATTATTGAAGTATATTAAAAAAATCATAGCTTTAATGACGTGTGGAACATATGTGTACTCTCTGCAATTTGTCTGCATAAAAAGTGTTGTACAAAAGGAATATTTTAGGAATATAATTACCTAGACCGCTAATGGAGCGTGACCATGTGAGGTAACCTCGAACCAACATTTCATTCGAAATTCCTATGCCATGATAGAAAACATTTCCTTGCTAGTTCCAATGTATTTTGCATTACGCGTAAAAAGCGATCCGGGTTTGCTGTAAATACCTATTCCGCTTTCTTTAACACACATTTGTATTCGTAAATCGTACCGTTTTTACTAACCTTGACTAATCGAATGCAATGACGTTGACTCGAGCAGTCGACAGGGCAAGGGCATCCTTTCGTGCTGGACTGTCAAAGACCGGCGTCGTCGGTCCACCCCGCGGACCCAGAGCCCGACCCAGGAGCATCACCCATCTGCCTCATCGACTTCCTGATGGAACGATCCTCGACGAAGATGTCTCGGAGAACAGGTAAGATGCTTACATTAATCTAATAACGTTTACCCTGCACTGGAAATGTATGTGCACCCCACACACACACACTTACACATACATACACATTCATATACATTTTCCGTACGAGGGCGTACTCGTAAACTCATTTACTCATCATAAAAAAATCCAAGGCAAGTATAATCATTCCGGAATTCTCATATTAAATTCTTTACATCAAATAATACACAGCGAGAGCGAAGTTCGCTGTCACTCGTTCTGGGTATGCTTAACGGCTGTACCGAGAAGCGCATTACGAATACCAGAATATCATAGTTCCGCATTTTTATGTTATTATTTCGATATAAGTTTATAGAAAATGGGTCAGTAATTATATATGTACATTTTTTAACATGATGTGTAAAATTATTCAAAATACAAAACTCTTAAATAGAACAAACGAAAACGATGCAATTGTGATATAACTGAGGGTTGGTCATATTTATTTAGCAAATTAGTATTAAAGCTACCGGTTACGTGCTGGTTTAATTTTAAATTATTCAAGTAATTTAAACTTTTATAATGTTATTATCGTACATGTCATGAATAAAGTGTTTCCTTTTATAAACGTAACAATTTCGTGGATATTTTTACTAAAGATTTTGTATATAAGTATTAGGCAGTCCCAAGCCAGGTTTTGTCTAGAACTTATTGGGATATTTAAAGATAGTGTAATAATTTTTATCCAGTTTTTAGGTTAGAAATTTACAAATATGTAAGCATGATTTTTAGAAGACGGCCTGTAAATTGAACGTTTTCTGCTAAAAAAGTATCATGTATAGCAGTCCAGAAGCTGGTGGACTTTTTGGTGACTAATTTCTTCATGGCAGACAATTTTTTAACGCATTTTTGGGTTCATATCTACAAAATATATGTAATAATGTTTACAAAGGCATGGAAAAATATAAATCCCGAAGATATGTTCTGAAATAAAAGTTACAAATATATATATATATATATATATATATGAGGCCATAATTTCAGAAATATTCATCGATGGCCAAATGATCTTATGGGTGAATTGTAGGGCTTAACAAAATCTTGAAAATAAGCTCTTACTGATTGAAATAATTTAAAAGCGAGCAGAGTTATTGCAAAAAAGGAAGTTTTTGTCTAAACTTAAATGGCCCTCACATTCAGAGCCTCAGATCCTATTTTGGTAAAAAGACTTTTTAGTTTGAAATATAATGGAGAACCACCTTCTGAAATATGGTAACCCAGTTTTTGGACACCCTGTAAATGCAAAAATTTGTAATAAAATTAATTTTTCTCACATTTGATTAGTTAAATAATCTGATTGATATTAAATTTATCACCTAAATTAAATAACACAATAACCTTTCTATTACCTTCAGCTAAAGGAATTTCTTGTTTTAAAAATTGAATTCAAGATTCCATAAAATTACAAGATTTATATTTTTTCTGATATATTACACGTAATTTTGAATTAATCAGCAGATTCGTTTACATGTATACCCCACTTAAAAACGCAATGGAACAGAGTTGTCGAATTCACGTTTCGATGTAACCGCGAACAATTGGCCTAAAAAATATAAAATACGAAGAAAGGGGTTACTTTAGAAAATTGAAGTTGTCGTTCTCTGGGCGCAAAATACTAGTTTTCTTCATCTATGGCGTGAGCAAAATAGCACGCTCTCATGTGAGAGAATTGTATATCCAACAAAGGTGAATAGGGATTTGCTGTCTCATGCGACTTGGAGCTCATTGTCATTAAGACGTCAAACTGGTCCTCGAAATGAAAAACTCCTTGTGAAATGTTCTCTGAACGTCTGTTTATTATTGTTCCTTCGTCGCTGATAGCGAATCTATTATCAAATATTGTATAATTTAAGGTGACTGATCAGATATACAGGGCGATCATTTTTAAAATCTATATTATAAATTTATTTCTGTATAATCTACTGGAAATTCACTTATCTACAGAAATAATTTTAATGTAATTTCTTATAAAATTAATATAGGACATTTACCAAAATAAATGTGTACATAGTTTCGAGGGTCTTATTATATTTCATGAATTATATTGGAACTGCAATAAAGTAAATAGCCTGGTGTTTAAGCAATTTATATTTTAGGTAGAAGCGTCAATATTTTACACTATGCTGCTGTGTTATAATTAACCATTTTTTAGAAATGTACATATGTAGCTGAGAATCTTTTTTTTTTATATCTTGACCCGTTTTAAATTAGTTTGAACGTCACAACTGACGTTTTTTACCGTTAATAGATCGCTAGCATAAACACAAACGTAATTGTTTTATAATTTGTGTACTATATTTCTATCTCATTTTCACGTTATCAGTATACGTATTGTATATTATTCAACATATGTATTGAATAATGGGCAGGAAATATATTCAAAGAGAAGAACAATAATTGTGTCATAAGTCCAAGACGGATACCTCAATTAATTACATAAACTGAATATGCAGTAATAAAAGAAAAATGCACCTTTTCATATAGCCCTAAAATCTATATATTTGATTTACCTTATTATTGACAAATGCAAAATATTGATAAAAGGAAACAAGGTTTTAAACAATGTATAAAATGATTAATTCTACGATCATACATGGAAAAATAAGGTAGGCATTTAAATATCTTATAGAATGCAGCAATTTTGTGCCTTTTATGTCAGTTTTTCGAACTCTATAGAATTATCATGTAAGAATAGTCATGTACATTTAGGGTCTTAATCACTTCTACTAGGAAATAATTACTCTTACGAATTTCGTTTTAAATGATTTCTTACGTATTTTATAATTTATTCAGTTGAGAATCTGGCACATTTTTTTGACATCCATCAATTCATCAATAATTTGGACATTTTCAAATGAGGCAATTCTTATGATACCGCTTTATTCCAGATTCGCATATATATATGTTTTTATGGTGACCGTTTACACATAAAAAATTTTTTAAATATTAAATTACGTGTAATATATTATATGAAATATATATCTTTTCATTTTTTGGAATCTTGAATTCATCATAATTTAAACCATGAAATGATTCCTACATATAAATGTAATTGAACGATTATTTTTGTATTCAATTCAGGTTATAAGTTACACATCTATCAAATCATTTAACGAACTAGTCAAAAGAATCCTAAATGATACTCTAAAAAAGTGAAGTCGTTTAAAACTAATACCACCAGACTACATTTAAACTAGTCCGAGAAACATATTAAATATTACCGTTCATTAAAATATATCTAATTATACCTTATTTTCTTCTTTAAGTAATCTGTATGGGTTTCAATCTCAAAAATATTTATCTTGAATCTCAAAGATTCATTAAAATGTTGTATGTTAGTTACTCATTAGTTTTGATTTATGGTTGTTAAAGTTTCATGTATATATAAAACGAGATCGTCTGAAGCTAATTAAACTTATAATTTTCAGTTAATAAAACTGCGGTCATCTGTCTACGATAAATCAGACATTTACAAAGTATTCTATATTACACTGTCGTCATTATTTAAATATTTATTTTCATTTTTATTTCAATTTTTAATAATCGAATACTAGTAATTATTTAAAACGAGCGCATTGCGAAATTATCAAAACTTACTTTTTTTAATAATTTTCGACGAAAATGTTATTATTTTTTGATAGCATAAAAAATCAGTAATGGAAGTGACAGTGTTATTAATTACAGATTAATGGAAGTATGAATTCTTAAATGCCACTTATCTAACATTAACTATTAATTATCGTCGTCGCTATAAACCGCCACTTAACATCTTATCATTTTTTCCCGCGGTATAATGCTGTCACGTGCTATGAATACACGAATGTTCGCGTGGTTGTTATAATTATTCTCCGTAAACAGTAAATAGTAGACAAGTCAAACCTAACGTTGAAGGTTAAAGCACGTTGGCGGAATCTTTTCCAAGCATGTTTTATAGGGGGAGGGTAAACGTTGCTGTTCGGTTCGGATATATACCCCATTCAAGTGTTGGATTGGTGGCATGCCTACCTGCACGCGGCTGTTTTTATGACTTTTATGCGTGCACGCGTAAATCGCTTAAAACGCGCGGTACTTTCCAACTGTGAGGTTATGTATCGATTGGTCAGCCTGACCTAACACTGACACACTCCACTTGCGAGTCTGACCTCTGTTGCAACGATGGTGATAAAGAACTCGGAGAAAGAGAAAGAGAAAGAGAGCGTGATGGAATGAGATAGAGAGAGTATTGATCAAAGTTTCAAACTGTGCGTCCCAGACGCGTAAATTAACGCATTCCCGTTTTGGACGTTCTTGTTTTCACTCTGAGTGCTTTCGAAAATTAACCCAGATTATATTCCAAAAACAACTGATTCAGAGGCTATCGTTTTCTTCGAGAGAAGGTCAGACTTTTTCGGATTTAATGTCTATTTACATCCATGATCCTTTGAAGTCCAGAACGGATTTAAACATCGCATATGTAATTTGCAAAGTTGAACATTTGGAACAACTTCAATGCGAAGATTTAAATAGGTCATTTTATTATGTATTGTAACTTCGCTGAGTGATATGTATGGCTAATCTTGGGAATGCTTTGAATTAAGATTCGAAAAGGGTTCAAACTCATCTTGGCCTGTCGCTGTAACCAAATGCATAAATAATTGCTAGGATTTCGTTTAATAATGTTGGCATCGTTGTTGAAATACTTTAGTTCTAATTAGAGAAGTAAACTTAATTATCCTATATCATATGCAGATTTATTCGCAATGCATAATGTTAAGTTATTAGCGTATTTATTTTATATCAACTAAATGTAAAACATTTTCTTATATGTTGACATCACATACATGGTTTCCAAATGAAGAATGTGCATTCCGATTGAAAGGTAAATATGCATCGATGTAAAAAGGACGAGGAAAAAGAGTTTTAAAACTCTTCAATAATTTTCGGCAAATAAAAAAAAACCTAAAAACCTTGAAACAATTTTAAAAAATCAATCTATTGGGTAGTTTCACCTCGAGCTCTTTTACGATTTATTCTTTCATTCCCCTGTTGTTTCTTTTTTAAAAGTTATTCACGGATTTTCATATTTTTGCAACATTGGTTTTTAAATATTATTACCTTACAGAGTTTATGGTGTAAGACACATCATGTTGGATAACTTCATTTATTTTCTTTCGTGATTAAACAAGCTTTCTCAGATATAAGGTCGTCCCAATGAAATTATTATCACTCAAAATGGTGTATTTGTTTTTGTATATTTAATTCTTATTAAATAAAATTATACATGTTTTGCAATATTATATGCGAGACTATGCCAACATTTGTAAGTGGGATAATTTTTCGAATTTCTTGTATTTATTTGAATATACTTTTCCAAGCATCTATAGTTGCATTTGGTGTGATAGGTTACCTGTGCTTATAATTAAATAATAATAATAATAATAATAATAATATGTAATGTAAATATGGTAGGATTATTTGAAGATTTTGAAATTAATATTGAAAATTTGGCGGATGTTAAAATCATTCAGAACATTAATCATAGGTCTCAGCTTCATTACTCGATAAATAGAATCCTGTGGGTCCCAGGAACTTTTCCCTTATTTTTTCGATTATCTGTCGCAGAAAATAATTTCCAAGAAAATGTGCAATTTATCACAATTACTATTTTTTGCAACATATATATATATATATTTTTTTAATATAGCAGACGTGCTTACATCATTAGAGGAAGCTAGTTGGAATAAATTAAAGAACACAGACTAGTCGGTTAAATTGTCACCCAATAATGATTGTGCACTTCATTTCAATATTACTATATTCTAGAATATACTGAAATTCATGTCCTACAACCAATTTTGCTCAGATTAACCTAATAAAATGAATCTGTGAATTGTAAACCAACTCAAATAAATCAAATTAGGAAGTACAAATAATACATATATTAGGTTATGTTCTGTCAGCGTACATAAATTTAAAATTGTTAATAAATGCCTTATTTATTGTAATGATTTTTAATTTTAATTAATACGATTAGTCAGAAATGAACAATTGCGATATAATTAAGATGTGCATATCATAATCGTTATCCTCGGTAATCACCGACGTATTCTTGTGGGGTTTTAATCCACTTTTAATTTCTTCAAAAATAAGTAATCGATCATTTTTTTTTAAATAATACAGAATCTATTTAAAATTTAAATGAATTTACGAGTCTCCTGTATTTTTAAGAAGCATTTTTATTTTACAGTGTTTTGATAAAAAGGAAAAATATAAAGAATGTTTTAAGAGGGACATTATTTTAACTTTATGCCTCTACGATTAACAATTAATAAAAATTATTGACGTTTTTGGATAAGTTGTAAGGACAAAATAATATTTCGATAGAGGTCATTATAACATGTAGGATATGGATTTAATTGAAACAATTGAACGCTTGAAATTAACAATATAAAAACTGTTTAAAATCTAATAATTCTAAAATAACCTTCAACATAAATTTTGAATATGTTATGTTAGACAGAAGAGAATATTGCTTGTTTTACAATTTAATAAGTAAATCAATTAAAACAGAATATTTGATCTTCGATTCTAGAATGAAAGATTCATTCGTTCTATCCATTTTTTAATATTCTTTATATTATTAGTGAAATAAATAACAGTGGTCTATGCATTTATTTGTTTTAAGAATGTGTTTTCTTATATAGGAGAAGCTAGTACGTTCTGATTAATTATCATCATGTAGAACATTTTATGCAAGATGACGCTGTTATATATAAAACGAGATTCAACACATCTGTATATTTTTATATTTCTATGAAATCCTACATGGATAAATTTAACTCTACAACTTTACTTACTAACAAAAATGATTTCAAAGGGAATAAATTAAGATTTTGTAATTGTGTCGCTTTTTTAAATCACAGGACCTCTTGAATGAACATAAGATATACATATATGTATACAAAGCAATAAAAATAATAATAAACCAACTTTATTAGCAAGCGAGGGGTACGTAAACGGCCTCAAATGAGCCAAAAGGCGAGCCACAGTAAATGCATTTTGCGGACTGAGCAATATATATATATATATATATATCGTGCATTCCATGTCAACCGGGCCACCTCAATATCTCAAAAACGGATATTTTTTTTTCAACCAAATTTGGTACAGATCATTTTTAGCGTGCATACTTCTTCCTTGAATTTTTTCAAAATTACTTTTTTTTTTTCTCAAAATGGCGGATCAAAATATCTCAAAAAATGTGCTTTTTGAGTTTTTTTTTGCTAGTTTAACATTGTTTGGTGCGAAATACATTATGATAAACCAGTGATTAATATCTTATTTGCTTTTTATTTCATATGTAAAAATTTCTTATATAACATAATCGCAACAAAAACGAAGGCATGAATAACATTCATGACAGTCTCAACCCTGTAGAATGCGGAGAGTTGTTGTTTTCTCACTTAGAAATAAATTAATACCAGTAGTAATTATGTTATATAAGAAATGTTTAGGTATTCTGTGTTTTTCATTTTAAAAATATGACTTCAGATTCGTAATCATCGACTCCAAAAACTTCCTGTAGACAGTTTTTAATAAAATCCAGTAACACTCGAGTTTTCTTGCCGCCATTTTGAACACTACTTTTTTTTATTTAATAAGTATGATTACATATGAAACAAATAGCAAATAAGATATTAATCACGGGTTTATCATAATGTATTTCGTACCAAACAATGTTAAACTAGCAAAAAAAAAATGCAAAAAGCACATTTTTTTGATATTTTGATCCGCCATTTTGAGAAAAAAAAAAAAGTAATTCTGAAAAAATTCAGGGAAGAAGTATGCATGCCAAAGATGATCTGTACCAAATTTGGTTAGAAAAAACATATCCGTTTTTTAGATATTGAGGTGGCCCGGTTGACATGCAATGCACGATATATATATATATATATATGTATATATAAATTTAGTGAATTTATATTATTCCGTTGGGTTCAGGTGATGTAATAATTATTTCCTAAACATGTAAAAATGTCATTATCATTGAAAAGATCACTAAGCGGAAAAAAATAATCGAAAATACGTACAACATTGAGGTGTTTACTGAAAATTTATTTAGTTTATTTCAGTTAAGTTAATATTTTAGCAGTCATGGATTAGGTAGTACAGATTTTACGCGAGGTTATAAAATATATTGATCACGAATAAAAGGTGAATGCTGATGAGGCAATGAACGAAAATAATTAATGAATAAAAAAAATTTTTTTTATTCATTAATTATTTTCTGCTTTTTAATTTTAATAGGTCAAATTTTACAATCGATTTTAAACTATTACATTTATAAACAATCTGAACAGAGCAGTTTCAAAATGAAAAGAATATATGCAAGTGGTTTTAGAATTATATTTATTTTATCGGAAAACACCGCAACATTTAAAGAACGTAGAAAATTTGGCTTTATGGCGGCGGAGATTCAAGTTATCGTAAACGCTCAATTTCACTCATTGCTTCCTCATTACATGGAGTTTTGCCAGTTAATTTTGTACAATCTAATTCTTCAATGCGCAAGCCATCGAGAGATCTGACACGGCTTAGTGCCACATAAGCCTGTCCATTGGACAATAGTGCAGGTCCTAGGTATACAACAGCATGATCAACTGTGCATACTTGCATTTTATGCACTGTGCAAGCCCAACACAATATCAAGGGAAGTTGAGTCCGCTCCATTGCGCCAAAATTTCTTATTGCCAGAAATTGAATTGACTTCTGCTGAATCAAATGTATTCCATCACGATTAAAGTCTATGCGAACAGATGGAATGTCTTCGTTGTACATTTGATCTGGATGGAATAATGGCCAAACGATTTCTGTTACTGTGCCCATGGCGCCATTCGCAAGTCCTTGTTCAATATTTAATTTGCGCGCAACATCACTCTTCAACAAAAATTTCCAACTCTTTTGGCAATCCTCCAGTCTTATTTATATTGCCCGATACAATGTTTGCCATATTCACATTGTCGGCATTTCTTGTTGCATTTACAAGGACATCTTGAGCAACGATTCGGTAAATACGTTCTCCATTGGCTCGATAGTGCTCTAGAACAGTGTCGTTCGGCATCACTAGCAAGGCGCGAGAAATTTTGTTCGGGCGACAACGACCCCTCTTACACTAGCGTGTCGTTTCGCATCACTAGGAAGGCGAAAGAAATTTTGTTCGGCCGTCTCGTTCGCTCTCGGGTTAGCCTCACGAATTTGCCGACTATGGCGGCAAGAGGAGTATTGCTTGGGTTCTTCGTTTGCCCTTTCTTTTTTTCGTGCCTTATCTTTTGCACGTCTAATATCACGTTGTTCATCAGTCGCATCTTCATTTGCCTTTCGCCGTTTGGCCAATTTAATAGTTTTACTTGCCTCCCATTCCTGTATCTGCTTCTCCAATCTTTTTTTCTTCGCCTCATCTAGCCGTCGCTTGCGCTGTGTTGATGTCTCTTGTGCCATCTTAACTGCTCCACTTGCCGTCGTGAATGAGTATATATAGGCAAGGGAATTAATGACGTCAGTGGAGTACTTTTCCCGATTGCAAAAGGAAAACAAAGGACAAGCGCGACGGTGGAAGGGGGGAAAACGCCGGGCCCCCCGCTCTGAAACTTATTTTTTTTTTTCATATAAAATTTAAAATTGCTGAAATTGTTCTTAAAACTAATTGAAAATTGTAATAAACGGTAAAGGAATGCATTGTCATCCAATTTTGGGCTATCCTCAAAGTTTCAAGTCTCTAGCTCATCGGGAAGTTAGTTTAAAATCGATTACAAGATTTGCACCGGACAAACAGACAGACAGACAAGAATACGAGTTGATAAAAACGTGGTAAAATTGTCCTCTTAATCGGAATTTGATCGATGCTATAACTAGATTATAGCAGAGGCGCGCCACTAGCCTTTGAGGTTATGACGTTTACGGAGAAAATGCGATAAAACGGTCGGGCGCGGCTGATCGTGGGGTAAAGGAACAACAAAAGCTTATAAGATTGGATAGGAAGTTAGATTTCCTATTTCGATACACCACTTTTATTCACTGTAAAAAAATGACCTAAAAACCAAATTTTCATCTTGCTCGTTATCGAATGTCTTTATTTTGGAAAATGTGGCTGCTGACACGACAAAAGTGCAGTAAACCGGCAGGCCTCTTATTAAATTGTGCATATTCATGGTTGATAACGAAAAAGTTGACAGCATGGGGGATGTATAACATACCGGGCGACCATCAATCTCATTAGAAGACGGTGGAATCCCCACGTATAGTAGCTTCCCAAGGGAAGTACTCATTTTAATTGCAATTAAAAGCGTTTGCCTGCAATAATGGAGACAATTTGTTTCTCTCAACGAGGGAAGTAACTTAGCTTTACTACACTGAACGTACTCAATACTTTTCATTATACAAGTTAATAAATCCTATACACTTGGAGACTATTTAATTTTCCTGTCGTTTATGAAGGTTGTTCATAACAGGTTCAGTAAATTTACGTAATTAATAGATTTGTGTTTAATAGATAAGTTCTCGTTATTACCAGCTTTAAGTAACACCATCGCATTTTAGTTACTGCGTACATAATTAATCGAAAAGTTTCCCCGTTTATCGCAGAATATCTGAGCCATTCAGATAGGTGGATTCTTAAATTAGTTCTAGAAAATATTGGATATTGAACGATCATTGCATATAAAATGTACACAAAAATTAAAAGAGTGATTCATTGCAGTTTTTCTGTCATCTTTAAAGCAGGCCTCATTAATCCAATTGAACTTTATCATAGTTTTCCTGCTTTTACATATACACCAAAGGTATGGCGTTTAATTCCTCAAAAAATTGGTTACCTATCGACTAGAATCAGCGGCCATGTAGCAGTAACAGTCAAGAGAATATGTATATAGGTTCTACTATATTCATTGAGTCTTTGGTATTGCTCATTCATATCAATGGTTGGTGTGATGACACTTTACCATCGTGTTAAATCCAAGAATTTTCCTTTCATAGATTTTGATGATTTCTATGCATACTTTCACGGTTGTGCGTTTGCAAATATTAATATTCCTAATATTAATATCTAATCTAATGAACCACAAAAAATCCGCTATACTGGATCAGCCGTTTCATATGGATTCATAATAAGCGACAATGAAAACCCTTTACTGCAAGTTTTCATGAAACTTGAAGTACAGAGCGCATTTGCAGTTGCTATTTGTTTATTTATCATAATTATGCACAGAATGCATTTTAATCCTAGAAAAGGCAATCGATATTTAAGGATCATACTAGAACAGATTAATTCTGAATTTTTTACATTGTTGTTAGGTGATGTACATGATGAAAACTCGTAATCGTGGTTTATAGTAGTGCGTTTACAGCTATAAAAGTTTTATAGTTCATCTTATTCATACCATTAAAAACAACTAAGTAAGAAGCTAGACATACCATAACAAGTACACATAATATTTACCATCCTTTAGACCAAAACTATTCACGATCTTCAAGAAGCAAATAGCGCTAAACCGTGTAACTTCATTTATGTGGTACCGAGAACAATCTCGCTTTTCATATTTGTTTATTTGATTTTTGTTAGGGAAAACTCCGGATTTATAATGTGTAACCAATAAAGTAAATTTTATTTTGGAGTGCAGTGTACACATGCTTGAGAGCAATAGTGCACGTCTTAGTTTCGTAGTGAGGTGTGAAAGTAGAATAAAAGAAGTAATCTTAAACGTAACTTTTCAGCCCCTTGACATGTGGTTCGGTCAGCGTTATGGACTCCTGGGGAGCAGGACACGGGAAAGCTGCGATACCTCCACTAACCTTTCCAAGCTCGACGACTACGGGGATCAACAATACGAATGCAGCTTCTGCGGCAAATGCGTGCCTTACCCAAACCACCGCCACTGCTCCCATTGCAAGTCCCGAGGGCGTTAGCGATGTAAGCTCCTTAGATTTATGTTTTGTCTACCATGCAGAATTTTTCTCTTATCTGTTTGCGCACTGGATTTACGGCAATGCTGTAAATATAGACCTATAATTGTCGGTGACGCTACTCATTCGTTTTCCACTTTTTAAAAGATACTATTCCCTCGTAATTTAAATTGGAGCTTAACTGAATTTTTGTAAACTATCACCATAATGAATCTCTTGATTTTTTCGAGGAAATAGGCCTAGAAAAGGCGAAAAATAATAATATTTGCAGTAACCAATATCTGATTTTTAAAAATAAGTGTATTTCTTGTATTTTGTCAATATCAATAAAGAAAATTATTAGGTTATCAATATATTATGTTATACATTTTTTTTAATATGTATTGAATAACACCAACCGCATAAACTGGTTGCAAACAAAAATGTCTCAATTTGAGACCAATATACATATTTGTTTTTATTTAGCATAAGTGATTATTCACGAAACGAGATTTCTGCGCAGATATTAGCAGTTAATAGTTAGTATTATAAATAATGTGTTTGTACATAGTTTTTATTTTTCTGTCCAACAAAAAGGACTTGGGATTCAAAGGGTTTTAACAAATATAAAATAATAAAATCGAAAAAAATAAAATTGCGAAATCATAAACTGATTAATAATAAATAAACGCTTTAACTTTCTGTCGTACTTACAGTAGATGCTTTATTAGTGTCTATTTTTATTTGATACCAAAAGAAATTGAAATTAGTTGGTATATATGGATTCGTAAAAGCAATAGTATTGATTTAAAAAGAAAAATATCATTCCTGGTGATCGATGTCTGAAATCTAAAAAGAACAGGGATCTTTTCTGTCTTATGTAAAAATGTTCCATGTAGGGCTGCTTTTTCGATTATTTTTTAAGTAAAATTCTTAGAGTCGAAATAATTGAAATTGTCCATCATTTTCTGTACTTAGCTTGACATTTTTTTCTAAGTAAACTTAAAACAAATAGGCAGAACATTTTTTATTTTAAGAACTATTAGGATAATATTTCAAGAAAATTTCTGCTAAGAATTCTGTAAAAAAACGAGTCTGGCTAATGTAACTAGCAAGTATATATAATGTCTTATACCTTCCTGGATTGACGTGTGTAATTGCTATTGTTACATTTCGTTATTTTTTACTGTTGCAAACCATTAACTTAGAGGGAGCAACTGTTTTTAACTACAGGTTTATTAAATATATTAGTAGTATTTCTAAAATTTGCATTCAAATCACAAAACTTTTTTACTGCATTGACTAATTGATCGTATAGGACGGCTGCTTGTTAATAAGATTTGTTGCAATATTGCACTTATGATTTTTTTTTAATTCTAATAGTCATTGTTGTGGGTATAGGAATAGTATATTCCTTTCATATAATGAAGGAAGAAGATTTTAGAAATAATTTCATGCCAACATTAATACATAATGGATATCTTATAATATAATCCAGTTTATGGACAATAATTAGTTTAACCAAAGCTTACATTTCTCTATATATGCAAATACATAATACAATAAGAGAAAAGTGTGTCAATCTTTGGGACAAATCGAGTAGAAATTAATTATTTTAAATTAAACTTTTTTTGACGTCTTTTTTTAATTGAAGTCAATAGTTTTACATGACTCATGACTTGTTTGATAATTAAGTGCTGTGACTATGACAATGACCATATTGTACGGATATACTCTCTAACTCTGAATAAGTGAAAAGTGGGTTACTATTTGAAATTAGTGACGAAATTGATTAAATATTGATCAATTTCTACTAATTAAATGAATAGCAAAATTTGATTACCTCATTCAATTAGTTCAAGTTTACTAATAGTTAGTAAATTTTGTTACTAATTTTATCAAATAGTAACCCACTTTTCACTAATTCAAGTTTAGTACGTAGACAAAAGCGTTTAACTTACAATTCTTGACATGATTAACGTATTGAAACGTAAATTCACCATTATATTTTGCACTACGAATTAAATATAGAATTTATAAAATAAAAATTTATTTTTGTCAAATTAACGCCCAATTAACACCCGGTAAATCAGCACTATGGGGCACAGATTAGATTTTGTAACTTCTAAGTTAAGATTGATAACTCCGTATCTTCACTGTTAAGCGGAAACAATGTTTTATATACAAGATTCCGATTAAGTGTTCGTATACTGCAAAAAATTGTGCTTTTCAATCATCTCTTTTGAAGACACTAGATTTTCAAAAAATGTCTTTTCAGTATAAACGTCATAAAATGTCTATCTTCGATGTTAAAATTTCAGACGTTAATTCTGTTTTCCGAACGTATATCAAACATACAAATGAGGCGTTCATTGTATTCAGCACAACTGACTGCATTTAAAATAATTGAGTTAATTTCAGAGGTTTTTGGGTTGATACTCTAACAAATCGAAGGTACATAACTTATTCGTGAATATACGACAAGTCACGTCTAGATGACAAACATAACGTATTCAGTTCAGTGTTTAAAAAATATTCACTGCCAACAATTCAATTTTCAGTCAGATGGGTACACCAAAAATGTAACAACACTAAATTTGAAATTAAAGAACATAGTAAGACCTGAACCGTTTATTGAGCGAATTAAAACAAGGTATTCAAAATTTTCCCGGAACCACAAACTGTAAATACGAATGTAATCATTTAAAGACTCAATACACTTGATTATGTTTCGAGCTAACCGGCGACTAAATACTTAATCACTATTACATCCTATTTTCTCAGTGTAAGATACATAAGATAGCTTATAGTAATTAAAGAGTTCATGGCAACAAACGGTTAACTCCGTTTTTACTTGACTACGAAGAAAATACATTGTTTTACTTTTCTTGGCAACAAACAGTGAAGTTAGTGTTTCCGAAGACCCTTTCGTGACTGTTTATTGCGCCGAACATATAAAATTTACACGCAAAATTTACTTATTACTTTCATCGTCAGTTTTAGGCAACAAACGTTCAATTATTTAAGTAATCACTATCGGAGTAACAAACGGTCAAATATAAGAAAGTGACTATTTGGTGCCCGGAAAGGTTTTACTTTTTCTTTTCGGCGCAACAAACGTTTAAATAACACTGTCCGACAGTGTTTTGCCTTTGGCAAGCGAAGTATCATTTCTGAAGTATTTTTTCGTGCAGAAAACGATGGCGCTAGCAAAATTTTGCTATGGCGTCACATTTTGGAGAAAAACGTGGTTAAATTTAACCTCATTTTTAACCACATTTAACCTCATTTGTCTGCAAAGTGTGACACGATAGCAAAATTCCGCTAGCGCCATCGTTTTCAGTGGGAAAAAATAAGTCGGAAATGATACTTCGCCTGTAAAAAATAAATTCTCTTCTGCTACAAAGTAAGCCTAAATAAGGCCAAAATAGTACATTACGATACTAGTGCGCGAGTGACCTACCGCGCACGCGTATCAAATACTATTTTTTTTAACGTTGTGTGCGAAATCCATTGTCATAATATTGGTGAAGTTTAGTTTAGGCGGTTGGTAAAATACTTTTACACTGTGGTACTAGAGGTTACGTTGTCTCTTTATGACCTACGAAAATGATACACGTGCGTTCTTCTATTGTTTTAATTCCACATTTGCGCACTGCTATTTTAGTGCGCAAATCGGTCATTTCGCACACGTAAAACAGTGCGCGAATGTTGGATTTCGCGTACGGAGTTAAAAAACCGCTATTTTTGACACATTTAACCTCATTAGCAGAAAAAAAATACGTCAGAAATGATATTTCGCTTTACACAGGTAGACAAAAATGCAATGTCGGTCAGTGTAGGAAGTAAAAGCTTTGTTTCCCGGAACGGTTTTGCTTTTTCTGATTGTTTGTTGCTCTGTATTATTGAAAGATTTAATCGAACATTCAAGTGAAAAATGATTTTACCGTTTTTTGCTCTGAGCTCTTCAATCGGTAATAGATACCATAGATAGTATCAATGATGAGAATAATATTTAGAATAAAAATATGATAATGTCATCTATTTTTGTTGTACTATGACACTGCCATAATTTTCAAACATATTATGATCGGATTATTGTAATAAGTATGTTTAATATGTTTGAAGTACCCACATTTATAGCACTGACATGATGCTATTTCTTCTATATTATTTATTTAATGATTAGGGTTATCCTGTGAAAATGATTGCTATGCGAAGATTCCTTATTCGTACATATAATATTTGATACAAATTATGTTTGGAATTTCAGGTCTCCCAGAAATCCGGAATTTGGGAGGTACCTCAATCGGTGAATTCCAGCGGAACCGCGAACGAGGGTCCGTCTCGGAGTGTGTCTCATGCGGCAAGCCTCGATGCGATTTCCAGGCGAGCCGTCAAAGCGGATAGCACAGCCCGGCTTCCGTGTCGCAGCCTTACTTGCAGCGTCTGTAAGCACGATTTACCAGCATTCTCTTCTTATCGATAATCGAGCTAGTTGATTAGTCACCGTACGATCATCTCTAAGTACTTTTACTCACCATATTACTATGCGCACTGCAGTCATTTACATAGAGCGTAAAACATTTATGTAGTTTACACGTTCCGAAACCATCAGTAAATAAAAGGACACGGAAGGATTTTTTTTCTGTTTGTTTCCATGAAAAAAGAAATTACGTATTATAACAATCGTAATAAAACACCGCTAGTATCCTAGTTAGTTATTGTTATTATTCTATAATATGTATAATGTCGACCTAATACTATAGTAATGATCGCTTTTCACTAGTGGACCTATCTAGAACTGGAATCTTTTCTCAATTTCGTTCGATTTTCCTATCGCTTCTTCTATTTTTATTATTTCAAAATCAAACGTAAAAAAATATTCTAGTAGCGGGTCGAGGGAGCGAATACGTCAGCCTCGAGCGATGGCCGGCGACAGTCGATAATCTTACAGAAGGTAAAGCAGTGAGCAAGAAAAAAGCTCGACGGTTCTCCGTCGACCGAACTCTGGTGAATTATTGCACCCCCAACTTAACAATCGCTTTACAAATTTTTGTGTGCGTTAATGACGTCATGCGCTTTAAACTCAACACAAGTAACATTTTTCAATGGCATACGCGACTCGAAAACTTGGTTCATATATACAAAAATCCACGCCACATCTCATTCTCATATAAAAGTGTAAACAGGCATATATATATAGTGCAGTAATACCGTATATGTACATTTCAAATTTTCAGCAAAATACTACACAACATATGAATTTCACGATTGCTCTTATATTTTATATAAGCTCATTTTATTATCTTCAATATAATTTGCTTGCATAGATGCTACGAAAATTGTACGGCTATTTTAAGGGAAGCGATCTGTCTTGGCGCAGATTAGTTATAAAAGAATTACATTGTACATACGTGCTAACAATGGATCGCATTTGTGAATAATTCATGATTTTCACGTGCATCTGCTATAACAAAACATTTAACGCTATGATTAAATAGAAACTTTCTTTGTTTATGGTTGTACTTAACCCTTTTTGCCCAAAATAAGAGAAGCAGGTACGTCAAAATCAGCTCAGTTTCTACAGTGGAAAGAATTTTGTTTAATTTTTGGAAAATACATTTCCGGCTATTTTGAAGTGTGCTCTATCAATTCCCATCGAAAAAATGCCCAAAAAATGACTATTTCTGAAAAAATTTTGCAAAATAAAAAAAAGTGCCGTATTTTTTTAGATAATTTTTTTAATTTTTCACGACTTTCTCCCTCGAAACGGATTATAATCAATGAAATGCATATATAAAAAGTGATCCCGATTGCTGCACATAAATAATATACTAATAGAATATTTTTTAGAAGCAATAGCCAATTGAAAATGGTCGCGGAATGAAGCAAATTTTTTCAAAATTATTAATTCCTTGAATAAACATTGATATGATTTAAATATTGACGGGTTATGGACGAAAATTGCAATAATTATGAGTTGATAAATCCAAAATGGCGGATCCGTAATGGCCACTGTATGTAAATTGTATCACTTATATCCAAAGTTGCTGCATAAATCCGTTTCAAAGTTGAAAATTTATGTTAAATAATTTCGGATTTATCACTTTAAAATTATTATAATTCACGTCCATAACCAGTCACAATATGTTTATCATCATTATAAATCTCAACAGACGAAAAAAAGATTTCTATGATCTCTATTTCAAGCAATCAGTAATCGGGGAATTAGAAATGTGACGCGTTCTGAAGAAAGGGACCTAAGCGTCCAAAAATCGATTTTCGGATTATGATTTTTTTAGATAAACTAAACATTGCTTTTCAATTATCCGAAATCAAAAATAATTTTCATTGAGTATTTTTCATGTAATAACAGTTTAAAAACGACGGTTTCACGCAGAGAGTTGATTCTCTTTCTCCTTACACACACGTTTCCACGCTCCCCTCTCGCTGTATACATGTGACGCTCGACGTTCGGGTTTTAGAGAGAGATGCAGTCTGTTTTGCTATAGAAACGCGCGTTCAAGAACACCGCCATAAATCGGCAAAAGTACAAGGCGTTTACTTGACTTTATCCCAATATTATAAATAAATAAATGCTTTGTGACTATGAATCTTGAGGAAGAATATGAAAACATTGTTAATTGCAATTACCATATCAATAATGACAGTAATATAGAAGATGAAAATAATGTATCGAAGGTAAGATTTATACTGAAAGTGAAATTTTAGAAATTTTTGATGATTTTTTATTTCAACTCGTGATTGCTTGCTCAATTCTACGAATTTCGGAATAAACCCAAATGGAGGTTACTGAAAGTAAATGTAGAATAAAAAAGTGATTTCTTGACCGCTAATGATTGAATTGAAATTGAGGATTTTCGGTAGAGGCGGTCTGGTTGAACGTTTTTAAAATAAACTATTACACTTAGTTTACGTTTCAAGAAGACACTAAGAATGATGATGATATAAAAGAAATATCATTATGTACGTCTTTTCGGTGCGTAAAGTAAACTTGTGAACAACTGAAAATATTAGGGGGATCCGATTAATGTATTTTCTTTAAACCAATTAATTGGTCTCATTATTCCGCGCACAAAAGTATTAAGGTTATGATTACTGAAAACTAAATAATATTTTACAAGATATTCTACATTTTGTGTCAAAAAATTGTTAACTTCAAACCTTTATAACTCAAAAAGTACTTAATAAAAAAATATTTTATTATAGTGTTTTGGAAAGCTCTCGAGATAAGCTATAAGAATATGTAATAAAATGTAGGGAGTTCTATTTAAAAAAATAAGATTGACCTTGAAATGACCTTGAAGGACATGGTCAAGGTCAAAGTCAAGGTCATCATCTTACTCCCCGCTTGAAACCATACAACTTTGCTATTGGACATTTTCTCCTAAGTGCATTCTAACTGAAGATATTAGGGGGGTCCGATACTTTTCGATGACCCTGTATATACGGAGTGCAGTAGCGCGAAGTGAGACGGCGCCCTCAGTGCATCTCTCTTTACTTTCCGAAGGCGACCGAACACACAGCGCTGACTCGAGTTAGTAGTGGCACAGAAAGAGAGTAAGAGATATTGGAAACTCTGCGCCGCGGTCTCACCTCTTCTTTTCCCACTCCTGCACAATTGCCGTGTGGACGCTTAGGTCCCTTTCTTCAGAACGCGTCACAAATAGTAACAAAATATTAATAATCAACCATCGGGATCACTTTTTATATATGCATTTCAATCATTTAAATCCGTATCGTTGGAGAAAATCGTGAAAAATAAAACAAAAACGACCTAAACACATCACATTTATTCTGTAATTTGAAAATTTTGTGTAGAAATAGTCGCTTTTCGGACATTTTCTTGAAGGGAATCGATAGATCACACTTCAAAATAGTCGGCAATGTTTTTTCCAAAAATGAAACAAAATTCTTTCTACTCAGCTGATGTTGACGTACCTGCTTCTCTCATTTTAGGCAAAAAAGGGTTAAAGAATCCTATCAAGATTTATTATGCTTTTGCAAAACTATCATTATTGATATCATCATTGCTATTACACGTTCATTAAAAATACTATACTTCTCAGTTGGTGCTAACCAATCTTGATTAACGAATGATAGTCTCATATAAATATCTATTTTGATGCACGGAGAGAAAAAAAAATATAGTTAATCGTACCATTTCACAAAAGTATAACACGGGATTACAAAACAAAAATTAAATTAACTATTTCTGTAGTAAACACGGCAATAATATTGTTTTATTACTATTTCCCGATTGTTAAATGTAACGTAGATTACATAATCTCAAATCTACCATATTTTGACAGTTAAATATAATAATAGTCACTTAAAATATTCGTAAATTTTGGAATATATGTATTTAAAACGATTAAAGGATATTAATCTTTGACATACTAAAATTAAATGATCAAACGAACTTACCAAGTCAAGTTCGATCATAATTGCATGATTGCCTCTTCCTCGATGATCATAATGTAGTCTCCTTCATCTGTAGATATTGCCACAAGATTTAAAGTCTAAAAATCTCCTATATCTATATATATTCAGAGCCGTCATCTCTAAGTCATTCATTTAAAGTTTTATTGTCGTAACATGAATAATTAAAGAATAAAAAATTCTTTTTAAAAACCACGTTTTTATAAATGGACTAAAAAAGGATAAAATAATTTTTCCCATCCACACAGGTCACTAACACCATGCAATCATTTTTCATTTTGTTAGGAAATAAAATATTTTTAAGACTTAAAATGGAAAACGTGTGGCGCAATATAGGTAACAGAAACGACTATCATGTCTAAACTGGCGCGTCATATTGTTCATTTAAGCATAAGTTTCTCATTTGTTATTGTTCGTCGAGGAGTCATTTCTGTTACCTCTATGGCGCCCCACGTTTTCCATTTTAAGTCTTAAAAATATTTTATTTCCTAATAAAATGAAAAATGATTGCATGGTATTAGTGACCTGTGTGGATGGGAAAAATTATTTTATCTTTTTAGTCCATTTATCAAAACGTGGTTTTTTTCTCTCTTCTTTCTCGCTTCTCCAATCTTTCACTCATTGCTTCCTCATTACATGGAGTTTTGCCAGTAAATTTTGTACAATCTAATTCTTCAATGCACAAGCCATCGAGAGATCTGACACGGCTTAGTGCCACATAAGCCTGTCCATTGGACAATAGTGCAGGTCCTAGGTATACAACAGCATGATCAACTGTGCATACTTGCATTTTATGCACTGTGCAAGCCCAACACAATATCAAGGGAAGTTGAGTCCGCTCCATTGCGCCAAAATTTCTTATTGCCAGAAATTGAATTGACTTCTGCTGAATCAAATGTATTCCATCACGATTAAAGTCTATGCGAACAGATGGAATGTCTTCGTTGTACATTTGATCTGGATGGAATAATGGCCAAACGATTTCTGTTACTGTGCCCATGGCGCCATTCGCAAGTCCTTGTTCAATATTTAATTTGCGCGCAACATCACTCTTCAACAAAAATTTCCAACTCTTTTGGCAATCCTCCAGTCTTATTTATATTGCCCGATACAATGTTTGCCATATTCACATTGTCGGCATTTCTTGTTGCATTTACAAGGACATCTTGAGCAACGATTCGGTAAATACGTTCTCCATTGGCTCGATAGTGCTCTAGAACAGTGTCGTTCGGCATCACTAGCAAGGCGCGAGAAATTTTGTTCGGGCGACAACGACCCCTCTTACACTAGCGTGTCGTTTCGCATCACTAGGAAGGCGAAAGAAATTTTGTTCGGCCGTCTCGTTCGCTCTCGGGTTAGCCTCACGAATTTGCCGACTATGGCGGCAAGAGGAGTATTGCTTGGGTTCTTCGTTTGCCCTTTCTTTTTTTCGTGCCTTATCTTTTGCACGTCTAATATCACGTTGTTCATTAGTCGCATCTTCATTTGCCTTTCGCCGTTTGGCCAATTTAATAGTTTTACTTGCCTCCCATTCCTGTATCTGCTTCTCCAATCTTTTTTTCTTCGCCTCATCTAGCCGTCGCTTGCGCTGTGTTGATGTCTCTTGTGCCATCTTAACTGCTCCACTTGCCGTCGTGAATGAGTATATATAGGCAAGGGAATTAATGACGTCAGTGGAGTACTTTTCCCGATTGCAAAAGGAAAACAAAGGACAAGCGCGACGGTGGAAGGGGGGAAAACGCCGGGCCCCCCGCTCTGAAACTTATTTTTTTTTTTCATATAAAATTTAAAATTGCTGAAATTGTTCTTAAAACTAATTGAAAATTGTAATAAACGGTAAAGGAATGCATTGTCATCCAATTTTGGGCTATCCTCAAAGTTTCAAGTCTCTAGCTCATCGGGAAGTTAGTTTAAAATCGATTACAAGATTTGCACCGGACAAAGAGACAGACAGACAAGAATACGAGTTGATAAAAACGTGGTAATAATAAAAAGAAAAATGGGTAGGGGGGGACTGATCATCTTCGGAAGAGGCAATCATGCAATTATGATCGAACTTCACTTGGTAAGTTCGAATTTAATTGCATTTCTCGCCTCTTCCTCGATGATCATAATGTAGTTGTTTAAAGATGTTACGACAAAAGAAAATAGAAGTTCGTTTAACTCAACAATTACAATGTTAAAATATTTTTTGCGAATACATCATCATTTGTTACGTTGAGTTTATAAAATCGCACAAATGTATGCGTCTTATTTGTCCAACCTGCGGTTTGTCTTATCGTCTCAATGGAAACGCCTTTTCTACTTGCAGCAGATACATGACGAGCACTATACGAGGAAAATAATTTTGTTTCAATTCCGCTTTTTGTTAAAACATTTTTGAACCATCTGCTGATTGTTTGTTTGGTAGCGCATTCATAAGGTTTTTTGTAACATATAAATAATTTCGAATTTTTTCTTAAGTTTTTGGAACGATCTATGCGATCTAATGCATAAATTTAATAATGGTTGTGATCGATTCAGGTCTGAAGTTTTTATTTTAGCTGGAATCCTAATTTGTGCACCTGAATCTGTAAATATAATATTTTCAATATCTATCAACGAAAAAGTTTGCATCCTATGGGCAGTTGTTAAAGCAATTCAGCCAATCAATTTTTCAGATAATGATTGAAATGAATTTTATCATGAGGATATAATGATTCTAGATAAATTAAAACTTTTTTCGGATCCCCAGTAGAATCGTACTTGGGAGTATTAGGTCGGTTATTATAGATTCCTTCGAAAAAACGTGTCATTTCTGCGTCTTTACGATGTGTGGACCTATAATTATTGAAATTGCAGAACGATAACAATTCAGTGTTCCATACTTCAAACCATTATTCAATTTGAAATTGAGGATTTTCGGTAGAGATGGTCTGGTTGTACGTTTTTAAAATAAACAATTACACTTAGTTGACGTTTCGGCCGTTGATGACAGCCCTCTTCAGAAATTTATTGACAGTCGTGACAAGGTAAATCGAGACTGTGATCGTGACATTATTAAATTGTTCGGAAAGAAAACACATTACATCCTTAACTGTACCATTAAAAAGATTGACATTTTTTAAATTCCAAAAAGACCACCAACGCTTTGAACCACGTTCATACTGTTTGATGGTACTTTCGGAAATCGATGCTAATTGTATATCAATAGCTTCCTCAGGAACATTTCTTAATATGAACGCCTCGCTGATACAGCTCCTGCCATAAGTGAAAGAGAACTTCGTAACGGATGAGGTGCTGTATTAAAAGATTTTAAGAGATATCATCTGGATTAAATATGATTGAATTAGAAACCACCAATTTTTTAAATACAGGAAACCATGGCTGACCAGGCCAATATGGGAACTATTAAATTCCTTCAAAGTAATTTTTTTTTTTTTTTTTTTTTTTTTTTTTTTTTTTTTTTTAAATCTCAAAGTCAAAGAAAAGGGCGGAAAGTCGTAAAAATAGTATTTTTCCCCGGAAATAATAAACGCATCGATTGCAAATGCTTCCGGATCTGTGTGACACACAATATAGGTATGACATTTGGTATTATATCTGCTAGCAAAATGATCAATCTCGGGTTGTCCAAAGGTGTTTACAATTTTTTTGTATGCTGAATTACACAATTCATATTCCAGTTTAATTTGTCTTGATTCTTTATCTGCGTAAAAATTTTCTTTTGAACTTATGTATGATGCAAACACATAAATATTTCGCTTTTCGCACCAAGCCCATAGTTCTCTACTTAATACATTTAGTTTTGATTTCATATTTCCCATCCTATTAATACAAGCAACAGCGGTTGAGTTGTCTATGCGTAATAAAATTTCGCAATTACGTAAATGGGAAGCAAAACATTTTTAGGCCTACCAGAGCTGCTCTCAGTTCTAGGCAATTTATGTGCCATGCAATTTCGGAGTCTTTCCAATTTCCATGAGCATTTTTTCCCTTTGAAAAAACACCCCCTCCGGTGAGGCATGCATCCGAAAAAATTTCTAAAATAAAATTTTGTTATTTAATAGGATTTCTTCTGTTAATATTTAATAACCACCATGTGAGATCAGATTTAATTTCTCCGTTAATAAACATTTTCTTATTGTAATTAAATTGATTTCTTTGTAATGCTTTAAGCTTCCATTTTTCTAATATTTTAGTATATTTCCAACTGTACTTAACTGCTGGACAAGATGCTGTTAACGATCCTAAAATTTCAACAAAAGTTCGAATTTTGATTGGCTTTTTTGAAAGTAAATGATTTATTTTTTGTAATATATTTTGTATTTTGTTTTGTGGTAAGGATAAGGACACATTTCTGGCATCAAAAATAAAACCTAAAATGGTACACTCTTGAGAAGGCGTAATTTTACATTTTTTATCGTTTAGTATAAAACCAAGATTGATTAATAATTGTTTTGTCGTATTTATATTTACCCTGCAATTTTTATAAGAGCCTATTAGTAATAGATCGTCTAGATATATTATGTTCGTTAAGCTTTGATGACGAAGAAACGAAATTACTGGTTTCATTAATTTTATAAAAACGTATGGTGCGGTAGATAGACCAAAAGGTAAACAGGTAAATTGGTATAATTGACCATTAAAATAGAATTTTTAGAGTATTTTGTGAGTTTTATGTATAGATATATGAAAATAAGCATCTTTTATATCATTTGTGTCAAAGAAATCGTTTGCTTTAATAATATTAGAAACAGTTCGGCAATCCTCCATTTTGAAGTGGGTTGTTTGTACAAAATGTAGAGGGTTGAGATTTTTGATAAATCGGACAGTTTTATCAGGTTTCGGAATTAAGAAAGTTCCAGAAATAAATTGATGATTTTCAGGCATACTTTTTTCAATTGCACCTTTCTCTAAAAGGATGTTAATGTTTTCTTGTATCAATGTAAATTCTTTTCCATTCAAAATATTTTCTTTAGGATTATAAGATTGTTTTGGTGTTTGGATGAAAGGTACTTTGTATCCTTTAATCCAATTTAAAACACTTCTGTGAGATCACTGGTGTGTATCTTCGACTCCCCTGTCTGGATCTCCTCTGCAGGTGGAGTTTCAAATTTTTTAAATATTTTTCAACATTATTTATCGGTTTCACATTCAATTTTTGTTTATTGGATGTTTTTGATTTCAGATCTTGCTTAGTTTTTTCTAAAGATTTCGTAGATTTTATACGATCTTTCAGATTTGGACCGAACAATAAATTGTTAGTCGGAGCTTTAACTAACATTTCTTTCATCGTCGGATTTATTTTGTTTGAAATAATCGTTTTTCTCGTTTGTGATTCCAAAAATTGACATTGTGCTATAGATTGTTCAGCATCGTTTGACCATTCAAGAATTTTTAATAATTAGCTATTTTTAGCCGTCATTTGACAAATCCAAGTAACAGTTTTACCCAGGGTGGATAATGCAATTGTTAATAAATTTTGTTTCTTCTCTAATTTCTTGTCAGTCAAAATCGCGGATTCTGGTAAAGAACTTTTTATCTCCTCATTCAACTTTGGTGCTTCCATCATTTTGCAGTTTTCTGGCACTTTGTATTTGTCAGTCAAAGCTGTAACCTCATCTTTTGAGATACCTGATTTTAAGATATCTTCCCATGGTGTAGCAATTTCATTTTGAATAGGTTCATCATATTTTGTCATTTCTGATGAAGATTTGCCGAGTATGTTGAAAATATATTGATGCAGAGCAGATTTTTGTAGGTTATTATCGTCTTTTTCTTGAATTTTCAATTCTGTAAAAAATGTTTAAAAATGTTTAAAATTGAATTGTATTCGTTAAAACATTGAACGAGGTTAATCTGCTGTGTAAAAGATTGATACAACTGTATAGAAGTGTCACAATAAAGTTAACCTATGAGAAGTATGGTACCATACGTTATGTTACTTAGGTGTTTAATTGATTTGCACAAATCAGAAGAATAGAAGACAGGGACATGAATACTCGTGTTTATCTTTGCCAACACACATGTGCAGAATTATCACTGATAATTCCTCCTCACACGAGGACTGCACATGTACAAATTATGATTCTTTTTTACCTTGAGAATCATCTTGTCTCGAATAATTATCCTTGTCTGATCTTTCTTGATTTGATAAATATCCTCTTGAATCACGGTCCTGTGAAGAATGATGATTTTTCGACTTACCTCGACTTGACGTATGTCGAGAATAGGAGCAGTAACCTGCGTGTCGTTTCCTTTCTCGTTAGTTTTCATTATGAGTAATCAGAACTAGAAGAATAGGAGCTCATTTTGATTTAAACTTAGTTTTCAAATTATTAACCTTGAACTAATTTTTTCCTTGCGGCGTTGTCTACACAAGACAAAAGAATGACTTAGAGATGACGGCTCTGAATATATATAGATATAGGAGATTTTTAGACTTTAAATCTTGTGGCAATATCTACAGATGAAGGAGACTACATTATGATCATCGAGGAAGAGGCGAGAAATGCAAATATCTATTATATAACATATTTTACAATATTTTAACTTTTCAAGTAGTTAATTCAATTATTATTATATGCTTCTATCATTTCTATCTTTTTTTGATGGTTTCATTAACCCCTTTTCCCTCTATACTCCTATACACGTTGTTAGCACGTCAAATACTTTTTCTTATAATTTGCAGTAACAATTTTATGTTTGATATAGTTTGTGAAATTACACATCATTTTGTAGTATGTATAAGTTATAATGCGAATTCCTCCTCCTCATACACCTTCTAAAAATCTATAAAGATCATAAAATGAATTCCATATATGGTATGTGGATTTCATAAATTACTTTTCATATAATCAAAAAGGAAATCACATCGCAGAAAGTACATTTAAATTGAATAAATAAGATATCTAGTATAATATTTTGTAAAACAGTACAACGTCAAAAATATATTACAAAAACGAGAATGGTTGTATAAAGAATTTACTTTTTATGGAGTATGAGTTTAGCCATTCCAGTGAAAATGTGAATTCTCACTCACAACGGGTTAAAACTCGCTCTGCATGAAGTGAGAATTTACTCTTAAAGAAACAGAATTCCTTGCTTCATTAAAGTGGTTCAAATTTCACTCCATTGAATTTAGAGAGAAGTATATTGCCCAAAAATTAATTAAGACGGTAGTCATTATTACACTACACTTTTAATAAAAGCATAGATTTGGTCTCCTATGATTTTCAAAATTGTTCGGATAACTGATAATTAATTATAAAAATGAGCATATTTACTAAAAGTTAATAATATTCAAAACTTTCCTGGTCATTGAAACCATTGCTTTTAGCTTGGTTCTTCATTTCAAAATTGTTTCCAACAATTAAGTACATTGTATTTGGACTGATTTAGTTTTGAAAAATTGTAATCCATTCTTTTTTCCATATCAAAATTTATATAATTTATATATTATAATTCAAATACAGGTTTTTATAAGTATTACAGAAGCAGTATATTATATATAGGGTATTTATGGAAAACCTGTTTATAAAGATGCAACGTAGACACCAAACGACTATTTTTCTACTTTATACGGTTTTGAAAAAGCTTTAATTTAATATTACTTACCATCCATTTTCCGACGTTGTAAAGTTGAAATTATTATATTCTGTATATTAGCACTGACTTTTCCGTGTCGATCAATCATGGTTTGCGTCATCTGCGAATATCAACTCTGAAATTCAATTTTTTGAAATTCCAATGTTTCACTTTGTTCGATTATTCATTAATTTTATGAATGATTGCTAATACGATATTTCTATATTTGTTATCAACCCAGTAGGACTCCATTACGTGATAATCCATCGCTTAAATGTTAACATCGTGAACATTAAATTGTTAATGTGTATATTAGACGTAAACTTAATATGGTAATTTCTTTTTAATAATATTTTCATATCGCGAGCATCTCATTAGTTTAAAACTATTGATGTGATATCTATTTTGTAAGAAAAGCAAAGTTATTAAACAATATTATACTTTTATACTTTAATAGCTGAACCCATAGGCAAAACACTTTATAATTGGATAATCGTTCTATAAGGGTTTTTAACGATTCAATTGAGCGCTTTTATATTCATTGAATTTTTCAGTCGATAATTATTTAAGCCCTAAAGTGGCGATATGTTCTTTTAAAAGTAGGAGATTTTTAAAATAATTCACTTTTGAATTATCAAGCTAATATTGTTATCACGTTTGTAATAGCTACTATCATAAATTTAAATTAACTTCCGCTTTTACGAAATATGAAAACCATTAATACCAATGTTTTAAAAGATTGCTACTAAAAATCGGTCTACTGATCAAGATATATTCATAACTAATAGTTTACACACATTCTGAAAAAATTCGATTCTTTCTTTATAGAAATTAATAGAATATTCTGAAATGTGATAAAAAGTTAGATGTTTTGCTTTAATAAAAAATATTTTATATAATATATATTTGTTGTCCTATCCCCTGAAAATCGGGATATTGCAAGCATGCGTAAACGACCAAAAATCGCCAATTTCGGTCACGTCAAAATTTTTCTTGTGAACGGTAGTTTTCTACACGGTCCATTGGTTTTTCGGGCACAAAACAGGGTCAAATAACAATCAACGTATTCCATTTACAGGTTTTTGGTTAGGTATTTATAACCAAACTCACGATCTCTCAATTAGGTAACCCGAAATCGAACAATTTTCGCAAGGATGAAATTAACGATTTTCAGCCAATTTTGCATGCTTTATAATTTCACGAATATGAAGAGAGTAGGACAAAAATATCGTATTACGGGTGAACCTAAAAGTTCGTAAACTGTCTTGGACACTTGGGGCTCGTTGCAATCAATATCGTTTCACCCTTTATATACGCAATGTACTATTCACTATGCAAATATAGCAAGAGAATCAAGAGTTTCAGAATGTACCATACATTTCTAAATTAAAATAAAACTGTAAAATATAATTTCGTAATGAATTTCATGAATATTCATGGTAGCTCTTTGCTTATGGAATTTTATTGTTTTACATTGTTGTGTGTTTTATGCCTTTTCAGTATGTTTTATGGTTCCTCCAACCGTGCTTTTTTTATTCATATATGCATACATAATTCATATATAAAACTGTTAGCAAGGGGATGCCTCCCTCTACGATCTCTTCTGACCAATAGTAGGCTGTCGTAGCAATTTGTTCTCTCGCAATGTTTGATTGATCCGAAAGAAACCTCGACGTAGGATGAAGAAGTTAAAATTCCTCGTTAAATTTGTTCGTTTGTATTAAATGAACAAATAATAAGTAGATTTAAATAAACAACTAGAGAACATTTTTGCGTATTATTAAAAGGTAAAAATTTTAATTTCTAATTAATGTATAGTTGTTTTTATATTTAATATAATATAAAATTCAGTTTCGAAATAATTTAATTCATTAGTTCTATGATATTTATTACATCAAGTACTATTAGGTATATAAATTTCCCAGTTCAAATGAGGAATTTGAATAACATAAACATAATGACAATTTATTTCTTAAGTTGAAAGTTATCCATTGATATGAGAGCAAAACATATATAAAGTCTTCAGATATTTTCTAATAAACCATTAAAGGGTAATACTATACGTATTGAGTAAAAACATCAAATCTTATCAGATTTTGAGAACTTATAATACTCACCTGCACTTTAAAATACTTAGACGTCGCTTTCAAAGGTAAATTATACAAGTAAGTGAAATGAAAAGCCATTAATAAGTTTGTCAATTTGAAATTACGTATTGTTTTACAATATTTTTAGCGTAAATACAGTTATTTTTACAAGATTGTATTGACCATATGAAGAAAGTGCTTATTACCGTATTTTTAACCGAAAAATGCCGAATGAACATTGATCAGTTAAATTTAGATCAGCAAATCTCACCTAGTTCTTGCATGATTGTTCGAATTTACCGTTAGGCCTATAAATCCTATCTGATTATAGATCAAACCATTCAAGGTGTGCTGGATATAATTACATTATAAATGCATATCTTCAAAATTTATATGCAATAATTGCATTAAATAGTAATTTAAGACTAATGAATTTTGTTATTCAAATATTTAAACAACATGGTAATGTAAAAAGGCTTAAAGATATTTGTTCATGTGTGTTTTTATTATTCAAGTATCATACAAGATATTATTAAACACGAAAAATGAAACTGGCAAATTTAAATTAGGTTATTTTAGCGTTCAATATATCGCAGGATTAATTTTGGAATTAATTTTGCATTTGAATATTTAAAACATTTAACATGATTGTTTTTCATAATACCTCTATTAAATCAGTAAAAAATCGTCTAATTACCACATTTATTTCTTATATTGAATATAATCCAATATTCGTCTATATTTATGATATATCGATAAACTATATACATACAAAAAAACGAGAAATACAATAACTTCCTACAAAATCATTTGATCCTACACTGTATGAATAAATGTTAGATATTTTGTCAACTGAAAAGCTCGGCAGCTGAAAAGGACATGTTTTTAGACGTTTGCGTGTGTTAATAGTCGGGTATTATTCCCAAGAAACCATATCTGCCTTGGATATGAATCAATTCTATCAATAAACATTCTACCATTTTTGGGAAGATGTCACGCTCTACAAAAAGTTGTTTTGAAAGACAATGTTTCCTACTGATTTTATTATTGTGTCTTGGTAATAATGAGCAGCCGAATTGCCGAAATCTGTTTACGAGGTTTCGTAAGTGCGATAATAATTTCGTATACATGTCACGAATTTAATAAATTAATATGCAGGAATCAGAAACGTTATATTATGTTTGAAGACTTAAAATTTGATAGCGTACGATTAAATGTACAATTACCCGACCATAGTCGTGGACAACTCGCGGTTTCATTCAACGTAAAATGAGATTAATATCGTAGATTTCTAGCGCGGTTAAGTATCAATTGAACTTGTCGATCAATATGTTGAAATTGATCGAAACCATGCAATCCTTCAATTTACGTTCGAGCGAGCAATTACACCGCAAACGGTTCTCATCGATTTACGCAGCATCTAAGGTCGCTTAATTGCTAGCCCATTAGAAATTAAGTAAAGTCGAGCTTCTGTAATGTTCTTTCGCGTATGTATACATTTTTGTTATATACATGTATGTCACCACCGGCAAGTGAATTCTTTTTACACGAGCGAACAGTCCATCACTCCTAATCGAATCCTACGAACGCATTGTAAAAATCATCGCGAGCAAGCACCTTCGAAGCACGTCCGCGGCGACAATATACATATGTATGGCGTCGTTCCATTTTCTCAACTTTTCGTTCGGAATTTTAAACGAATTCAATCGAAAAACCATTATTCGGGTGCCGCGTCATTGCAGTTTTCTCGCGCATAAGGAACGACAGACCCGGAATGATCATTTGTCAGGAACACTTTTTTTTTGCGGTACGTTATGATCAACCGCATATAGACCGCTATTTTAATGTCGCAATATCTTTCGACTCTATCGACTTTTATGTTGAAGTGCAATTACGTGGGTCGTCTGTGCCGTATCCTGAAACAATCGTATCGTGTCGATACCATTGATGAACCGCGATTCCATCTGGGAGTTCGAATAGCCTAAGCCGTTGTAAATTATTGATGTAGAACGGAAATTAAATTTCGGAGGACCATTGTTCTTTTTCAGCCGTTTGATGACATTTCTATAACCACTGTATTCTGACGTACACTATGTTTTAAAAATCGACGACTTCACTAAAGGAAAAGTATTTTATTACACTTTGGATGAATGACCAGGATTACTCATAAATAATTTGACAATGAATGAATTATTATTGAATTAATATTGATAAAATGATCTAGCATAAAGTGGTAATATGTGGTCATTTTTTGAGAGGTAATGGGTGCAAATTCTATTCTAAGGTTCTACAATCTTCTGTCGAAATATATCTTTCATCAGTGGGATAAGGAATTGAATTATAAATTCAAAACACTTGACAGTTTTATTCGATGAGAAGAAAATATAAAAACTTAATATACGATATAAGTATTAAAATGATATATAAGTAATGATTGCTGATGAACGAAGAAAGAAAATATTTCAATTCTAAGGTCAGAATCTCTTCTGCAAGATTTACAGTTATTCGCAGATATGTTACAAAGGATGCAAACTCCAGTGTCCAAGAAATCGGGGTCTTTTGATAGTTGATGCTATTCCAGATTTGTCCGCAATTTTTTGCGGAAGAAAGTAAAAAAAAATTTGAATTTATCTTTTTCAATATGTTTGCGAATAACTTTGAATTGTATAAACAATTTCAATGTCAAACATCGTTCAGCGTAACTCATTACATATTTACCATATGATTACTTATATCGGGTGTCTCTGATAGACACATAGTGCTATAGGCCATGTAAAAGATAGAACGATGCTAATTGTTGGTTACCGTTTTAAAATGCAAAAGAATGTAAGTCTTTTAAGGGAGTAAACCACTGTAATGTATCAAAAATACACCTAATTTTCGTTTTTCTTTTCGGTTGAATGCAAAGGTCAATTGAAAATTTTAACTCACTAGATTTAACATACTAGTATTTAGGTACAAAACGTAATTTTTAACGTTTTCGATGAATTTAACATTTTTTCAAATGTAGTTAAGATTTTATCTTTTGATATATTATTTTCAAGCTCGCAAAGTATGTACAAAAAAAACATTTGAGAATTGCATTTCAGAAAATTTGTTATATACATTTTTCATTAAACTGATGATAAAGAATTGTAATAGCGGCCATAAACATGTATTTTTTGTTTTCTCGATATCATAAAGTAAATTTTGTTCATAGAAATATGATGAAATGATTATCCCTACTTCAGTGTGTAATATCAATGTTCACATTTGTGGAATTTAACCAAAATTTTTTACTTTTGTCACAGTTTATTGGAAATTAAGAAAAAAAGTAAAAATGTGTGCTGGTGTTAATTCAAATTTATTATCGTTAGTTTAATAAAAAATGTATTTAACAAATGTATTATTGCTATGTCAAATTCCATACAATGTTAAAATATGTGTCTGATCTACTCGGTGTCGTTTTATGATTTACATAATTTTACTAAACATGGGGAAAAAGTTTAAAGCAATAAATAAGCAATTAGGCATATGGACTAGACCACTTATCACCTAGTTTGTAAACCTTATTACTTATTTTTTAGGACATCCAAATATTTTTTCTCTTTAAATAAAGTTATTATTTATTACTAAAACGTTTTCGAAGAAAGTTCAAATTTACTTTCACCATATACGAATTTTTGAGACACTGTAATGCTGTTTAGTCAATTCAGTGGCGTTGACTATAGCAGATTCTTTTCTAATCATGCTTTCCAACTTAAAATGTTGGAAGACGTATGGAATTATTATGCCTTGTACATATGAAAATATCCCAGTTACAAAAATACATGCATATCTGCATCAAAACTATACATGCATTTTATATTGTTTATAGCAACATTTCAGTAGAACTTCGCCAGAGTGATGTTCAGTCGTCGTTTTTTTTAAATAACGCATATATGATGTAGATGAATTCCATCTGACCATCGATAACCAGCACACTTACACAGCGATAACATTATTTCATCTGATATTTTTTCATGGCTCGGATTTTGATCTATTTTCTTCTTGTTCCAGCAACTAAACATTCAAAAATTTTTCCTGGCGTCGCTTCGGAAAGCGATCTACAAAAATGGCGGGCTTCGAGGGAACGCAAGTCACCATCACTCAGCCAAGTTGGTCCGGAATCCATAAAACACAAAGTGAGGGTTCAACAATTGTCATCGGTTTTAACCATCGGAATTGTTACGAAATACAGTGCGTGGATTTATTGGTTGTTCTCTTGTTAACAGCTAATAAATTTGTCTTTGGAAATTATTAGAAATTTGTCTATAAATATCCAATATTATTATACATAATAATGTTTAAACTAAAATTAATATTCTTCCGAAAACTAAGTAAAGTAATAATAGTCTACATAAAGAATATACTCGTAATAATCGTATAAAACGCCTGTATAATAATTTTCTACTAATAAGTTCTGTAACTCGTGCCATAATCGATGAAGATTTTACCTTACATTCTGTGCATTGTAAAAATTGCTTTAAAAGTGCCTCGTGATTAAAATTAGCGAAGAAAACGATTTTTGTCGGGACACAGTGACAGTGTATTTGCATGCATTTTTTTTTCCTTGTTACAAATCTGGCTCAGACATTTTAAGAAACACTTAGAAACTTGCTCAAAATTACTGATTACAAAGACAAAAAAGAAAATCTTTTTTCTATGATATTACAGTGTTTTTTTTTCCATGGACTTTTTGTTTCTATTTTTTTTTTTGGTTTTTCACCTTTTGGTCTGTTCCGGTGCTCTAGAAGTTGAGCAGTTCTCCGATATGGATATATCAGGGGTCGGGTTTTATTACATTGAAATGTGATTATTATAGTTTGCTCAAAACGTAAAAGGGCAATTGTTCAGTAATTATTTGAATTTTAGAAGTGCACTACCTAAAATAAACTACCTAAAGATAAGTCATTATATTGTATCAGTCTTTCATTTTAATTGTAGATTCGAATTCTGTGTAAAAAATAATAGGGAATGCAGCATGGTAGTGTCTTGGCAAAAAGACGCGTTCCTTTTTATTTAACCTGTACTATTTTTATTTTGAAAATTCACGCCTTCTCATTTGAGATTTGAATTCATCGGGAAAAGATATAAAGAGAATTATCCTATCGTAATGTCTTTGCAAAGAATTTTTTTCATTTTCTTCCTTTTAATCAATGATTTTGAGCACGTTTTTCACAAATATTGGAGCCAATCTGGCAATTCTGACCTCGGATTCGGATTCCACGGGAGGGAGTTCATGGAAATATTTTATGGGAGTGTCTCGAAAAAAAATAATATTCTTCTTTGCCTTTAATATCGGTTTGAGAGCAGCTTTTTACTTTTCAACAAATTTGAGACAATATGATAATTCTGACCTTGGATTCGAATTCAGCACTCAAAAATATACTGGAGTAGTGTTGTGGATCAAACACCTTTTTATGTGTGTGCAATAATTAACAGCTAGTAAACCAATCATTTTAAAATAATTTTAAGTTTGAAGGCAAACTTCAGTTACTTAGTAAGTTACGATTTAAAACTGTGAGATCAAAAGCTAAATGTATATTCTTCATATTATGTCCAATCATAATTGGTTGATAACGTATGAAGTATATACGCTGTTAAAGGGAAACGCATTGAATAGTTCACAATTTTTGCGTTTAATATGCGACCCTCTCTAATCTTCAGTTATTTCATATGTATTTTAAATAACTGTGCTGATATTTATTATAGTAGATAAGATTTTTAGACAAATCTGTGAACTGTTTTAATCCTTTAGCTTCATCCATTAAATAGAGAGAGTTGTGTAACAAACTACTGTTTTCATGATTTGTGTCCAATATTATCAAAAGTAGCATATTAAAAATCACGTACATGCATTTAAAATGTACTTTCTTAAATTATATTGACCATACAGTAAATTTAATTTGTTTATGCATGAAACATAGTGCAAAATTACTCTAAGACTTATGTACATTATGACACATTTAAGTTACAAACTCAATGCATCTTAGATTGACATAATGTCTAAAAGAAGTTTTATAATCGTTGACAATTATTTATTAAATACTTAACCATTTAATAAAAGTGTTAAAGATACTGTGTGACAACAAAAATAACACTTTCCCAACGACAATTTAGAAGATTTTTAATTTTATATAATTCTACTTACAATATTTGCAGTTTAAAAAGAACAAATCCTTATTAAAATATTGTTGAACTGTAGAATTGAGAATAACTGTATCTATTGCTATAATTTATACAAATATAGATATGTTAATTAAATTTCATAGAATGGCGATTTTTAATCTTTCAGAAATACAACATCAGACAACGTTATGAATTATAGCAAAGCTATTGTATGTATTACGAAATTAAGCTGTTGTTGTATGCTGAATTTAGTTTATTGTTAGTATCATTGTGTTAAGCATTTTTATATGTGCATAAGGAATATAAACCAATTTAAATCAGTTTCATCGGGGTTGTTTCATATGCGAGATAAGTACCGATATGAAATTTGTTATTATAAAAGGTACATTTCATAATATAAACTCGACTACGGCAAAGCCCGGTTTAGTGAATTTAACTTAGTGAAAATAAATAAAAGCAATATTGTACAATGTCATATCAAATAAAGTTTGAGGGAGTATCGAATTTTTATAAGCGAGTTCAAACATAGACAAAAAGAAGAAACTTGTGTAGAACACAAACTAAAAGTTTTAGCAATGTTTATCTTCCTCTTTGGCATTAAATTGTCAATTTTTATTGACATTCAAGTCTGAATTTTTGGTGCAGTAAAATATTAAAAAGAAAATAATAAAATTATAACCAATAGAATATATTTACAAGAATTCTCGTGCTATTTTACATAAAATGTTTTTACGTGGTTTTTACAGCTTGAAATAGTTTGAACTATGGCAATATCTTAAAGAATATTCTGAATTCGAATAACTTATTCATGAAACACAATTTTATTTGTAGCAAAATATTGTTGAAAATAGTCACGAAAATTGTTAAATTAGCGAACCAGAAAGTTATTGACAATAGATAAAAGAGATTTATAATAAATTATTATAATAAATAAAATATTGATGAAAATTTTCCAGCAATTGCGAGTATGACAAAATAATAGAATACACGATAAAAACAGTTGAAAACAGTTACACGGTGTAATAGAAATATTCATAATAGTAATATCTTTCTTCTGTTTAGTGCATGGTTTTGTAGATTTCCGTTGATATTCTTGAAAAGTTGTAATCCCTATCGAAAGCAATTGTTTATTAATTTAGAATTACAATATCGTTAGGAAAATGTTGTCCTTTAAAACGATTAAATCGTACAATTATATTGAATAATGATGAATGCATATCATTAAATTACATTAATGAAATGTCAAATGACCTGTAACTTGTAAATACTGAGAGAAAGGGAGAGAGGCACATTGGCAATGTATTTCGATAAGACACAATACGAAGGATCATATGCTCTTTGACAAAAGGAATTGAGTTGCTTTCAAATGAAAATCATATAATTTAAATTTAAATTAGCTATGATAATGTTTTATCTCTTCCTACATTCTGTAACAAATTTAGTAGTTCATAATAAAGTGATAAAGTTAGTAAAAAAGTTTGAAATAATAATAAATAATTCTACATCGCATAATATGTAATATTTTAATATTATCTTAATTGCTGAAGGCAAAAAAACTTGAAGTCATAATGAAATTCTTTTACCAGATTTTATCAGTTCAGACAAACGGAACAAAATAAACTGTACAAAAACCTTTTTCATTTTAATTACGAAATAACGACCCAAATTTTTACGAGCGCTACTGTTGACAAGAAGTTTATCTTTGTCTTTCTCATTAAATACCTCTATTACCGACCGAAATCGATCGACAAACACAGAGAACGAAGCACGTAGTTCGTAACAATTCCTGCTGGGAGCGTTACGCATCAACGAAATTTGAATTCTAATTTTACATATGTATTGCATTTTTTCAGTATTCTCTTCAAGACAATGGTTCTGCAAAATACTTCCAAGGCGTAATGCACACTCCAAACATGGGGGAAAAAGTAGCTCAGGTAAGATAAAAATAAAAATTTTAATAATATAAATTTTACATTAGCTAAGAACAGTAAACAATACGAATAGTACGTTTCATATGCATGCAGACGATTGTCTGTAATTATAAGTAAGTATTGTTTTGTGAAATTGGTATAAATTCTCTAAATTGTTAAAACAAGTTTCGTATTACTTTTCGAGGAAGTATCTTTCAATTTCTTCCAAACGTGTATCAAATATAAAAATTTAACGTTACATTCGCATCACCCTCTAACATTAAGAATAATGATCAAAGCCAAGAAATTGACAAAAAGCAAATATCAATATATTCACCAGAAAAATATAACATTTTACATGGAAAGCAAGTTAGCTGCAGATGCCCAATTTTAGCAGTCATACGTAAAAATATGGTTACGGACTGAAATCAAACATGTTTATGTTCAGCCATATTTGGTAATTCTGTATATATAGCATATTTAGCCGTGGCTCACCATTTGCCTACATATGAGGCCATTTTGTAAACATTTTTCTTTTCCAATAGAGTTGTAATTATTATTGAAAGCTGAATTAGTATCTATAGATGCTCGACTTCTTATACAGAAAAAGAGGTCTAGGTACTGGCTATACATTTTATTTTGTAACTTTTTTTACTTATTTGTTGGTTTAAATACATTTTTTCCAAGTAGAATCCTCGATTCGTGGAATTATTAAAATCTTTCTTTTTAGTATCTTATTGTATACATTTACCGTATAGTTAAAATGCTTTCGTTACTATTGAAAGTGTGAATTTATCATGTTCCCTACGGAAAATGTCTGCGAAACTATTTCTTCAAATTTTTATTTGCGAAATTGATGTTGAATATTTATGTAAGAAATTGCATAGCAGTATGTAAGAAAATGTATATAATTAACAAAAGTATACGAATTGTGGCATAATATAAGTAATTAAGAAACTTGAATCGGAGGCACAGGACAATCCTCAGATATATCCGGTAAACTCTTCTTACTACATGTAACTGCTGTACATATAATCTAATAATAATAAGAATAATAATAAGACTTTATTGCCGCAACAAGTTTACATAAATCTAAAATACTAAAACACAAACAATTTTACAAGTGTAGCGAAAGGCGATTTGCAACTATACGCTGCTTTGCACAGGATCCATATATCTTGTACAATGACAGTAATATAATGTATTTTGATATGTACTTTAATAAATATTTACACCGTATCTACTTAATGAACTATACTATTCAATTCAAACATAAAATAAAAGCCATTTTCAACATATCAGACATTCAAAAACGAGATTCAATAAATCTTTAGAATTGATCAGGCATTGTGATGAACACATACAACCATTCGAGAAGAATGAACTAGTTTAGGACGTACGAATGCATTCTTCTCTTTGAGGATAGAGCAAAAATTATATAAAAAACATTATTCGACTAACTGTACAATGAAAACCAGCTACAAATAAAAATTGACACCAGTCATATTGATTGTGCATATTTACATAATAAATTTTATCAATTCCTGAAAATATTCAAATTCTCCTCAAGACAATCCAAATACGTAAACCAGAAGCATTTCTATCAGTTATATTACACAATTTTCTAATTAAAATATTTTATGAAAGTCATAAAATTATTTTTTACAACAATACATTTCAATAGCCAATGGAAATAAACAAATGATGATGCAGTGGATTTAAATTTATAAAATTAGGAATATGCAAAAATGATGAAAAAAGGCCTTTTGTTTAAGAGACTTGACTATACGGATACATAACATACATGCAAATATATAATAGTATTTATCTTAATCAAATGATGGGTAGTTAAGTGTTACATTGGACAATCCAAAACATTTCCCCAATGTATGAGTAATTGAAGAGACCTTTCGTGGAAACCTTTTGCAATACATGTTATATATCAATAGTTAAGACGAAATTGAATAAAATATCAAAGAAATATTATTTTATTCATCTGAATACTGTAGGTTATTGTAAAATAATAGAATAAACTTTAACAAGTAAATATGAAATGATAGAGGCAATAAAAAGGACATAAGGCCTACAAAAGCTAACCTAAAATTCGCCAGTTTTCTGAAGCTCAAATTTGGAGTTACAGTTTATGCGCAACGAAAGTTTAGGACGATAGAATGCTCGTGTAAAACTTACTGATTGAGCATGCATCTCAATCAGTTTCATTCAAAGAAAATTTCTCCAAATTCATTAGACCATTCTGAAGGAAAAATTTCTTTAATTATTTTCTATTTTCGATAAAAAAATGTCAAATGTATAATCTTTTTAAAAAATACAATTTTATCAATAGTATAATTCCTCCTTTTAACGCACCCTGCCTCAAGATTAGATACATGATCAATCTAAAACTTTTACGCGAACAATATGAACATCATATATTTTCATTTCCACCCATACCGACTCCAAATTTGAGGTCCAGAAGGCCTTTGACAAATTTTAGGGTTGTTCTTTATTTTTTATAAGAATAGCTGATGATTTCAGTTGATCATTAAAATGTTGTTGACCGATTGTTAAAAACCCCACATTTCATTGATATAATATAAAAATTATAATAGTTTTGGGATAACTATACACATTAACCTTTTGATATATGCTTCTAGGAATTTAAATTATTCATTTTAATTATGTCCCTTTCCTTATAAGATGTAAATTACGTTGGGAGTTCGAACAATAGATAGTACGACGTGTACGTATACATTTCTATCAATTTTGAATCAATCCATCCTACGATTTTACTTGCATGTAGATCTAACTGTCAATATCTCTGTTCTGGTCAATTTAAATAGTAGTTTTCGATGCAGAATGCAAGGTCTTTCACATTGGCCATAAAACATTTTCGCACATTCGTCGAACAATATTTTTTGATGCAAGTGTATGTAAAGTGCACTTAAACGATTTCAAAAATGTAAAGGTGCACTTTAAGTTTAGAAATAAATCTAAAAATCTTTTATTTCGGACTGAAACTGTAGTATGCAGTGAGACTGAGAAACGTTTGAAACCCTTGAAATTAGCCAACTACGCTTGTGTGTAAAATGAGAGTTGATTGAAATCTAACGCAGATTGAATTGTTATCCGGAAAATCTTCCCGGATCTTCAATGCCTAGGCGTAATATGAACGCTGAATCGAGTTAATCTACTAACTACTAGACTCACTAGTGAAGACCCTTCATTGTATCTGTTTTAACAAAATAAGTACTTCTGATTCATGAGATGCGTAAAACGGTAGAACACGCATCCTCCTCGTGCTTCCGACGAAGAGATCCATTATCTGAAAGACAATTTCCAGTGTGTTGAGTAGAAATTCACTTTATGCAATACGAGTAAAGGAAAATATAAAATATAAAATAAAAAAGAATTGGATACAGTATTAATCCATCAACGTCTAACAAGTCGGATATGCTAACCAGATTGTAGTAGCTTTGTTGCGCATTCATACAACAGTCAAGAAATAAACGATTTAATACTGCAAAAGAATCGTATGAATAAAATATTAATATTTACATAGCATTAGTACGCAGTAACTCAAACCAAACACTATTATTCAGTAAAAAATTACGAAATAAAATTCTAATCTTCAAATTTAAAATGTAGGTAAGATCTTTTATTTTCTAGAAATAGTGTACATTAAGGGATGAAATAGAAATGAAACTGTATCCCCAATGTTTACTCTTTTAAGGGGATTCTATTACCGACCAATCATAAAGTACTAATCTATGTTGAAAATTGTGAAATAAAAATTATACAAGCTATTTTTCAAAATTCGGGCTCTGTATACTGTTAAAAATATTAACATCAAAATTAATATACATGCATATGAAGTCATTTGCATACATAAGTATATTAAATTTAATATACATGTTATTTTAAAACTAATATACGCGTATATTAAGTTTCATAAAGTTTCATTATTTGTAATTCTTATCGATATTTGTCAGAATTTTATTATTTATTTTTGTAAATGTACATTTAATATTAGTATAATAATTTGCACACCTATTTTAGAGTAGGATAATATTGGACTGCACAAACTTTATTAGTGTAAGGTTTTAGATAAAAAATATTGTATAGGTGATAAAACTTTCTTCAAAACAACTCTTTACCAAAAGTTGGTTTTGAACTGAATATCGCCTGCCGATGATGAAATTCAATTAAAATAAAAATTTAGATGTAAAATCATATATTGATGAAAAAACTCTCATCTGGAGAAAATTTCTGATTTGGAATTTTTTATCAATGGTAAAAGTCTTGTCGACAGCAGTTTCTAAATTTCAAATCGTGTGTGCATGGTAAAACTTTCATTGATATAACTGTTCAGATCGAAAGTCTTCTGGCGATTGTGAAAATTTTGTTTAAAAAAAGTTTTATAACTAAAATCTCGTACCGATGGAAAATCTGTCACTAAAAGAAAGTTTGGAAGCAAAAATCTTTTATATCGTTGAAAGAAGATTTCAGACCTAAAATTTCTCGTCGAAAATAGAACTCTCACCTGAAGGCAGTTTCTAACCTGAAATTTTTTGTGAGTTGGTTTATTTTTTTATTATTAAGGACAATATTAAAATAAAAATGTCTTACTGATATACAATTGAGAGAAAATATGAAGTATCGCAATAACCCCACTATTGCAATTACCCCAGTTGACCCTCCCTTACTGACACGTATTAAATCGTTAATATTTCAGTGTATTAAATTTAAGAACATTTGTAACACTAGAATTCTAACTATTATACATGATAAATTATGACATATCAGAGAAATTAGGCAAGAATTCATTCTTTATCTACATCGAATTCATGAGCAGCGACCGCCACAGCCCCCATGATTCATATTTTGTTCAAATGACGATATTTTTACCATTATCTGTCTGCCATATGAGATTTGCCATTTTGAATTTGTAAAAAATAACGTCGGATTCGTAAAAGCAGCCCAAAAAACCCGGATTAAAAAATTTATAGTAAAAAAAATCGTGCATAGTTTGCAAAAAAATGAATCTATTTAAAAAAACGCAGTTTTTAAATTGTATTTATTCATAATAATTATATTAATAACATGTGATATAACGTATATCGATAGCCTCGATAAGTGTGTAATTATAATTTAATGTCTATCATATGGTAATTGAACAAATATCAGCGGTCGGTAAAGTAGGGATGCGCCGATATATATTGTTAAGTAATAATAATTAATGTACATTGTAAGCATAGATTAAGTTTAATTGCAGCAGGAAAGAGTAGAATTATTGTGAGAAAAGAAAGAGAGTGATATAATTATTACTAAACAATGTGATAAATCGTTTCGTATAATGAAAGATAGTCATATGAATAAACTGTATGAGCTAGAAAGGACGACCTAGGGACGAAGTCCGGGTGGACCAATCAGGCGCGAGTTCCATAATGCTAGTGAATAGTGAGTGTTGAGCGTGGACAAGAAGGGGGACGCCAGTCGCTTTTGGAACGCTGGGCAGTCAAGCTCGATTTTCGTGCTCTCCTTGGAAGTCTCTAAGTTTTTACTTTTCTCTCCTTCGGACTTCGGTGATGTCGAGTACGGAATCGTTTGTCATCACCATTAAAGACGACGTACTTCGTGTTTGAGGCCGTTAGCACCACCGATGACGTAGAGGAAATCACCAGAGTGCCACCGAGTTGGAGAAGACGCTCGAGACACGAGGCGACGCCATGTTGTACCATAGCTGGCAACCAGACGAAGGCGTTCATTTAATTCGATTCACGCTGTTTTTTGGATGACTTCGTGGAGCACGAAGTCACTTGGTGAGTGACGCTCTTTAAATTTGAGTTTTTTCGTGCACCAGAGAAAAACGTTATCTTTCTTCATCATTTTGTCGAACTTCGACTTTTGCCGCTGCCTTTGTTTGTTCGACTCAGGATATACGAGTGCCAGCTGACGAAAGAGATTATTTTATGGAAATTATATATGGATGCCATTATCGCCAAAGAAGGATGTCCTTTTTTGACATGAAGTCATCTGGAGTATTTTGTTTGGAAAACGAAGCCTATTGACGAGAAGATACCCTGAGACATCCTCGAAATTTATATAGTGCCAGACCATTCGTTCCTTTTTTTCTTCAATGAAACCTGAGTGTCGTCGTACAGCTAAGTTTCGATTTTCACCTCTTTCTGCTCTAAATGTGAAATTTCATGTTAAATTCTTTTTTGTAATGTATTTCGAAAAGACTGCGTATAGCTTTTAATCCGTATTAATTTATGATGAATAGGAACGGTTAATTTGTGAATTATGAAGCAGCGAATTAGTTCAATTTTGATGAATATTGATAATGATTGTGATTTATGCGATATGATGCGTGATATAATGAGTGGAATGTATGATAATTGATGACTAATGGCGAAGGAATGTTACTTTCTCACTTGTGGCATAATTCTACATTTAATTATAAAAAAAAATGATAATATGTGATCAAATTATTCGAACCACGAAATGATGATATTAGGGGTTATGTTTGTAACTTTTCTACTTTATAAAAGATTGTTGATTGGGACATGAATAATTTGAATAATTCTCGTAATAAATTTAAAGATTTTTTCCCATATTCAAGTTCCAGTTATTCTCAGTCGAGATTATAGCCTCTGAAGAATCTAAATAATATCACAAACATTAAACGAGAAAATAAATTTGTTTATTGTGATTTAGGTGCTATATAACAAGTAAAGTTATGTGAATAAATATAAAGTTGGGGCAACGTATGTGCCGTTATGCCGCAAAGGGTCAAATGTACCAGTATCAAATTTACTAATGTCATGTTACGAATTTTATGCCATTTTTAATAATGCAACAATATTTCGGACGTATGTCAATCATTCGAAAGTGGTTTAAAGAGGTACTACAGTGATCCAACACCTGTATCTTACGAATATTTACTTATCTCTACGAAAATGAATTACTGCATTGATACGTTGAAAGAGTACTTTTTTAGTATTAGAATAAACACATAAATATAAACAATTGCAATCAAAAATATCAAGATTACAATATCTTAAGAAAAATATATGAGAACCGTTATTACTTTTAATACAACTTTTTATAATAAAAGTATTTGCTATATTAGAAGTCCAAACTACTTATTTAAAACATGACATGTGAATTAAGAAAATTTTATTATGAATTTATCACTCTACACGGAAAAAAGTGAGTAGTTATACTAAGGCGAAAACTGGTTATACCAACTACGTACAGTAGCAAATATAGCGCCAGCCAGATTTGTAGTTGGTGCTACTACGTTCGGTCGGTTAAAGCGTGCGAGTAGTCATCCTTACTACTTTTTCTGCTTGGAATAACGACTTTTGATGTAACAACGAATATAGCGCCACTACAAGGCCCGAGCAGTGTTTAGCGGCTATGCGTACTTTCAGAGGTTCCCCATATGAGAGTGAGGGAGACAGACTTATGCCTGCCTATGTAATCTGTTTCCCCAAAATGCGTCTCGTCTGCCCTATCCGATCTGCGCTTTTATGTACGCGTCTATACTCTATATTCGTTGGTTAGAATTATTTATTTTCCCCGTTAATATTCGTAGTGTGTAAAATAATAGCATTACAAGCAAATGCCCTTATGCTGTCAAAAAAATGTAACTTTGCATGAAGTTCTCCACTCGTAATAATTGTTAAAGAAACATATAACCATTAATGTCCTCCGGCTGTCATGCTGACATTAATTATAAGTGCTAAGACTTATCTAGCTCCTTTTAGTTAATATATGTTGTATGGATTATTTAACAATGTGCAATTAAACTCAAATAAATTAAAAGTAAATATAAAAAGAGCACAAATTAAACGGAACAATTGAATTTCATAAATAAAAATGAAATCATAATATACGTTCCAACAATTATTAGAAAGCCGAAGAGAGTTTACGCTATGGTTTTTAGATTATATTGTATATACGTTACTTGCTTTAATGTTAAATAAATGCATATTTTATAAATAAGTTTCATCCACATAATTCTTTTGCTCATATCTAGTATAGTTTTATTCCACTTATTAAATAAGAAGACTGTAAAAAGTGTACAATAATCTAACAACTATAAATTCTGTCCAGCACTGTTATTCTTGTTAAAATGTATCCTACACTTTTAATCTTCGTTATTTAATTTTATGTAGTATTACATACAAACACACTCATATAGAATGTCCACTACAATTGTAAAAAATATAAGGAACAAAGATTGATATCATAGGATGCACTAGAATAGGTGTACATAGCCGATGAGAGTTAACGCTTTTTAGATTTCTGTATGTATGATACTTGGCTTAACATTTACGAGTGCTCCCTTTATGAAGAATTTTCATTCATATTAATTATTTTGCACATTACCAGTATAGTTTAATTTTATTGATGACATATTACGGTTTATAAAATGTACTGAATAATCTAAAAACAGTATACTTTCTTCGACTCTGTGATTATTCTTGGAACGTATCCCATGGTTTCAGAGTATTCTAACTTATTATAATTTCAATTCGTATTACTGATAAGTATGTTAGTAATTCAATATAAAATTAAATTAATAATGCTTGAAAGCACTATTAAGTTGTAACAAATTGCAGAGCTCAAAAGATTTTACGGTTTTTAGAAATCGTACTTACACATGTTATTGATACTATTATTTAATAAGCACTTATTTTAAATAGGATTTCGATACAGTTTTATCGAAGTTAGTGTACACTAAGTATCATCTACACACGCATAATTTGTAATAAACATAACATATCTTGATACTTAGTGTACACTAACTTTGATAAAACTGTATGTAATATTTAATTACTAACATACTTATCAGTGATACGAAATGAAATTGCAGTGTTAGAATACTCTGAAACCATGGGATACGTTCCAAGAATAATCACAGAGTCGAGGAAAGTATACTGTTTTTAGATTATTCAGTACATTTTATAAACCGTAATATGTCATCAATAAAATTAAACTATACCGGTAATGTACAAAATAATTAATATGAATGAAAATTCTTCATAAAGGGAGCACTCGTAAATGTTAAGCCAAGTATCATACATACAGAAATCTAAAAAGCGTTAACTCTCATCGGCTATGTACACCTATTCTAGTACATCCTATGATATCAATCTTTGTTCCTTATATTTTTTACAATTGTAGTGGACATTCTATATGAGTGTGTTTGTATGTAATACTACATGAAATTAAATAACAAAGATTAAAAGTGTAGGATACATTTTAACAAGAATAACAGTGCTGGACAGAATTTATAGTTGTTAGATTATTGAGCACTTTTTACAGTCTTCTTATTTAATAAGTGGAATAAAACTATACTAGATATGTTCAAAAGAATTATGTGGATGAAAATTATTTATAAAATATGCATTTATTTAACATTAAAGCAAGTAACGTATATACAATATAATCTAAAAAAAGTACAAGTACTTTCAAACTTTGCTATTTTTCTTTTATCAGTATAAATTTAGTATGAGTGTAAATAGCAATTTTTGAAAGTATTAGACAACTGGGGGTTGGGAAATAGGTTGTCAATAATGAATGCTAACCTGAAATGTTAATTTGGGTTAACCTCCAAAATCAAATTAAACCTCACTATCACTATATATCACATTTAATATTTTTTTTTCCTGAAATTGTTCTTTTGTAAGAACAATAATAACTTCATTGGCTGAAACACATACATTTATACATATAATATTTAAAATGCAAAGCGATAAAGTCGAACTCGCGAACTGTCAAACTGTGTCGAAAACAGCACACAAGGCAGAACACTTGTTGACTTGAACCAGCCAGCTGATTGACGTCAGTGGCGTCTTACCTAGCGGCCGTAACAGGAACACTATAGCTCAAGAGGAGAAATAGTTACTCCAAGGAAAAAAAGTAGTAACACTGGGTAGCCTACTACTTTTGTGGTTGGCGTAACTAATTTTAAATAGTTCCGTTAACCAACGTAGGTTTCGTGCGTCTACGGTTTCGTTCGTAAGATTCTCTACTTTTGCGCCTACTACTTTTTCCGTAGTTGGGTAACCAATCACTTTTTTCCGTGTACCATAATTTGTAACCTTCTTAATTTATGTATTGCAAATTTTCAGCGTTGTGTTTGCAAAATTTCGTATTTATATTTTTAAAAGTAACAGAACTATCTAGTGCCTTTACCGCGATTTGCGTGTCTACTTAAGAAAACAAACTTTGCAAAAGCTTTTTTACAGCGAAGGTTTTCACCGGATCTAAAAAATGCAAAGCGTCATACTTGAGAGTCCGTGATCAGCGACCCGAAAGACCCGAGCGTACTTTATGCCCGGTAAGAGTATTCTTCGTAATGATGAATTATGTTTACTATGAGTCTATGTTATGTACATTTAACATTATAATAGGTATAATATTGCAAGATGCGTTAAAATTTGTTTTCCTTCTAAATTAAAAGGTTTGTAGTAACCTCATAATACGGTCATGTCCTCGAAAAATCGTCCATCATTTCACTGCAAAAAGGAAATTAAAATTAATACAAAAGATGCGACTGAAATATGAAATTCAGTTAGAAAATTGAGGATTTAATGTAAATAAAACGACTCAGACAAGGACAGACTTGTGCACTATTCATTGACTGAATTTAAGATGTAATCATTTTAAGTATTTATTTGTCAGTGTTGTTACAAGTTTATAACAGGTATTCTTTGTATGACTTCTTTAAAATATAATAAAATTCCATTTTGTTTTTAGCATATATTAAAAAATGGCTCAAAATTTAAGAAAAATGAGATTTAGTTTGTTTTCATTTTTTTTTAAATCAAGGAACAATTTTAAAATTATAAAAAATAATTATAACCACTCGAATGATCATGAAAATCCAAACCTCTTTGTTTTACTGACTTACACTTACTGACCAAGAAGACAACAAAAACGCTAGGTTAATCCTAATTAAACAAAATCCAGCCCAAAATAATTTGACACTAATCATTTTTCAGTTGAGACATTGAAAAGATATGAAATTCCCTATAAGGAGTACTTTATATTTATATCATTGTTCAGTATTGCTGATATTTTGTAACGAACTTATTAGAGATTTTACAAGAGGAAAAAGAGAATATGAATGTAATCCTATTTTCTCTTAATTTTTTTCGTACAACTGTTCTAAATCAAAAAAATGTATTAAAAAATGTATACTTTTGGAGCGAAACATTAAATTGAATGTAGGAATTAACGATTTTCGCCTTTACCCTACTAGTCTACTTTTTAAGATGCATCTACACTTCTATATCTGAGTTTGAATTTTTTTAAAAGAAAAATTAAGAATTATATTGTGATAATGCAATTAAATATTATTGTCTTTAACTTGTGTGAATAATGTAATTGGATACTGACAATATAACGCTAACCCGTACTTCTAAAGCCACTGGGAATTGCTGCATACAATCGAAACAATATAGAATTTTCATGTACGATACACTAGATGATGATGTATATGTATACGAACGATGATCCTGCGACGGCGTAGATATCGTATGAGGGTTGCACTCTCAAATATGAGGCATTTTGAAAACCTGACACTAGGTAGCGTTTCTATCACAGTAGCAACTCAGTGCACCCCGTTCCGCCTTGCAGTTCGGGTGTCGTCAACGTTCTGCATGCGCGGCCGGCACATTTCTCTCTATCATATTTTATTCCATTTTCCCTTTCGGTCACATAACTGTCTTTTTTGCATGTATCGTTGAAGACGTCACGTCGTGTGTCTCGCGTTTTTTATATTCTCGTTTTCAAACTGTATCTATTTTTCCGCTGTCACGCGAACTAATTACCATCGGCGTGACGAGTTTTAATCGTGTAGTTGATGAGTACTTATTCGATGATATTCGCGTGCATTAAAAAATCGGCATGTGACTTTATTTAACGGGTACGAAGATTACGATATCGGAATATCGACACCGACATTCCGATAGCCGGTTAGACGTTTATCGACAAAATTGTGAACTGGAATAAGCTCGGAACACGTGGAGAAAGTTATGCTTCCTACGTCCGAGGAAATTCGGTGAATCGCTTATGGCACGTGATTGTCGAATCGCATTGTAACTGTTGCATGTTGTTTAAACTACTTAGGAGAAATTGAATTAGTAGCGATGGTTGCGAAAATTTGCGATCGTTTCAAAGTCCCGGGATAGGAAATTGATATAGATTCGCGACAAAGTTGACACCTACCTGTTGAATTCTCTTGCAATAATGAAATTTTCGTGAAAGTGACGTCTTTTTAATACTATGGAGTTAGTGTGGCAGTGAACATGTAGAAACACGTGTTTAAGCCAGGGAAAGAAAAGAAGAACAGGAACTATGAAAAGTAATGGCAACCAGTTTTCATTTGCATGTATTATTTAACAAGCCTGCGTTATATCTGCATACCCGTAACCAAATTGTGAGCGTTGGATTTAAAAAAATGCAATAGGTTTGACGCTCACTTTCCTTATTTTCAATCGCTTTAAATGTTGAGTGGCCGCTATAAGGAACCTTAAGTCGCATTATTTCAACGTTTAATTACGCCCGCGCGAAAACTCTGTAAACTCGTCAAAGCATTAGGAATAGTGGGGATGTTTATAATTATTCGATACACGTTTAAAAAGCTGAAGGTAGACGCAAACCTTTTTCAACATAGAAGTCTTTTATTGATTTTTCTCTCCCGCCACATAAATAGTAATGACCCGTGGTGGATGTTTACAGTAACTTTCAAGTATTTTTTCGAGCCACGCATTCGTAACTAATTACTAAATTAACCCAGTTTTTTCCTCGAAGGTAAAATACAAGGCACAGTTTTGAAGAGATTATGATGCATTTCGAGGTACGGCAGAATCGCTCTATTTTTATTTTAACGCGCGTTTAAAATCATCTTCATTTCAATGAGATGCAGTAAATTCTTGAAAAATCTTTAAATATCGTATTTATTTTGCTCTATATCTTTCAATTTCTGTCACTGAAATTGAACGCTTTGATACTAGCATTTCTTGAGATGCGTCAAAACTTTTTAATTATAAAAACGAATAGATAGATGTCATTCTATCGGGCAGTAGCCTCATTAAAATGTGACTATATATATTTCAAAAGTAGATTTTCGGGTCAAACGATGACAAGAATAGCATACCGGAAGAGCGTTATTCGGAAAGTCAACCAAATAAAAAATATTCTTCTCAGGCATCTCGCCTTGGCGTCATGCCCGGAACGATTTCTGACATCGGTAAATCATTATAATTGAATTACTCATCACCCAATCGATATTTCATTTTTTTTTAATTATTCAGTAAATGAAGCCGATGCGGTATGCGCAATCCGCGGATGTTTGTCGCGAAGTGCATGAAAACATTGATGAAAGTTGGGGTGGAGTGCGAAGATAGGGCCGCGAGACACACGCCGGAAAGCAGAGTCTGGAAGTCCGCAGTAGTCGATCTCCATAATGGATCGTGCGGCCGGAATGTCCCCCACAAAATGAAGCACGCATTTGGCGGCGATTATTCGATACGTCGACGGTTCGTGAGAAAATTAATGTCTTGACCCGAACCGTGACGTTCGAGGTCACCCGGTCACGTTCGATCTTGCCGAAAGGGCAAAAGGACTGCAACATGTTCAATAGGTCGTCCGCGCGCTCCATTACGTGTACACTAATTAGAACTGCGGGACATCCGGGCGGAATTTCGATAATTTCTTAGGTCGTTCATTACGGTATTGCTCGACATCGGATCATTAGGCAGTCGTGTGCTTGCAGTAATGCGATACACGTACTTGCATCGAAATTCGCTTCTCGTGATGTTTCTGCAGGAGTGGGCGGCGCGGAAGCGTATGCCCGCGACGGAAGAGCTTTTTCTTTAAAGTCGCATGGCATTTTGCAAGGTTCACTTTTCAAATTCTGACATGTGCGACAGTAGCTCCGCAAGCGACCGTACTTCTCTGCGACACTTATACACATGCACACTTAACATATAATGCGAAGGTCTTAGCAACAAAGTGATCAATGGCTGACGTCCTTGTGGCGAGCTTGTTCGCTCGTACTGCATATGCAGTACAACGGCGTCTTTTGCTCGACTTGTGCTCCTCTAACGCGAATGCCGCTCGACTTTCTTAGCACAGCGCACACGTGGATGCGTACACTACCGGATAGTATTCTTCTTCAATAAACATCTCGAGGAGAGAGATGCTACGCGACCTATAAATAGCTTGCTCTCTCCCTCTTTTTTATTGTTTTTATTTACTTTCGCCTACCTCATATCGGACTGAAAGCATTCTAAGAAACTTCCTATAGAAGGGTGATGCATCGAAACTAGTATTCGTTAGTGTTCTTCCGTAATTGTATCGTATCTTTGGGAGTGTGGTGCATATCAAATCCTACTTCAGTTGTCACTCCAGGGAGTATCGGATAGGCCGCTGTCTCTCATCGCGTGCAATTCGTCGCGTGTTGTGCTGTGCATCATTAGCTGCAGGCACGTGCTAATTTCGCCAGACGGCATTTTGATGTTTAAGCAAAGGATAGTTTTGTTCGATAGCTCTATTCGTATTCTCAAGGACTCCTAGAAAAGCTTCGTTTCCTTGAATCGCTGTTTGTCACGTCAGGATAAGTTACGACGCGTCGCCGGATGTTTACATCTGCATTTGGCAATCCGTGGTCGAGTTTCGAGTTGCCATTTAACGGTATCGGCTTGCTTGCGAACCTTACTCTCTTATTAGCTCCACACCGGTCGAACGTGGATTAAGGTGATGATCGTCGACACGCGACGTGCCGACTACCGTAACCTAATCTTGCGATTTCGACAGTCACGTGCATCAGTGCCTTGTTTAATCGGAACGAAACGATTAGATCGCAGGGACTTCTAAAGTGCTGTGAAAACCCCTGAGTCTCGCCTCGCCCGTGGGCTAAATGCTTTAAATGAGCGATGAAGGAGAGATAAGACTGACGGGCAGTAACTCGGGCCGCAGTTCCCGCAGAGCCAGCCGCTATTGGGACGAAGAGGCCAATGCGGAAGCCACCGAACCGGAACAAGAGGAACTTCTAGAAGAGGAAGACGAACAATACGAATGCAACGCCAGTACCGAACTGGCGCCACTCAGTTACTCAATGAATCTGGGGGCTGGGAGACTGGACACTCCCAGCCCCCAGGACATTCGGCTCCTTCACGAATTCGTAGATGATCATCACCATGCGAAGGAGCATCACGAGGGATACAAACCTCTCGCCGAACAGGTGAGAAATAACATTTTCGATCATGGGCGTTACTTTCTACTAATGTAATGCAATAATTCAATCCGAAGTTATATTTAGGAGTTATGAATCCCGAGTTACAAAAAGGGATATATAAATCAGTTTTAATAAATTTAAAGTTTCTTCCTTATTAATAGCGTCGTATTGAATACTAATTAAAAGATTTTTCTTAGATAAATATGAAAATGCGTATGTCCAAGTTTACACCGAAGCTATTACAAAATTCCTACTTAATAACCGCTGGTCAGAAAAGTTGTGACCGCGATATAATAATATCGCAAATGTACCACAGTAATACACTGTATAAAATACTTTTCAATTACAAAAGTTTTGCAATTTTCAACATGACCCTTGCTAAAATGGTGACTACGTTTTCTCATGCGTTTTTAAAATATACATTTTAAAAGTAACATAAAGTGGTCAAAATAAACAGGCTGAATGAGTCACAATAATTTTCTTGGGCGTATTTTATCCAAATAGTGTCGGACTAATTAACACATTTCCTCATTTAACAAAAACAGACCGTTTTTAATATAATTTGAACAACCAAGTTCCATACATTTTGGTCTTTTATGTAGACCTTGTAAAGAATTTATTTTCCATTACAAAATTTTACAACATTTGTCATATAATGTCTAAATTATTTCTAATAACAAGAATGCAAAAATAAATTGCAAACATACTTTAGAGACTTCCAATAGAAGCAGAAACTCACGTACTCTGGCATACCTTCCTCTATAAATTGCTTGGAGCAAAGATTCTCTCGTTCACTAGAGTGATTGAATTTTTAATCCGCCAAAAGTGAATTTTTACTCTAAAAAATTTAGATATTATATATTTTGCATAGATAATAAAATCATAATAATATCATAAAATTTTGGATATTTTAAAATGCAAAAATAAATATTTAATTTTAAATGATTATAAAATAACGACTTACTGCATGCTGTATTGCTAAATATACAAATTATAATAGCATAAAATATATTCTTGAAATTTCTTAGGGTAAAAAATGTGTGCTTTAGTGCAGAACATGTGACGTTTCTCAAATATATATTATTTATTCTTGTAATACAGGAATTGTCACTCTTTAAACAGTGAGATTTGACTCCATTACTTTAAAATTTCACGCGTTTAGAAGAATGGTTCATACCTTAATTAAATGTATACATTTCATCTTAGTGTTCAACAATAATAAGTTTATAAGCTTTAAATACCATTATTATCATAATGTTAATAATACTGAGACATTTATTAAGAAGAGGTGAAATAATTAATGACGTTTTAAGAAGACCAGAATAATTGCAAAGAAGGTTAAAAACCCACTATTTATGTTTGGTCAACTTTATGCAGTAGTTAGTTTTCTTAAGTTTGTAATAATTAAATTTACTTGAATTTGAAATAAAACTATATCTTTATCCATTTCGTAAAGTAACTTCTACATTTAATTTCACTAACTACGCTCGTAGCTAAACTTACTGCATAATTATTTAATTGAACTTACGGTTCCAAATTCTGCGGTATCAAAATTGTTTATGTTTTGTTAATGCAAGCAGACAGTCATCAATTTAATCCGACTGCAATCCGTCATAATTAATACATCCAATGGATCCTGTCACATTAGTACAGTATCAATCACGTCTACTCTTACCTATACAGAGCGCATTCCCAAAAATTAAAATTAAGTTTTAGAATATAATCACCAATATTGCTGTCAGTGGAATCTTACTATGTTTGGAGTGTAGTACAACGTGATACTTTATTTTGTAATGCCGTTAATGCAAGTCTTTTTAACGTTCTAGAACGTTTTTATATCATATCAATGTAAGTATGATGATATTCAGATAAAACAGATTTGGGTGCAGTGCTACCACGACCCTGGGGTAATATTGCGGTCTGATGTGTCTTTCAATAATGTAGGCAAAGAATATATATGCACTAAAAGTTTTCTGAAATTTTTTTCATATTTTCTATCCACTGAAACTGACATATTATGCAGGTATTCAACTTTCTGTTAGTATTTTATAATTTTTAGATCAAAACAATTTTTAATTATAGTTTAGTCATTTTAAGATGTTTTTCATATAGTTCTGTTCAGTAATTCTAAACAAATTTTTGCATAATTACGAAATATGGTTTAAACTTTATATTCAGCAAACTAACTTCGTAAGTTGCTGTCTTTCATAAATACTTAACAATGTATACATAATTTATCATGCCAAAAATAATTATTTATTACAAAACTTGAGAATATGTAAGTAATATTGTAATAGTTCAGTCTTGCTGCAATATGTTATACATGTATATTTGAAAATTGATATAACGCTGCAGATAGTGAAAGGTCAGTTGCATTTATATAAGATATAGTTTTCATACTTAACAGTGGATTTTTGGCGAGCCACTTGGCTAACTCCTCGACAATTTGCATATAAATGTTTTTCGCGTAAATATATGGCTGCTGTATAAAGAATGAATTATTAGACAGCAAATATTTTATCGCAAGCATTACTGGTAAACAAAAAGTGTCTTACTTCTATGAATTTATGACCATGTCATTGCCGCTTGTTTCTTTATGAATAACATCTATAAAAAATTGGGAACTCCAAGATCTTAACGTTTTATCTTAATTAAATATAAATAAATGAATACTTTACTTTTAAATTGATGATTGGTTACGTTTAATATAAAGTACATGAAAAATAAACCGACAATTATAAAATGAAAAAAGGACAAATGCTCTTATAAATTTTCAGCGGGTTGACCCGCCGTAATCAAAGTTAGTTTAAGCACTAAACGGGATTTACATTTTACGACTCAGTGCCTGCAATGTTCTACATATTATACGAATCACCACATCAACTTGTGATCCCTAGCGGAACTGATAAACCACTGGTAATTATCGCACTCGTTTTTTTGTTCATGCGAAATGGTGAAATAAAAAGCTCGTTTGGATAAGAGGGTAGTAATCGATCGTTTTAAGGTGGATTTTATATTCCACCAGTTAAGTTTCGTATATTCCCATTTATCGAACCGTAAAAATCAATGCAGATAATCGCTTTCTTGTTTAAAACATACCCCCATATGTAACAGATGCACGATACCCGTAACTTTTAAATTCGCAAAATCCTGCCCAGAGCGAGGGCGAAACCACGATGTGCTGCCGAACGGCTGCTAACTTTTTTCCTTTGAGAATCAATCAAACAAAACTGCGATGTTTCTATTTTTATTGATTTCGTTCTATCCCTACATTCCTGTATGTTAGGAACACGAATTCAGAAATACATATATATGTATAATGTAGTTGATACATTTAATTCATTAATCATATTATAATCCGTTAAATGAATGTATCAGTTTATCGCGTAAACGTGTTTTAATGTCCACCTATTAAAACTACGATACAGGTTTATTTTCGACATAAACGTGATATAATTGGATTGTGTATAACTTGCGAAGACACGAAGTTAAAGCTTAACCCATCATCAAGAATGAGTTGTGTGTATAAAAATTAGACTCCGTCACGCACATGTGTAAAAGGTCGATTTGTAAAGACCCGATTTACGGCTTCGAAAATGAGGATGAAAAGTCTAGCGTTTTCTGTATTTATGGCCCACTTTTTTGCGTATTTGGTTCTATTTCTGATCTCAATTGTACATTTTTTACGTTAGCATGTCATGCAATAAGAAATTTAGTCATGCGAGAACTGCTCGACAAAAAGTATTGTGTGTCATCGAACTAATAGAAGAGCGGAAATCTAGTTCTTTAGGCACCAAGTATGACTAAAGCGAACCAAATAGAATTTCATAACTTTAACGTTTTTATTAAAATTAAATTTTTATTTTGTTAATATTTAATCATGTAATAGAAACCATGAAATTCGTTTTGTAATTTATTAAGTATTTATTGTCAGAAATTAGAATAAAAAAGATCATTAATTCACGAATTGAAAAATGTATTTTATATCTTAAATACTTTTGCTGGTGTAAGGTAAAAAAGTCGCTTTATTTTTTACGCCTATGCAGACGGACAGTTACTTTTTAAATTTAACATTGCTCTATTTGCGAAGAGTCTTAATATACATATACATATATCACATCGTGGAATGATTCCATTTAATACAATTACTCGTGCTTACTTTGTCTTTCTATTAAATGAATATTTCATCGACAGCCTAGAGTAATCTATCGAAACGAGACTTCAGTATTGATATTCAGGTTTCTATTTTTAGACGTACAAAAATGCATAAGATATAAGAAGACGGCGATTAAGTGGAAGATTAATTAGATTTAAGCGGCTCATCTGCTTGTCTTAGAACTATTGGAAATCTGCTAAATTGTAGAAATGAAATTGTACACTTTGATGTGCTCCATTTCCATCTAATAAATTTTGAATATAAATTACCTGACAAGATTAAGGACGTTTACGAAATAAAATTACACTCTAGCTCTTATATCTTTTTTATGGCGGTATCTTATAGGATGCTAGTAATACGATAAAACGACGCTCAGCTTTTCATATTTCTGTAATTCATTACAAGACACTGAAAAACTTGAGAATATTCGAAGGAACGTGAATGGTTTTTATTTTTATCCTTATCTTCTCCCATTGTGAGATATTATGATCTTCATGACTGAAGAACTTCCACATACCTTAAGCTGCTATTCTCGAGAATTTAATTTGATAAAATGTATAAGCATAGTTTAATCATCATAATCATACAGTGATAATGCGAATATTTTATATTCTAATGGTAATTGATAACGTTTTATTGTACATTGACGTGGCTGTATAAATATATGTTATTGTGCATTGACTGTAATTTTTTATTTTTATTAAACGATTGTAGATAGTTTACTGATTAACTATTTTATGATCTTATTTTCGGAGGTTATTATCGCTCTAATTTGATTGATAACATATGAAAATAAATGTTAAATATTTTCAAAGGATCAATGGATAGTATTAATATTTTCTGATATTTATAAGAAGCTCTGATTAAAACTGAATTATTCAATATGTATTTTGACTGAACTGAATACCCACAATAATATTGTAATTTGAGTTATAGTGATGTTTGCTGTTTATACTGTCTGTTCTTGTTTACCGAGCTCTATTCATTTTGTTTGGAATATATGAACAGTTTGCATACCAATTGGAAAATATATTGGAATTCTTTTATGGACCATGTTCAATAAAGTACAGTATGGATGTCCGTTATAGAAAAATATTTGTCATCGAAGAATTGGATGCAGAAACACTTGTTTCTATATGATAATAATATATGACTAACGGCGTAAAGTTATGTACAAAAGTTCATAGATTTTAGCTTTGGAGAATACAAATTGAGGCCTTACATCGAATAACTCGCCCGACGCTCGAACAACTGAAAATAGAAGTCCCCTGGCCGATCCGAGATGAACATTTTTGAAATTCGATATTTCCATTAAAACAACGTACAGAGTTGTTGAGAATGATAAACCAAATAACTTCTACTTAATAAATTGTTTATACGGCGATTAATTTTCACATTAAACATTAAAAACTAAAAAAATTGGAAACGGTAAATTTAATTACATTTTTAAATATAAATCGTCATTTCTTGGGCAATTATTGATGAAATCGTTTGAAATTTGATACACGTCTAGCCTATAGTCTAGCGAAGCCTATAAAGTAATAACAGATGTAGAAATCAGTTGTTGTTTAATAATTTTTGTTTATTAACAACAGCAGTTCCGTAATCTTACTCTTGTAGATTTCCAAACAAAAAGAGTCGAGGGAAGTTTAGAGTTGAACAAACTTCTAGTGAGACATTTGTTCCTTACTGTTTCAAGAAGTTTTCTGTGAAGTTTCAAATAAATCGGCTGTAAATTGGCTGAAATACCGATTATTTAATAAAGCGCCCGGCCTGTCAACGGCTGCTCTGTCTCAGCTAAATTGCAGAGGGTTTCTTCCTTAGATTTTCCACCCCCTTAGAGTTAATTTTATGAATATTTTTATTTACATTTACGTATTACTATACATAATCGACATCGTCAACAGTTAGTTGGCGGCCTGTGCCGTAGCAGGCGCATCGCAAACATTGCCTTATTTCCATTTAAGACAATATTGACGAAGCGTCGACCACGGAAAAACCATTCACGGTGTCGATAAATACCGACTGATGTCAGTACCAGTCCCAAATTCGTACCTTCGCCCAGCAAGGTTTCCTGAATTATCCGCAATGGAAATAATCAGAAAAAGTTACCGGACGGGGATTCGAACGTTCAGTTTACGAGGCCAGCATGCTAACCACTTAACCATCACGTTCCCTAGAGCTTTTATGTCAGGTTTATATCAATATAAACGGAAATATTATATATAAATATAATATACATTAGGACCTTATCATGAGAAAATAAAATCGAAAATGTCGCTATACGCTTTTAATTTACTTTACTAAATAACTTCTAATATTACAAACTTCTCACCCGTCAGTAGTATTGCAAATAATTCTTAATTTTTAACAATGAGAAAGATGGAATTTTTTATATTGATTTTTTAGATCCTCGATAAAAATGAGGACTAAAGAGGAAAAATTCAATGGATCAGGAGTTGAACTCGATACATTCGATTGCCGGTCAAACTAATCAACGTGCCTTTTGGTGTAGCTTGGTTCTTTGCTTTTCACTCTGGTTTGCATTTTTTTTTAATTTAAAAACGATCCAAAAAATCTGTATCTTCATTCAAAATTGTTCAGTAACAAACTGTGCAAACTACTAAAAGGATAGCCAAAATTCTGAAATTAGAGGATTTTAACATATTGCTACATTTCATCTTTATTTGAATATATAAGATTTATCAGATAAGGAACTTATATATATATATATATGTTTATATACACATGTATTTATACCCAGATGTTAGTACACTCTGCATTTACCAATAAATGTGTATCAGCTGTATTACAGTATTATGATAACGATTGAAACAGTTTAATCACACCCCTTGGTACTCGATTCCATCGGTGTTCTCTGCATTTGAAACAAGAATCCAATGTAATTGTGGCACTTTATTTTACCCGAAACACTTTGTCCTTATTGTGCAAGTTGTCTATTCAGAATGAAATCGCGTTAATTTGCATTCCGGAGAGCAATTACAATCCATTTCCTTACTTCAAATATATCTTTCTTGTAAATAAATTTATAAAAATTTAAATGTGCTTTTCAAAACATAGAAATTGTTCATTGATTTCTTTTAATATTATTGTTAATTCATTCTATATTAATTTTTAACTCCAATTGATGATGAAATAATGATTTTTAATATGAGCCGTTTACATTAGACATAAAGTGATAAAAAAATAATAACATATTTGCTACAAATATTTTATGTTATTATTATAATTTGAGTTCCTAATTGATTTTTTAGAATGGTGTTGATGTGAATCTTGATACATCCCATGTTTATTTTGCAATTGTAGTATTCTGAAATACTATATTGCATCAATAGTCCAGTCAAATCGAACATTGACCTTCCAAAAAATCACCCTGTCCATTTTTTTTTCATTTTCCTTTAAGTGGTCGATAACTGAATCTAAGTTTAAGTTTGCGGGATAGATGGAGCCACCGTCGAGCCGCCATTGAAAAACGTCTGTTTATCATTTTTTTCAAATATCTCGCTTTAGATGAGTCGTACGCTAAAAATATGCTGTAAAAATTTTGTTCAGAATTAAATTTTCTACAACTTTTGTTTGAATCATTTTTTCGTAAAATTAATATTTAAAAAAATTAGGAACTAAAAAGTAAAAAATGCGTGTTTCTGAAATTGTTTTTGCGAATTATCTCGCTCCGGCGTCATTTTCTTGTAAAAATATTTATTTTCAAAGTTGTAGAGCACAAAATTCTGTATAATTTAAAAAAAAAACTAGTGTTGGCGTGGTGACTCGCTCGCTTCGCTCGCTCAGAAACTTCGACCCAGTGGAGAGTCGGCTATTCCTTAAGACTCGTTTGTTTACTAACAGTTTTTAATTCTATTATAAAATTATATTGATATTTGGGGGTCCAATCATATTTAGGTCCAAGTGGCTTCGATAGATATGTTACAGCAATATAGTGTTTCTTATATGTATGAAAATTAAAAATGAGCATTTTCAAAACTTCGACCCCGACAACAGGCCAGCCGAAGTATTAATAAATAAAAGTTGCAAAACACTTACTTCATGCACTTGTATTCTTATAGACTATTCGATGCATATTACATGTTTATTGTGTTTTACTAATTACTGTCTGTATTATTATGATATTATATATACAATATATATACATATAATTCGTCAAAGATATCTTGAAAGTTTCGAAAAGATCTATGACGGATATCTTATAGATATCTATAAGACATCTTTTAGATATATCGAAATAGTTATTTTCGTATCAAGGGCGCAAAAGCACTTTCCGCCCGTAGGTGGTCACCGCGCCCGAGGGGCTGGCAAAGACTACCCCTGGGGGGTACGGGGTCGAAACGTCGAAATTTGATGAAAAACAATAGGGTAATTTTTTTGCCGCGATGACCAAATTCAATACTTTTTCAGACAATGTGTGTGTGTGTGTGCGTGCGTGCGTGCGTGCGTGCGTGCGTGCGTGCGTGCGTGTGCGTGCGCGTGCGCGTGTGTGTGTGGGTGTGTGTGTGGGTGTGTGTGTGTGTGTGTGTGTGTGTGTGTGTGTTTGTGTGTGTGTGTGTGTGTGTGTGTGCGTGTGTGTGTGTGCTCATAATTCAGGCAAATCTCATCGAAAAAGAGCTCGTAATATGCGTTTTGAAAACGTCTCGACATTATCTACAAGAATCTGTAATACAAAATATGGGGTTCCATTTAAAAAAATGAAGTTAACTTTGACTTGACCTTGACAAGATCATCCAAGGTCAAATGACTAGAAGCGTTAAATGCGTCTTTTTAAACCTTAAAACTTTTATCCAAAACGTTTTTTTCTAAAATGCAGTGTTTTCGAGATATTTAGGTGTTTCCAGACTTTTGGTATACCCTGTATGTAACTTTTGTTGCGGAGAATAGTGCGATAGTACATGAGAGATATTCAATTAATATGAAGACGAGGATGATGATGATGAGGAGGATTTCGAGAATATAGGATTATTGATGACGATATTCCTACGATGGTATCAACAACTTCAAGTATGCGAAAACGTAAAAATTTAAATAATTTTTTTTTATATTTAATGGATTAGGCCTACAGGGGGCACCACTTAAAAATAAAACGCGCCTGAAATTCTACCCCCGAGATGGTGAGGAAAAGAGTTTCAAGGTACACATAGTTAAATGCAACTTGCTCTAGTAAAATTCCGTTTACGTACTTGAGCGCTGTCATAGAAGTTCTTTGCTTTACAAATGTGAAAATAACAGTTTTTTCCAGAAAACGGCACCAAAGCGAGATAATTTGCAAAAACAATGACAGCATGACGTTGGCGCGCTGTAACTCGAAAATTTTTTAATCAGTTAATAATTTCTTACAGAAAAATGAAAGGAAATGGTACGGGTAATTTTATTTTAAAGTTATAGAGCCTATTCCCGACACTTTTACTGGACGCGACATCTTTTGCCTGGCTTTTCTCAGTCAAATATTGTACGATTTCAATAAATTTTTTTTTAAATTATATAGAATTTTGTGCTCTACAACTTTGAAACTAACTGTTTTTACCAGAAAATGACGCCGGAGCGAGATAATTCGCAAAAACAATTTCAGAAACACGCATTTTTTACTTTTTAGTTCCTAATTTTTTTAAATATTAATTTTACGAAAAAATGATTCAAACAAAAGTTGTAGAAAATTTAATTCTGAACAAAATTTTTACAGCATATTTTTAGCGTACGACTCATCTAAAGCGAGATATTTTAAAAAAATGATAAACAGACGTTTTTCAACATGGCGGCTCGACGATTTGACTGGACTACAAGGGCGAGAAGGGACGTATTGGAGACAGGCGAGCCGTGCAGGACGAGGAGTAGTAGGCAGAGTCCCCGACGCCGAGGACCGCAACGGCGGGTTTGTTTTCGATTCCTTCATTCTCGCCCGTGATATACATTCGATATTTTTGGTCAAAACAGTTCATAAAAAACTACTCCTTTGTAATGCCGGTGAACTATAAGGAGGTTGCAAAATCGTGAAAAAGGAGAACCGGGCGCCAATTCGCTAACAACCCCCACGGGACACTGGAAGACACACACACCGAATAAGCGTGTCACACCAGCACGAAAAGTCCATCTTTTTGCCCAGAAAAGGGGCGGAAAGTGCGCGATTGCCGCCCGGTCACATAATTCAGCGGGCGGGAAAATGTTTCTTCCTCTCGCTTACAATCTGTTGACCGCCTTTCACCGAAAAACAATCTTTCACGCTGTGAAGGTCATTGAATATGCTTGACAGCCTTTGACCAGTTTACACGCCATAAATGTGAGGTGGACTTTTCTTGTACAGGTGTGAGAAAAAATAGTGTACGCATCGCGGGAAAATACACGCATTGCAAGCATAGGGCGACGATTGTGACCTTCGCAAGGAAAAGAGCGCTGCTTGCAGCTCGACCCACTCGTCGCCCTCGCTGTAATGCCTCTGTTTCCGCCCTGAATACCTAAACTACTATTGTGTTATATAGGCTGCAAAATAACATTTTTCGCACGTCTAGGCGCTAAATAAAAAGAGTAGTAATTAACAGTGTAAACATATTAAGGAATGTTCATCGACTTAGTTTATTGGCAAAAAATATTGTTCCAAACTTGTGCACCCAGTGGGTGTTCGCGTTACCCTCTGACTGGCTTTGTCAGTTCACAGACATGACATTAACCCGCTGGGAGCAAAATTAAATTTGCGCTAGGTAAGCAAAATACTGTTTTTTTTTTAATGTGACGGTGATGCACAATTATTACCAAAAATAAAATTGTACGGATCGTGAAAACCCAATAAGTTTTCTTAACATTTAATCATACAATTGATAAGGGTCCACTATATTTTGTCAAAAGAAAAATGGGTCTTTTTGAGAAAAATAGTTTTCATATAAAATATGTTTGAATTAGAATGTATATATAATGTCTTTACTATGTAATTGAAATTACTATTTTATCATTTTTAATTGCAATTAGAATCTCATAAGTTCTTCAATAACAGCATAGTACATGACCAAAATTAAAACGAAATGTTTAAGAGTGAAAGGATCAGTCTTATTGTTTAGTTATGTAGCATGCGGGAAATAATTTGCAAGTATTGAGGGTAAATAACAATATATGTTCCGATTTCGGTCATTTGGCGCCTTACAATTTTATTATATATTTAATTCCATTCCCTTCGCTTTAAAGAATTAATGTCAATTTCTCTATTTATATCAGTTAATACCAACTGATTGTGAGTCCAATTAATTTCCACATATCGAAATGCAAAGTATTCAATATCATTTTAATTCGGACCGTTTTACTGGCCAATTACTCAATTTAAAAGATTTGAAATTTCTGTAGGATTATTTTTTGTTTACTTATTGATAATTCCATGGTATAGAAACTACAGTAGCGAACATTAGCGAACTTTTCCTAACCGAGTGCACTACTGCTGGGAGATCCTATTTAATGAGCGATGGGTTCATTCGTGAGTGGAAACAATAGGATTGAGATTCAAAGATCTCTCATTAAGATATGCGCAGTGAGTCATTGTCCCAAAGTAAACTCAATGTAAAATACACATCTTATGATGTCCGTGTGTTACGCTTTTCGCCGTATTAATAAATCATTTAATATGAGTTTACAACATTTTATTCAAATTATTTATACGATGATATTAGAAATATCTACCCACAAATCGCGGAGAGATGGCTGTCTTGACTCATGAAATACCATCGACAGCAACCGACCACCTGTTCAGGTTATGTCATATTTATATCTCCAACACTAGTTCCATCTGTCGTGAACATCACGAATAGTCCCAGCAAGAGCGTGTTTTTGCTCAAAGCTGCCTCATCAGGGACTAACGTGTGCTTTCAAATGGAACTTAGTTTAAATATCGTCTAACAACTGCAGTTTGCATTGTTGTTATTTCGGCATAATACACGAAACTTTGGTACAGCACTGAAAATGAACGCGTGCGCAATGTATCCATAAACAGACCAGGTTTGCCATGCGCTCGCGCGCTTTCCCATTTCTCTTGCATACTGCATCTTTCTTTCACTCATAGACTTGGTTCATCTCTAGATCACTCACTCCCCCACAGGAAACGAGAAAATCAATAGTCCAGGTCGGGCGGAGGGATATCTGCTAAAGAGTATGTACTAACGCGCACCGCTGCGCGCGGCTGGACGCGCAAAGTCCCTGAGTTTTCGCTGCGTATTCTGACAGGGGCCAGCCAGCCAACTACGGGAAGAAAGATAGTCATATCTAGCTTAAGTGCAAGAGCAAAAGAAAGAGTGAGTAGCAGCTACGGTGGAAGGAGAAGGAGCCAGCGAGGGCTCGAGATAGCTGGATGTTGCGTCCCTTATCACTTCTGTTTGGTGAGATCTTCACGAGTATTGTTGTCTAGCGAACTTAGTATTCCTAGTTCAACTAGACCAGTAGTGTGCGTGCATCTAGAACTCCTATCAACTGAACAAAGAGTGAAAGACGATCTTATTACCCCTCTGCCCGCAGCTTTTGTTTCTTTTCCCCACTCTAACCGCTGCTCCTTGGTCACGTTGGAGCTGACTGATGCATCGTGAAAAGTTCAGTTGTTGGTGCAGGAAAGAAAAATGCTTCTCGCGCAGTTTCCGGAATGCCTTTGGTGTGCGATGAGGTGAAAGAAAACAGGAAACCTCTGGAATATCAAGCAGCACATGACAGAGATTTTGGACGACAGAACAACACAGGACATACCGTGTTTTTATTTAAAGAAATAAAGCTTTTGTTTTTCGCACCATATTTTGTACTGCCGCTTGGATGGTAATTGTTACCGTCCAGCTCGGAAGGAAGACTGTTGTTACTAACAAATGTTGTCCTAAATAAACTACATGAAATGAAGTAGTGCAGTGATGGCGAATGTGCGAGTAGAAAATGTCACTTATAACACCATTAAATGATTAACTAACGGTAATGTATCTGAGAGAGAAAAAATGTGACTCTGTTAACATATATATGTAGTGTCGAAGCTGTCATACGCGTAACAAGTAGAATAATTGTCGAATGAAAAGGAATCAATACATATTTACAAGTTCGATCACGAATCGTAATTTTTGAAAAGTCTAGCTAGAAATTTGCAAAAAGTGGGTAAATGTGATCCGATAAAAGCTACAGATTGCTTCGTAACTATTCGAAAGCGAAGAACTTATGTAGATCAATGGCAACAGATACTGTATTATTCGGCAGTGCTCCAGAAATCGGGTGATCGGTCAAATATTTATTTTCGTTGTTGAACTACTTGCTCGCTTACATATACCGTACTGCTTCAACAACGAGTGAACGCATAAAGAGTTTGATACTGAAGACGTATATACGCTAATGTAAAGATCTATTTACACCATTTTTTAATAAATGTTTTCTGTACAACATTTTGACAAGCGTAATTATTGAAGAGTAAGCTTTTTGCACTCATTTACAATGTTGCTGCCAGAAAAAACGTCACTGGCATTATAAATCTGAATTTTTGATTACTTTTGTTTCAAGCCGAAAAATGTACACCAATAAAAAAATATTCTCAAGTTCCAAGCCGTTTGCACATACGCTCAACTGGTTGCGAAGTTCTTATACAGTTCTCGAATCATGGCAAAATGAACAAAGAGAACAAACTTTAATAAGGCAGTGCAATGAGTACTGAAATGTGTAAATTTTAAACGTGTTAAATATATCGATTAAGTTCAAGATTGGTGTAAAATATAAAAAGATTGAGACTGATATTCAGAAAGTTACCTTCCCCGACTGAAATTGCAGCCGACGTGTTCCATCCATTATAAATTAAATAAAATTTATTCACTAATCAATATAAAGCGCACTGAATAATACTTTAAATGTCCTTGATACAGGCATGTACAGAATATTAAACTTATTTTAATTATGGCACGTTTTGTACACGTGAACAAATTTGAATGGGTATACATGTTAACTTCGCAAAACTGAGTAAACGCATGCTGCCTCAAAAGCGCGACAATCTTTGATTATAAAATTACGCAGGTGTCAGTACGACGAAGTTTTACACAATATTAACTGCATTGTTTTTACCCGATAGTCTTTCAATAATCTTAAGAGTGATAATCGGATGTGCCCACTTAAATATTCTTGATGTACTTCGCCTTAACGTATAGATAATACATAACAGGACTGATGTATTATTCATTAATGTTATCGGAAATGTTAATGACACCCCAGAAATCTGGATTGCAGTAAACAGTACAGCAGAAGCTTACTACGTATACAAATAGGTCAGCAGATAATCCAGAAAGGAAAGTCTTCCTGTCGATTCTTGGCTCGGGTCCCCGAGGTTCCAATCCGCCAAAATTCAGCTGTTCAGGGAGAAGCTGTCCAAGACCCAGCCTCCGGGATTTTTAAAAGACGACATAGCCCTGAGGTCTATCCGAACTCCGCCGAGTTTTTCCCAAGCATCATCATCCAGCTCGAGGTATGGGTTGCCACCGCCTGTGATTATTCGCAGAAAGCAAATATTTTGGCGATCCATACCATCGGCCGGAGTTTCTGGCTCGCCTTCGACCACTACCGAACATTCCGATGATATTGGAGAATCCTCTCTAAGCGACGACATTGATTCCAGTCATTTTTCGGGTACTAAACATTCAACAGTGATCAGGCAGAGTCCTCTTAGTCGATCATCAGGGAGATTGCTAAGATCATGCTCGACGAACGGAACACCTAAGAAGATTTTTGATCTCAGCTCAGCGAGTACAAGTTTGTCCAGTTCTGTAAGCAGTTTTTCATGCACGGACAGAGATAGCGAGAAAAGGAGCATTGAGTTAAGTCGTCTAAGGGAGGATTCTTCATTTGTTAGATTACAAGAAACTGGCGAATCGCCTATTGTATTCTCCGATGAAGTTGGTGAACACTTTTACGATTCCGAAACCGGAGAGGAAAATGAAGATGGCGAAGCTGAAAGAATACAAGAGGAAAGCACAGCTTTGATCGAAACGGCGTACGTAGATTCAACAGGAGATTCGCTCCGTGAACAGAGAAATCCCTCAATCGAAAGAGATCGTTGCTCTGTAAACGGAGTGATCTCTGAAGAGATTGTGCTCGATCAACCACAACCTGCTTTAATTTCATCAGAGCGTAAAGGCAGAGGCAGAATATCAAGAGATTCCATTAGAGCTGAGGGAAAGGACAAACATGAAGGAGAAACGCAAACGCCGTTATCGAGTAATAGAGCGGTTAAGGCTGCAGTTCCGATAATTCAAACTCCAATGGAACAAAGATCTATCGATACTTTGGAAGTCCAAGAGCATAGTACTATTAGTCGACCATCGATATCCCGTTTCTCGTTTGATAAATACCAGACCGAAATTAACACTGAAAACTGGAAAGATTCGACAGATAGACTTCTTATAAAATCTGTTTCGTCTGCAAACACATTTACACCTTCAACAATGACTTGTATAAAATCTGCCAGAGCAATGTCGGAGCACCTTTTGGGCCAACTAGATGTGCCAACAACACCGACGATGTTGAATACTTTGCGTGGAAAAGGAGGTTCTCTTCGAGACAATGAAAGACTTACCGATCGGGTGCCACAACAAAGGTGGAGTAGTGTTAGGGTCAAAGGTGGTAGTACGAAGAGCCTCTTGCTAGAGAACGGAGGACCACAAGGACCGCCACTTACGAATGCCATCAAGAAGGAGGTACTAGTCTTTCACTCTTGGCACGTATGTGTTCTCATCTTCCCTCGCTTCTTTCGTGTTTCTTTCCCGCTCATATTTTGGCACTTAAGAGGTTAATTCCCTTTATCCCACTGATTTCTTTCTATTTTTAATTTTTCTTTACCAACTCTTCTACTTTTATTTATTTCTGTTATTTTTCATTACAACCTGGTAGTATTCCTTTGTGTTTTTCTTAGCGTGTATGTACTATCTTCAGACTAGTAGTAAAACCACCTACTACGCTATACAAAAACGTCGACTATGAGTGGAGTGCCATGACGTAGCATACGAAGAGATATAAAGTATACAAACACGCTATGAACATGGAATTTCATTTGTCAACGACTTGTATCGCATATATCATAAACGAAGAGGCCGAACAATCCCTTACCCCCTTTACTGTCATATGGGCTTGCTTAATTAAGGAATGCGCCCAAGAGATGCACTGTACGTAGGTTTGTTCTTCCTCTTTATAACTTTGCAGAGTTATAGAAAAAGCAATTACTTTTCAATGTGAGCTTGACCCCGTTCTGGATTTATTTTCAAACGTTCATGCTGTACGTATGTTACGAACTTTCAGCAGTTAATTTCTTTATCCTTCATGTTCTAAATGTTACTTTGCAATTTCTATGTCGTTTGATAATGTTTTTATGGTCAGTATCCGCGAACAGCATTCGTGAGTTTTATTGTTTCATTATCGCGCAGATCGGTAAATCTTAAAAGTAGCGTAAGAGAGTGCCACTATATTTACTAGCGTTGTTAGATTTATCTGCAACTGATCTTTTGAATACTGCGAAAATGCAACATTATCAACTGCTCAATTATCAGATAGTGGAAACTTATTTGCCCGCAGTATACTATTGAATAAAAAAACCGCCGCTCGGTTATCTGCAGTTGTATAAGCTTTAGGAGTTTGGTCAACCGTGATTAATGAGACTGAGGCAACATTGTTTATTTTCTCGAATTTTTATCGCTAGCGGTGTGTTTACTCGTTTCACGCTTAATGTTACACGTACCGTTTCGTAAATGTGTGCATTCGCATATGAACTGCAAGACGTGTATGCGGGAGCTTCGACAAAGGTTTAGCTTCTTACAGTTGTTGCGCATTGTGAATTTTTATTCTATTTTGATTCATTATTTTTGCTTTTATCGCAAATACATACGATATTTTTTAATTGAATGTCAAGCATTATTCAACCCTTATTGAATTATACAACCTTCTTATTATTTATTGTCATGCATATATACAGCTCTGATAATAACGTCTATGTAAGTTTCGTGAAATATGCGTACAAAATTGCACTATTTCATGTAAAAATATGAGCATTAATATTTATTTGTTTCCACTTAGGACAGTGAATTGCTGTAAATTAAATCTAAATTATTTGAAAATATTACTGCTACAATTTCAATAAGTTTTAATAATTTAAAATTATAGTTTATATACAAATAAATTGGACATTTATTTCGAAAATCTATTAAATATTGATTTTATTATTCTATCAAGGGATGTAATTATATTTTACTCAATACGACGTTAATGTGAGATTTTCACTTTTCTGGTTTAAACATAATTTAAATATTACTGACGATGTAAATTACAAACCGATATATGACTTTGAAAGTCTGAAATTGTAAGAAAATTGAGTTTTACTAATAAAATAGCTGTCCAATGAACAGTGACGTAGAGTTATATTTTACCGAAGTTGAAGTTTCATAATCAAAAATTTACGAGATAAGTTAATTTGGATTCTTTCCATTTTAATGTTAGATTTTTCACAAGAATTAAAACTTTGGACATATAATAAATCCAATTTTATAATTAACAAAAATTATTCACTAACGTCGTATACTTTATACACGCATGCATAAGATTTAAATTATTCACATTTCAACTTTTATCTTATTCCGTTTATCAGTGACTGACGTATAAACCGAAGTGACAAAATGTATTATCGATTTTACGAATGTAGGTTGCATTGTACAATATGTAATTCGTTCATCATTTTCAGCCATAACTTTCTGTATTTTTTTATTTCTTGTGGTTTAAGGTTGAATACTCGATTATATCATTGTAATTAACCATACTTATCTTACAGGCATTTTCTTTTACCAAAGTTGGGTGTAATTGATTAAATCTTTGACTGTGTATGGAATTCCATTCGAATTAAAATGCATAAGTTTTTCTTTAATTGGGTTGGGAGTAGGCCCCATTATTTTCAAGGCTCGGCCAATATTATCTACGTAAATTACCGTTCTTTACACATAAATAGGACAGTAGTATTAAATGGAAACTCGAGGGGTCTGCGATAATATTCTGAGCTTAGAAACTATTATTTGAATTCTTAATTCAATTAGTGAAGGATGGGTTATTAGTAAGTAAAACGAATTCCTCGCATAACATAATCAGTAAATGCTTATGAATTTATATAGGTGTTAATACAGTATTTGTTTATTTTATACCAATACTTTATTAATATACTGTATTATATTTGATGCTAATGTACGAAATGTGTAAGGAGTCAGTTCTGACGTTAAATAATTTTGTCCTAAATTCTAATCAGAAATTGGACACTGGTTGGCAATTTCAAATTAGATTATCGTTTACCTAAATAGATTTTTTAACACTCCGTACGAGAAACTCGATTTTTCGCACTTGGGAAAAATTTTCAGATGCGTAAAATTGCGTTCGGCGCACGTCTTATTAAAAAATATCGTATAGACTAAAAAATATACTATTTCCAACTTCAATTACTATACGTGTAAAATACAATTTAAGATCGGAGAAGGACTTATTTTGAATTATAAAAGAATTCCTAAAAGCACGTAGCATACCATACTGAAATTAAGTATAATATTGTTTCGATTTTAATAATGAAATGTATAAACTTAAAATTCTAAAAGGTTAGAATGCTTTAATCTGGAAAATCGTTCGTCAACAGACCTTTCATTTTCTTGTAATTGAATAAATTATTATGATTGAGCATTAATGGGGAGCAACTTGTCAATTTAATTGATTAAGCTGACAACTGATTTTGAGTTAACCTTGTATATCAAAATAAAATCAAAATATAACAATAAAAACAAAAATATCACACACACTAACAAATATTGTATTTCATAGTACTCATAATACTATGTCTATTCGAAGGGAAATTGCTAACACTTTCTATTTAAAATAAAATAACTTGGATAAAGCTTTGGTTCAATTTTAACTAAGTCTTTAACGGATAGAAATTAGAAACATTACTATATTATGTATATTTACTCTACGACATTCATACCGTTTACGCCTCTGTCGATCTTTATATCCACAGTTATCCGAATATATTCACGAATAAATAAAACCAATAACTAACTTATTTTAATATTTAATATAAATAAGAGTTTGAAAATTAATCGTCAAAAGCATAAAAAAATGTGACATCTGCGTGCAAAAGTTCTGAATGCTGAATCGATCTTATTATAAAAGTTAATATTTCGAGCATTGACAAATCCATTCTGGATATTGTAAAGTGATTAATGCTGAAAATCATTTGATATCTGGTCTGAAATGCGGCAAGGGCCGGGAGACTGAAAATTATATTGGACGAAATGAGACATTCAGAAGCTTTCAATCTTAAAAGTGTTAGAATAAATATAGGTCCAAATGATGCATAGAGTCGTTTTGTATTTCAAAGAAAACTAATAATGATTGTTTTTATTAATAAAATAAGTGAACTCTGTACGCACGTGGTTGTTAGCATTCGCACAGCTTAAACGTGGACTCCTTTTTGGTTCATATACCGCACAACCCGAGGTTTACAAAATAATAATCGGACTTCAATTTCCGCAATGGCAAAACAAAAGTTCTCATTAATTTCTTTTTAACGCAGCACACTGCCCGAAAACGTCGTATTGCGCGGCACACCGCCTAAATCCTCGCATACGAGCTATAGCTATCTATATATCTATAGATAGAAGCCGAGACGCTACTGGCTGTCTTTCCGAATAACAAAAACAAACATCGCTTTGTCGAATCGCACCTCTCTCTCTCTCTATTATTATTTTCGCAATTATAACTTGCCTTTATACTTTTAAAACTGAAAATAATAATTGTTAACAAAAGCAAACCTTTTCAGTTATCAATATTCGAATATGATAATGGAATCACTGTAGAGCTCGGAAAATTAATAACTCAAAATAAGAATTCCCGCCTTTCATTAATCGACATAGAATATTGGCATAACTGGCACAACCGCAATATAAAAAAATCTATGACATTTTTCGTGCCACCATACACGCAATAGAAAACCTGCTCGGAACCGCTGTCGCTGGGCATTCAGCCGTTATTGAATTTCCCATGACTTCCACGGTTTCTATTGTTTTTTTTTTTGTTCTTTATTCCTCCATTAAATTTAGATCTTTGCTGATACTTCCAATAAAATTCACGGCCATCATCATTTTATTTTAAGCTGCAATAAGTATTTAACATTTACTTCATGTTGGTCTATTGCTTGCCTTAACCTTTATGGCCTCATTAATAATCCGAGTAGAAATTATTTCAAGCTTTCTGAATAGTGATCAGGCCCTAATCGAGATTACATAAGGCATGCCTATCAGGCGTTCAAAAGTGACACCCGATCACTAAAGTGGTATTCCGATTAATTTTTTATCGAAAAGTTCACATTAAATTTTCGCAATTATAAGTATAATACACATTATAAGCATAATTAATATTTCATATTAATAAATTCAGACATTTTTATGTAAGCTATGAAAAATTAAAACTTAACAGTTTCTTAATTAAGATTCACAAAACGACTGTATTTTTTTTAAAGCAAATTAATGTTTTCTTGTGGTTATTTTTCGCTGATATTTGACACCTGAAAAGGATACCTCACAAGGGTATGGAATCAGAGCTTGGCCATGGTCGTATTAAACTTTTTTCTCGGGTATGTATTACCTGACACTAATTTAAAAAATTCACATATGTATCCTGAGTTATAGTACAAATGTAAAGCTAAATTTGAAATCATATTAGTAGACATTTATCTGAGCAATTGAAATGAAATATTTATTTAAAAAATACTTCCTCTCCTAAGCCCTCCACGACATAACCAAGTTCTTTAACATTTACGGTCGAAATTCATATGTATAAGTTCGAGTAGAAAAGTAATCGATTTGCACACGGGAATAGCTTCGCTAGTATAATAAATATTAAATGTTATGATTACTAGTATCATTATATACTTAATTTCATCAATGAGAAATATTTCAGAAGATATGTTAATTATTTTATATTGTAAATTATTTGCAATTATATTACATTATAAATTATAATCTTTAAATTTCGAATAATGAACATATTTTAAATAAAGGAATATTTTCTTTTATGTAAGATATGGAATAGTGCATATTATGTAAAATTATGGTGAGACTATGACAAAAAGGGCATTGCAAATGAACGTGCATCCTCTCTAATTGGAGCAAAACGTCGCGCAATGTCGAGTACGAGGGCGCCCATTAAGACCGTGTATAAAACATTACGCTACTTCTTTAATTTAAAATTTATGCTTAAATTTGAATGCAATGTGTTTGTTTTCCTCGGGATTTATCACTTAGTAGTTATAAGAAAGTTAACGTCTGAATGAAATATTAAACATTAAAATCTTGAATTTTCTGGATAGGACATTTTTAATGCAACCAAGGAATTTATTCTCACATAAGTAAATAATAATTTTATTTTATTCAAGAGAAGAATTACAAAAGTATGTTAATTTTCTTAAATTTATTTGAGCAAGTAAATAATATTTGTGTCTAGAAAAAAATAGTAGTAATAATTACGTCTTACGTTGAACGAAAGATGGAAACTATATTTTTTTTAATTTTTTCGTCGCTACATTTACACCCCTGAAATCAGAGACTAATCTGTACAGTTCAGAAGCTTATGCAAATTTTTGTTGGATAACATTTAGTTTTGTTTTGAAAAAAAATGTTGTGGGATCAGCATAAGACATAATAATTAATTAATATCACATGGTAACTAGGATGAACCTAAATACCATTATTTAATAGAGAATACATTTTGTCGCAAGTTTTCATACTAAAAGAATTTCATACGCTCTACAGATTACGTGATGCTCTTTACTTGATTTAAGAGAAAAAATATTGAAAAAATATTAAATAAACAGTTATGACTAAATAACACCAGAAATATTAAAAAATGCATAGATTACGCAAATAATTAAAAATATTCTCTGATTATGATGGAGATTAGCTAAATATTTTTCACACAAATTAATGACACAAGTTTTAGATAATAGAAAATTTTTCATTTCAAGGGAGTAGGGATTTGTAGGATGTAATGAATTGAACTTTTTAAACTATTATACATCAGATACTTATAAAAATCATTCCTTTAGTTTTATAAGCGTAATACTGACATTTTAGTCTTACGTATGTAAATATATGACATTACACCAGTTTCCTAACATATCTTGGCAGATTTTCATAAAATATATTTCCAATGGAAATCATTCGATTTAAAAAATGTGAAAAAATGGCCATTAACCTTGACAAAAAAGTAAAATTGATGGACCATTTTCAAATTCGGGATAATTTTGGCAAAGTAAATTGGAAATCACGTATAACCTAGATATGGAAATTGCTTATTACACATTTCAAAGTAAACATTTTGACAACTACTGAAATATTTGAATTTTTATAATTTATTTTATATTGTTATTGTGAATGATTGAATATATTTTCTGACCATACAACAATAAATGAGAAAGATCCAAAATTATGTTTTAATTTAATTATCGCATATACTACTTACATTTGTACACCGAAAACAAAAATTAGTAATTCATTCAAATGTTTTACTTATATAGCTATTCAAATACATATTGCCTCGAATACAAATATTTATTCAGTCTACACAAGTTTACATATCACTATAAATACAAAGAAAAATACTTATTGAAGGAACAATGTTTAGTAAAAGAAAAAACTCGATATACTAAAGGCATATTGTTGATGGGTTTATTGTTGGTATTACTACTTTCAATTGCGTTAAGGCACAGATGCAGTGACTCTGACTACTTTTCCTGCCTATAACTCTTTCTACACGGAAAAAGTGTTTTAGCCATTTCAGCAAAATACAATTTGCTGAAAAGTAGATCGCTTTTCAACAAATCGATTTAAAAATGCTAAAGACTATTAGCTAAGGCAGCGATTATAATAGCAATTCCAACCATGACATTTCGCTAAACTAGAAAAATATATTCGATGTCCATATATTAGTACCTTTGCGGGAATACCAAAATATTTGGAGAAGTGACAAAATATTTCTATCCGTGTATACATAACCAGAAATAATTATTTAGTTCCGTAATTAAATATTACATTATATTCGTTAGAAATGTTTATTTTTCAGATATATATAATTAATGATTCTGACATGAAATAGCTCTCAGAGACCTTACAGATTATCAGTCCGCATTATTACTCCGTAAAATGGGCTTTGTTTTTATATGACACCTACCTTTTATGAATATGCACAGCTAATAATCAAAACAGGCTAGAGACATTTTGATTTGGCAAACGTGCACGTTTTTCAAAAATTGACATTTTAAATCAGACAAAACTTACGTTACATTATTAACTTCTTGCCGAATATTAGAACTACTGTGCCAGTATAAATATTACTGTTACTTTAGAAAACACATTTAATGTACTCAAAATCTGTTGAATCACTTTTTTACCATTTTTATCTCCGCAACTTGAAAAAATAGTAAACGCCGACAACAAATTTAGCATCAGAGAATATTTTGCTTTTATTTGCAGTAAGTATGATTAATTTGAAATGTATTAAACTAACAAAGGTGTTTTCCTTGTTGGTAGCAGCAAATCAGTTTCACATAATGCATTAAATTTTGTTGTGACGAATATGTTTTTATTGAAATAGTCGAAACATGTATTCCACTCGATAAAATTTACCGCATCAAAATTCAAAAATGAATTAAAAATATTTTATATTAACAATAATCCCCTATTCATTGAGCAATTTCAATTTTTTTGACATTTGTCGTTAATTTCATCGAGGTCAGCACAAACTTTCCCATACAACTGCAAATATTTTCAGGGCTTCCTATCAGAAGTTCTAAAATGAACAATATATATTCAAGGTCACATGAACAATCGAATCCGTAATTCTTTGAAAATTGAATCGTGGATAAATACAAGGAACCTACCAAGGATTCTTATTTTCATGTTGCTGAATTCAGTCTACATCTTTATAGTCTATTATTGTATGTGGTATATGTATATGTTTTGTTTTACCATAATATGCTCATTTTATTTTACCCTTATTACCCCACATTATTAAATTACTTGTGAAATTGTACAAACCCGCAACCATAAAGCTGAAATTGCATTCTAATGACTTGTTTAAATAGAGAACTGTGTATATAGTGCTCTATTTATACAAATTTTGCATTATTTTTGAGAATCAATTTTCAGTAAAACGTGAGTATTGAAGATATCAGAAATAGAATTTCTTAAATCAATGTAAATTGTTTCCACGAAGAACTTTAACACAGAAAGTGGTCAGGGGAAAAGCAGTATAAAGTTTAGCATCCGGGATAAAAGTTATTCGGGTCAACTCATAGAATAGTCTGGAAAATCTTTCTACTAAATGAATTCTGGATCAATTCGCAAAAGCTACACTCTTATCGATGACATCGCTTACTATAGATTCAAATTTATAGCTCTTTATGATCTCATGGAAAATTAAGTCAAGAAATTGGAACAAAGAAATTAAAATGAAGTAAAACTTCGAAATGACACTACATTTTTACAGTATAATATTTTGAAATGTAGAAAAGTCGAGGATGGGAATGCATACAATGAATTTAGCACTGTTATGCTCATTGTATTTTAATTTATATCTTCTATTTTATTAACTACACGAGGCGAAATTTTGATACAGCTTGGCCAGGCCCTGATCAGGTTACCTGAATGTACATCAGTGCCTATTAAAAAAAATAACTTTTACCGAGTCTGATCATGGTGTCACACCTTGATCAAATGTGTTTCAGGTCTCACTAACATGTTTGTTGCCTGACGAAAGATAATCAAAAGGAAAATGTATTTGATGTAAAAAAGCTGGTAATTTTATGAAATGTCGTGAAATCTCGTTTTTCATTATTTATATAAAATTTTCTCAATCTAACAACATCAAATATTAATTATGCTCAGATTTAAAACTTACAATTGGAAATATTCAATTCTAATTACTTCCATCCAGACAAGGAGTATTGAATTCGGTCACCTCGGCAACAAAAATTAGCATATAGTTGTTTCATCAAAAGTCGACGTTTCAGACGCTAAACAACTCCAAAATGCAATAAAAATTGTTTGTCCCTGATCTTGTGCCTAAGTACATACGCCCGGACTGTTTTTTTGTGTTTCGCGATATCTTGCGAACGGTAAGGGTCGAAGCCACGAGTTTTGAGTTAAAATTTTTCATTTACTTTTCCAATATGCGCTGACTAGTTATCACGTTATTATTAATAAATAAATAAGAATACTTTTTTTATGATGTGGTACCACTTCTGAACTCTGGAAGATCTATTTTATCGAATCTTGATCAAAATTAACGGTTCATTAGTTTACCTTTCGACATCGCCAAATATGTATTTGAATCTAACTATCCCTTCGAATTTCTTTATACTAGACATTCCACTGCAATAGTGTACTTTTTATAAACTAACAGCTCATTTAGTTTATTCATAAATTGAACTGTAACTGTCAATCATACTAACAATTACTTATGAGGATGTTATTTAAATAGGAGATTGTCGATATGCAATTAACAATCGATATTCATAACTTATATATAAAATATTTGGTATTTTTGGTACTTATACGGAGACGAAATATTTCAGCAAATACTAGAACCTTTCTTTAACGCTAAAAGCTATCAACTTGTAAGGGATCCGATGCTTGAAAAGAATTAAAGGTCATGTCTTAACACGGCATAACTGTTTGAAAACTTGATATCTGATGTTTGAAAGTATCGAGATTTCTAAAAACTGATTTTTTATAAAAAATTAAAATATGTATGGTTAAAAAGGAACGTTTCAACACAAATTCTAACTTCATTTTTTGTGCTATGTACTTAAATGAAAGTATGGTAATTCTGCAGATTTATAAAATAATGGTGTTTCAGAAGAATATAAATCATACATTGTCTAAAATAATTGGGAAATTCTTATACAAAAGTATTTTTCCATACTCCCAAATATACATACCTGTATTGAGATTTAAAATTATTCAACACCAATGCATATCCGAATTAAATTCGGTATGGAATTTGTATAAGAAATGGGAAATTACGTTTTGAGAAAGGAATTTCTTCGAGGTATACCCCATGGCGCATACACGGAAAAAAATTATCTGGGTTCTTCCCAAAAATCAGGTTTGTGATAATCACAACCTCGCAGGTTTGAGATCATTCATTACAATCGTCTTTTGTTTGTAACACAAACTTTCCTGTGATTGTCACTTATAAGTTTGGGTTTAACAAAAATTAACTTCTCGGTTTGTGATTATCACGAACCTGGTTTGTAGGGAGAACCCAGACAATATTTTTTCGTGTATATCCGAAAATAAAATCGAGCATTCTTTAGTTCAAATACCAGAAAACTAATAGAGATATGTACAAAGTTTGAGTAACCGTTCATCTCTAAATCTCTAATCTCGTTTTCTTCGAACCGAATGTCCAGACTCCAGACGGTCACCTCATCAGTACGCAATACGATTTGTTTGAAAGCGTAAAAGCTTTGTTTGAAGCTTATTACCAGGATCGTTTTGGAGTTTCAGAATACAAATCCGCCATGCAATTCAAAATGGTGGATTCAATCCGGTGAAGTAATTTTCCAAAGTTGATGGGATTCTTTTGAAAATATCGCAATTGCACAATGTTACATTTCATATAAAATTTTCAAAATTAAAATGGGGGATGACCATTTAGCACGTTTGTGTTTGTTTGGGTCTCCATGCTTAGATAGTCAAGCAAACGTTATCTATTCTAAAAACTAAAAAGTTTTGTAGAGTCTTCGGGTGGAACAGAAATTAATTATAAGTATGCGATGGAGTGTTTCTAACGATTTCACGAGTACAATATTTTAACATTTTTCTTTATCTTTTTTTTTTTAATTTGCAAATCTGAAATACGTTAAATTGAGCTATTTTCTATACGAAATTATATATGTGTCCGTAATTTTTTAAATTTAATGTTCGGATTTCGATTTTCCTAATCTTTACTTACTCACTCATCTGCAAATTTGAAAGACCAAGTCATTTTTACAGCCGGTAAATCTGTTATAAATTCTGTAATTAAAAGAGATACAATCATTGCACATTTCATAGAAATCTATTAAAGATTTTGTCAACAAAGTTTTGGTGGAAACATTAAAAAATCTTTCGATAGCTTAACCAACTTTCAATAAAACGATCCATCACAGTAATTAATTTTCAATGCGTCAATATTTGCAATAAATTTTATGTACTTTTCTCATACGAAAAATTAACTTTTCTAGTATGAAGTTAATAATAGACTTAATATGCATTTTAATCTTATTAACCTCCTTATAGTTTGGTATTTATCGGAGTTTTGTCATTTGAAATTACGAAGTGAAAATTTACATATTTGACGCGCAAAAATTATTTTTATCCAGTGCAAAACGAAAAAAGCGTAATGCTCATGGAAACGGTCGACCCGAATTCGCGCGTGAAAACAAAGTCGCGGAAAAGCGGCAGCCGTATTCTAGCGCGTGGCATTTAATCGCGAAATTTATCCGAACCACGGACGGATGTTTTCGGAAAGCCGAGACATTAGCCGCCTTGGTGTAATCTGGCTCGAACGGCTTCCATTTAGTTATGCCACGCTTCCGAGGCCGAAAGTCGCGGCGGCCTACGGCCGCATCGAGAACTCTCGCTGCTTTCTCGAGAGCGTTCAGTGTGTCTGCGTTCATGTGTCGAAAATAGAATTCACAGCATCGGTGAAATTATTATGAGGTCCGCAGCAAGGGTTTTCCAGCGATACAAGCATTCCCTTCGTCTCGAAATACATCCAGTCGAATGCGAACGTCTCGGTCGAACGCGTGCCATGGTCCCCCTCGACATGTGAATTTTCTAAATCACCGGGTACACAACCGGAAAAGCTCGGATCCTCCATTGTGCTTCAGTGTCCGGCCCGCCTTGAGAACAAACGACTGACTCGGATTTGTTCCCTCGCCTCGTTACCTCTGTAGATGGATAATGCCTCACCGATTCATTGTGAAAATGTCGGCCACAATTGCGCGCTCCTATTTGAAGAAGAATAAGAAGCATTTCGGATCTACGCTATCAACGGTAATTTGCATTTTAACGCGATGTCGAGCGCCGGACTTTCGATGGTTCTTGTTACAAAATTGCGAATTCCCTTCTTGAGCGGATAAGAACGGTTGATAAGGATCTTCCATTATATCGAAGATCTTTTTATTGCGACTGAAACTTTGCGTAGGAGTTGCGTCGTTCATAAAACTTTTCATTTTGAACGTGTCTTTTTAACAAAATTACTTTGGAGTTATTGGAAAACACTGAAAAACTTGCCAGAAATCGCATTAAAATGTTGTTTTAATATCATTTATATATGGAACAAACGTATGACTTCGAGAGCAGTCGAGAATTTAGAGAACCTGTTGAAATATGTATGTAATCGTGACAAATATACGTTTTTATTGCTTATTTTCCGTAGATTCAGTATATTATACTGTCAATTGTTCACGCAATACGTCGATGATTGTGGAATATGCTATTATAATTTCTGAGTAAATTTCTAACGGATTAAAAAAACAAACCCTTCAATTCACAAATTACATCCCAATATACAACTTAGTTTTACTTAGTTTTCAATTTATTTCGTCTGCCAATCGATAAGTTCCGGGCGCAACTCGATTCCGTTGCATCGATTTCTCTCGACTTTGGTCCAACAACAATCCATCTTGGCCATCATTAAAAATTGTCAATTTTTCTTATATATATTTACTATCCATTTAAAAAGACAAATGAGTTTCTGACATTTTAACATATTTAGATAAATTGGTTGCTTATAGCAACATTTCCATTTGCAGCACATATTTAGAAATATTCTGAATCGGAGAATATCAGAAAATGTTAACGACGTTGTAATGAACATCCGCAAAATACTACAGAAACCGTCGAAAGGTTCAAACCAAAGGCTTCTTAAAAAATTCAGTAATTATTTCTAGAAAAGGTAAGTCATCTTTTTTAGATGACCCACAATAATCGTCAATATTTCCTAAGAAAGGCGCCCCACGAATAGCTCACCCGCGAGTATAAAAAATGTCATTAAAGCGGGGGGAAACACATATTCGTTATCCTTTATTTTCTGGGATATTCAACTTCAAAACATTTCAATAATTTTCACAGAATATATATTTTCTATGCGAGCGTGTGTTCCAATAACTGTGACTCGCTCTTTGGAATAAAACGAGATTAAAATTTAGATGTGTAAGAGGATGTCAAATTCAAGAAAAGTAAAAAGCTACTAAATAATACGTGTGTAGAATTTCAGATTCTCAACATTTTGTATTCAAAAAGAAAGAGAAATTGTTGTTAATCATTTTTAATAATGTGAGGTTTTATTTTATAATCTCATACGATATACACAACTTCTAACCTTAAAAAGTTACTATTAGTTATTTTTGTTAGCATTTGAGTACATCGGGAATTTCCTTCTTCGTCTTAACTTTGAGATTAATGACCTGAACACGAAATGTATTACACCGTACTACACTGTAATTCAGACATATTCTACTGAATGATAAAGGCGGTTTCAACATGTTTGCGGGATGGGTAATTTACCAGTCAGTTTACTATTTTCCGCATCATAAACGAAATACGCCCAGTCGGAAAATGGTCGTGGCTCGATTTTCCTAGAATCTTTGTGATGAAATATGACCACCTCGAGGTTGAATAAGTACAAAACCTGTGTTCTAACAGCAACATCTCCTTGTAAAACGGAATAGTAGCCTGTTTTACTAAATGCAAAGAACATGCAATGTAATGAGAATGAATTATGCGATTGAAATGTCTTTTTCACGCATAAATATACGTTTCCGAAATCCGAAATATTAACAAAAATCATATTGATATTAATATATTAATGTAATGTTGAATTCATATTGATTGAGTGTAATTATATCGGTGAAAATCTATTTATTGGAATACTCATTATCAGGATTAATCAAAAGTTGAATTTTCATAGTGATGTTATTCTTACAACTATTCATTTGTGAAGAGTCCAGAAGTTACAACTTTAAAGTTTCGATAAATTGTTAAATGTCAAAATTGTATTTCAGAAAAGTTCGCAACTCGATCTTAACCGGTCTTCGCCTTTTTATTCTTATGTGCCAATGTACGTGCTTCAAATCACGGTCTGATCAAATCCTAAATTTATCAGTTGGCGCTCTACTCAACGGCTTTAAAATAAACTCTATAAATTTCATTGATGGAAAACCACTTCATTTAAATTGAACATTAGTTCAACTGGGCAGGCAAGATGTTAATCCTGTAAATTTATTTTCAATGTAATAAATTCAGAGTGAAAAGTTATTGTTTGTTCTAATGCTTTCGTAATTTATTCTTGGATATAAACAATAATTTTCATAGTTTTCTTTTCAATAACATTTTTGTTTTCAACCATGAAATGTTAAAGATAGGGTATGATAGATTGTCAAATCAATGGATTTATTATACTTCTAATAAAGTTAATGCCTAAGACACGGTGCGAATTTTATACAACTTTCGCAGATATGCTGCTTAGATGAATGTAATAAAAAAGCTTTTAAAGTAAAATATATCATACCAGTTAAAATGTGAATTTCAGGGCATTAACCTATTTCTTTAAAATTTTGTGTGAAAACATTGGCTCAACGATTCAAATCACTTGGGTCTAGTTTCAGGAGCATGATTACCAAGCAAGTAATTAATTTTTATAGTAATAAAAAACACATTTTTATTTGAAAATTATCTGCTGGCATTTAGCATATTTAATCCTATACTGGTTTAATTAAAATATCTGATTATTAAACAGACCTAAAAAGTTATTGACAAAAATATGATAATAAATATTCTACTATTATAAATATGCAGAACATTAAATTATGCATATCGAAAAATAAGAATGCAAGACGAAATAACATTATTTATATATTTATTTTATTAAAATGAATCACCATTTTAAATAAAAAAAGTTTGTGTGTTTTACGTTCTTTTTTAGTTTTAAACGATGTTGCCTGATAAATTGTACTATGTGATTGCATTCGTATACGACGCTTCAGTATATAAAAAATTCAATTTTATTTGTCAATGCCAGAGAAGATGAATAATCACATTCGCGAAGTAAATATATCATTGTAGAAAGCTCTCTACTATGTCAACGATGAATAATTATTTTTATCTTCTTCAAAATTAACTTTGATGTCATTTTATTTTATTCGCGAAGATAATAAAATGCGATTCTCAACTTCCATGCTAAGTATTAAATAATATGAGAAAGCCTTTTCTTCAGCACAAAATTAATTTTCTGAATTTAATTTTTGTTTCAAATTCTATCCTGCTATTTCTTTAATTTATATATAAATCGACTAATATTTTTTAAATTAAAATTTAAAACCGCACTGTTGATGTAAATATTCATTTTTAATTGAAAATTTCCTTTCTAAATTTAATCGTTATTAAACACATAGTATTTTCTACCTTTAGAAGCTTTAAAATGAAGGGTTACGAAAAAATCGTGCTAATCGTAAAATAATCAGAAATATAATCGGAGCAAAAACTGATAAAAAGGATGGGTTTTATTTTTAGCCTTTGTTTCTCTTAATTAAAATAGAATTGTATTATAAAAATAATGTAAAAACATTGTTAGTAATCCACTTACAGTAATTAAATGGTGCGGTCCGTAGAAATATTTAATTATTTTTTATATCGAGTAAATTCATTAAGATTACGCTACCTTAAATTTAATTTTCAATTTTATGAAACTTCAAGAACGAAAGAAAGATACAATGAAAAATGAAGAAAGGATAGAACTAAATGTATACATCGATACAAAAACCAGAATACATTTTAAACCTCTAAAAGTTATTAAAACATAAGTATAATACCGTTCCGGATCGTCAAACAATAAAATTACATAACTGAATGAACAGGTTATGGAATGAACCGGTATCTATACAGTAAATTATTTTTATAGCAAGTAAATATTCTCAATAATAGTTGGTCGATACTAAACCAACATATCAAGAATACTTTTTATAGTACAATTCATTTACACTCCAACGAATTCTTTAATCTTCCAATTGTTGCGAAAAGAATCGATAACTGAAATTGCAATGTTGGGCATAGGTACTCTTTACAAATCTACTGTTATTATTATAATTATGGGTATTTTAACCATAATATATCTAAAATACCCACACAGAACAACCGTTTTGTCCTACCCCCTCGAAAATAGCAATGTTACATGTATGCCTGACCGACTGAAATTCACCGCGTGAAAATTTTTCTTGTGAGTGAACAGTTTTATACTTGGTCAATCGTCATTAACGCGTCGCGTCATTAACAATCAACGTATTCAATAATCAATATACAGGTTTTCTAGATGTTGAAAAACAAACTCACAACCCATGAATTAGGTAACCTAAAAACGAAAAATGTTCACATGCCCGAAATTGATGATTTTCGGCCAGTTTCGCATACTTTACAATATTCCGAATTTCAAGAGAGAAGGTCAAAAAAATTGCGAATATCACGGGCAGAACAAGAGCCATCGCAACGAGCGTTTTACCGTCCTCACTTTGATCGGGCGGCAACTTGATGCTCATTGTAGTCGGTGACGTTTCGACCCTGACACACAATATCCTATTTTTGGGAAAACTGAATGACATGTCAGATTTTGTTCACAACTCTTCAAGCATGGGTAATTTACATGGCAGCAACACGTGGAATACACAAAAACGAATATGAATTCCACATTCCAATCATATAAGAACACTATCGATTGTATATTCCACATATTTTTGCATACGAAATTTCTATAGCCGGGATTTGTGGATACATGACTTATCAAGTAGGTATCACAAGATGTGTATATTTATATGTAAATATCACATAATGTTCATATAATTATTATAATGCCATGCTTTTATTTCTATCAATGTTGAGTACCTTTATTCGAGTACTCGCTACTGACCGGTGTTAAGTATGTTGACGAATCTGACATTTTCTTAAAAAATTCATTAGAAGTCAGTTTTTGAATTTTTAATTAATTTTCTTTCCGATTCATTTTGTGTTTCCGGTAGTTATAGTCGTACAAGTTTAGAAAATTACTGATCCCTGTTTGAACTTAAACCGTGAAGAATGAAAAAGCACTGATTAAATTCGAATTTGTCGATTCCTGAGTGAACAAATGTGGAAGTGCTAGTTACTCCGAATAGAACAAAACTTTACACTAGGATTCGTTATAAGAAATTTCGAACATGAGCATGGCCCGAGAAACGTAGATTTGGATGGAGAGTAATCTGTATAATTGTTGCCTGGCTCCACTTTGGTATATCTAATTCTACTATCTACTTATTTCCATTATGAATAGGATGGGCATTAAAACGCTTTATAATTAGCAAGGGTTTAATCTGAAAGCCAAATTATTTTAATTCGTTACCCTATACGAAACTACGTATTTTGGACTATGTAACTAGATATTAACTTAATACGGTCCGATTTTTTGATATGACGGATGTCGATATTAAGTATATTCATACTTCATTTACTACATTTTTAGAGCTCCTTGAGGTCGAGTTAGTCGCCGTTCTTTACTCAGGATTCTTATAATTCCGTTTGCATCCTTCCCTCTCTTCAGAATTGCGAAATTTGCGAAAATTTCGTTTGTTTGAAACGTAAAATGAAGGTTTTATTCCACCAGTTCTGCACACTAATAGGCTGAATCAAGTTTGCGACTGAGGTAGTTGAGTTCGACGGAGCATAATTCAATTTTAATACGGATTGCGAAATTATTGTCCGAAATACTAAATGTAAAACGCAAAAAACATTTTAGAAGTAATTGCTTTAATAACTGACATGTCAAAAGTGTACCTTATTTAACACATTATAAAATTAGTTTATATTACCTTAATAAGAATTATAATTATGTAAATATACCGCCTCCTTTACGTTCTTTTCTTTGAGAGGGATATGAAGTCATGCACTGCACATGTTTCGGTATTAATATGCACTTGCAGCTAAAAATAACCACTTCAGAATAAGATGACTTGTCGCGATCATCTTTAGACAGTTATTACGGTAAAAAACTTCTTTAACATTTCTTAAAAATAGAAATAAGGGTACATACAGGCAATATTAGCCGATATGCAATATTAAGTTGAAAAACCAATGTCAGTATGGCTTTTACCAGTATACTTCTAATCTCGCCAATGCAATTTCTCTTCGGTACAAGATCTTATGCTTGCAGTTCAAAGAGCAAGATGTTTCTCTTGCTCTATTTCTTTACGCGTATATTTTTGATTGACATCTGAATCAAACTGCTAGTGTCATTACTTTTCGATACACACCCATATATAGTGAGATATGGAAATATGACTGGAATTGCTTATTTTAGTATATTTTTCGATTTCATAAGAGTAATTTTTACTATAATTACATTCATATTTAAAAAAAAATATATTTGTAGTTGGTATTTCCCTTTATTGACGATTAGTATTATTAGTAGTGTCGAGGCACTTGTTGTGTAGCGAGTGTTGTTTATTGTCCATAACTTTTGTTCGGATCATTCAATTTTGATGATATAGCCACTATCGTAAAGCTAATATTAATCTTACTTTTTTATTTTTGCAAGTATGATGATTCCATGTAAAAGACATCCCTGTCAATTTTCGAAAGATAGATTTTTTTGGCGAATCAAAACATAGTACCCGGTTGTGTGGCAATTCAGAAAATACGCTGAAACTGCAAAAATAATGGGTGAAACCAGTAGAAATTCAAAGTTTATGAGTTTTTAATAATCTTCAATAAGTTCTTGCATAGAATATAATATAGAATCAAATACATAATTATTATTACATTATTACTCCAATAATTATCATAACTTAGCCCATCTAGGGCTGAATTGCTCATTATTTATCAAAGTTCAGTGTCTTCGAGTAATATGACCTGCTAATGGCTTCACTGGAACAGTACTGGAAATATTTGACAATAGCAATGTTAAAAAAATCATTTGTTTAGTGCTGCATAACCGCGGAACCGATTACTGCATAACTGGGTATGACACCATTTTGGAAATGACTTCAGATATTTGTTCACCTCAAATCCTTTTATATGATAAAATACAGGTCTGAAACCAAGTTTTTACCTACAGTCCGACTCAACCCCTTTTCTTAATGTACAAAATGAATATATTGCTTTTATAAAAATGTTAGAATTGATTTTCAGTATATGAACTCATTGCGATCCGAACGCCTTTGCAACTATTATCAGTTCGGCGTTTATTAGAAAACAAACTTATAATGAGACTACACTCTAAGAACAGTTTCGTAATAATAAGTAAATACTATGTACATATATACATAATGAGCCGTCAAAATGTAAAATAGCACATAACATTTTTTATGCACGGATTTTCCCTGTGTGAAGTAGAAATTTCGTGCGTGAAGTATAAACTTCACCCTCTGAATTTCGCTACTTCGCGCATAGAAAATCTGTGCACAAAATATCGTATGCGTGTAGGACTAAAAATGAATTATACGTACTAAGGAAATGACGAATAAAAGTGATTTTGTAAACATCGAATTGTCAGGCACTAGGGACCAACTGAAACGCTCCAAAAAATGTTATCTGCTGTTTTGCTTTCCGACTTATGCCAAAATGTTATATATTTATACATATAAGAAAAAGACGCAATATAAAATGTGGTTCTGCACATCCACAGAAAAGTCGTTATCTAATTGTTCTGAAAATAAGACATCATAAAACATCCTTATTTCCGGTCACAGATGTACCACTTTCTTTTAATGGCTTCCATTCCGCTATATTTATTTTACATGCTTTTATAAAAATAGGAAACATTTTATCTGAGCCAAATTTGTATTTTACAGGATTATGAAGCTATTTTATTAAATGATTCCATGCGATATTCAAACGAGGCATTGTACAAACAAGAAATAGTGAGAAACGCAATGAAAAAGATTTTACTTTTAAGCTTGCATAACTCATTAAATAAATTTCTGTTCATTTTTGTATGAATTAATTATTGGTTAAAAGGTCTATGAACTATAAATGTTTAAATAAATTATTTTAAAAAATAATTGAATATAGCCCATCGAAGGATGATTATATTGTTGCAGTTGCTGCTTTTATTGATAAGGTACATTTGTTCGATTTCCGTTAACGATATTTAACAATTACTGGACATGGTTTTGCAATTTCGTTGAAATTATCTTGTCAACACTGCTTTATTCCATTTACTCATTTTTAAGGTCCGTTTTCTATCGACAAATTGGTATGCTTTCGCTCATTATATTTTTGCTGCGTCATTCCATTCAACTTTCTCGAAAGTGAAGAACTACTTTAGTAAAAAATATTCATGTACATTATTCTAAAAAAACATTTACTCCGGAAAGTTAAATAAATAAATTAAGTTTTATACAAAACCTGGCACCGATAAAAATAACGAAAAACGAATACAAACGGTTTTAGTATTGCTATAGATATTTTTAAGTCACACAGATATGGTAATTCTGTAAAAAATAACTTAAATTGGAGACTGAGTTCATGAGTATCTGCGAAAAAGATGCAAGGGTAACACTTGAAACGAATTAATCTACTCGTGCTATGTTTAAGATTCAACGTAGAAAATAAAAAATAAAATATTCATATTAAAACGAATACGATTTGTTAATTTTGTTGAAATTTTCGTTTAAGAAACTTGGTTGTTGAAGGGCAGTTTGGTATATTCTTTCGTAGCACGTGGCTGGCACTGCTTTCATATGGTTGAAAAGTATTCCACAAACCACAAACCGAAACTATTTTTCCCCATCTATATGTTTAAAATGTTCCGCCTGCTCCGCGCGGTGGCTCCACCATAGTGCAGGAGACGTCAAAACGGTAGGTGGGAGATTGCCGCGAATGTTTGAATATTCGAATAATGGAAGGCCTTTTGAATCTGCAATATATGCATGATAGATTAGTAAACAAACGTTTCTCAATCAATTTTACCCCTAGAAAAATTTAAAAACCGAAAATTGTTCAGACTTTTATTAGCTACATTTATTCCGGTCTCTGATTCCTGAAACTAATTTTTTGGACCTTATTCTTAAGGTGGCTTAATTAGCACAAGCTCTATCGACGGGAACCTTTAGTACGTTAATCAGACCCCCAAAATACACCTTGCCTGAAAAATACCCGCTGTTCCAAAACTGTCTACGTTTTCAGGATAATTTGATTGGGCTAATATCCAAATATAGGCAAATGTTTTCAAGCCCAAACTAACTAAGTAACTACATCAAATTAATGCCCAGTAGATGAAATAGTATATTATGTAACAAGGGCGCAATTACCGATCTTCGACGAGTGCGAAGTTTGTTGCACGAGCGAAGCGAAGGTGATAATAGCGCTAGTCGGAGATCGAGATTTCGTCTGTGTTGTATACGATATTTTTTTATACGATTGGCGAGGGGCTCGATAATTTGCGCCCGAATATTTTACTGCAGGGCGCAAAATCAAGTTCTACTCCTCGAGTGTTACAGGTTGATAACTAAATTCATAATGCATACCGCGATTGGCACCCCAACATCTGATGCAGATATGCTCCGTGAGTTAAATTATGAAAAAACGCGAATATTTTATATATCATATTTATATCGACGCTTTAAAGTTAATGTGCCTCATTTTACAATTTTATCTTTCCTTCACGCCACTGAATAATAATACACATACGTACTTAACTGATCATTCATGTACCGTTACTGAATCAACAGTCAGTCCCTTCGAATGAATCTTTATTGCACAATTTTAACAGCGCACGCTTTTTTATCTTTTAACAAGGGAATGAAATTTAATTATAACTTTGTTTAGTGTAAAATATTAAATTCGTCAATTAGAATGTCAATTACAACTTTTCAATGTTATCTAATTTTTTTTCTGGCGAAAATTAAAATGAAGGCGAGGAGTGTGTATGTATATAGATTTTTTTCTTATAACTTTGATAATCATCCTCGTTAAGGGTTACTAAATGCATAATCGCCGAAGTTACATAACTAAATTATGACAGATTTGAGACGAGTATGCTTTTGATTGCATCCCTGGTTTTTTCACAGCGATGTTGATTTTAACGAAGGAGCTACGTAATCGCCAATAGCAGTTGATCCGAAAATAATTTCAATAATTTCAATAGACTTTTAATGCAAAATTGCATATTTTATCTTTTCTGGTGCGTAAAGTGCGCTGCATGCAGAGTAGTTATTAGTTGTTTTTATTAAATATCCCGTTTAATGCAGCTATAATATCATATTTTTTTGTTAAATTAGGAGAGATAACAATTTTTGAGTGTATAATGAATTTAAACTTTGTAAACAAGTTAAATTTAAAGAATAACGGAAACAAACATACCATTAACTTTTCATTGCAACGCTTTTAAAGATTCGAAGAACCTCATAATTTGCTGCAGATTTCGTTTTATATGTTTGGATCGAGGTGGGTAATTTGGGATAATAATAAGATCAAAAGAATGCTGACTATTGTCTGTGACAGAATGTACGTTAAATTAATGGCGATTGACCATGTATGTTTATTTTTACTTTGCTGGGGTAATTGGACGTGAGTCATTCAAATAACATCCATAAAATGTATCATCCAAATAATCAATTTTGAAATTAATCTGTTGAATCATTTTCTTAAAAATCAGTAACAGAAGTTGTCAACAAAGAAAATTATTAGATTACTGTGTATATTTAGTAATATTTAGTACTATGGATATTTAACTGCCAATCACACATATGTTTATAATACTGTTAAATTTTAATAGTATGGTAATATTGACATTGATCATAAAAGTTTCAAACAAGGGTTGCTAGTCGTTTGTAATAATACAAAAGGTACTTTTATGCAATAACAATCATTGATCGAATTATTAATGAAATGATTTTAGATTCAAATATTTCGTTAATTACTTGTTAAAAGGTTACTTAAAATTCTTCTAATAAAATGTTTAAGATATTATATTACCGTATTTTTATTAAAAATAAGAGGAATTATTTTCTGGTCTATTTAACATTAACTTACGAGATGAGTAACTTCTGATGTTGATTTAATTAATTAGTTGATTGTTGTCGACATATGGTATTGTTTTGTTCTATCACAATTATCGGAAAAAGTTTCGCGACTCCACACAGAGGAAATGGAAGAGTAATGGTGATTCTTCTTAGATGTTTCTTTACGAAAGTACAATTGCGATTCTGCTATAGAAAATTGCGTTAAAGTGTGCCAATCGCTCAGGCTAGAGTATTTCATTTCGTCGGCCCGTAACCTGTACTTTATTACGCCGATACTTAACCTGTAAAGGCAAAAGTGCGCTCGGGGCGTGTTGCTGCATGTCCTTTGATTTTGCCGCTCAACGCCAAGTCCTGCGATTCCAATTTACTTTCTTCTGTTCTTGATGGCGGCATAGACAATATCGCGAACACACACGTTAAACACGAAGGGACGTCACATATACCCAATCGCAATGTCAATGAGAAAATACGCTTATGTTGAAGTACTAGGAAGGAGAAGAGCAGTAAATCAACCGCAGTCAATCTATTCTCAATATTTTTTGGAATTTATAACATTTAGAGATCTTGCGCGATGTATCTTGTTAAATGATGAGAAAGAAAATGTATGTCGCGACCTGGACATTCTTAATTTGCTCTCCTATGTTCTTATTATCTTTTATATGTCCATTGTCACTAACAACATTTGTCAATTGTTGCCAACTCTAAAATACTGCATTTTTTAATTTAATAAGACATTCTTTGTCATTCTCAGAAATACATAATTTTGCTGGACGCGCAAATTTTTCCGAAAACAAATAATTTATTCTATGCATTATTCAGTTGGTTGTAGATTAATAGTTTTGTTAAAATACATGAAACTTAATGTCTGGTTTTGGTACATTAACCTAGTTTGGTTCAAAAAGTTACGTTACTTTCAACGAATCCGATTAGGGTACGAAATCTGAGCGTCAACTGCACAATTAGTGATCAAAGTCATAAATATTTTCAGTGTTAAACTGTTATTACTGGATATTACAAATTACGCTACTTGCACATATGTTCGTTATTTCAATCCAACAAATTAGTTTTAACAACTAGTTAGAACTTCAAACAATTAGTTTGATCCTCTTCATCAGATTAGATCAGAAAATTACAGTTCTTTCATGGGAAAATTGATTCTAAAATAGATAAATATTATGTATAATCGAAAATAAATTTGTAAATAAGTGAAATCGGGCAAGCTTAGATCTCAGAGCAATATTCACTTTAAATATAGTGACAGTAAATTTTTTTTTCATCACCATTTGGGTGCCTATTCATATTAGAAATTTCTATTTAATTATTATTTACTCCGGAGCACAATGAATAAGTTAAGACAATGTTTTTGCATACCTTAACTTTGATTCATGTTCTATTTTGAAATTAAGACTTTGATATATGAATGGTACGATTCACAAAACCGTAAACTTATATTGTTTAGAATTTAATTATTGTTGCAATTATCCTTGAGCGGTTGACAGTAGTAACAACTAGGATTGTAATTAGGTAAACGCCATTCTGGTAATTTATTTCACTGCTTGTATTTTAGTCAGTATCAAATAGTTAATTTTTGTTGGTAATTATGTTTAGTTTGGACAATTGCTTGAATTTTAGTCAAACTAACTTCTAAATTAAATTCCGCTAACTACATGTTTAGTATATTCAACTACTTTAGAATAGTTACTGCAACTAATGAAATACAGTTCAGGGCCTAATGGACAAGTTAAGTCGTTGAAAGGTAGTCAAATTTACAAAGAATTTGTTTCAATTAATGACATTTTCGGGAAATTATGCAAAATGTATGCGAATGGATTCAAACAAAACAAAATCCAATACTGAACATTATTAAAAATTGTATTTTTCGGAGTAGGTCTACTTTTCTACCTACTAAATAGTAGTAAAAAATACTAAAAAATACTTAGGACAATAAAAATTAAATTTACGTAATTTCACGGTATCAAAATGCAAGAGGTTGATGCAGTGTAAAACGAATGTTTACTAAAATTAAGATTTTCAATTTAGATAAGAAGCATTTAAAACTATAATAAAATTAAATAAATTAAAATATTATTCTTTTCATTGATAATATTAAATTAATTAATATGGGCGTCGGTAATAATCATGTTAAGACTTATAAAATGAAGACGTGTTTGAATATTCGACTTCTTTACGCTGAATTTAATATGGCATTCCCTAAATGCTTAGAATTTCCTGTTCCGCACGTGCATGCAAATTGAAAAATCTTTTAAGATCGTACTGAAAGGCTCGCACAATATTCTATTGACAACTTTATTAGTTCTGCTTTATGAATTACTGCATTTGAAATAATTTTGAATAATTATTAATTAATGAAAATACTAATAATTGTCGCTAATGAATTCAACTTTGAGACACATTTTGATGAAATACTAAAGCTAATTGCCCTTATTTTGGATCTCCTTAAATAGCGAATCCGTGGAACGGCGACGAAGTGGTGGTGCATATTAAGCGAACGGCTGAGAATGATTTAATTATAGCAGTACGAAAATTCGTTATTAATTACCCGATCTAAATTGGGTTTCATCTAATCTGCTATCGGTAGATTGGATGTAATACTTTGTAAGCCCTGTTCATCGAAATGGCGTACATCGATTGCATTGACGTATAAAAAATGATTTATTTATTAAAATCTACTCTGTTCTTTAAATAATTTTAAAGATATTTATAAATTTGTTTCACGAGATGCATTCTTTCTTTGCGTACATTCATATATAGATTTTATTCTTTAATATTTTTTCATCAGTTGCAAAAAAAAATAGAGTATGCGGAGTATATTTTGAATTCACAAATCTTTGTACACATCGAAGATACTTATTGAACACATACGATGACCACGAACGTGATATTAAAATATAAAGAATGAAATCTGAAGACGATTGAAAAGTGGCAACGAACGACAGGAAATTGCTTAGCTCTTCGTAAGCTAAGCTGCAGAGCACTAAATACCTATTAAAGAATGTGACGAGAATCGATATCTAATTTACTATCTTTGTCTTTCATTTCTTTACTTATCTATGCTCCTATATTATTTAATATTTTAATATTTTCAGTCATTAAAGTTTTTAGACAGTATTTTTGTTATATATTATTTTCATCTTGAAACTTATTCAATAATTCAATGCAAAAAAACCTTTCTGATAATATACACGGTATTTTACATTTAAAGAATAAGTATAATATTGCGATTTATTGTAATATATAATATTCCACTACTTTAAGGTTCTTTTTATATTTATTTTTCAAATAAAGAAATTTAATATTCTTGTATTAATTAATGTGTATATAAACGGAAATAACCATGCGTATTATATATCCCAGCAATTCGTACAAGTGCATATTGTCAAACTGCAATTGCCCTACGGATCGTCTATTCGAATACACCTTGTACAAATGTAGTATATATTGAGAGGCTTTGAAAGTAATAAATCTTAAAATCTGCCAGATCAGGATTTATGCAGCTCTGCATATCTTAAACTAGGCCAAACTTGTTGTCAATTATCCATTAATATTAACTGCCATTTTCTGACATAACATTAATAGAAAGATTTACATTTCACAATTCGAATGAATTTACATTTATTTCGATTACTTTATAAGTAATGTCTACTAAATCTTCTGACAGGCTGCATGTCGTGTATGCGGATGTTGAACATTATAGTTATCAATTTATGAATATGCTAGTATCGTTTATGACGATAATTTCTAGTATATGTATTGAGACTTTATTTATTTTAGTCATCATAATGCAATTTCTACTAATGTACCACAGTCGGGACAACATTTATGGCTATTTTTAAACAAATTATGCCACTGTAATAAAGATGATATTAAGTCAACCTTATTTTAGTCATTTCCACTCCGACAATGCTTTGTTCGAAAACATTTTATTACTTATTTCAGTAAGAATTAATCACATCGATTTGTTTAATTCAGGTTCTTTATTTTATTTTTGTAATTTTGTGCGTAAAGTTAGTGCGTAATGTACTTTTGATGCCTGTTTTTCGTGCGTAAAGTTCACTTTTACGCACTCCCGACGACAAAATTCGTAAAGTGAACGGTCGTGCGTTCTTTTGTACTTTACGCACTCAACCAGGCATCAAAACTTTACGCACTCTCTTTACGCACCCAATTACAAAAACTAGGTTACCTAACATGGGTGTAAAGTATAACTGTTACGCATCGGTTGGAAATTTTACACATCAATCGGCGCCTCGTATGTATAGTTCCCGCCCGGTGCGTAAAAGTACACTTTACACCCTTGTTAGGTAATATACTATTTTAGTTGACATCGTGTCTTTAATTATTTATTGCCATTCTATTTTTTAATTTATATTATCCATTCCCTACATCAATCTAAAAAGCGATGTGTTGTTTAGAGACCTATAAAACTTTCAAGTAATCAATTGTCACTTGTAATACTTTATAACAATTTCGATACAATATAAATAAATTATTTTAGTAATATCTGCAATCACTATTCATCGAAAAATAGTGTGTATATTTTTGGATCTAACAAAAATTTTGAAAAAGCAAAAGCGGCTCTATTTTTTTGTCCACTTGATGTAACCCAATTGGTTAATTTCGAAACCTGCAAATATGAGTCAAATGGAAAGAGGAAAGTAAATGTTATGTTTATGAGAGTAGTTCAAACGAGGTTTCCCGAAAACCCATTTATACATAGTTATTTCAATACAGCATTGTATCTGACGCTTCCAAGTCATTTGATAAATTTCAAACCGCCTTCGAACTTGACCATTGTTCTCACTACTGGCAATTATTGACAGAAACTCGATCATCTGAGCCCTATGTATAGATAGAGAATTAGGGTTAAAGCTCGAACAGTTTGAGAAATGAAATGCACAAGTGACAATTGATGTGATTTACGTCTGTGGTTTTTATTCCTTTATCTGAATCTATTTTCAAGCTTTACCATTCACGGAATTTACAACTTTGATGAAGGTACTGCTTCAGCATTAATAGTAAATGTACCCATCAATTTGCCGGATTTCTTGTTTTAACTTCGATACGATAATACTTTACACTTACAGATATTTCGGAGTTTACTGAAATTTAAATCAATTAATGTGAAGCTTTATTCTACCTCGGGAAAATCGGAAAGATATCAATCATTTAATATCTCCTTTATTTATAAATTCTTTATGAGATATTGTCGTTACGAATATCGATGAAGCATCAGCCATATAAACCAGGTCTTTATATGAAATAGACTTTATATTAAGAAAACACTATTTCATCCATTTTAAAAATGAGTGACTGTAGAAACGATACGTGAAAAACGAATCAGGTATATAAAATGAAAATTTATGTATATCGCACTCTCTCAAAGCTACTAATGAAACAGCGAAAAGTCGGTTGATAATTGAATTAGTAATGATTTTGACTGATAATAGTAACAAACCACTAATACATTAGTCAAATTTTACTAATTTCCAATTAATAACTGTAAGTTAAATGTTGTTATTAAATTAGTTAAATTTTATTAAAGAATTATATTGTTTTAATTAGTAATAAGTATTGCTGACTTAATTAATCGACGGCTTTTCACTAATTCAATAGTTGTTTTCGACTAATTTAAATGTAACTATAGAAGGATTCACTACAGGGCTACCGATTTAATTATATCATTATCGGAAATATATTTTAACTATTGCTGCCACGTTATAGTTCATTGTTAATATTAATATTAACATATCAAATTATTAATGGTATGTACGATAATATATAATAAGTAATAATTTTTTTTATTCATTAATCTTATAAAATCTATTACAGATTTATTAAGTGTTGCACATAATTTACACTGATTTATACTGCTAACAGTAAAATTAAGCTATGTCGACTTAAAATTATACAGCGCATACTTATTATTATAGTGTTGGATATATTGCTGAACTATTGGTTATGTATTACAGAGTCTGTCATTATATCATTCTTAAGTTGAAATATCATTATCGATCAAAAATTTATGTATAAAGAGTAGAGCAGATACGTTTGGACCGTGGAAATAAATTTAAATCTTGTGAGGATAATAACATTTATAGATAGGAGAGAATTAATGATATTACTCCTTTTATTTTCATAAATTAGGCACTTCCACATTATATGATTAAGATCTTGAAGTGCACAATTAGTCTCATTTTCTATCGGTGATAAATCCATTACGAGCAAGTGATACTCCTAGGTGGTAGAGGTTAGATCAGCCTCTATTCACCCATGTTATAAATCTTCTTGGTAATCGTTTTTTATAAAACAAGGGTTTAGAAACATCTGTATGATAGAGGTTAAAGTACTATGTGCTTTTATATTTTTCTTCAGATTTAAGATGGATATTTGTTTATAGCGTAGCATTTTCAATTAAAAAATTGTAAATATCTGTAAAAGGTATTTTATAATTATTTTCAAAAGTGGAAGTAGTAGCTTCTTTTGCCAGAGAATCTGTCTCATCGTTAAATGTGATGCCTATATGTGAAGGAATCCAGTAAAAGCATAAGGAATTGATAAGAGACTTTTTTAAAAACGTTAGAGCCTTTTCTCTTATCTGTAAAAGGTAATGACTAATTTTTACTTCAATTTTGGGGGTTTCTATACATTCTGCTGTAAATATTGATGCATCTTTGTAAATACTAATTTTTAATGATTGTTCAAGTTTCGAACAGATAAAGGCTGCTCTCACAGAAAGAGCGTTGTCAATTTTACTTCCATCAGTGAAAAGAACGATAGAATTTTCTGGAATTGTGTCGTAAAGCAGTTATTGGGAAGAGGGTGATTTTTACAGTATCGCCGAATGTTGTGTTGCATGTAAAAGAATGAAATATAGACTTATAATTTGATTAATAAATGCTGAACTCTTCATCATTTATAAAATTGTGTATATATATATATATATATATATATATATATTTATAATATAGTATTTGAAAAGATTTTTAAGAAAAAACCATTTGGATCAAGATGGAATTTCATTGATATTCATTAGAAATTTTGTAGTTGGGAGATTATTATTTGCATAAGGGAGATATATATTTTTTACATAAGAGATTTGCTCGGTCTTCAAAAAGCAAACATTTAGATTTTTCTATAGTGGTGTTTGTGGGAGTGCTGCATGTATGTCCTAAAGCTAAACGGAGAACTTTGAATTGTCTGCGTTCAAGTTTTAGTTTTAAATTTTTTAACTGCTGATAATATATGAAACAGGTGTAATCCATAATTGAACGAACAAAACTTTTAAATAATTGAATTAGAGTTATCGGACCTGAACCACATTTAATTCCACTGAGAAATTGTATTATATTAATATTTCTAGAACAAATTTTCCTAACTTTGATAGATTTAATATAATAATAGAGTTAATGTTTATTATATTGTAATTTCTCATTTCCTTCAAATTTAATATAATTTCGTAAACAACTGCAAGAAACTATTTTATATACATTACCAGAAATTGGATAATAAACTGTAAGTATTTCTTCTTCCATATATACCATTTTACATTCTATACATTCCAAATGGAAACAGAGATATGAAAAGGAATGAGTCTCAAGAATTCTGGCTGAAAATACTGCTCACCAGATTGAGGTGGCATTCAAAATGACAGCCGGTCGGCTTTTCATTCAGAAAGACTCGAAAAGAATAGAAACCAATCAGGCTTCCTTCTTATGGCCAGAAATGATTGGTGTTGTTCCATTGTTCCTCGCAATCTATTTACGACTCTTCGATCGGAAGAAATAAACTACAATTTATACTGCGCTCATCACGCATACGACACAGTCAAATAAAATAATATATTAACTCAAACGCAATATATTAGGTAATTAGGACAGAGTGACTAAACCCGTTTCTATTCTTCTTCTAGAACAATTAAAATTATAATCTATATTTCTATATCTGGAATGAATTATTATATTAAGTCAAGCTAGATTACAAACACAGAAATGAAAATTAAAAGTAATAAAATATTTTCTGGAATTACGAGTTCTATACAACGCTTAGAATTTTGACCACAATTTATTTTAAATTCTTACACTGTCTACGTGAAATAAGCGTTTCTAAACAAGTTATAAGAATAATAACACAGGAGAAAGAACTTCTCTTATCGTAATAAAAGAATGAATAACAATTGTACAAGCATGAATCGCTGGTAATATAATTCAATGAAAGAAATTTAAAGAAGCTAACCATTGAACTTTCGATTTTTCTCCTCATTTGCGTTCAGTACAGTTATCGGAAACCAATAACAGCTTCATTTTACATTAACGAGAGAAATATTATCTAGTAATGCAAGAGCAGTACAATCAATAGACAATTTGATATGAATCTATAATTTACGGTCATCTTTGTAAAACATCTACGGAGATATAGTTTCTAAATTTCTGAAAACTAATAGCTTAATGAAAGTAATATTTTTATTGAAAACATTCATTATATGAAGAAAAAAAGAATACGAATACACATGTAAAATGCTTTAATCAAATATACGCAGTTATGATAAATGAGTGCATTCCCTACTCTTCTAAGAAAAAAATTTAATTTTCTTATTGAAACTATTAGATTTTATATTTCCCTTGCGGCCAACCATTGTTACCTTATAATACAGTAATGAATGACTTGCTTCATCTCGTTAAATTTCACATAAAAATTCCGTACTGGATAACTTCTATACAATTAATAATTTCTTATGAAACATTTACAAAAAGGCTTTATAATTAGCTAACTTGATAACGTTTAGGATATAATTTTTAACTGAAATATATTGTTAGTAAAAAGTAGAAATTTGATTTAATAAATACTGTGATAGATATCTTTCATGGCCTGAAACGAATAATAATTTTTTTAAATAATGTTTATTTTCGTATTAAACAACGATTCAATAACTGCCCTAAAATACCAAACATACGCTTATGAAGTGTAATTACATTTTTATGGAAATTAATGAAAATTAAATTGCACTTTTATGGAAATAAAGTCTCGGAACCTTTTTCATTTTAAATTAGTTGAACCTCTTTCTTATATAGTGTTCTTTAATAATCATGAGCATTCATAGAATGAATTATCCTTTTTAAATTATTTCTAAACGCATTAAGCAAATTTAATTTTAAAATATATTATTTAAACTGTAATTTATTATACATACATCATTACGTGTACATAAGAAAGTAATTATCTTATAAATGTATTATGTTTCGGGTTTTAATGAAAAAATGGGGCTTAAGACAGTACATAACCTCATGCGTGTAATGAAATTATTAACTTCCGATAGGGTGCAGTAAATAATCAATCAATCACTCAGTCTTGTTCTTAATAAAACTTATTAATTAAATAATACGTTATTTGTATGTAAAATACTGTCCTTATATTACTAATGTCGCTTAATTGTGGGGCGGATACAGAATTTACGGGTATAATGTTACTAATGAGATTTAGAGCGTTTGCTCGGCTTGGTAGTTAATTCATTGTATATTAACGGCTCATGGGCGGTCGGGTGTAAATAATGCGACCAGCATTACCGTAAATGGACTTTTGTTTACACCAAATGCGGCTTTAAGTTTTTCGGTTTCAAATTTGGTGACAGTATTCGAAATTGGGCACCTGAATGCATTTAAATTATGCAAAACGAAATAGGATAATATTTAAGCAGCATTTAACAAGGTCATTACAATCAATATATATTGTAAGTAAATATTGATCACTTTGCTAAAATAATTATAAAATTAAATTATACGAACAAATACTAAACATTTTATAGTATAATACAAAATTGGGTGTGATGGTCGGCGTGATCCCTGGTAGAAATTTTGACATTTATCCTTACCAGTTCCTGTTCAGGTAATGTAACGTCGCGGACAAGCAGGCCCTGGCCAGGAACTGCCAGAGGCCTGCCCCGTGCCTGGCCGGAGATTCACACGCCACTGGGTGTAAGCAATCATAACCTTCTGCAAAACAGGTTAATGGCCAGGCACGGGGCAGGCCCGTGACAGTTCCTGGGCAGGGCCTGCTTGTCCGCGGCGTTACATTACCTGATCAGAAACTGGTCAGGATAACTGTCAAAATTTCTACCAGGGATGGTCGAGTCGGCGTGATGGTCGTGCGATGGTCGAACTGAACGTCGCGAAGGGCCCGAGTTCGAATCCCCGTCCTGCAATTTTCTCTGCTTATGTCCAGTGTGGAATAACCGGGGAACCTTGCTGGCCGAGGGTACGAATTTGGGACCGCTGCCGACCCCCGTCGGCAGTTATCGGTACCGTCAGCGTCTTATCCGCGGTCGGTACGTCGTGGGTCTTATCTCGGATAAAGATGGGATAAGCCCCGCGTCGTACTCGCTATAAGGCACAGACCGTCGAATCTGCTGGTGGTACCGATATTGGGGTAGGGGGGACTGGCTCGGGGTGGGTGTTGTGTGTGCCTATACAGTAGAACCCCCTTTTTACGACATGGGTCGGTTCCGCGACTTCCCCTCAAGCTCCCGTTTATCGACATGCCAGCTAGAAAAGTGCGTTCCACCACCGCAACCCGTCGACAAGCATGCTAACGTGACGTCACACATCACTCGACCAATGCGGTTGTTTCCCGGGATATGCAGGTATACATGCGCCGTCTGGTGAGGGGAAGCGTTTAGACGTGGTGGGGATGACGGGAATCGCTGGTATGTCGTTAAAAGGGGTGTCACTAGTGTCGTAGAAAAGAGTATGTCGGTAAACGGAGGTGGCGTTAAAAGGGAGTTCTACTGTAGTTCTGTCTTGTACTGTCTCTCTGTCCTGTACCTCTCCACCCGAGAGCCGACCCGCAAACAAACATATTCGTCATTAACGCGGGGGAAAATTTCCTGTCCTTTGTCCTTTTTTTTAATACAAAATTGGATATTTAATCTAAAATGTAATATTGAAAATTCTATTTACATGTATTTGAAAATACTGCAAAAAATGCACAAACGTAATGAAAGAATTGAAATTTCCTTAGTATATCGTTACGTTATTGAACAAAATCAGGACTCAAGCTGTACATAAGCGTATTACATATCCGTTCGAAGATGTTTTGTATTTGTCGTGTTAAAAAACCAATTTACGGTACGGCTGGTAAAAACGTTTACGCGTTGCGAATAATCCATATATTGGATTGAATTTTTACCTTTTTATCATCTTATGTATATTAATTCTATTATATGAGTAATAATTACTAATATTTGCCAATCACGGATATACATATCTCAAATTCATTTTTTATAGGATTATTATTATATCGTTTCACTTACAAATTCAGTTGATAAGACGTATTCGTAAACTATATTTATTTAATTAAAATATTGTAACATAGATACCGTAATTCAATTTTTTTCACTGCTAAATGTCTATTCTAGTCTAAACTATTCTATCAATTTTTAAGCTTTCATTACACTGACCGACAAAATTTTACTTTTTGTCTGCCTTTGACAAGCGAAGTATCAATTCCGACGTATTTATTCGTGCTAAAAACGATAGCGGTAGCAGAATTTTGCTATCATGTCACACTTTGGATAAAACCAGGGTTAAATTTAACCTAATTTGTTACCTACGTTTAATCCTCTTTTTCTCCAAAGTATGACGTGACAGCAAAATTCTTTTAGCGCTATCGTTTACAGCACGAAAAAATACTTTGGAAATTATATTTCGCTTGTCAAAAATAAATTCTATTTGGTTGACAAAATCAACCGAAATATGGCAAAAAACGCTGATTTTGACACATTTAACCATGTTTTTCTAAAAAATGTGACGTGATACGAATATTCTGTTAGTGCCATCGTTTTTAGCATGAAAAAATACTTCGGAAATGATACTTCGCTCGTATACGATCATACAAAATCAGTGTCGGACAGTGTTATGTAAACATTCCCATTTACAAATTCATATTGTAAACACACTGATTTTTTATTGTTTTTAAACAATTTTATTATATTGAAAATCGGTTATCAAATTAGTATCTCTATATTAGGTTCTGTATGTATCACGTGTTATTTGCAGTTAGCATACGGTAAATTAGGAATGTACATTCCGAAATATATACAGCTGAATATCTCGGTGTTTATCATATTCGTGTATATTTCTGCAAGCGTTAATAATTTTGTGTGGGTTATAAGACTACGATCACGGTTGGTACAGATAAAGAAAGAAACTTTATAGCTCGGGGTAAACTTTCGTGAATTAAATATAAATGTCCCACATAAAGGACGTTGGTTTCTCGAGGGTACTTTAATGTATGAACATTTTTTTAAATTTATGTTTTAAACAAACTATAAATATCCGACAAAGATTATTCCACTGATACGCGTATTTGTCATATGAATTATGCTGCATCACAACTAACAAGTAGTATGAGGATTTGCACGGAATGCCACTGAAAAATAATAACACTTGTAAAATGATCAAAATATATTGGCTAATTTGTAAACTAATATATTACAGCCGAAAACATTATTTTATTAATTTTATCAAAGAAAAATAGTAGCTTTGTTTGTTCTCAGTTTATTTTTACTTGAAATGAAACTCAAATAAAAAATGTTCTAAACTTTACCATATAATGATTTATTTAACACTAGTCTTTAAACTAGTGAATTAAATACTCGCGAAAACATTTCATATTATCTTAAAATATTTTAAATTCAAGTCTTCACAGTATACTCGAGTATTCAACAGCGGGAAGAGTCTGGGATGAAAAATCGTTATGTGCTCTCGGTACGAAAATTATTACCCATTTCTCGAAGGAATACTAAGGAAGTGCAGCACCTGTTGCAGAAATTTTCAGTAAAAGCATATTTCTTTTGACAAGTGGTGATACAAGTGTAATAATATACGATTTACTATATTTACATCAACATTTTACGTATCACTTCTAATAAAGCTTACAAAACAAACAATTCATAATGAAATATTCATTTCCACATTCGAATTCTTCATCTAAAATATTAAAGAAACTACCTTAATTCTGTGTTATGTATATTTTATTTCTCTACAGTTTTTGCCATTTGTAAATTGACTAGAGTCTTTTCTTCATCACCAAATAACAATTTTTTTTTATAATCGTAAAATCCAATTTTATTCTATACATTTTTTGTATTCATCACAGGTTGCATTCATTAATATTAGTATATTAATACCCTTTTAAGAAGGTTTCCTATTTAAATTTGAAATAAACGTCTTAGCCATAGTTAAGATTTCCCTGCCTGATATATTTATAATAATAAATAAAATAAGTATAAAACAACGCTAACTACCAATTAATTAATGTCAAATTGGTGACCCAGACAGGGCACCGGATATTCTAATTAAATTCCCATCGCGTGTTCAGTCCACTATTTTTATAACGTATATAACTAATTGCAGATATTGAATTGTCTTGTGTTAAGATATGTTAAGTTCTTACATGTTTGAAAACAGTATTTTGCAGTTGACCGAAAAATACAGAGATAGTCCGACGGAATGTTATGTATTTGTGAACTGTGGATTACATCTTAAAAATGAAAATGAGCGGAGTTGGCGCCCGAGCGTAGCGAGGGTGCCATAGACGCGAGTGCGGGGATCACCTACGCGCACGCGTATCGTATACTATTTTTGTTAACGTGTGAGCTAAGTGCTCACTGAGTTAAAAAAAATAGCATTATTTTACACTATATAACTTACTATAAATTGATTATATATCTACAATATATGTAAAAAATTGTACTTACCAGTATGCCGAGATTAAGGAAATTAATTTAAAACAAGTAATGTAAAATAGTAGTATATATTTCGTAAGAGCCTAAGTAGAGAAATTGTTTCCTAAAGTAGAGAGAAGGCATTGGATTTATATTTTTCAGTGGAAACTTCATTGATCCAGGTAACCTGAAATTTTGGGCAATTATAAATGACAAGTTTGTACACAGAGTTTACATAGTAATTAGTACAGTTTAGCACGTGTAAAATTCTTCTATAATATAAATGTAATTCGTCATAGACGAGCAAAAGAGCGTCATAGCTTCAAGTTGAATTAGGATGTGCGTTGGGAATTAACGTCATTCTATGACCCAATTGTGACGGATTTTTCTTCATTCAATATCAGTTTATTAGATTTTTCGTTTTATTAGATTTTAAGTGATTTCTACATCACTGGAAAAGATAATATTGTAAAACACGAAACAGACCCGTATTTTTAAAATATAGACTTTGATTGAAAAATGACATGAATATGGCTTTGGCAAATGTATTTTAGATTCTACATCTTTTATAGCGCGAACCAACAAAATCTACTTTTAATCTTCTTTACATTAAAGTAGGTTCAAGTTATCATTTTAAATATATACATGTGTAGCATTATTAATATATATTATTTATTAGTATAACAACATATATCAATGTAATTGTAAAAAAGTTCAGTGGTCAACATTGGAAAATGATAAATCAATATATATTTTTAATTGTATCAACTAAACATCGCAAAAAACGCAGAATATAGTTTGACATTTTCCAAATGTAACGTGCATTTTGACAGCTGCAATTGCTATGATCAATATCTCTGCTTTTTATATGATATGATCAAACTTCATAACTGCCGTCGATGAAAATAGAGTGTCAATTACAAAATATAAGGCATCTGTCTTTCTTTATCTTGATCTTGAAAATGGGAATTGTATCTTTTTAAATTAATAATTAAAATGATGTTTTATATATTCTTACGAAAACTTCCGAGATTCATGCATGAGTTGCAAAAACTTCTAAGTGTGGCGGATAGTAATAGTCATAATATAATAGCCCGCGTAGAAAACCAAAGCATGGGCAATATGTTGGCAGTATATTGGCCATTGCAATTGGCAATATATTGCACATAGTATTGCCAATATATGGATAATATCGTGGAAAACCAACATTTCCAATATTTTGCTAATATATTGCTAATATATTGCTAAAATTAAATTATTTTTAATTAATAAAAAAAATATTATATTTAATTTTTCCTTATGAGTACCTAAATTGATTCGTTTCCAAGCTCTCAAAGAAATTAAAAAAACCTAAACTACCTCGACGAGATTCGAACCTTTTTTTTTTTTTTTTATAAAGATTTATTTTGCTTAATGATATACAATAACATATAGATGATTTTTCGGCGCAAAACGAAGGTTACAAAAAGCCTTAAAGCTAAACACTTGTTTCAGTCACGTTGGGCTGTAACGCAATCTCACGTAATTACTTTAGCGGTGTTTATCATGCAAACGATATTATTATAGTGAATCGATGACAACTTGCCGGGTGTGTGCTAGCTATATAAATAATTCATAGTCGGGAAAAAAAGAGAAAACCCGATTTTCAGTAAAAGTAAGGAGGGGGGTGTAATATAAATATTTAATGGTATGAGTTAGTTGTTAGAGAATTTATATAATATAGTTCAATGTTATAGACGGTGTATCTGTAGTGGATTACGGAGGCTATGGATTGTTTGAATGGAGATCTGCTCGTATCCTGTACGCTCTGCGACGGAGTTCGTCAAGATTTTCTTTATCATAAGTTAGCCACCAGTATTTATTTTCCAGTCTGTGTAGATCTATGGAGTCGCGAATCGGTATTGAAGTAGAATATCTAAGATCTGTGGGAATTGGTGTTTTATTATATTTTATGGTTTTGTTTGATCGATCCCGATAGACGTGATATATAATTGGAATGTTACTACTGTTTTGGATAAGGTCAAGTTTATCGAAATAAGTAAATGACTGAGGAGTTATATACCCGGTTTTTGCACTGTTGATGCATTCGTGGTCGTTAACTATAGAGTATTCTTTGGTGTATGCGTTTTCTATTTTTGGTAAGTTGGCAAAGTAGTCTCTAGTCAATTTTAGAATGAAGTTGTCTATTCGCGGGATTTTGGCAAGATTATATAATGTTGAATTACTTATCATGTGATTATTGTCAGTGTTCCGGTATATATGAAGTGAAGCCCGGAGACATATTCGTTCGAATTTCCGTAGTTTTTCTATGATTGAAGCGCTTGAGTTCCACCATATAGGGGCTGCGTATGTAACTATAGGTCTTACTATAAGGAGGTAAGATTGTAGACTTTATTGATCGAATTGAGGTTATTTTCAAGGGTTTCTTTAATGCCATCGGGGCGTTTATTAGCAGCCAATATGATTAAGTCATCTGCAAATGCAGCTGAGTAGGTGGATGTTCCATTATTGATATTATTAATATTGGGAATTTTGTGCGTATATATATTGAATAATATAGGTGAGTTTACTGTCCCTTGCATGAGTCTTGAATGGTGAAAATTTCCGTAGAAGTATGTTTTCCATTCCATGTTACGAATGTGCGATTCGTTGTCATACTCCAGATAGTTTCAGTAAGGTGTAACGGGTACCCAAGGTTATATAGTCTGAATAGTAGTCCGTTGATCCAAACCGTGTCAAAGGCTTTTTCGAGATCGATAAGACAGGCTCCAACTATGTCGCAACTATTAATATGTTTTATAACATCATTAAGTACTTTGTTAATGGCATGAGTTGTCGATAATTTGTTTTGAAAACCGAATTGATTATGAGGGATGATATTGCAATTAGAGGAATGGGCTTTGATTGATTTACTAATAATAATTTCGAGTACTTTACTAATAGCTGGTGTCAAACTAATCGGTCGGTAGCTGGAGCATGTATTTTCGGGTTTGCCTTTTTTCAGTATCGGGAGGATTTTGGCCTTTTTCCATGCATTCGGAAAATATCTAAGATTCAAACAATTGTTAAATATGATGGTGAAATCTCGAATTATTTTAGGTGGCAGATGTTTTAAGATTACAGGAGGTATGTTGTCGCATCCAGATGAGGATTTATTGGGAAGTCTGTTGAGAAATAGGGTTACTTCTGGTGTTGTGCAGTAGAAGTTCCAGTACCGCATGTCAGTTGGTTGATGTGCCGGATTGTTTTCGTTGAAGGTTACCAAGGTCTTGTTATTTATTTTGTTGTCTGTAAATGATTCGGCCAGTTTGTTAATTTTGGAGTCGTTATTGGTTTTGAGCTTAGTACCTTGATTAAGGTGCCTGGGAGAATTAACTTTTTCGTAATAGGCTCCGATCGTATTCAGGATATCGTCAGGAGCATCAATGATATATTTATCATCCCTGTGTAATAGATTGTCGATATTACATGTGCTGCGCTGTAATATATGAATGTCATTCTCCGATATTTCGAGAGAGTCAATTTGCGGCGGAGGTTTCGAACGGAAAATTTTGTTAATTTTCGGAAAGAAGGTATCGGGACTTTTATGGCTAATGGCCTTAATTTGTATGTCCCAGTAGGCTGTGTAGGACTTTCGGTATTCGGCATTTAGTTGCTCGATTACTTGAGAAAGTTCGGTTTTTATGCAATTGGCGATATGGAAAATTTGTTGGTTTCTTTGACGTGTTCTATAAAGGTTGTTCAGTCGAGTTATAAGGCTAGATTTTAGTTTGTGCAGAGCCTCAATTTTGTTATTCGTATAATTAAGGATAGCATTAGACGGAGAGAATGTAAGAACTGTTTGTTCGATCGTATCACAGATAATGTTGTTAATTTGTTCGATGTAGCCGTCTATTTCTGATATATTTAGATTTCCATTAGATAGAATGGCAAGGTTGTAATTTAAATTGGCCTTTTTGCTGAATTTTTTCCATTTTGTATTTTTATACGCATATCGATATTGAAAGGTAGGGGAGACTGAAGCCAGTGGATCATTGGTTGGAGGCTTGATGTTTATGATGAGAGCACGGTGGTCGCTATTGTAGTCGGCTGTTTGGATTCGGTTGTTGACTAGATTTGTGATGGTTAATCTGTTGTCAGATATGCAAAGATCCAAGAACGATTGAGCACTCGGGTATGTTGGAGAATCGAGTGGAGTAATGCGAGCGCGGTATGTGATACCTTCGGAGTCCACCCATTTTTTGAGTAGATCACCTTTGAATTTGGTAACAGTGTCGCCCCATGCTAAATGTCTAGCGTTCAGGTCTCCTGCAATAATGTAGTAATTATTTGCAAAATATAAATTAAGATTTTTGCAGAGCGTATTTAGTTCGTCTATAAACGTTTTACGTTCGAGGTTATTGGCATACGCCGATATAATATATAATTTTTTATTGTTCTGTTTAATACTAATAATGGTATATTCAAGAATGATGTTATGCTTAGATGATGGGGTAAATATTTGCTCATAGGCTAAATTGTTTTTTATGAGGATGGCCGTACCTCCTCCTTTGATACTATCAGTACGGTCGACGCGAATTAAATTGTATTGGGGAAATTGTGGATAATATTTTTGGCTCAATTTGGTTTCACTTAATAGGGCAATATCTATATTATTGGTGACTATAAAATGATGAAGGTCGGAACGTTTTTGTAAAGAAATGAGTGAGTTCGTATTGATTGCTGTGATTTTCAAATCGGGCATGTTAGTTATTCGAAAAGACTGAGGAGAACCGTGCGCAATATCAGAGTTTGGAATCGGTGAAAATAATTTAGCCATATTGGATGTCAAGAGTTTCGTAGAGTTCGTTTATTCTAGCAGTATTGGTACTAATTGTCACTGAAAGACTATTTATTTAGTTCTGTAGATATCGTGTTAATAATTTGATTGTTTAAGTTTTCTAATAGTTGAGCGAGGTTATTATCGAGTCTTTGAGTATTATTGGAAGGGAAGAGGTAGTTAGGAATATCAATATTTTTATTAGTCCAGACGTTATTGGAATGTTGTCGATTAGTAGGTTGAATACCATGGGGGGTAAGTGTGTTAGGTTGAGAATATCTATTGTTGGTGTTTGGGTTACTAACAGAGGTACCTATATAAGCTTGAGCGCTTTTACGTGGTCGGTTTTGTTGAAGATTTTCTTGTTTAAGATTCTTTGCAAATTTCATGAAAGGACAGCCTCTGTAGGAGACTGGATGTCCCGAACTATTACAATTAACGCAATAAAGGAGATTTTTGTCGGGCGTGTCTTTGGGTAGCTTGCACTCCCCCGGCGCGTGTGTTTCGCTGCACTTTACACAACGGTACGGTAAGTTACAATTAGCGCTTGTATGTCCAAGCCTTTGGCATTTTTTACACTGAAAGATCCCTTTTTTTCTAAGCGGTTCCCATTTAACCGATTGATAAGCCAAAGATTTGATTTTTGTTAGTTGTGATGTATTGCTGTCATTAGTAAGTTGGATTAAAAATTGAAAGTTGTCGGGTGATTTTTTGTTAAGAGATATTTTCGCAATTTTGAGGATTTTAGTTTGTGGTAAATTAAGTTCTTCTATTTCGTGTTTGATATCGTTATCACTAAAATTGCCTTGAATTCCTTTTAGAATCAGGTTCTTTGGCTTATCATTTTTTGGGGTGTATGTGTAATACGCAATATTTAATTCAGTAAGAGTCTTTTTGACGTTGTAAAAAATCGTTACATCTGTAGTGTAAATAGCGATTTCAGCAGTGTCAAATTGTCTAACTGAAAAATCTTTTTTCGTAAATTTCGCTGCAAGTAAAGTTTTAATTATATCATTGATAGTACAGTTACCAACGTAGATGGGCGGTGAGCGAATGCGCTTGTTGGTAGCATTTTCCTCTCGTTGGTTGACATCTTTATGATCTGTTATGATCGGAATATTTTGCGATGTCGAGGCTGTATTATCATAATCGTCCTCCATTGCTATTAAGTTGAACGGGTTGTTGTTGCTTGCGATGTCATCTGTTTGTACAATTGTTTGGGTTTTAAATGTCTTTCTTGGTCGTTGCCATTCTTCATCTGCAGAGATTTGTATATTGTTGAGCGCGTCGTCATTGCTGGTAGCATTCGCACCTCTTTTTTTGTCAGGTTAGGAGCGACTGGCGATTTAAATTTTCCACATTCTCGTAAGGCTTGGTTATAAAGTTTTTCAAATGATGTCGATGTTAGGTTAGCTTGCTACGAGTTCGAAGATATTCGGAAGACGTTCGGAAGGTTAGGAGAAATGCTGTTGGGAACTCAACGATCTTTTGCGGCATGTTTAATATTATGATCATAATAACAAATCCGTCATGAATGTTAAACAATATTATCGATTTCAATCATTGTAAATGATAAAAAAGTGATTTTAACAATCTTGCGAAAATGTATGGCAACATCTTTGCAAAAAATCGTATAAAGCGTTATACGATAATGGAAAAATGCTTAAAGTGAACAAAATAACAAGACATTTTAGTAAGTAATATAATCGAGGCTTAGCAAAATAATCTGAATTGCAGTAGATTTAATTGCAGTAGGAACGTCGGTGATTCACCGCCTGTGCGACTTGCTTCAAAAGAATACTATTAATTCGAACAATAATGTTAATTGCGTTTATTTTAAACAATCTATTCATTAATAAGGGTTCACTGTATCCAATAATATAATTTACGGCAAAACAACCTAAGCCGGGTTAGGTTGTTTTTGCACGCAGCGCCTCATATATTTATGGATAATATTAATTTATACGCTAAAAATAAATATAGAATCTAGGTTTCAATTATTCATTATTTTTGGAAGAACCCTGGTAGAAATTTTGACATTTATCCTGACCAGTTTCTGATCAGGTAATGTAACGCCGCGGACAAGCAGGCCCTGCCCAGGAACTGTCACTGGCCTGCTCTGTGCCTGGCCATTAACCTGTTTTGCAGAAGATTTTAAGGTTATGATTGCTTACACCCAGTGGCGTGTGAATCTCCGGCCAGGCACGGGGCAGGCCCCTGGCAGTTCCTGGCCAGGGCCTGCTTGTCCGCAACGTTACATTACCTGAACAGAAACTGGCAAGGATAACTGTCAAAATTTCTACCAGGGAACCCTGGTAGAAATTGAAATCAGGCAGTCCTGTTCCTGGTCAGGCCCTGATCAGGGTTTAAATGGGCTTACCTGATGATGGGAATTCCTTAACAAGCCTGCCCAGGTCCTGTGCAGGGACTGCATGTATACTGAAAAATCTTATATATCAGGTTTAGGTTACATCTATTTTAATATTAAATGTATCAAAATGGATAATGAGATAAGAAAACAAACACTATGTAGGAAACGTTTACAGAAACATCGTCTTTCTAAAGTATAACTGTTACGCACGGGTCGGGAACTTTACACATCACTCGGCGCCTCGTATGTATGGTTCCCGTCCCATGCGTAAAAGTATACTTTACACCCTTGTTAGGTAATGTACTATTACATTCGTGATCCATTCGTACGGCTTATTACAATCTTCAAACTGTACTGCGTTTTGGAATGTGGCTCGTAAATCACTTCTATATTGTTTTTCACGTTAATGCATTTCTCATAAAACATGATTTTATCTTATATATACACACATCACTTGCATTTTTTTGCAGTTCTTTGCAGGCTTCTTATTTTTCTTTTCTGGTCTATTTTCTGGCTGTTTTTCTTTTTATATATCCATTACAAAAATCGTTGACCTGGAACAAAAAGGAATTAAAAACACAAAGTATTTATTTTTATATATAATTGTATCATTTATTTCATTTAAAAACTTATCTGAGGTTGCTTCGAACTTGACGGTTGCCTTGACGTGCTGGACGGCTCTGTTGACACTCTACCAACCTAACCTTAACGCGAGTGGACCGTATATATACATATATATCTATATATGTTCTCGCAAAATATATCTTGGACAGGGCTTCCTGTAAGTTCTGTGCAGGCCCTGCACAGTATGCCCCGTTTCAGTTTACCCTGACCAGGTACCTGGTCGGCCATTTCGTTACATTTCCTGACCAGAGCCTGTCCAGAGACGCAGGCATGCCTGGTCCGGCCTGGCCAGATCCTGGGCAAAATTTCTACCAGGGAATTTGCAACGTCGGGCATGGTCATGTGGTTAAGGGGCGTGCTTTGCAAGAAAGGGTCCAGGGTTCGAATCTCGTCGAGGTAGTTTAGGTTTTTTTAATTTCTTTGAGAGCTTGGAAACGAATCAATTTAGGTACTCATAAGGAAAAATTAAATATAATATTTTTTTATTAATTAAAAATAATTTAATTTTAGCAATATATTAGCAATATATTGGAAATGTTGGTTTTCCACGATATTACCCATATATTGGCAATAGTATGTGCAATATATTGCCAATGGCAATGGCCAATATACTGCCAACATATTGCCCATGCTTTGGTTTTCTACGCGGGAGTGAGCACATCCTAATAAAAATTTTGCTTATTTAACAGAAAAATATTTTTATTTTTAAAAGTTCCATAAAGGCGACAATGATTGTAGATTATATTTATATTTTTTAATTTAAAACGTTTTATAATGTAGCGCTTTCTGTTTGAAAATTATAATTCCATTAATAAAATTCTCAATTTTTCTATAATACTGATGTTTTATAGCAACAAATCTGTGAACATGGCAGGCTATATGAATTTAAATCCATGAATTATTGCTAAAATATTTAAATAGTACGATTTAAAAAATAAAAATCTTGAATTGAAATTTCGATTATTAATTAAAAGTCTATTTAATAATTCAGTAAAAGATTGGTTCTGTTTTTCTAAATAACTGCTGTTAAAATGTAACGTGATTATTAAATTATTTCTTCTCTACCTTGTTGGATTTGTATTCAGTAATTAATGTTAATGAATAATGATTTGTAATCAAGTGTCTATACCTCGCGATGTTTTACGCCATCTAGTAGAAGATAATGTATTTCGCGTGGGTCTGTTGTTGATCACATGTAATCCAGTAATTGATTTTTTATTGTGAATTCCTGAATGCACTTTTTGTGAGAGACATATCGAGGAAGACTCGTATTTACAGAACAAACACGTTTAAATTTCACGACTTTGATATAGACATCAGTCATTCCTAAATAATCGCTTTAAAATAATAATAATAATACTCGTGAAGTGATCAGAAATGAGAATTTTGTTTTTTGTTTCTCTCAGTTTAAAATGACAGTGAATTTATTTCATATAGTAGGCATACTAACAATACATCAACCATATTCCAAACTGAATTATATACTTTAATGTTAAACGTTTTATAATTTATTTATGAAAATAAAATTAAACGTCATACATTTGTTTTCAGTAAAGTATTGTAACTTAACAGATAAGATATTTTTTATTTGTTTTTTGAGATTGCGAAAATCTTATTTGTCTCATGACAATATATAAAAATACGTTCCGTATGGTTGTTTAAAATAATTTTAAAATGCTGCTACCGTAATTTTATAAAATTTTCTTTGATGTACTTGTGTTGCGTAACATAGCGTCTAAAGCATATTGTTGTTCAACGTGATAACCCAGTGAACCGTGTTTAAAATTACCGGAACGAGCCGATGTTACAGAGTCCTACTTAAATATAGAAAAGTAATATCCTCATTTATGAAACTACGGCAATTTGGATTTATTATGTAATGAGAAATATCACTATAATTTATCAATGTTCTCCCGAAAAGTTAATTTTATTAAGTATAGTAATGATTAAATTACATTCTTGCACTTCTTTATCTTATAGAATGTGGATTATCAAATTATTATTTTTAATTATTTATTTATTGTTTAAAGCTCAACAAAACTAAATCTCTGATATTAAGTTTCCATTATGAATAAAATTATATTAAAATTACGTGTAATTTAATTTTAGAAATGTTTATTGATTAATATTTATCCACTCTTCAAACCTGCAAGTTCCTTATTGCTCCCAGTGATGTCGCTCTTGGCTGTGCGAGAACGTACTTAATGCTATTTGCAGTATTCATATATTTTATTATCTGTATACATATATTTTTGTTGCAATATACGTATTTATTAATAAGTTACGAATGAATCAGTTTAAACTAGGTATTTAAGGTGTTACAAATTACGGAGAACAAAAAACACTTTTTTCTTCATTTTTTTTGTGGCAATATAATTGCAAAAAGATGTCTTTTTTAGTAGTTATTCGGCATGTTTTGAACTGTAATAGTATATTGTATGTCAAGGGCGCAAAAGAAGGGACTGGAGACGAAGTGCACTGTGCAGGACGAGGGGGAAGGAAGAGAGGTCCGACGCCGAGGGCTGCAACAATGGACTTGTCTCCGATTTCTTCATTTTCGTCGGTGATACACACGATATTTTTTGTCAAATCTGTCCATAAAAATTGCGTCTTCATAATGCCGGTGAAGTATACGGTGGATGCAAAATCGTCAAAAGCGACTAGCGGACGCGAAAGAGTCAAAAAGCCCTGTGAAGCGGGTACGAAATCGTAAAAAACGAGAAGCGGGAAACAAAGAGTGAAAAGGGCCCTATTAAGTGGGCGTGAAAACGCGAAAAGCGCCCGCTAGACCCCAGAAGGTACACGCACTGAATACGTTTCATTTTATAGCAGTGTTCATTCAGTTTATTTCTTCCAGTACATACAAATACAAGAAGCGGTTTTAATAAAATAGCTTTACTCTGCACACGATATTTCATCTTGGAATCTTCTGAAACACTTGTAATGATTTTTTTATTATTATAAATACATATTATTCTATCTATTGTAAGATATCAATTATTATAACAATTTAATTTATGTGAAAAAATAAACAGATTATTCATATATCGCGGTCATTCATAAATTCCTGCCAATACATAAAAAACGAATTGATCTATATTTTTTTTATACAAGTCATAAATACAATATAATTTTTTCCTCTTGCGTTTACGATCCAACAACAGAAACGGAAATTATGAATGGTAAATTATGACGTTCGAAATGCGCAACGCGTATCATATCGACATTTAAATTATTAACGTCCGCACTAGAAGTTCACTCAAACGAAAAAACGCGCACTGATTAATCTTTTAGATTATAAAGCGAGAGAAAGGAGAAGTGTCTGTCAAAATAATTATAGAGATCGACATACTTTGGTTTCGTTAATTACGTCGCAGTTGAACATGTTGGAGACAGCATGGCGACAAAATGGCCGATTGAATGAGCGGCCCCAGAAAACGGCTAGATACCGTGAATTTTTGGGTGAACGCCTGGTCCGTGATGCTGTTTGGCTAGTGTCGATGTTTCGATGACTGTGGTCGTCAGGATGATACTTCCTCAGGAACGCAATCGGAAGAGACACCGTCGTCGAATCCACAAGGGAGAATTGGTTGACTTTTCTTCCTTTCCATGTACAGTAGTCGCTCGATATAAGAACCATCGCTATAAGAACCGATCGGTATAAGAACACTTTTTTGATCATTACAGTACCTATGAACATTCGAGATGTATCCCCTCCATATACTTTTTGCTGGTATAAACCGTTCCGCATTTCGTCGAGTTCACCTATACATACATACATACATACATACAAGAGAAGGGGAAGCATCAATTCCCCTCCAATGGTTCTTATATCGGTGCTTGGCGGGGAAGCTAGGAACGGACGTAGTTCTTATATCGAGCATCTACTGTACTCGAAAAGTGAAAGTCCAAGTGTCCGTGTCGCAGTTCCGATTGTTCCTCGGAGCGTTTTCTTTTTCCCCCATCGACTTCTTGCTTGGAACCCAGTACGAATATTGTCGAATAGCTTTCGTCATTAATAATTCGCACTCCTCCTCCTGCGCGAATTCCTCCGAACCACCACATAGCACCTAATCTGCTTTCTCCTTTCTCTACGCTCTCTTCTCCTTTTCTCTCAATTTAACCCGCGGAAACTTAAATTATTTACACATTATCGTCGTTCGACATTCGCCTACTACACACTAAAAATATTTGTGCACTAGTGATGCTCAAATCGGGCCCCTTGCGGACTAAAAGCCATTTGCGAAACGGAATTTCGCGCACGGAGTTTAAACAATTTTTGTAGTTCAAAAGATGCATAATAACTGCCCAAAAAACGCGATTTAATTATTTGCATCCGTATTTCTAAAGAGATTATCAAAATCACGATTTTTTCGAGCGTACAACGTGGAATGTCCTCTTGAATAAATGTTGATATTTAACATTAATTCATTTAGGCAAATTTCATGCTTTTCAAATGTAAATATAAAGCTGCCCTACTGATTCCAAAAATTACATTACTATAATTTTTTCGACGCCCGGGTAGGGGAATATATTGATAAAGCAAAAATAATGTGGAAAATAGAAAAAAAAGAAGATCCAAATTAATATTTTTACTAAAGATTAGAAAACAATATTAGGTGTTATCCGTAGCATCAACTTTGATAGATATAGAGCTTTGGGTACTACATCTTCTAACGGGCATTTACATTCCCTGTTTGGTAATTTGACTTTCGTAATCGTAGTTGCATATCTATTGCGAAATGAATGGGTGATCTACTTCTCCTAAAATATGCAACGGATCTTAAATATATCGTCTCGTAAATTTATTTCTTATCGTATTCTTGCTAGATATATACAATAATCATTAACGCAACAAAGTTCTATCAAATTGAATGCAGGTATTCTTACTACTTAGCGGAAATTGTGCCATTGTCGAGGGATCGAATGTCTATTCTTCAGCAAAATTAGCTTCACCTACACGAATTTAGTATTGAATTGAATACAAATACTATTGGCATTGCTTGGTATTGCGTCATTGTTGCATATAATAACATATCAATGAACTTGTGGCACGCTTTATAGACTCGGCGGCAAGATCAGACCATCACAAAAGTGCTTGAAATTTCTATCTTTACAATTTTGAAGAGTCTGATTTTATTTTAGTTGGTAGAATAAACGTACAGTCTCAAAACTTGTGTGCTTTGTGATGTAAATAAATGCCATGTACATGTTAATATTGCCAATTTTGTTTTGTTTATAAAATTATCAGAAATCATTTGTCTAATCCTCCTTAATTTATTTGGAATTCTTAATTTTAAAATTTTAAAATTTAACCTGGGGTTGTCGTCGATTCTCACGTGCTTCGTTGGCTTGGAAAATTCAACGCGTTGGAGGAACTTGAGTTTGAAGTTGATGATCAAAATTATTCATGCCATTGGAGATTTCTCACCTTCTCAGTTATTATTCGTAAAGCCATGATTAAGAAATACCGGAAATTTATTCGAGTATTTTTATTGTTTGTTCTTTAATATCTATATTTATAGTCTTTCTTCAATATTCATACGAATCCTAAATTAAACTTTTACAAATATTATTACAAATAACCACTGCGGTTACCTCCTGCCCTCTCCTTTGCAATCAGTGCAATGAATTCGTTTCTGCCCTTGATACGTGTTGTACTATTTTTTACCGCAAGGATTTAAAATGGAGTTTTATTCCTGGAGTATTGTGCGCAATGGTGTTATATTTCTGCGCGATCGTAAATTCTATGCCTGAGATTCAACCATTATTTTTTTATGTATACTAAGTGCAAAATGCTGTGGACGGGAAATGTGTACTTCTAACCCGCAAACGAAGATCTAAAATAAGGATGTGTCGCCTACTGAAAAGTTCTTCCTGCAATAGTGAGGATAACGGTTTGAGCGAAGACGAGGATAGCAATCACTTTTTTATAGATCTATCCGAGAATATTTTTTGTTTCAAGCGTGCGCAAAATACATGTAAACATTAAAATAAATAGCTAAAGCCACACTTTATGCTCATTGTAACAATGGTATATTTTAATACTCCAGGAGTAGAACTCGATTTTGCACCCTGCAGTAAAATCTTCGGGCACAAATTATCGAGCCCCACGCCCGCCGCTTTAAAAAAATCGTATGCAACATGGACAAAATATCGATCTCCGATGAGTGTGATTGTCACCCTCGCTTCGTTCGTGCTACAAACTTAGCACTCGTCGAAGATCGGTAATTGCACTCTTGTTACATAATATACTATTGTATATCTAGGGCGAAAAGGAAGGAATTGGTGATAGGCGCGCGAGGTGTGCAAGCAAGGGGTTGGGACGGAAGTCCTGACGCCGGGGGCTGGGTCGGCGGATTTGTCTTCGATCCCTTCATCCTCGCCTAAGAAATACATGATATTTTATCACCTCTTTATATAAAGAACTGCGCCTTTATAATGCCGATGAAATAAATTGCGGAGGCGACATTGTAAAAATGAGAAGCGGGCGCGAAAGAGTGAAAAACGCCCGGTGAAGCGAGCGCGAAAAATAGAAAAGAGTCCGCCAGACCCCAAAAGGCACACGCGCTGATTGCGTTTCATATCGCACGCTTTACCGGCACGCAAAGGCGCTGTTTTTCCTCAGGTGCGAAAAACAATTTTAATTTAAATAATCGTTTCTGATAAAAGACTGTTTTTACACTTCGTGAGTAGAACTCGATTTTGCGCCCTGCCGTGAAATCGTCGGGCGTAAATTAACGAGCTCCACGCCTGTCGTATTAAAAAATATCATATGCAACACAGGGAAAATATCGATCAGGAGTGTGATTGTCGTTTTCGCTTGGCTCGCGCGACAAACTTTGCACTCGCCGGAAATCGTTAATAATGCCTTTGTTACATAATATACTAATAAAAGATAAATAGAAATTGAAATATGGGATATACACCTTATAAACAGAAAAAGCAGATGTTAATGTTGTAATATCTAAACTACTAGTGGGATTGTTTTTAGATTTTTTTAAGGAAAAATGAGAATCATTAAATTGAAAAGATTCCATACGCCTGATACATCTGTACTTGTTAGTTATAAAGTGTACAGTAAGTATATCCGACATTTCTATTTATATTAAATAAAGTCTAGACGTAAAATCTATATTTTGAAATAAGATAAAGTTGTACTTCTCGTAGAAAGTATCTCCCTACTACCTAAATAACGATTTATATAAAAGCGCACGTACTCATAATATCGATTTATTCTTTTTGGTATATGGTTATGAGTTAACCGAAACGTTGATGTTTACCAATTGTATATTTTACGTTAATTATAAATTGACTTACAGCATATTTTTAAATTAATTTAGTTTGTAACTTTATAATAAATCGGAGTATTGCGTAATTGAATATGTTATCGAGTTTTTACCCCTTGTGCGACAAGCTTCACGGTCACGAACCTGGATAATGTCGTCCTAGATACATTAAAAACTATTTTCATATGTTTTTTATTCGAAAGTTTCAGTAATTCGTTACTTCCGTCTTGGCCTACAGATCCAGGAAAGGGCACTAACTACAATGTACATTGAAATTAGAAAAATTAAAAACTCTGTTTGATAAAACTATCTAACTTGTTAGTAGTAATATCGTCCTTCATGGTTCGATAGTAAACTAACTTCAGGAAACGAAGTGTTAAATGCATGTAAAGTGAACGATGATTACTTCTTTTGACCCTTGAAAGTTTCCAATAAATATACACTATTGCATTATGAACACCTGAACTACAGTAACGATCTGATTATCGACGTAGAAGGTATGCTTGACGTACTTATCGGTAATACTCTCTTTTCGGTCGAGTACAAATTCCTGTATGAACGCAGTCTCATCTCATATAGGCATAGTCATAGTCATAGGCCTCGCCGGTGTACTGGACTTTATTCATGCGGTGTTTGAACGGTGGTATATTTAGATATTATGTAATGGTCCATCTGCACAGAAAAAAATAAGTCTTAAAATTGTTACATCTTCAATTCATCATCAGGTGAGGCTTAATTTAAGCCCGAAATTGCGTTAATTTTCTTAAATTCATTCAGAGTTTTGGCTTAAAGTTTTACTTTCAGTGAGCAAAACTGACTTTTAGATGATATTTTGGCTTAAAATAAGATTTATCGAACTTATGGCATCTAAGTTAGACGAATCTCATTTCAAACCAAAATATCGGCTGAAAGTCAGTTTTGTTGTCTGAAAGTAAGATTTTAAACCTAAATATTGACTGAATTTAAAAAAATTAACGCAATTTTTTTGCTGAAATTAAGCCTCACCTAATGATGAATTTAAGATGTAACAATTTTAAGACTTATTTTTGTCTGTATGGATTTTGGATAGAAAATGAGCTATTACTTGTCAAAATTAATGTTTGTCACGATTATTCCAATATTAAACTTTAAAAGAGCAAACGCCCCAATAAGAATGAAAACGGTTCCAATTTTAATCAGATCAAGTGATTTCGATAAGCGCAATACTATCAGCACGAACCCAATCTTATTTCAACGCCCGCGGTGAGATCCAGTTCGATAGACGAGCTTTTCATTGTGCCCCAAGTTATCGACACACATCCACCACAAAACTCAAGATTACGAGCTTCCGCTTCCGCCGGGCAACGAAGGCGCACGGAATCCCGTGCCGGTGTTATCGAGTGTCTGGACGAGGTCGTGCTCCAAGAGTCGCCTATTAAGTTAATAGGGTAGCTCCGACGACGCCGATACCGTGCTACTGAACTCTATTTGAAAACTAGTCCTAGAAGCCTATATGTGTCTAGAGGGTGTGAAAGCAGAATATCGGGGTTCGACCGAGAAAGGGAGAGTGAGAAAAGGAGAGAGAGATGTGTTAAGAGAAAGCAAGGGAAAGAAAGAGCGAGAGAAGCAAGCAGCTGCTCGTCGAGCTATAGTTCACCCCACGTAACTCCCATATCCGACTATGCCTAGCTGCTTCGTGCCTATCGAACACGCCAACCCTCCGCCCAGCAAAGGGTGGGTCACTTATTTGCCACACTGCAATCTGCGCATCAGTGCAAATCCAACGGCCGAGCAGTACTTTACTCTCTTCCGCCATAATTTCTCCTTACCCTCTCGCGACAGCGCGAGAGCGGCTTTTTTAATACTCTTTACAACGTTTTGCGGCTTCCGGCGCGTAGTGTACCGGCGTCAACGTCGCGACGTGCTAGTTTTTCCCCGCAAGGAAATGCCGATGTGGTTCCCGCAAGCTCAACTCGCGTTTTCGACCAAACTCGAGATAACGCGCCAACTTTCTTCCTCTCGCTTTCAAAAATGAGGAACGCTGCAAGTTCGCGTGCGACCAGCCCATCATGGGGCCGCGTGGTATTCGGGTCATGTGCTTCCTCTGACTAACCGAGTTAAAGGGCCGCGGGTTTTTAAGGGTTTTCCGTACGTCGCTCCTAGGAACCCCCGGTTCCTTCAAAGAAATCGTCGAGATAAGTGAAAGCGACTTGCTTCCCTCCAAGTCGTCATGAACAGGGATATAGTGGTACGATATTTGGTTGAGTTAGTTTCACATCTCGTTGACAGAGCTCCGGAGGGAACGGCGGTAAGAGGTCCTTCGCCCTTAAATTTTCAATCAGAGAGCTAGATTCGCACCTACGAGAGAAACGCTCCGCACACGTTTTTTGACATATAACACGACGACTCCTCAATCCGAGTCGATCATATTTACGCACGGACCTCAACGCCATCTCCTGAGTAGTCTGCCTTTTATCGATTCTAGGCATTTCGGGAATCTGATTCCCCTTCGCTACTGTATGTTAGTAATAAGGTTGTGTCATTTTCCGGGGAAATGGGGAATGTTTACCAAAATTTAGGGGAGCCCCTGATCTGGCAGCTCCTTTCTAGCTATTCTTGTCAGGTAGATGCTTGCAGGGATTCTTATAAGCAACTTTATTTTTGTTGAAAACCTCATGCGTTGACTTTTGTTTATATTTATGTAGATGTAGCTTTTTGATGTCATTTACACAATCGATAGCTTACTATATTGTGTAGTTAGTGAATAGTAAAATTCTTAATATGAACCGAAATAATAGGTCATGGTTTGCACTACACCAAAGAAGTATGAAAACACAAAATAGAAAGAATCGATAAGTATGAAGTGGAAAAGTAGGTGAATTACACGAATTTAACAATTATGATTTCATACATATTTTCGTGAATTTATTAACGAACCTTTTAATAGTTTAACCAAATAATAATAATAATAGTAATGATAAACGTCTTTATTGCCATGAAGATGCAAAGCAAATGGGCGAGACTCAGCAGATTCTCTGCTGTTTTACAGTCTAACCACGCAAAAACATGGATACAATACAATAATTAAACTTAACCTTAAATGGTACAATATAAAAAATATTTCTTAAAATATTTCTGAAATTTAAATCTACTCCTTAATAACAGTCTGTTGAAGCAGAAGTATGCTCATAATGAATCTCGAAGAAAATCGTTATAATTCAGAAGTTATAAATTTCGATATGTGAACTCATGCATTAAACTAATTTTTTAACTATTCTAACTTAACTAATTGGGAAAACTTTTCTACCTTATCTGCACTACTTAACGTCATTACACATTTCATATATAAGTTTTTAATAAAACAATTATAAAACGAAGTAAAAATTATAAACTATAATGCATTGTCACACTTTTAAAACCATGGCCTATTTGCACAATGATGTAATAAGAAATTTAAATTTAAATAGCCGAATGAAATATCTTTTCAATATAATTCAACAATCAGATCATATATAATACTGTAGCATTTATGCTTTCAACGGAGATTTAATGTAATCACATAAAAAGTGATTTAACAAAGGAAGTAACTAGAAAAGTAGACATTGGAATGAAATTTTATCAAAATAATATTAAAATCTTTTAATAAAAATTTATTAAAAACGATTTCATTCCTGAAATACTTTTTGGTCGAAGTAAGTTGAAAGGAGATAAAATCTTAGATATTTATTTGACGTTTTTTATTGCGTTTATTTTCCTGGAAACTTTTCTTCTTAAGACGGGATCATTTAAATTAATTAAATAATTTAGGGGTGGTGAATAATTCTGAAAATATACTAAATTAACACCTAGAATAACAAACGCAGTATAAAAAGCATTTTAGACTTTTTAACGTTTATTGTAAGGTCGGTAAACGTAAAAAAGAAATTATTTGTCATGCATAATGTAGAACATTTGTAAACATATTTTATATCTTACAAATGATTTAATATTTCGCAAAACTGATAAAAAGTTCCGAAAAAATGTACGATCCTTATAAAAAATCTATTATGAAACTTTTGAAAGAAATTTTATTAAAATGTAGTAATATTTTCTGCTCAATTTCATTGCGAATGTCCCATATCTAATTTAGTAGCAAAATTGTTCAAGGACAAAAAAAAAGTAATTTTAAATAATTTTAAATGAAATATTATCTTTAAAAAATTCAGACTTACTAACAAGAAAAATAGTCGTTAAAAATCCGGAAATATTTTTTGGTGGTACTCCTATAAAAGAACTTTTCATTTTCTATTGAAGTACAAAGTTTGTAGAAATTATTGTTTTGCTGTTTGTACAAAATTTTTTATATTTAGGGAAATACATTTTTCGTAGAAAAATTACTATATTTTATTCTAGAGGTAGAATATGATATTATAAACAAAATAGTGGGCAAATGGGACGGCTTCTAATACAATTTTTCTTAGCATAAAATGTTAATTTGATATCTTAATATATTGATATAATTTCTGCAAAACATAAACTTCACGCATCTGTTGTATTTTAACTATTTTATTTATTAGAGTAGCATCTAAATTTAAAATTAAATGATATGTAATGATGTTGTATAAACTAAACGATTATATTGTATTTTTTCTTGTCGTATACGAAACAAAAATATTGTAATTTGCATTTAATTAAAGTGACATTTTCAATATATATTTTCCAATATCCTTAATGCGTTATAACTTTGACCATGTTATGAAAAAATAAATTATGCATCTGGAGCAGATTAGACATCGCAGAAACCATCCCTCAAGTTCCATTATCTGTAAAATTCATTAAGAACGGAAGTTTTCGGACCAGTTATTGAATGTTCTCGAATTATCTAGATTTATCAGAATTGAATAAGATCAAATCATTCGAAGATGCCCTCATAGGTTTTAGATGTAATATTAATGAATATCGATAAACATTTGTGACGCGTTCTGAAGAAAGAGACCTAAGCGTCCGAACGGCAATTATGAGGAGAGGGAAAAGAAGAGGCGAGACTGCGGCGCAGTGTTTCCGATATCTCTTACTCTCTTTCTGTACACTACTAACTCGAGTCAGGAAGATATGCTGAAAATTTCAGCGCAAAATATTGAAAATTGAGCCGTTGGTAGCATATATTTTCCCTCTTCTGCACAACGTTCGGATGCTTAGGTCCCTTTCTTCAGAACGCGTCACATTTAATGATATAAGAAATAATATGATAGAATCACGAGAATAGAGTAGTAACAAAAAAAAAGTATAAAAATACTATTCATTTACGTCTTTCAGTTTTTGAACATTTGTATGAATTCCTTATTGTAAATTGAATCAACGAACATTGCACCAAGAGTTCTAAATTTTAATATATTGATCAATTCTGTGATTGATCGATTAAACATATAGATTGCTTAAATACGGAATACGTTTTACAACACGTTATAAAACGTCAATTATTTCAGCCTGTTCTCCGGCAGCGGTTTTAATGTAATAAGAGCTGCATACATTAAGTATGATCGATATGACGAATAATAATCCGTTCGGATTGTCCGTTATAGACATGAGGTGATTAATAGAAAGGATTTTAATTGATATTTTTTGTTCATTCTGCTTTCGTGTGATTGATGGTGTGTTTTTACTTGACGATTATTTTTAACACTCGCTTCACACCTGATCGTACGCAGTATCGATATACATATATATTTTTAAAGTGAATCATTATCTATAATTATCTCATTAATTATATATTATCGATGAACATTGTTTGTAATCGTTGATACGTGTAAATCGTACAAGTTCGATGTGGTTTTTTACTTTTTGCGGGGTTTCATGAAAACAATGCGATAATTTTAGATTAAATAATAAACAACTCAAGTAAGAATATATATAAAACAATATTCGTTCTTCAGTTATTTCTGACTTTTTTTGAATGTCATCTAACAATCTTTACTACAAAGTCTGAAAACGCATTTTTATATAAATTATTTTTATAATATTTGTGTAATATTTTCTTGTGGAAAATATTGTATCACTTTGCAAATAACAGCGAGTGTTCTAAGTATAATAAGGATGGGAAAGTGCACCGTGATGCGATGTATCGATCGTTGCATGGAGAAGGTATTCTTTGGCGTTTTTGTAGAGGCAAAATTATGCCATATTTAAGTAAAGCACTCTGATAAGTAAAGTCGTGTCATTCTAATGTATTTGGTTAAACTGCAGAACGAACATTTTAATTATTCATGTCAACATCACAATAGTTTATTGTTAACACAATAATGATACTTAATATTTTTAAACAGTATTATTTATACCACTATGATTTACCCTTATTGCTATTCATTGCTTCATAACTCAGCACTACACAGTATAGTTGACGCCCTGCTTTCGTAATAAATGGTAAAGTACATTGTGATTTTGATTTGAAATCTATATTACAAAGATTCCATTAATATAAGTAGTTAGAAAGAAAGACGTTCTTGCTAAAAGAACGAACAATATTTTATGGATATGCGAAATAAGTAATGGCAAGTTCATGAATGTTCTACAAGTTAATGAAATATAGTTACGTTGGGTTTTCATAACCTTGTGATTTTATGAAGAATCTCCACACATGTTACCTTGGAGATTATGAACATATTAAATGTTGTAATGTATTAAAGGCAAATTTTAACGAAAGACAATTTGTTGGGTATTGCAGGTCCTGTCACTCGGTGCGGATGTCCTGCCAGAGTACAAGCTCCAGTCGCCGCGAATACACAAGTGCACTGTATTGCATTACTCACCATTCAAGGCCGTTTGGGATTGGGTGATCCTTTTTCTTGTCGTGTACACAGCCATTGTCACGCCATACGTTGCCGCATTTCTGCTTTCCGAGCCAGATTACAATAGCAGAAAGAGTACGAAGTATGGTGACGATCCCATCGTTATTATTGACTTGATAGGTAAGTTCACCTTGAGCACAGCCGCCGGAAGGGAATGGCGAGATTTGTGAGCTCGTGTTTGGATTATTCCTAGTTCGTAAATTTCCCGACACTGCGCATAAATCATAGAAATATCGTCACGTAGACAGTATACGTTGTCAGTCTTCGAAAATTTATTATCTTACAATTATAAGTGACAATATAAACGTTGTTGGTGCCACAGCCCAGTCATTTACGAATAGTTAGTTATCTTCATGCATGCTTAAACGAGTGCCCTCGTTTAGCATAATTCACGGAATTCTTGAAGAAATGAGGTTCGACGAGATTTTCCAAAACTTTAAAATTCCTTTTAATTTAAAATTTAATTTGAGATAAAAGTTTTGTAAGAATTTGAAATATCAATCAGAATCGCACTTAACTGTAAAGGGTCTAGTTCTGCGCTTTCTCAAAAATTCTTAAAGTTCAGGTCAGCTATAAGCTGTTTTAAACACTTTAGTCAAAGTTGGAATCCACTTACTTAAACGACTGCTTGTAGTTTTCAACTTTTAAATTATCTCTTTACCGTACGTATCTTATACAACGAAGTTTCTTATTTATAATCGGTTTGTGTTTTCTGGTATCCAGCGATTATACGAATACTTTAAAAGCAATTTGCATAGCAAAGTAAGTTTCTGTATCGAAATGAATACGAGTTAAGTATTCAAAATTAATATAATCAGTTTTAAGGTTATATATACTTTGAATATCGAGGTATTATTTATTTATGAAAGTTGAATTCTAAGGGCATCAGGAATATGAATCCCTCAAAGATCTCGTCGAACTAAGGATAGATCATTTCAGAAGTATTATAAATCTTGCACTAAATTTCATTAAAAATGACTCTCCAATTTTTATGACAAATACAAAACATAAGTGTTATATCTTAAAATATCCGATTAACTCATTAAGGTCCAACTTGACTAACATTTGGCGTTGTATTCAGTCCCAGGAAGAACTAGTACGTTTTTCAAGCCTCTCTTTCCGAATTGGATACTATGATGACAAAAAATGTAATTTGTTCACAATTTGTTCATCGCCGAAAGTCATCAAACCACAAGTTACGCTTATGGTAAAAAGTCAAAGTTATTTAAATATCCTAATTAAAACCAAATTAGATCTCATTGTTAACATTTCTTCCTCTTCTATGAAACAGAACTGTTTCTGTATATGTGGATGTTAAATGTCTGATTTCAAATAATCCTAATATAAATTAATGATCCTGAATGTTTTAATTCCTGCAACATTTTACTGGATAAAATATTCGGAAAAATGATTTTTTCTGTGATTTCGGAAAACATCAGATAGGATTTATTCAAAACAGTTTTTGGCACTATGAAACAGCAGAAATAACACAAATGCCATAAATCGTATTATCCAGCATTTTCATAGAACTTTTTTTCGGTTGAGGACAGTCGTGTATGTATCACGTCATCGAACAAATTATGAAAAATGAAATTTTTCGAAATAAATTAGAAATCTGTAACAAATAAACTTTCGATTAATATCCCTGCTATGTCCGCAAAAAAAATTACAGAAATTAATACAAAAATAATGTTTAGTCAAGTTAGGATTTGAGGGATTAAACTTAAAGCAATATTTTAATTCCTATGCCACAGAAAAGTAGGAAACCCCATGAACGAAAATAATTACGATTTTATGCAGTTAGTATCAACTGCAATCTATTATTTAAAAATAAAAAATTCGTTTAATTTTAGTCGACGTTACATTCATCGTGGACATCCTTATAAATTTTCGGACAACATTCGTTAATAGTAACGATGAGGTTGTGTCTCATCCCGGAAAGATAGCCGTGCATTATCTGAAGGGATGGTTCATCATCGATCTTGTAGCAGCGATTCCGTTTGATCTTCTACTTTTTGGTTCTGACACGGACGAGGTAAGTAGCAGTAGCTTGTAGGAAGTCGGCAATTGTACCCAATGCCAATGTTTACTTGCACCAAGGCCGTTGCCAAAGAATTCATGTCGGCATAAATGTTTTACGGTAAAACGACAGCGCTAAAGCAATAATTTGGCATGTATTCCGTGCTTCTACTACATAACTCACGATGCGTATGAGAGATGTCTGCAGGCCAAGAGAAATTAACACAGTTTCAAATGCTGCCAGCTGTCGCGTTGGAAAGCTCTTCCAGCCCGCAGACCAATTAACAATGTTGATGACTTCCAGGGTATTACAACCCTGTATGGTCCATTTTGAAAGTGGTATACTGAGAATGCAACCGTTTATACATAACCTGCGTAACAAGTTTTAATGCGTAATACACGTGCACACTGTCCAAATTGTTCTAAATTAATCATTTGTACTTACTTTTTCTGTGAATAAACTAATTTAGCGGTGTTTGAGCGTTTAAGTAAACTACGCTTTTATACTAAACTGAAGTGATAATTCAAAAAGAATTCTATAGGTTTTTTATAAACTTCAGAAGAAATGAAACAAAGAGTACTTCCACTTAATGAAATACCTGACACACAAAAAAGTAATAAGAATGGAACAAATAATTTCGAACTACAGGAAATTAAAAGTTCTTTTCATCTGGATATTTATATAATTATAAACTTTATGTTCAAAAATAAACGATAAAAATGATGCAACTGCAAACTTTTCGGCTGATATCAACGTTTTTGTTGCATGTATTTTTTTACCGTTGTTAATTATTGTTAACTGCGTTTGGAAACAGTAGTATACTTGTCCTGCGCCAATATTCCAGATACTGGCAGCTATTGAAATAATATTTGAGAACTGTTATTAAATTCATGTGTATTTTAGAAATAAAAATTGTATTTCGTATAACGCAATTTTACTTTGAATATGTACATAGTCATAAAAATAACTAAAGAACTTGAAAACTTGAAATATATCTATCTATAATTCACACATTAAAACTGCATGCTTCAATGGCTTTTAGTACATTAAAGACTTTCACTGCATCGTTTCCATATGAAAAATGATTTCAGATAAAATCAAAATGTCACCCTCTAAAGGGATATCGATCAGTTTTATTTTTACTGTGCCAAAGACTGAAAGGGTTTATTCTCTTTCATGAAGTACAATATAATTTTTTTCGGTTGGAAATAACAAATTCTTCGATAGGATGATATTTCAGATTTTGTATATTTTGCGAAGTTTTTAATTCGTTAATGAATGTGAAAAGGCGTAGTACTAGAAAATATCTATTATATATAATATTGGTATTCACATAAAAAGACGTCAAAACATTGCAACTTTTAGGTGCCATTTAGAGTACTTAATTATGAACGATTTATCAGTGGCATACTTATTAAAATGTCGACCTGGTTAGGAACACTTATGTAATAACTGGAATGTAAGTGTTATATGTAAGCTGTGTTAAATCATTACCCACATCCACGCTGAACTCACGTATTACATGTCACATATAAGTAATTTGCTATTGTACGCGACATTTTAAAAAGTGACGTATTGCTTATATTACAACATATTTTATATGATTGTTAACGACCATCAACGTTCTTCAATTATCTTAAACATCATATAAATAAGTTATAATACATTATATTTACGCATTGAAAATTTCAAAAACTAATATTTAAGACCGTGTCAAATAACCTAATTTTTTAGAATGGCTTATTATTACATTAGGAACAATTTTATCTGTAGTATTTGTTAGAAAATACAATAAAAATACTCGAATAAAGTAGATTTCAGAATTTGAAAGTAATATGCACTTAATGAATGAAGGTGGCCGCAGGGTTGAATAAAAATATGCATTATCATTCAGTATACCATCTCTCAAGGTCTAGACAGATCAAATAAATTTGTTTTGGAATTCAATATTTAAGACCTCCCGAAAGTATATTAAAACTGCAGATCTGCATCGTTCGTGATTAAGAAATATTTGCAGATTGTCAGGAATATGACTAAGATTATACTGCAAAATACAAAAATTAATTATGCTTTAACACTTGTCGAGACATAATGTGTCGTTCCAGATCGATTTAATATATGTAAATGTAACGATTTTAATGAGAAAATTTTAAAGATAATGTAGGTATTAAAATGCCAAATAACTTTTAGTCGTTATTTCGGACATTAAATGATGTTTTGAATATATTTGTTACGTAATAATTAAAATGTTTTTGATGCATAATTCCAGTGATTAAAAAGTTTTTAAATTTACGAAAATTCAGTTCGTAAAATTAGATAAAAAATAATGTTTATGATAATGGGTATATTTTAGATTATAATTTATTTTTATATTCAACGTTACGCGAAAAGGTTGCATCGTTGTCTACTGTTTTATGCATAAAATGTACGTACGTTTAATTATTATGTCAACGACAATTTCATGCGATCGATTTGACCTGGATAGACCACATTATGATCTCTTCTACCTAAAATAATATGATTATAATATATAATGTTACTGTTACTGTTAAAATATACTTGCATTTCAGAGAAGGTCCATTACTACAATACTTTTAAAATGTATCACTTTTCTATCGATACGTTAGCATTTAAAAAATGTATATACCGAAATCAAAATTTTTTTATTTAAATTTTATGACTTTTTATTAAATTATTGAAATTTATTGATATCTTTACACTTTATAAAGTTTATGAAAGCAGTTTTCGCCAAACATATCTAAACTTTTACTACACGCTTATAACTTGATTTCAAAATTTTGCAACTTTCATAACTTGATGAATTTTGCTTCAAGCAAGTTGAAGTTCTTAGAATATTTGCGAATGGTATCAAAAGAAACTGCGTATTCATCAAAATTGTAAAATTTCCGACTGAGCGTCATCTTTCAAAGCGAGAGAAGACAGTCTCTAGAGTGTTATTAATAATGAACTTGTTTATGGACCTTCTTTGATACACCCACTAGTACTGTTCCCTATGTGGCTTAACTAATAATTACTTACTACCATTGTTGCGACATACTTATACTACTCACTAACTTCCAATATAGACTTATCTCATTAGTTTACGCAAATCGAGCGTCTCGATCGTAAAGAGCTCACTGAGATACATGCATATAACTCTGTCAATAACATTGATGTCTTCCCTATACAAACCACGGTACTTTCGTTAATATGTGCGTTCACGATTAAATATGTAGTTTTATTTTGTTCCTTTCTTATCATGATCGTTTCCACTCTGTGTTGAGAATGATTTTTGTGGTATTTTTTGAACAATTAGTATCTGTTGTACCTGTGTGATAAGTCGAATACTGTAATCGCAAAATTTTATGCGCGGATCCTTTTCATTCGAACACGTTAAAATTGAATCACTCGATATTCTTCAACGCGATTAACATAATTTATGTTTAACTCATTTTTCTTGGTCATTACTTCTATCCTAAATTAACCACTAAATTTCATAATACGGCATACACTCTGTATAACTAAGAGATAAGAAATTTTTTAATAACAATTTTTTTTGCATTATTCAAGTTATCTAAAGCGTTAGGTCGTAAGTAAACGTCTGATTACCAAATTGAGAATAAACGTTATTTGATAAAGTTCACAATATTTTTATAATATTTCTTAAATCGTTCATGACAATCTAATATCAACATTTCACAGAAAATATTCATTCAGTAATATTTTATTCTTTTGTTATTATTTTGTTGGGCATTTCAGTCAATTGCTACAATTATGCCATCAAACCCTGGCATTTCAATTTTGCAAATGATAATCTGTGATACTATTCGATATTCGTGTGCTTTTCAGATGGTTAATTACGTATCTCTCGAAACTCCTCAAGAGTAATTCAATCAGTGGAAAGGAACCTGACCATGCGTTATCCCATTCCACGAGCACAGATACACGAACCCGTAATCACACACAAAACACATACATACAAAGTATCCCTCGAACAACAAACTTGATCTTTGCTCGGAATACGGAAGCTACATTCTGGCGAGTGTCGTGTTCGATTACCGTTTTCTTGTCAACGATTCTTGTTGCATCCAAATTTTATTTAGAGTTTGTGTCTCCGTCTCTTGTATCGTACATTTGTGCTGTGACGAAATTCACATAAATAATGTCGATTTGATACTTGCTTGAGACAAAGATCAACGAATATATAAATGAGCGAATGATGATATATCAAATATTAAACGACTGAATTTTAAAGCCGTTTTATGTTGCTTTTGCATAGCAAGATTACATATCGTCTTTATGAAATTCATACTTCACGACAATGGTAAAGAACGAAGTTTAATCTCAGTTTAACGTTTTCGTAGCTCGGCTTGGACAAGGATGAGGTTAGTCACATGCCGCTTTGACATTTCTTGCAACGCAGATATGACCGAACCGAACACGTGTAATTCCACAAACGACACTGACTTATATTTCTTTGTCTCACTCATATGAAAACACTTTTCGATACTGTTTTATACGCATCAGATCTCACAGCGATTTTAAACATATTTTCTATTTATATATTATAAAAACACGGAAACACAAACACCTTATACTCGTTTAGTATCTTATTCTTCGCTTATATGAGACACCGCCAATTTGCGAAACATTACTGCACGAAAGATTGTCCCTGCATACAAATCGAGATGCAGATTCGACGACTACGCGATTTCGATCGTGTAATCGATCCATCGGCATGACCATTCCGTCAAATGTAAAAAGCAGACGAACGGGCGTAGTTAAATTTTTATGAAATCTTGCAAGATTTCATATAGTCCGTACACAATGTTTGATCATTCTATACTATTCTTTAATAGTCGAACACTCGAAATCAGTACCAAATGTGCTCAAATGGCATACTTGCTTTATCACGAACAGCTGAAGCTTCACTTGCAAGCAGATGACTGGCACTCCCACGGGCAAAGGCACGCAGTCTGCACTAGTTTTGGTGACACTTTCAATCATTGACTCAATGCATCATGTTTTACCAATTGCAGATATATTCATCAAGTGTCCTGTATTGACATTGACAATACAGGGTCAGGGTTTCACTTTCTATAATCAGTCCAATCGATGCAATGATTAGCTGATTGGACGTGCGTACACACGCGCACCCAGCCCCACGAACACGCACGGGTTTACATGTACTGAACACGCGCTTATCATTCGGTAAAACATCACACCAACACCAACCATATCGCATATATCATTAAACATCACGAAGGTCACATCAAAAGAACAGACGAATGAAAGGTACGCCGCGATTGTATTTTTTGCAAAATCCACCTCAACGTACTTGTACGTAATCTGCTTTACAAGTTTTTCGCTTTAGTCCTTGCGAGTGATAATTCTTTTTTGACCTGTATTTTGTATACGTTTCTATAGTAAATTTTACGGTCTTATTATCTTTTTTTCGCTTCTTCTTTGCCAACCTATTCGAATTTCCGCAATCAGCAATATGTTTTTGCGAGAGCTGTTTGCACACGTACATTTATTTACGAATGTGCGAACGCGACGAAAACGTAGGTGTAGTGGCTGTAATATATTTTATTATATGCAATACGTACGTAGAACATAATTTTCCGAAGTAATCGAAATTATATTTTCATACCGGAGATATGGTATATATACGAGTCACGGATTCTGCCCAACTTTTCTAATATAGTTCATAGTTCATTTTCCCTCGGGATATCATTTCATACGATCCTAATTATGCTGTACATAATATTGATGCCTTTAGCGCTTTGTCATTTCACTGTTTTTCTTGCAGGTACATTTTATTTGTACATTGCTTCATGTATAACGTATTATTAATTTTGTATTTATTACGCGTTCATTTCATTAGATATCCTGGCCACATTTGCATGAGTATCAACAACCATCGGCCATTTCCTTTATGACCTTTCCTTTAAAAGTCTAGGATAATTATACATAAGTTTGATTGAAGTAATGTATGTGAGAGTGCGCGGACGCAGAAACATTTTCTTAAGAATTAGTCAGAATATTCGACATCTTACAACTTACATACTATAAGAATCATAGTCATTTATACTAACCCGTCATTTTATTCTATTACATTTGTGACTAGTTAATAGTTATCATAATAAATACTACTAATATTAGTTTACAGCATTATCAAATCAAATTAAAGATTACAAATAGTTACTGCATAGAATGAAGCATTAAAAAAAATAACATTAATTTGACAGTTTGGTAATCACTCTACATATAACATATTTTTAATTTATTTTCACTATTGTTAGACCTGTGAATTAATATTTGAAGGACAAACAAGAGTTAGCTAAAAAATGAGTATATTTCAATAATTTTTTTGTTTCAATGGGGGATTCACCAGAAATTCTGTTAAAAATGTATTATAATACTACTATCGAAGTATAAAATGAAATCCTGTAAAAGCAAATTCATCACAAATAATTAATGTTTACAGTTTGTGCGAAACTAATTAATGAACAAAAAAAATTGTGAAAAAAGTTTGCAATTAACAATAAGATATATATTTCGTATGTATACGAAAAAATTTACTCCACAAATTCCCAAACTTATACAATTTAAAGAATAACGTTTTTTATAAAAATATTTACGGAGTCTAGAAAAATCTTATGCACACACATGTTTGGAGAAATGTCAACAATTTCAGATCGATTCATGAAAATGCATTTCATTTAACTTTTCTACAGAATGGACGATTTTTACATGACGCTCTAGAACTATTGGAGTCAATTTTTAGCTCATTATACGCGTAGAAAATGGTATAGATTGAGTTTGAAAATTGTTTACTTCGTTGGAGTAAAATATCTTCTCTAACAGGATTTATTTTCTTACGCCCATAGAGTAAAAATAACAAGTTGCAATTTAAGGTTAAGATAAACAGGGAAATAACCTGTTAATGCATTGTACTTTTTTGATATCTATCATTGTTTAATGTGTGCATATTCCATAGGTTCCATCCTGGAACATTTTCCTTTGGCAATCAGATACTTCACTAAATTTCTTCTGGGAATAAAATTGTACATACGTAACCTAATTACTGCGGAATGCTTGTATGAGTTTTAACCGCATTTTTCGGCTCCGCGTCCCATTTCCGTGTTCCGTTCCTTCAATGCTACGCTTCTATACTACTCTGTTCGGTAGTAGTCATCTTTCAGATGGAGTATATAATATCTTCGTTAAATCTCAAAATAAAAATATTCACATTTAATTTAAACTAATTGTACGTCGATAGCAGAAATTTCTCTGGTTATTATGATATTGTCTGTGGATAGACAGATTCGTCATTAAATTTTTAATTAACTTTATTTTTAATTTGAAATCCGTTAAAATTTTGGGCTCGTGTACCATCATGAATATATGTAAATAATATTTGTAATGAATGTTATATATTCAGTGTAAATTTCATGCAGGTTACCATTTGTATAATGTACATAGCTTGCAAAGATTTAAATGCCGAAAAAATGCTTAAAGTCGGTAAATTTACATTTGTAGTTGATAGCAAACTAAAAGTTCATTGAAATATAAGTTACAACTCAACTCTAACTTTGAATGTTAAAACTGCCTTTTGAATATTTAAGAAAAGTAAAACTAGGATATAAAATGTAAACTTAGAGTCAAAAGCGAACAATTTTGTATATTTTTAAAATAATACATATTTTAAAAGTTACAATAGCTTTATTTTATTTTTTAAATACATTTTATACAAGTTAAGGTTATCTTAACAGTTATTAGAGCAGATTTCAATGATCGAATAATTGATTTTTGTCTGTTGGCTTATACTTTATCCTAAATTTTTCTTTTCCATGTAAAATACATGGATTAAAATAAAAATTGTTTACTCTTCAACAATATACAATTCTATATACGGTTGCTTTATCGATATTTTTAGTTCAGAATAATGGAAGGAAAAAAGTTATATATCTTCATCAAGTTATCCATGGTATAAAACTTTTCAGTCATACGTGCATTAATTCTTTTAAATTTAAATCATTCATGCATTTAAAATGGAAATTAATTGTAGCTAGGGTTTTTTGTTTGATGATTATTATATTAGAAATACATTTTCAAGTAATAAAAATAAGCATTTTATATGCACTAACTTTGTAATCAAAATCTACTGCGTAAATGGAAACTCAGAAAAGGGTGTGGTTCCTAGTACGATATTTCGTAATAAGTATCAAAATGGTTTGATTGGAGCCTTTTAATATTTATTGACATTTACTTAAAGTTCTGAAACAATTACTATAATTAGCACTATAAAACGTATATTATTTTATTATTTTATAACATTAGCGACTTGTTTGCAGCTAGAAGATCCATTGCTTGATGCTTCAGTGCGTTATCAAGTGTAATGCTCTGCAATATGTTTTTAACGCCTGAAATATAATTAATAGTGCATATTGTACAAATGCTGTTAATAGATATTTAAATGGTTTCCATAACAAACGTTCGTTAAACAAGGAAACTTAACATTGAGTCGTATAGTTCTATAGGTATAAATTAAATGTCAGATCGTAGCATATGAAAATCTTAAAATCTGCAGTAAAGTGATTACCAAAAATGAGATGATGTATTACTTAATGTTGTGCAAAAAAAAATACCAAACAGATGGAAGGAAAGAAAAGTCCAAGGATTGAGAATTAAATGTCTTAGCCGAAATGATCCTTTTTCCGTTCAGTTTAATTGCTTCTGACCCCAAGCTCAAGAGAGTGTTTCGAAACAAGCGTCAGTGCGAGTGAGTGTGAGATTGGTTGCGGATGGCAGAAGGTGGCAGACCGGAGGGTTGAGAGACAGTACGGGAAAAGAAACGACTTGTTTCCAGACAACGACCTTAATCGGATTACTCAAGACAGCGCGTCTCCTGCGATTGGTGAGAGTGGCCAGAAAGATCGACAGGTACAGCGAGTATGGGGCAGCCGTGCTGGTCCTGCTGATGGCAACATTTGCCCTCATCGCCCATTGGATGGCTTGCCTTTGGTGAGTTCTCTTAATTTCACCTTATAATTTATACAGACCTCGCGAATAACCGATTGAAACCAAAGTAATTGATATTTAGTCATCTTCACGGTCGCGCGTTATTAACAATATGTGATAGATATTTCATTATCTGCCAATTTCTTTCAAATACTTCCTTTCGATCTTTGCTAAGTAATAGTTCTGTAAGCGCTAGATTTTAAGTCCTTAGAAGGTAGTCTGTGCTCGACAATTCCTAAATATATGAAAGGACGATTAATATTCATGATTTAGCAAATCGTATACCAAATAGCAGTTCTCCAGGAGACTGGATTCGTAATATATTGATAGGTTCAATGTTTATGCTCAATCGAGTAAATAATATAGCGTTTGTATGCAGAATATTCTAATGCAGAACCATGGACATTATGCTAATCATTAATTTCGGTAATATCGCTTATTCACTTTTGAAAATAATAATTTCGCTTTTTATATTAGGACGTATATTACACATAAAACAATAAGTAAGAAATCAGATATAAAATCTTGTAGAAATGCGGCAACAGTGAGTTGGTGTTTTCCCTTCAGGAGCTCACACGTGGGGCATTTCTTTTTTCTTTTATGATCAGCCATCAATTAAGCTAAAGTAGGTTGTAGTTATTTCATGAAATCAAACTTAATAAATTATTTGTCATCATCGGATGCGTAACAGCGTTAAAAAATGCTTTTCAACAAATAATTGCATCAAATTTTAAATTGTAGAGACGAGTTTCCGACCTCAGACTTGTAAAGTGCGACGAACGTTAATTTTCATTATATAGATTTATAACATACTTAAAATTATATATATATATATATATATATATATATATATATATATATATATATATATATATATATATATATATATATATAAAACCAAACATTTTTATAATAATTGAGTTTTTAATAGATTTTTAATAACTTGACGAGAGTTGAATGACAAAAATATTTAATTAGTTATGCAATTTTATTTTAAATGTAAACAGTATTGAAAACTACCGGTTGCAAGGCTAAATTTAACTGTTTTGATGGAATGAGAAACAAAATTTGTTTGAATTTCGCATATACTCTTAATTTGTTAAAACGTTTTAAAAAACGATGATGCATCAATAAATTAATTGATGGATGTACTGCATTTCTTGTTATCAATAGCCCCACATAATTCCTCAACCTTACCAGAAATAAAAATCATATTATTGTAGAATAACAATATCGTAAATGGCAACTTCGCTATGCCGTTGTATCCAATCAGTATACACCATCAGTATTCATTAATTGACATTAATTTCTGAATACTATCAAAACATCATCCATTATTATTAACGGCTATACCTAGAATTATCGCACTCGATCATTGATTATTGTTTCTCATGATGCATTAAAAATATGTATATAAGATACTCCAAATGAACTAATGAAAAAACGGGAAAAATACGGGATTACAACAAAATAATCTACATTAACTATATATTACACAAGAAATTAATAAGAAACAAGAAATTAATGCGGTTAAGTTTACTATTTCTCTATTTCTCGATCTTTAATTAAGCTCAAACTTATCGCAGTTTTAAAATTATATATTGCCTTTAATATATTCCCGAGTTGTAGAATATATGTGATAAAACTTTGTGAAACTATTATGCAAAAATGTCCTCTTTTCACGTTGAAAAAGACAACATTTTGCGTTGTTAATTCTGCTACTATAAGATGTGTGCATTAATGGTTCCATGAAACGTTTTTTTGCTCTCTGTGCATGATAGTTCCTGTCAAATTATTAAATAATATTTTTAGTAAGTAATCGTAATTTATATGCTAGTGTAAACAATAAAAGTCAAATACATACCGAGAAACTCTTAGTTACAGGACTACAAAAAGTAATTAAAGTTTCATTAAACAATTCAAATTGGCTGGCTGAAGACCTGCAATAGCAACTGATAATAATTGTAATATTTAAACGAAGGGCCCAGTTCCTCGTTATTTTTTCTGAATTTTTCACACATTCCCTACAAACATCTAAAATCAGTATTTTTAACATTTCTTTGACAATATTTCAGTCATGTTGAAACGTTTAAATAATGCAATTACCATCAGTTTCTGTTGCATATCTTAAGCCTGCCAAATTTGAATTATTTAATGATTATTGTCATAAAGCCTGCATTAACAAAAATTCCATTTGTGATTAAAGTATCCCTCGACTATACATGCTATATGTTTGTCGATGCTAAACACTAATGTTAAGTCCGTTTTAGATGTCAAGGTGTGTGAAATAACTTCATGTTGGCAGACTGCTGATGGTTATTAAATCGAGACAAGCAATGCAACACAAGAACAATGCGAAGATCATTCGTAACAAACTAGGTTTCACACAAAAAGTGGAGACATTTTTAGCTTTTTATACAATGTCAAACCAAATTTTGGTATAGTCACATTCTCGGAAACTCACTCTAGTTAGGCACTCTGAACACCAGCGTATTATATCAATATCATTTCTCCTGCATACAGCTGAATATGGTTAATTGCAGAATATCTGACATTTTAACATTATATTGGCCGTTTATTAAGAAAAGATGACATCAAATTCACAGTGAGCAACCTCAAAACCCTTGAAACCATGCTGTATAAAGATCAATTATTTTTAAAAAATTCGCCCTCCCCAAATACCAAGATTGAGATAAATCATATTTACAAAATGTTATACATATAAGAAGTAAAATCTACCATATTCTTTAAGTTCGAAAAATCCTGATGCGATCAAGATTCGCGTTCAGCAACCCCAAAACCTGTAATAAACCATATAAAAGACAACTTTCATCATTTCAAAATTTATGAAATCACGTAACAAACGTTTAAAAATACGTGTTCTCGTCATGATATGTATTTCAGCATTCTATATGGTCTTTAAAATGTTATTATGAATTAGAAGTGTATATCTACACTTTACCCATTAAATTACCAAGTACATAATGTGATTAAAACTTTTAAGTAAACGTAATACGATCGCCCTACAAAATCATACGGAGTGTTTGCACACTAAATTCACTTCCTCGAAATATTTGTTTTTAAATTTTTATTCACACCGCTGCAGTTTTTTCGGTTAATTAAAACCCAACTGCAATATATGCGAAGTTCAAATATTATGTTATGTTCGTGTAATGCATTCAACCGGGAACGTTGTAAAGCAACTTTAATAGTGAAAGTAAAAAGTAAAGAATGCTACATTCAAATTACGCTAGAAATGAAAACATTTGTGAAAAATATTCATGAACATGATCTGACATTCCGGTTTTTTAAATCTTCATTTGAGTAATTGCAGTTCAGGACTATTTTATTTTACGAAATTAAATGTTCTAGGAGTTGAGCATCGTTTTAAATTAATTTATAATTAAGAGTGTAGAAATTAAATGTAATAAGTTATACTAATATTTTCTTAACTTCTATTAATTAGCTAGAAAACATTTTTTCAAAATCATATATATTTTATACTAGCATAATTTACATCCTCAATGTAATATTAGCCAGGCTATTGCATTTGCCTAGTTCGAGATAATATAACTGAAGTACCTGATAAATTCAAATACATATCGCTCATCCTTCGTTCGTACCTTGCGGAAACTATTTGAATTTCCAAAACTTGTTTGTAGTACTCAGTGAACATTTAATTGAACGTTGGAATCGGAAGGAAATACCACTAAGGCATTGTTTATTTATTAACAAATGTTTTGTTTGTAAAACATTCAGGTATGCAATTGGAAATGCCGAGAGACCAACGTTACAAAGCAAAGTCGGATGGTTAGATATCCTGGCAAATGATACGCATCAATTTTATTACCATAATGATACTGGTGGGCCGAGTATAAAGGTGAAACTTTTTTATTATATTTTTTACTTAATCAAATACTTATAAAAGTGTCAAGAATTTAATAAATAAATTAATTTTATGGGTTTTTAGAGCCGTTACGTCACTGCTCTGTACTTTACGTTCAGTAGCTTAACATCAGTTGGTTTCGGTAACGTGGCGCCAAATACGGACTCCGAGAAGATTTTTACGATTATTGTCATGCTAATAGGATGTAAGTATACTATATATTCAAATTATGTTTGTGAATGAAATTGTTCAGTGTGTCATTATAAATTTCCTTGATTCAATACAAACTAATGGCTGATATACTTTAATGCTTGGACATTTATCTGTTTGCGGTGATTTATCAAAATTTATTAAAATTTGTATAAAATCTCTATTTATGCTAAATACGGTTATACTTTTTTTCTATTTCAGCTTTAATGTACGCCAGTATATTCGGTAACGTTTCGGCCATTATTCAAAGACTGTACAGCGGCACTGCTCGCTACCATACGCAGATGCTTCGGGTCCGGGAGTTCATTCGGTTCCACCAGATTCCAAATCCACTTCGACAACGACTGGAAGAGTATTTTCAACATGCATGGACGTACACGAATGGAATAGACATGAACAGTGTACTCAAGGGCTTCCCCGAGTGTCTTCAGGCCGATATATGCCTTCATCTCAATAGAAATTTATTAAATAATTGTCCAGCTTTTGAGGGTGCAAGTCCAGGATGTCTCAGGTACTTTTAAAATACTCATATTGCAATAGCGATAGTCTAGTGGGCATTTAAAATGCTAAGTAATTAGTTATTGAAACTAATCAACGTTTTCTATGATTACCACCGCCAATATCTTTAAATAAGTATATTTATTGTTTTAAAGATTTGAATGATTTAAATGATAAGTAAAAGTATTTAATTATAAAATAAATGCATAATTAAAATATTTGAAATATTTGAAAGTTTAATATATTGTAAATCAGAAGCTTCGATGTAAAATCAAAGCTTTATTTTAATTCAATATTCAAGCAGACTTTTTGATTCGCTGACTTTTGATTTTCAGAGCCTTATCGTTAAAGTTCAAAACCACTCACGCCCCACCAGGTGACACACTGGTTCATCGCGGAGATGTTCTTACCTCGCTCTACTTTATATCGCGCGGAAGCATCGAAATCCTCAAAGACGACATCGTTATGGCTATCTTAAGCAAGGATGACATTTTCGGCGAAAATCCTTGCATTCATTTAACTATAGGAAAATCCTCTTGCAACGTTCGAGCCCTTACCTATTGCGACCTCCACAAAATTCATAGAGATGACCTACTCGACGTATTGGCACTCTACCCAGAATTCTCAAACCACTTCAGTCAGAACCTCGAAATCACATTTAACATGCGAGATGTGAGTAACTAACCTAGACTACACGATCTCAAAAAATAGTTGTCAAATCTTAATGAAATTAGATAATTTAATCATTTAATATAAATTAGTTGTTAAAATTAAGCATACTATGTAACTCCAAAAGGAAAAATAGAAAGCTTTCTATATTACTCTTGGAATTTCGTTCACTTGGGATTTTCATAACGATTTGTTTGTGCAGGAGGAGCAAGCGGGTGTAGATCCTATGTCGGCCCGTTTTCCAATAAGTACGCCAACCGATGTTGACGTCGAAACTAAAAGATTTGCTTTCCGTCCACCGCGATATCGCCGAGGTCCTGGAGGATTACCTAACACTAATCTTATTCCAACCTGTCGTCAGGATTCTTTACAAGATGACATGCAAGATGATCAATAGTACGTACAAAGATTACTAAGCTGTTTCGTATATGAGTTTCCCCACAATATTTAATGTAAATAATTAATGACTTTCAGCGATAAAGGTAGCGGGCATGGCATCTTGGAGTTTAACACGAGTAAAGCTGGACAGGACGTTACGCCGATGAACCTCGAATTTGACGATCCGAAACAAAGGAGTTCTACGTTAAATTCGATAACGGGTAAAACTAAGAATAATCCTCAATGACTATCTCATAATATCATTGAGACGATTTTATATAAGCAATTTTCTCACACAACTTACAATTCTATCGCTGACATTTTTATCAATCAAAATTGACATTTCAATGACTCTGTCATCGACATAAGCAACGATTTTTACACTAATCACAAGTTCAACTTTTTACGAGGAATGCAATTTTCTGCACGAATTTATATATATATATATATATATATACTACTGGCGTTACAGTATTTAGTTGGTGGATATTATAGAACTGCCAAATTTACACATTATTGCATGAAGAACATATATTGTTTAAAAAATCGTTACTCCGATCGGTGGGCACATAATGCAAGGTTATTCATTACATAATATTATTCTGTATATACAATTAAGTAGCTAGAATGATAAATCAGTTATTCATCCATTTTTACACTTTACAATTTGAATAGTTGTTCAAAGCTGAATAATTATGCGAAAGACACGAACTCTTATCGATTACGTATTAACGTTTCTAATGGTACGTGTCGTAGCTAGAAAGTTGATGACACAGATTAGACGCAACCGTCGTAAAAAACCTGTCCATGATCCGTACACGAGTGTAATCCAATAGACTATTCTCGCGCTTCCTGCCTACTTCCAATTCAAAACTATCCGTTCGTGAATAAGCAGATACATACACCTTACCCCCTCCGAAGCTTGTGTTTGTCGTGCTTCGTGTTGATCCCCAAGCTTAAACCTTTGAGTCTTATTCCCAGTTGGTTAACACCTCTGAATCCTGGTTGTTCAGGCATGCTAACCCATCTCAAGCGCAGTTTTCCGGAACTACGACAGCACAAGATTCATCTTCAACCACTGACAAGTCACGACTATCTCGCCAAACAAAGTAAGTGAAACATTCGAGCACGGCATGTTGAAAGATCCAAAAGAGATACCAAGTAGATTTTACGACGGGGGGAATGCAAAGCTAAACAGCTTTACACGTTTTTATCATTTTTATTTTCATTTTCTCATTAACATCTCACGATAAATATTTTAGATTTTGTGCAACAATAAGTGCACTGGTGGCGTTTAACACTTGTACTTAACGTGGTTCTTTTTGAATAGTGACGACGCCACTGACGTGTAGACTCGCGCGGAGAAGTTCAGCGGCTGGCGAAACGTCCATTAGTCACAATAACGTCGCGCATCCTGCTTCAACGACTTCCAGTCATTATACCACGCCCTCTCCTCCACAACACCCTCATTCGCAAGGTATACCGAGAAATCATTAATTTATGCACGAAACAAGCATGCACATTACAGAGACAAACACAGCATTCAGGAGAGGCTGACATTAATTAAATCAATCTTGTCACCTACTAATGTGTCTTCGCAAATGGCGGAATCTTGAACAGCTACCTTAATCCAATTAATTATTCACTCTTACAGGTGACTTTCAGAGCGGCCCAGGGCGGCCACTCGATGAGGTCAACGCTAGAATAGATCATTTAACGAAGCAGCTGATGTCACTGGAGAGTTCGATGGCTGGTGACATTCGACTGATATTGACATTGCTTCAACAGAATCTTCATTCCTCGAGGGACGGTGCAAGCATCGATATTTTGCACGGTTCTACGTCGGGACAACAGAACAACATTAGACCGACGGGACGTGCACCACCGTTGGTCCAGAGGTCTGCCAGCGAACCGCAGCCTCCTTCGGTTCCAACATCCTCTGTATCGATAGCTGGAAATGGCTTGCGACAAAACGCCGTGGGTACCATTCACGGACATAACACGTATGTCCATTCGCACGGACACGGTAATGGACACGCGTTGGTCCAGCCTAGCACATCTCAAGGCTTTTTCAGGTAATTACTTATTAAACGCCTAATCCTAAATTTCATTGGTTACTGTTACACGGATTGTTCGATGTGGAAACAATTTTATCCTAAGGTGAAGGATTCGACAGTAACGATAGACTCCCGTTGAAAGTAGGATACGTGGTAGATATAATAGTACATTAAATATATTAGAGTCACAGTTTTGTACAACGCGTATTAGTAATAACTACTATTACTGATAAAGACTCTGAAAGAAAAATGTCAGAGGTGATTGTAAATAATTGTTAAGGTGTTTTTTCGGCTTTTTTCGGCTTTTTTCGATATATTTTTGTATATTTTTTATACAGATATAAACTATGATGCAATAATTTGTGAATTGTATTAGAATTAAAGAATTGCGGATTATAAACTTTTTATGTAATATACTGTTATTGCCATCAATGGGTTACAATTACTTTCTATACATTATCATAACTTTTAAGTGAAGCATTTAACATCTTAACTATCGAGACGCATGATGAGTTAAGAACAGCAACTAACAAAATCATTCCTGATTATTTGAAAAACAGTTTTTGTACTTACAGACTTCCGAGGTTTGCGAACAATAACCTTATGACCAACATGAATTATCGGTACTAAAAATCATTGTTAAACTGTTTAATTCATTTAGAGTCCTCACACAAGACACTTTCCTATCAGAATATTCTTAGGAGATCTTAAAGGCGTCCAAATGCTCGCTTTTATAGTTCTATTACTATCATGTCTCCTGTCCCGTTAACACCAGAATAAAAGCGGACATTTGAACGCCCTTAGGAGCTCCTCAGGATATCCTTAGAAAGATGTGCCGTATGGGTCGCTACATGTTTTCCAAGAGGGTTCGCTGCGACTGTTGTTGGTGGGAAAGCAAAAAAAGAAAGAAAATATTAAGGTTTTCGGTCGAAATTTACATTCTTGAGATTGGTTTTATTGCGTACTTTCTTAAATGTTACTTTAAAAAACTTTATAAAAGATTAAAAATATACAAATCAATTTACTAGATTTCAGCGCTAAATTTAGATAAGACAATTTTAATGAACACGCAATAATTTTGGATAACAAAGAAGTGGATTAAATCGAACAAGCATAAGTTTATAAAAATTCTTCTATATAAGAATTTTAATTTTTAATTGTTTTCAAAAGAAAATTAAAAAGTTAAATGAACAGTAAATAAGCTTAGATTAATTTACAAAAGGTGACTCTAATACATATATTTATTCATGTACTCTTATAGGAACAATTAAAATACTAAATCAGACTAAAATATCTGACAAGATTGTTATGAAATTGCCCAGTGAATTTTGTTTCCGTACATAATTCAGAACTGATTTGAAGCAAAATAATTTAGGAATCTGACGAATTAAAGTCTGATTAGAATATGGAATGATATATAGAATAGATGATATAAAATAGATTATAATATAGTATATCTCCTTATGAAAGTATAATATATATGATTTTATTTTTTTAAAACAATTTAGTATATAACACTTTAATAGAATAATAGACAAACGTATTAATAGGTTAGTTTTATCCATATTATTTTCAATAATACATTTATTGACATAGAGAGAAAGACTGTTAAAATGTTAACTTTACGAAAATATAATAGTATTGTGAAGCAGATACGATACGAAATAAGGTATAATAGTTTAAATTTTTAAAACGTGATTTGTCTCTGTGATTAGAAATATTTTCCGTGATTTTTTTTATTGTTTAAAATTCACATTATTTTGAGTTAGTGAGTAGAGAGAAATTACGTTGAAGAGTAACGGGCTTCAGCACCAATTCAATTTTCGAAACAGATCCGAACACCTTGGGACAGTTTGCCGTGTGTCATGAATTACGTCAGTGTCTTGCTTTAACGTTGCTTCAATCAAGCGAGCAGAACGAGTATTTCATATTCTTTCAGTCGTTAATTAACGACCGTCTTTTTCTCGTTTATGTTCCCTCCGTTTATTGTTTTTCCTCTTAGTTGTATCTTTCTTATGTTGTTTTTTCGAAAAGCTTTCTGTCCAAGTCTCTGGATCAGTTGCATTTGATTTCGGCGTCTTTTATTTTGGAGAAACTGGACAAGTTTCGCAGGTGATCGTCTCCTATATACGATAAATAATTTGATTGAATACTTAAGTAGCGCAGTTCGAAGTAGTTTCATGCTATATCAGCGTCTGCATTCGAACGTCTCGGAAATTGGTACAGTGAAGATTTCCATTGCCCGCTGTGCGCTAATCAACTTTTTATTATTTATCGATTATTACCCAATGCATTTTTTTCCCTATTGCCTCGACTTTATATTGTTTACAGTATTGTATTGCAAATACACCCTTCCTGCTTAATTTCACTATTTTTCACGTGATCTTGCATCTTGCATTCTGCAATGTAGTAAATATCACATTGGCACAATTGTTTGTACGTATAAACAATTATATGTAAATATTATGTGTATAATAATCATACTGTGCAATCGAAAATCTCTCTAGAACTTCTTCAAATCGACAGATTGTAATATATGACTACGATCTTCGCACTCTTTTGACATCAGTGAATATTAACACGATTAATTTCGCGCGTTTTGATCGTTAAGGGACATTAATATTCGATTATTTACTAATTATAAATAAAGCTATCATATAATACAACTTCAAAGTAAATTGGATTTCAACTCAATATTACGATACATTGAACTGAATGAAATGTTTGACTAATATTTCTTTAAATACGATTGATCAACTTTACAAAATGAAAAGGTATTTTCAGATTCGAAACAAAATAAAGCAGTTTTTTACTAAAAATTGTATGATATGTAGGAGTTCAATAACGGAATATACAAAAGAGAAATAGAAAGAGGAGATAGGTACATTTGTGATGATAGTTCTTCTTTACCTTGCTAGTTTTTTAAGTATTCAAATTATGGATCTTCATTCCTTCGAAATATATACTACATTCCATACCGGGTGTATACCGACAAATCGAACGTCAACAAATAAAACCATATTGTAAATAAAGTATATGTGAGTAATATATATATTGCAAGTATTATTGAGCTCTAAGCAAAGGAAATGACACAATAATAATAGTATCAAGAGGAATGACAAAATTTAATCATGACTTAAAATGATGCTGAAAAGAATATTCCGTGTACAATAAATAATTAAATAAACAGTAAATATGCCCACACGACTGACCAATAATTGAATTCATTTTTTTTTCAAAATCACATATCTTCAATTGATTCATTTTTTTTCGTAATTAGTAAAACAAATAAAACATTTTGTTTCATTATGATTTAGTTACGTTTCAGGGTTTAGTTCGTAAACTTTTATTATGGCAGAGGAGAATGCTTCGAAGGCAAGCTCTCGTAATCCCCAAAAATTGTTTGTCACTCACAAGCCCGCATTTTCCTTTCTGAGAGATTTAAGTCTACAGATTGTTTTATATTTCAGCTCGGTAAAATGTGAAAATAAAAAAAATATTAAAATTAATGTTATATGTATAGTACATTATTTCTCATAACATATAGTTTATAAGAATATGAGATGTGCATTGTTTTCTGAAAACTTATCGAGGTTTCACATTTTTTTTCGGTATACCAAAATAATATACGAATATAAAGAATCAAGTTAACTTTATTTACTAAGTATGGAATTGCAATAAATAAAATCTTTAATTCATAAATAACTTTTTAAATTCACAACTTTGGTTCTTACTAGTTGAAAATTTTCAGTTTATTTTTGGTCTGATGTGATGTTGGGATCTATTAATTTATCAATTTTTTCATCGCCAACAGCATCTGTCAAATGTCAGATTACCTCAGAAATCCAAAACTAACAAAATAGTCGATTTTTATGTAAAAATCCATACTTTAAATTTGAATTCGCGAAAGCCACTCCGAATCAGTGCATACGTATGCTAATTCGCGGTGATTTTCAGTATTCACTGATTCAAATATAGTGAGTATATTGCTAATTTTTACAAGACTTACGGGCACGTATCATTTTACTGAATATTATTTAATCATATTCACATGCATTAGTCTACTAAATCTTGTTACATTTGAATTATAAAACTATTAATTAAAAACGGATAAGTGGGTAGCTATATAATTCTCTCAGTCATTATTTTTATTCATAAACAATGATAACCGATTAATTTATTACTAATCCTAAACACTACTAAACTAAAATATTGAATTTCTACTTCAAGATTAATATATATTAAAAAATGGGTAGTTTTGTAAGTAGCAAACAAAATTGCAAATTGATAGTAGCCCACTTTTCATATTCTTCTAACTCAAATAGTAGTAGATATGCAATGGATATACGTTATTCAAAACATTTCGCTAAATGTGTTTCGTAGGTCATTTTTTTTCAAGGCTGCTTTTTCACAAATAAACCAAATTATAAAATACTAATGCAACTTCTGTTACAATGCGTTCAAAATTAACAATGGCAACAGAGGATTGACAAACAATTTTCTATGGTCACTACCACCTTCCTTCTTTATTTCAGTTACTGTACGTATTTCATTGATCAGTTATAAATTATACGTATGTGTTAAACAGGGTGGCTTTTTCAAACCGGGGCATAGTGCAAGCCATGTTTAGCCCTATAAATTGGTACTGATAATAATCAATGGATTGAATCAACAATTGCGAAAGACTCCATATTCAACCACTTTTTGGATTTGTATGGACTCATTTATTCCACAAAATACTGATTTCGATCGGAAATTGTTTATATTGAGTAGTATGTCGGCATTTGTGTAACGCAACACCTGCAAGAAAAAGAATGTATTCTGCTGTATATATTGAACATTCTTATTCAGAAAAATTATCTCCAAAAACATTCTTTTGAACTAAATTTGAAATATTTTAAAACCATATTGTCCATTATTACACCAGAAAAAGTTGAAAATCGTATTAAAATTTGTCTTAACTAATTTTTATAAATTCATTTTTCTGCCAATTTATTTGAAGTTTTTTTAATTGGTTAATATTTTTTTTTAATGAAAGACCCACTTATAATTTTGTGAAAGAGCAGTTCTTGAATATGTCTTCACTTGATTTGCAGAAGAGTAGAAACAAACTTATTTTGCCTATAGCCTTAAGGCCTAAAAATCGACGAGTATTTCCGACCACAATAAAATTTTAGTACATTTTATGAAAATTGTGAATGTTTATAACCAGTAATATAGAAAATCTATAAAATAAGGCGTGTTGCAACATTTTGATGAAAGTATTCATCAAATAATACTAACATTATATAGGCTACGCCTGAAGCCACCAGTACCCGTTATATGAAATAGTCTTTGGAATTACTGGATTGTGTGTCATTCCTCACAATTTTTTGATAAATATTGACGTATCTCTGCTTGGAATTTTAAAATTCAATATGGAGGTTTCAAAATGGAGGACCCAAACGCGAAATGTTAATTAGAACAAAGAAAGGTTAAAAAACTCTACTTATAATTCATTAGAAATAATTTAGGAAATTTAAAAATAACACAATTCAAATAAAATAACTATTCTAATGTTTTAGATTTAATTTCTCCACGTATAATTTTCAATTATGTATGTGCGGTAACAAAACATTCCCTCGCGATTGATTTGGTTAACAGTCTTCATGTATTGGTTTGCCTTTCGTTTCCTATTTTAATTTCAAAATTGCAAACTCAAATTTGCAACCAGCGATTCTGCGAACTCCCAAAAAGTAATTTGTTTCAAAGGGATTCGGTGAATTTAACATTTATCCGTCATATCACCATTTTGAATTTTGTAAAATGAGCATGGAATCGTAATCTGAACCTCTGAAAATATAAACTTATATGTGCTACGTTTTATAATTTCGTATTCTCAAATACAATTATTTTTAATGCAACATTATTCAAAGATTATTTGTTTAGACCATGTTGGTACCAAATGTATGGTATATTAAAAGAATGATGTCATTTAATATTCGATTAAAATAAAGCAAATGTGATAGTACTGGAGATACCCCTATATGCGTAAAGTATGACAATCTTTATTAAATCTAGAAAATGATTTAACACCATACATATTTAGATGTATTAAAATATGATATTGGTGAAACAAACTTAAACTGCTAAAATTTTGAATTAAACAAAATTACTATTGTTGCAATTTTTTGTAAACAAGCGTTGGCGATATTCGGTTTGTCGGACTCCAAAATGTATCGTAAGGGTCGAAAATGGCAAATTTCAATACAATTAAAATTCGATAGGACGTTCAGAAGTTAAGACGTTGGTAACGTACCATAGATGATGATATGCTATTTCTTACCGGAGTTTATGTACTTTTAGTATGTATAACATTCTTTCATTTGCGTCTTAGTTCTCCATGACTATCTTGCCTATTCTAATGACGTATTAGAGATTTGTACATTTTTATGCAATTGGGAATTTTCTGTACAATAAGCACGATAATCGAATGTGTGTTAACATTCCCAAATTTATAATTGGGAAATTTTTGCATCTGGAATGATTATTTAATTACTGTAGCTATTAATGAAACATGAGCTGTAATCTCAGAATTTCATATAACTTTTCTATTACTAAGCATCAACTTTTTCTTTCAACTAGTTTCACTGCCCCTGCAAGAATACTTATTTCCTTACACGAACTGTTATTATTTATGTATTTTGAAGTTTGATTCTAATTCACTTTGGAGTATCTTACATTGATTAGCTTATCATTTTATAAAAATTAGTAATAAATAATTGGATTAAAAAAGAAATTTGGATAATAATAATGTTGCAGCTATTTTGATGTGGAATGTAGAGAGTCAAAATATCGAGTAAAATGTTTGAAATGGTCCGAGGACGGTTGTATGTAATAAGTAAATTGTAAAAAGTAGGCAGAGGCGTCAGATGAGCGCAAGCTCTTAAGAAAGACGTCGGCCATTAGGCACCGAGCACTGAAATCAAAAAAATGAAGAATCGTAAAAAAATGACGGCGTGATACTACCTTCTTAAATCTTACATCATGCATATTATACGTTGAGACTCAAGGGAGTTGGTATATTACTCTTCTCATCTTCCGTATTATCATTATTGCTGCCTTCGATTTTTTAAAAAGTAAAGCTAGCATATCGGTACGGTACACTTAAGAAGAGGTTCATGTAATAATGGGAATTTCAATCGACGGGGCGGTCTTGCAGGCCGCCTACGCGAGAGCAGACCTCGACGTCGTCGGGTACATCGCGTCTAACAGTCACGTCAGACACGTCGGCCTTGGCCAGTGCTTTGCAGACTGCTCTGAATGCCAGGGTAGTGCCTACAAGATCACAGAGCCAACCGGTTGATCTTGCCGTACCGGCGAATGCTCAACAATCGGCTCAGCATCAACAGCAGTCACAGCAGCATGCGTGGCACAGTCAATCAGCCGCAGCATTAAGGCGCGGTGAATTTAGAAGCGGGTCAGTACACTCTGGATGGAAAATATCTACTACTGCTCTTTCAATACTAAACGCTCGGCTGTTCTAGTGTTTATTAATAGAAAGGCTTTTTAATACAGCTATTGTTGCAGGAAATGCGTGTGATGGCCGCTCGATCATTGTTGGGACCGAAATTGCATATATATATATATATATATGTGTGTGTGTGCATGTGTCGTTGCTATTTTTGGTGTCGGCTTGTGCCGGGAGTAGCTAGCTCGGCGTTATTGTTGCGCAGTATAATAAAAACTTCCAGTCTTTGAAACCTTTCTTCATAAAATAGCACAGTATCCATAGAGTTCCAAATTACACGTATTAATTAAGTATTTAGTATACTTTATTTAGAAATACACCTACCATATCATCTGTCACATATTTAGTAACATGACTAAGCTATAACTACTAAGATATTATATTTTCTATGTGTTCCTAGAGATTAACATCATATCAAGAATTTGTGAATAATAAATTACTAGATCGTTGTAAAATATCATTTGATCAGTTGCAGTTAATTAAAATCAGTTACAAATAATCCTACCTCGTTCAAACAAAATTGTAGCAATGACATTTAATAATACGCTACGAGGTATTGTCTTAATTTGAATTATAATTAGATCTTACCCAGTCATATGAACTGGTTGAATATATAATTTTAATGTATGCGGTAGTTCATACAAAAATATATTAAATAATATATTCTATCTTATGCTTTCGTTTCCATAACAGATAAATTTTGATGTCTGACAAATGTAAGATTTAAAATAGAACAATTTTTTAAAATTTAGAAAATTTACATTATAATTTATTCATAATTTAACTATTTTGTGTCAACTTATTTTTAAACCAGTTGAACCATTAAAAGGGGTAAAATTACTCTTTTTAATGTACGACATTAATTATAAGATGCAATACTGGCACTAGTATATTCTCCATTTTATTTCACACGTATTGCCCTCTCATGTTTCCACATAAATTTATCATTCACATTTTGACCACCATTTAGTATTGCAATGTAGTTACTATACAAAATTACACCGCTAATACCTCTAATATCTGTTACAAACATACACACCTATTTACAAGAATATTTGTTGTAGACTTCTTTCGCAAATGCAAAAAATTACATTTATTTTATTAGCAATGAATAAGTCATTTTTGAACATCTAATTAAGTACATGAGTGATACGAATTTACTTACTATCAGAAAGTTAGTGCGAAGTTAACCTACTGTGTTTGTATAAATAAAGTAAAACTTACTAATAATATGTTTAAGTAAAGTGCAATACGTATATTCAGACATTTGTTATATCTAAAATTCCCACAAACAAGAAGTAAGATTTTGGGGCCATTGAGTTGTAATATTTGTTACATTTTGTATTATCTAAATTCCCTCTTGTCAGTGTTTTTGTATGAAGAATCGATACACTTAAGCAGCATATATACTTATGTTACATACTATAATTCAAAAATTTCTTTGAGTGAGTACTCTTTAGTCTTTAGAAAATGAAAACATTCAGTGAGATTTCTTTATAAATTTCTCTATGGAAATATTCTTTTCCATAGAGACTACTCAATTTTCAATTTATACAGTAAATTGTTATTTTAATAAATATAGTGAGCACTTAGAATACCTGAATGTTTGGTCCAGAAAATAGAATTTTCGAGATTAAAAAATACTATGGAATAATTGATATTCACCTAATAATTTCGGGTCTCGTTTCTTATAAGTTTGTCAACGTGAAAAAAATTGACTTATAATTTCTCTACAAAACTTATGGTATTCTCTGATTCGGCACTGAGAATTTCAAAATGGGATCGAAAGAATAAGCATGGAATTATTTCACAAAAAGTCGAATTTTCTCCCAAAAATTTTGTCTAATAAACAGCTTTGTACCAAAATCCGAAGCGTTATAGAAATACGTTTCTTGTAGATTTTTAATTGGTCAGCAATATGAAGCCAAATTTCCGCAATTGAAGATGCTGGGTCCAATATGCCAGACCAATGTTTTCAAAAGGTGTACCAGTAAACGGAAGTTTTTAAAGTCGCCGATGACGTCCAAAGACCGACAAATCAAAAAGCCGACAGGTTAAAGACCGATGAAAAGCCGACAGTAAAAAGCTGATGCATAAAAAAAATAGACACATCGACAAGGGGACAGTTGGCTTTTCGATTTGTCGTTTTTTCGACCTGTACCCCGCCGAAAACCCCAAAATGGCATTAAACTTTCGGCATTAAGCCGCCATATTTTATGTCGCTATTTTAAAATCCTATTTTCTGCATATACACTAAAATTGTAATAGCCTGTTTGCATCTGTCCAGTCACGATTCTGATTGAGAATAATTTTAGTTAATTCAACTAAAATTTTGTTGAAATTACTCAATATTTGGCTGCTAATAGCCAACCATTTACACTTCACAATGGTCATCGCATTAGATTTTGGTACAAAGTTGTTGATAAAAAACATTATGTTGGTGAATAATCAAATTTTTAGGAAATAATTGCATGCATATTCTTAGGATCCCATTTTTTTTACATTTTAAGGATAGGATCAAAATATATAATAATTTTTACGTTTTGAATGATTTGTTTCGTTAATACGCTTTTAAAAATGAGAACTGAAAAGTGACAAAATATCGTCCATTTGGGACTAATGGGCAAACTTGTACTAAAAAGTTTAAATCAGGTTATAAGAATTAAATATTGATAAAGTACAACATATTTATTTCAGCAAAACTGCAGTATTGTTATATATTATATATACAAATTAAATCAAATTCTGAACCTAATGACATATGATATATTGCTATAGGTATAAAAGCTGATGCTAATTTTCCCGAATGTAATTCAAACTACATATTGAAGAGGTTAAATAATTTAAATATCGTTTTCTTTTTTCTATTTTTAAAACAATTACGAAATTTACACTTGCAGTCGATTTTAAATTCAATGAATGGTACTAAAAGTTACAGAATAAACATCAATATTATGTTATACATGTATAATATTGAAATATGTCTGACAATTTGTTAGTGGTATAAAAAAAAATCATTATAAATAGTACAAATGCAAAGAAATATAGATTGCAATACAGATCCGAAAAATGAAATTGTTAAATCCTTTTTTTATTTGTGCTGTTTATATTTGTATTATTTTTGTTGTCTAGAAAACTATCAATTTTTGAAAAGACTGATAATTATCTCATGAATATAGTTTGTTAGAATCACATTTTTTCGTTGAAATAAACAATACCATACTCAGTTATTTTTTAATCTTCATTTTCACGGCACTTTCATGGCTAAATGAAGATGTGCTCGAAGTATAGTGGAGGCACCGGCGAAAAACAGTATAGCGAAGCACGTTCGATCATTCGGTAACTCGAAAGCAATACTTACGCTATAAGAGAAGGCCTGCTAAATGCTACGTTCAGAAATGTACTTTAATTTTATCAACAGATCCGGCTATTTTCTGACCACATATTCCATATTCAATTTACAATCTTCGTTTTTACCATTCCATCGTGTACTTGTTCATTGTGCAAGAGTAATTTGTATGCCAACAACTGATTGTTATTTGTATCCACTTTTTTTATTATATTTTGATATCCAGTATTTTTAACAAAATTTGGTATTTCTCAGATGTTATTGTCAAACACATTCCCAATGAAAAATATTTTGTTTTTATTTTTTAATAACATTTATACTACGTAATTTAATAATCATCATGTTACTAATGAGTTATATCATTTAGTACCTGTTAGTGTAATACTTCCTGATGACATATTACAAACAAATGAATGTTTCAATTGTACGGTATGAACATAGCTGTAATGTTGATCTCATAACTACGTTTGCATGGATTTTAAAGTTCTACCCCCTACTAAACTAAAAATATTCAAGGAGTGTGCTGTTCCAAGAGAAGAGATTTACTTTGAACTTTTTTAAAAGAATACAAAAATGACTGCATTCAAATAAATCTTTATTTAAATACAACAAAAAATTAATATTTACGTATAATTAAAGAAAATACTTGTCATAGGTTTTAAATGTTTCTTCTATAAGCATATATGAATTTAACCACATCAGTACTTAACTTTCATAGATATGTGTTCAAAATAGTGAAAATATATTCAATTTATATTAGAACACTTAAAATAACAAATTCAGTAGAATTGAAATTATAATTGATTTTATTGTTTAGTTATATATTTTAATAATCGTTATATTTTTAAGTTTAGAAGTAATTATATATAAATTGGATGCATTTTTCACTATGAAAAAGTGCTATCTCATTTCAAAGATACGTGCTGAAATATGTTTCTCAGAACTAGTTCAAGGTGTTTTTTCTCTTAAACTTTTGCAAATGACATGTTTTCAGAGAACAATGACAGTTGGAATGATTATGAAAAATATGATTTTCTTTTCAACTAGAGTTTATGTGTGTTTTAGAAATATTGCCTGTGTTTGATCTAACATTCGTATTTATCCTTGTGATGGTTGTGGGATATTTAAACAATTTTATTTTGAGATTTGTTTCTTAATAAGTTCGAGTAAACTTTATACAGTTGAACATTCATAATTAACTAATAATTGCTGCAATAAGTTTATTTCTTATGTAAATATTAATTTTATACTCGTGCAAGTACTTGATACCAGTATAGTACACATAATTGACCAATAATAAAATCTTTACACTTGTTTGTGATAATTAGACGTCTGACATTTTTTTTGTGTACTATATTTTGTTTATTTAACTTCAATTTATTACTTAACTTTATTAATATCTTTATTTTTCGTGCAAGTAATTAGAATGATTAAACAAATATTATTGTAAAATTATTGTCGAATAAGACATCATGTTAATTATTATTATATTTTTACTATTAAACATTTTAAATATTACAATTACCATGCATGACTATTTTATAAAGGCATGAATGTATCCCAGAATAAAAAGTTTTATGCTTATTTGACATAAAATTTAAGTCCTTAGACGTGACCTTACCACCCAGATGATACCAATGCAAAATCTCATACAACTAGATCTGGATGTAAATCATTTTGTTGCGAATAATTCCATACATGAACAAATTTTTCCACAAAAATTTCCATAAAAATATTAATAATAAAGTGAGGATATTAGAATATTTAGACGATCATTACTGCACAACCGTAAAAGATTATTTAAGTTTCTTTCAAATTGGTAATGTGGACATAATATTTCTACGTACGCAAAAACAATTATTTTCATATCCATTTCGTCAAAATATATGTATTTGTTTTCTAATTATTTTACTAACGAATGCAAAAATTCTCAGAAAAGTTGATACCGTACTTTCTATACCTCGCGTACATAAAATAACGATCAATCTACTTCAATTAACTTTTTTGCTGTATTTTGAAATACAGTGAATTTCATATATTTTATTTTCAAAATGACGTTAATTTTGTAAGAAATCCGCCAGACGAATCCTTTTATTATTTCTTAAAATATTTTTGTAATAATTACCCGTCGTTCTTCTATTACCTAACATTTTAATTATTTTACTTTTCCGGTTTAACATAGCAATTTAGTACACATGTTATTATATTTTCTGAGCTTGATTAAAATACAATCCATTTATTCTTCAAATCTGTGGTTTTGCAATAATCAAATATGGAAACATATTTCGTGGTTCGTAAAATCTTTGAAAATTTATTATACACAATTTATTTAGTTATGTTATTTAAATAAACTAAATCTATATTTGAGAATATGAGAAATTTTAACTCTGAAAAATGCCGCTAAACTGAGTTTACTTCCTAAGTAACCCATTAACGCAGGGAAGGATAGTTTTTGCACTTCAATTTCAATTAAGTATATCGTATGAAAATCAACAACAACAATATTGAAAGGTACGTATCGTACTATTTTAGTGGTTGCTCTTTTGAATGGCGTTATTAAAATTAAGTTATCGTAATTAGGAAATTAAATATAGCGATTTAAATGTAAAAAACGAAAAAATCGATTATACCTTTCAATAAAATATTTTTTTCTCATCGAAAGAGTATTTTTGGTTACAGAATTTCTTTAGTAAACGTGAAGATAATAGTTGTAGTATTCAGATATGTTTTTAAAATATTAACAAAATAACATCGTGATTAGAAAATAGCGATGGCAGTGATTTTTTTTTTAAAAGTTAACAAATTTTTTTCATCAAAACTATAAACTTTAGACAAAATTTTCTAGGAATAAAAATGTTTTAGAATATATCAAAGAATATGTCCAAATTTTTTCAGAATATATTGATATCATTTTTAATGCTTTAAATTTTCGAAGAAACGAAATTTTTCAAAAAGTCGTTTAAAAATCTGAAAAAATTTTAGTGCATTCTTTGACAAATTCTAAGATAATTTTGTTCTAAGGATAGTTATCGACAAAATAAATTATTATTTTGAAATCTAGAAATGATTAATATTTTTGTTTCTCAAAAACTATAAACTTTAGAGAAAATCTTCTTAGAACAAAAATATTTTAGAATTAGTCAAAGATTACTCTGAATTTTTTTCAGATTTTTTAAATGACTTTTTTTACAATTTCGATTTCCTTAATTTTTGAAAAACAACAAATTGTATCAACACATTCTGACAAAAATTGAGAATATTCTTTGACACATTGTAAGAAACGTTTGTTCTCATAACATTGTTTGTAGAGTTTGCAGTTTTCGTGAAAAAAATTTGTTAAGTTTTAAATAGAAAATTCTAACTGCGGTCGCCATTTTATGATCATGATGTTAGTTTTTTAATTTTTAAAAAATATATCTTAATACTACAACTATTTTGTTCACCTTTAGGGAAAGAATTTTGTGCCAGCAAATTTTCTTTCTATGAGAAAAAAATGTTTTATGGAAAAGTGTACCCGATTTTTTTCGTTTTTTTTTACATTTAAATCGTTATGTTTAATTTTTTAATTAAGATAGCTGAATTTTGACAATTCCATTGAATTGAACGATCTTAAAAATAACAAGACACATACATTTCAATTTTTTTGAAGACGGAAATGTGTCCTTTCCGGCGTTAATGGGTTAATTGACAGGAATGGTCAGGAATTAAAGTAATTTGATTGTTAAAATAAAACTTTTCCCAACTCGCATTGACTAAATGGCAGAGTTCCGAAATATGGTTTTTGTGCTTACAAGAAGTACTAGAAACAATTCATGGTATAGGTACAAAGCCTGCAGAGTATTTTATAATCAAGTCAAGTATATATGCGGTGTAAAAATAATAATGAAGATGAAGCATAATATTGATGTATCACAAATGACGAAATGTTAAGAATATTTGCTAGAGACAAGACATAACTATTACAATTTCATTTAAGACGTGGTAATTTTTGCCAGACTAAAAGAAGTATACCTACAAATGAATACTGATATTTTTCAATAATTCATAATTGTCCCCTAGTAGCACCGAAGCTGCCACAGCTAAACTTAGCTGCGACAGTGTTGTGACAGCGTTGTCACAGCTAAATATGACACGAAATGGCTGCCCCAGCTAAATTTAGCTGTCCCAACGTTGTTACAATGTTGTCACAGGCTTCATGTGTTACTTGGGTCATTTGTACCACATTCCTCATCGACTTGAACCATGTTTCCGAAGAAAAAATAAGAAAAATTAAGGACACAAAATGCATGAACTTTATAACAGTTTTACAATATTGTACACATTCACTAGTAGACATTTTTACTTCATTAGATAAACATTTTGCTTAATTACTGAATAATTCAAGTAATTAGTTGTTACTTTAAAAGTTCTTATGTAGTTAGTAAGTTCGTGGTCCCACCCACGACGAGTAAAATAAAATGAAGAAGCTAAAATAAGTAATATTACGTGACACCGTCATTGGGAAGGTGTTACATGCGTGCCAGTATCAGATTTAGCGACTAATCCGCGAGATAAAAGAGTGCGGTCTGTATAATCCCTAAAAAATGCTTGCAGTTATAGTTCGTTCAACAAGCGTTCCGAGACGGAGAACGACGATCCGTGGAGTTGTGTGGTGCCAATGCCTGAACGCGTCGCTCAGCGATCAGCGAACAACGTCCGAGTGAACTCTGGCGAAGCAGCAATCCAGGCGGCGGCACCGAGTCAAAGGACCCAAGAGAGTCGCCAGGTCGAAGGTTCTCAGCCACAGTCGACCCAGCGACAGGAGAATTCCAGGCAGACCAGCGAGGATATGTCCTGGGAATTCACCATCAACGAAGCACCGATCGCCAGGCTCGAGTCGCTGGACGAGCTCGATCAGGATCAAGGGAGTTAAGCCAATCCTCTGTGATTCAGGAGATTTATCCACGTACGTCTATACATGCGCACGTACCCGTGGATATATGCATAAGCACGTGCGCCTGTATATATAATATACATTAAATATATTCGCGCACTTTCAGTCTAATTCGAATTAGAACGCCGACCGAGGAGGACAGCACGAAACGGCGGCGGCCCTAGGCCGCTCGAGCCAAATTTCGCCCAGTTAACTCGTGTCGCTCACGGCGAAAAAAGTGACGCCAGTCAAGATTCCGCCGGAAGATCATTTTTTATCTCGACGACGCCTTTTGTAATTGATGCTTCTACGCGATCGGGTCTCGATGTGAAAAATTGAGACGTCCTTTAAGAAAGGTGAGACGTAAAAAGGGTCACCTCATTTTTCTTCAAAGCGACATACGATTCCTCACATACGAGAACGAACGACTCCGTACGTGTTCGAGGAACTCCGAGATCCCCTTTAAAAAATGGGACGGGATTATCTGAAAGTTTTGCTCGAAATTGTCGCTTGCATTAGCCAGTAAGAAAATTCAGGAAAACATTTCTTTTTTCATTCGTTTATCGCTTATCTCGTAAGCAAAAGTAACTTCGACATTTAAACGGCTGTAATTTTTTACCATACGCTGTGGTACGAGTGTGTTGAACGTATTTTTTAATACAAATTAATTATAGAAATAAGACAGCACTAATTTCGAAATGGGGAGTTCCGAAATAGGCGGAACACGTGGGAATCGCGAATTGACGAAACCTCGCGATAATTTAACCGAACGAATTAAATTTTTGATAAAATCGATTAAGTAAAACATACCGCCTATTCTAGAGCAACCTTTATAGTTGTCGAATACAATGTCACTTACTTTGAAAAAAATAAGGTGATAATTAAACACTTGTCATCTGTAAAAATAAGCAAACAAATATTTCTTATTACTAATATTTCTCTATTCTATTGGCAGACATGGTCTGTCATTGTCGCATGTAGTTGGGCGCATTCGAATAGGTCAAACTGCTAACAATGAAATTGTGCAACTATTCGAATAAGTAGAAGCATTTGTCGATTATTAGACGTGTTTTATAATGAATATTTGAAATTGTGAATAAAAATTGATTTGCGTCACTTTTTTGAGACTGAGCAATATGTAGATATGCCTAGTATGCAGTTCTAGATGTACAATAGGTTCGTTCGAATAGTCGATTTCCTTATAATTCCAATTATTTATCAATGGATTTCATTTGCGAAAACAATATTTTCGACTTCCGTTTCAAATTTGTATGACTCTTATCCTAACAAAATTGTTTTTAGTAAATAAAACATTTTGAAAACTTACCCTAGATCCGGTAAATAAATATCTACCGAATCTAGGATGATCTATACAGTCAATACCAGAAAGATAAATCTAGTCGTAACCTGTTGCGTTTAGGAAACTTTTTTCTACCGTTTGATTTCGTAGAAAGGGAAATTTTCTAAATTTTCATAATAAGCCACAATGAAACTTTGGCTTTTCTTTCGATCAAGTGTGAGTTATCGATGGGATATTTTCTGGAAGAACAAGAAGCTTGCGTTGCATCATAAATTATATCTCTAACGAAGAAGTTTTTATTAGCCGTCGAAGCTATAACTGAATGTAGATGGGGCGGACAGAAAACGAAAAAACTATTTTCTAAAATTGTTTTTGACATTTATTTCCGAAACCGTATTCTATATACCCGATCGGCATTCGACACTTTTACGTAGTACGTTTTTGCGGATTTCAACTCATTTTTATATACCTTGACACGCTTTTTGACGTGAATTTCACGCGTAGCGTCATCCTCGTCTTAATACTCCCGAGTCTACTGTTCCAGGTCCTTCTGAATTTTTCTTGCTTATAACTATTTAATTCAAAAATCAGTTTAGGAGAATATTTAGAGTTGTCTATTTTCATTAAAAAATAACGAGAAACTTGAATGCTCAATTAATTAAAATTATATCAATTGTGTGATCTGTAATAATTGTGAAACTGTCAATTTTGAATAAGAACATATTTGACAATATCATAATCATAAAACATAAACTGTAACTAAATTTAATATTCAGCGTTAGATAATGTTTTCCTTTCTGTTCTCAAAATGGTTACTAACTATAAATAAATCAGTCTTTTCGTGGATTTGTAAACAAAACAAAAAAATAAAAATAGTAGCATAAAAAATTGTGCAATCAAGGGATTCAGATGTTATTTTATAAATTTACATGATATAACACGCTGTCTCGAAATGGTAGACTGAAATATAATTTGGCCGAGGTTTGTAACGAAACTAAGAAGAATTCGGAGATGTGACGAATTAAGAGTCTTTATCCAAAATTTATCCAGAATTGATTATTAAAATGTATCATAGAGATTCAGAATGTTTTGATATTAACATATAAATTTTATAAAGTTTGCGTAACAATCCTTCAATTATCCGTAAATTGCATATTATTAATAATAATTATCTAAAATTTTTGTTTTCAAAAAGAATGGAGTGAAAATTCACTCATACCATGAAAATTGAACTGAACCAGTGAATTTTCACTCAAAGAAATTTAGAGATTAATATTTTGATGTGGGGCCTAGTACAAATATCGAATCATATTGTTATGAAATTTTTAAATACAATAAATTTTTCGTAAACTATATAAACTAAATTACAAATTATTAAACTTCCATTATAATTGATTTTATTATTGCAGAAAATTAAATATTGAATACATGTTTTGACGTGAATATGGAAATGTTATTTGTCCAAAATATTTTAAAAAAGTTTACTGAAACTTACATGTATTAACCACATAACACAACATTGGAAAGATATTGTAAATGAACGGATCAGTTTGTGTAATATTTCTAGTGTTAAAATTTAATTTCTAGTAATATTTTAAATAAGATCTTTATGTCCAAATATCGAGATTATTATATGCTGCATTTCCTGCATTGTTAGGGTTATTTTGAACTGCAAAATTGAAATAGATAGATTTTTTGGTATTTAGAAATCCTAACCTTTTCGTGAAAAACTTAATGAAGGAAATAACTCATTCGTATTCAGATTTGTTGCAAAGTTTTAAACAAAATATTTAGTGAAATCTTTTTTGAATAAACTTCCGATAATGACTGAAATTTCAAGCAAATTAATTTTGAGAATAGATATTTTTTTTAAATGTGACAAATTATAATGAAATATTCTCAATAACTCCAAAGGATTGGAAAACTGTGACTAGGATTTGTTAGGACCGAGAATGACTCGTAATCGGAAACATTAAACGGCTTCGATAGAGAATACGACTCTTCGAATGGACGAAAGCGCACGCCGAGATGAACGATTTCACGTTTTTATTTTTGTCCTTATGTATATATCTAAAAGACGAATTGGGACGAGTGTAAGTGCATAAGTTTGGTAATTATACAACCGTAAGCTTGACAGAGGAAGTAATCGAGTAAGAATGGACGGCGATTATTTCGCTATTTTTTTATCGTCGTCGTCGACATCATTGCCACAAAGAACATTATCGTATACAGTAGGTTTAGCGTAAAGTTACACGACATACCGATAGGACAGAGGCGTCGAATCGAAGGAGAAATCAATGCCGACGATCAACCGTAAACGCGAAGTATGCAATAATTATGTTGTACACAAATCTAAATGATACATGCCGTATAAAATTGCAGTGCAACATTCTGCGTGATGTACACACATAAATACATGTATTATTGTAATATAATAGGTGAAAGGTATACTTATATAGATATTGTACGATTTTTTAAGCGATATCTTGATAGTCATTCGTACGCGTACCAGTTCTATTCTCTTTCCCTCTCTCTCTCTCCCTCTCTATCTGTCTACCTCTCTATTTCCTCGAAGAATGTCCTTTTTCCCATAAATCACGTGTAAACATCACGGGCAAATGTGCAAAATGCGCGCGATACCAGCGACACGCTATCGGCCAATAAAACCGAGGTTTAACTTGTATCGGGCGGCGTAACATCTCGGTGTCTTACAACTTTATTGCTCAGTATCACTTCAGTATTTCTTAGCGAGTAATTACATTACAACGATCGATTTAACGCTTAGCACGCCAGATTCGGACGAAACCACCAATTCCCCCGACGGGCACATGTCAAAGAACCGAATTTCGAAATCCAAAACATTGAAAAATCAACATTTAAATAGCCGACACTCAAAAAACAATGATTTTCAAAAAGCCAATGAGCCATAAAGCTGTAATATTCATGAAAACAACAATGTCAGCTTTTTAAATGTTGATTTTTCAATGTTTCGGATTTTTGAAATTCGGTTTTTTGACATGTAACCCCCCGACGATTCCGATGTTCGTCGATTTAAATTTCGACTAAAAGCCACCGGACGAGATGTCCCGATATTGACAGTTTTTTGGACGGATATTTCTGTGCGACTTTTAAGTCGATCGCGAATCGATTAACACGGGTTCTCGCCGATGTGACGTCGATCTGTTCATTTGTTCGTTCGTTTGAACGACTCTCTGCTACAATTAAGTAATATAGTAGAGAAGGGAAACTACCGTTATCTTGTTTTATTATTGTTATGTACATTACATTGTTTGATTCGTTACACAGGAGACATGGATAAGTGATATATGTATGCCCATATATATATATATATATAGCCAGGTCGGCAGGTACGACGGCGGAGCGCGACGATTTCGCAACATATCTTCTCGGGAATTTTTTATTTTTACGTATACAACACTCACCGTGATGAAAAACGCACATGTGCGAATAGCGAATGTGCGAAACAACGACGAAGTTGGGTGAATTCGCAGATTCAGTTATTACTCTTAAGTAATCGTTGGCCGCGTACCGCCAATATCACTCGCGCCAATTCCGTTGACGTATACGTATTCGGACCAAGTCGAAGAAAAGATCCGTCACGAATTTCTCAACTATCGCCTTTTTGCTTTCGTGCGGACAAGAATCGTTAGCCAATAATTACGACGAGGCCCTGACGGCTTTTGCTCCGCTGAGTTTGCAACAGGAACCTTGGAAAGGTGTAGAAGTTTTTAGTGCGCGCATTTTCGTCCTCCTTCGATTCTTCTTTCTTTTCATTCCACCAGATTCTGCATCATCTTTCTGCCCATCCTGCCATTTCACCCATCCATCCGCACTTCCTTTTTCTCCCCCTTTCACTCTACCTTTCCCTTCCCCGCGATCCTTCTCCCCTCTCTGTCTTTTTCTCTGTATCCATCTTTCTTTCCCATTATTACTCTTTCATTATCAACGTATCCTTTTCCGTGTCTCTTTCACGTAGTGCGATTTTGAAGCATCCTTCTAATTACATCGATTCGAATTTACTCGCCGGAAGATGTAAAAAGAAGAAATCGGGTGTAAGTTACGATCATCGAAACGCATTCGCGTCTCCGTTCGATTCGGAGGACTTCGCAAAGTTAGGGGCGCATTATTGTCGCCCTGCTCTCGAGGCTGTGTCACAAGAGTCCGTTGATCCGACCAGGAAGGAACGCTGCGATAGGATTATTGATCCTCTAAATTCCCATCAGTAAAAGCTTGATAATTTTCTACTTGACGATCAGTAAAGAAACATGGTTTTACCTGCATACATAAATAACGAGTAATTGGTCGTAGTATGAAAATTCTCACTGGTACATGTACAACTGATTCGAATTTAGAGAGTATGCCGAGTGAGCCGCCCAACTTATGCATTCTTATTCTTAGTAAACTTTTACTATTTCACTTCATTTATCGATACTTACTCCAATTCTCTAAAATGTCACAATAAGTTGGATTCCTTATATGATAAGTTTTGAAGCCAACTTAAATTTATGTTTTTGAAACAGATAGACACCAGAAATATGAAAATTCTTTTAATAAACTTTCAAATGAAACTGAATGCTCCCAGATTGCTCAAGTTGGCGCAGTCATCTCTTTACGTACATATCTAATGATAAGATGCGTCGCTCGAGGGTAATTATAATAATAGGGGAAAAAATAGATAAAGAGATAGATTGCGTTTATTACACGGCACATGTTATAGTAATGTGCAAGACTCCTGTCTGTGCGAAAAAACGTTTCCTTCTTGGACAGATCACCGCTACGTAGCGCTTTCGCGGAAACTCTTCTTTTAAACGAGAGAATTTGCGAACGTATTCGAGTAAGTCGGTTTGCGCAGTTTTCGCATTCCGCGTTGAAATTGTTCTGTATATATAGTACATACATATATGACATTGAATTATAAGAGTGTACGGCGAGCGCACTGATTTGTAACACGTAACAAGAAAAATTTAAAAGAGAGAAAGCTCAAGTTCTGTATTTATCATTTCTGTATCCCCACCTGCATGTATAGATGTAAGTTCGAAATTTATAGATGGTTAAAGTGGTATGTATGCAGCGTCACAACAGTTAAGTGGAGTTCTTCAAGATTGGATATATGGGAACGAGATTTCAAGGTGTGCTGTCTACAATTTCACGAAATCCTTTTTTATAATTTCTTAATTTACATTATATGCATAACTCGTATTCAAGAGATCTTTGAAAGTGTTATTGCTCACAATTTTAGTATGTGTCTTGGTTACTATCGAAAACATCAAAAGAAGCACTTTAAGACTTCTTTATGATATACTAAAAATTGAAGGACTTCTTAAATACTGCTAAAAAAGCTCTCAAACTGATGTATAAGAGTAGTTATACATTTTGTGTCGTTTTAAAGATATCTGTAAAACCTCTGCAATAACAGGTCTCGAGACAGTCTTTTATTTAACGGCTTCCAATTTTGCAATAAAATAAACTTTTTGTTAATTATTCTTTTTAATTGAATACGGGAATGTATCGGTTGCGAGCACAGTACTGTTTTTAGTTCATAGATTTCGAGAGTGCGAATATTTATTTAAAGGAATGGTTTGAAAATACTTTAAACAAATTCCAAGTCAGAAAATTATTTTGTCATGATAAATAAGATGTCACTGCTACAAAATTAAATCAACTTCAGATTTATTTCAATCAGAGATACTCTCAATCATACCTAGTTATATATCAATTGTTCTATATATTTTAGTTATTATTTGAGTTTATGAGTAAACGACACTTTTTTCTTCTCGATAATATTGACTGTCATAATATCAACAATGAATGATTTTAATTCCATTCTACACTGAACGCAGCATTAACAATTAGGATTCTTTCTGTTTTGTACTTTATACGTCCTGGAAAGACCTATTATCATGGCTAGTAAAGGTAAGTTTTCTAGTAAGCATTTGGAAAGATACTGAAGATATATTCAAGTCTATCGAGTAAAATATAGTTACATCCTATGACAATATACGGGTGTCGAATTAAGTTATGGAATATGAGTTCAATATCTTCAAGACTCCAGGGTAAAAAGCAGTGTTATAATATATAAATACTTTTAATATAACGTTATAGATACAACTCATATAAATTGTAGATTTATTAACGCAATGTGTTAAAAAGTTTTAACTATTTGATTGATTTGTGTTGCATAATTAATGTTCACTGTCTTCTTGAAAACATAAATTTGTTTAAATGTACATCATGTTGATTATACATAAATGGTATGATAACACAGTATAAAATGAAGTTAAACCTTACTATTCTTCACTTTTTTTAATGCTATGGGTTCATTTTCTCAGTGTCAGCGTTCTTCCAAGAATAAAATGTGGTGGTTACCTTGACTCGAGATGACATTCATAATGAAATATATTAACTAATGTATAATAAGGACCTGTGAATTAGGGACAAGAAAAAAGTAATTTTGGCGGGATTTCATCGTTCTTAATTTTGAAAGTAATAAATTCATGCCGGAAGGTCTCGGCCTTGTGGTGAAGAGAAGGCGTGCAGAAGACGTCAACCAGACCACCCAATGATATGCTAACGATCATAAAATGAACCGAGGGTTAATTATATCTGACTGTGATTACAAACTCAACGTGCTAACATATAATTTACATATATTTCTCTATCTAGCCGAAAAACAATTCAATTAACAATTCCCATTACCGTCGATAACGCGATGTCTAACGTGTCGATTCAAGTTACTTTCTTCTTTAGAAGATTCGGTACAAGTTACTTTATGTTTAGTTTGAGATAATGCATTTTTTCCTTATAAAACGTTATTGTTGCCTACGTTTATATTGGAATAATATATCAACATTATTAATGATGGCATAGAATAATATCTCGCTCATTGTACTGTATAATTTTCTAAATAACAATTTGTATAGTTCTTAATATTCATAATATTCATTAAGTGCACTTCATGTATATGGATTTTAACGATCAAGTTTGGTTTTCCATATAACATATCCACGACGGGGATGACCCTCTACCTCCACAGAAAAATATTAAAATAACTGAACAGTTTCGTAAATTCATAAATTATTCAACGTAATAATATATTATGTAACAGGGGCGCAATTAATGATATTCAACGAGTGCAACGTTTGTCGAAAGAAAGAAGCGAGGGTTACATTCACACTCGTCGGAGATCGATATTTCGCCCATGTTGCATACGATATTTTTTGATAGGACGACATGGGGCTCGATAATTTGCGCCCGAAGATTTCATTACAGAATCGAATTCTACTCCCGAAGTGTTAAAAATAATTATTATCTCAATATTTTAAATTAATATTAAATATATTATCAAGAATCCAAAATGCGAAAAGAATTAGGACGTATTCACGTACAGGTCTTCTTCTACATTAATTTGATGGATTTTACGTATATATCTAAATCCACTGCAATCACTCCCTTAAGAGTAAAATTATAATGTGCAATTGTAATAATACATAGTACCAACACTGCAAAAACGGGTGTCGCAATTTCAAACACTTTTGTCCCTATTTTTAAAACTGTTTCTTCTCATAAGGAAACATTATAATCCTATATTGTATCTCAGGCGGAAAGGTATGCATTACAGCTTGGACATTGCAGTTCGAGGAGCAGAGATGCCGATCAAAACCCAGGACGAGTCATTGCTGTATCACCCGAGGTGCAATGTATTTCCGCCCGTGATATACACGTAATTTTTTGTCACAACTGTCTAGGAAATTACCACCTGTGCGAGGAGCGGGCGAGAATGAAATGCGAGGGCGGTAAAAATCGCAAATGGCCCGCATATAATCGCGCATACACTGTTTTAGTTGCATTCTTGCCTAGAGAACGGTAACATTCCGATCCCATATAGCCATAGGATTCCGTGAAAAATTGTGGTTTCGTGCAGCTGTGATAAAAATACTTTATTTGAATTGATAGAAGTGTTTCCAGTCTCCAATTACAGATTGATTGTATACTCCCTCAATTTGAAATAGTGAAAATTGACTGATTCTCAGTGAATAGTGCCTGAGCGTGATAGTGACAAAAACACCACTGAGAAGCAGTGAAATTTCATTGTTTGGTTCAGTGAAACTGATTCACTGCTTTTTTAGTGAAGTAAATTCGCTGCTTTGATCAGTGTAATAAATTCACTGTCTGGATTAGTGAAATGGATTTACTTGAAACGGAGGAATTAATTCATAAACTAAATCAGTAACCGGTTCTTTTGTTTCGCTGCCAATCATCGTGCCCATGCTGAAAGCCTACACATCTACACCACGCGTTAATTTCAGTCCATGTATCGATATAAAATTTCAATAACCCACTTATTTCACTACTGACTTCGTTGTAACATCTAAGACGCTCTATATTATTTAAATATTACAAAGCAGGAGAATTATTGCATACTATTCAAATAGGTAGATCTAAAATAATAAATAATTTTAAGGTTTTCAGAAATCATTATTTTTGTATTGAGAGATTCTGCAGAATGTTTTTCGTTTTCTAGACGAGTTTTAGGTCCGGTTGAACGCATTCCTTTCATTTCCAAATAAAAGTTCGTAAGTTGTTTACTAAAATCTGAGCAAAGTGTTGCTGGCTCAAATTTTGGATTTGAGTTTTCAAGTCCAGGGACAAATACGAATATAACTGTATGTATAAATCATAGAAACCGAAGTCCGAAATCCAATTTTTAAGCCCAGAAATCTTTGCTATGCTCTCTCAATGATAAATAAAAATATCATTTTTTTTTAAATATTAATATCTCCTATTTCAATAAACCAATAACTTTTATTGCTGAAATACTTACCTTAATTAAGCGAAAAATGAGACCGACGTAGCGTACTACCTACGAAACCGCAAAATGATACCAAGCATATATATAGACACGATAGTTTTACTGCGTAGTAATTGTACATATAAGTCGCTGATAAAATCGTGAATTAAAATGCAATATATTTCACTGTGTCCTCAGTTACAAAAAAATATGTATTTGTTCATTTCGGCGTTTGCGCAGTGAATACGTTATAAACCACTGATTCAGCAGTGAGTATCCATTCCCTTATTCAAATACAGTAGAACCTTGGGACTTCTAAATTCACGAGACTGAGTAACTCGGGACTTCTAATTTTAGTGCGCATATGTTCTGTGCAATTTTCAAGGTTGACTAAGCATTTCCCCCGCTATCGATATGTGTTGCACGTGCCGTATATTTTGTACCACGTGTCTACGAAGTGCCGAGGGTGGTGGCTTCGAAGTCCTGAGGTCCTTAGAAGTCCCAAATCTAGAAATCCCCAGGTTCTACTGTAGTGAATTGTTCACTGTTTCAAATTAAGAGTGTCTTTTATTTCAAGTGTTAACATGGAAATGTTTCAATTTATAGCTATAACGTATTAAATGCAGACTCTCTCAATTCAAAACAGTGAAAAATTCACTACTTGAATCAACGAATGAATACTCACTGCTGGATCAGTGTCTTTCGTCATATTCACTGCATAAACAGTGAAACGGCGAACGAATAGCACTGTTATAAAGCAACTTAAATTCACGACTAAAACAGTGAAATTTCAAAGATTTTCAGTGGCTCCTTTATCACTATGGCAATCAGTGACTATTCACTGAGAATCAGTCAATTTTCACTATTTCAAATTGAGAGAGGACACTTTTACCGTATCAATTATATATCTCAGGTTATAAGGCACAAGTTGAGTTGTTCATTCTAAAATTGTACATTGTGTATCAAGGGCACAAAAGAAGGGATTGGACAAGGGAGACGGACGGGAGTCACAACACCGAGGGCTGCAACAGTAGGGTTGTCTTCGATTCCTTCGTTCTTGTCTGCGAAACACGCGATATTTTTTGTTATACCTGCGCAAAAAAACTGCGCCTTTACAAAGCTCATAAAGTACAAGGTGGGTGCGAAATCGTTGAAAATAAGAAGCGGGTGCCAAAGAGTGAAAAGCTCCCGCCGGACAGTAGATCGCGCTCGAGCTCAATACGTTTCATGTCCCACGCTTCACCGGCACGTAATGGCGCGGTTTTTGTGCAGGTGTGAATCGAAGTCTAATGTCTTAAAATGAGGCGTTTATGAATATAATAAATAACACATTATTTCAAGAAATTAATAAAAATGAAAAAGGAACATTTATTCGTAATAATGCATTTTCATGAATCGTTTAATGTCCTTATTTAAAATATAACCCAATATATTGATGCTAAATATAATTATTTTACACTTATTATTGCGTTCTTCAAGCCGAAGAGTTAATCTGCATTATGTAAATAATCGAAATTAAATTATTATTTAGCTTCCTCGATCAGGGGGGTCTAAATAATATCAAAATTACGTTTACTACGAACGAGTAGCATTTGTTTAATTACCAAATTACTACATTTCGAAATGGTCACGTATTGGATAATTCAAGTTCAAGTTCAAAAAGAAATTGTGATTTGTGTTTCATGTCAGATTTCCGGGTGAGGGTCGAAAAACCGACTAATCAAAAGCCGTCAGGTCAGAAAAACCGACAGTCATAAAGCCAACACATAAAAAAAATAGATACATTATCAGGAAGAGAGACATTTTTTGAACAGTTGGTTTTGACTGTAGGTTTTTCGGCCTGCCGGCTTTTTAATTTGTCAGTTTTTCGACCTGCACCGATATTTCCTTGGGTCAGGTTTAAAAGTTTTCCTGATATCTTCCGGATTTTTTCTTTAACAAAACGTTTCATCGAATATATTACTTTTATTATCGTAATATAACCACAAATCAGTTAAGAATCTCAGCGTGACATATTTATAAATAATATACGGTAATATACGCGATAAGGGACGCGTAATTTGTTAAGAATGCAGAAACAAAATTACTTTTTAATTGTAATTATAATTATAAATATTGCATCACATTTAAGACAAATAAAATAACTCTTCATTATATTAATATAATAATTTAATTTATATATACTAATATTTAATTTAATTAATGTTAATGCACGTTTCTGTAGCATAGGCCATAGCAATAATAAATAACACCCTGTATCAATAAACCAATTAACAGGGAAAAATTAAATATTTAAAATAAATGATATTTTCACAAAACTAGATTAATGTCAAAAACATTCATTTAAAAATTATAATATAACTTTGAACAGCAACATTTATTTAATACCGAAAAAACTGACTTATTACTTGGATTTCCGTTTATTTCATTATCAGGAAATCACTTTTACATAACCCAATATGGAGAGTGAATACTTCAAATTTTAAACTAGTGTTGGCGTGGTGCCTAGCTCGCTTCGCTCGCTCAGAAGCTTCGACCCAGCAGAGAGTCGGCTATTCCTTAATACTCGTTTGTTTACTAACAGCTTTCAATTATATTTTAAAATTATATTGATATTTGGGGGTCCAATCATATTTTGGTCCAAGTGGCTTCGATAACAATATAGTGTTTCTTATATGTATGAAAATTGAAAATGAGCATTTTCAAAACTTCGACCCCGACAACAGGCCAGCCGAAGTATTAATAAATAAAAGTCGCAAAACACCTACTTCAAGCACTTGTATTGTAATAGACTATTCGATGCATATTACATGTTTACAGTGTTTTACTAATTACTGTCTGTATCTTTTAGATACTATAAGTGTTACGGACAGAATCGATGTTTTATCGACTGCGGTACCCGGCGTAGGTTTTTTCCCACAAAGGTGGTTTTCCCTACGCCATTGCACACCCGAATGGGGGTACCTCTCAAAATGAAGCTGGCCTGTTAGGTAAATTATGTAAAAGGCCCTTCAAAATGGTGACGATCTCGATATAATTATTTGTAATTCGAATAGTATAATATCAATGTTTAATAGGACGTTGCCGTCTATTTAAATGTTCGTGAAAGATCGAACTAAGATGAAAAAAAGTGACGATCGGGGAGAGAGAACGTTCCGGAACGTAAGAGCGTTAGAGAGTCCGCGTCGCGATCGGGTCGTCACCGGTTGATCGCAATAAATAATTGAGATTTTTAGTCGGCCGATCAAACCGCGTGTTTTATTTACAAGCCCTTCCACCAGTCGTTTACAATAAGACATCTTTTAGATATATCGAAATAGTTATTTTCGTATCAAGGGCGTAAAAGAACTTATGCGCCCATAGGTGATCACCGCGCCCGAGGGGCTGGCAAAGACTACCCCTGGGGGGTAGGGGGTCGAAATGTCGAAATTTGATGAAAAACTATAGGGTAATTTTTTTGCCAAGGTGACCAAATTCAATACTTTTTCAGGCAATAGTCATAAGCATTTTAAACCAGTTTTTATGGCATTATCGATGACTTTTGGAAGAAAATGCATATAACCTTTTTTGTAGAAAATTTCATGCTCTATCTTTTTTGTTTAAAACATTTTTTAATAAAATTTGTATTTTTCAAAATAAATGCAAAAAACTACGAAAAAACTTAATTGGGGCTAATGTTTTTTAGTAATGGACAGATGGATCTGCGCCAAAATCTAATCAGATCTAAGTTATGTCAATACGCTTATCCGTTCGCGAGTTATCGCGAGACAAAAAAAACGGGACGTACGGACGTACGGACGTATAGACGTACGTACGTACAAGATCACGGACACAAATTTTTTTTTTTGTTGATTTGGGTTCCTTAGGGTCTGAAACGTCGACATTTGATGAAAAACTATAGGATAAATTTTATACCCGATGTGACCAAATTCAAGTCAGACTTAGTCTGGGTCGAAGTAATAAACAAAATTAATTTCTATCTCTTTGCACATCCATTGAGAAAATATCTATCCCTGGATTAGTAATTTTTAATAATAAAGCGCGGATGAAAATCGTAATATTTTGATACATCACAAATCGTTAAATTACAATTTTCACATAACAAATTGAATTTCATAAATTAATCTACGTGACACGTGCCTTTCACTAACTGTAATTACTATTAAATCATGTTTCTACTAACTTGAACAGGGCTTTTGAAATGATTACTGAACCACAAACACTATATAGCAGTAACTATTAAGGAGAATTGAAACAATAATTTGGTTATTAAAAAAATGTATACTAAATTCTTTCGATTCAGTTTCTTTTCCCAAACTTTCAATGAATTTTATGTAGTAGCCAAATATACTTGCAATTTAATGTTTTCAAGATATTTAAAAATATTTATTAACATAATCCATCTTTAATTTTAACTTGGAGAAAATCTTGTTCCTTATTTGAAGGAAAAAAGATTGTTATTTCGGTTTCGTGAGAATTGATAAATATATATATTTAAACATTAATAGAAATTAAAAAGTTTAAGCGTACGTGATTTATCTTGAAACAAAACAATAATAAAAGTATTTCCGTTAGAACAACTAGTGAATTATATAATATTTTAGAAGAATTAGAAACCGGAAGTAGTCTCATATCACATAGAAAAGTACATTGGTTGTTTAATCTTTCATCGACTATAATAATACTCCTATCTGCTTTTGCCAATAGAGTGTTGATAAACGTGTGGCATACTTGTAACTCTCTTCTGGCATTCTTTAAACCGTAAATACTTAATTATTTGCCTGCAATAAATATGCTATTATTCTGCATAAATTATTTCGCCTGCTTAATATTCAGGGGAGTACTCACAAGAATGCGATATAAGCAAATAAAAAAAGATTTCCCGAATAATTTTATTCGCATGTCATCGTATAAAAAAGTTGTAAGAACATTATACAAGTAATTAATGTCAAAAACAATAGTGACAGCATATGTCACGTGGTATTAAGAAAGTTATTTCGATTTTGTGATTCTGTGGATTGATTGTAGCTTATTCCAGTAGTTTTAGAAGATTTTTAGGAAAAAACAACGAGAAAAAATACAATAAAATTAAATAAATAAAGACAATTTGATAGTTTATTGCATTTGGAAAGGAAAAGTATCATAAATTTGTAGATGAGTTATCACATACACTGAAAAAAATTCTTAGTTGATTTGACTACTTTTTAACTACTGAAATTTTGGCAGTTAATTCTACTACATTTATAAACATTTTTTAAAGTCTAACTTCCTAGTACTTCTCAATGATGGTTGAATTTGTCAAGTAATTTTTGGTCAGTGTACTTTACTGATAATCAGCTTTTGCTTTGTTTATTAACAAATATTGGGCAATCCTGCTTTTTATAAAGCCGTTATCATAAAAAAATAATATTCAATTTAGGAGATTTCATGTAAATCCGAATGCAATTTTCGGATCGCAATTTTACTTAGTAATGTCTAGGTTATAAATTGCGGTTAATTAAGTACTACTGTTGAGACTTATGAATTAATTTTAGATATTTAAAAGATAAATTTTCTTAAACCTTGATACTTTTCTATAATCATACATGAAATGAGTTATTTACTTATCAATTAAGATGTACTTCTGCAGCGCTGATTGCATACAGAGCATGCCTTATCAATGACTATTGTTGTAACATTTTATAATAGTCGAGTAAACATGTTTTTGGGAAGAAATGAAAAATTCCAATATTTTCTTTATTGTATTTTATTATAGTCTGTTATTAACAATGCGGCAAAATACGATGCGATATTAAATATACGTGCCTAGTATATAATACAGAATATCCTAAAATAATAATGCAATATAATATAGTATAACACGTTCCGGAGCGAACGCACGACATAGAGCATTCGCAAGAAAGGGACGAGCGGTTTCTTTTAAAACGTAGGCAGAAATTAATCCTGCGTTCTAAGGGCCGTGTTTAAAACCCATTAACGCTTAACGGTCCCATACGGCACCTGAGGCGCAGAATCTGCGTTGTAGTTAAAGAAATGAAGCTGCGTACAGTCCCGATTGCCCTATGCCTTATTTCGACATGCAGTATTTTGTGTTTTTTTTTTATATGAAAGATCGATTCCGAAATACAATTAACAGTATTGCCAAATACGTTAATTGATGAACAGATCAACGGATCGATATGATGACTTTTACGTAATATCTATGATTTACACACTTCCAGCGGTAGTTGTCTGCAATCTACTGTTTAGCGAAACGCAACTTACACCGTTATACTATAATCACTGCTCGTTTTGCTAAATCTACGGTAGCTTCTTTCGTTCAAAAGAAAACCACTTGAATCACTGGATGAATCGCGGATCATACCATCTTCTTATCTTGATACTATGTACACACGAGAGGTACAAAAATTGAGCCTACCCTATATCTATTTATTACAATACAAACATAATTAATATCGGATGTCCCGACACAAGGGGTTACAAATATCAATGTACAAGTCGTCTAAATACCGATACGCAGCGTGGTCGGATATTCCAAAACGATACGTAAAAAACATCAAACGGTTACGGCGGAGCGAAATTTCAAACCTTATGCTGCCAGACGAAAACGTATAATTGACTTTAAATCTTAAAATCTAAGAATTGTATTCGTGATTTATATACATTCTATACATAAACATAAATATTCTTCAGAATATTATTAACTATATAGTTGGATTCGATCGGCTGACAGCGTTTAAGTACAGACTGAAGGAAAATCCACTTAAAGAGTTATTGTCGAGCAGCAACATATAACTGTACATTCTATTCGAAATTTGAAATAAACAATATGTACATATGTACAGATAATATATGTAATATATATTTAAGGTGTATAAGTAAAAATTTCTGGTGATTGCTTTCAGTAATTTCAAAAGACTTAAATGGTACGATTGATAGCACCTCTGGTAAAAATTGAAATCACTTTTTTTCTTTCGGAACTTGTTTTGGTTTTTTTGGCCAGAAATATCAGACTATTAGTACCAACCGTAGAATGGTTGATGTGGTGGTGGTCTGTGGGGTTGTTGGAAAGGCTGACTTGCGTAGTGATTGGCAAAAGCCTGATGTTGTTGATGCCATGTGTGAGCATGAGCTTGTTGTAGGCTGCTGGTAACGATGGGGCCGCTAGGTGGGGGCGAGCTTCCCAAACCTATCCGACTGCCAGAAAGTTGAAGATTCCAGGATGGCGAGACGGCACTACGATTAGATGCTTGCGCTGATTGTTGAGGCTGGTGTGGCTGCCGTTGGGACGGCGACGAGGATCCTGTCAGTTCGGTGGTAGTCAATTGCTCTGAGGCAGAATTGGAGCTCCCAGAATTCGGTCCCATAATGGTCACCAAAGAATTAGGCGTTGGGGGCAATTGGTGCCCGGTGCAGCTCTGCTGTTGATACGGAGTCGAGGTGACGGATGGAGCTCCCAACTGATGACTCAGGCTGGTGGTAGCACTCGATGTGATGGGCGCTGGCAGTAGCGACGAATGGCTCACTGGCGATGGGAGACTGTACGATGGCGTAGAACCTATTAACGAAGGTGGCAGTCTAACCGAGTCTGCAGCCAATTGATGGGACATCGAGGTGTGCTGAGCTGAGTAAAGATCTGAAATGACAATTTATTTTAGTCTCTCTTGCGAGTAACTTGGAAGTATCTTACTAAACTAGACGAAAGTATTGCTGCTCAGAGGACAGCCGGTAAATATAGTTACGTGAAACATAATCAATTTCATGACAACTCTTTCCAAAACAGCTATATGACTGCCTACGCAGAATAGTCTCTTCGAGCTTCGGCAACAAAATAAAGTAACGTGACAATTGAAGTTTACGATAAAGATATTTCGTTCATGTAGAAAGTAATGTTATTTAGTGAATCGCATTGACATGTGAAGTGCAAAATACATTAAATACTACAGATCAGTGGCCATAATTATTTTGAAAAGGTTTTGTCATGCACATTGATGTACATGATAAATAATAATATTTATATTATTTAATTTAAATATATTATTTATTTTTTATTATTTAAATATTTAGATTATTTAATAATAATTAAACTTGTTGAATAATGGATTCAAAATTTACCTTGATTCGGTGAGAACGCAGCAGCAGAATCCGGCAGGCTCTGTCCATGAGATGGATGAATGATGGTTCCAGTAGAGGACGGAGCATGAGGATGACTGGGTGGCGCTGCTGCACTAGTGCTGGTTGCATGTGACTGAGAATGCGAGTGAGGATGAGGATGAGAATGAGGATGCGTGGCCGCCGACGGATGAAGAACGTAGGCCATCGCCGCTGCGGTCGCGCCCACAGAGGAACTTGGATAGCCGACTGGAGGCACGTAACCGCCCGAGGTGGTGGACGAGAGTTGCTTCCTGAGTCGTGCTCTCCTATTGCTGAACCAAACCTGGATTCTGGCTTCGGTGAGCTTGGTTCTTTGCGCCAGTTCTTCTCGGGTATAAATGTCCGGGTACTGGGTTCTTTCGAAAGCTCGTTCCAGTTCATCCAACTGATGTGCCGTAAAGGTAGTTCTGCTTCTCCTTTGCTTTCTTTTCAGAGGAATGCCTGGCTCGCTTTCGCAATCGGACGCCGAACTGTTCTTTCCTGAAATTACAAACGAAAACGGTTTAATATTTGTTGCATATCATTACAAAGTGAAAGAAAAGTGATAGAATCGAATTCGGAGATCAATAACCTCTAGCAAGTCTTAAGATCAGTTAAAATTAAGAAGGACCCATAAATCATTGCCTTATTTTGGGCGATAATGACGGTAAATTGGGCTGAACTCTCGACAGCGGAAAAAATGTCAGATTAGAAAATGGCTTGCCTTATAAACTCGTCCCTTTCGCGATTACTTTTTCGTCGAGCGTACACTTGTAGTACAAGCCGTTATCTTAATTAAGAAATATCTGCGATAAGACGCTATCGGAACATATTTAGGCTTTCGTTTTCGCCGAAGGACGTCGTACATTTCAGTTCATTGGCGCGTTACTACAACCGATAAGGTCGCTGGAATAGGGGAGGGGGCTTGGTTCTCAACTGAAATCAAATTTTGCCTATATAGGTATAAATACGCGCGGCGTATCGGAGCACTCGTATATCACTTTATGTAGCGTTATCGTGAATCGTGCATTTTATGACGCGGACACGAACTCGCGTTCAAGCGCGCGCAAGGAATCGATCACGCATTGCCTCATTAGATCGAAGTTGAATTACAAGTTTATCAAGTAAAAGTCTTCGGATTGAAGAATGACCAAGAGCCAAACGTGCGACACGTATACGCACATGTCACACACGAATGCTGACTCGATATTACCTACGTGTTTATAAGCTAGTTTGTTTTCGATTCGGCAAGCACAAAAGGACTGTGCCCGCTGCAGGTTATTTCACACTCGACTTCCGATCGACTCTAGGTTCTTTGTTTGTCCCCGGAATGACCTGCAGCTTCCTCCGTCCACTTCTATCGGAGTTCGCAGGTGCGGAAGACGAATAATGCTGCTACGATGACGGAGGAGGGAGTTTCGAAAGCTCCGCTATAGAAAGATGAAAGTTATTGTAGCGCTGAAATTTCTAGTGGATATTGTCCTGATTGATACTTTCCTGTATGCGACAACTTTTGTATAAGTACGCATGTTTATGAACATTTGATAAAGTATGTTTTTTAAATTATGTATGTAGCATTCAGTACAATGCTAGCTATATATCTTTAGCTTTGTACCATTTTAACAATGGCTCTATTTTCACTACATACCTATTGTAGGTAGTCTAAGGTATGAAAATACGAGCAGTTCTAATTTGAACTCAAAAGGAATATCATGCTAAATAGCTAACAACTTAAAATAATAATTTTCGTCTTTATCTTAACGGTTAAATACAATGATCAAATAATCGCTATTATAATTTTTATTGAAACTTCGGAAACGGAGCTACCGTACGGAGAATTTCAAGTTAAATTGCAATGAAAATAAACAACAAACAATGACCATGGAACATTTCAAACGTCAAAAGCGACACTGAAAGAAAATGAGCATTCGTAGAAATTTGAATATGAATATGTACAGATTTAAATATGAATATAAATCGCGTCGGCCTCAGATGGATGACCGTCTGGACCACGGCGGAAGACTATGATCCACGCTTACTCGGGACGCTGGTAGACTTGTCTCACAAATTCCTTGTAAGTACGCGCTTGGTGTCGCAACGTTAATAGAATTCAGGAAGGTCTAATGCCTTTAGAAAATTTATAAATTGGTGACAGCAATAAATTGCGGCTTGACAAGAAGACGTTGATTTACAAGTCGAGGACGACCTTAAAAACTGTCCAATTTCATCCTAAACACGATCGATAGAATTGAAGCCCGATCGCTTCAGGAAATATTCATGCACGCGTCTGCTCGGAATTAAAAATAGATCGCTCCATTTTGTAACTCATAAAAACACAAAATCTTTGCATTCGCGCAAAAAAATAAAACGATTTCTCCTTTTTATCGTTTTATAGAGCTCGTCGACGGAATCGTCGACATGTACGTAAACGCGCGACTAATCGGACGACGACGCCCGACGCCGACGCCCGATTTAATGCGAATCCGACACGGACCGCGACGACTATACGCTATTCCTGGAGAGTTCACTTTTTTACTTCCGTATCATTTAGGACTTTAGATGATGGGAACTTTAGTCCCGCATATGCAAGAACGCTTCTGAATTTCACAGTTTCCAAGCGGGAAATGCCACTTAAAAACATATAATCCTCGAATGGTTCGTTTGCTATGAATGTTTGCTTTGTCTTGTTTTTGGCAATTGCTTCTCATTATGATAAAATCCTAAGATTAGAGAGTACGATACAACGTTGAAAAGACGTGGGTTTAATCTCAAGAAATGCACTTCACGAAACATGATTTTGTCATGTATAATGTACCAAAAAAGTATAAAAAGACGTAAACTACAGAACTGAAGAAAAATGTCTGACTGGTACGTCACGTATCTTTTCTGAACGACATTTCAATTTCTTTCCGAACGCGCGTTCACGTTTAGTGACGGCGCTTAATTTTTTCAATCAACCATTTCATTCCCAAGAAATATCGCGGTTTTAGAAGAAATGCCGACATTTCCTTGAAAAGAGATGAAGTTGACGATAAAACAGGTGAACTGGTCAAACAGCAGCCAACGTTTATACTTTATTTAATATAAGGTTGCGGAGGTTGGAATTAGTATCCACGCGCAACTCACCCAAAACGTATAATTTTCGTTTTCATTTCCGACGATGGAGGTTGCAGATCAGTGACTCTCGATGCGCAACTCGTGCAGGCTCCCGAGGATGAAGAAGGCGTGAGAGAGAAAAAGAGAGTCCGTGCGTGTGCGAGAAAGAGAGGGACAGAGCGAGGGAGGGATCGAAGGAGGCATCACTTCAGAACCGACGAAAGAGATGAGGAACGATATATCTCTATATCAACAGGTTGCTGTGCCGAAACATCGGAGATTTAATGGGCAGATAGGCAAGGCCGATAGACCGTGCATTATGTATATACACCTTTACGCATTTCGCGTGGGGTGTCCCGTATATGGTCCGAGTTATGCAAAAATGTAAAAAGTCTTAGAGAGAAAATGTTTCAATCTTTTTTTTAATTTATTAACTTCGTAATCTCTCGAAACAAGTATGCGATCGGTATCGGCGGGAAGTGCGGCACCTAAGGGCAATTTTTTTGCATGTCAGCTTTTTTGCATTAAAGGGATGTTTAACTCCTTTTTTCGTAATCGACCGCATTGACGTTCCGCGTATATATATATATATATATATATATATACACAACGATTTTCCTTCATTTCGAGGATAATAAAAAAGTCGATAAATTTTGTTTTTTAAGTGAAAACGTGGTTGGGCTTTTTCTCATTAAGAACGGCTTAAATGCCGCTTTCGTAACAAGCAGGGCCGGCGACTTGTCAAAAGCTAATCGTGAGGTGAAAATGGGCGTGGTACGACCGAAAGCGGGGATGAAACGCGGCAAATTCGGAGCCACACTCGTCGTCGAGGCTGAATGCGGCTACTTAATGGCCTTTTTCAAAGCATGCGATCCTGACTTTTCGTCAAGTTAGCACCGCCTTCGGATTTTTCAAAAAATATGGGTGCGGTGAAATCCCTCTTTCTCGGTTTCTATGGACAATTGTCGGATAATTCGAGGCAAATTATGGAGTCGGTTCCGTTACCGACGGGCATGCTTTCAGCTTCGAGTGGTGCAACGTCGCCGTTGTTCCTTACAACTTTTACGACGGTACTCGATAGAGATTACGTAGAGTCGCACATTTATTCGAAACACACAATTTCTCATTAACCCCTTTCGACCCTCTTCGGCGAGTACGCGTTTCAACGTTATTAATTTCTAATAAATCCGAACCCCGATGCAGTCCACGCGGCAATAAATATTGTTTGTTCGGCAAGATTACGATATTCCGAGGTGTAAGGTTTAATTGAGAAATTTGCGGCTGGAAAGTGAAATTGTTTAATGATTCGTTTTTTCTTTCATGCGATAACGACTTTTTGCCGATGCTCTGCGCGTCGCATAATTGTATAAATTCGGCGATAATTTTTCCCCGTGATAAATTCGACCAATTGGAAGACGAGTTTCGACACTGGTTGAAATATTGATAAATGAGAAGTTCTATAATTAAATCGATTCTGTAAACTGTAAACAGTTGTCGGAATGTTTACAAGAACGGCAATCAGTAGAATAAGATCGAGTGTCGAAACAGAAATGGTAAAAAATAAGAATTTGTTCATCTTTCCTGTTAAAAGAATTAAACTTCATAAGATTCAACTTAGGAAAAATTATTACATTTAAAATACTTGTTACATATTTTTTTATAAAATGCCATTAATTGAATAGAGGGAAAGAAGAACACGCCCGTGTCCAAGGCGGGCGAGTCGATGAGTGCCCTTGTTTTGGTTTTTTCACAATATCGCCTTGAAACTTTTGAAAACTGGTGATCCAACGTTGGAGGTCCCCCGTTAACCCGGCCGGTCAGGCAGCGTCGCGTTCGTGCCCGTGTGGGCGTATTGCACTCCAGCACTCAAAATTTTCGGCATTACTAACAAACGGCTCTCACAAAGTTGGTGAGGCTTTGAATACCTTTAATTTTATTCTTCTGAAGCGGTTGCCGAAGCACCGTTTCCGCCCGGTCCGTCAGGCGGCGAAGATCAATCGAAAAAAAGAGGCTGGGGTGTCAAGCGCAACGCCAGATAAATCGCGCAACAAAAAGTAGTACACAAGTAAAGTCGACTTTTGTATTTCGTGGCAGATATTTCAAAAGATTACGAACTTATCGCTCGCGCCCGTTAGATAAAACGCCCGACGTGAAATTAACGGCGATAACTGATTCTAACTCCTCGAAAGCCTCCGGATTTAGGACGCGATCCCGGTCAATCATGGACACTGGCGGCGGCGGACGGCGGACTGAGGACGAGAGAAGTTAAGCGCTTTTAATCGAAATCTTCACCAGTCGACTAGACTCTTAAATTTTATGTGTGGCGCGAAACAAATCCAAGATATTTTCCTACAATACATTTAATCGACAGTTAGTCATTCTGACAAGAAATTAGCCGTCCAAGTTTACATTTGAATTACCTGCAGGTCATTAAAAAGGGCTGTAAATAATAAGGTAGAAAACAAATACGAAAGTGTGAAAAATGTCATTTTTGAAAAATTTTCTGGAGTAGTAACAGATCTTACTAGCGAGACTTCCCCCACGATGTGACAAGGAATTATGAAGCGAGAATCTTAAGCAAGCCGCGATTGTCATTAAGCTTGAATTATATTAACAACTTGGGACGCGAGCGGAATAATTACGAGAGGCTGCGCGCGCGAATTATTACTAATTTCATGAAATGCAAACACCGAAAGTAGAACTTCTCGATGACAGGATTGTAATAAATTTTCGTTAACTTTTTTTGCCGCTCCGATAATCTCGCCGTATGCGCGAACAGGAAGGACGGGATGAAATGAAAGGGAGCGAGAGAAACGTCGAGTCCTGAGAGAGCGAGAGAAAAGTAGGAGCGGTATAAATGAAGAAAGAGCGAAAGAAGAACGAGATCGAGTCGGGCACGTAGGAAGCTGGCCGCAATCGAGTATTTAAGTATTTCGACTTTTTCCGTTTTCTTTTTCTCCACTCATTTCCTCGGCTGCTCCTTTTTTTATCGGATTTTCTTCCCGTCCCCCTTGCATGGAGGAGGCCTAGCCTTTAAAAAACCGTCGGGCACACAAAGCTATCGACTTTCACGAGTGTCTCTCTCTTTCTTGTTGCTGCAGAGCTTCGAAACGAAGTTGCCTCCACTCTCATTTTCTCGATCTCGAGTCCTCCGCCGCCCCCTGGGCCACAGCCCCACGTTCTGTGGTCCTTCTCTTTCATCTTCGCCGTCGGCTACCTTTAAATGATCCTGACTATGAACCTCCCTGGGCACACATTTCATTTATCTTGTCACGCCGCCGCGGAACATCTCAAAACAATGTATCTCGGGAATAAGGAGTAAAAGAACGAAATATATAAATGCACTGATATATATCACACCTCGCACACTCAGCGCGATCAACATTTCCAAGATGTATATATGTATGCTTGAGCGCGCGAGTCAAGTCCGACTTTTATTCCAATTTTAATTTTGGCCGAATCTATCAAGGACGGAATTCCTCAAACCTCGAGTTGTCCTTCGCTCCCCTGCTACAAAAGATTATGTTCTATTGTGAATGACCGAAATTGGGCTATTCTGGTATCATTAGCCGACTCCGGTGCAGTTCCCAAGACGACCTGCATTATGGGTATTTATTGTCAAACGTCGTTGGAATACACAAACTATCTTTTGCAAATCTCCAAGTTGGGTTCAGGTAAATCATAAACCTGTTGATTCTTGTTACCTTCTGTGTTCGAAGAAATAACAAACAAGCACTTTAATTGTCCGTTAATGCCAGTGCTGTTCTTACGAAGAGTGTTGACAGTAAAGATCGTACACTTGTAATCCCGATCACCTTTGACAAGAATACCCAGAGGGAACCGAGGGCTTAGGATTCGAAAACAACTCGGCTCGGAGTCTAATCCGAAATGTAAGCATCCGAACTACACGTTAAACCCCGTCTGACCTAAAAATTAAAACTGGACAATATCATCGGTCAAGATTGCGGGTGTAGTTTCAATGACCGATTGACCGACGGTGAACCATCGCGCACTCGAGCTTAAAGGGAATGCGGACTTACGAGTGCGTATGTGGTATTTTCTCGTGCTTTTGACTTTTTTGAACTCGAAGTATCCCACGGGTGGGCACGACGAGAAAATATGTGATGAAAGCCGCAACAGCTGTTTGTTTCGTGTTACGAACGCTCGCCGTCTTCTCGGAAAAGCTTAGTCAGATTGAGATTTCTGAATGACGGTTTTAATCTCGCATTTATGCTCCTTCGGTACATTGTTCAACGTTAATAAATGATTGTTTCGAGAAATGAATTCTCTCATGTCCCAAGAACGTGGATAAGACTTGTGTATATGTGTGAAACATATGTATGAGCATATTTTTGTCGATAAATAGTTTTTATCATTCCTTTAATGACTGTAAATAGTGTATATAAGAGTGTATAGAAAAATAATTCTTGAGAAATATTGCAATATATTTTGTAAATAATAGAAACATGTAATATGGCCGTTTCTTGATAACGAAATTAATAACTCGTTTCAAACGACGAAATAAATAAAGTTTTATAAAATAGTATACAGATGTTCATATTAATATGCCTTGTTAAAAAAACGTGATGTTGATATCAACTTCGATCGTTAGAAAATCACATTAAAGAACAAAAAATATTTTATTGTCTGAATCAACTTTTGGATCTTTTTTTAAGGTCTTTTTTCAGAATATATGTCGGATTTTGGAAAATTGCGTTCAGAATTTTGTAAGAATTGTTCATTAAGCTTGTTTGTTTTTATGTACTTTGATAATAGAGAAATGCTTTATTTTTTGTTCAATAAAAAATTGGATTATTCATTGATTTGTATAAAAGCTTGTGTGTAAATTGAAAATTAAAAAGAAACATTTGGTGCTAAAAACGATTTGTTCGAGAGTAAAAAAAATCAACATTTCACTAACGAGAATGAATCACGAGAACACCGGAGATATAATATAAATTTGGTGCAATACGTATTTTTTCTTATTTTGTATAATTCTGAAACCATACATGAAGTTAGATTTTAGTTACATTTAATAGTTACATTTTTAACAAACGTTAAAAAAAAACAATTTTGTAAGTTGCAATTAAGTAAACACCGAATGTTTTTTATGAAAAATGAAAAAATAGGATTTCGTTCATAAAATGAAAAAGAAGTTGTATGCACATTACATTCTGATTATTCTTAAAATTGTTGATAATAAGACCATTTTACCACAATATATTGACAGACGGAAAGCTACTTTTTGTTTATTTTGGACAAGTAGGTATCATTTCCGAAGCATTTTTCTGTGAAAACGTTGGCATCGTCTAAATTTGTCTATCACATCCCATTTTCAAAAAAAAAAAATAAGGTTAAATGTTTTGAACCGAAAAATACCTCGGAAATACATTGATTGTCGAAAGCAAAATCTGAGTCGGACATTGTTATTCAAGGATATGGAAAGGAAAGCCCCCTGGTAGAAATATGTCCAGTTTTTTGTTACATTGCCCAGTTTTCCTATACCTTTAACATGGGAAACACAGAAACTGGCATCAGTGACTATCCTCGAAGTCTAGTAATGTGTTTAGATATTGTGCGCATATTATAGTGGCCTATATCGTATATTGATTATATCTTTGTGTTCGACGTGAGACATCGAAAAAGAAGATACTTTTTTTTTTAACAACTAGTTTTATCTTAATTGTAATATCATAATATTTTGCTGTATCTTTACAATATAAAGTTTTCCACAGATATTTCTTGAAGTATGTCATAATTAGGGAAGTGTTTCTTGATCACTAATTTTTTTATTGTAGTTTCGATACATTACTGTAACAAAATTGTTTTGTAAAAGTAAACAAATGAAATATCTTTCGGAATATTAGTCATTTTGAATTGGAAATATTTAAAAAACGGTACAAAATATTTATGAACTTTTTGTCAATGGCGATTATACGTCTCAACGGCTTTAATTTCCATGTTTTACATTTTATATATTTCATTACTAACATTATATTTTCTTTTCGATTATGATTTTCGGGTAGCACTGGCCAATCAAATATCGGGAACCCCCGGCTATGTAAAATCGTGTATTATTTGAGCTAATTCGAATATATTTCAACAATTCTCAAAATAATTCAATGGACTGAAGGTAATACATTTATTTGTCTGCATTCTGACCGGTTTATGGCCTAACCTACGTTTATGTCCCTTACGCTGATTTCGTTAAAGTTATACTTCCACGGATCTCTATTTAAAAATCCTCCAGGCCATATTGGATTCGCCATTTTGAATTTTGAAAATCTAAGGTCAGATTTGTAATCAGCGACCCGGAAAACTACCGAGTACCCAGTCTCGTCATATTTAAGTGATGTTTTCTTCTCCACATATATTTTATGTAAAAAAGCCTGTGTTTAATTTTTTTAAACAATATAACATTATAATTAATTAAAAATATTGATTTATTTACGTTTCCTAACATGTTCTTGAAGTAAGGAAGCAAAACATTGCAGTAAAATTAGTTTCTAAATATGTAAATAATGAATTACAAATAAGGTATAGCATAAATGCTACACCATGCTTCAAAGGGTTAAGCTATTGCATAAAAGTTAAGGTGGCTGGTACTACCCGAATCTTCCCTATAAGAAGATATACTAAATCGAGCAATCGGATGAAGTAGAAGGAGCATCTCATTTCTCAAAAATGATCCGGAAGAACACGTATAGAGTGAGGTAAATGCGCGTTCTCGAAATGTATTCGAGTTCAAGGTCTATTAAGATTCGGCGGGCGCGAACCTGTGATTTGCACGGCGAGAAAAGCAAGGCGACCCAAAAAAGGAAGAACCGGAGCTGTCATCGAAATTGTTAGAAATTTGACGCCGCGCAACCCTCAATCGGGTAGAGAGTGCTTGGGTTGGTTTCGAATACGGATCGATTAACAAATAAACGTGCGGCAAATAAAGAGGTACAAGTGCGCCGTATGCCCGGTAATAAGGTAGATCGGGTCGGTGCGGGATGCCACGTCCCGGAGAGTCCTCGAGCAGTGCACGCGAGCGTGAGGAAGAGGCTCGCTCGGATGCGTTGCGCCGCGGCGAGAAAATTACAGAGCCCGGAGACCGACCGCGACGGAGCTACCGTGCAAGCGGCCGATCGCGCTTATATTCCGCCACCGCCGCGCCGCAGCCGCCCAGAGCTTCGGAACCGCCGGCTAATTTTCAAAGCAAGAAATACAAGTGATTAATGCGCGAACGCGCGCTTGCATTTCATTTACTCATTCGTCGCGATTTCCAGCCATTCACTTCTTTAGAACCGATCGCCGCGCCAACCTCCGTCGCTCCAGACGACTTCGACTCCAACATTCCTTTTTTCCGACTCCTCGAGGAAGTGCACTCCTCTAACCTTAATTACTTGACAAATAACTTATTACACGTGTCCTCTCCTATTATCATAATTATTCCCAACACTCCTGCGTTTATTCAAATTTTCAACGGCTTCCAATTTTTCATTACTTTCATCTGGTGCGAATATTTTTATAGTTATTTTTTGTTATTAACTGCGGATATAACCAAATATCAGATGAATTTCATTTACTCCTCGCTTAGTTAATATTTTGTTTAAATGACCAAGTCATGAATTTCAAAATCAGTAACTTCACACGATAATATAACACAGGTCTACAAAAAAGAGGGTCTTGGATGTTGTTGGGAAGCTGTGGGTCATTTCCGACGTAATTGTATGCGTAGAATCCAAACTCGAACTCAGAATTGGTCCATCACGTCAGGTTCTTGAGCTACTTGAAGTCATCTACTCGAAAAACGCGCTATTTTGTTATGTTTGAGGTTACGTACAGGACACAACAATTCTTGTGTGCCTTCTGTACTATTTACATCTTTTAGTACTACCTTTAACCTTTAAAATGAGGTTTTATTCGAACAGCTAAGGTTTTTTTACAAAGCTACGGCCATTTTGAAATTACGAGATATATTCCATTAACGTTATCAAAAAAACAGTCACAATACTGAAACGTGATTTTAGTTATTAGTATCGATATTTTATATAGTTTTTTATATTTATATAGGTTTCATGACTTCCAATTTGACCTTCAGCTTATTCTCCAAGAGCATTTCAAGGTAAATTTGTTTACATGTGTATCGTAATTTCAAATTGGCGTATCTTAGTGAAGAAAAGTCGTAATGGAATTCTACGCATCCCATATTAAAGAAAAAGAGTAGTATCACATGATCCAACCAAAGCAAAAACTCCTAAAAATGTTGTGCCTTCTGTACATGATCTCAAAAATAGCAAAACAACGCGTTTTTCGAGTATATAACCTCAAATATCTCAACATCCTCACGTGATGGGCCATTTCTGACTTCGCGGATTCGGATTTTACTCACAAAATTACATCAGAAATGACCGACAACTTCCAAACAACAAAACCATGTTGACCTGTATAATTGATTATAAAAAATACAAATTTTAAAGTATAAATTACATCACATTTTTTACTTCATTCCAAAAGTTTAGAAAAATAAATAACGTTTTATTTTATCCTGGTAATCCCCGCAGTTTCTACTCTACATTTTCCGTTATAAAATATTTTCAGTTATGTACCTTCAAAATTCTAAAACATGAAAATATGTCCCAAACTGAATCATTTTAGTCCATTCGTAAATCTGACTTTAACCTTCATTCATTTTCGTCATTATTGGCAAATGTAAAAACCCTAGTTTGTCCTAAAATTACGACCCGGATTTTTGCTGGGAAAGTGAAATTCAGGTATCACCCGAAATGACTCACCTTCGGGTGAAAACAATAAATTTTTTAATGTCGACCCTAAACTCCTATCTCTCAAGTAACTTTCCATTAGTGATGTTTTCGAAACTATTCCTAACAATTTTAGAAATATTCAAATATTATATTATATACATAAATTTTTAGTAACTTTTTAAAGTTCCTTCACTAATTTTAGTTGTATAAAGTTAATATAATACCAATTATGAATAAGATACGATTTAATTTTGTACTGAAGCGCATGACGATCTTTTTATAATTACTTTTTCATAATACAAATTCATATAATAATCAAGTGAACTACAATTTATGCAATTTTCATCGTGTAACTTCGTGATATAAGGGAGTGCATCAATGCATCTGAATCTTTAACGTGAATTATACAATGAGATATTGCATAATTTTATATAATAACCACCAAAATTATATCGAGATAAAAAAATCTTATATTTGATTTGCAGCTACTTTTGTGTGGCATGATAATTTAAATAAATTGAGTGTTTTATCTAATTTTATATTACTTTAATGTTTTTATTTACAAAAATAGTTTAAAATTATTTTCATGCATTTTAAATGTGTTATTTTTCCATTGCAGTAGTTCATTTAGATTTAAAATGTAAATAATTATTACATCGTTTGTACTACAAAACAAGAAATGTTTAAGTATGTAAATGTACTTATAATAATTTAATGTAAATAAAACGATACAATGTCGAAAAATGCATCTCGTTCTTGAAGTAGAGAGATCGGTCCAATGTTCGTCGTAAATTTTAATTGGCGCATAATTAATTACCGTAAAGCGCATCGCGCACGCAAAGTACGAACCAAAAGTCTATAATTACGAGAAAAAAACTTGAAACGACTCAAAGTGCTGCACAAAGCGCCGAGAAAGCATTAATTACTTGTTTGAGTACAATTAAAACATTTTGTATCCAACAAATTACACTAACGTACATGCAGTAACAAATGCAAGAACATCTGATAAGAAATATTGTGCAGTTTGAATTTTCGATATTTAATTAGTTTAAAAGATATTTTTAAAAATTGCATTAATATTATTTTGTAGTTTTTATTTTCATATTAATAGTTTGAAGTCTATTACATATTTACTATCCTAAACATGTAGCAGTACAAAGTATTTATATTTAATTATTTGCCGGTTTTTATTATAAAACAAAGAGAATAATATTTTAAAATTTTTAAAGTTTTCAAAACAAAAAATGTAGTATATAAAGTTGAAGTTCAATTTACACACAATTCTTATTATCGTCTAATATTTTATAGTAAAAATAATTACGTTTTTACGCGTTTGCAAACTAATTTAAAAATATTCGTATAGGTCTTGAATTCAACAATGTATACGACTTAATTTCGACCTAAAATTACACTATTTTTTAAAAATAAATATGTAGGTTTAAAATCTGTTTATTAGAATTACTACATTATTAAGGCTTTACAATGAACAAATGATATGAAATTTTTGTCTAGCAACTTCTTATAAACTTGTCTGCACAATTCAGACATTTTGCAAAGATGATACACAAAATAATTGACATGATTAAGAGAAACATGGAATTTATGTGATTAGTTTTCTTTTCAAAAAGAAACTCAAAAGAGACTTATTTTAACGATCGCACTTTAAACTGAATTTAAGACGGAATTTTGGATGCACCTCAAAAACCCGACAAATCACAAAACAGACAATTTAAAAATCCGACATTCAAAAACCAGACATTTCAAAATCAACATTAAAAAATTAGACATTTAAAAAGACAGATTTACAAAATATGTCTGCATTTTGAAATGTCTGCTTTGTGATTTGTCGGGTTTTTAAAGGGTGCTCCTGGAATTTTCATCAAAATTGTATATTTGATTTTTAATGTCAGGTTGTGTATTGAAACGCTTTTACCGCGAATTACAACCATAATCTACAGTCAAATTCTTTTCAATGTTGGCAAATACCAGAAGTAGAAACGTCTTCGAAATCCCTGATTTTTTATGACCATTCCGCGATCGAAATCGACTCCCAAAGTTCCAAGAATATTCGGAGACCGATGCAGCGGTAACATAATAAGATTGCCAAAAAAATCTGAAAAATGCACTGTAATTGAATTGGCTCGAAATTGATTCTTAATGTATCGCGCTATTAATTTGTGAAAGAGCCGCTGGTCGTGTAGTGTCTCCAATTACATAACATTAGCATAATGAAATTTGAACGGCACGTTCCGAACGACTAAAGACAGGCACGTTGCGCGTCGGCACCGGCGGGTCGTAGCAAAGGAAAAATTTCTTATTCAAAAATTGTTCCGAAAAATTCCAATCTAGGATTCAATAACTTTCTTTAGCGCATTTTTTCGACCTTACAGATACGTTTCTCGTATTCGAAGCTATATATTTTCCCGATGATACATAAAAGAATGATTGCCGTCTATTTACATTCCCGTCGTTTTATATCTATTTTAATCGTGAATTCTTGTCTGAATTTTAACAATTATTTAATTATAAATGAATATAAACATGTTTGTTAAATGAGTAACGGCGTAAATCAATTGATAAATTATTAAACATATTACATTAAAAAGATTAAAAAATTCAAGAAAATGACAGTAAATTAAAAGAAAAAAATACAATAAACAGTTAAAAATGACAGACGCGAATCAAATTTGTGTTAGAAAGTAAGTGAAAGAAATTATTTGTAACACATACAAGACACGAAGGAGTAAAATATGGAGTCGCTTTCGCCATCTTGGTCTTTCGTGGCGCAAAGTCCCCGCCTCCGAGTACAGATATCAGATTATGATAAATAACAATTGCGACAATGGCCGAAGTGTCGGCGTTTCGTTTATATAAACAAAAGTGGACAAAGGGATTTGTTGGCGGGTGAACCAAGAGTCTCGGAGTTGGACTCATTGTTCGCAATGTCGGCATAGATTGTATAGGTACATATACAAAATAGAAGCGGCACGCTTCGACCACCAAAGTAAAGATAGACGCGTCGTCAGCGGAGGCACCGCGTCTAATGCGCGTCTTATTCGGATAAATAATTATTACGGGCATTCCGAAGTAAAGGTGCGAGTCTAGGCATTTGTGCTCGACTGTGTGTGGCATCTTTGTGCGTACGTGTACAAGCACAATACATCGAGTTGGGTTGTCCTTATAGACACAAGGAGTAACGGCTGCCAAGGGGCCCTATCGGTGTAAGCCTCGGCGGGCGAATCGAATTAACGAAACACGGTGCGCTCTTCTCGCTGCATTTGGGGTTTGCTGGGGATGCGTTTCGACACGCTCATTCCCGAAAAGGAAGTCGCATTGAACCGGGATCAGAGGGACCAGAGAGAGATGGATTCATGGAGAAAAAGATCCGAGCAGAGATTTGGGAATGATCGACGCATGCGCGCTCTCTCCATTAGAGCACCAACGGCCGACGCGAATTCAAAGCTCATTCGGCTCGTCTTTCGACACGCTGATTTCGAAAAACGGAGTCGCATTCAATTTGGATCAAAGGGAGACGAGATATTGATGATTTTGGAAAAATCACGCAAGCGCAGGAGGCAGAAGTTAAAGCGGTAACGAGCGCAATAAGAATGTTTTATAGCGACTCCACCATTTTCACGGTTCGCGCCATGCGTACACGAGCGGAGGAGGACGCGGGGACACAGCCATCGACAATGCTTATTAATGAAAACGATCCTCCGCCACCTTTCCCGATTTGTCTCGCCTTTTCGATCCGGGTGTTTGACTCCTTTTCGCCGATCGCGAGAGGCGCTTTTATCAGTTCCCAATGCTTTGGATCGATCAACGTCCTCCAATAACTCCTGCAGGATTTCGATTGTTGTCCGACAACTAAAGGAACGTTTGCTTTCGTTTTTACACCTTTTGCCTACCATACTTCGGTAGCAAAATCAGATTTATGACAGTAAGACTTATTTATTTCTTTTACCTACTTGCATACGAAAACTATGGATTAGTTAAGAATTATGAAAATCGACTTTAGTTCGTTTCTTATAAATAAATATTTCTTGCTACTACAAACTCAATCTTTTATCTTTTACTCTATCAGTTTGCGTGGAATCGACACATTACTAAAATATTGCACGAAAATTTGACGAATGAAGCAAAGCATATTGAAATATTATATCGGTCATAAATCATGTAAACTTGGAGAAATTTCAAAATTACATTTCAAAATATAATTTCTATAATTTCCATCAAATTATACTAAGCGCGGAAGAAAAAAGTCTGCAGTACGAGCCGCAATAATTACGCTCGTTCGAACTATAAACATTAATCATTATTATATCACAGAATTATTGTTAAGTATTGCGCAGTGCAAAAAGTTCCGTGTAAAAAACCGAAGACTCTGCTTTACATGGGTGATCACGACATAGATGTATTTATTGTTTTTCAGCACTTCATCCCAAACGCAATGTAATTCTTAGCGCGACGCTCGTAAATTGGAGATTAGAAACTAGTCTTTGTATTTCTACGCTTTCATCTTATATTTTAAATTCTAATTACTTTTTGCATCGAGATATTTATTGCTACTATATCTTTCGAGGAATGTGGAAATCTATAAGACACCGTTTAAAAATAATTTTTTTAATATTTATTAAAGAGGTACGCCAGCTGTATAGTACGAGTTCTTCGATTCTTTTGTCAAAGTTTATATATTATTTTGAAAGGGAGTTCCACGATTCTGTCAACAGAATCGAAACGCGAAAGTTTGTGTTAATCTTCATGAGAATAATAAAAGTACAAGGGTTTTTAAAGTGAAACATATACGAGAAACGAACAAGGCAGGGGGAAATAATGCAAATTTTTATGTGTACGATGGCATTATGTGTGGTCGTTATTGATTTGAGATACTTTTGTTGAAACTGTAACTACCCCTAGAATCTGTGACGCCCTTCACTCGATTAGGGAGACTCGACCCCACCCCCTTCTCACATATTACAACCTTCAAGCAAGATTTATCTGTATATGTCATAGAATTCTCTTAATACCGATTCTTTGTCTTCATTTCAGTAATAAATTTATAATTAAAACGTTGATTTATAAACAAAATTAGCTCAGATTATCATTTTATATGACAAATCTTTATTTACGGCAATGTTCGATTGTTAATCTACAATAAAACTTCTAAAAATGTCGTAAATATATAAAACAGTGGAATATCTTATTTAAAATGTTACTACGTTGAAAATGATTATTTTTAAGGAATTTTATGCTAATTCAAATTATTTTTAGAAATAACCAACTGTTGAAGAACAAGGAATCAGTACAATTCAATGAGTCAATCAGATACATTTAAACCCCAAATAAAATGGTTAAATTAGTTTTCTCTCCATCCGAATTCGATTCAATCTTCAGTATCTTTACCAAACAATTGAATGTATAAAATGTAAATGTCGACTTACCGTCTCCCATTTTAGAATCGTCATCGCTGTGACCACGAAGCAATCGCGACACGGCAGAAAGGCTAGGAGCACTCGTCCTGTCGCATATTCCTTCTTTGATCAATCTATCCCTGATCTGCCACGAGAAGATTTCCGGATCTTCTCGCTTGTAGTCTTCGATTCTATTTTCTACTTCCGGTGTTGCGATTCTCGGTTTGCTACCACCGATCACGCCCGGCCTTATGCTTCCCGTTTCCTGGTACCGATTCAAGATTTTCGAAACGCAACCATGCGAAACCCTCAATTGCCTAGAAAATAAAGTAAAAATTAAAATGATTTGAAAAAAGACATTTAAATATATAGTAGATGACATTTGAGAAACAAGAACAAACTTGATGCGCTTAAAACATGATAGTGCATAACTTCTGTCAATAATTTGGCAAACTAATAAAAAAACTAAATGGCACGATTACGCCATTGTTCGAGAGTAGCTGTAGTGTTTTCAGATTTCGGAGCAGACGCGGTAGACTTACCTCGAGATTACGCAAGGCCTGACGCCCGCCGCTGCCATTTCAACAATTTTCAAACGAATGTGATTAGGTAACGGCCGGCCATTGATGAAGACACCCCCGAGTTGATTGACTCGGCCTTGTCCCGGAATGGATCCTAAATCTGCAATAAAATTAATCAAATTAATTATCTACATACAAATGAAAAGCATCGTCTCAGCATGAATACTAAAAAATGGACTTTAACAGGATTTCTTTTGTTTTGCCTCTCCAGCTCAAAGTGAAGAGATGAAAATATCTCGGTCGACAGTTTAGCTTTGTGTAACGGTTACATGCTAAATCCGAGAAAAACTGAGGAGTGACTGGCGTGCAATAATTGCGCAGATATCGGACACGGGCGACGTTAGTTGCGTAAGAGGCGAACATTACTCCGCCGACGCTACGGTCAACTTAGTAGGTACAAAAATGGTTTGCAATTAACGATTCCATCCATAACTTCTGGCGTAATCTTTCCCGTGCAATTTTCTTACACCTCCGAACATCCGTCATTTTCTTTTCTACATATCAATCTTTTTCATCTATCGTTCTGGATCGATCCTTCATTATTCCGGTTACAAAATGCCATGTCGGCAGATAATAATGGATTACCGTGTGATAATTTTACTATTTAGAGGCCGTGGTGGATAAATTGCATCACTAGGAGATATCGATCGAGCAATCGCACACGATAAGATCGATCCGAAAGGTAGGCATACAGCGTCTAAAAACGGACCTCCGCTGTTGTGCTGATAATGATTTTACAAGTAGGCGATTAAATATCGATTTACCTTTAAGGCGGAGGCGAGAGATAAATCTCTACTGCGGCCGGCACTCACGCGGAACACCGTATTTTTCAAGCATTATGTTTTGGGACAACGGTGTTCACAGTTCAACGTTTGAATGGCCAATTTGCAAATCTCAAATAGCAGTATTCTGGATCAATAAACTTTTTAAAGGAAGATACGACAGAAGATACAATAAACACGCGCGACCGATACATTATAAATTACTCGCTGTCTAAGCTATTCTTGATAAGTGTAAGCTTAGCGATTGATCGACTCTGCAGTTATAATGAACGTTGATGGTTACTCAATCCCCCCATTATTAGATAAAATACCGCAATGAGTTATAGCCATTATGCAAAACGCGCTTTTAATTAAAACTCATTTTCAGTGATTTCGCGGTAAAGCGCTCAACGACACGTAAACTTTCGCAAAGTGCTTCTTCAGCAGCAACGATCAGGGATCGATGCTTCCGTTTACAAATTATTTATCGATGAACTAAACGACGAATAAATTATGTACGAATATAGAAGATTAATAATGTCGATAAATAACTTCTCGTCGAGACTTTTGAACGACGGCAATAAATTACCTTGTTATTTTTTTGAAACGTGCCTACCGAGAATCGATACACGTATCCGCGTCGCGTTTGTTGTTGAAGCATTTAAGTACTTGTAAACAACGAAGAAGGCAACGCCCTTCTGGGAAAGTTTAAATCGCCTAGCAGTTTTTCGGGCAGCTCTTACGCGGAATCATCTCCTGCAGTTTTGTCTCCGAACCTCGTCGAACGCTTTCGAGATTCTCGAGAGGTGGATGTCGATGCAAAAACTGTTACCTCCATTGTACCCGGACCGTGTGCCTGGTCTCGAAGAACACGGAAGACAAGATGTCCATCATAATTTATTGCGGTCATTAATGAAAATTTTCCGGTAATTGGAAAAACGCAGGTAGGATCGTATATCAACTATCTGCCATATTTTCTTCGATATTGTCGTCAGGATGGCTCATAGGACAATTGTCCTGACTTTTTCGTTGCGCCACGTTTGCACCGACGGCCGGACACGACCGTAATAAAATTACACGTGCCTTCGAACCCGATGAATTCACCTTCGCTCGTGGCATTTCGGGAACTTTAATTAATTCTTCGCCCCCACCTCCAGAATTCGAAATCTCGATTTCTGGTTTCGTTTTGTCCTGTCAAATTATTTCGTCTATTTCAATTTCTTTTAGGTTTTTAAAATATCTTTTGCAGGCACAAGAATATTTACAGTATGATGATATATGATGACAATTAGAACGCAAATGTTTCATAAAAATGTGCTTCAGATCAAAAGGGTTAATAGAGCTTACTAAATTACCGTAAATCTGATGATTAAAAAAAGTTAAAGATTAAAATATTTGACGTTTGAGTATGCGTTATGAAAAAAAGGTATAATATTGCAAAGTGTAATTTAACACAAAAAACTTGTCAATAGACTTGTACAAATAATAAACATGAATAACCTACTGCAAATGGTAAATATTGATTATTAAAGTAAAGTAAATATTTAGAGTTTGTAAACCCATCGAGGACGAAATTTCGAGTCGAAATGTGAAATAATATGTATATCAGATACGCCATATGGGGTCACGGGAGGTTAAACATTTTTAAACGCCAAAAGAGCAAAAGAAATAAGCGAGCGGCACATCAAAGAGCCGAGACCATTGTCCGTAAGCCGTTTTATATGGTGAAGAAATGGCCCTAAAAAGGTCAGAAAAGAGGCGAAGGTGGTTTCAAGTCACGCGCTCGCCGAGCATAATTTGGCCTTTAATGCGCCGCGTATTTTTTTCAATCCCATCGTCGTTACTTTTCATTAGCATGATATTAACGCTAATTTGTTTATGCATTCGACATGACTACACCTAATTATGCTCGGCAAACATCCGTTTACGCGCACCCCGTAATTAGAGTGCGCGTCCGAATTGAAATTTGGAGTTGAAGCTAACTATACGGAGAATGGTTTTTTAAGTCAAGTTGGGTATGATTTTTTGTCTTACCTTGAAATGCGTATCCAGTGCAGTATGGGCGCATCATTGAGAAGTTGGTCGTAACCGTCATCTCACACTATCTACTGGGCATAAACGCCTGCAACCGTCTTATCGAGTAGTAGTTCTTGCACGGAAATGTCCTATGCAGATCACAGAACAAGTTCGCGAACCTATCCAAGTGTCCCTCGCGACCGAATGCTGCACAACACGAACACTAGGAGCTACGCCACTCTGAGGCACATCACAGACTTGGAATTTCCGCACACCCGAATACACTTTACGAAGAATTGGGACGAGCGGATAAACTCTTGATCCTGTCAAATAACTTTGGTGACTGCGCGACTGGGAAGAGCGTCTCGACCGTTCCCTCTCGAGAGATGGACTTCCTGATCCTGACTGACTTGGAAGGAACGTCCGTCTCGGTTCTTGGCTAAGATGAGGCCGCGCCTACCGGAATAACAACACGAGGGGCACCGTAGAGGGGAGACGAAAGCTCCAAGTTGGGCTGCCCGCCAGCAACGCCGTAGCCCCATATGGGGTCGGGGCAATCCCCACTGCCAGCTCGGTCTCTTAGTGCAGGTAAGTCCCGGCACGACCAATGGCGATCGTCGCAATCGTTTCTCGTGGCCGGTCCAGGACACGCCCCCGTTGGTCCCGCCGCTATACATCAGCCTCGTACAATAGGCCTGCAACTCGTTCGAGACTCGGCCTTATCGCCATGCTGCTGCATTATTGCTGCCAGTTACTGTTATAGTCGGAACGCGATACAGCGATAATTCTTTCAGGGGCCTTCGCCGCACAATAAGAACAATCTCGGAAGACCCCCGCGAAAGATTTTTTTTTCGCTTTAACTGCGTGTACCCGAGGTATGAAACGGGCATAAACGTAACGCGCAAATTACCTTACGTACTAAACATGCGTTATTGTCAGAAGTGGAATAGGTACTGATTTATATAATTGTCAGTAAGCGAATAGAGACGGAAGTATTATTTTAGAACCAAAGCGTCGGATCTTATCACTAAATCATTCCAGAGAAATTCGATCGAAATGACATTAGCTTGTATATTTGTAAATTTTTTCGAGCATAACTGCCGTCGAACGTTTATGGTCAAGGGGCATTAGTGAAAGGGTATTTCACAGTTTAATGCATTATATTGTTTCAGGTATGGAAGTGAAGGCATGCTTTTCAAGACCCACCGAAACCATCTTCCTTTCGAGACGCTGCTTTTTATCTCAAGTTATTATATATAGCATAAGGTGATAATTTATGATTTTTTAACAATTGCCATGATTGGAGTTATTTCTGTTCAATCAATCGATAAAGTATAAGTAATTGATCATATTTATGAAGATCACAGCTTATACGAATATATGTGCAATGCTAGTTGAAATTTCGTCATCGAGTGTTCAGTTTAACACCAATTGTATACAATAAAGTTGTCTTCGTTTTTGATAATAAATATAATTAGTAATTTAATTTGTCTTAAGTTATATTGCTTAAATACATTTTCTATATTATCGCAGGGTGAGTGATTACTTATGCAATTTTTAATAAAACTACAAATTTACGGTCAAAAAATTTTATGCTTTTTATTACTAGCACAATTATTTTGTTTATGTACGTTTATTTTAATTAATATCGAGAAAAAAGTCGTTCATAAAAAAAGCTTTCCAGATTTTTACTTTTCTTTTTTTAGAGCAAACAAAATCTTAATTTGAATTACGTAAATTAATCTCACTTTTCATATAGTCAATTTAATAGATAATAAATGTAATTTAAACCATTTCTCGTATTATTTATTTATGCCATCTTTGAATGAGTAAATATCTAGTCGGCCAAGACGGACTAATACTCCAGGTTATTTGTATACGCTATGCAGACTAATTATAATTATTTTATTATTAATTTCTTTTGCATTATTTCACAGTTTCATGATACTCTCGATGAAATTATAGCCTTAAGAAAGTTCGCGAGATAATATACGGAAAGATTATTCTTTCTTTGTTTATATACTTTCTATTGTTAGTAATAATAATATTGTAGTCATGTTTATTGTAAATAATGGTATGTTTTTGCACTACGAAAGTTTACACAATCTTATCCAAATTATTTGGACAGAAAACTATACAGCTCTTTGATAATGAGCTTGAGAAACTATTTTCAAAGTTAACGTTCACTTTAACAAAATCCGTAGCACACTCTTAAATGATGTAATTCCCTGTATACATTAACTAAATTCACACGGAAAAAAATGTGGCATTGGAAGTACGCCATAATGGAGAATTATATACCACAGCGCTGGTGTAAAACGCAGTGGCGTTAAATCTACGCCAAGCTCCCGCATTCTCTATGCCAATCATGGCGTAGCATGTGTTGACGTTAATCCAACACCAGCGCACTGGAGCGCTATTCGATAGGACTTAATGGACTAACAAGTTATGGCCGGGCGAACCAAATGGATCGGTTGAAATTCGTAATTTATTATTATTATAAAATATGAATTTCATAGCGTGTTGTTAATTGATCTTTTTTTATTTTGGAAGGTTAAAAACAAATATTGAGGTTAATCTGACAAATTAAATATACATACCTATATTTCCATCTCGCGCATTCTGATTATTCATATCTCAATTTGCAATGATTCCTTTTTTATGCCTAGAAGCAGGGCCAAATTTCTTAGAATGACAGTGATATCGGTAATTCTTGTAGATACGTAATCTATACCTTTTTTAGACAGTTTTAAATTTCAAAACTTCTTTCGATGATAAAACTAACATAAAAGAAGGTTGTAGATGTGAAATCTTCCTTCGATAGTGAAACTCCCCTCGAAAGAAGGCTTCAGAGGTGAAATCTTCCTTCGATAGTGAAACTCTCATCGAAAGAAGGATTCAGATGTGAAATCTTTCTTCGATAGTGAAACTCTCATCGAAAGAAGGTTTTAGCTCTGAAATCTTCCTTCGATAGCGAAACTTTCATCTAAAGAAGGTATTAAATCTGATATCTTACTTCCATATAGTGAAACTTTCATTGAAAGGAGGATCAATTTATGGAATGTAGTATACTTTATTTCTTATGGTATACCAAAACTGAATAAGTAGCATAACTACAGAATGTGTATATTATTATGTATTGTATGCCGAAGCCCTGAATAATTAATTATAATTTCATGATGGATTCTTAAAAAAAAAATGTTGAAACACCTTCATGATTTTTTAAAAATTTTTAAAAACGCTGAGACGAAAACGACCCCTGTTGAGCCGCTAATTGTGCCGAAAAAAACGTTGAGCCAGTAAGAGTTACCTCCCTCAGATAGTAAAGCTAAGCAATTTTCAAGTAAATACAACTAACCTTTTTTTCCATGCGTATTTATAGCAAATACCAGCATGGATATTATTTAGCTGTGAGATATATCAACGCGGTATCTAAGCAAAGTACATTATAAGTAAATGTAAATGTAACATAAATTAAATATTTATACGAGTAATATAATATATTAGAAACAATTTATACACAACCTTAAAACGTTCTACAAATCTATCGCTACAGTTTGAACAATTGAGTGACATATGAGGATACATTAGTTATACAATATATTTATTATTTATTTCTATTTTACAATGCATATCGAGTTGCTACATAATCGGTAACATTTTTCCGGATAAGAAGACAAGGACTTACTTCTGGTATTGTGTTAAAATCTATTATCTTTTTTGAAGATTCAATTACTTCATATGCGTGAAAATGTTCAAAAAATCCTAAAGTTTCGAACGAATTCACTACAAAATATACCTTACTCTTAAGTTGCAAAATATGATTAATCCGAGCAAACTGTGGTTCATTTTCTTCACTTATCGCCGTGACTACAATTGTATCGAATTGATATTTTATTCCAGTTTTTTCAACCCATTTGTGCCACGTTATATTCTAATAACTTTTGGATAGGAGATTGTTTACTTATAACAACTTCTTCCACTACCACATTGTATGTTTCCATTTCATTTGTTTCATTGGCTATTAAAAATTCAAAAAGTTATATAATATTTTAAAAAGATATTAAATTATTATCTGGAAGAACCTTACGTGCGATTGTTTCAGAACGTCTGGAAGGAGAAATTTCTATTGAATTTTGAAAGGAATTGCCGTTTGAAGGATCCTGTTCTAATATTTTTTCACTTGCATAAAAGGGATGAACCACTGACATCTCATTAACATCACACTCCTTATTCGAATAATAAGCATCAAATTTTTCTTTGAATTTAAATCTTAACCCAATTTGAGGAATTAAGTCTTCAATCATCTTAGGGTCAAGACGATGAAAAACATACTCATCTATTGCATTTTCTAAATGATAAATAATAAGAATATGAATTATTAAATTAAGGTTGCAAATAAATATATTGCATATAATATGTGAATGACATTTATATCATTCTTAAAAATTTGCAATATTTACAGACTAAATTTATGAAAATAGAAATTTGAATTTTATTATATATGGAAAATTGACAACTTTACTGTTGTCATTACGTAAAATGTAGGCAATTAATTCAAAATATTAATTATTTATCTACAGAATTCAGAGCTTACATTTTGCATGTTCCACAAACACTAGGTTTGTGCAATGCCCTCACACAACAGTTTAGATTCCTGTGTTTCGCATAAACCATGCATGTATGGTTTTTCCCAAGCGAAGGTTTGTGTTGGGCACAAATTCACTTTTATAGAATTCAAAGTAAATACATGTGCACGACACATAATCTTACTCTGCTTTTGTTTACTCAAAAAAAATTAAGCAGTGTATGTGAGTAAGTTCTAGCAAAGAAAAATTAATAAGTAATAGCAAAAGAAAATTATCTAAAATACGATGCGCATTAAGCGATTGGGTGCGAGAATATATATTTTACTTTGACAGATTAACTCTCAAACTCATAATTCAGATTAATCTGTCAAATCAACAAACTACCACTCTACTTTCTAATCCCAACACTTAGCTTTTTCACTTTATTATTTGACATTTTTCACATTTAACAATAAGTGATACTTATAGCGAAGAAATCAATTCTTATAAGTGCAGAGATATCACATTAAGGCCTTTATATCTCACAAAATTAAAGTAGTTGATTTGGCAATTAATAGTGTAATTAAAATGAATTAAAAGCAAATATAGGAAGAACATGAATTAAATAGAAATTGTAAAATTAAATATAGCAAATATTGAAAGTGTAGGTTATGTTATTTACAGAGAAGTTTTACCGATACGAATAGTATTTACACTTATTAAGGTTTGTGTCATACATTATACATTCATTAATATTTAATATTTGTTTAGTCTATATTACATTGAAATTAGTTTAATTCCACTATACAAGACCAAAACCGCTATAATTGTTAGGTATAAAGATATTGTTGGGATCTTTGCTCTTATAAGAACCATCGGTTGAAATTTATTAATATAAGTGCACAGATTATTAAAACCTATATCACTAACAAATTGAACATAGCTAACTTGGCAATGTGTAACAGAATTAAAAACAATTATAGAGAAACATGGAATAAATGAAAATGAGAATAATAAATGTACACAAATGTAATAAGTCAAAACTCCATACGCCTCGGTTAAGTTTTAAAGATATAGCCTATGAGTTCAATATTCGTTGTTTAATTTCATATTTGCTTATTCATATATATACTTATGAAGAATATACATATTTCTGTAATACATATAGTTTACTAAACGTTTTATCAAGATGACTGCAGTTTATGCATATTACATTTGTGTTCATGATATTTTCATCTCGTATGATATATCCCATTAATATTTAATTTCTACTCTTTCTATATTTATTCTTAATTAATTTCATTTCATTTTATTACACATTACCACGACAATTATAAAACATTTTTCGGTTGAGGAATGGTAAAATTAAATTATTATTTTTATATGTTACTACACTCTTCTCACCGAAACGCACAATATAACCTAAAATTTATTTTCTCACCTTCGAAAACGTTTGTTAGAACTTCTAAATTGGAAGTTACTAACCACCTTTGCACAAACGTATCCATGGACTCCCCAATTAGAACAACTAATATACACTTGATGTACCTAAATTTAATTCACCAATTTTAAATATCGACCGACCGGCGGAATTAGGGACGACTTCAAAGTTGAACTGTAGAATGTAGATTCGTACTTCTCGTAGAGCCACTTTCGAGACCCATGTGCACAGCACACTAGACGCGATCACGTGACATCGCTATAGGAGTGCAAGTTACGACTCGGCTTGGCGTGAAATTTACGCCACTAATCTGTTGGAATTACCCCAACATGGCATAACTGTATCACTTATGAATGTCGTTCTTGTTATGCCAGAACTTGGCGTACTTTCAATGCCACATTTTTTTCCGTGCAATGTTGCTGATTAATTTGTATGTATATTTTTACAGCTTGCAGTATACTACATTTTATGTATATTATATTATTCGTATACAAGATAAATTAGTTAATTGTTAACAAAGTAAATAATGTCATAAGAAAATAAGGACATTTTAAAATTATATCAGTTCCATCTTAAAAACTATAACGCGTAAAACCAGAAGCATTTAATATATTTTTTTCGTTAAACTTGTATGGAAACAATTTTGTATTTTTATATATGACTCATTTTCGGCATCTCTTAATTTTGTTTTTCAATCGAATGCTTATTTTATTACCTTTGCATATGAAACTTTTGATCTGATTTTTTAATACTATGCCTAAACAAAGGAAATAGAAAATCAAAACTTTGATTTAGCTCGTATGTTATTAATGCTACTGAAATTAATGCTGCCATTACCACACTCTAAAACAATTGATGTAATTAACTCATTCTAACAAGTAGCCAAGATAGTTCAATCCTTGCAAGAACTGCGATTGTTTACTTAAAATTTATTCTGGATTCAACCGATCAATTTGTACTTCTTCGGACTGAAATTGTCCTGTAAATATTTTAGAGCTCATAACACACCTCATATATTAATCGAAAATAAACCGAAAAACGACAATAATGGTGTGTTAACTAATATTCCAATAATGACAATTATCTATGGTCATAACGGTAATTTTGGAAACTAAAAACGCTTTATTTGATTATATTTCCATCCATCCAACAAATCCTAAGTTTTAATCTATTAAAAAATAATACAACTTATTTTGTCCCACTTGAAAAAAAAACAGCGTTTTCCATGGAGTTATCACTCCAGAGAGTTCTCATTCTTAAAAAATGTCTTCTTTAAAGGCCCGATAATTTATTCTAAAACGATAAAGTAACTTATACCTGAATATTTAAATGCACAGACAAAATGCAAATCTGTTATACTACAACAGCCTTTAGTGTGGAGAGGTTTAATTTAAAAAAAATGGGCCACTGTTCTTTTTAAAACCCTATATTAATAATCCCTTTATTGTGATCCAAATGTACTACAATGACTCGTAACTACTCGTCACTTGCAATTTTAAATAGCGTTTGAATTTAGTAAGTTGTAAGTTATCAATTTTTTATCCCAATGTTTAATATTCCCGATACAGAATCTTGAAACAAAACAATGTATTAAAAGTTTTTTTTTATACGAAACCGTATAATTTAATAGTATACTCTATTTCGCCAATTATTACATTAATTACATGTTATATTGAAAACTTTACACGGAAAAAGTATTTAGTACAACGAGTACAACGAGTTGTTGCTGCAACTACCAAAAGTAGCAAACATGCCCCAGCTCAATTTTCTCGTTAGCGCTGGGATTTTGGGTTAGGTGGCATTTTTACTACTTTTTACTACCCAAAAAATTACATTTGTAATTCAAGCTGGAGTGGTTGCATTATTTATTCATTAAAACGTAATTGCTGCCATGAAGGCACTCAAAAAATCATGCAAATAATCGAATCGTTGAGAAAAATAATCGAATTGAGGCAATCAATACGTTAAACTTATGCAGTGTTTCGACCATTACGTCCCAGGGTCTTATTACACTTTTAGTATTTAAACAAATTTAAAAAAAACCTAAAGGAATTTATGCATTTAGAACATTCATTTAAAATGGCGACCAAAATATAACGGTGCGCCAAATGTTAGTATCGGATTCTTGTTTATAAATTCAAAATATATAACAAATTGTAATAAAATATTCTATTAAAATTTAAAAATTTTAAAGCTTCTTTTAGTCTATTGGCGCTTGCTGAAAAGGTTAGAAGTTTTATTTTATTACTATATAAAGTACTCTCCTTAACGGCAACAAGTAGTAAAAAGTAGTTTCGCAAATTTCGAAAATTATAGTTTGATAATTTCAAATTACAGAGAAGCAACAAACATTGTTTTTTCGGATTCACTATTTTTGTTTTTGCATTCACTACGTTTTTGTTTATAACTTTTACGAAGTTGTAATAACCAACCGTTTTTTTTTTCACGCGACCGCAAATAATTGAGCAAAGTACAATAAGAATGACATAATTTACATTTAAATTTAAAAAAATTAATTATTTTATTCATTACGTTAACGATACCTCCTTAGCTATTTTCAAATATGAAGATATTTTTCAAACATGGCATTAACAATCATTATTTAAAATAGATGCAAAAAAACGATTATATATTTGTTTGCAAATTCCACATTATCGACATTTTGAAATTCAACAGTTTTTCATACATTTCGTTTTTCTAATCACATTCTTTTTGTTTTTATTAAAATAAGTTGTAAAGTGATAATTGAATGTTGTAATCAGTTATGTGACAAATAAAATTCCTTAATATGGGTATGAAATTATAAACTATTTCATCAAAAGTGAACATTCTGCCTTTTAAAACCCGTTTCCATTCTTTCCACATTTAGGTTCATATCTGCTTCTTTATCTTCAAGAACTCTAGAGATAATGAACAAACGCTATTTACGTACCCAATAAAATTAACGCCACTGTAATTAAGCGTAGAAATTCAGACTTTATTTCAGTTTGATAAGGTTTTGCTTGGGATATTTAGTATTATAAAATTGAATACTAATTATATTGCAGGACTTGTCTGATTTATTGTTTAATAAATATAATAATGGTTACATTTAAAAAAAATTAAATGAGAGGCGCTTCATCGCTAACCCAGAGGCCGTTTTCATTTAAAACGTAAAATAGGTATATCTCGTCGGAAAAGAGATAAAAATACACTTCTCGATATGAAAGAATTCGTTTTTTAAAACAGTTCTTCCCATTACAGGTGATCTCTTAAGCAACCAAAATACACGTCATAATACTATGCCACATTAGTCGTAAAATCAAAGATAAAATTTAATTTATTAATGCTTGGAATGTAAACATTAGGCGGTAATTCACAAATTCTGTGTATTTCCAAACGAATACCATCTAATACAAATGTAAAATTCGCTTAATTTTCTTGTATATCTGTAAGGTAAAATTTTCGAGAGCAAAATGTAGTAATAAAATTGTAATTGATGTTCACTAAATTTTCCGTAAAGGTATTTTTTCATCCGCGCGTCTCACGCTTGGCACTTTTGCTTCTTCTGAAGATTCGGAGATTTACCTAAAACTAATCAATATTCAGTCTTTTCATGGTTATCCGAGTTCTAGTCCATGAGTTGACTCCTAGAAAAACCTATCAATTTTTACAACTCTTGTAACACTTGCAGCGATACACCTTAAGTATTTTATGATTTCGAAGGAACTCTGGAATTCCGTGAAGCGACCCAATTCGAGCGTATAATAACTGAATTTATAAACTTTTATTGCTTTTAGTCTTCGTGAATACGATGCTAGTTAACTTTTGCACCGAGTCAGTTGACCGCGTTTAAGCCGGTCCTTTTGGGCTGGGTCCCGGTTGTAAACCGTTAAAACAAACATTACGACTGTTTGCGCTTCAGTTCTAAATCCTAAGAGCAAACAGTGCAAAAAAGGAGTCAAACCGCACTGAGCCGTAACTTTAAGGAAGAACCGACAATAGATGAAAGATATATCGGTGGCACGGAAAGCAATTTCCTGCTTCCTCTTAAATGAGCGAATGTATCTTTGACTATTATATAGCAGCCTGCGATGGCGCAACATAATGCGAGAATTGGAAAGTTGTGTGCGTCCATGCTTAAGCCTCTTTCCCACCCGGTACATAATATTGTGGGACACGGGATTGCAGCTGAGGGTCTTCTTCCGGGCAGTAGACACGCGAAAAAGGGCCTCCTGAAACGGTAGTGTCTTGCCCGCCCACTCGAATGAGTTCTTTCTCGGAGGTCGGAGAGGTGAGCTGTATGGGATGTAGCAGTCACTCGATCGAATCTGACAGAGGGCCTGGCCCTACCTACCTACCTGGCGGATCTCATCGGAACTAAGAAGTCCGTTATGCCGTAAATAATCCACCCCTTTCAGGAGGAATTGTGGAACAAGGCAGTGAGAACAAGTCTACTCGTTGGTCAGAACAGAAGGATTATAATTAAGAATGAGGATTGGCATGAGGCAAGATGAAGAGAGAATCGCAGGAGGCCACCGCGGCTCTATTGGCAGAAATGATTTGAGCATCCTAAATTGCTAACCACTATAATGAATCAACACGGAAGGGTTGGGCATGACAGACTTGCCAGAGGTTATAAATTCTTCATACTTCGGTCATTTGTCTAAAGCTTCGAAACCACACGCGGCGAGAATTTCGGAAACTGCGGTTTCTTTGCGTTCGGAGGCTTCTGTTGCGGTCAACCAGTACTCAGTATCCCACAATGAAACTCATCTATTGGTTTTATGTCTATTAGCCATTGTTACTTTTGCGGTCACTTTGGGGTTTGGGTACAAATACAGTCACTTGGATTCCTCTAGAGCCGATGAATAATGATCATTCCCTTGTTCGGGTAACAAAAATTTGCGATAATCTGATAGCACGCTGGGGAATTGTCCGGAACAACAAGCAACCAAGAAACAACACACAAATTATCTGTGTATTTTAATAATCCGGCTTTTCTTGTGACTCTCTTAAACGCGCCGACGCCCCCACATCAGCACTCCGGGCCTGTTCGGCAGAATTCGAGGCGGAGCTTCCGTGTCAATATTTTTAAAAGACGGACCGTTGACATTTTGTTAGCTACTGAAATATTGTTGCGGATTACCTTATGCTCGCTCGTGATATATGTATGGAAAGTTGCAAAAACTTACTAAGAGGAAATAATATTTTACCGAAACGCCCCAACGGATCGTCCAGGTGTGGTCCTTTTCTTAATCCGTATTTTGGATTTGCGCCTGGATAAACATTGAACTTCAGCTTATCCCGTGAACCAAACACAAATATTTTTAAATATTTGTATTCTTTATTTAATCTTGTTCGAAATATATTAACCATACTTAACTTTGATTCCGTAGGAGTAAGCATCGAAGGAATTAGACAACTGCACCGAATCAATCATGATTTTCTTTCCGGGTTGAATTTGATATCTTTTGTTTGAAAAATTTTGACTTCGATCACTCAGTTTGGGTAAATTAGTGATATTAACAATAAACTAGCTTAACATAATTGAGTTCGAATTTTAATTTAACTGTCAGTATTTAATAATTGCTATTATTTCGCAACGACGTGCATTAACTAAAATAAATGGTTTCTCACATTTTTTGACTGTTTTAACAAAATTTGACTAAATGTACACTGAAAAAATAATTAAACTACTCGTATGGGTAGTTTGGGTCAAAGTAGTAAAAGAAACAATTCTTTTAGTCATTCCACTACTTCTTTAGTTACTTTAACTACTTTAGGTTAATTATTTCATCTATTAAAAATCAGTTGGGGATTTATTGAAATATTCACAATAGTTAAAAGTAGTCAAACCTACGTACATAAAAATTGTCTCTGCTGTAGCACCAAAAGCTGTCGCTGTGAGGTCAGCAGGCTAATTTAAACGAATTTGCAGTTTTTACATTAATAAGTGTGCGCAAGTAACAATATTGACATATTTAAAGAGTTGCAAAGCACAGAAAAAAAACAATCCTGCGAATGCAGACTCCATGGTAATTGTCTTCTATTTTGTGTGGCTTTTTTCAATGAAGACATAGTCCGTCGTTTAATCCTATTTAGGATGGTTATATTGAATATACAATGTTAATTGCACTTCTGTCAGAATAAGGTAAAGCAAGAATTTTATATTCTCCATATACCATGAAATTTACACAGGAATTGCATAACAAATTATACAATACTTAAATAGGACTTCGAGAACAGACTACGTTAATATATACATTTGATTTAATACTTCTTTAGATAAATTTATATTCAAATGCATAGTTACATCTAAATATATATATCAAAATTATTAAAATAGCATAATATACGTTTAAAAATAGGGCGGACTATCATCGAAATTAATATTCGACATTAATACCAAAGTTGTTTTTGCTTTCGATCTTAAATGATTTTTTTTTTAATTTATATTTAATTCTATCCTCGTATAAGGTGAAATATTTAAAAGTGATAAAATTTAATAAATAAACTAGTGTTGGCGTGGTGCCTCGCTCGCTTCGCTCGCTCAGAAACTTCGACCCAGTAGAGAGTCGGCTATTCCTTAATACTCGTTTGTTTACTAACAGCTTTCAATTATATTATAAAATTATATTGATATTTGGGGTCCAATCATATTTAGGTCCAAGTGGCTTCGATAGATATGTTACAACAATATATATATATGTATATATGTGAAAATTGAAAATGAGCATTTTCAAAACTTCGACCCCGAAAACAGGCCAGCCGAAGTATTAATAAATAAAAGTTGCAAAACACTTACTTCAAGCACTTGTATTGTAATAGACTATTCATATTAGATGTTTACTGTGTTTTACTAATTACTGTCTGTATCCTTATGATCTTATATATACAGTATATATACATATAATTCGTCAAAGATATCTTGAAAGTGTCGAAAAGATCTCTGACGGATATCTTTTAGATACTATAAGACATCTTTTAGATATATCGATTATTTTCGTATCAAGGGCGTAAAAGAACTTATGCGTCCATAGGTGATCACCGCGCCCGAGGGCCTGGCGAAGACTACCTTCGGGGGTAGGTGGTCGAAACGTCGAAATTTGATGAAAAACTATAGGGTAATTTTTTTGCCGAGGTGACCAAATTCAATACTTTTTCAGACAATAGTCATAAGCATTTTAAACCAGTTTTTATGGCATTATCGTTGACTTTAGGAAGAAAATGTATACAGCCTTTTTTGTAGAGAATTTCATGCTCCATCTTTTTTGTTTGAAACATTTTTTAATAAAATTTGTATTTTTCAAAATAAATGCAAAAAACTACGAAGAAACATAATTGGGGCTAATTTTTTTTAGTAATGCACGGATGGATCGGCGCCAAAATCTAATCAGATCTAAGTTATGCCAAGACGCGTATTTAAAAAAAAAATTACGTCAATACGCTTATCCGTTCGCGAGTTATCGCGAGACAAAAAAACGGGACGTACGGACGTACGGACGTACAGACGTACGTACGTACAAGATCACGGACACAAATTTTATTTTATTGTTGATTTGGGTTCCTTAGGGTCTGAAACGTCGACATTTGATGAAAAACTATAGGGTAATTTTTTTTCCCGAAGTGACCAAATTCAATACTTCGTCCAGACTTAGTCTGGGTCGAAGTAATAAGATTCTATCGTATTGTATGCGCACCCCATACTAACGGATACCTGCAATTTTCGTTGCAGTTTGTAACGTAGGTAATAAAAGTCGACCAGGTAAGATTTCTTTTATTGATGTATCTTAATTTTCTATAGACCTGCTCGCTTTATATACAATGTCTTACGTAATCGCGATAGAAACAATCCAAAATATAGGATTTTGATTTATTCTTTGTTGTGTACTCGAAAATTTTCTTTAAACTTAATACATTTAATGGAAATTTAATTAAAAAATATTCTTGATCGAAAAAAAAATTAAAAAAGTTTTGTTTCTGTATTTTTCAAAAGAACAAATATTATAAATGTGTACCTTTCTTAAAAGTCTTGTATATAAAATATGTATAAAACAATTACAAATTTTAAGCCAGCTCACCATATATTTATTTTGACAGGAAAAAGGTGTTGAATTCATACTCCCACCCCTGATCACCGCATTTCCCCCTTTACACCATCTGTTCATGACTATTGCATCTAATTAGGGTCCACCGTATACACACTGCGGGTAGATTGCAACTAAAATAACCAAAATGGCAGGTAATATGAGATTTTCTATTTATAGGAATATTACCCATTTTCGCATAAAACCTAAGGAAATTGCATATGTTATATAGCACATTTCATTTCTACATCCAATTTTATTTATAAAAGGAATATGTATACTTTTGAAAGCATTAAATGCGTACTTTATTTTTATCAATTTACGAAGGAAACTCATTCTATTATTATAAACAGAAATGCCTTTGACGAAGTAAATTCTTTGTTATTAATATTCACTATGAATTACTTAAATTAATTTCACGACATTCCTACAGTTTTTTTAAAAGCAGTGATCTACACACTGGTTTGAAGCATTATTATATTTAGTATTCAGTAAGTTCATAAAGAAGATTCAAGATTAAATTATAGTAACACATCATTTTTATTGTGCTACGTACGAATATTTAGAGAACGAAACAAATTTTTAAACGTGTTCAAGAGAAGTCATATTTATTGTCACATATTATCGTAATAATCAACACTAGTACCTTCGTTTTCTCCCTATCTAATGACATGAATGCGCTTATCGCTGAGAAGGCGCAAGCAAGGCCCATACATGGTGCATTTTGATTTCTATCAGGGATACGTGAATCTCTATATCTATATTGCAGGAAAAATTACAGATATTGTCGTAAATTGAAAGTCTTTTTTCCATAGAAATAGTGCATAGATGGTTGTATTCGCTTAGTGCAAGACGCCGGCCACGCCACCTGGTGGTGAATTTTGGCAACTCGCATCTGCAATTTGTATGGAGAGTGATATGAGAAAGTGAAATATTTATTTTTTTTTAAATTTTCTGCGGGTTTTCAAACGCTTTAATACATTGAGTATATTGTTTGAAATTCGGTCCAAATTTTGGACATTTTTGTTTGTAACAAAATATTATACTTTTTTAATTCGAATCATTAAGAGTTGGACAAAACGAGGTTAACGGGATGAAATGAATACGATAATGCGAACTGGGTTTTAATCCAGTAGGTATAGAAAAGGGAAAAAATTTGGCTGTAGGATATGTAAGTTCGTGTAGAAGAAGTATTTGGAATATGTACGGAGCATAAATTAATTCGTTCCAGTGTAAGTCGGCAAACGTCAGTGACTATCCACCGTACAAAGTTACATTGGAAATAAGAAAAATACCATGTTTATGTATTAACTAAATTACTAATAATGGAAAATTATAATATATACATAAATATAAATATATTTCAGCTGAATAATGAATTGTATTCTATACAATTTTGAACTTGGACTAATCATTTTTTTTGCACAGTATAATAAAATGAACCCTTTCAAATGGTTCTTTAAACCATAAAACATACTTGCAAAACTTTACGCAGATCGAAATTAACTTTAAAACATCTCAAATTAACGAATAAATAAGTGCATTTTTACATTGAACTAAATGGAAAAGCTCGGACGTTGGTGATGCGAGTTGTCAGAAATCTCCACACTGAGCGCTGCCGTCGATTTCGATATCACCTCCATCGCCATGCACGAAGCGAATATCGGTTGGAGCTAGGACAAACTAGGTAATAATTGCACTTTTAAAAAAAATGCAGAAACTATCGAAAACGGGATGGATTTTTTATTTAGAATCAATCAATCAAATTAAAATTTGGATTAAAAACTGTATTTTAGAATTATTTAATACACAACTTTGGCGCAGCCTTAAATGTACTTGTAAAATTTTAAACACGATTTTCTCGCGTTTCCAAATAATTGATTTACATGCTTATTTTACCATATCGACCACTGAAATATCCTATAATCGGTATCTTAATAGAAGTTTGTAAAATTTGAAATAAACAATGAAATTACAAATGAATAAGTGAATAAAGCACTGATAAAATTAGAGAACTGTGAATGATAAAATACCTAGTTGGTGATGTACAGTACCAATACAATTTTTCTATCATTGATTTCCTATTTCTTTTTTGAAACTTCACTTATATTTTAATGACAAGCAAGTACTGTTATATCAAATATAAAATTAATTATATTCGATTACTTTTGTTATTTTATGCTATTATATTATAACGAAATAAATAAATTGTAAGCATAACTATTAACATTGTTTCTAGAAATTGTAAACCTTATGCCCGAAAGATACCTGATAGAGATGAAAGATATTTAACTTACACATAATTTAATGAAAATAAATAATTTGACATTCCGCCATTTTCAGCATTTCGATCAAAGGGGAAAACTTAAGACAGTCATTTGTAATCGAAATTAAATTGATAAACATTAACTTTAACATTTAAGTATGAATTATAACTTAAGTCGAGCACAAAGCAAGAATTATTTTGATTTGTATTCTGTTAGACGTAGGGAATATTAGTAAACGAAAATATATCTTTTGTAGAGTAGAAGAACAGTATGGAAGAGTATTCGTACTGTGTCTACGAACAAATAGCGTGGGGACGTATATATACGCGTCACCACAATTTATTATTTGAGACCCCTCCCCCCTCGCTGCAGTCACACATTTAGTCACACTTCTACGACTTAGCATAGGGGAGTTCGAAAATGGGGCACCCCATCAAAATGGAGCCGAGTACCATTTCTTATTTCGACGAGATTTTGCGAATTCGAAACACCCGTTCTCGAAATAAATTTCCGTTAATGCCTTAAACGTTAATAGTGATGATTTTCCATTTCGAAGCGGAACTTATCTGATTCAAAGAAAATTCACATATATCACATTCATTTTGAATCGTAGTTAAGGACTATTTATTAAATTATCGATTTGAGGAGTTCAATGAACTGTCACCATCGTTTTCAATTTACAAAATGTGATGCAAATAAAAGTCAAAATGCACATAGCTTGATGGATATCACTTAAGAAAATTCAACCATTCTTTTAATACAGATTTGAAGTGTTTATACATATATCAGTTCAATGAAAATAGACAGATTATTTATTCATCGACTGAATGCACCTACGAACTGACATTAAAATTCTTACCCAGCCATCAAATATTATCAAGGCATATTGAAATTAAGCTTTGTATAATTCGATGTATTGTTGTAACAAAATTAAACAATTAACGCATAATATAAATATAAAAATGTATACATTAAGTAATAATTATTAAATTGTCGCTAATAATAAAATATATTTGTTATATTACGAAGGTATCTATAACGTATCTTTTTTACGATAGTGCTTTACACAATAGAAGAGGGGTGGATAAAATCCCGATTATGATATGATTGATGCTTCACTAGTCTATGGAAACCAGTATGCACATTTTAAATATAAAAATTCGTTCATCATGCATATAAATTTATATAGAAACAGTATGTATGTGAGGATCTGGTGAAAGTTATTGTTTTTCAGAACCGAATCGAATTTATATGCCCAATACTATATTTAAAACCTTTACATTACATAAAAACGAATTTAGTGCAGTACGGATAATGGTATCTTTTACAGCGTTATTCTTTTAGTTAACTAAGAGTCCTTTTAAAAGTAAAGACATTAAATGCAATGAACATATGCTGGACGTACATTTTAATTCCGATATTAAACGAGTGTTAATGTTAGCTCTTAAATTTATCGCAACAAAATCCATGCGTGTATCTTAAATTTAATGTCATTGTCCACATAATTTCATGTCTGGAATTCGATATAAAAAAATTTATTGCATTTAAATTAACGTAGAATGGTAAAAATTGGGTCTAAATAATGGACACTTTTTGGCTAATAAACTTGTATACTGTCCAGTTCATAAGTATTACGTGTCAAGTTTTCCGTAAAAAATGTAACAAAATCATAGGTTGTATTTAGATAACTTTTTTATATAAATTGTAATAAAACATAACAATTTTTGCTATGTTTCCGCAAAAAAAGTAAATAATAAAAAGTCAGTAAGTTTCTGCAACTAAAAGTTGTTGTGGATTCTTGTAAGCAGTTTCTGCCCAGTTTTATATAGTTGTTGTAATTTTGGAGTTCTATATTTTGGAAAAATATGTTTTGCACGATTTTAATATTCAATATGTACATGAGTACATTATTACACGAATTCATCAGTTCTAATACGAGTATAATCGTTTATCAACATCATCATCATCATCATCATCATCATCATCATCAATGTTGTTATTATAGCTGTTCAACATCTTCATCAATTTTTTCGTCAGTTAATATTCTCAACATGAACACAAAGGTGTTTAATGTCATTTAATTTTATCCGTTTCTACGGTCAGTTTCGGCAGACGACAACGAGAATTGTACTCGGACAGGAAGAATTGAATTTATCACCAAACTCACAAAATGCAGACGGGCGATCAGCACTATGTGAAACTACATACGTTAAGGATTGTAAACAGTTCGATAATTTTGCATTTGATATGCCTCCATTTCCAATCCATATATGTGTTTCATATACATTTAGAACAATTTTGCTGAGTAGTTACTAAATTGGATTTTCATACAAAATACTGATTTGATGATTTGGGTTTAGCTACTGCCTAATTTGTAAAATAAGAAGGGTGTAACTCACAAACTCATTAAATTTAATGTTATTAGTGAGTATTGAATTTTGTACACCTTATATTAAACAGAGTAATTTTTAACGTTGCAGGTAAATGTTACAAACAAGAAAAGCAACATACCAGTTTGCATATACATGTACCGCCGAAAAAGTAAGATAAATGTATGTTACTTACTGTATAACTACATTAATTAAATAAAGATACTTCTAAAAGCTTCACACAAGTAATGAATTTCTTTAACTTTATGAAAGTACCGATGGCATTTGTATAACGTACTCGGGAAATGATTTTTCTTTAATTAACTTGCATATAAAAAAGTGAATCTCGTCCTTACTACTGTATTATTTTGAGGCAGTTAATTGTGAATGCAACATTAATTTATGTTTCTCGTACCTCAAATGGAGAAGCGAAAATCTTAGTTGACAAATCATTTTATTAAATCAATATAAAAATCATGATTATATTCGTTTAGATAATAGTTAGTTATGAATGTCAAATTTTAGCTTCTTAATGAGTATGTAGGACTAAAAGCCTTAACTTCAGAATTCCATATCGTCATTTGAAAGTTAAAAAATGATTTAGGAAAATTCTTTTAAAACCTCAGTAGTACCACTATGTTCTTTCAAAAATTCTTTTGAAACCTCAGTAGTACAAACTTATGGAAACTTACAAAACTGTCCCAGGTGGAAATTGAATCTCGTAGAATTAAGCAAGCTTCTTGCTAGTTTTCCCTGCTAACCAATTTCTATATAGTAACTGTCTACTTTGTCTAGCGTATGTATAGTTTTTGTTAAGTTACGCCAAACTAGAAAAACTAGACAAATTTCCAATTTTCCACCTGGGGTGGCTTTGATGAAAGTAATTAATACAAAATAGTTTATCTTATTAACAAATAATACAAATGTGAACCGAATTTAAAATATGAAATTCAGGTGAAAAAAATTGAAAACCCGTAATGCATTTATGGCTAACTATTCAGTAAAGGGAGGTGTGGATATTTATTTAAGATAAATGATTACATTTCAAGAAGCAAATGGCATGGAATTGAACAAACTTTTAATAATGCGATATTATTATTTTCGTTCAAATTGAGTAATGCATTGGATCTCTTGCTTTGTCGACATAACATTTTTAGTCTAAAATTCGGAATCAATAACATGAAAACTTCTAAATGGTCATTTTTAATGAAATTACCATACGCCATATTCTGTTTAATGTATCTGTACCCATATTCACAATCGATTGTCTTAAAAATATACAGTTAGAAGCGGCATAATTTTTTTCTGTAATATAAGACACTTATCAAAATATTACAGATAATTATTTATAATTTCACTAAACCGAAGAACTCATTGTGATTCCAATCTGTGAATTTTATGCAAATGTTAAACCGTTACTTTTTTTGGATCGATATGGACTAAAATTAGTTGAAATTATTTTAGTGGATGTCTAACTGTATTTTTTAATAAACAATACCCTTCCTTACAGATAGTTACCTTACTAAAAGTCATATTTTTTAAAATGGCGTATTAAAAAGTATATTTACAACACATGTGATAGCATTAATCCGGAGTTCCTAATTTCAGAAACGATAAATTCTCTCCAACAGACAGATGGCAATTATTTCAAAAATGGTGAACCACGTAGGCGAATCTCGGCAATCAAGCCTTTGCAGCATGCTGCAACCTGGTTCGTGTGTGCGTTTTCTTCAATTGCGAACGAAGGGTGTGAATTTGCGCGCATTGAAGTCTATTCAATTACCTAAATGTGCACTGGAATCAATTGTTTTATTTATTTATTTATATAAACGTAAAATAGGTAGAAAAAATACAGTATAAATAAAAAAATCTGTGTATAAAGTATAATAAAATCCATTTTGGAAAAAAGCATATATTTCCATACGCCTCGCTCGCTAATTATCAAAGAAGTATCTGCTGACAAGAAACACATGTTTGTCTTCATCTATAAAAAACAATATTATATTAATAATAATTTAAAATTAATAACTTTAGAATTATATTTAAAAATAAGGAATAGGGATGAAACGAAATATTGTAAAAAGTGTAACAAATTTCACTACAGAAACAGATAAAATTAATTTTTTTGAAAATTATATATTTCCAGTTATATCATTTTTAGCGACCTGTCATCGTAAACAAGTCTGTTTCTCAAAATATCACATTGTTAGTTAGCAAATAAAATGTTAGAAAATAATCGCACAAAGTTTTGTTCGGAGATAATACGTCGCACTATTCTTAACATAATTCAAGTAATATTTTTCTTTTTTTACGTTTCCAAATACCACATTTCTATTTCATGTACTTAATAAAAAACATTTATAAAATATTTCCGTGTTTCAACTGCATGAAAAATGATTTCGCAACATCCTGAGAACGAATCTGACATTGAAATTGATGTCGGGCATTTTTTGAAATTTTAGAACCATCTTATTTTTTGAATATTCCACAATTATATCAAATCCATTTTTCGAAATAATTCTAAAACCTGTAACTTGATGGTGTACAATTTTAAATTCAACGCTTGGAGTCATGCAAATTCATTCGGTTGCACCGAACTTATTTTTAATATGTTATATATTCCTACACGGAAGTGGTAGAACTCGCCAATTTGCGAATTGAACAAGGATAAAAGTGTCAATAATATACACCAAATTACATGAAATCCACCTCTTGTGGTTTTCAAAGTTTAGGCGTTAATAATTGTAACTCAAACAGTTTCAATATACACGGAAAGAAGCAGACAATACTGAGTGCTGTCTGGAAAGCACTGGTTACTGACCGGCCGTCTACGACTATTTTCTATCTTTCGGGCTCGCTTGTGCTTAAACTATACATTTTAGAGTAGGGCTCTTCTAGACTTTTTTTATAGGAAATTCCCTCCTCTACAAAAAAGGTCTAGTGAATTTTTGCCGTATCTTGCACTGTTTTTGATACGAAAGCGATAGAATGAAGAACAACCAATTTTCAGAATATGGCGGCGGACGCTGAAATCTTTGGTTTTCATTCTATCGCTTCCGAAAATTAATGTTCAAAAAAATTTAAATGTATGTATCTTGCTATTTTCTAGATCGGCCTTTTTAATAGAATTCTCAAAATTGAGCTATCTTGATTAAACAATTAAATATAACGATATAAATGTCAAAAAGCGAAATAATCGGGTATACTTTTTTATAAAATTTTTTTTTTCTCATAGAAAGAGCATTTGGCGGTACATAATTCTTTCTCTAAAGGTGAAGAAAATAGTTGTAGTATTAAGATATATTTTCTAAATATTAAAAAACTAACATCATGATCACACAATGGCGACCGCAGTGGGAATCTTCTTTTTAAAACATAAGACATTTTTTTCATGAAAACTGCAAACTTTACAAAAGCTTTATGAGAACAAACGTCTCTTACAATGTGTCAAAAAATATTCTCAATTTTTTTCAGAATGTGTTATTTTTCGAAAATTAAGAAAATCGAAATTGTGAAAAAGCTAATTAAAAAACCTGAAAAGAAAAATCAGAGTAATCTTTTACCAATTCTAAAATATTTTTGTTGTAAAAAGATTTTCTCTAAAGTTTATATTTTTTGAGAAACAAAATTATTAATCATTTCTAGATTTCAAGAATAATAATATCTTTTGTCGAAAACTGTAGACTTTAGACAAAATTTCCTTAGAACAAAATTATCTTAGAATTTGTTAAGGAATACAGAAAAAATTTTTCAGAGTTTTTGAACGACATTTTTTAAAAAGTTCGTTTCTCCGAAAATTTAAAAAAAAAAATGATATCAACATATTCTGAAAAATTTTCGGCATACTCTTCGATGGATTCTAAGACATTTTTATTCGTAGAAAGTTTTCATGAAAAAAAATTGTTAACTTTTAAAAAGAAATTTCTTAATACCATCGCCATTTTATGATCACGATATTATTTCATTAATATTTTAAAAATATATTTTATTACTACAACTATTTTCGTCACATTTAGTGAAGGAATTTTGTGACCGAAAATATTCTTTCGATGACAAAAAAAGTTTTTTTAAAAAATGATGATTTTGCGTATTTTTACATTTAAATCGCTATATTTAATTTTCTAATTACGATAGCTCAATTTTGATAACGCAATTGAAAAGAACACCCTTAAAAATAGTACGATACATACCTTTCAATTTTGTTTATGTTCAATTTTCATACCAAATACGTAATTGAAATTCAAGTGCAAAAAGTGTCCTTCCCGGCGTTAAATTGTTAAATCAGAAATAAGGCTAGATATCTACATATTCACATGCTACCAATTGTAGTATTCGCCAAGCCTTCTTACGGTTGTTGGGAAGAACTTTACAAGTATTGCGAGACGAGAACTGGTTTAAATGTATGCAAATTTCGCACAAATTACATTATCAAAGGACATATTTTCGGACATCATGCATAAATAATTCGTTGCAACAACCGGTTGTTGGACCAATGGTGAAGTATGTCACATTCTCGTTTGATGTAATCATTGTTCTGGTGCAGTTTCGCGAAAACTTATTTTGCCGGAATTATGAATCCTTCAAATTGCATTTGAATAAATTATTTCCAGCGTTCGGTATATAAAAATACTGAATTATAAATTAAATACTGGATTCGACCTTGAAATCAGTTAAAACAGAAATGCATATAACGTCTTACCAGTACTGGTTTTTGACAAAAGTAAAGTATTTTGATAATATTACAAAGGACATTTTCGTCAAATTACACAATTTTTACATATACAATTCTCAAACTTACTATAATCTAATTAGCAAAAACGTTGAGTGAATGAAAACTACTCATTAGATATAATAGCAAACTGAGATGCCAGCCATAGTATGCGAATATTTCATTGGTAGGCTGCTTTCAATGTTGATATTGCTTGATTTAAAACCAGTATTAAATACAAGAATAAGAATGCATTTGAGTCCCGAAAGTCTCACATAAACAACAATCGGTCTTCGAAAACTAACAGCGACATCACGGTTTAATTCGCTGTTAAACATGTACACGCGTAATCAGTCACATTGGTCTTGCGCCGATGAACTTTGGCAGAGGGACTCGTGTAACAAGGGAAGCTTTGAAACGGCTTTTTCATATTCTCAAGGGGACATGCCCCATTTCTCATCGTTAGATATTGTTCGCGATTTTGTGAGTATCAGAGCGAATGTGCACTGAAATATGTCTCCAAATTGTGCTTACTTCTCGCCTTTTTAACGTCCAATGCAATTTAGACATTTCTGGGTTCTCTTTTTTCTGTAAATTCGGTTCTATTCAAAAGCAAACATTTGTTCCAGAAAACACATGTTTGGGAAAGTTCGAGTCTTTTGTTATGAACTGTTTGTGAGCAATTTCTAATTCTCATCATCCTGGTTTCAGATTTAATATCATCAGAAAAAAAGGAGGAAATATGTTAAAATGCGGGTTTATATTACTTTTTACTCTTATAATATTACTGCATTTTTAACATTGAAATACCATAAAAGATGCTGGGTATTCAAATCGTACATAAATTCATGTATACAGTAATTTAATTGAAGCTGTTATTTACACTACAAAGGAATGGATTTGATTTTACTCATTGTTTAAACTACCACGTTAAAAATAATTAACGTTATGTCAAAGAGTAAACGTCTCTTGAAGAAAAAAACTTCTACAAAAAGTGTAAGAGAAGATATTATAAAATCCAATGTACAACACTTTTATATACAATCAGATATAGGATTAAAGAGAATTTTCTTAAGGCGATGAAGACATAAAATTTGAATTTGCTCATCAAACGTATATTTAGCGAATGTAAAACTTGTTTGAAAATGTTAACTTTCATATAAATGAGGATTTAAAAAGGCTTCAGAATTTTGCACAATATAATAAAGATGTAGATAATACGTCCTTCGCTTCATCGTTTCATCGCTCAAAGGGCTATTGGTGGACTCGATCACACATGAATTACTCAGCGAGCCGCTGAAGGTTACAATTTTTAACGAAATTATTAATTTTCTTATTCTTGCACATATTTTTACCTAATATGTGTATTTCTTGACAAAATTTTCACCAATAAATGATGTTCGATCAGTAAGTACAAACGGAAAATATTCGAAAAAATACATTTCGATTGTTGTATAGTTGCAGTCACGCTGTAAAAGAAGACAAATAACAAAGTTATTAAAATAATGATCATAAGCTGAATCGATTTAAAAGTTTTGCGTTTTAACTTTTGCTAAGGTCAAAATTTTTATAAATATTAAGAATATCATATTTAACAATTTCATTTTAAAACAGCTAACATAGAGGTTTCCGAAATTGAAACCGCATCAGTAAGAACAATTACTCAAAGAGTTACGTTGTAACTAATGACAAATAGAGATAAAAAGTCAGAAATATCAATACAAAAATATCGATAATTAGTAGAATGATAAATTGAGAAACAGGCAGGGCAGAGGTATAGAGTTGCACGAACATTCCTTGCCATTCACAGATTTATGCGTGAGATTTTCTTGGTAAAAGAGCTTATATTTTCATATAATATGTAGCAAAAACAGAATTTTTACTAAATCCTATTTGTACAGTACTTATTTCACTTAAGAATGGAAAAGTTAGCAAATTCATTCAAATTATGAAAATCTATTAATCATTTTGGTGTCATTTTTCAGTATTGTGGGTAGCCCTATACACATTTTTCAAAAATAACGGATGAATTACTTCAGAAGACCACAAGAACTGATTATGAGACGTAACAATCACTTTGTTATGACAATTTTCTTTCTTACGAATCGGCTTTCTTGTGGTGCTTTGATCATCGACTTAGGATATCATTTTACAGATATTTCTCACTTTTTTAATTCAAATTCTTTTAAAGTGGAAAAACTTTGTAATATGATTATCCAAATATTTATGATATGGTTTGCTTTCTAAACTTAATTTATAATCAATAAAATAACAACAAAATTCAATTGCGTTCATTTAAAAACCATGTATATGCTAAGTAATTGTATTTCCAAATCCAAGGTCCTACATGAATGTAAAAATCACAAGATCTAAATATATATATACATTTTTCACAATATTAAAAACGTGTGCTAGGTATTAGTCTTGAATTGACATTTATTTAGATTGTATGTGAACAAATTTCAGATTTATTATAAATAATGAGATTTGAAAACAATATACATATATAAATATATCTTAGGTTATTTGAATATTTCTGTTATATCGCGACACTTTTTCAAAGTACAGATTATTCATATAAATTAAGTTAGAGGCCATTTTTACGTTTTTCAGTATATAGTGGTGTCACAGATAATTTATACAATAAATAATTTATAATATTTAAGAATTTTCCTTTAAGTTCTTTGAAAAAAAACGATTATTAATTTCGTTTGAAAGTCACATAAAAATTCAAGATTTGTTTAAGTTTTCGATTTCAGAATATTCCGGAAATTTTAATATAAAACATTCTTTGGTACAATCCAATTTCGTTATAAAATAAAATCTGTGGATTTCTTTTAAAATTTAATTTTTGAAAAACTGATCATGATTTATGTATAGTCATTAAAACATTAATGTGTTTCTTTACAGATGCTGAAACGATGTTTCTAGTGAGCGCCATATTTACAGCCATTTTTCAATGGCTTCTCCAATCGGAAATAATAACTTCACTTAAATTCCGTCTCCATACATCGAGTCTATTCATAAAATCTTCTGTAACGTGATTGGTCAATATTTCGATGTCCAAACGTACTTTCAATGACAGTACACGCTCTTGATAGTCAATGCTGTTATTTTCCGAAACTTACTGGTATTCGTAACGTCTGCTTCTTAAGTCAATATTAATCGTACTCTTATACATTGCGGAGATTCATTCGAATTTAATACAAAAATTGTAATTTCTAAATTTTTCACAATACTAAAATATTATTTCATAATTTTCATTGTGAGTATTTAATCCGCCATTGTTACGGAAGTTTAAAAAATAACATTTTGTTTGGTTGCATTTTTTCAAAGAATACCACGGGTTTGAATCTTATTTTTCCGAAATCTGTACGTAATGCATAATGGGGCTAATTATACAACAGAGAACGTCTTATTGATTAGCTTGTTTTTCGTCGTATTGCAATATATATAACTGTAGCTTCCTGGTAATTAAATTGTATTTAATTGAAATATTGTGAAATAGTAATGATCATTTATGTCATGCAGTGCGTAAAATGATATTTTATACATTTTGTACTTTTTTCTGACGCATTTTACATACTTAAATAACATAAAATATCTTATCATACATATGGGTAAATGTTTTTTTGTGCTAATGTGAATGCCACCCTCACATTCACAGAAAAATTTTTTACGCACTAGTCTCGTAATATATTATTATAATTTACTGTATCATTTACATCTATCTGAAATGTACATTTATATATGTCGACATCTTCTATCTTGTCGGCGAAAGAGTTCTTAGTCTTTACGAGTAAATTTTTCTCCATGCAGAACAATATGTTCTAATGGAGCTTAGATTTTTACTCAACACAAGAAATACCCAGGCCACCAAGATGGGGAGTTCCATACCCAGAAAGAGGACTATACTTTTCCAAATGTTTTTGATGCGCTGATTCCAAAGCGAAATCCGCATAATTGTGAAGTCGCAAAATGATTTTAAGATACCTAAAACATACACTTTCAATTTTCAATAAGTTTTTGTAATGGAACATAATTTTTGTTCGCAATTTGGCAGAACCCAGATTTTAAAATTGCTCGGGTAGTAATTCCGATTTTTGTTCTTCAAATTATCGATTATGATTTGATTTTCATAGATTTTCACAATTAATAAATGCATGAAAATTATATTTATTTCTTCACAAAAACTTCGGTAATTCGATGAAAAAAATCGTATTGCAATATTTAAAAAATAAACATTTTGTTCCACGATAAAAACTTACTGAAAATGACAAAATACGGTGTTTTTGCACTTTAAGGTTAGGATGTCTTAAAATCTTAAACCGATAGGACAAGTTTGCGGCCAGATTTTGATTCTGCGCTACGAAAACCTTTGAAAAAGTATAGTCCTATTTCTGGGTTTAAATTTTGTTGGCCTGTGTTATTGGTGCATGACAAAACAGGCACGAAGTTCATTTTACAGTATATTCCTTTTACACACTGAGAAAAGTGTATTTTATCAGTTACTATCCTTTGGCTTTTAAAAAGTGTATTATAGCCCTTAAAAGAAATATTATAACTATATGTAAAATCCTCCGTCTTTCAGCATTTGTTTTTGACAGGTTATACGAAACTGTATTGAACTCTCCTATTTTAAAAGAATGTTTTATTAGGACTAAAAGAAGGCATTTTTAATATTTTAATTTGCTAGATAAATTTCCATAAACAAAAATTGCTTTTAGTTAAAGAGAAAAGGCTAAAATAAACTGACATATTCGTTAGAATAATCTAAAATCTTCGTCTTTTAACAGGTAATACAAAGATGGCAATCCCTATGCGTAAAATACTATCTTTTACGGGGCATAAGAATTCTAATACTGGGTAAAAAACACTTTTCTCAGTGCAGTTAATTTTCACATATAGTCTCGAACTATCATTTGATACATATAAGAATTGTTAATCTTCAGTTTCTATTCTTCGATTTATGCAAAAAAGGATGTAAACCTCTTAAGTCCCTTTGCATAAATTGGCATGTTAATTTAGTTATACAGAGTATTTTACAATCTTATGTATGAACATTAATATTATTTTGAAAGATCTGTTTACTAATAATATATATCTCCTTGTCAATATTTAGTTAATATTATTTATTATAATTAAGTATTACTTTATTTATATTATTCGATGCGAGTTTATGTTGTAGTTTGCTATGTCCGATTGCAAAGACAATACCCCCGGTTATTTCTAAATTGAAAATGCTCCTGCAATTGTTGCTAATAAAAGTCTTTTAGAATAGTGGCCAAAATAAAATCTAAAAATGATCTAAAACAATTGCACTTTCACAAACGAGACAGAACAGAATAATTTGCATTAAAACATCTTGGAATGTAATGTATGCATTGTAATATATGCAAGGTATATATTTTTGAAATTAAATTAAATGATCTTTTATTTATTCGTAATTTATACTAATAGGGCATTAAGTACATCTCTAATGTTTACAAATATTTCAAAGTAACATTGATGAATTATATTTCTCGTTAGGAAAACTAAATCCGTTTGTGCATTTTTCCAATAATGATCACTGCTGGTATGGACCTTAATGTACGAGCAATGTGTTGCCAAAATTCAGCTATAAAATAATAGTCACATATTTTGCTGCATAAGAATTACATATATATTTTTCAAATATTTCAAAATCCATCAATATTAAACGATATAAAACGATTTTTTCGAAATATATCTTTTTGGGAAGGATGTGATCCTCACCTCTATAGAGGCACGGGGACGAAGAGGGGGTTAAAAATCTTCATGGGCAATATGGGTCCAGTGGGGACTCATTTGATTGGTCTTTTCGAGACGATTACGAACCACTAGTCATAGATGCAGTTACGATCACGTTGCGAGAAATTATTCAAGTATTAAAATGTTTAATTTTAACCTGCAGGAAAATAATTTCTCGCATTCTATATCGCGGGAGCAAAATATTATGCTCTCGTGTGAGAAAATAGTATGTTCGACAAGAGAGAAAGGGTGTTTGTAGATTTGCTCCTAGTTTGCTCCCTAGTTGCACAATGTACTATTACTATGTTTATTAAAATTAATCAGGAGTCAACTCTAGCTTTAGCCAAACTAACTTCTACAACTCATTCATCTACATTCAAAGTTATATTAACGACTTCCAGGTTTTTGCTGCAATTGCTGAAATGAAGTCGAGTTTTATACACTGATGAAAGTATTTCTTTACCGTAAATAAGTATATTTATTTAAGTATTCGCTGGAAATATTTATTAATATTTAACAAATTTATTTCCGTTAAATATATATTTATTAACTACGAAATTGTTACCGTATTATCGTCTGTGCAATAAAAAATACCGTTTATTCGAGCTAGTTTAGTTAGTTCAAATTAACTTATATTTAATACAATCAAATAGATTTATTAATTTTGTCGATCAAAACATTTATTGCGCTTAAAAATGTCAATGCTTAATGTAAAAATGCATTTCTTAATAGTTGAGAAGTGGTAAGTTTGCCAGTATTAAATTGAGAAGACGCAACATACGAAGTCAACAAATGCCATGCTGCATTGTCTCTTTAATGTAAGGACATAACCAAATAATACAATTAGCACGGTGTAAAGAACACGATTAGTACCAATTAGTGAACGGGGCCATCTAACCTATTGTTGGTGTGTGCAGATAAATGGTATCTCCTATGAGGTTATGTCCGTGGCAAAAGGTTAAATGGACTACAGTAGCAGTGCATTTACGTTATTAGTATATAATATAAATGCGATATTAAGGTCTTATGACATGCACTGTGTAATGGAAAGGAATGCAAAACTGTAGTATGATTTGGCACATAGAATTTCCCCAATTTTGCCATTATTGTGTGGACTGTTCTTTTATTTTTTTACAAGCTTAATGTTTCTAGTCATATATTTGTAAGTTCCTGATGTGAGGGGATAATAGATAGACGGAAATGAAATGCATTCATTTTCATCAAAATGTGTTCGTCACATAAAAAATTCTTTGTAATAAATAAATAATTTCTTCGCGTGTTAATAAACGTATTTTTTGGCTATTAAGAAATATTTTGTGTGGTGAAAGCAATGAGTTATTTTAATAAACAGCCATTTCAAGTAAAGAAGACTACCTTACAGGGTCTTAATAAATGGCTTATTAATAGTTGACAAATATACATTTCGCCAAATACCACAAATTTCATTAGTTAATTGTTAAGAAGCTTTCTTTGAATTAAACAAATACTTTTATCAGTGTACTAGATAGAGTAGTTGAATAGTGGTACAATTTACTTAAAATATTGTTGAATGTATAATAGTAAAATACTATAAAATAATATTTCGGTATCCGTACTGAATTTGTTGTATATATTTTTCAGTTACAGGAATAGTTTGCTTAATGCACGATTCAGTTAAATTGAATTTCGTCCATAATGTAGTCAATTTACTGCACAGGATTTGAATCTTGGTAAATGCATAAAAATCGTCAATGTCAACCTTTCGAATACGTGAAAATAAGAACTTTAGTGAGTCCTTCCTGAGTTACAAATTTTGCCTGGGAGAACAATCTGTCACAAACTGTCCACAATTCCGTTCTCGGTATAAAGTTTAGATGGACGTCGGTACATGACATCGTCATTGACGCGTTTCTGCATAACGCAACAGACCCAAACATGATAAATAGGCACGCTGTGACTTCGTTAAAAGAAAAGCCCCAATTTTTCCAAATAATCCGGAGGAAAACTCATTATCTGATTTACGATTCTAAGCAGTGTGAATAGATGAGTATATCGAGATACAATGACAGTAACGTTGAAACCAATTTGGTTGGACGAACAGCCGTATACTCGGTATTACCAAGGTTACGTTAACGAGTACCACTACCACAAAGGCCACAACCGAGAAAATCTCTGAAAACCTTGAAATAAGATTGAGACGCTAAGAACTGCTTAGAAGACACGATAGTTTCGCAAAAACCATGAATATACTTCGAAATGATATTTCCTCAATACTTTCAGGCCTTCGGTTTAGCGCATGTGGTCGGAATTCGATTTCGTCCAAGATCTTCGGAAATAAAATATTTCTGTCACCAAGGCGGTTCTGGTGACTTTCTTCGAACCAGAGGAGAGGCATTGCGCCTTGCGGCTGGATCAGCTTAGCGATCGGATGCGGGATCCTTGCGAGCGATTGCTCCCTATATGACGTAAAATGATTCTTTATTTTCACGGAGCGGTTCTAGTGTCACAACGCGGTGACGTATTTGAACATCCGCCTGGTTCGGCGACAGTAAATAGCTTCTTGTGAAAAAGATGCAATAATACGGATCTGACATGGATGTTGACAGGGACCCAGCGGCGAGTCTGCGGGACGTCCGTGGAATGAACGTGCTCCATAGTGTGCGGCTCTGAGAGTGTCCAAGAGTGCGCCCCTGAAAAGTTGAGCGAGCGGCGAAAGAGCTCCAGAGCCGATATATAGGTAGCTCGCCATCGTTGTCCATTGCTTTTACCGTCGCCTTTGCGATACACCGCCAACCGGCAGGCCGCCATTATAGCTTGACTTCTGGCAACTTCGTGTCACGGAACGTTCGACAAATTCGCGCCGGTCTTCACGGGTCGTGGGCCCAGTGCGCACTGGCCAAAGTTCTCTATCCCTATGTGTGTACGCTTGGGCACGAGGCTTTGTCAGAGCACCCGCTATGATGTATTTACAAGTTGCACTTATATGGTCTAAGCACGCCACAAATAATATGCCTCAAGGTCTTTCCTAAGCAATCATGAGAAATCTGCGGGACGCATCTTCCGAGACGTGCGAGTGACGTGCGAGAGTCATAATGCACGCGACACGACTTGGGGTTAAAGGTAGGTGAACATTTCTGGGGATGCGCAATGCATTCTCGGAGCACATGTCGTAATTTAGCATGATGTTCCTTTAGTTCGAGATTGGTGCGGGTTAATGGAGTTTCTAGGAACCCTAAAATATCATTCGCCACGACATTCTGCACATTAGGATCACACACCGATTTACTGTCAACCATATAAAAAGAACAGATATATTAGCGCGCAAAAATTGAAAATTCCGAACTGACGAGTTATTTAATACATTTCGTTTCGTAAAACCATAAAATCATTCATGATTGACATGGCATGATACACAAGAGAGTTAACATTAAATCACAATACCCAAGTGCCTTAAAATCCACGCATTAAATAATAATGATAACTAATTAATATATATTTGTATTCTCGTCAATCATATAAATACGGATAACAATGAAATACAGATAATATATGTGCCTTATGCCGAGAAAATCACGACGTTATTGTGAAATATGCAATTTAATAATTTCTAAAATTTTGTCTAGCATATAATTGGGCGGACGAGTGTCCGACGCTACTCTCTAAATTTGGGGGAAAATATGACTGGAAAAAATGATTAAGATACTGATGAGCATAAAAATATTATATTAATTCGTTTGAATTTAGAGCTTTGCCTAGTATGGGGCCAGTGGTCACGCGATCTTCAATTTTATTGGATTGTTTCAAGATATCGAAATTAATGTTGCAAATTCGTGAGAGGGCGCGTAGCTCATTGTCAGTTGGAAGCGTTTTCGACCGGGAATTGAAAGGTCCTGCATTCAAATCCCAGCGAGTCGTATCTCATAGAAATTGACCCGAAATTTTTTTCTTTATCAAAAAAAAAAATCCAAAATTTTCACAAATATTCTATGTATTCTATCTTTAGGAAAATACAAAATTTGCGGACGAATTTCCGATGTCAGGGAAAAATATTGCTAGACAAAATTTTAAAAAGTATTCAGTTGCCTATTTCACCAATAATATCGTGATTCGCTCGGCATAAGGCACAACTATTATCTGTATTTCATTTAATAATTATAACTTTTTAAATGTATAGTTAAAAAGTTGATAAAAGCTAAAAACATTATTTGAAAATCATCAGTCAATTTATAAATTACTGCAAATAGCTAAGCACAAACTCGAATGTCGTTGAAAACTACTATAATAAAGTAAAACGTTGCCTTAAACAAGTCAGAAGTTGACTTCATACTAATATGAAATTCACAGTTACTTAAAGAGGTTCCTGCACAGGGCCAAAATCAGTAGATTTTAGTTGATTGTTTACATCAAACTCTTTGTATTTGTCAAATTTCAGACCAAATTATGGACTTAAATAACGAATAAAACGAAACAAAATATTGAGTTTTTAACACGGGCCTTATGGCGGAACGATGCGATGTACGGAATGGCATAGTTACACAATTTCAATAGGTGCATGCAATCATTTCAAACAAAAAAGCATACAAGAATAAATTAGAAATTCGGTTGGCTTTTACCCTACAACTTATTTGCTTTCTATGAGCATAAAGATGGGATTTTTCCCGACGTTGTCTCCGAATATGAACATGGTCACTTCGCAAATTTAGTTGAACATTAATTCTCCCTTGAAGATGGACCCTAAGAACTTCCGAAATATCGAAAAAAATACGATCTTTATGCTCATAAAATAGAAAGATAAAGTGTGCATAAACTTACAAGTTCATAACAATATCATGAGTATGATCGCGCAAAGAATTAGATATACCATCGACTTATTTAACAAAATTGTTTGAAATACCTTAGAAACCCCTCAAAAACCAGACATTCAAATGCTAGACAATTTGAAAACCACGTGTTTTAAAAACTATACCGAAAAAAAGAAATAGTTAAGACCACGAACTAGACAGTAGGGTGAGCCACAGACATCGTTTTTTAGTTAATTTTACTACCTAAATAGTGTTGTCTACAAGTTAGGCAGCTAAGTCAAATATTTATAGTAATAGTAAAAACAACTAAAAAACGTAGTTGTGCCAGATCCTACTATTTAAATAGAAAAACAAACTATTTCTATTTTTCGTGTAGGCAATCGTTTTGAATTGGGTCGTTCTTTTAATTATTGGGTTTTTTACCTTACTAGTAAAATATGAATCCAATATCAAACTTTCATTTGATTTTTACAATATGAAAGCAGCATCAAGTACATATAAATGAAACGAATACGATCGTAAATAAAAAGATTAAACATTCATTAGTATATAATCATCGTAAGAAAATCTAAAATACTTTCAGGTTGCTTATTAATTTTTAATTTTTTAAATTGACGTTTATATAAATTCCTAACGTTAATTTTGTTGTATAGATGGTATATTTTCGTTACTGAATTATAACGTTCATACCAACTATACTAAGAAATTAGTAGCTTAATACTATTAGGGACAAAATATTGATAATTGGTCACATCCGGGATTTCAAAAATGGACTCGAAACGAATGGATCTGTTTGGTAGTGGAGGAATTTCTTATTCAGATAATATTTTATTAGTCTAAGGGGTTGGTTAAAGGCATCTATAAAAGTATACAATGTAGAAAATTGAATAAAAGTCGAAGTGATCATTTTGTTAAAAAAACAACGTTGAAAACAGTGGCATGTCCCATACACTACATCCTCCTGAGAACGAATTTAGGAGCTTCTCAAGACGTCCAAATATCCGCTTTATTTGTCTTGTTAATACTTTAAGATATATGTAGAGCGTATACACTAAGAGTTTGCTAATAGAATATGATATGTAATGTTGCATGTGAATATTTAGACATCGTGAAAACTGAATCCTAGATTGTAAAATAAAAGAAATATAATTTTGGAAAATTCTATCGAGTTTTTGATATTTGTATGCAAGCCTTTAAGAATGGAGCAGAATAAAGAACGTACAATAACTAAACGGATTATACTATTTTAATTACTAATCGACACTTATTTTTTTGAACAAAATATAAATTTAACGAATTACATCATGAGTAAGAATTGGTTATTAGTAAAATATAAACTGCAACATGTTTAGTAAGAAAAAAGTTCAGCTTTAGAATACAGTAAAAAGAAATCATATTCCTATTGATAACAAAATTTGAAAATTTAAAACTACAATATAAGCAAGCGACAACCACATAAAAATCTTATGCTTCTAACATGATTTCAAAATTTTTAAACGTAATGTAATATATATGAAGCTTTATATATTCTTCTTTGCATCAGATTAATGAATTGACATCCCTAGTAGACAATGCGACCAGATTCTGGCCATTTTTTCTGGTCTGCATGCTATAACTAATGGAGCCCAGAAAAGCTGGCCAGAAAATGGCTTAATTTTCTCCCAGGGATGTTAACGATAAATAAAATAAACCGAGATTATATTCTTGTCCAATCAATAATTAATAAAAATTATTTATATCTTTCTAAAATAATAAACAGACTCATTCGTAGTGTCAGTAAGTAACTACGGAAAACTCGGAAATCGTAATGATAGTGCATTGACCTTTCTATTATTCGCTGCAATATGAATTTCCGCAGTTATTTTTATTAAGCGGTGATGATTAGATACGGACTACAAATTTGAATTGGCTCTGAATATTGTCAGAGATCGTGTTCGGATCAGAATTTGGATACATTTACACCGATTTACTGGGTGAGTGGTGTCATTAAGTTAAATTGACAAATAAAACTTTTAAACAGAGTCATTTAGACAATTCTCAATATTCGATTGATTCCGATACGTTTTTAATCAAGTGGTTAATAAAATTGAATTTAGTAGTGGATTGTGCAAATTAGTCAGACTTAATTACACTTTTTATAGGGATATCATATTCTTTCAAAATTGAGGTTAAAACTGAATATTAGTCATATTACGAATCGGACCAAGGACATGCATAAGAATCGGCTTTTACACACATTCGGGTTACGGATCCGGAACGGACCCGTGCTATGGGTTTCTGAACCCAAATCAATTCGATCCGTAGGTTTATGAGAGAAATGTTCATATTACAAATTATTTCGGCAAATCGACATCATCGCAGATCGGAATACCCTTAATATAATATGTTCCATAGACTCAAATTTGACATTTCGCTGTTGTAATTTCATAATTAATAATGATTTATGTACTCTAAAGTTTCTGACTAATAAGTAATCTAGTTGCACCTAGGGATTATGCAGATTTATGTAATTTGCGGAAATTAATAAAATTATGTATATAAAACTAAGAATACTTTTAAATTTGTTAAATTTTAATACTACATTTGAAAAGATATAGTATAAAAACAAAAATTATTTGTAATAACTTTTGAAAATTTGTCTGTTATACGACACATTACTTAAATTAACAATGCCGACGAAAACTGAATTACATAAAAATGTTTTTTCGAGTTCATTGTCATTATCGCCTTAGGAAAATTATCTCCGAATTAACTTTTATACGTGTAGACATTTTAACAGTATAAAATAAAGCAATCGAGCAAATAACCATTTTCTAAAATACAAAGGCCTCATCCCCTATCCCTATCCTATCCTATCGAATTTTGACGAAAAAAATGGCTGCTTTAAGATGTATCCAATTTCTCCAAAAGTTTACTCTACTGAACATTCACTTGCCCTATTATTCTTAATTTTTCTAAAAATGTTTTGAGACTGCTCCCTCTTTCAGAGTTTTCAAAAAAAGGTATTTGCAATCCTGAGTCATAATCAAGAATTCAACGGAAATGTTTAAATGATACATAAGCATTGTCAAATCTGCAAGCTGAGAATGAAATCGTTCCACCTATCGCGTTTGAAGATGCTGTTTCATCAAAATGATACGCCCGAAGAGGTAAAAGTTTCAAAGAGATAACTTTAAGTTGAAACTGACTTTTTTAGAATTGGATTGATCGCGAGATCGTGGTTATAATTATTGGCCCCAAGCAAATGTCGCAAAAAGTTAGCTATTTCCTCATTTCTTCAGATGGATATATTTGAAAAATATTGGATATGAATATTTACATAAAACTTTATTTGTCCTGGCTATAAAACTATTTAATACGCTTGATTACTACTTGATCAAACCCAGTTGACGGTTCAAAAGACATGCTTGATCACTAAATTGGTATTCAGATATTAGCTATTAGTGACGCTAATATTAACTTAAATATAAGATTCGCAAAGTTACTATATGTTTTGTAAATCAAATAGTTTTAATATCAAATAAGTAAATAAGTTTCCCTTTGGATTATTTTTGGTCAATCGACAAACATTTTAGTGTGCATGAAATAAAACTGACAAGGTATCCTCATGTCAGGCACTGATCAGATCGCAGAATACATTCCTGATATCCCGAACAGTATTAAAACTTTTCCTCGGGATGTCGCCCCATGCGTTATCGATGTACCAATTATTGCATATATAATAGTTCAAAATTTGGCATATAAACTAACATTGTATGTGGGAAATGGTAGTCAGTAATAATTCCCCTCGTCCGCTTTTGTGTATAGAATACAAATATAAATATTGAACCTCAGTTCCATTTTATGATATAAAATTACACAAAGCACACAAAAATTCGATGAAATGGACTTACTAGTTATCCACTATATTTCTTATCGATATAACTTGGTTTGGACTCATCAATAATGCAATTATTAGCCATTTAGTCTTAAACAAATGTATAGTAATAATAAATTTTCTTGAAATTATATTAAAAACGATAAGTAGAGATAAATTTACCTTCGTATAACAACGAGTTTAGGTTCATTATAATATTATAGCGAAAACATAAACCTCATAACCAGTGTCAAATAGAACCCTTTTATGGAAAGAATAACAAAAAAATAATAATTTCATTCTTGGTAATGACAGTAATACTATAAACTAATTGTTCTTCATTACATGTTAACACATTTAACACTATTCTTTTATCATAAAAATATGCTGTTCCTATATATCATGTTTATCAGGAATAGTACTTTTGTTTCTGTGAATCTTATACGAATTGCATTAACGTAAACTGTGGAAATCAGCTCATACTTAAAATAGCGTTTACATATTTGTATAAGATTTGTCTATAAAAATATAATCTAAATTCTTCTAATAAATTTTCCTCTAAAGTGCAATTTATTCATGATAACGAATGTTGAATCAAAAAATAAATTAAAGAATACTTGTTGGGTTATATATCACATAAACTACTAGTACGTAAGGACTTCATAAAATCTCATAAAAAATGAAAAATTACTTATACTATAATATTTCAATTGGAATGCATGATTGCCATTATTTAAGAGCATTTTACAGTTTTCTTTATCGCCTACTGCGAAGAAAATTCCAATGATCTCTTATTCAATAAAAATTTTAACTGTTTTTCTCATTATTAGCTTCACCGATAACAAAGAATCTTTTCAACAACATCTGTGAACATCCATTACGCTTACACTTTAAGGGGTGGTATAAAACTGCTGTTCTTTTTGAAATAATTATTTATCGACAATCAATTCAGTTTTTTTACATAAGGTGTGTCTCTCTTACTATTAATCACGAAGAAAATTAACACAAAAAGATTCTGTACGTTTCTGACAGTATTATTTTTGTAAAATTATTTTCATCGTTTATTTGTATTTATTTAATTTAAAATAGTGTAAACATTCTATTTTTTATATTAATTATTTTATATCGAGTTATAAAATCAACTTAATAATAATGCATCTTTAAACCAGAAATGGAGAAATGAGTCCTACATGCACATTGGAAATAGTGTACATCATAAATAATTAAAAAATTAATTTGATATTTCATGAATTTCATAGTTTTAGTAAATAAGGATATAATATCCATTTGCAGTAAATTTCTAATAAATTTCATCATATAACTATTATTTGTTTCATATTTAATGTATGTATTTCAGAATGCTGCGGACGAGTGTAACAAATGTATCTAACTGACAAATTTGTAACCACGTTTTCGTCGACATAATGATGACTAATGATGTTATTTTGAAACGTGAGGTTTTCAATAGCACGTAATTTTTATGACAGTATTTTTATGCACAATGCCGACTTAGTCATATGAACATTATTAGCGATATGTGTGCATACATGTTTATTTTAAATGTGAGTATTATTAAAACACATCCTGAAATACATTATTGAATTTGGTATTATTATTAAATTTAAATTGATTTAGTTCGACTGCTAAATATGTATAAATATAAATTCAGTTGAAAAATGTAAAAAAAGTAATTTCTTTTTCATAAGAAAATGTAACATTCATGAATTTCTTCACTGCTGCTTTTCAAGATCATAGATCACACAAATCTATGCTACCATTTGGTGTTTGAAATATCACTTGTATTAGTTTCGTAATGAGCGTTACTTGTTCATTTTTAAATAACAATCTTGCACGCTTTACCATCTGCCAAATTTCACCTTTCCGAATGAATCGGGAATATTTTTTCTACTACTATTGAAAGAAAAGAATAGGAAAACGCCCTCCGACCCACGGGTAAGGAAGCAGGACCAAAATAGTCGCTAAGGAACATACTACATACGTCACGCTTTCCGTGGCCTGTTGAAAGCTTCATTTTGTTTTCGAAATCAGCCGCTTTTTCCATTTATCTTACCTTTAGACCTGTAAACGATTATTGAATTCAGTCGGCAAAATTTTCTGCCTCAAACAAACTAAGTCACACTTTAGCATATTAGTCTCACAGATATTATGCGAAATTCGAACCAATGGAACAATTTCGGCTTGTACGTCTTGCTGCCCGAGACCACACAAGATGGCGGCCTATGGATTGTTACGATTGGTCCATTTCGTTATGACCTACGATTTACGAGTCATATATGACATTGTGTCTAAGCCTTTGCTTCGCGCATCAGGAGTTACGCTTCGCCTCGTATAGGGCGGCTCGTTAGATCCCGAAAACAGTTAAACTCCACTTAATTCATCGAGTTTGGACATTCACTTACACTGACCCACCATCGCACTAGCTAGTTTTAAATTAAAATAGGGTGTGTTGGAACTAAACTCAATGTTTTAAATTTGGAAGAGACTAAAACATCTCTGACAAGTCAATGAAAACAATCAGTCAATTTAGAAAATGAGGTGACTTTTTGAACGGTAAATTCCACAGATCCTTAAATTAGCATTAGCCCATAACGCACCGTCTCTGTATGCCCTATTATTTGTTAGCGATACAGCGATTTGGAAGTTTTCCGCACCAATCGCTGAAAGAGAACCTTCCTCCTGCGAGAAATCGAATTTGGCATGCCGTAAAATCAGCGCAACAATGTATATGACGACGCCTGATTTTCATCGAGTAACGCGATTTTGTCGCGATTAATGCGTTAACAAACACCAATTACGTAAATTCGGGTCTTCGACCACTGGTTTCACTTAGTGTTGTTCTGGGAGGGTTAACTTGACAGTCCACTTTATAACCGAGAAATTTCGGAGTTAACAGCGATTTGTCGCGATACGCTCTATGGCATGTAATCGTTTAGACATTCTTTTTTGTGCAGGTGCCAATAGAGACTTTATCAATGAAAAAATAGAGATATTCGGGGTTATAATACTCGTTGTCAGTCCCGTGGTAGTTTTTGGTATGATTACCAAAAACAGACACACTTTAAATTTATATCGAAATTTTAACGGTAATATGTCTCGGTAAATTACAATTTGTAAGAAGTTAGAAATCAGTCGTATTTTAAAATTAATATTATAATGTTAATATTTATTAGTTATATTTCAGTTAATATCACTGTTATTTAATGATACGTAATAGATTTCATTGATTAAGCTGAGTTTGTATTTAGTATCAAAATCTTCTGTTTTTTTGTTGTTAATTATTCGAATTTAGTGTGAGCTAGCAGTAGTTTTTTTAATAAAGTGAACTTTTTAATATACGTATTATACGCTGTTTCTGTGCTCAATTCTAAACGTAAAATGGTTTTTTACGTAAAATTATTAATTTCTGACATTGACATTGAGTTTGAGTAGAGCAGTAATAGTTATAGGTATGTCATGATCCCCTTTGATCGATATTATTATGTTGAGAATTCTGTTAATCATTTTTTGTTACAAACATTAAGGAAATGATATAGACATAACAGTCTTTATAATTTCGTAAATACAAACATGGTGGGGGTATATATATTTTGCTTTCGAAAATTAAATTTTTGAATAAATGATGAAATGGTATACTAGAATAATTACTATGCAAGTTTTAGAATGATCTTTGCTATGACTGATTATTACAAACAATAGAACAACAGAAAAGAATTGTTAGAAGATTATCTACAAAATATTTTATAACCAATTATCTTATATAAACCACAATCGATAAAAAGCAAACGTTTAATTTTTTTTTGTATTAACTATCTTACTATTGAATAGTACGATTTCCTCAGAACACAACAAAATGAGTCCAAAGTCTACAAGATTATAAAACACATCTGTATGTATCGTTCAAATTAAAATACTATATTAATCTATTTCTGTTACAGCATTATTCTGATTTTGAATAAACTTAAATTTTGATTCAAGCAAATGTAAATGATTCTTTTTAATATGTGAGTATTAATACCTTCATGACACGTAATCTGCAGAGATTGCTTACCTGTTAAAAATCTTTTTTTAAATCTCAATCTGTTTTCTCGGTTTCCATATGTTTGTAATTTGATTTTTGGACATTATGAATTAAAAAATCACTAAATAATATTGTTAATTTAGAGTACAGATTTATGCACGAATCTTGTACACCATTGGCGGAACGGATACATTAAAAATCTATAAATATTTTTAATTGGAAATTAATTATACTAAAAATAAAGTTAAAAGTGACATTTTAATCATGAAAGCAAAATAATCCTGATCCTTATAATGATTATACATAACTTTCTATCTTTTTGAAACTAATTTCAAACATTGGTAAAAGTCGTGTTTACATAAAAATAGATATATCCATTCAATTCATCAGAAACCCGAATTCTCGCTTCAAATAAATTTAAATTATCTTATTGGTCAATAATAATTTGTCGCTTCAACAGAACTAATTGATAATAAATTCAATTCCGAATTTCAACTACAAACAATATTCACGTTTTCTGGTTCCATGCTTCATTTCTTGAAGCAAATGACCCATGATATTTAATGCTATTATGCACATGTAATAATTATTATTTCTTTTGGTTTGCAATTTGTTACAGTTAATTTCAAAGTACGATATGGCAGTAGGATTAAGAAAGACGGACATCTCAATTGTTCATCGGGAGATATTTCTTATTATGTTTGAAAACTATTCCTATAAGTATGTTTATTATCTTAACCCCTTAAAGTTGATACTTATCCCGGATTTCAAGTGCACCAGTGGACATTTTCTACGAAACCATGTGATACCTACTACATCTTACTTCCGACTTGCGCTCCATGCCAAGTTTGCTACTAAATCTGAGTGTTTTCGTTGACAGGTTTCAGGATGATCAATACACCGACACGTTTTGACGAGTTGGTCCACGGTAATGAGATAAATTCCTGCGGTATTATCTTCACGGGAGGTATATACAGCAAGGAAGCGAAAATCGACTTATCTTGTGTGCATCGTTTTGTTATATGCGGCCGAACTTGTGGGGTGTTTCACACCCCATTCTACCTCCAGCGATTGATGTTTGCCGCCTGATGGACCAACCAGGCTGGCGCTTCGGCAGCGGCGTCCTTTTAGAACGAATAAAATGAAAGGCGCACAAAACTTTCAAAAGCGTCGCCCGCGTCGCTTGTGTGCTAAACCAAAAATGGTGACACCCCGCCCGACTGTCGGAGTTTTGAAGATATTGTATGGTAAAATTTAAGGCGGGCGAGTACCCGAGGGTGGTCCCATTTTTATAAAATTCAGAACTTTTGTCAAAATGGACCACCCCAGCATACCTGCTTTAGATATATACGCACTCTCCTACCTACCTACTTATTCAACAGTTTGCGTTTTCTTCATCCGCGACCGAGCATGCGTGGGAAATTAATAACTTCATGAAGCTCGTTGAAGAATTTATCAACAAAACGCGAAACTGTAGAAAGCTCGAGTTGATTCGAGCACACGGGTGGTCCGTTTGATCTGAGAGGTACAGAATTTGCCTCCACCGGATATTGTGTCGCGCAAAGTGCGGAATCATGCACCGTTGTTCGTTATTAGGGGATTATATTTCCCCGCTTGCGGAGTGTTGTATACCTAATGTTTTTACGACTGATAGGCTCTGGCGTTGTGTTCTTTCGGAACTTCTTTCCGCTTAAATGAGATTATCGTAATGCCATTATTAATTGATTAACCAAAAGCGAAACAATAACTACTGTTGTGGCTTGGTACGAAATGACTAAACAGGACCACAGATGGCAATAATTGTTTTTTAAAAAATTATAGTTTCTCACCAATGTGAGAAAGCTTCACTTTTATTGAAACCATATGACACAGGCATTATGAGCTGTTGTATCGCCACAATCGATATTGATATTTGATTCGCCTCCATATAATGACAAAGTATAATTGGCATAAAATTATCTGACTAATTCCCTTAAAACATGTGGCTTTGTAATTTTGTTCGATTATTCACGATCATTTAAATGAATATTATCGTTCGTGAAGGTATTTTGTATGTTAATTGAGTATAATAAATACTTATTTATTATAGAATAATTACTAATTTAATATATAAAATTTAGTTTAGAATTTTCATAAACGCTTCTTAAAAACAAGGTTCACAAAAAGGATTTACTATGAAATTTTCTGAAATTCAAGGAATATATCTATGTATTCGAAGAAAAACGATTAGTGTAGTCAGCTTTGTGATGTATTTAGATACGGGAAATCCCGGTTAGTTTTAAGAATATATGATTCCAATTGCCTAAGCATCACATGTTTTAATCAGATATATCTGATTAAATATATATGATAACATTTAGTTTGGTCAAATTATTTAAATCGATTCAAGCTTTGAGAGAAAGTTTCAATTAACACAGCAGGATGGACTACAAAAATGGGGTGACGTCAATGATGTCTGAAATTGGTCTGCTAACAAACGTATAATTTATTGTTTATTTTACAGTGTAAACATGTATATTTTACAAAGATAGTTTAGATAATTTGACAAAATATTTGTTTCTAAATCTATATAAAACAACTAACAAATGCACTGTAAACATTCTTTTAAATACTTTAATGAAAAGAAGATAAAAATAAAGTACTATTAAAACATTTGAACTAATATCACTCAAATCAAGCGAAACATTAATTGAAATGAATAAAACTCAGAGAACACATGAATTTGCCAGTTGAACCAGGTCAGTACCATTGTAACGATAATTATTTTTTTACGATTATACCAATCAGTTAACGTAGATAGTAAGAATTTGTTTTTAAATCTCATGCAGCAAAAATAATATAGATTTTCTATTGATTTCATGATTAGATTTAAACTATTAAATACATGAATATGTATAATTAATCCAAACTCTATTGCGAATTGTACAGCCAGATTTAGGGATAGTAATGTCCGGTAACTGAGAAGGAGGAATTAGGAACTTAGTAGAGTTTCAGACAATAGCAGGTTTGGATCCGACGGTAAATATTAAAAATCCATCTTAAAGACATAATGTTTTCTGCGTTAATGTATACTGCCAATTATTTCACCATTCACTCTAAAATGGTTAGAGCAGCTTACTCTGTCTAATAAAGAGTAGTTAAGATATTTTAATCATTTATTAGAATGTACTTTAAATTCAAGGAGCCAATCATTGTTACATTTACTCCAAAAGAATTCAAATTGACTCCTTTAGATTGAAGCTTTTTCTATAGTTTAAATATTCGTTCCGTGCTCAACTGATTTCTAATCTTTTGGAATGAAATTTCACTATAGCCGTTTTTACATGTTTATTTAAAACGGTTATAATACAAAATGTTAATGAGTAAAGTTTTATCTGCATGGAAAAAACAGATTTGGACGTATCGACCAAAAAAGCATTGTGAATTAAAATATTGATAGGTCGACCAGTGATATCGAAAAGAGAACTTAGCATATCGAAACCCATTCAACAGATATGGTCCCAGCAACTATATTTGGTTCCATAGATATGGAAGGGAATATTATCAATATAATGTAGTCAAGACAACCATATTTTAGGTTGTAACAACCGAAGTGTTTTTTCTGTGTAGTTTAGGGAATACTCCACCACATCCGTGTGATTTTGCAAATTATAATGCACATTTCAATTCTTTCTTTTATTGGCTTTAAGATTAATTGATGATAATGTTAATAAGAAATATATTAATATAAAAATGCAAACATGAAATTCATTAATTTTATTTGAAATGTAGATGATTTATCAGTAAGGTTTTTTCTAGTTTAGTAAGATCAAATAGAGTTTAAACGAGCCAGGCAATAACTACTTTATTACATATACCTGTGAAATAAAAATTGGTTAAGGCTACCAGCCGATTAGTGGTCTCACAACTAGATGACAAAATGACTGGAGTAATTAAGGAAATAGATAAACTAACCAAATGATTAGTTTTGTCTTTCAATTAACCTATCAACGCCCAAATTACACAGTCCAGATGGTGCAACTTCCGTGTCGTCAAATATTTATTTATTTATTTATTTATGGACAATACATTGAAATAAACCTTATCGACTATTTTCAAGAGTGCTCTGTTCAATGGTGCCGTTAAAATTGTCGGAAAGCCTAAATACGAATTAATATTGGGTAATTTATTCTAAAAAACATAATTTTTTTAAAGTGATTTCAAATTTGCTACACGAGAACGGGATTTTCAACAATGAGAAAATGCACAAAACGTGCACATCATTTTTGTACTTAAAAGATAGGACATTAGATTTTCCCTGGTATAAATTTGTTCATTTTTTTCTTACACTGACCATTTCCCCTATACCTTTAACATGGTAAATAAGAATGTTGTACAAGAATTGTACAAAAAATGTTTTCATTTCTACCAGGGTTGATGATTTTTAATTAGTGACAATTTTGTGCAAAATTCGAAATTTGTTCGCCTAAGGATTGTATAATATTTACAGAAGATATAAATATTTGTATAGTGTTCATGTTGTTGTTGAATTCTGATCGTTTCGGAATCAGCTCCTGGAAAACCCCTTTATAAATATCACTTTTAATCCAGTCAGACGTAAAGAAACATTTGCGTTAAAAATTGTTAAATACATTGGTGACGTCGATTCTTTAAATTAATTATAATTGAAAGGTATAGGGCCGATTTGAACTTGGAGACCATACAAATAAATGCAATACCAATATTTATTTCGTCTGTAAATACTATACAATCCTCAGACAAAATAATTCCAAATGTGGCAAAAAATGCAAAATAAGCAGTTATGTTGGATATTCTACGTAAAAGTAAGCAAAATTTAATGTCATATACCTTGAGCACAAACGGTTTGTTCACTTTTTTGCATTTTTCCAGTTGCTAAAAATTCCCTTCTCGTATAGAACATTTGAAATAAAAAAAATTTACTCATGTTTTTTAAAATAAATTCGCCAATAGTATTGAGAATTTCATTTTTCAGAAAATGTTAACAGTATCATTCGAAAGCGTACCCTTGAAAATAGTCGAGAAGATTCTTTTGATTTGTTATGTCTATCATGTTTTACGTCATGGAAGTTGAACCACGTAGACAGTTCAATTTGGGCGTTACTGGGTTCATTGGTTAGCACTCAATTTATTTCTTAATGCAGCTATTTACTTGGCTACTACCACCAATTTTTCAATTTCTGATAGTAAATAATTGATAGCCTTCAAATATTAATTTTGAATATCCACTAAAAGATATCAATAGACATTAAGCTGCAATAGAAAATTTACTCAATTTTACATCTCAATCACATACACTAATGCATCGTGAGTCTCTTCTTGAGACTACATTGCAGACTGAAACGTTAAAAATTAACACATCCGCATATAAGTCCAAGAAAACACATGTTTTACACAAGAAAACTTTATATCTATATAACTCTCATTATGACGATCATATAATATTAAACCTAGGAATTTAGGGGTATTTTTTCTTTAAATTGAAATTAGTTGAAAATAATTAATTCGTAAACAAAAAGTGGGTTAGTTATTCAATTTTATTTTTTTTTAATTTTATTTAGATCAACGGCTTAACTAAGCCTTTACATAAAAAAATACAAATATAATGAGCGCACTTAGAGGTAACATAATACAAAACAATAAATAGAATCGAAGAAGAAAAAAAAAACAAAAAGACGCTAGCAATTAAGTAATACTTTTATTAATAAAAAGCGAAAATATACTTTTTCACAGTTAAAATATTATTTTCTACTTTTACGTTAATAGAGTGAACTTTTCGCATAATAAAATATTTTTGTGAAAATTTGACTAATTCATAGTAACATTTCACAACAAATCAGTACTTTGTTTACTAATTCAGATTTAGACAGTGAATTAAGAATGCGAACCGTATATTTTTTAAATAAATTTTGAACCATAATTTCATATTATATACTTGCATTGTTTGACCAGTATCTCCAATACAGCAATAAAAGGAATTGAATTAGTGGAAGCATAATTAATTTCCTGATAACGTAGTGCGCTGAAGAATATTTCATCTTAGAAATTAAGTAATTTCCACTAAAGCCGGGAATGTCACAAATATGTATGTTTTTTCTTTAACTTAAAAAAGATACTCAACTTTCGTGATTTACAAATGTAATTCGTAAAATCAAGCATTTTTTTTGCTTCGTTAATATGTAGAAAAAAAGGTTAGTCGCTTTTTTTGATAGGTTGCAACAAAAATGAGGGCTGATTTATGACATTCGATTTCAGAAAAGTTCGGTGATGTTTTTAGACAAATGTTTTTCTATGTACATATTTATCGATTGAGCATGAGAATGAAACCAATCTGTACTTTATATTTTAAAACGTACTTTTAATAAAAGTATTTAAAGCTTAAGTATCTTCTTACTAATGCATATATATTAGTATAACTAACTATACTTACTTGAAAATCTTTTAACCTACCAACGTGTAGCAAATTAAGTTCTATCTTTTCATGTTGCCTACTGCTATTTGACTTAATTAAAAATAAAATAGACTACTGATCTTTTTTATATTTTATTATGAAAATATCTTGAATAAAAATGATAACATTTATTCAAAACAATAAGAGTAATCGCATGCTTGAATTATTTTACATCATATATAGATACCTTCATGTATTACTATTTAAGCAACGATATTGTAAATAAAAGTATAATGATGAACCTATAGATGGAATATGCACGCTAAATTTTTTTAATTTTGTCCAATTTTTCTAAACTTACCAAAATCTGAATTACATTTACATTTGTAATTACATTTACATTTGTTGAAATAATGTGATAACACGAAACATGGTAATATTGGAGATTTTTTTTTACAAACTGTTAATAATTGAAAGTTGACATGTCAAATTCTTGTAAAAATTTATTTTTTATTATCATAAAAAATAAGGAAAAACGGAATCTTTCCTATCCTGAAAATGTGCAAGTAATTTATATTATTCGAAACCCGCTTTCAATATTAATGTTTTTTTTTAATCGTGCAGTTCCAAAGCCAAAGTGTTTGTAAACTTATTTGCAATTTTTGATATATTAAAACAAAAAAAAGGTTAATTTTTATGTAAAATGACAAATCATTTAGACATTCCGTAGCAATGACTATTAAAACTGGCTGTTTTTCCATTTACTTTTTTTCTGTGTAAAGTGTCGCGATTTCAAAGGAAGTAGGACAAAAAGTATATATCATGGACGGAAACTAATTTTGACGAGTGTGATAGCCGCCTGAACAAAGCAAGCCGCTCCGGCGGCTAACTCACGCTCGCCATAATCATCTTCATTCCCCCTTGATACAAATACACTATTTCTTCGAATTTTTTTATTTTGGATTTGTTAACTAATGGACTCTACATGATGAATTCAGCCATAGAAAAATCTTTTTTAAGATTTTATTAAATTTATTTTACCCTATTTATGGAATTAATTATGCCACCATTTCTTACAATTTTTTAATGAGTTTTTATCTCTTCTTCATACTTTCAAAACTATTATCTTCGTGCTTCTTTAGCTCTAATATAGGTAAATAAGGATTCAATAAAGACCACCATAACTTTTAACTTATCGATGTAAAATAAAAAATAGTAATTATTCCTTGAAAACCTGTGAGTTATTTTTACAAAATTATCGTTTGTATGCAATGGGGTTACATCTGAATAATTTTTTTTAATCAAGAGTCTATGTCGGAAACAATTTCAGGAAATTCCATAAAAATAGACCAGAACGTACTTTTCTTTCGTTCTGTGGTCTGTTAGATCTAGTAAACGGTAGGATGAGTTCTGAAACTTTTTCCAGTTTCTCACGAATGCAAGCGGGTGAATTTTCAGGACGTGTACTTTCATTACTAGTCAAATTCTCATAGTTATCAAAGATGCCTCGGAGGAGGTGAGAGCCTGCAGCCGACGAGACCCGGCGTCGCCGTCGCTGGGGTATCCAGGAGACTGTTCAAGATAATCGCGAATTTCACGTCGGATTTTCCATCAAACGGTTTTTTGACACAACTCTTGTAGATTAACCGCCTTTTAAAAAAGCCAAGCACGATTAGTATTAAATCCGGTCGATTAACATAACGGGGGATACCGTCGTGGTTAGTGCGTTTTGCAGTGTAATGCAAGCGAATTAAATGCGAAATCCGAGCAATTACGAATTTTCGATTTTACCATGGAAAGAGCCTATTTGATCAAGAGGGGTGTTGAATAAACTAAACTATGAAAACCCATTAAAATTATACAGTTCTAAGATATGAATACCTCTCTTGTAATAGTCGCTTACATTTTTCAGATATATCTGATTCAGTCTTCGTTAATTATGGGATCTTTAAAGAATTGGATGATTAATATGATAATGGTATTATGATTAGCATATTGACATTGAAGTGGATATATATTGTTTCTTATTATATACGGATCCCAAACAAGATAAAACTTTTATCTCGTTGACGGACAAGAGGAAATGAAAGCTGCACGCGATTTCTGATTTAAAAAAATATCAGTTTTCTACATAATGAAATGTCAATAGATTTTATTATTATATAAAAAAATTGTGTGCCGGATTAAAAAACTAAACGTTTTATTACACTGAGAAAAGTGTATTTTATCAGTTACTATCCGTTGGCTTTTAAAAAGTGTATTATAACCATTAAAAGAAATATTATAACTAGTAAAATCCTCCGTCGTTCAGCATTTGTTTTTGACAGGTTATACGAAACTGTAATAAACTCTCTGTAGTTGAAGTGATATATCAGAAACGTTGCAGGAACGGAGAATGTCCTACATCAGGAACATTACAATGAGAATTTTTTTTAAATGCCCTAGAGCTTACAAATAGGATGAAATAAAATTTACCAACCTGAATAATAAGCGCAATAACCTTAACCTTCGCCGGTCACTCCGGTCCAGCAGACTCCACGATGCATTTAAAGATAAATAATTCGCTTTATTAATATTAATTTGGAAATATTGGAACACCTATCGGTAATTTAAAGTACTACCAATAAATTTCTGGTAATGCAGTTGTCTGACAAACGTCAGTATACTCGTGGTACGTTACAAAAGATACTCGATTTCGTGGCGGGTTCCAGTGGACCCTAGTGTGACTGCAGTGTATACTTTGAAGGAAATAAAAAAGCCTTTTTTCATGATTCCTGTAGTATAAATAGTTGACATAACTCGGTAAATAATGCACATTGTACATCTATTATTGACTATCAATACTAAATAATACTATGAGACATATATTATTTTTAGTTTTAGAGATGGCTTACAATTTAAGAGTTCGTAATATTCGTAAGCAATTAGAAAAGACTGAGGAAGATGAAACTGTTGGCAGAGATGCTTCAAAAATGTTCGATTACCGGGATATAAATTATTTTATTTGTTCAGTTATATATTTTATATTTAAAAATTATAAATAAATAAACAAAGCATGTAGATAAAAATTATGTATTTTATTTTTGAAAGATTATGCACTTCATTCATCTAAATAAATACCTTTTTTAAATTGTACATCAATAGACTAGTTTTTTTTCTACAAGACCGCAATCTGCAAAGTACGGCAGAAAATTTCATTAAAAAATATTGAAAATAAAATAAGTTATGATTTTTTTAAGTAAATAAAGTAATTCTCTTCACTTTTTTTATTTATAATTTTCTTTACTATGTTAGATGCAAACTTACACAAATTGAACAACGGGGTCATAATTTGTGATGGTTGAACAACGTCTCAGAATTTTTGCAACTTGCTACGGCTTACTCTTCTAATACAGGAACGATTTTAAGCATTGGGGTCCTGTAGACCCCGTGTGTCGTTCTCAGCATTTTTAGGAGGTGTGACGGGCGAAGGTTAAATGCAAAATTAAAATAATTTTTTCCTTCAAAATGTTCAGCTCTAAATGTGTATTTTTCTAAAATAAGGTTACATTGAAACGTCCATGAAGTAGAACATTCCGTTCTTGTAACGTTACTGCAACAACACTGCCACATATTTTTTGGGTGGAAATAAATATTCATCTAAAGCATTTTTCATCAAACTGGTATCTTGATATTTGAACTTCGAATGAAAATAAAATATACCCAAATAATAAAAGCGTTAATAATTGAAATCCGAAGATACCTAGGTTTAAATGAACTCTGCTTTTGAACAGTTTCAACCTTGTTTACTTATTTTCCATATCAATGGAATGGAAAAAGTAGGAAGTATAACAAAAAACGGGACAATATTCTGCCAGAGATTCAAGAGGCCACACATTTTTAAGCAATAAAAATAACAGGGAATTTATATAATTGTGAGTTGTCGACATCACTACTAACGAGGTTTCCTAGAGGTGTGATTGTAGTTAGTTAAAAACTTTAAATTAATGACGCCCAGTAATGAAATGTAATAACAGAATGAAATATACATTTCGTTGAAATTAAAAACTGTAACAGAAATTACTGAAATATTCGAAAACAATACCTACTAATATTTCTGATATGGCGACAAAATTCGTACCGTATTGAGTGCGCAAAATAATATTCCCGCACTCGCTTATTTCGTGCAAAAAATCGAATTTCAGTGCGGAAAATAGAATGTTGACCAGTGCGGGAAAGTAGTATTTTCCGCACTGATTTGCGCGTGGAAAATCGAATTTTACGCACAGAGTGAGGAAATAGTGATGCATTACGTATCTAGGGCGGACAAAATTGGAACGAGGGTTGATGAGGGGGTCGAGGGGATAAAAACTACTAATCGCCGAAGTCGAGAGATATTTTACCGCCGAGAATCCCCAATATCCCCGATTGCATGTGTGTTCCGCCCGCGATGTGCTATACTACTTTTCGTCACCCCTGTATGGGAATTCGCGGGCGCGCAAATAAAAAATTCGGCGTGAGGCAAAAAATGCTCGATCGCCCTTTGCACATGCGCAGAAGCACAGCTGTGGTACCCGGCGGCAATCGATGACTTTCCGACTACTTTACCGGCATGCAAAGACCGCGAATTAGTGCAGGTGCGACAACAAATAATTTGCAATCCTAATTCCAACTTTTTACGAGACTTACTAAGCATTGCAACCCCTGATTATTAAGTAGTTTGCGAACTCTTAAAGTAATGCTGCTTCTGCTGCGTCCATTTATTTAGAAGTATTTTTCAAATTCGCAGAGTGCTCATGCGTTATCCCCTCTCCGGGACACTAGTCAGCCGATAATTGCAGAAATCCAACGAAGGACTGGGGAAATACGAATTTACAAGATAAATGAAAGATATGCAATCTGGAAAATAAATTTGGTAAGGGCCCGTATTTAAAAATAAAAAACTATTCATTTGGAATCCAAGAATGAGAATTGCCATTAGAAAATTTACAATCTGATACATCTTAAATATCCAGTGTACTGGACCCGCATTATGTAAGAAGAACAAAGGGAGTGCTGTAGATCTAGAATAGTACACACCGGAAAGTAGTAATTCAGTAAAATATTATTTTCTCTGAAGTTTGTCAAAATTGACCGCAGTGTAATGTCCTGGGGACAACAAATATGCAGGTGGTGCAAATGGGAGTTACTCGTAGTGATCAATTTTTGTCGTTTTCTAAATCAATAACGTAAAATTCCTAAGTCAAATTTAACGAAGTGCAGTTGTTCATTTATGACAATGACAAAGATCACTTCCTTGTCATCTGGATGTTGGGGTAACATGTTCAGAAAGGGATATGTAGCTGTGAAATTTAACATCAATTTTGTGTATCTATCCAAACACAGTTCTAGTTAGCAATAAATATCAGACGGGAAGTAATTCGAATAACCCCATGCCACATCCGAAACGAACCTTTTGTATACCCTTTCCCAACTGTGTGCAAATACGTCAAACAGAGAAAGGATAGAAAATGTTGCATGAAAAATGCAAAAAAGCAACTAAAGAACGAAAATGGAGATATACGTCCCACGGTGAAGTTCATTTTTGTAGATTTGTTGCGCTGCTTCCACACTATATGTTTGAAAACCGAATGCGATATATTTCAGAAATCCAGGCCGGAAATGGACTGTAAATATTTTCGAAGAAAGAGATTCTCTTGTGGACTCTTAAGGAGTTTCGGTAGCGGGAAAAAAAGAACCGTATATTCAACGATACCGCTCAATTAAAAAAAAAATGTTAAGTTAACGCATGATTTTCCGGGCTCGTAGCGTGACCGTTCACACTTCTATTCTGCGGCGTTAGGTGACTGCTCAGACTCGAAATTGTTTTTTGCACTTGTCAAATAGCCTTTTTCTTTCTCACCAGAGGCCAGAGGCAATCTCTGCAGCGTCCACGTATCCAATGACCAAGAGTCACGCAGTCGTAGATTTGCGCGAGGACTTTGCCTTTCCACAGAAATCTAGCCGAGGAGTCCGCAGGGGATCGTGTCCTTCGCGTGTAGCCATAGTAAATGGTCACTGTCCGACGAGGGCTGTAAAACCATAAAATCGTAAACTCATAAATATTCGTCATCATCGGCCATAATCCACATTGTTGCGACTGTTCGTTCAAGTCGTGTCGCGTTACGACCGAATGCGTACGATTCGGCTGGCTGCATCAGTCGAAGGTGGAAGGTCGACTAAGCGGAGGAAAGCCGAGGAACGCGTAATTCGAAGATGAAGTGCGACGATTTGTTACGGAGAGAAAGAGAATAAGAGAGCGATACGGTCCGGACAAAAAATGCATTTCCAAGGCGCAAAATTCCGATGATCCGCGAACCATGGCTGCTGCATCGGCCATCGTTCCCAGGATGCAGTGTGTCTTAGTGTCTGTAGTGGCCACGGAATGGGTTGATCGTGTCATGGCCTGATTGACAATTTTACAGATAGGCCATTCATTACAGGCTGCTCTGTTCCATAAAAAGATTTATGGTCGTTCAAAATTATCACTTTTGATACATCTCAATTTTAAAGCATATGTTTTACTTTGTAATATGCACGTGTCACGAATTTATAGCCTCACGACCATTGTATATGTCGATTAAAATTTAACTTCTATTGCTGCTATTTTTGTTTAAGTACTACTTTTTAGTATTTGTGTTCTGAATAATTTCTGTTATGCTATTTTTGTTACGCTAACCATTTTAATCATTTAAACGCACGATCTATGACAATTAATTTAACTTTCTTATTCGCCAGGAAAAATTTGTTCGAAACAATTTTTCAATAGATAAATAGGTGTACTTAATAGTGTGGAGCTTGTTGAAGAAACACCAGGGGCTAAATTGTCCATGCTTTCCATAAAGTATTTATTTCATGCAACCGTAAATATCGATGTCATGCTTATAAGCGAATTATACCGGTGCCATAAGCACAAAATTACGAACTAAGAATACATGAATAATATTTTCCACGCTAATGTCCTGCTCATATTTACATAATTTTCACGTAAAATAAACTCGACAATTGTAGCTATAACACTATAACATTCTCGATATTGTTAATTTACTTATTTTTGGAATATTAGCACGAGATCTTTGTGCCGCATCTGACTAATATTTATGCACGATAATTTTAGAATATTACTTCCTATATTACATATATGTACACATTTACTCCACACAAACCAGTATACGAAAATGTAGAACTATACACATTTGATGTAGACATCAGCATACTAACTATCTCTCGCCACCTATTGCGATGACATTGTTACAGTAAAACTCCTATCCGCTCTTTGTTTGGTACCGCATCTGTTTTGCAGTAATTACAGGTGGTTTGGATTACTCGGAATATTCCTCGTTTATATGTATTCTGGTATGTATATATTTTGTGACAGTATTAAATTAAGATGCGTGACTAATGATATTGCTCCGAATCTTTGTTTCAGCGACTATGTTTTCCGACCGACCTAGAGCGAGAGATACGTCCGATTATTATGGCGGGAGAGAAGTGTCAATACGTCGCGTGGATGATCCACGGTGTACTTACGTTTTTTCGGCTCTTCGTATAATACAATTTGTAGTTTTTCCATTTTCAAATCCGTTTCTTTGTCATAGTTTTGAACGGATTTTATTGACTAGTGTTTAAATACGCAAAAAATCTTCTATAATGAAAAAGTGCGACTTTCGATATCGGATGTTTAAGGCCCGTAAGTATTATTAACATTCATTGGTATGCAATCCAACTTACATTTTGTTTTGCACACCAATGAATATTAATGTACACTTTTTATTATGTGCATGATGTTCACTTTATAACAATTAACATAATTTAAACCTATTCCATTTTCACTTACTATAGCGATACCTGTCCAGCCGGTCATAGTAATATGTTATCTATTATTATATCACTGCTATCGATACTTAAGGGGTTTAAGCATCCGATATCTAACGAGTTGCACCTCCTCGTTATAGATGAAGGTTTTCTGCATCTTAAACAAAATCAATAAAATCCGTTGAAACTTAAGCCAAAGAAAAAGTTTTGAAAATCAAAAAAACAGCAAATTCTACTGTGAAGATTTGTAGCGGACCGTCGAAAGCATTGCATACGGCACGAAAATTCAGAATTGTGAGTTTATTTGTTAGTTTGATTGCAAGTTATTTTAACCCGATGTTCTTTCTTTTCGTTTGGAATATTTGGCGAAACGGCGGAATTTTGGAAAACATGCATATACAGAAATCATATTGGAAAGCCGCATTATCTTAAATATAACTTTTTCGGAAAATTGACAATATATAAAATCGGTATTTCTTTTGCAGCTATTTTTTACCTCATTGCATTAAAAAATTGTTCTTAAATTGAATAGCTTTAAAAAATTGCAACTACCTCATAGCTTGTTCACTTTGAACCAAATTTCTCCTTAAGAAGTTATTTTAATAATAAACTGTTCCATGCATTGAGTGTTTTAAAGAGATATTAGAGACACTTAAATTATTCAAGGCAATAACTAATAGAGTAAACTTTTATGTTTTTCGATGTCACATAATGAATTTCAACTAATTTTATAATGCATTCTCAAAGGTCAAAAACACTTCACTCGCCGTATAAGTGACAACAATAGTATTCTGTCTCGATTTAATGAGTTTATTAAAATTCAGCAATATTAATTTACTCTGAAAACGCATTTAGTAAGAATGTTCATGAAATCAGCAAAAAAAAGTAAAAAATTATATATACAAAGTAAAATTAATTTTCATTAGAAATATATTTTTTATTTTTTGAAGAACAATAACCTTTTAATTGTATGTACTTCGCATTATGGAGAGCGTTATTTGTTATTTATTATGTCTGATAGCTTGTTAATTACAATGAAAATAATTCATACAAGGGGTATATATCGAGACCATACACGACATATTTTTCCAAGTAAAGTTTTCATATTGCAAGGCTGTTAATCGCCAGTAATGTAATTACAACATAAAATATCCTGAATATTATCATTATATTTTTTTTATTAATACACTTTTGAAATTATTTTTACAAGTTTTAAGATCAATGTGTTCAGAGATAGTAATTTACAAACTTCTCTACTCCATTTGGTATAATCTATATACCCTAAGGCCGTTTTGGTCATTAAGTGAATTTTAACTACATACTTTCATTATTAAATTTTAGCAAATAACAGGTCTATAATAATGTCCGAAATACTTCCTGATCCTCGCTCCGCCTTCATAAGCCATTCGCATCACCGTAAATCATGCCATTTAATCGTTCAACTTTCTTCACGTTTAAAATACACGGAGATTAATAGTATGTAATCTTCCTTAAATTTATTACTTATATGTTAGAGTTTTCTATAAAAAACAATATTTTTTAATACGCAAAATATTTAGTTTCACAACTTATTATTTTTATTTGTATGTTTATTCATTCAATTTCAAGTTTGCACTGTCTTCGAACTATATTTTATAAAAATATTGATGTTTCCAAAAATTTCAACAAAATTTGAAGTATTAAAATTTTTTGCAATTTAAGAACTACTTAATATATGTGAAACTTGTATAACTAAGTATGCAAGATTTTCAAAAACAAAGAATGGATGAATTTTCAGCAGCATTACAATTTCGAGCAGTCATTTAGATAAATTTATCCCCTTCCATAACAAAAATTTTCGGAGGTCCTGGAAGGAAAATGGTCCGTAGCAAACACCCTGAATTCAATTTCTCTTGCTAACAGCCGCGTGTTAGTGTGAGGAATAGGTCTTCTGGTTCAAATGACAAAAGATTTGATTCTGACGGTCCACGTCCGCAGATCTGTTCCGCCGGAATCGGAGGCGGAACCAATCTGATGAAACGTTCACTCATGTATGGCCAACTAATGTATCATCCGAATGCTTCAAGTTCACACGTGAATGTGCATTGTTAAAATCTTTAACGATATTAATGATTTAGTGGCTATGTATTAAACAATATTTTATTTGTATTAGGTTGGTTGCCGAAGCGATATATGACTTTCTACCCATAGTATGATACAGGCAAAGAAAAATATTACCAAAACTTGCACAGTTTTAAAAATTAATAGACTCTGAGAATTAATGTGATGACTGTAAATTTCTGGATGTGAAAATTCCCTCCTAATAAAGTGCGAATATTGGGTAACTTGTGTAAGGGTGAAATAAAAGTTTTTAGGGACATAATACTAAATTTCAATCGTTGAAAAGAGTTGTTCATTTTCCTGTTTGCATGATTAGTATAAACTAACTAATCCCTGTATTTTCGTAAAAATATTTTTAATCTAACGATACACTGTTAGGAACAGACGAGGTACAGCGATAATAATCCTATAGCCCGTTAATTTGATGGTATGTTAGAATCTCATATACACAATTTATTTTCATAGGGGAATGAATACATATTTTACAATTACTATTGAACCACAATTAAACTTAATTTATATTTTGTATTATATTGTACAGTCGCATTAGTAGTGTCAATATTAAACCCGATCATAAATGTATTAAGTTCCTGAACAGACCCGCAACGATGTGGTCAGTCTCTGATCAATGCGTGAATAAACTTATACACGGGAACGCCTCTTGTTAGTACATAATAGGGTTTCAGTGTTAACATTAAATTGTATTTAATAAAACTTAAATATAATTGCCACATTATGTATAGTAATATGTAAATATTTTGGAAATTTTTATGTCAGTTTTTTCCAAGTAAATCGGATCACTTCTAGATCTTTCCGTAACTATAACGTTTTATTTAATGTTTTGCAAGTTAAAGTATTAATTTGGAATTAATATTAACTTTTGATTAAAAATATGTTCATCGTATTTGTTAACTATTAATATATAATTAGCATATAATTTTCCAGAGAACCTAAGTAAAAGTTATAAGAATCCGTTTGTCGCATAACATTTCCAATTTTGAAATTCTCTGGAAAAATGATGTAAAATTGAGGCACTTGTTCTTTGAATACACTTTGTCCAATTCCATAAAAAATATCCTTAAAAGTGTACTTCGACGTACTGTCAGCAATTTTCAACAAGGTGATTTTCGGGGTATTTTTTTAAAAGATTTTTGAACAAGGTTTTGTCGACCTTGGTAATTGTGAAAAATTTATTACCCTTCTCAATGACAATATCTGAGATTGAAGGTTTGTAGGACTGCGTTCTTGACGTAAATGACCACCTTTTTAAGAAGTTTATGTCCTTATTTTCCCGATGTCATAATTTTTTTTTATTACTTAGACAATATTATTGATTAATATTCATCATATAACCATTACTATTGTAACGACTGCAGCATGGTAACATGTTATTTGTTTACTTCGTGGAGAAAAATAATATTAATAAGTTACTAGTCACGAAGTTAGTAATCAAATTCAATAATAGTTGTTATATTGTTTATTAGTAAACAGAGTATACTGAGTTTTGGTGACTCATAAAATCACTGACTGTGAATTTGTATAATTGGGTGTTCAGTTGATTAGCGGTTTAATAATAACTATAATTACATTTCGAATTATCAATTAGAAAGTAAAAATGTAACTATTAAAAAACAGTAAAATTAATTAAGAGATGTGTTACATGTGCACTAATATTGTTGTCCATAAATGTACAAAATTTCGTAAGCACTACCTGCTAAAAGATCGGTCGCTTGTGACGGCAACTGTTTTACACCATGAACAATTACCATAATCGGTATAATGAAATAAAATAATGTGAATATTTTTCTTATCAGTTATTATTTTATATGAATATTTGCCTTATGTTATATGTATTCGATTTAACAATTTAATACAAACTTGTCATCCCATAGTAGCTTATAGTGCAATTCATTACAACGTACTCACATGACTAAACTTATTTGACATAACTCCGTCAGTAATACATTCCGTGCATTTAAAATTTCGTGGAAAAATCATAAACTTCATTAAGTGAATGATTAATTATAACACCAGCAGTATTCGGTATTGTTTAATGATTTGCAAATGTGAATTTTTATTTGCTGTTGTGCAGATATTCATGGAATGAACATTCTTTGTTTTGATAAATCAATCTGCATTCATGTCTCCTGTGGTCGATTGTAAAAAAGAAAAACAACTGAATTTTTGCACATCTCGTTGCAGATTTTAGCTTACTGCGTAGTAGACCTTGTGTAATTTTAGTGATAAATAGAGGTTTAAAAACCGAAAAACGTAACTCATTCTTTCTTACGCTGAGCTGTTGCTATTTTATCTTTTAAACTCTTTACGCGTTTTTTAATTGCTCCTCGACCCGCCCATAGTTGCAATAAAACCGCCGAGTCCGACATTAATACTCAGTGCATTTTTCGCGATAACGGACGTGTATATATAGTTGCTCAGAATTTACAACCCGCGACTGATTACTCACGGCCGGTTGCTATAAGATAAAATTCTCACAAGCCTCACGGGTGAATGACGGTAGTGGTTTAATCCTAGTCATGACCCGGACGGTCATTTGGTCACGCATACTTTTCTTTAGGATCTACAGCATCTTGATCGACAATTCGATCGCTTGAGATATATCGAACATCAGCTACCGTGCAGAGACGAGATCGAGTACACTCTTTTTATCTCGACAGAACGGGACAGAGGCAGCAAGGTTAGTAACATCCTCTTGAATTGATTGCCCAGTGCTGGTGGAGAATATTAATTACGATGGAAATTGCCTATTGTCGGCAGGCTTGTTTGGGAAGTGGTATATAACCTTTCGCACCTCCCTATCGCGGTGAATAATTGTACCCAGTTTCGCTCTCGGCGCTTCTTCGCCACCCATATTGAAATCTGGCCCAAGTGTGACACACACGTGCACAGCTGATGTTTTTTGGAACTTTAGCCGCGGCACTTTTATGAACAATGTCTAAAATTACATACATCTTATTTAAGGAGTATTCTATAATTTCGTAATGACTTCGGCATGTTACGCCTTATAATATGGCGCGACACGCCCATTCTACAATCGCTCTTTATTAATTGGAACTTGGTAATTTGCACCTCATGCGGACATTTGAAGTCAAAACAAACAAAAACCGATAATTTATTTGGTTGACAAATGTAATGATTAGTTTTCATATTGGTCTAAATGGGTGAAGGTTAAAACAATCCGAAAATCTACTAATTGTTTTAAATATGTGTGTACTCAGAACTCCGAGCCAAAAGTGGAATAATTTTCACCTTTAGATAGTAAGCATGGGTTGTAAAGATCAGTGAACACTAATTCATAACGGGCACAGTCCAATTAAAACGTTTATGTTAAGAATTATTTCTGCAAAGTAAGAACAAATAAAATTAGTTTGTTGAGACTGCTAATTTTTCGCGACTGCACTAATTAAAAACTAGTTGTAAAGATTATCGAATCTTGTAGATTAGACTTCGAAAGCTACAATAATACTACAGCTTTCAATAATCACCCTGAATTAAGGGCAAATTATTTACATCGAAGGACTGGAAATTGACTCCAGGTTTAACCGTTCGATTTTGACTCCTTTGGAATTAAAATTTACTCGGACAATTTTAGTGTGCGTATGGGTATAATGGATATAATCTTAATATCAAAAATGCATTTAAACATAACAAAAATAATACTTAAATGTTCTACCAATATTAATTAATGGCACTGAGAGACCATCCATACTAAAAACTAATATTTTCCCCAAATAAAATAAGAAAAACTGTGACTATTTTAAAAATATATGTAGAAAGTAATAAAACAAATTATTTAAAATTATTCAATAATATATAAAATATGAATTGCAACATATAGAAATATTAATCATTTGTGTGGACTTCCTTAAGTCTTTTAAAACCCTTTCTAATAAAGGTACAATTTCATTTATACTCTCCACACAATTTCTTCAGTGCCTTTTTGAACTATTAAATTTTATAATTTTCCATTAAATGGTTTAAAAATGAATACATCAAAATCCTTTCTTGTTATTATTATCGATACTATATGATAATTATAGCCATAGACCCTTATGTTACGAAAATAATAAAAATACAGAGTAAGAACAAAATTATAAAAGTTAATTCCCATAAAGATTATTAAACGGAACCATTTAGCGCTCAAATCCACATCCGATTAATTAACATAAAATATTCTAATTAAAAGTAATATAATTTTTTTAATATTAGAGTATATCAAACTTACCCAAAACGACATGATAATTATCGATGAACATTAAATATTTCACAAAATAAGTATTACGTTTTTCTACACCTGTTGAGTAATGCACTTCCTAAATGCAAAACTATTCAACAGCATACTGATTAACAACAATTACAATATTTATATACTTTATTTTAATAATATATTTAGATTGAGTAAATATTCGAAAGTAGTTATAAATTCGTTAAGAATAAAATACTCAAAATAGATGAAAACGTTTAATTCATATCCTAACTATGTCACTATCTAAGGTACCATTTTTTGCGCTAATGACAGAGATATTATATTTAAGTATAAGGACCCAAAACCCCAAATAAATATACGCGTCTTCAAAGTGGTAGTTATCTCTCAAAAATACAGGTATACGACCCTATTGTCAGGTTGTAATATTTCATTTTCTTAAATGATAATCTCTTTGTACGAGTGAGATTTTCTCACCATCCCGAAGAAGGGTTAACGACATTTGTTTGGTATTAACAAAAAATAACATTAAAAAAATCTGAGTTGAATGAAAAAATCCCATTTGCATTGAATTAAAACAGTACTGTATGTGTTACATTAAGATTATGTTAAAATTGATGAATCATTTCCGTTCATTGCACAAAAATAATTAATTTTATAAATTACGTAAACCTGCGATGTCATAGTTGACTGTAAACAGGAAGTTGTTTAGGTAATATACCTAAAAAAGGTATCCCAGAATATATTAGTACCATTCACTAAAATAATTGCTATAGTTACATTTACCAGATTCTGACGAATATCGCAATTACATATTCGAATCTGATAAGTTTTCAAATTTGTGCTAAGTTAAAACAAGTATATGCACATTATGATAATATTAAACGTAAATAATTAATTTTTGTAATGTAACATAATCAAAACAACGTAGTTATGACATAAAAAGTTATGTGAATTTTGAAAATGTGATACATGTAATCGTAAATATAGATAATAAGTTTCATTTCGTGAAATCATTCCCTTATATACTCAATATAGGTATATGGTAATTAACACGTTCTGTGTTTGATTAGAATATTACCAAATTGCTAGGTATACAAAGATTCAGTATATACAAAGCTTATACCACCATAAACAGCCACCAACGCAATTTATCCCAAAATACGGGACCTGTGACTTTTCAAGATTTACACGCCTCTACTGGACTCCGAGCTGGGCTAATATAAGTGACTAAGCGTATTTTTCTCATTAACTGGGACTACCTAGTTTTAAATAAGATTTTTCCGTGAGAAAGAGTCAGTGTCCTTATACCACTATCGTGTCAATTTCGATCTTTGTCGTCGATACCATTTCCTTTGCAAAGAACTTATTTTCGTGATTAAAAGTTTAGAAATAAAGCAGTCGAAATATTTATGTGATGATATTTTTGAAGCGTAAGTGAGCATGAAAAGGTAAAACCGTAACCGACGGAACGAAGTCTTCATCCACGGACATCTAGTTGGGGTCGTTTCGTCACCTAGAGCTTCTGAGAAGGTCTAAGAAAGAAGAATGCATCAACTGATCATTCGTCGTTTTTACTGTTTTCCAGTGTTTATTTATTACACAGTAAATGAATAGGTTTACTGCACCTTTTTTTGTTTGGCTTAGAATTTTCTTAACAGCTCCAATTTTTTTATTATCTGATTCTCGTTCATGGCAGAACTTTAATTACGTTGTAAAATGTATTTTAAAAATTATTTATGGTTGAAAGTAACCTATTTTAGGCACGTAACATTTTGATAGTTTGACACAATATTTAAAGCACTCTGATCATTTGATGCACAAATAAAATACTGCACATTTATCTACGGTTTTATGTATATTTGGTCTGTAAACGTAATTAATGGTCGTTATACGACTTTGAAACTGTAAATTTAGTGTGCTTTTTATGTATTTTTAAGAATGTAACATAAACGGAGTCGCGTGTATATCTGCATGTGCCACAATTCCTTTTAATGAATACGAATGTTTGTTTTTATTGATTTTAAGTTTTTCTATTCAATGGCATTTATATTAGGTCCTCATTTACATCAACGCAGTCAAATAAGTCCGGAAATATTTAACGGGTCAAAATCCATTACGGTTTATAGTCATATAATTAAGCCATGCAAGTTATAAGACTAGTTTTTTGGTAGACTGAGGTGAGATATGATCTATTTGTCAAATTAAAAAATTTATTTTTATTTATCGCTATTTTTACGCATATATTATCTTATTTATAAACAATTCAAGCAAAATTTGTATATTATTAACTTTTAGAATAACGCAATTCAATATCATTTTCTGAAAGAATCTCCAAGATCAATGACAATTATGAAAACTAAACCAATAAATAATTATTTGAATACATACATATATTTTTGTAATAAATTCTCAATCCATGTTCGACTCTTATTTGCTGCAGTAAAAAAAGACAAACATCACACCTTTTCCACTACATTGAGTCGTTGTTTTGGTTTATTCATATTTATTTGTATTCACTCCGAAACCCAGTATGACGAATTTTGAATAACATATTAAGCAAATTTTGTAACTATGGTTTTCGTGAATTTTTGATTTATTCATAAATAGTGGTAAGATCGATGCCAAACCTCAACAAAAAACGCGGAAAATCTATGGATTTCAAACAGACATTTTTTGTTTTGCCTCAAATCGTATAACTTCCTCAAACTCGTAAATTGTTAACATTATTGATGAATTTTATATCACTACATTGGTTTAATTATCTAGCGTTTTCGGTGTTGCTAGTCATGCATGTCATGAAGGTTATATTTCTAAAATTCAAGATGGCGAAACCAATTTTCATATGAATGATTCCCATTTTAAACCACTTCGATTTTTTTTTGAAATGTGCATGAAGGTATATATCAATATAATATCAATAATTTTTTAATTAAAAAAAAATAGTTTAAACACACCCACCTACGTCTAGTTCGAGTTAGGAAACGACGACATGAAATGATTAACAGATGGAAGAAGGAACAATCCTCTTTCTCAAAACACCCAAATAAATGATATCTAATGATTTTGGATCATTTCTTTAAATGTATACATATTTTCTCGTGACTATGAACCATTGTATAAATTCAGGTATACCATGTTGGAGTCATCGCCATCTTGGATTTTAAAAATTTAACTTGAAAATCATGACCAACGTTCCCGAAAACACCTGTGTTTTGGTTGTACCAACATTTTTGGTAGAATATGGAAACCTTTCTAAAGATGATATCATATAATAAAAATAATCCTCATTTCTAATGAAAAGTACAAAAATAACGTTTTGCAACATGTTCGTTATACATTTTCAATTGGATCAAACGTACTCTGGAACTGGAACTGTTCTTCAAAAATCCCAATGACATCAGCTAAGATTGAGTACACTCTCAAGCATTACCCAATGTTCACACTATTGCATACAATTAAATAGACCTCCATGTGATGGCACTAAAGGGCCGGGGGAACACAGTTCCAAAAATCAACACACCCCGAAAGAACAACATTTCGATATAGCCATATAGAATGGCTCCTGCGACATTTTCTTCATTTTGTCTTTGAAAATTTGCCAAAAAGAAAGTAAATTAATATATCTTGGACTTACGCGGTATCGAAATTTCAGCCTTTTAGAGAGGGTTTTGATTTTCGGTACTTTGTTCCCCGGCTCACTAAAGCCGTAAGCGTAACTGGATTTTAGATACTATGTTTATAATGTTGCAATGAGACATGGAAAATCTTTAAATACAAAATGCATATAGTGGAGGGAGTAGGTGATTTAAGAAAGAATATCCCATACTATTAATAGTGAATATTACAAGAACTTTCAGTAATTTTTATCATTTTGATCAGAATGTATGGCAATTTTTCTCATTCTGCAAGTCGGTCCCAAAATTATTATCTGTAATGGTAAAATTTTCAACAAAATGTTTCTTCGTGTACAATCGTTTATAATCATCACTGGGCATAATTACGAATTAGTTTCAAAATGTTGTTTATCCATGTCAGCGGCTACAAAAATAAACCATTACGTATAATTGTGCTTCCTGCATTGCCTCGACTGAATTCCCTGTGCTACTCCAAATATGTTTCAATCAGAAGGTCCCTAATGATGTCTGAATATTCTTATTAATATTGTTGATTTTGAATCGTATATTTTATTGCTAATTGTTTTATTTTATTTTGTTTCATCCTTCGATCATTAGATAGCGTTCAGTGGTGCTAAAATGCGATTTAAACGTAGTAATAATTAGAAATAAATAGGCTCCAACTTGGGAGAAAAATGGTAAACGTTCTGCTAACGAAACTCGTGCAAAAATTCTAAATCCGTGACGGATCTTGGATGGATCTTCGGTGGATCTACTCCGTCGAAAGTGTGTTTTTTGAGACTATCCCGCATTACCTGCGGATTTATAATGGATCTATTTTCGTATACTTTGTATACCAAAGATTCGTGTTGCCGATGCTCTTAATGAAATTTTTATAAATGTGTAATGATTTTTGGTACCCAAAAGCAGACTGAAATTCGGTTCGTTATAACTCCACAGATAGTGCAGGATTGTCTCGAAAAACGGAGTTGATCCACCGAAGATCCATCATTTTATGACTTTGCAATAAATTGTCACCGATCAAATTTTTTTCACGCGTGAGCAAGTGTTCTTGGTCAGTCCAAAGAGGTGTAGATTTATTTGTTAATTGTGTAGAAAAGAACGTAAAATCTAATCATCGTTGCTTTTGTAACGTGATTTTGTATCACGTCGGTACTTCATTATTTCTTGAATATCGCACTTGTACATGTAAAATTTAAAATTTTAAAACTGTTTTTCAGCTACATTGCAAATATTAGCTTTGGAAATAACGGGTGTTAAGCGATTACCGATGACGCCTGTACAGACATTTGTGTTCAAATATTATTTTGTCGTAAACTGATTAAGGGCACACTCTTTCAATCGGTACTGCAGCTGCATAAAGTAAAGGGACTGCATCCATAACGTAGCGAATATTTCCCATTTTCTAATAGTCTTATTTTTCTCAAAATGGCCGAATATACGGAGATTCGTGTAGGGAAAGCCCCCTTGCGACTGGGCAAATCCCAAGCATAGATCTAAGGGTTAAAAAAATGGCCCTTTCATGTCCACTCTCCCCTGTTTAATGTGTGAAAAGGACCCTGCAACGTTCACAGCTATTATGCTCCGCCTCTAGGTATCGTGTGCACACGGCCGGGGACGGGTGGCATGGCATCGCATTTGCAGCGAAACACGTGCTCGAACGCACGTTGGAGTCGTTGACGTTGCGTGTGGTCCCTGATATATCATTGAGCTCTGTCGTCCCGCGCAGTCTTCAGTTAGGCTTCAGCGGTTTAAGCGTATGTCGCGACGTACGTAGGCTCTGATGTGCAGCAAAAGAGGCATGGCGAGCGCTGGGAGAAATGATCCCTTAAATTGGACCAGGCTGCGGTAGGTCAGTTACAAGTCATTTCCTTCGTATACAGAAATTATGCCGCTCCGCATTCAAGCCTCATTACGTTTCTCCTCACGCGCGTCTCACTCGCATGCATGCATACTGGCCACTTGGATTTCCGAACACCCCGACTACCTGTCTGCCTTACTGCCTATAATCACCGTCTGCATATGATAAATCCAACCTATCGGCCCGACTGGCCACAATGTACGAGCTGCTAAGCGCGCTCGATTCCGGAAAAGCCGTTTCGCGAATTATAGGGATTCCCCGTAAACGCTCTCATTATCTCGCGCCTTTGCGCGCTCATGTACAGCCCTAATGAATAGCTTCATCATCTCCGTTCACGAGGCAGAACCGAGATCATTTTTACACCCGGAACGAAATCTCTGACTACATGCGTCGAACTAGAAATGAGCTGAAAATGGCATAATCGATCGGTATCGATTTTGCAAATATATCCTGTAGGTTTCTCCCATTTCATCACTGCCGAACAATTCTCACCAACACCCTGTTAAAAATTAAGCGATATGAAGCAAACCGGTGTTAAGGAAATAATTTGTACAACAATGTAAGAAATCCCGATGTGAAGTATGTTACACGGAAATAATGGTCAACGTATAAATTTTAAACGAGAGAAAAATAAAAAATACTGCAGGTATAATAGGTATAATACTGTTACAACATCATTTTTTTATGCAGTGTGCGTAAAGTGCGGCTTTACGCATTTTTTACATTATTGAAATGCACTTTACCCATAAAAAAAAATATTGTTCGACGCACTTGTATCGAAAACTACTATTTTCCCATTTAAGGTAAATATCGGTTTATTTATTAGGTCTGGTGGGCTATTGAGAAAACAAATCGTTTTCGCATCGTTTTCGAACTTGAATCACGCTTAGTCTGGCCTGAGTGGGTTGAAGCATAATACTATTTTATCTCCGATTCTTTAACAATATAATAATTGAAGCGGTCCATGCAAAAACGGCATCATGTCCACTTTTTGGGTAAATTGAGATAATGATAAATTCTTACTTTTGAAACTCCGATCTACCATTTGGTAAATACTAAAATTGTTAATCTTCGTTTTCTCTTGCCCGATTGAACAGAATAATGTCTTTACTATTGGTTACATACGAGAAGTAGATCAGTTTTTTGCCGTTTCCCAACTATTATCTCTATGGACGTAGTGCCCTTTTTGCATGGACCGATTCAATCACAGTCCAGAAATTTACAGCAATTTCTACAAAAATCGAACTTTCTTCTTTAAAGAAAGCAAAAATTCTTTTTAAGAAACATTTCATTTCAATTCTAATATTTTTTAATCGCTGCTATAGTGCAGGAGCCTTTTTAAGACATAGATATGAAACTCAGAAATTACGACAGTTTACTTATTCAACAAAAACTCAAAATGCTAGCAAAAATAGTGTAAATGTTGTAGCGGTGCCACCTGAAACAAACGGCTTGGTTTGACCAAGCAACTTCGAATTAGTTGGATAATAGTAGGTTATTACAACTATGCCCTTGATGCATCGAACTAAGAAAATGAGTTGGGCTTAATTCCTTCACCATTTGCAGTTAGTTTGCGCGATTATTATATATTATATATTATATATTATATATTATAATTATTATATACATATCGACACATGTAATTTTTTTTGTATCTACCTAGGCTGAAACTCCTCTTCTGACCTTATATTTCAAGCAGAAAGTTAGTTTTAATCATTCATTTTAAACTGTAATTCCGCGGTCCAAAATACGTAAAAAAATACCTGGATAAATCCAGGAATTTAAAACGTGCCGTGGGACAATACTGGATGTGGGCATGTTTAAAAAAAAAGGAGCACTAGTAAAACTCAAATAAATGGCGAAGATTTAAAATGAATGATTAAAACGATTTTCCGCTTAAAATATAAGGTTAAAAGAATAATTTAAGCCTAGGTGGATAACAAAAAAAATTACATGTGTCGATGTGTTGTGTGCTCAACACTGCAAAAATCGCATTTTTTTTTATTTCGGGAATTTTTATCTCGGAAATGCGCCATCGTGCGCAAAAGTTACATACAACCTTTTTTGGTCAGAATTGCCCGAAGAATATAAAAAAATTTTTTAGGAAGCGAACAGTAAAAAAATTATATTTAATTGTTTAAACAAATTGTTATAAACAATGACGGACCATCCGGAGAGCTTTCCACCCTAAAAATTCGGATTCAGTGACCCAAAATACGTAAAAAATAACGAGGTGGATCCGGCGACTTGAAACATGTCGTGTGTGCCAATACTAGATGTGCGGATATTTACAGACAAAAAACAGCGTTAGTAAAACTTCAATAAATTGCGATGGTTTAAAATGAATGATCAAAACTAACTTTCTGCTTGAAATATAAGGTCAGAAGAAGAGTTTAAGCCTCGGTAGATAAAAAAAATTACATGTGTCGATGTGGTAGTGTGCTGAATACTGCAAAAATCGCATTTTTTTTATTTCGGGAATTTTTATCTCGAGAATGCGCCATCGTACGCAAAAGTTACTAAAGACCTTTTTTGTTTGAAATGTTTTTTTGGACCAAAAAATTAAAAATTGCTTAATTGTTTAAAAAAATTGTTATAAACAATTTCGGCCCACTCGGAGAGCAATCCACCCTCGAAATTCGGATTCAGCGGCCCAAAATACGTCGGAAACACCTTATTGCATAAGGGGACCTATAAAAGGCTACGAAACGGTCCCTGCTCCTACACTAATGTGGAATATGTCCACTAAAAGCAACCAGATCTGCGGTCTTTAACCAGATCTGTGGTAACATCGTACTGTGACCTCCTAAGGAGATGTAAACATAAGTGTTTGTTTTGTTCGATTCTGCTTCCGAGCTTTCGACAGGATCTAGCATGTGTACATCCTGGGCGGTTTATGGAAATAACGTGACTTGTAATGTGAGAACAAATAGCACATGAATGTCTCTAACTTCCACATTCAATTTTTCTCGATATTCTGTTTTCACGTTAAAAAAACAATTTGATACATTAAGCTTTTTTTAGAAGCTAATTGTGCTTTTTGAAATATATCGTTGTAAAAGTAATGTGTTACTATTCGAAACAAAGTTATATAGAACAAATTGACGGAAACGTAAAATAATGTTCACTAACAGAACTAAATGTGTAAATAAATATCACTTTATCAATTTCACCTCCCATAATTTACGTATATTTTTTTAAAAATTAATTAATTTCGCCTCAAGAACAGTTCGAGTAAAAAAATATACGAAAACAAACTCAACGATTATTTTGTTACTATTTTATTATTTAATTCTTAAATTCATTAAACTTGAAAAAATTGAAGAATGCATAAGTAACTCGTAGGTAAATAAAATAATCTTAACATATATGTAATGTTTACATTCAATATTTACCAACAAAAATTCCAATTAAAAGTGGAAAACAGATTTTTTAATCGCTTATTGTTACAAATAAATTAATTGAATCCTATTAATAAACAAATTTATTACTATTGTTTACACTAAGAAAATGTTATCATTTCAACTTCTCTCTTGTGCAGTGTACACAAATTTCTGTTGTCGTTATTCTGTATAAATCTTTCCATGAGATTTTGAACATATAGGACATTTGATATTAACGATGGAAATTCGTCCCGCTCAAATTAGGAGAAATGTTTGCCATGCGACTGAAGCAAACGATCTCACGAGGAGGGATGCTAATGACACTCGTAACGCTTACTCAACTTTTTGTTTAACCCTTTCAGAAAAGGTGGTGTTTTTAGATACATAAGGATAGTTTTAGAAAAAAACGGTTAAACACATAGAAGGGGAATTTCTGATAATTGAAAATAATTATTTTTCAAGGGAATGATTAGCATTTATTCAGCCATTGATTATTAAAAATATCATTTTGAAAATTTGTTTACATTTTTAAGTCATAGATTTAATTTGAATATGTCATATAATAGTCGACTTTACAGTACGACTGTCAAACAAAACGAAGGCTAGCAATTGATTAAAATTTTAGGTATGAACAGAAATATTGCAATATTTTTAATGCTCGAAAATGCTTTCTCGCAGATGTCGTTGAGATGATAAAATTACAATTTTTATTATAGATAAATCAGGGACACATTGTCTTGGGATTTTTTGGGGATTTAAACTGAACGTGTCACAAATCAATTTGGTGTAGGTATAAACCACATAACTGGGATAGTATATATGTATGCAAAATGAAGTTGCACACGTATTTCAACGTCAATTAACTTATGAAAACTAAAATAAAATGTCGACATCACTATCCAACTGTTTTTCAGATCACTCTTTCAAAACAGGGCTAACATTTAAAAGTTAAACATTTTCGGATGATCTTTTTATACATCAAAGGCATACACCCGATAGTTTTACATGTTTTATTTTTCTGATTTTTGTAAATTGTTTAAAATTTAAAGAAACATTTGGCATGATTATATTGATCTTCATAATAAAATAAAGGTACATATTTAATCCTTTTTCACTTAAATAATGAAATCGTGAAACACGGCAACCCAACCTAACATTGTTTAAGGAAATTGATGATCCCTACTAATTTAAAATTTTTACTTTTTATGTTTAAACTATAACAATTAATAAAAACTTACCAAGCATGAAAATGTAGGAAATTCTTTACTTGCATAGAAATTTTGGCGTACGAACGACATTTGAAAATTCAAATGAAGAAAAAGCAAAATTTGTCAAAATATTTCATAGAAGTAAAATCATTGGGAAAATCATCGTTTCTTCTAGATTAGAAGATGATTAGTAAATGATATTGAAGTGAAAATTGCATTATAAAAGTATATTGTACTTAAAAATAAGTGTTGAACGCGATTTTTTGGAGAATTCTAGTCACACCAGAAATAGCTCGAATATGAATATCCTAATTGTTTCAAAATTTTTATATTTGAAATTCATAGAAATTCTGCATATTTGGACATTCAAGGGTTAAATACAACAATCGACACTACTAAAAATCTGCCTATAATATGTTATCAATGTTTATCGCTGTCTTTTATATCTAAATATCTAAATACTTCAATTCGCGCTAGAGTTCCTATCGTGGCGCACGCGAGGAAAGCGAGAAAATATTGGTGGATATCCGAGGGATCACATTGTTCCAAACGGTCAGATACATTTTGACCACCGCTCCGATCCATAAATTATTTACAGGATATTGTATGGTGTTAATGGTGTTAACCGTTATGCAACCCATTCGTTTTTGCACTTCAACCACACAATTGCATGTGATCCAAGTTTTGTTCACTCTCTTGCAAGGTTAGAGAACGGGTGGTAACAATTTTATTATTCTTCTTATGTTTTATTAAAACAAAATGCACTACAATATCTATTTATTTATTGTAGAGGTCAGTCTATAATCTTTATGCAACCATTGATAGTTCTTTAAGGAAATATTAATTGTAAATAGAATAAAAGATATACACAAAAATAAATATAGTATTTTAAGTTCAAGTTACAGGTCCCTAAATTGCATTGAAAATCATAAAATTAAAACAGTAGTGCATTGAAAAAAAAATCAAGGAAAAGTTAATGAAACGTTTTGGTCGTATTATCGCTGTAAAGTCCCTTATCATACGAAAGGTTGTCAATATTCAGTAGGTTGATTTATTATGGAAGGAAAGCGCAGATCACATGACATGGGTGGTAAATATATAATCACGGAAAAAATCACACCATTCTCCATAACGAATTGCCCGAGGCCATTATAACGCCTTTCCATTCATAACACACCCCAACTTTGCACACGTTTGGGGGTATTTTAAATTTGTGCACTTTCAAAATCATTTTATTATTTCAGAACATTCGAAAAGGGCTATTTAAATTATAATGTGAACAATCTTTATTAACATACGCAGTATATTAATTGAAATTAAAATACTTTATTTTATTTGTAAAATAAATTATGCACTATGTAGTTTCATACTAACATGTGAATTATTATAGAAAATTTGAACTCTCTGAATTGATTTCGTGACTAATTGATCAATCTTTTTCACAGAATGCATGTATATTTTTTTAATTTTACAATTAAATCCATATATGCTTCATTGCATCCGCCATATTGAATTTTACTATTTTGTTATCAGAATTGGAAGGTGAAGAAAATAGGAAAAAATATTGCAAGGAAGATATATATTGCTTATCGCTGGGAGAAAACTGAATTAAGTACACACTTCTAAGAAGTTAATAAAAAAATATTTCTATTATTTTATAGAAATCGGAAGTATAAACTAAAATATGTTCTTTGTATTTTTCAGTTATATGCCAAAAATAGTTCATAATATATTTGCCATATTTCAATTACAGGCTTCGTAATTTATTTTTAATTTTCATCACGCACTTCATTTTTTCCATATTGCCATCAGTGTTAAAACATGTATTCAATTTGGTATGAATGGGTTATATAAAATGTTCAATTATACATATTACATTGATTACTATATTTTACCTTTTGTTTATGAAATCACCATATGTGGTGAAATCATGCTAAATCGAATATTTTATTATGACCCTAATTGAAAGAAATTAAAAACAAAAATTAATGTATGAGAAACATTCGAATACGTTGATGATTACTTGTTTCATACCAAATTGCGAGAAACCATAAAACGTTTCGAATTAGTACGGTACTTTTCTGGACATGCACTTCTTCCGCTTTAAGTATTTCCCATGGATAATTTAGTCAGATAATGTATTACTACGTAAAAGAGCGACCAAATGTTAAACCAGTTTGTCGTTCTTCGATTTAGTGTTAGTATTTTACCCAGTAATAAGTTTTCTTAAAAAATATTTAAAAAAATGTAAGCTATGGGAATTTAAAAATCTGTTTAAGTTTCATATAAACTTCTATATATGAATTACGATTTTAAGTTTAACATTTTTTAAAATTTCATTGTAAAATTTAGATGTATATCTCGATAAAATAAAAATAAAAATTTCTCTGAATAATACCGATTGAACCGGAAATACTGGATTTCAATATAAATAACTACACGTTCGCAAATTTGAAAAGCACTAATTGCACATTTGGTTCATTTATTTCAAAGTACGTAAATAAATATTGGAAGCAAATCAATTATATCAGTAACAAATCATTCATAACAAATGAATAATTAAAGTCTTTTATTTTGTTTAAAATATGAATCCCGTTCTCATCACTTCCGTATGTAAGTCGTATTCGAAATGTTAAAAAGGGACAACTTCATAAGAGTCGTCAAAGTCATAATTCATTGTTGCAAACGGGTTGTTATCGAATGACTTTAAGTGTCCTTAAAACCTTTGACAGACTAACAGGGAAGAAACCAGCCTTACGCTGCTGGTAATGGCCGAACAAAAACTCTTCGTAGAAGCCAGAAGCTCTAGAATTCCTACAAGGCTAAGTGCATCAATAGTATGCTGAAAAGTTCCTGGATCCGGAATAAACTTTTTGTGTACAAAATACTAAATCAAGCTGTAAAACCTACGTAACCTCAAAATCAATCACATTCAAGGATCCATTTTTCAAAGTAGTTTTTTCGAAGATCATTCAACTTTTATCTATTTTGACGTAGCAGGAAACCTATACGTAACCTTCCTGTCTATAAATAACTCATTTTACGATTTTAATTAGTTAAATGTACTTTACTTAAGGTTTTTATTTTATATTTTCTCAATCGTGTTTAGTGTAATAAAATTTACTGCAGGTACGTCATGAAGGAGATTTTCATGATTGTTTTATTGTTTAAAGTAGTCATACAAGTACTACGGATTTATATAAAAGTTCAGTTTATAACAAATGATCGTATCGACGCCCCATAAGTAAACTAGCACGTTTGTGTGTTATTTTAAATGAAAACGTACTAGTTTTCGTATGGGGCGTCGATATGATATTCAATAGAACACTTTACATTTTTACTTATAGTCATGATAAGCATGGGAAAATGAGAGTGAAACGTGCGTATGAGATGCAATTTTGTACTCTCACAGATGATCACTTCCGAGAGCCTCTAGAAATCTGAGTGAAAAGCCTGGCATTTACTGCCCGCGGTATGATATCGGACGTTCATATAATTATGAATACGAATAATATCTCCCCGCCTGCATAATATTCATTGCCAACAAAAATACATCTGATGTCCACTCAGTTTCTGGTATACAAAGTTTGCACGAGACGAAGTATTCAGACAAAATAAATCTTATGCAAAACGTAAAAACAAAATAAAATAAATCACAGTAGGTGTAACAAAATTTGTATAGCACCCCCCCCCCCCTCCCTCATTCTCGTCGCGGTATGTTCTCAAACAAAAAATTAAACGAAAAGCTTTGAAACATTAATATCACATATGACTATGTTTAATACATGCTCTTACTTTTTCTTTTAAAGAATATTCGCTTCATTAAAAAATATGGACAAAAAGTATGTTGGAGTTTAAGATATCCTAATCAAAAGATGCAATGGACACAAGATCTAAAAATGACCAGTTTTTAGATTTAATGTGTTAAAAGTCGGAAATGTCAATAATACTGGCTACAAAACCGTGTACAGAGTTATTTAACGTTATATTTGGAATGTGCATGTATCAATGTGTACCTGTCAAAATCCGCCTAATAGAGACACCCTGACTATAACTGCGATTATCGACATTTTTACTCATTATATAAGCATAAAAAAGGCAATTTTCAGACGTTGTGCTATTTACAACTTTACATCAGGATATCGCGAGCTACATGGTACTTCACCGCAGCCAATTCGACTGTATCTTTTTCCATTTTGTCTATGCAGAGTTCTTTAACATTATTAAATGAAAATTAAATTATTTACAGAATATTATCGCAGACATTTTCTTCTCGTCAAAAATCCCGCAAAGACTGTAAAATTGATATAGAAAGGAGATAAAAATGATCCAAGTATGAAACAAAAATTTATTCAGATAATAGATATTAGAATGTATTCTTAAATTATAATATATGCTCTTTCGTGCACCATTTAATCAAAGATAGTACATATTTCGCAAAAAACAATATGACTAATAATACAGAATATTATTCTAGGTAAAGCTACCGTAAAAAATAATTTAAGGTTAACCCCTGAATTAAGAGGATGTCAAACAAACTTCGAAACGTAGGGTAGATTAAAATGAATTAATGAAACAGCGATAGCCAATTTATTTTCATCCTTCTGTTGGTAAAAAATAAAGAAAAAAATACAAAATAGATGAAAAAGACGGATAAATATTGGGTTAAATAATATTTTGAAATAAATTGAAATAAAAATGTTACTCTTATCTATATTGTGTACTTTTGATTTCAATAAAATAGATGGAAATTGATTAACGTTATTATTAATCTAGAAACGTGATTAAAGATCAGATATATGTCGAATGCTGGTTACATTATATATAGAAAATATTTATATAACATCTTTATATATAGAAAAGATTGATAAGAATTGAAACTGGTCCCCTTGCATTCAACGAGATGACATGGATCTTTTACCCCTTTTTATTGATTTACCTAATTATTAGAAACTAGGTGTCCCGTTTCGTCGTTGGTTCATATATTGAATTTGCGAGATTCGCCGCGGTTCGTACTGGACGAATTCGACAATTGAACATTCTCCTTAGTCACGAAAATGACGGATATCATTAGCACGCGTGTTTCGTCGTATTGTACTATATTCATGCTACGTATACCATTTTACGACACGGTTCATTTAAGGTTGCAGGCGGAAACTGCGTGTCAGAAATCAGCTTCTCTATTAAAAATGTTAGCGTAACTGCAGCAGCCGTCTTCCTTTTCCTTTCGAATGGAATGAAAAGAACTTATTAACCTTCATGAACAACCAACCCAAAGATTTTGTGAAAAAGACTCAGTAACCATCATTAATAATGCAAAACTATTCTATACGATTGTATAATTCCAAACAACCCTTATTATATTTTATCAATTAGAAGCACGCCCTCCTCTATTACTTTTAACAACATTTATATTATTTTATTATTCATTTTTTAAAATAGCTGCATAGCCAACATTTATTTAAAATAATTTATTATTTTAACAAATTCCGTTATTTCACCGTACAATGCCTTTATTCACTATTTATTCCCACCACAATATGTTATACCTTCATTATTATTACTTGTGAACATAACATATGAATAATGTTTCCTAATACCGTCATAGTAATTTTATGAAATGATCTGTTAACGCACACTTAAAAATAAGTCTTGGTTTAAGACCATCGACAGGCACCTGTTCTTTTAAAATGCCAAAGAAAATCCAAATTTGTGCGCTGCAAATTTAATTTGTAATATGGCGTTATTCGACGTGCGTATACTATGTAGGCTCTAAAGATAAAACATAATGATGATTAAATATGCTTATTTGTTCCTATAACGATACAAATTTTTACATTTAAATATACTGTTAATTGACTCATCTTTGTCAAAGTTTTTACTTCATTTAAGAAAGCTGCAATTGTTTATAGTTAATAAATGTATTTTTTATTAAATCATAACTAATTTCATAATGACACATTTAGTTTGAATACATATTTTCTTGAATTTATAAAGAGTATTTTTCAGATTATAATACGTATTGATAATAAAAGTCATGAAAATTAGTCATCCTCCCTTATACTTCTCATTTTACATTGAGTTCAATAATAGATCTGCCATATAGAAGTATTCAAATTTAAGATACTGAAATTGTAGGAACATGGTAATTTATTGGTGCTCTGAATTCAAGTAGCTAAGTTTTGTCAAAATTAACTTCAAATTGTGTAAATCACAACATATTACACTAGCTTGGAAGAAATATGATAACCGGAACCTTGAGGGTGGTCTTTCAGAGGGTCAAAAACACATCTTTCTAAGAACAATATATACCTAAAGTGACATTTCGAAAATTTGTCACTTTAAGCTTTGAGTAATTGTGGAAGATAATGTTATAAGTAGTCTTGATAAAACCCCACAAATTTAGCGATTCGTCGTGTTTCAATGTTTTTATATTGATTTATACGTATTGTAATTGTTTTAAAAATCCCGAGCCATAACTTTAGGTAGACTGCATATTCCAGTGCTTATATGAATATATAAAAAATATTGATATAAATATTTATTCGAACATATTTAATAAAAATTCATCAGCATATATTGTTTTAAACTGTTTTAAAAATAATTCCAAATAAATCGATTATTTGTAGTCATGAAAGATTCGTTATGCTACAAATATATTAATTATTTAATAAAATGCTATAAATAATAATAACTTACAATTGTTGCTTTTAAAATGAATATATTAATCGAATTCGTTAATTTTAGATAATTAATTAATTAAATCTCCATTTTCGTTGTTTTATAATTATTTAGCTTATGTTATGCACTGTTTTTTTGAAATCCATCTATCATCGTTATGAAAAGGTTATGTAGATAATATCAATTTGTAAATTTAGATGCCATGCGAATTTCTCAACACCTCTGTTTATACAATTAATAAGTTTTGATATGTGGCCAAATAATATTAAAAAATGCTTAAGATTACTTAACCGAAGAGAGATTAGTACTTATTATTTATCATTTATTCCTCATTTATGATTGAAGGCTTGTTTTATATATCACGACATCTCCACTTACTTATATATAAGCCAACAATTAGTTGTTAAGTTTCTGATGACAATGTATATTATTATTACGTATAAGCTCGAGTTTGAATTACCGGATTTTATATAATGTACAGCATACAAGGGTACTAAACCCAAACAAAACGAAAACCATACTTTTTGTACAAAGCTGTACCCATCCTCCTTTGCTTTTGTCAATCTTTTGAGGCGCCAAGAAAAATTGTGTTTAATGTTTATTTTTTTAAATATTTTTATTTTTGTAAACGTTATGGCCTCTTCTGAATATTCATCGGAATTTTTTCTTTAAAACCGGAAACTTAAAGGTCGAAGAAATAAATAAATTTGTTAATAATTGGAATGCAAAAGTTTAATATTACATTGGCAATAGATTGATAAAGAGGTTTCGCTATTATGTCGGTAGGATTATCAGTGAGATCGAAACTGCTTAATGAAATTCTATTGTTCAATTCATGGATACGAAAACACACATTTAGAATTCTTGAAAAGTCTCTATTTATAATGCAGTTCACTTACCTTGCAATAAAGTAGGAGAAAACAATGACTTGATAGTAGAAAGAACGATTACGTAACATTTTCATAAAATTACCAAAGAGTAATAATAGACATATTTGTAAAAACTGTTAATTATCTGGGGAAAATAAACTAATGGGTTTTATGGATTGAAAAAGTTGTTGGATCTGAACAGTGAATCGTGCTTTATAGTACAGTAGAGTCTCGGTATATTTGCCCGCTCGTTCCTAGCTTTCCCCTCCCGTCTACTTATATTTGTCAAATAAGGGTAGCGCCGCGGCCGCTTCTCCCACTTTCCTCAGTTGCTTTGCGTTCGTGACGTCACAGCAGGCCCTTCCTGAGGCTCCAGCGTGCAAGGTGGGGAAAAAGAAAGAGGCGACAGACAAATATAACGAGACGGAACTGGGAAAATATGCTGGGACGTAAAGATAGCGAGACGCAAAGATACCGGGACTCTACTGCATATATATCGATTGATCTTGATTGACCGTCATTGACAATATTTTTGCGATGTCCTTAGCAGAATTCGAAATCATCTACGCTAGTACTAATCATGAGCTAGCAGTGAAGCGTCAACTTAAGCGTCAAGTTTTATCTAGACACGCATTGCACCGAACCTGTCTGTATCTAGATAAAACGTAACGATTTAGTGCAAGCTCCTAAAATCTAGTACTAGTGTGGTTGATTCCGATTTCTACCAGGGGTATTGTTGTAGAATAGCGAGATGGTAAAAGAAGATTCCTCCTTGACAATTATTTAAGATAATTTACCAAACGTCAACACATATATTATTTTTAACCAATTAGTATGCAATGAGCACTTTCTGCATGAACATGTGGAACTTCGATATCTAATTTGATAATTTTCAAAAAGAGTGTACTTTCTAGTGGCGCTGTTGAAATAAAAATTCATATTAATTGCAATTTTTTAAATCGAATCTTTTATCAACAAGAATTTAACAAAGCAAAACTTTTACCAACGAGAAGTGCATGAAATCTTTTTACTTCAAAGTAATGACATGATTTATTATTGCCTTCATATTTAATATTTAATAACTACTCGCGTGCTCAAAAACATTTCTTTGTAATTGTGTGCGTAAACCCCGTGCGTAAAGTACTTTTGATGCCAGTTTTTCATGCGTAAAGTTCACTTCACAAAATCCGTGAAATGAACGGTCGTGATTAAAGTTGTACTTTACACACTCAACCAGGCATCAAAACTTTACGCACTCTCTTTATGCACCCAATTACAAAAACTAGGATACCTAACATGGCTGTAAAGAATAACTGTTACGCATCGGTCAGGAATTTTACACATGACTCGGCGCCTTCGGCGCCTCGTATGTATATGTAAAATTACACTTTACACTCTTGTTAGGTAATATACTATTTTGGCTTTAGTCATATTTTGCATTTTGTAAATATACTTAACGCATACTTGTAAAAAAATATTGTTTGACTCATGCGCGAAAATGTTTTTTCTATACCAATGTGAATGCGGACCCGTCGCCTTCAGCTCGGCCCGCAGCTCTCCCATTCGTAGAAACAACTTTTAAGCACATGTATCAAAACCTACTATTTTTTAACTTTGTTCGTAACGTTCGATTTTCGATACAATTTTTGCCGAGTAAAGTGCTTCTTTTGCACACCATGTGGACAACGTGATGCGACAGCAAACAAGTAAACATTTTTTTTAGTAGAGATACGTATCCCCAAGTAAAAAATAGTGGAGAAAACCCTGGCACGATACTTACTCAGTACTGACATCCAGTACGGATTAATGGAAATGGGTTAGCACTGGCAATAAGCCGGCGAAGAGCTGATCCAGTACTGATTTTCAATATTGTTTGCGACAATGAATCAGTACTACTGATAATACCGCAAAAGTATTAACCTAGTACAGATAGACAATACTGCACCCGCTATTAAACGGGTGCAGACGACAGGGAAGGTTAGTACTGACACAATATTATCTTCCATTACTAGCATCAGTAAGAAATAATATCCGACCGTCCGAGTAGTTTGGTTTTAACCCAGTATAGATACAGGACTAGTATTGACTGATGGTAAGGTGATAGGTCGGAAGAAATGTCCGACAGTCAGAGTACTGTCAGAATACCGTTTTAGCACTAGAATTTTCAGTCTTAAATTATTAGTGATTGACGAAATAAGTCAGTACTGTTACAGTAGTGATTTCCATGCTATATTTTGGTACTGAATAATTGCTGCCCCTGGTAAGAATACCTCGCCCCCTCCCAAACTTTCCTATACCATCCTAATTCCTCGCCTCTTATTTATTAATCAATCTATCCTCGAGCCTTATGCACAAAATTACAAAAATGTTGTTTGTTAAGCTTTACACACTTGTATCGAAACTGCTATTGGAACCTTAGGACGTCTGGCGATTCTGCAATATTTGACTTTACAACATAAAATAAAAATTGTTAAGATTGCAAGATAAACATGTTGAAATAGTAAAGGATGATTTTTGATCGATTTTGCAATATTTTCAGTGATGAAAGTTGCATCATGAAGAAAATGGAATTTTTTATTCGAATTACAATTCTCTCTAGTCAATGATAAAAAAATAAAAACCGGTTTATGATAACGCAAAACTTGTTTATAATCTTCATTTTGCGCAAGATATTTTTTGTTTCCACGTCATCAATCGGAAGCGATTTCCTTGAATATTTCTGGACTGTAATTTTTAATATATATCGTGTGAGTCATTTAAAAACTTGCTTCAAATGCAGCAATAAAAAGGAGAGCAAATGAAGAAATGGAGAAATTGGACATTGGACCGAGGTAAAAGTTGGAAAGTGGACAGAAAGAGCACCTGGGCCGAAATCAAACTGGCTCGCGCGGCATGTGTAAACATTAAAGCCTATATTACTTTTCAATCTCAATTCCAAGCTGAACGCAAAACATGTTTAAATCACGTCGGCTGAGAGAAGGTGTAGGCTGGAGCGGAGGGTGCCCTCGAGGCTCGGTGTTCACTGTCTCATCTTACAAACAGCGCCGACGGTGCCAATGGTGCCGACTGCCGGCATCCACCTGTGTTCCTTGAGCCAACTCCTCCTCTTACTTCTTCCCTTTTCTTCTCTCTCTCTCTCTCTCTCTCTCTCTCTCTCTCTCTCTCTCTCTCTCTCTCTCTCTCTCTCTCTCTCTCTCTCTTTCTCTCTCTATCTCTGTTTCCCAGCATCATTTCTCTCGCTCCTCCGGTCTATCGCGTGAACTTACAATCATTCATTCACTCACTCACCAGGACTTAATACTTATACACGTGGCATAAAGGTTTATTATTTTCGGCGCACTTTATACCCCGACCCGAAAAGAAACTTTGAATTGAAGTACTAAACTCTTTAACGAGTCAGACTTTACATTTTCTGAAGAACGAACGGTTAATTACATTTACGTATTTTTAGAATGCATGTTGTTAATATTATGTTGTATGAAATACGTTTATGTGCGACGAAGCTTTGGATGGTTATTTAAATGATGTCTTTAGACAAATACGTATGCAGGATAGCATTAGAGCAAAACAATTTATCTGTGAAGGTGTAATAATAAAGTAACCAACTGTACAAATATGAAAGTACAAAAATTACCGTCATCATTAGCGAAGAAACAATAATCTGTGATGATTATTGTATATCTTGGTTGTAACTTTATAATGAAACCGAAATTCCTTAAAAACTAATATAAATTATGTGTTTAGCGAATAATTTGAACTGCAAGTAACATATTAATTTGTCCTATTGATTTGTTCACCCTAACCAATTTATCATCTAGAACTCATAGCACAAAAGGAAATAGTTGAGACAACCAATTTACACTAATACTTAAGTAATTATATAATAAATTATGAATTTATTTCTCGGTTTAATCGATCAACTGACTGGTAAGTAGAAAAATTAAGGAATAAAATGTGTTGTCGATGTTCAACTACTTAAAACGTTTCGAGTGAAGGAAACGGTTTTAAAAACTTAATAATTGTCGAACTCATTGGAGAAAAAATAGAAATATGAAAAAATTGAGTCATTCGACGTTGGGTGTAATCCGACGCATTCAAAATCCCATACACGGAAAAAGCGATCAGTTAGGCAATCATATAAATAGTTTCACAACGAAATAAATTGGTCACTAACCCATTAAGTAATTGAAACAAAAAATCTAACGAATTGGTTGGTGTAACTATTTCGTTAGTTATGGCAACCAATTTCTCAACCGTATCTGGGACCACTAATCGGTGGGCTGTCCCAAACAATCCTTTTTTCCGTGTATCAAAATTATGTGAAGTCAAATGAAATTTACGTTACTTCTGCTCGATTAGACGAGTTTCTGTCATCGAAATAAATTGCTAGAAAAATTGATAGTATACATAATAAAAACATATCGCACTTTGCAGTTCAAAGACGCCCATCAGATATTTAGCTATTATTTAAATACGATCATAAAAATACATTTATTTGATATAAATGAATTCCATATTTCTTAACCACGGCAGAACAAACAAAAAAGAGTGGTGAATGTGCCTTCCGGTTCTTCCAATATATAGATTAAATGGCTAATTCCCGTACGGTACAAAAAGTAGAAACAAAAAATAGATCAAAATTACTATTGCGCGATTTTAATTATTATTAGTGCGTATGACAATTTTATTTGAAAGACTTTTAAATGTGATCATTATTGATAAAAATTACATTAGTATATAGAGATAGCTTATGAAGATTCTGAAATTATAATGTCCCAAATTATATAACATATTTCTTATCTAAATCGTGCTTCTTTAGCTAGTACTATAAAAAGTATCATGTAATATTAATAAAGTCATAATATTTCCACGCTGATATGCTTCACAAAACCATTAGCCCGTTAAAAAATTAACACGCTTGGAGAAACCGTGAAAAGAAACACGTTTCGACTGCGTTGACGAGTATGTCAACACGTTTAGTTTGATCAGTGAAAATTGACACCGTCTGGTTTGTTGTAGATTCTAGTCAAAATATACTTAATTTTATATCTTCTTAAGTGGTTACGATTTCCAAATAAATACACTATGTTCCTCGAAAATACATGTAAGGATAGGGACGAAGCAACTGCTGTGCAGCGGGTTTGGTTTGTTGTCCATAATTTTTAATCGGCTCATTCAATTTTGATCATCAAGCCACTATTGTAAAGCTAATGTCTGTATCTAACTTTTTGCGTTTACAAGTTTACATTCCATGTAAAAGCAAGAGAGCCCGTACAATTTTCGAGAGATTGATTTTTTTGCAAATTAAAACATTGTCCCCGGTGCAACAATTAAAACAATCCTCTGACACTACATAAATGTTGAGTGAAACTGATATAAATTCCACTTTTATAAGTTTCTAATAGAATTCAATAAGTTATCAAATAGAATAAAACATGAAATGGAATATAAAATTATTATTTTATTATTATTTCAATAATTTTATCACATAGCGCGTCTAAGTCTGAATCGCTCTTTATTTACCAAAGTGCAGTGGCTTCGTTTAATTTGACCATGAATTGCTTTACTGCAACAGCAATGGAAATCTGTAATGGTAACAATGTTAAAAAAATAATTTTGTTTAGTACCACTTAACCGGGGACCCGAGTGCTGCAGCCCAGTTTAACACCATTTTGCAAATGACTTCAGATATTTGTTCGTATCAATTGTTTCGCCAATCAATTCATAAGTTCTGCTCACACCTATATACTTTATTTGACAGTAATTACCTAGCCTGTATATTCGAATTATAACGATTCATGTTTAAAGTAAAATTATTGTTAAGATCAACGTTAGCATTTGTTAGAAGTAATGGAACATTTATTAAGTAAACCATGGGTGTACTTCCGAAAATCACACCTGTCCGATTTGTCTGAAAGTACCATTTCCGACGTATTTTCATGCGCTGATTATGTTATAGTGAAAATTAGCGACAAGGTCATCTTCAAGGTCAAAACTAGGAAAATCGTGTTAATTTGTGGTTTTTTACATTTATTTTGCAAAGAAGGGGTTTAGCGAAAAACTATGTGAAACAAACAAAATTGTATACATATTTTCGTAATTGTAAAGGAAAGCACGAAAAACAGCGATGAAATTGCAGGGAAATAAGAATGACGGCCTGGTGCACCCTACGTCTACGCATTGGTACGCAGAGGGACACGTACTACACATAGGTTCGATTATCACTAACATCCGTTGTAGTTTAGGCATATATAAAAAAAGGGTGGTCTGGGGCGGAGCCCTTGAGTTCGTTATGGAAGTGGATTTACATTTTTGTGTTCTTCCACTTTCATCGCTGTTTTACGTGCTTTCATTTACAATTACAAAAAAATGTTTATATGTAGAGAATTTTTTTCTCTATCTTTTTTGTTTCACATATTTTTCTGCCACATGCCTACTTTGCAAAATAAATGCAAAAAAAAAACACAAAATAACCCGATTTTCCTAGTTTTGACCTTGAAGATGCACTTGTCGCCAAATTTTCACTGAGATGTTCGTAATCAGCGCATCAAAGTACATTGGAAATGGTACGTTAAAAAAAATTGGACCGGTGGGCTTTTCGGAAGTATATTCTTTGACGTATGATGCTTAAGATTAATCAATATTTAGCATATACAGCAGGAGAAGTTACCTTTTCTAGACAGTATTTTATAAACTGTTCATGCCAACAAATCCTGTTCACCTCGTTTATTTTCACTGATAACAATCGTAACTCTTTGAGCTACTTCAGAGGCTAATATATCATAGTCGAAATCGAAATCAGGCTCGCAAGCACTGGATCGTCGCGTTTTAGGCAAATTTGGTGAAATGCGCATGCGTGTCTGGACCAAACATGACGACTACTGCTAGCTCCTGTCTAGCTTGGCTGATTTCTGCGTTACCAGGGTAGTAACTGATTAAATTTAATGCAGAACAATGTAGACCATTTGAAAACTAGTATAATTTAATAAGAAGTTATCTTAACGTACGTTTAGAAAACACTACGGTATCCATCACTGCTGGTAGTAGCTGAATATGAACCAAAAAACAACAAATAGCCTATAATACAACTACAAATTCTACATTCTATATAAAACGACGAAGTATTTTTATGCCTGATGCAAATGGTATTATTATGTCGCGAAAGTATAAAAATAAAAACATATAGAGATATAAATAAATAAAAATTTAAATAAAAAATAATTTGTTCCCTTTAGTAAAATTGATACTTTTCCAAGGTCGATTATTCTAGTGAACCTTTTTTGTCGTCAAATTTCGATTTACTGGCATTGAAGAATCCCATATTTTACATTAAAACCAATTTACATCAATATTTATGCATTATTAACCAAAATTTTACTGAAAATGCCAACATATTCGTTTTTGAAAATGTAATAATACAGAAATGTTTGATATTAATATCTTTAAATTATTTAATTTTATTATTGGCAATCATTTTTGAGCAACGAGAAAAAAATGTTACAGATCACACAATGCCCTAATGTATTTTTTATTGTAATTGATAGATTTGTATAAAGGACAATCGGAAAGTCTGAAATTTTTATGATTATACGTAATAAATTAGGCTTGTAGTAGATTTACGTTAATGCTTACCGGAAATTGCAAAAATTCGTCTAGAGAAGTAAATTAAGTATATATACACATACGAAACTAATTAATTAAAGATGGGAAGGTGAGGGACGAGCGGCCTCGCATACGCGGCATACCTACACGAATTCCATGATCGTGTTCCAATTCGGTCTATACGTGCCGCAGAGCCATCCTTCCCATCTCATTCTATTCTCTTTCTCATCCCGGTTCTTTCATCTCCGGCGAACACTTCATTCTTAACATTCTCATTCTCACTCACTTCTTTTCTTCCTGTTCTTCTTTCACTCCTCTGCTATCTATAATATGCTGTCGGTACCCTCCGCCTCCGTCGCTCCCTCTCTTCAGCCAAAAGCCATACACCCTCCATTTCGATTCCGACCCACACTACGTCCCGCAGGGTCACTCTTTTTCTAACTTTCGCACTTGCCGTCCCTTGCTCGGTTGTATACTCTCAATCGAACTTTTTTAATGTGCTGCTGTATTCTTGTGGTAAGAAACCTTCATTTTCGTTTTTCTTTGGACTTTTTGTCCCGAAACGTATTGGAGGGCTCCCGTTTTCGTCGAGCCGCGGCATGAATGAACTCCGGAGAGTGGTGCATCATTAATTAAACTTTCTAAGCTACCGGCCGTTAGCTCTTGATTCTTCGTTCCTTCTTCCTCCCATCAGGAGCGCACGCGCGTTTGTCTGCGTTGCATGAGTGTTGCATTGTTTTCCCGACAGTGAGAAACCGGAGCGTTCATAATGTATACGTGAACGAGAGAGCACATTGTGTCCGAAATACGGTCGGCGTCGGCCCGATCAAGAGTCGATGACTGAACAAAACTTCGTGGCCCGGACCATCACAACCGTGCGAAATACCTGGCAACGAGGTGTGCGGACCGCGTCTATAGTTTTAAAACTGGCCCGGTATACGTTCGCTCCTTGTGGGTGTGTTAGCGCATACTCGTAAAAAAACGCGTTTAATAGGTGGCCTGGTGAAGGATCTATACATGACTGATCACATATGACGGGATCCCAGATGGGATCGTGGGGCACATTAGGCAAAAACAAATTAGGGATACCTTTTCTCACCATTTGGCACGACGAGTAAGAAACATACACATCTATGCAGATGGTGGTATATCGATCGATTTTTTTTTCTTCTTTCCTTTATTAAGATATTGATAAAAGGAGGTTCTTTATATTTTGTTATACTGAGAGTTTATGTTCATTTTTCAATAGAAATACCATTTCAGTCATTATTAACTAAAAAATAGTGGCTTATCAAGCTAACGTTGCTATTTTCGTTACTTACCTGTATAAGGTAATAATAAATCAAAGTCAGATGCATGGTGATGAAAAATAAAAAACAAGATTGGAAATAGTCAATATGTCATTCAATTCAAGGAAATAGCTCATTATTGATAAATGTTAAACAAGATTTCTTGGGAATAATTTGGTAGGGTGTCCAAAATCTGGGTAGCAGTATTTCAGATTTGGATTGTGTTTAATCATTTTAGTAAAAAAGGCTGGTATCAAAATTGGATATAGTATCTGAGTGACGAGCCATTGAGTTTTCGAAAAAATATAAAGTTTTTACAATAACTCGCCTGGCTTTGTTCTTTCGGCGAATTAATACTCATTTTTTAAGCTCTACAATTTGAATTTGTGATATTTTTTACTACGGTGATTATTTCTCATATTACGTTTTTCGGGGTTAACTCGATTCGCTAAACAGTTAACGAAATACGTTATAAAAAGTAGTAAAACTTGTATCAAAAACTACTATTTCGTATCAAGGGCGTAAAAGAACTTATGCGCCCGTAGGTGATCACCGCGCCCGAGGGGCTGGCGAAGACTACCCCTGGGGGGTAGGGGGTCAAAACGTCGAAATTTGATGAAAAACTATAGGGTAATTTTTCTGCCGAGGTGACCAAATTCAATACTTTTTCAGACAATAATCATAAATATTTTAAACCAGTTTTTATGGCATTATCGTCAACTTTAGGAAGAAAATGCATAAACCTTTTTTGTAGAGAATTTAATGCTCTATCTTTTTGTTTGAACAATTTTTTAATAAAATTTGTATTTTTCAAAATAAATGCAAAAAACTACGAAGAAACTTAATTGGGGCTAATGTGTTTTAGTAATGGACAGATGCATCTGCGCCAAAATCTAATCAGATCTAAGTTATGCCAAGACACGTATTTAAAAAAAATGTATGTCATTACGCTTATCCGTTCGCGAGTTATCGCGAGACAAAAAAACTGGACGTACTGACGTACGGCCGTACGGACTTACGTACGTACAAGATCACGGACACAAATTTTTTTATTGTTGATTTGGGCTCCTTAGGGTCTGAAACGTCGACATTTGATGAAAAACTATAAGGTAATTTTTATGCCCGAAGTGACCATGGTCACCTAAGGTCTGGGTCGAAGTAATAATGGCAAATGTTATTAAATCTATTGTTTACTAGTTTATATAACACGGAGAAAAATGACTCCGCTGGATTAGCTGATAAATATCAGCTAAAATTTTCGGCTGGAATTGCCGAAAGTATCCGCAGTGTTAGCTGTTCCGATTCCGCTATTGTAGCCTTACGAATCGATAAATATTGCAGAGATAGTTTCTGGAAATGTTGCAGAAAATAATGTGTAACATTAGCTGTACATATAATAATCATGTAAATTGGCGCATTGCAATCTATACAATCCCAGGTAGCACATTTCAGCATCCGCTACATACAAAAAGTTATTGAAATGTTAACAAATGTTGACAAAAGTTAACATTTCTATACTTATTCTTTAGTGAATACCAGGGGGGTGACACTGCTGCTATATTCCCTATGTCATGTCGGTTCTCTTCGTGACCTCCCACTTATCTCAAAACTTCACGTATCCAGATGGCGCTTGCAGTCATGTGCTCGGCGAGCTTTGGCGTGATAATCGTAACGCCCTTTTAACTAATATACGTGCACTAGATGCTTACAATCGCCGATACGTGGTCTAGGTATTGAACACCGTGGTTCTTCATCACTTTACGTAAAATACGTCCACCAGGTCTTTAGGGTCACCGATTACGGGGTCTAGATATCGCGCACCGTAGTTTTTCAACTCTTCGACTAAAATCCGTGCACCAGGTTTTTAGGGTCGTCGATTACGGGGTCTACGTGTCGCGTTCCGTAGATTTTCATTTTTATAACTAAAAAACCTGCCCCCGGTGTTTGGGGTTGCCGATCATGTAGCCTAGGTATCCACTTGGTGTTAACCAACGATGACCCTGAGGTCAAAGTTGAAGGTCATTTCAAGATCAAATCAATTTTATCTAATAAACAACGGTAATCTTGTCCTTGACCTTGGGCTAAATTTGAAAAAATTTGAAGGTCATTTCAAGGTCAAATCAAAATATGTTCAAATTTGAAGAAAAATAAGCAAAATTGATTCGACCTTGAAATGACCTTCGACTTTGACCTCAAGGTCACCGTTGGTTAACTCGAAGTCAATACCTAGACCACTTGATCGTCGACCCCAAACTCCTGGTGCATATTTTTTAGTTAAAAAGATGAAAAACTACGGAGCGCGATTCCTAGACACCGTAATCGCCGACCTTGAATACCTGGTGCACGTATTTCAGCTAGAGTAATGAAACACTATGGAGCTCGATACCTAGACCCCTTGATCGGCGACCCGGAACACCTGGTGCATGTATTTCAGCTAGAATCGTGAAAAACTATGCGGCGCGATACCTAGACCCCGTAATCAGCGAACTTAAACATCTGGTGCACATATTTTAGTTAAAATGGGGAAAAACTACTGAGAGCGATACCTAGTCCCCGTAATCGGTCATCCTAAAGACCTGGAGCAAATATGTATTTTGCCAATCCGATTCAAAACTGCGAATCGTCATATCTCGAGACCGTAATCAGGAAAACATCTGTGTATTGGTTGCCAAGCACATGTATAGTAACGCCATCTAGTGATCGCAAATCCCGGGGGTCACAACGAGAACGTTATGAACGAAACAGTTTCACCCCCCTGGTGAATACTCAAATATGCTACCTGGGATACGAAGAATCGTGTTTGATATCGTGTTCAGTCGGTAACGGTCGGAAAGGTCGGTAACGGTTAACCTAAACCAGATTGCGCAAGATAGCGTCAGAGAGTGTAGCGGTCTGTGCGAAATTCGAAAATTGATCGAATATCCTATATTGATTATTTATTAATTGTGGATATACATATAGCCGTTCTCGCCAGTTCCCGAGGCCTGCTCCATTTGACACATATGCCATACATGCATAAGATGTCGCAGTTCATTCGCCCTTATTACATAACCTCATCCTGTCATTATTCACTGTACATATGAATATGAATCGAATCGATCGAAATCGAATTCCACTCGTTCCGTATGTATGTATGTATGTATCTATGCACATGTATATGCTCATATGAGAATGCCACTTCGCCACAGGCGTTGAGATTCGCCTTTATACAAAAATTAATTTCTATGCACTGTGTGAAGTCACATATGCACTCACTGTTTCTAAGAGCAAAATTCAGGAAATGTAGAAAGTATGATAGACACGGACAATTAAAAACTGCAGATATGTAGAAACTCGAGTTAACAAAAGAAAATAATCCGCTATATTAGCAGATTTATTTCGGCTAAATTTACAGACTTTTTTCCGTCAGTTTTGCTGACTCGTACTGTTTGGAATTTACAGTTATTTTTCAGTAACTTTAGCTGAAATTATCGGCTATCTCTAATGGAATTCTAAAAGCTTTCCCTAAGGGAAGAAATCGGCAGAATCTGCGGATATTTCGGCTGATACAGCTGATTATTTTTCTCCGTGAATATACTAAAAAGCATTATCAGGTACGTATCAAATTGCAAATTTTTCTACTATTTAATGTCTAGAATATAAAAAGGTTATCTTCAGTATGTTATACGTAATTTGTTTCAAAATCGCAAGCATAAATGCTATAACTATGAGATATCTTTCAATATGTTTTGCACTTTTGAAAATACTTTTCAGCGTCAGACCAGCAAGTGAGATATTCTGAAATCATATTTGGTACTTTTTTCGAGAACGAGGGAGGTTCGTATATGTAGTGATTTATTTCGTTTGTATGTCATAGCATATAAATGCAAAATTTAATTTTCACGATTTAATTTCACGGCAGAATTTGATCATTATTAAAATAAAAGAAATCGCCACTTTCGGTAGCATCTTAAGGATATTACATAACATTACATAATCACAGTACAAGAACTGAATGCCTCGCTCGTTGAACAAAAAATAATCGCGTCCGGCACGTTCCATTTTGGACCAAATATATAACCGTTTTGTATTCGGACGTAGATGGCGATGATAACGCAAGGACAAGAAAGAAGGACGGCGTCTTGATGATGATAATGATGATGACGATGGTGTTGATGAAAAGGACGAAATCTTAAAGGAGCTGCCCGGGCTCAAGGCGCTTTTATCGGCGTTTCTTATTGTGCCACGCGGTAATGTCCCGTCAGGTAATTAACCGGCGGCATATAACAATCGCCGAGCACTTGCCTTGGCTTTAATCAGTGTAATGCGTAAATGTGCGTGCGAGCATGCACGCACACGTACTTCACATCAAAACGAATAAGTGTCTTATGGCATTTAATTAATGTCTTTTACTGTTATACGCGCCATAACTTGTGGGTCGTATCGCTCTTAAAAAGTATCAAAACTTTTATCCGCGCAATTTTATTTACATACGTAATTGGAATATTTTCTGTGCACTGGCAATCCGAGAACGTCCAGTGCATTTTTGCACCTCAAGCCGTCGACGAACGAACGAGCCACTGCAAGTCTGTAGGAAACGTTGGCGCGCTAAAGTAATTGTGTGACTTGCAGATAAAGTCCATCAGTAGCGAATACCGACGCGATATAGGTATATATCTCATTATTCTCCTGACAACACACACGCATGGTCGTGCATACTTCCATGTCAACGATGGCGATGATTATGATGATGATGATGCAGCGACCTTCGGTACTTTTCGCCCGGCGACAGCGCCGTGATTCTCGCACCTGATTGGAGGTGGAGTATATCTTACCCGGGATTTATATATAACGTAAAATCCAGTAGCTGACTTAAATTCGATACGGACTGATCTCGTACACGCCAGGATACTTTCTTCCTCCGACGAGAACGATCGGCAAATAAATGAATCTTCAATCTTACTGCGCGATTATTTTAATTGCTATATCATTTATAACTGCAGTAGACGAGTGAAATAAGCCAAATGAAATGGAGCCAATTTTCTAGGTACTTCGGGAAATAAATCTTAACTGAAACCGTAAACAATTATTAACATTTGCATTAAATTTAACTATGTTCATAGTTACCTGGAAACAATAGTACCCTAATATAAAAATTATAAACAACTCTGAATTCCCAGGTGATAACCACACTCTGAAAACATCTATCAACACTTTAACAAGTTTTTATTCATTCTTGCCTAAAACTGTTTTTGCCATAGAAGTGATACATATAATTCAATACAAAAATAGTGTCTAATGATTTATTAAAGTTACCTTGTTGAAAATGGATTAAACCTTATATTTTTATACTATACAATTTTCGGAAATAAGGGATTTTTATTTATTTCCGAAAATTCCCGGTCAGTTTTCAATTAATGTCTGGCATTTTCTAGAATACCATCCGTAGTGATTAGAATTGTCCTTACAAAGCATGAATTTAGATTAACTTTATCATAACATTACTTTTTAATCGGAAAAATGAATCATGAAAACTAACCGAAAATTTCTCCATTACTATAGTAAGTTTTTCTTTGCTACTTTAACCAGGCTTGAATAGTTGAAGCCGTATTCAATAAGGTAACATCATTGAATCCTTGCACACGGGTGCAAGGAATGTTTATGAGTTTACTGAATTAACTCTAACACTCTTAAATAATATTTAAAAAAATGTATATCGATATTTCTCTTATGGGTTGCTTAATCTTATTTTATCGACTAATTCGAATTAAAAAAAGCGTGTATATGTGCTTTATTTATGTTCAAATAGTATTATTATGTACATAGTGAATAAGTCATAAATAAGTCGATTCTCAGGTATTACGGATTCCAGGTAGAGATACGCAAGTATTGAGTTGCGGAAGCCAATGGGAATTTGGATAAATTAAGCATTCATCCACGACACAAGACGACATTCAACTTCTGCTGAAAAAAGTGTATGTGAATGAAAGTACCTTATGGCGCATGTCTTGTCCAAACGCTGCATAGGAGCAAACAATAAAAAAAGTAAGAGCTACAACTCGTGCGTTTGAAATTGGGAAAGTAGCTTTACAATTAAGCAAAAGCTGATACGCACGTCATCCATTCGAATATATCTAGTCTTTTAGCATGCATCCATTTTGTATACATAGAACCCTCAGTTAAATTAATGAAAAATAGACAAATAAATGGACACCTAATCCTTTATACTTTCAATTCTGAATATTTAAAGACCATTTTATTTTATGAAAATATGTCCATGTATATTGGGAGGAATTCGAACAAAAATCGAAACAATAAATAAGATAGCCAATTATTACTTATGTTTGATAATGCCTGTATCTTAATGTAATGGTCCATTGAAAGCGACAATTGTTAATGATTTTTATAGGTATATTATCATTGTTAAATGCGATAATAGTTCACCAGCGAGAGAAACTATATAATATTTATTATTAGGATAGTAGTTTAGATAAATATTATAAATATTATTGCAAACTTTTTTGTACATAATTAGTTTGACCACGGACATTGAAGTCCAGAACAGTAATAAACGGTATCAATCAATCATTTCTTTACCATCATAAAAGAATTTGTCTATCTTTGAAACTAAATTTACATTATTTCTGATTCAACAAATGAATTTCTGTCATAAAAAAAAATTAAGTTAGAGTAATTAAAATTATGCAACACAAAAACATCGTAACTTGTTCGTTTAAGACATACATCTCATAGTTATTTATTATTATTGAATAATATGTACGGGCATACAAATCTGTTTGATGTTATTTAAATTCCTCACAACTCTATATATTTCGTATTTTCAAAATTGTTGGCATATTTGAACCAAACGTTTCTTAATCACAGATTCTACAGCAATTCTCTCGAATTTTCAAAGTATATGTTGCATTTTTCGGAAATTTTGTGAATCTTATCAGAATTTTCTGAACTGCGTTTTATTTTTACAATTTGAAGGTCATTAACAAAAAGAAACGACGAAAAAATCCCAAATCAAATTCCATAGTGCTTTCTTTGATAGAGAAACCATATAAAAAAATTGCAGCAATATCTGAGTAGGTTGTTGTTTGCAGATTGGTCAGGTTGGATCATATATATGTCTATCTAATAATTATTTCAGTATTTCATTTGCATTATTATCATTATTAATTCGGATTTAAAATAATGTTGTAGCTACTTCGACTAATATGTGTAAGAAAAATTTGGTAATTAATAAGAAAACTGCAACTTTCCTTCCACAAATAAAACTGACAATTTCTTTATCATGAAATAATAAAATCAATTTCAATAACATTTTACATGCTCCATTTATTAGTAAATGTTCACGACAAAAATCCAAATTAAATATATAAAATTTAAGTTATCCTGCATATATTTAAAACTCAATTATAGCAGTTTCAAATTAATAATAATCTTACAATAAATAATAGTTGATTTTGCATAATGATAGCCAGTTTTCAATTGGCCATATGAAAATTATTGTTAATGCGACTGTTTCATAGAAGAAATATTTTTTAGGTAATCGGTATACCGGGTGAATAATTCAAGGCCGAATATAGGGGAACACATGTATTAGCTCTCAGCCAATCGCTATCGAGCTTGAGAGTATGCATTATCGCCACCGACCAATCACGAAAAGCGTATAACATCTATCAACTTTTTGATGTTTACTATTAAGAAAATGATTTATTTAAAAAATCTATGCATTAAATATGAAAAATTGTTCGCTTGTTCGCTTGTTCTATTTCATGAAGAAATGGTGTTAAAATGTGTTGCAGGAATTGAAGGTACAATTCGCTGTTCAAGTTATCCTCAATGAAAACTGGGCCCACAATCCTAGAGCCTAAAATCCCTATCCACACATTTATTTTATCGGATATTGCGTCTTTGTTTGTATTAATTCCCGTGGATTATCACCAGCCCAGTATCAGTAATTTTGTTTATTAGGTGCAGATTTTGCAAGGAAAGTGCGTTCATCGCTAAAGCATATCTTGTGCACAAGCAGCGGGTCGCGATTTATGCAGTTGGTCATTATCTCTGCAAATGACATTCGTTCTTGTGCATCTGCACATGAAAGTTCTTGATGGGTATACACTTTGTAAGGCACGTACCCATGTTTCCTCAAAACAGCCCTTATCGATACCTGCGACAGCTGAAATTGTCTGGCAAGGTGTCTTGTAGACGAGTGAGGATCATCCTCCACAGCTGCACAAATTAACACTTCGATTTCCTCTGTGATTTTGCGAGGCTTACATTCCCGTTTCTTCGGGTGAACACTTCCACTTATTTCAAAATTATCAATAGTTTTTTATAATAAAATGGTATAATGGAAACAACAGCTATAGGCAAGTTCGAGCCCATTTTTCCGTTAAATAGGAAAATTTAAAAATTCCATCAATTTCCACAATTAAAAAATTTATTGATAATTTTGAAATAAGTGGAAGTGTTCATCCGAAGAAACGGGAATGTAAGCCGCTAGACACACACCTTGCCAGACAATTTCAGCTGTCGCAGGCATCGATAAGGGCTGATTACTGCATAAATCGCGACCCGCTGCTTGTGCACAAGATATGCTTTAGCGATGAATGCACTTTCTTTGCAAAATCTGCACCTAATAAACAAAATTACCGATACTGGGCTCGTGATAATCCATGGGAATTAATACAAATAAAGACGCAATACCCGATTAAAATAAATGTGTGGATAGGGATTGTAGGCTCTAGGATTGTATATGGATATCAATGCACTGAACAACTGCAAAGAAATAAAGCTATGTTCGTCCTTGTGCATTAAAAATAAAGAAATTGAAGAATATTTTGTTAACATGTTCAAAATGAAAATATATTAAATATTTTTAATTGACGACAATTTATAATGTTATGAAAATGTGTTAATTTTGAATAATTACATAATTAATGCACGTGTTTGTTTCTTGACACACTATAGCCTTACCCTCTTGTGGGTTCAGAATGATGATCACACAGGCTGATGTGCTCAGAAATATATGTAATTTATTTAATACTATACTTGTAATGCGCGATTTTTTAAAAATAATAATAAAAATATTGATAAAATTACAATTTTAATGAACTATTGAACTGAAATATTATGAACATTTGATACATATATGTAAACTGTTGCCATAAGATTTATATAATAATAAACGTATTGATTGTATGACATTATGTTTACTCGTCAATAGCGCTATATCCGATTGGCTTTAGACAATTTTTATTTGTCCTGTGTGAACAATGAGTATAGAATAATCTGACCAATAGAAGAGGTTGAATATTGCGCCACCTGGGGGGAGACCAGCGGGATAGCTGCACCCACGCAACGCAACCAACACGGTGGAAGAATTCATTGGTTAACTGAAAATGAACGCCATTCTAATTCTGAAAGTTACACTAGTGCTCGCTACGGTGAGATTTTTTGGGCTTCAAATTGTTATGAATGAAAGTACGCGAAATTAGAGATATTGCGCAGAAGGAACTGCTTTATAGAACTATTGTAACTACTTTTATAGAATTTTATAGAGATCGAATTATTAAAAAACTGATAAACTCTATATTAATATAACCAAAATTTAAAAAAATGTAACAGGGATGCATATGTACCTCTCTGATTGATATTTTGTACAAATAGAATAATGAATATCATAACTGTTTTATTGACGGAATTGTAAAAGGTCCTACATCTAAATTTCAAAATAATTTAGATAATCTAAATGAAAATTATATGAAATCAACGGTGATGGTTCTAACTAAAAAACTATATGGCACACACCTTTGTAGTCGAAAGAATAATTATGAATCATATTGCAATGTAATTGAAAAAGCTAAATTAAACATTATCCGTCATTTGTAAGTGATTCCAAATTTTAAACTTGTTATAACGAACTTGAAAACATTGATTTAATTTTTTATGTTAACAGGGGTAAACTACTTCTAGGTTTCTAACTGATGACGTTATGAACCAAATTAAATTATATATTTGATAATATGAAGAAATCACCTATTAACTTTGATACACGGCAAGGGATTGTTTCAGGCATCAAACCATTTAGCACTCTTAGACGAGAAATAGATTGCGGCGACCAAATAAACCATTTCACTAAAAAATAAATTTGTCACTAACAAATTCATTGGTGCAATAAGTAATAAACAAGTAATCAATGTTAATAGTTTACAATCAATTGGTAACTGTTTCATTATTTACCTTTCCTTACTCATTCTAATCAAGTGTTATTTTCAATTTCGCACATTCTGTTTAATACTAAAATTCCCTACTTGCGCACTGTCCTTCGCACACTAAAAACAATGCGGGGAATACCTCGCATGCTCGAATCGCGCACGTATCGTACTTTGAAATCAGAATGCGAATTTGTTTCCACACTCGTTAAAAAAAGATAATGGGAAGTACAAAATTAACCGTGTGTAAACGGGCTGCTTCGCACACGAAAAAGAGTGCAGGAACGTTGGGTTTCGCGGACGGAGTTAAAAAAGATAACATACAATACGCGTGCGAAGGAGTTGACTTCAACAATTATTTCACTCGGGCTCAAATCACCTACTTCGCACACTTGTATCCTAATGTACTATGCCCACTCCTTTTTCAGGTATTTTTTAATACGGACGTTTCACAGAGAAAAAAGGTTTAATGAAACCATGACGAAATGATACAAGCAATTTTAACATAGTTAAATAGACCAATTAATAACAGAAAGGTTATAGATGATATTTGAGGTTATGTTTACGAATGATTTAAGAACCGGGGAATATTAAATGGAAAAATTTTAATAATAACTACGGAAATCGTTAATTTAACTACTTTCTGTATCAAAGCGTTTTACTATTATAAAATGGTTCAATTAATTATTTTCTTTCCTCCTGGGTATAGCACAAATTCTATAAGCATCGCAAACCCAAAATATAGGTGTTTCCCGCAATCGAATTGAACACGAATCTCCTATTTGGCGCACTAGTTGAGTTACGCACTATTTCGTAAAATGTAATATCAGTTTTCAATTTTTTTATAAAACGATAACATCAAACCTGCATTTTTTGTTATAAACAGTAACACTTTTACAGTGATAAAATATTTAAATAGTAGTTCCGTTTAGTCTCTCAGTATTTTGTATAGTGACACTTACTGTTTTGCATTATTTAAAAAATCTTGCGACTCGAACGGTATTATACGTCGAAATATTTCGAAAAATAAATATCTACATTTTTTATGTCATCTGAATCACTTGATGCGGATTATGCTTTGATATACATACTTATTTGCTTATAGATTCTTCCCCAAAGTAAAACCGCTATCAAGTAAAATGTCATTTTAACCTGTCGATCGATCTACCGATTAAATTGCGAGTTATTAAGTCGGCGAACTATACTATGCAGAGAGAAGGTAAAAAAGAAAGGAAAAAACGGGATAGAGGATATGCAAATTATATGTTTAATAATTGATCCATTTTTATTCCACTAACATTTCTAAAAAGTATGGATTCTAGTCAAAAAATTGGAAATCGTATTGTTTTTATATTATGTTATTGATAACACTTGCCTGCCAACTATTACACTGAGAAAACACGTGGGTATGAGATACCACTGATGTCCGTTACCACTACACACATTATTATATATAATAAAACTTCACTTTATTGTCCTTCACGTTGTTAGCGCCTTCAAATTATTATCTAGATTCCCTTCACATATTTAGCATAGGTAAGGTTAGTTCTTCTTCCCTCTTTCGTAAATCCAGTGTCGTGCCTATTGTGATAGGCGATACGGCTGCAGGTGCGCAAGAAACGACTCATTTGTCGGACAACAAAGTGAAAGGCAATACCCTGAGTAAGACAATAAAGTGAAGTTCTACTGTATACTAATAATTGGTGTCTAATAACCATGAGTTTTTCAGCAGTGTAGGGTTACAAAATTTATTGCAGTGTAATAGTTATATAATTAATTTATTATTATTATTATTATTATCATTATTTCTACGTACGATCGTTTTAATCTTCTAGTAAAAAATATACAGTCTTAACTACAATAATTTGTTATTCATTTTCATGGTGATGAAAACTCCGTTCTCGTAGACTGAGAGACTTTTATTTACGAAAATTGGAAAACCATTTTCAATTTGGGGATAACTGAGATTTTATCGGCTTTTGTACCTTTTACTAATTCTGGTTTGTGAAATTGTGTATGTTCGGTTATAAATTTTACAAACCTCAAAAAGCAAAAAATACAAAAGACGGACGCTAAACCCGCTGACATCCCCTATTTTGAAAATGTTTTTGCAATTTTCGTCATCGTCATCGTGAATCGCCATAAAAAATCGTTAATAGTACAAAATAAAAAATTGTGTGTTTTAAATATATCAACTTTAGTGCCCATTTCTTTATCTTTTTGCAATGTAGATCTTTGAAATTAGAAAGAGTCGTAACAGATAATCGTTTTAATAATCCTATTAGTTTCGCCGTTGTACCGCACAGAAGGTACTTAGTTTGCTGATACTGGTCAAACACTTAAAAATTGTCAGGGCGGGTGCATTACTCTTTGTGCCTTAAACAAAATTTTCAACATCATCGCACTCCGAATCGAAATAAGTTATAAGAAATATATAAATATAAAAAACATTATTACAGTTTTGTCGGGAACGATTTCCAGTTTAAGATAAACTTGATATACTTTCAATCATCTGTGGTTTTAGTTTTAATTTTCAATAAAAATGAGTTGTTCGTCATGGGATTTATCCGAATCAGTTGGAATGCGATAAAACATACATATTTCATATAAACAAATGAAGATTTTGAAAGTTAGACAAATTATTCCCATGGGAGTATTTCTGAAGGATGGACCTGGATTCCATCGAAACCTAAGCAGTCGATTCATAGTATCCATTCGAAAAGCGAAGGATGTGTTTTGAAGCATATTGAAAACTGTACACTATAATGTGTACAAAAACCTAATTATGTATAGTCCTACTAAATTGAACAAAATATTCATTTATTTTTTGAATTAGTTACTAGCTTTAGCGTCATCTTCCCTTAGCGCGGACAGAAAAAAAAAATTTTTTTTAGGGTCGCCAACAAATTGGTTGCTCCATCCAACTCACTTAATGTGCTGAGAGCCTGCCAATAAATTGGTTCGGAGGATCAAGCTAACAAATCTATTGGTTCATCCGACTACGTACATAGTTTTTCTATCAACGAATATTCAACCCATTTAGTTGTTTATTGCGTGCAATATGGCTGGCCATACGTATAAAACAGGCTGATACAAAGGAACGATAAACAAATAGTAGTTTTCGCACATGCATATTTAATTCAAGTGTTCGTAACATTTAAAAAATGTCAAAAATCCATGAAGTCACTTTTTACACACAGTGCATAAAATATATATATATAATTGTCCTGTTTGCCCTGCGAAGTGATCCTTGGATCTTGAAAGGGGTTATAGATGTCGTCAGGGAACTTCTTTCCGCGCGTACATCATGGGAACATCTTTTTTGGTAATTGATCGAGGTGTCGATTGCTACTCGAAAAAAAAACATGGAAGAAACTGAACGGTCCACGTGCTGGTTCGAGGATCGAGGATAGAGCGCGAAGAACCGCGGCCGATGCTGGTACCTCGCGCGGCACCTTATGTTCCTCTTGCGAGTTGATTAGTCATTCCCTAAGAGTTGGTGAATCATCATTGCGATTCCCTGGTGGCGGCATCCTGTTTTTTACTCGAGGATGTCGGCCATGATTGTTGTTCGGGAAAAACTCTGAAGCCTTGGCAACCAGGAAAAAAAAAAGAGAGGGAACGAGCGCAAGGGGTCGAAGAGAGAGCGAGAACGCGAGACAGACGACGAGTGATTGAGAGCAAAACGAAAAAAGAGAATGAGAAAGCTAGGGAAGGAGAGGCAGAAAATGGGAAAAAAAGTGAGAACCTGGATGAGACGGGAGCAGGGAACTCTCGTTTGAGGTAGCCGCCGGCTTATTCACGTCTCGAAATGAGATAGACCACCTTCCTCACCTCTCCCCTCTCTTTACTATATTCAACTTCCGATTATACCTGCCGACGACATTGCTTATATGGTTTCTTTAATTTCGTTCGAAATGACAGGTTAACACGCGTATATGCGGATTAATATGCGCGGCCACGGAGAAATCCCCGACATTTGTGACGCGTAATAATTACTCTCACCTAAGGAAGATCTGCAGAAATACAAATTTAACCTACTTTATTGATATTTTTATTATTATTATTACAAATGTCGTTATTTGCGTCCGTGATTAATGGTGAGCCGACTTCTCGCAGTGATAAAACATTCTGATAAATCGTGACTTTTTTCCGTTCAGTGAAATATGAACCACCTTCTTGTTCATACGTCGATCCTGACATTTATTCCCGAACTGAAAAGGATTCGCTATCCGAATCACAATTTCAGTTAACAAATATACATTCAGAGCTGCTACGTATTTCATTCAATACTTTGCAGTAAAATAAGTTTGCAAATCTAAACAAATGTTCTCGATTAAAGGCCTCAAATTGATTTTTGAGGATGTACACATTTTTTTAAGGGCAATTATTTTTATAAATATATAGATTTACCAGTCTTTAAAAACAGATCAGCAAAAAACATTTTTTAAATTATTAAATATTGTAAACGTTTTGTCTAATGTAAAAATTGTCAATTTGTATTTCATTATTTCTGGGACACTCAATGCGGCCTCAAACAGTTTGCGGATATTTCCTTTTATAACATTCATTCGTCACCAAGGCCATATCATGTACCGTACAAATCCACCTGTCATAAATGGCAGAATCTTTGAAAAATAAAAAAATATAATGCCAGTTTTTAATTATATATCCTGGCTCTAAAGACTCTCCGCCCACGCAAATTTTAATCCTGTACCGATGTTTTTTACAGTAAGTAAGTCACCATGATTTAACTTCACCATTTTATTTACAATACAGAATTTTAGTTGGCCCATAAGACCCATTTAAAATTATATATACTTTGATATGACCACTTCACGGTTGAACTAAGTATTGAGATTTTTATTTAATTTCATAAAATGATTTTGATGTTATCAACATTAAAATTAGAGATGCGATAATACTATATAGTAAACAACATAATGTAATAATGTTATATAACAACGAGAAGGAGAACGAGTTATATAAAAACTTATTTACGTGACATGTAACAAGCATAAGTTTTAACCAAAATGTTTAAATTTAAACTTTAAGAGTAAATGGACGGGCTTTATTTTTACTTATGCATGTTGCTAATTCTGTCAATTAATCAAGCATATTTCTTCGAATATTAGAAAAATTGTCAATTGTACAATCATAGCTTTGTCAAGTAAAAACGCCATTTATTTAGGTATTAAAACACTGTAAGTAGACGGGGAAAGTTTTCTGTCAAATCCTATTCTAGCTAACTCACAACAAAGGCATCTAAACCTAAAAATAACAAATAGAAAATTCGTTACAAGTGAGATGCTCAATCAAAAATCACCGGTGTTTTTCTATGAATACTCATGCAACAAACAACTTTTTTTCTAACCAGAAGAAAAGATCGCGGCTTATATCCTACTTACCCCTTGTAATCCGTTCCTTAATCCTCCTAAAACGTTGAGCCGAGTATACTTGTACATGCGAAGGTGTGTCTTTTCTAAATATTTGTGTGTACCCTTTTCCAAATCTTTGACATTCATCCAAATATTTTAGCTTAAGTCATTTTGATCATTTTAACCCCAACCGACTGATAACATATAAAAGTAACGAATGCAAATACATCGTCAAGATATGCGATATAATAATTTTTCAATGTTATCGTTTAACGCAGTTTATTTTACGCGTTGTATACCTGCAGAGTTAGTATATTTAGTAGTTAGCACAAATAAATACAGGTAATTAACATTATCTAAAAATTTTGATTTTTCATAAAAAATAGTCTTCGTAAAATTATTATACATTAACTTTCTAAATAATACACATAATTGAACATTCACATCTAATTTTCCAATTTATTATTGAGAGTTACATGTTCTATTTCTAATTACACATTTAAGGAAATCATAAATATTCCATTATTAAATTTTTAAAAAACATGCGCCGTAAATTTCTTGGACTGAGAATCATCCTCAATAAACGATGAAATTCGAGACACTCTGTGAAAGAACAAATATTCGCTCATGTTAGAGTAAAAAATATCGCCTGTACGAGTGGCATATCACTATAGTGAAAGTTTATATGTTCGTTTGCAAAAACCACATTTAGTTATCATGAAGTATGTATTAGAACTCGTAAATACAATATACAAGATTCATTTGTAAAGCTTATTTATCAAAATAAATCCTCAACTTTTACAATTTTTAGAGAAATTACATAACAATTTTTATATTTTGGCTAGGACTCCGAAGGCAGACCTGCAATTACGTTAATATTTTCTGTGTAGGAAACTTTACTACAGAAAATAGGAATACTTACTAAAATAATAGTAACAATTAACACAATTGCAGATCTGCCCTCGGATTCCTAGACAGAATTGTAAGAATTGTTAAACAGTTTCTCTTATTTGTGTACAATCAGTCATCATATATGTAAACAAAACATAATAAATATGCGCAGCTTACAATTAGATGTCTAATGTAATAAAAATATTTAACTGTTCGGCCGAAAAACTTCACCCCAGTTAATAAAACATATCATCAACAAATTTTCTCTGATGTGATTATTTCACACACATGTAAGTGGTGCAGATAGTAAAAGTAATATACTTCCCTACTTGATGTCTTTAATTTTTTTTCGTAAAGATAATGAACGGATAACATAATTCGATCTAACCATGAACGTTAATTTCTACCAGATTTCGGATGAAGATTGCTACGCATGCGAATAATGATAAGTGTTAATTAGTCGAGTCTTAGATAGTGATTATGTGAAATTATGCTAACATGTATCTTGAGAAATTTTATATTTATACATACAAATAAAGATTTCGTTTCAACAAGAAATCGACAATTTTAAAGAGTCGATTTTAAGGCTTGCTTACATTGTTGGTTAATAATTTGCATTTTCAGAAAATCTCTAAATTCTGTAATTATCAAGAATTTTGCATCACAATATCCCTAAGTTACAATTATATACATAAAAATAGTGGCATCATAAAAATATGGACTGTACCAAATTAACATTTCACAGTCAACTAACATTTTTGTGTTTCGAAATTTGGTATAGATTATTTATCAGAACATGAGGTCTCGATATACTTTCTCTATAATATTCTCAAGGAAGAAAAATATACGTAAATTAATATATTATGTTGTTCATTTAGTGTAGCAATATTACCGTACAATAAAATACCCCACCTTTAAAGAGATTACCGTATAAACGATGGGAAAATTTAATTTTGCACGGCAGAATAACTATACCACACTTATAATACATGATATATCAAATAATATACGGATATTGTATACATAGCGTATAAGTATGCTATACCGTTATGATTTTTTTTTTTGTTTCTTCTTGACTGAATTTCAAGATGAATCCACCTGCGAGAAAAGCTCGTGGTGTGTAGTATAAAGTACGTCGTCGGTTTTTGCATTCACGTTTCTTATATTGCACACACGTTTATATAGACATACTTATATACTTTTGGGGATACGTGTATAAATTAACTCTATTTCTATAGATAATCTGTTTAAGCATTCACAGACTGGAGCATTTTTGTGTCCGCCGCTCCAGCGGTCTCGCCAATGGTGTAACATATCATTTATAAATAAATTGTATAATAATTCGACGAATGTATATGCACATACATAAACATATTCCGCGTGTTATTTCTAATTCATATTTTTAATGATCACTGCAGTTGCGATCATAAAAACGATCCAGTTTAATATGAGCTTTTACTCGCACTTGGCTATAGTTAAAAATTTCTTTAAATTACAAAGCAATGTTGATTTGCCATTTACTCCCAGATAGTTTTTTAAGTGTTCGGAAACTATAGATTAGCATATATCAAAGTGAACACGATCAATCGTCGAAAATTCAATGCACAAACTAGATGTCTTCGACCCGGGTGCCTACAATTTTAGCTAAATTCGTATTGCAGTTCCCTGACGAAAGGCTGATGCTTCCGGGAATATTCCCATTTTAACACTGCCAGGAAAGAAGGCGGCAGAGGATAGTTCTAGCATCGTTAGGTTCGAGTAGTTTCATATTTTTTTGTGTTATATGTATATATGTATTTATATACATATATTGTAACAATATCTTGTTCCTTAAATAGGGTGAATATGCCAATGAATGGACGGTTAAGCATTTTTCACACTTTGATCGATTGTAACTTTTGAATTCTTTTATGAAAATTTAATTATGATACCACCATTAGAATCGTTAGACTCTGCTCTTTATGACCGTGTAGTTCAACCTTTCATTTTATTTAATTATTAACCTCGTCTTCATACGTTTGTAAAAAAATCCGCTAAACCCGAATAAATAGACGGGTTAAATCAAATGGGACGTTTTCAGTACCAGTTTTGGATGGCTTTAAAACTTTGCTTTGATTTTACAAAATAATTAACACTGGAAGATCAATAGTACTGTAAATATTGTTTTGAATGTTCAAAGAATATAAAAATATGTATTTTGTTGCATGTTGTGCATCATACATTCATAAGAAATAGAAATATGTAGAAAATCGTCCATTCATTGGTAGTCGTCCATTCATTGGCATAATCACCCTATAGTAAAATTGAAAATGAGCATTTTCAAAACTTCGACCCCGACCGCAGGTCAGCCGAAGCACTGATAAATGAGCACGTCTTGTTCACACTGATGCTTAAAAAAACGCGGTTTAGTCGAGTTTTTGACAGGTCGGGGGTGGGGGGGGCCATACCCGTCACGTTCCCCCGCTTCCTGCTAAGCCCCGAACCCCCCTCCCCGCTACCACCTCCCCATGGCTACCCGACACCAACATTACAGTGAATATTTTGTTATGCCCCCCCCCCAGCCCTGATACCCGCCTCACTCCCCTGCTTCCCGCCTCACTCCCCTGCTTCCTCTGTGTCTCTGTTTTTCATGTAATGTATATAATATACATACATATGCATTGTATATGTGTATGTACAATTTATGTTAATTTCATGTTAATTTGCTTTTTACGGCATTATCGTTGATTTTACGAAGAAATGAATAAAACCTTTTTTGTAGAGAATTCGATGTTCTATATTTTTTGTTTGAAACATTTTTTTGTACGATTTGTATTTTTTGTTAAAAAATGGTAAAACGTGTTTTTTGAGCGTTTTTTTTGTTAAACCTCCCCATAATCTAGTATGCATTATCTCCAAAAACTAATCAGATCTAAGTTTGGCCAAGAGAAACCCAAATCCGTTTGTACTTTTTAAATACGTCATTCCATTCGCGACTTATCGCGTATACAAAATTTTGCCCACGGACGGACGGACGTACAACCTAACGGACACCAATTTTTTATTGTTGCTTTGGGTTCCTTAGGGCCTGAAACGTCGACATTTGATGAAAAACTATAGGGTAATTTTTTGGCGAGAACTGACCAAATTCAATACTTCGCCAGACCTATGGTCTGGGTCGAAGTAAAATTGCAAACATTACAATAAAATATTTTTATATGCGTTCATTCTAATTTTTAAATATATAACAATTATATAACATGGTTTAATAAGATATATTTTATTGCGTTTTCTGTTTGATTTTAATTCCATTTATCGCCGGTTCAAATGTTCTTCTCATTAAAACACGATAAACTAAAAACTAGAGTTTTTGCTATTGCAGAGTACAAGTGTTTTATGGGATCCATTACATTGAGATCTTTACATATTTTTTTTTGTTTCTTCTTAACTGAATTTCAAGATGAATCCACCTGCGAGAAAAGCTCGTGGTGTGTAGTATAAAGTACGTCGTCGGTTTTTGCATTCACGTTTCTTATATTGCACACACGTTTATACAGACATATTTATATACTTTTGGGGATACGTGTATAAATTAACTATATATATATTAACATATACAAAATACATAGTTAACTGAATTATACAGAATTAAAAAATAAACCATAGTTGTCTTGTTTAGGTGCAGGTTATTGGATCACCGTTCACGGAAAATTACGGTATAAATTAAAGTACAGAAGACGATATTATTTTTATTTTCCACTACATGAATAAGACGGCAAAAATGATTCAAATATTCAATAGAATTAATATAAATTATAATCATATAAGTATCATTTACACCAACACTGTTGGTCTTCATCGCGGATACCACTACCGATCCCAAACTGTAGGTCAGTTTCGAATGGCGATACTAATGACAATGATGCCTATAACTGATCATTACATCGGCATTGTACGGTTAGAGTGCAATTTTCATCAGTTCACTATTAAAATCTATTCAAACAATAAAATTTCCATAAAGAAAATCAAAGTACAAGCATACATTTTTTTCATTATGGTTTTTGAGTGAAAATATCTAAAAAATAGATAAGTTACAAATTTTCTTGTCCTCATTAAAAATATATTAGTCGTCAGTTCATTTTAGTACACTGATCGTTTTTATGCGAATTCAGCGCATTATTTCAATTCGTTGCAGCGGTAAAAGTCATATAAATTTACAATATTCATTAATTACTACTTTATTTTATGAATATTAATTTCCATGGGATAAACAGAATTTCGTTTCAATAGCGATTCATATCCAATATTTAATTGGGAACAATCCTTCTAAGAGAATTACAAATTATCAAAAACTTGTTCGGTTAAGATAGTTTTATTGTATATATAAAGATAAACGCTAAACCGATAGCTTTAAGGTTAACATATTTGATATGCCACCATAAGTTCATGCGCCATCATGTCGTCTTAAGAAATCTTTGATTTCTGTTTGAGTAACCAGCATGCAGTAATAAGCACGTAACTTAAAATGATTAATAGCGATATTGAAATTTTAAAGTGAAGGAAATTGTACGCCCATAATTTCCTGTGCAATAGAATAACAAAGAATAATCTTCGAGAAAATCGATGTTCAGGAATCTTATAACCGATTTTATCTACTTTGCGCCGTGCCAGGTTAATTAATGCGCTTTAAACGATTAATAATGAGAGCGCAAATAAATGATATTTGATCAGTCGACGCGCCGGTTCCGACGCGTTATTAGAATCTTGGTAAATGACCTGATAAAATTATACTTTTAATTTACCTCCGGCATCTGCGCACACTGTCTGTATGTCGTTTATAGCCACCTGTTGCGTGAACGGAGTGTATATACGTATATATATATACTCCAATTGCATTCTCGGAATCCCGCAAGATAAAAGCCATCGTCGTCATTATCGCGTCTCATTCGTAAGGCAAGAAGAAATAGGTCCATCCGCGGCGTTGGATTATTCAGTAGCGCGCATAATGACCCTTGTCAGGCATTTCCGGCGCAAATTAATTTACCTATCAAGCCTGCAGCAGTCCAACAGCGGCACGGCCATCAGGGGGCAGGACTTATATTTACGATCTTATGAAATAGCACGACCGACCAAGTGGGAAATTACTCAACTTTTTCTATACCAGTTGTCCGCGGGGATTCCTAAAATTCAAAAATATGCCGAATAAAAAACTTGCGCAGAGACAAAATACCGCCCTTGATGTCGAATCGATCTAGTGACCGGGCACATCAAAGTCTACGATTCTAGTAAGTGAATATGGCTCTTTTGTCGCGTATAAAGCACTTGATCCAAACAAACGAGCTTGCGTATATTTACCAAAAATGCCAAGAAGACTGAAGAAAATCTTCGCTAGTCTATTGGAAACGCTGTTAGGGCAAAAACAGTCACTGTTAGATCTACAGGAATATTTTTAACGGGTTACGGGCAATCTTTTTATACTTTTTTAACACTCCGGGCGTTAAAAGAACTCGATTTTGCGACCTGCCGAGAAATCTTCGGGCTCAAATTATCGTATTAGTCAAAAATATCGTAAAATATCGATAAACTTCGCACTCTTCGAAGATGAGTGATTTTTACGCTCTTGTTATATAATATACTAGGAAATAATTGAAACTACCCCCATCCCGAGTAGAAATAGCCCAATTTGACCCCAATAGAAACAAGGCCCGAGCCGGGATACGGCCTGGTTAACCTGATTAAAAATTCGATTGGGGTTCTGGCTGGAATCCAGTCGGGCTAGTCCGATCCCTTTGAATTCTGAATACAACGAGGGTAATCTGGTCGGGATCCGATCATGGCCCGGTCAGTTTCGCAAATCCGGCCGGGCTGAAGTCCGGTAAGCCTGATCCCGGATACAACCAGGGTAACCCGAATTGATTCCGGTCAGAGCCTGGTTGAAATTTCTACTCGGGATTGCCAAAAATAGTTGTTTTAATTTCGGGATCTTTTATCCTTACTTTTAAGACATTTTTGGATATACTAAAGAAGCGTATTAAAATTGACCTTTTCGAGAGGTAAAAGGCAGTTTAGAGACAGTACTGGACACACAACCTGAATCTGTACTGATCGACTAAAGATGAATATACATTCCTGTTCTGTTTGTAGTCTTCAGGAATATTCTTTTTAGATATTAATGATTATTATAAGATTAAATATCAAAAAAATGAGGCAAAACATAATTGTAGTACTATTTTTAGAAAGGAGATAAAATCGCGTATTTGAAAACTGACTAAAGAATTTCTAATGAGATTGATATCCTCTTGTTTACTATACGCAGGTCTATAGAAAAGTAGGTCCTGGATCTTGTGGAAAAGATGTTAGACATTTCCGAAATAATTTTATGCCCCGTAATGTATACGAAAAATGAATCTTTTTGCTACCTTAGAGGTTATGTACACAATGGAACAAATTTTTATAGCTTTTTCTACTACTTATACCATTTAGTGGTATTTTCATCCTCCAAACAGACTACCTAAAATTTTTCTCATAAAGTTGCGATATTTGAACTTTTTGGTTCACTAATCACGAAGATGAAATTAGGAAATTGATATTCTACATCAATCTTCATATCGTAAATTTCTAAGATGGCTGATTTAAAATGGTGGGTAACGCAAACGCCATAAGGTAATTGGGATAAATGTCAGAATTTAAAATGGACGTAAACTTCATGAGAAAGAGTTTTAGAGAGTCCAATAAAAGCTCGTTTGAAGTGTAAGAGTAGTACTAATTGGTTCAAGTAGTAAAAAAAGCAGCATAAATTTATCGCATTCTGTACATAACTGCAAAAACAGTAAAAACTAAATTTTTCAAGTAAATAACCTCAAATGTTCTAAATGCCTGACCTGATGGACCGATTTTAATGCCGATCTCGAATTTTACGCATAAAAATTCGAAATTCACCCGCAGCTTCCCACTAATAGAACCTTGTAGAACTGTGTTATAATTATAAGCCATATGTTCACATCTAGTTTTGCCCCTCGGTTGAATGTAACATAATAAGTTGTTTTGTTCACTATCAAATTATTTTATTTGAAATCAACATTTTCAGTAATTTATATGGTTCAACAGCCTTGTTTAATTCGTTTAATGAACTTTTCTTTTAAAATTAAAATTTTTACATTTTTTCATTCGCGGAAAAAAGTTAAACAGATATCTAGTTTGTGTGCAGCCCAATGGTGATCTGATTACTACTGGTGCTACGTCAGCAATAATATTTTTCAATTAAATTATAATAAATTTAAAGATGTACTATTTATGCAACTCCGTTTATGAAAACTTAGCATGCATGTTGTATATTTTGGATTTTGAGCTTATTACCAATCTAAGTGCGAAATTCCGATTTATTGTATAGTATAGATTTCTGAGCAAAGGTAATTCTAAACTTAAACCTTATTAATGTTACGGTACCTTATGACGATATTTTTTTCTACTGTAATAAAAGGACATTTCAGAAATAATTTACTATTGGAACGAAATAGTAAATACATATATCAGGCTACAAAAGCAGGGGGAGCAAAATATATTGGCCAAAATAGTTAAATGTTGAAGAACAACATGATGCCGAAATATGGGCAAAAAAGATATATATTTTTTTAAATTCCGAAATCAAACCAGTAAACCAGTAAAAAATTGATGCATGTTAATTAAATATTTCAGTTAGAGAAAACAATCAAATTATAAGCAAAGTCACAGAGTCAAATTATGCACGATTGTAGAGAATGATCCAAATAAGTTTTGCAAATCCTAAAAATATCTGAGCGAACGTCTATCTCCACTTAAAATGTAATCATGAACACAAAATAATCATATCTACAATGTTTTGTCAGCGTATTGATAACAGAGTTCTTGATCATACGTCAAGCTAAAATGTCTACATTTTTCAGAGCATAAAATTTCAGTGATTTATAACACGTATACTGTCCTATATGATATACATATTCTCAAAACTTCGACAAATTATACGAATCTTATTGTAATTCGCTTCGCATTTTAATCTTGTACCTTTTGATTCAAACCCTCTGCACGTGGTGCTGGTTTCCCTGCTGAGATTTACCCATGCATGCTGATATGGAAGTAAATACAACCTTCAGCTGCTGTCATTTACCATCAATAGGATATGTAATAGGTCACCGAATATACCCTGTTTATGTGGCAATATTTGTTCTTATTTTTTCAAGCTTTTGTATGTGTGTTCACGGTATTTTATTAAAAGAACTGTCTTTCTAGAACACCTCGCGTCATAATAGTACATGCATATATATTTTTCAAATCATCACACTCATTGTCAGTGTTGATAATGCATCGAAATGAGCATCTTCAGTTGTAAATGTAAATGGCACATATGCTGTAAAACTATTTGGAATAGAAACTGTAGACAATCTCGTTTACCACGTGTTTGATGGTCATATTTTGGTAGTTGCAGATGACAACCGTGAAAATTTGTATCGATATATTTTAGAAAACAAATGTTATATATAGTGTCGACAACTTGTGTTTTGATGTTGGATTTGAAACGTGGAACTGATCTATTCGCTAACAAAATTAATTAATTTTTGATATTAATTATTAGCCTTTGGTCATAAATTATGAGGTCTTATGAACATAAGACACTATGATAATTTAATTAAGTGACATTTTTGAGATGCTATACGGTGTCTCCAATCACAGTCTGAAGTTACTACTCGATTCATATAATCTACACGTATCTAATGTGTTAAAAAAGATGGATAAACATTTGTGGTTCGGACTTCGAAAAATTTCTTTCATCATTTATTTGATCTAATACTCTTTTGCCCAAAAAGGGTCGTCAAAGTCAGTTCCGTTTCTGGAGTAAAACCAAATTTATATCAACTTTTGAAAGATGTCTTTCCTATTATTTCTAAGTGTGCTCTATCGATTTCCGATAACAATTGCAAAAACAATATTAATATAAAAGTTTTGCAAAATAAATAGCATTTTTATTTTGTTTTAGTAATAGTGTTTTTTTTTCTTTTTTTCATGATTTTGTCCACTGAAAAATGTTGTAATCAATGACATAGATATAGAAAAAGTGATCCAAATTGGTAAACTTAATTAATATGCTAATAGAATACCCTTTAGAAGCAATAGTGGATTCAAGATGGCCATGGAATGAAACAAAATTATTCAAAATTAATAACTCTGTTAAATCGCGAACATAGACATTTTTTTTAAATTTTATATTAATTATATAAATATTGACTGATTATGTATGAAAATTATAATATGTTTGAGTTATGAACCACGGAATATCTGACATATGTATTCAATTTGAACATTAAGGTGACTAAACAAAATTTGAACACATTTTAATTATCGCGAGTAGTTCCGAATTTCATCAGTGTTACTAACGGAAAGCGTACATTTCTATACATATATTTTAAATGTACAGTACATTCCAATTTTTACCGAAATTTGCAAAGATTATATAAGATGTTTATTCTGGAAATACGTTTTGTAGTGTATAACATTTACATACAAGACCTTTTCCTGTTGCAAAAAAGCAATTTTATACTGTAATACATTTTCTTCTGTCGCATTCTACGCACAGAAAAATACTTTCGGGTTATACTTGCAAAAATGGTTCTTAAATAAATGTGAATGCTGCTTTTGTTCTCGCCCGTAACACTCAGAGTCGTTCCAAATAGTATATTACTCAACGAGGGAGGTAAAATAAAGAATGCCTCAGACTGCGTGTAATTTTTACCCGAGGTGAAGCCGAGGGTGAAAAACATGCAGTCCGAGGCATTCTTTTTTACTTCCCGAGGGAAGTATACGATTTTTCTTCATGACAGGGAGGAAAGTTGCCGACTCTGATACATAACTTATCAGTCTGTAACGGTATTGAGTAAAATGTTATTACTGCGGTACCAAGTATCAACATTTTCTGAACATTTCTAATTGCAAAAGAAATGTTATTATATCTGACTATAGCACTTCCAGGGCTGATCTGGTCATACACTGTTAAAAATTTCTCTAGGAATTTTGTGAAATAGTATAATTGAAATTTTTTACTGTTACCGTTTCAGAATTTCACGAAACAAAATTAAGAAACATTTTCAAAAAATTACGAAAAAATTACCAAAAGATTTCAGAAAATTACTAAACTCTGTTTCGTAAAATTCTGAAACGGTAACAATAAAAAACTTCGGTTACTCTTTCAGGAAATTGATACAGAAATTTTTAACAGTGTATTGTTGTTAATACGTCCTATAACATTTGTAACACAGAAATTTCCCTATAGAAAATAAAAAATGCTTTTAAATTGAAAAATATTTTCAAATAATAATATAATAAGTAAATTGAATCTCTGCCTTATTGGTTAGAGTCCGCATGATAACGTTTTCAATTTCAGGTGGCGTCTTTCGTTCTTTTATTTCAGGTGGCGTCTCGCACTTAATGAAGGCCGAAGTAGCTAGGCCGTAAAGTTCAATTTTACGGCCGAGGAGCGAACACTATTTTTTGATACACTGTTCGCAAAGTAGGCACTGTACCGGCTGGTTTTAGTCTGTAAAGCGCGGTGACCAGTCCGTAAAATCACACTTTACGGACTAAAAGTAGTCTTTACGGACACGTGTATAAAAAAAAAATTTTTTTAATTATTGAAAGTCAACCTTAGCAGAACACAACCTATTTTAAATTAATTGTTGCAATAAACTACTGTTCACACTAACTATTACTGTAATAGAAAAGTAATTCTTTAGGTAACTTTTCCAGAAAGCAGTAATTTTCTACAATAATCTGGTTAAAAACATGAAGTTTGTTTGAGAACCTTGCTCTCAGAAACATGTGGTAATTTGTACGGACAAAATGTAACAAAGCATTGTCTGACAATAGATCCAAGACTATCTAGCTCTCGTTTATGAAAGAACCCAATTTTCTAGTTTTAATTCAAATCGGAATTGGGCACGTTAGAACCTCCTCCGCCGGAAAAAATTGGAGCGTCTGCTCGCAACTGCGACTTACGCGTGTTAAGGGGTTAAAGACAGCTTAATCGAAAATTGGCCGTGACAAGCAGAACACACATAGACATGCATATGTGGACAAAGCCGAGGATTCTGTACATAGGTTTCAGTTAGCTACGTCTCGCACGTATTATTCGCTAGCTCATAATTTTCTTAATTAACCTTCTGCTCAGTTACCGGCCGAAAGAGATGGGAAAGCCGGCTTTTTGCGTCTCGATGAGGAATTCTTTCGGTTGTCGCTAGAAAGACAAGTGGCATAAAGAAAGGAGATTAACCGGTCTGGGCCGCAAGGGAGATTCTCGGTGGCACGCTTGCAGAAAGGCGCATATAAGAGGAGTGCGCTGCACTAAGGCCACTCCGTATATAATCAAGCAGAGGCGTGGCCTATAAGAGGCGGCCTGTTAACAATCCCAGCCATTGGTCGTGCGGAACAGCTTTCGTTGGGCGTTTCGCCGTTTACGCGATGCAAGGTTACGAGGACAAAATTCACGTCCCACTCAAATCCAATTACGCTTCTACGTACCTATATCCAACGCCTCGCGACGCGCGCAACATCACCAGCCGCAACACCGACCGCAAGTATTAGCTGATTAGCGAACATAATAACTTCTCCTTTCCCATTGTCTTCTATCGGTCCGATAAACCAGTAAATGTCGCGACCAATTGGGGCGTCAAAAATGTCCGATAATGAGATTGTTCGCTTTAAATCGAATACGGGATAAGACGAACAATGGACAATTTTCTCCTACTCGAAACCCATTTCTTGGATCCAAGGAAAGCTTCTTGGCAGTTAACAAATCAAATCGTTGCATTTTATACAATAAATATTTACTGGTTATGGAAATATTTCATTTTTGGCCGGAGAACAAAGTTTCGAAATTCAACACACCGAAAGGCTAAAATTTCGATATAGTATGGCTCCGGCATGATTTTCTTCACATTGTCTTTGAAAATTTGGCAAAAAGGAAGCAAATTAAAATACCTTGGACTCACGCAATATCGATATTTTAGCCTTTCGGGGGGTTTTGATTTTCGGAACTTTGTTCCCGGGCCTCATTTTTGCTAAACTCTCGATTGATAAATATCAAACCATTGGTTTCAACGAATGAACAATTCTTCCTAACCAATAAACATTTATTAAGTGCTATGAAATAAATTACTACCGAAATGTTGTCATGAAACATTTGGATATATTATTGATATTTCCACGCATTGTCGACGATATGATCCGGATCCAAAAAAAAGTACCTATACATTATTATTATTATTTTTATTTTTTTATACACATATAAATAGGGGAAGACAAGGCGAAGCGGCGAACGGGGCGAAGTGACGAATCTCAAATGTTTCCATTATGATCATACTGGTTGTAAAATATCATACGTGGTTTCTTTGTTTACACCATTTTTCACATTTTGAGGCATGATATTTTATTTTTTGTTCTCTTACCTACCTTTGGAACGAGAAATGTAATTTTTAAACAAAATTTTCAAGACATTTTCCTGTACTTTGTTCTCAGATTGGACAAGATTTTCATTTTGGCAGTTTAATAATCACTATTTATGTATTTATTCTAAAAGTATATTTTTTGGACTTATTTATAAAACACGAATTGTTTCTTTTTTGTGTGTTTATAATGAGATATTGTACGTGGAAGTCCAAATGATACTTCGTGGTGAAGCGGCGAAATTTTTTCCCTGATGTATCTATTCCGTGATGATTTTTTAAATTAGAATTCCCTTTTGATGAATGCATTGAGTAACTAAAGGCGAAATTAAAATATGTAACCCTGATATAATACGAGTATTCAAAGCTTCCGAAGATGCAATTTCTTTATTTACTGTTGTTGGAAACTTTGATATGTCTGAAGAGGTTCGTTCCACCAACATGGAAATTTTAATTTTATTAAAACAAACAATAATAACTTAAAAGATTATGACGTATACTTAATTTTGTGATAGTCGTCTCAGAAACCTCTATAAATAAGGATTCGCCACTTCACCCCGATATCGCCGCTTCGCCCCGTGTTTTTTAAATTTTTTAAATTTACCACAGCTGGCCATCTGTAAAACATACACCGTAAACAACATGCATGCAAATATTGACTATGAAATTACCTATCAAATGATACTTTCCTAAATACGAATTCAAGGAGAGATATGATACACGGAATAAATCCTCGCCGCTTCCCCCGCCTTCCCCTATCACCAATTAAGATGACAATTATCGAAAGTAATATTTTAATAATTTTTCCAAACGTTATTTTATACTGAAGTCAGAAATTGTTTACCCAATTCAAAATAATTTACGTTTTTTTATTTAAGGGGTAGAGCAACCGGACAATTTGTCCAGCAAAATATGAAAATTATTGTGAATTGGACAGACCATGTAGGGGAACAGAAATTTCGGACGTTAGAAAAAATAACTTTGGTAATAATTAAATCCTGGTAGAAAGTGGCCCTGTCAAATCCTGATATTGTGTTAGTTCCACACTATATTTCCACTTAATTTCCTTAACTGCTAAAGGTAGAATCGGACTATAACTGGCACACTGAAAAAATGTCTTAAAATTGGTACATTTTAAATAGTCTCAAAATGAACCAATGTATATCATAACTATATGTCCTTCACTAATTGGTTTTGTTTTTATTACATCTTATATTCAGCCTATATTCGGCCTTAACTTAAAACCTTTTGTTAATTACAGTGTAGGTTTAAACTAAAAATTGGCAGGAGCAAGTCTGGAATAATCAATCTTTGAGGTTATACATCTTGAGCTGCCTTATACCTGAATATCTACGTAATGAGGAATAACAAAGTATTCTTTACTAGTACTCTCAAATAAATTTTAAGTAGATACTACTTCTCCGGGAAGTAACAGCTAAAATAGATATCAGTGCTTACGACAAGAGGACGTTTTAAGAGTGCAACCAAACCATGATAACTTTGTTATATTTCTTCGGGAAATACGAAATCTCAAGGCTAAACCGAGGAGGGAATAATGTTAAGTTTTCTTCCACTTTCTGTTGTTGGTAATTCTCTCCCTCTTTTTCTTTCTCAACATTATTGATTAATATTCAAGGCTTCGTCGGGATTTCTTGACCAGTATCCTACGACAGAAGTCGATTTCTTAGAAAACATCTGAGTCCATTGTCAAAATTCCCGCGACAGATTTGATATTAATTGCATTTAGGATTGGCTCTAGTACACATGACACCAATATCAAATATTTATACAACGCGCCCTGAAATAATTCGCATATGAGTAACGCAAACTGTTTTTTAATATTAATGATGATAACGATTGCATTACGCTGGGTCCTTCTATCAGGATTTTCCCTTCGATGTTCGTGCAATTTGTAGAGTAAACATGTGTAATTAGTGTAATTTATTTTTGCATGACCGTACATAAAATTCGTAGGTAAAGTGCCATTTGTAGTGCGTAAAGTGCCCGGTTAGCGAACTCAAGTGCGTATAAGTGAAAGTAGGTATAAAGTAAAAAATTTACAACATTTCCTAACTGCAGTGCAATTTGATAGTCTATGTTCGGTTTGTACACTGTTAAAAATGTTCTTAAATTGAATACATTTTTAATAAGCACAAGTAAATTAATTGTAATATCTGGTGTCTTAATTTTCAATGAATATATGTTCTCAAATATTAAAGATTTAATATACTGTATATATCGCACTCGAGTGTTCAGTGATTGGTTGATCGAACGTTTTTATCAAACTTAAATTGTCAGAAAGTAAAATTCGGACTTTAATGAAAGAACGGTCGATCAACCAATCAACGAACAGTTGCGTAAAGAATATGTGACCAAACTTGAACAGAAACTCGATTGGCTGTTGTCCGTTCTTCATCGAACAATGCTATATGAAATTATGACCAATGAGGTGCAACTTCCATATTCAGTTTTAAGTTCGTGAAAATGTTTTAAGGAACAAACTTCTTAAATTTCATGACAAATTCTTAATATTTAGTAACATTTATGAAATATGCTTCATAAATTTCTCTTAAATTTCATTAAATTTGTTACAGAGTAGTCAACAGATTCCTGTGTGACATATAAGTCCCTAGACGAAAAAATCAACTCCTTATTATCTGATAGAAATAGGCTACTTGCATCAAAAATGAAAAAATCCAGAAAAAACATATGTAATAATTTAGATCCTCCTGAATTCCCAAATTTTTTTTTTCACGCTTCACGATTTTGCGTGTAATCCTTGCGGAGGGGCCATGCTAATCTTCTCTGTATCGTTCCAATTTTAGTATATGTACTGCCGAAGCAAGTACATTCTATACGACCTTTTCAACTGGGTATATATGTAGGACTACAGTCGCCTCGACCGCTTGCGAGAAAGTCGTTACGGGAATTCACATGCTTTTCAGGCCGTACCTATTGTTGAATTTGGCCACCTACCTGCGCTACGTCTATGTTTCTACACTTATCTATGGCCAGGTTTAAGTACGTAATGATCATAGATTAAATATGACGTAGACCCATTAATTTTTCGTGTTAAATTCTTATTTTAAACCAATTAGGGGAGGATTATTGCTTTTCACTTTTACTGCAGATATAAAATTTTGCAAGTTCTATAAAAGTTTTATAAATATTCTATAAAATTTTGGAGCTTGAATCGTATTATGCAATATTGGACTACATGTAACGAAAAGCTTACGAATGCATAAATCTCCCGACTAAACAGGTAATTGAGGTCTATTTTAAAGATTATAAGGCGGCATGATATGTCATTCATAAAAGGGATCAAGTTAAGGTAACCTAAGAAAATTGTCAATATTTTACTTAACTCACTCTGTTACCTAACTTTCATCTATATGCCCGCAGAATCATCTCCTGAAATACCATATTTATCAAGGAAACCTTACCGGCATCAAAGAGTTGAAACTCACCTGTTGCGACAGTTAGAACAGAAGTTTATTTAAAAATAGTTTTTATTAGAATGTAAGCAGAACGAATTATAATCGCCATAATGTATCTTAATATTCGCTATCTCAGCGTAAATCTGTTGGGTTGTTGGGTATATGTATGTGTATTAATGAGTGGTAAATAAACTATTAAATATACCGTAGGGTAATGTCGCGACATCTCGGATTTCGTCGTGGTAATGTTATGTATTTCACTGATTTAGTCCTTTTAAGTGTGCTTTACTCTTTTCTTGATTATTAATCCCTTTATTGTATTATTAAGGTGTGCATCCTTCCTACAAGGGGAACCTCAGGTGCGATTCTCACCGATTTTATTGAAACTTTCCCATAATGTATTAGTAAGCAGAAACAAAATTAACCAAACTCAAAATCCCAATAAAACCATAAACAAAAGATACGGAAAAGTTTTCCAGAAATATTAAAAAAAGTATTTTATTATTGTAATTTTGTCACTATAATATATATTATTTTGAAAATTTTTTTTATATATAGAAATATATTCTGAAGAGGGTCAAAACAAATGACCGAAACGACAACTGTCTAATTTATTTAACACCAATTGAATCTGACATACAATACAAGAACAATCAAAGAACTTTTCACTTACGAAAGAGTCAGAAAAGAAAGAAAGATTTATGTATTAGTATCCTTTTAATTCTCAAAAAGTCATACGACCCAATTTTCAGCCGTTTTAAAAAAAGACGCGTTTTAAGTTTGTACACTTACCATAGGTAAGCTCTTATATAATACGAATGTCCATACACTTCAAAGTCTTAATATCTCATGTGGTAGCGAGCGATTCACGTTCCGTACGTCGTGAGTTCGATCCTTGAGATCGAAATTTTTTTTACTCGCATACTTTGTTAAAAACTATTTAAACATTATAGTAATTTTAATTTTGTTACTTTTTTGTCATTTTTTAAATTCAAAATGGTCGAAAAAATAGAAAGTATTTATTAATGTGATAATTTAATAATTAAAAAGTTAATACTTTGCAATAATTAATGAACAATTAAGAAATAATTATCGAAAGTGGAATTATGTTGCACAACAATGAGCATATTTAATACTTTTTATTTTTATTATATTGTATTTTGAGGACTGTATTATATTTATTATACTATTCGTGATTCGCTGGATTTTTCGCTAATACTTATTATAAAGTAAAACCAATAAATGTTTGTTATAAAAACATAGTAAGGTTGATTTTTATTCCTTTCTATAGTTTTATTTTTACTTTTATAATATAATAAATATAATAGAGTCCTCAAAATACAATGTAATTAAAGATATTAAATGTGTTTATTGTTGTACAATATAATTCCACTTTAGTAAGTATGAATGCACTATCTACTTTTAGACAGGAAATGACAGGCGAGATTTCTAATTTAAAATCTAGACTGTTAGAAAAGGACCAGCAAATAGATTTTTTAACTAAAGAGCTCGAAGAGCACAAAAAAATTTTAAGAAAAAAGAATATAAAAATACGGAGTCTTAATATTATTGGAGACAGAAAATGTAGACAAGCTTTTAAATGACTATTTTGGTATCCAGCATGCTGTGGATGTTGCTTATTTAATTCGCAAGGATCTACCTATAGTAATTGCCGAATTATTTTCCTCTCATGTAAAAGCCTCAATAATGTCTGCCAAAAAAACGAAATTAGCCGGAAAAAACATTTTTATTGATGGTGACATGACGGAACGAGAGCGAAAAATTGACTATCATGCTCGAAAGCTTGTTAGAAAAGCCAAAATAGAAAATAAGAAGGTAATCAGAAAATACCAAAGGATTCAGATTGAGGGTGTTTGGCATGCTTGGTCGGATGCAATAAATAATTTTGTGCCGGAGACTCCAACACCATTAGAAGATATGGAGATTCAGCCTTCCAACTCCAATGTTTCTAGCTGGTCCAATATTGTTCGAGCTTCTCCAAAAATGCCTAGTTGAAAGGGGCTGCAGTGAAGTTTTAAATGCCAACAAATTGAGCCCGGCTCTGGATTCTTCAACTTCTACTATTCCAACGAGACCAAACATTGAAACCGGCTTGGTTTCTACTTCGGAGGAGTCTTCATTATCCATCATATTTTGGAACGTCCATGGCCCTCAACATTTATCGCTGGAAAAAGTGGATCATTCGTTTGAATATTATACCTGAAGAACATTTAGCAAGTTGATTTTAGGTGCCCAAAGCTCGCGCCATGCGGGCACCCCCGATGGTCTGGGCACCACCCCTCCTACTTTTCAGGTGGGGTGATGGGTGGCTATCCCACCTGTCAGCCCGTCGGTAAGACGAGTCTCACCGGCGGGCTGCCCATCCACCCCCATGGTCGCACGCCCATGTGGGCGGATAGCGTGAGTTATGGTCTACTTCCCAGCGAAACACTGCCCCCGCGAAGCCTACCCAACTGCCCGGGCAAGGCCGCCGACCTTGGCTCTGCCAAAAGAGACAAAGACAAGGACAGCGTAGCCTCGGGGCCCCGGGCTCCCGCGGTACCTTTCCCAGGGTAGGGGCCTGTCTTTTTGACGCGTGCACGTCAAGGGCTCCAGGCGGCCCATACCTGAAGAACAGGCAGGTTTTAGGAGAGGACGTTCTGCGGAAGACAACATTTTTGCATTGCAAGCTGCCGTGCAAATAATGTTAAGGAAAAAAGCCGCCAAATGTTTTGTTTTATTTGCTGACTTTCGCAGGGCGTTCGACTCAAGACCTCACGATAAACTTTGCCTTAAGCTATATAATCTCGGTCTGAGTGCAAGGACGGTGCGTCTTTTGAAAGCCCTTTACGACTCAGCTAAATCACAAGTAAATTGTGTTTTCTGTTCTTCTAGGCTTTTTAGAGTGACAGAGGGTGTGTTGCAGAGGGAAATACTAAGCCCGCTTCTTTTCCTCTTATATATTTCGGACATTGTTACATTTTTTCGGGATCACGGCTTAAGAGCCATTGATTACACCCTGACACATGATCTTATGATGTTGCTCTTTGCCGACGACTTGGCAATCTTTGCCTATTCTCCAGCTGACTTAAGAGCTAAATTAAAGGTGTTATCTGCCTATTGTAACTTAAATGATTTAGTTCTAAACATCTGGAAAACTAAAATTGTAGTTTTTAGAAAGGGTGGTCCTTTGGACGCCTCTTCCAGAAACTTTTTGTACGAAGATCTCCACCTGGAAATAGTACCAACGTACCCCTACCTTGGCACAATTGTTTCGTCGCCGGCGAAAGGTTTAAAGGCGGTGGAAAGTGCCGTGACCAAGACGCGTCAAGCTACTGCTTCTGTTTTAGCTAGCATGTCCGCAGCCAAGGAGAACTCTTACGAAGGTGCACTTAAGCTATATAGAGCCATGATAATGGCCACGCTACTTTACGCCGCACCCTGTTGGGACTTCTGTTACCTTGATAGCTTGGAGCCGATTCAGGTAGAATTTTTGAAGATGGCTCAGAATATCAAAGTCTACACCGAACTATCTTGTGCGACTGGAGCTTGATCTTTATCCTATTTCTGTGGAGATAGTACGAAGGCCAATGCTCTTGGTGATTAGACTGTTAAGGCAACCTCTAACTAGCTTGGCACGAATGGGCCTGATAAGGTTGTGGGATTTAAAGTCGGATGGGGTGAGTGGATCGGTATTAAACTGGTTAACTCCTTTAATGCTCGTGCTCGGTTTGGCTGCCCATGATGATCTGTGGGCCGAACTATCGGCGGAAAATTGGGAATTACATCTTGCTACGACTTGTCAAGCCTTTGCCACGAATGCACGAATCAGAGATCTAAATCGTTACAACAATTCTGTTAACATTCAGTTGCCTTTGCTCGGACAATTTTCTGGTGGATTTATTGGTCGTTATCCTTCGCGTTGTAATTTAGTTTTTACGCGTTTAAAAATGCAGCTTAGGACTGCTACTATTTTTTCACGGGCGATATTACTTGGCAATATTCTCCATCCATATAATCCATCAGAGATTTGTACTGTGTGTAACTTGGGTACGGAGGAGACACTAATCCACATACTTTGTGAGTGTCCCTTATCCCGTCCATCTAGGGTTAAGTTGTTAAGATCCATCCAGTTGTACGATTACGTCGATGTAAATATGATATCCAATTTACTATGTTCAGAAGATATGCCTGTGATTAAGATACTCTACTATTTTGTTAAAAACTGTTTCGACTATCGGAAATCTGTCCTAGATTATTAGTTTTTAAGACATTATCATGAAACTGCGAACTGTCAACCATGATCTTGAGAATTTCGAACGTTTTTTTTTTCGTTTTGATTGTAAAAGTTATAAATTTTTTAAATGCGTGCGTTTTAAAATCGTCTTTTGTTTTATTATCTAAATGTATTCAATTCGGTTATTGTAAATATGCTTTACTTGATAGAATAATTTTAAAATAAGTGTACTCCATCCCTCATTGAATTTTTTGTATTCATTATTTGGGTAAATAAACTTATCTATCTTATCTATAATTCCACTTTCGATAATTATTTCTTAATGGTTCATTAATTACTGTAAAGTATTAACTTTTTAATTAATAAATTATCGCGTTAATAAGTACTTGTTAGTCAGAAACACGAACAAATATTTGTTCGACCTTTTTTAATTTAAAAAATGACAAAAAAGAAACAAAATTAAAATTACTATAATATGTAAATAGTTTTTAACAAACTATGCGATTAAAAAAAAAAATCCGCCTCAAGGGTCGAACTCACGACGTCCGGAACGTGAAGTATGCTCGCTATCATTGGGCCATTAAAATTTGGGAGTGCGTGGACATACCTATCATATAAGAACTTACCTATGGTAAGTGTACAAACTTCAACCGTGTTTTTTACGAAAACGGCTGAATATTGCATCGTATGACTTTCTAAGAAGTAAAAGGATGCTAAGCATTTCAGTATATGAAAGTTTTAATAAAATCAATGAGAATCGCACCTGAGGTTCTCCTTGTTAGTTGTATTTGTTGTAACCTTTCTTATGGTGATCTTCGTGGTAGCAATTTTTTTCTTGAAATGTTTTATTATTCTGAGTGCATTCTTCTCTTTTTTCTTAATAGTTTGCTGTATTAAACTCTTTTCTTAGTATAAGGCAATTTGGTTTTATATTCATTATATAATTACATTAATACGAGATGTCAAAAGTTCTTAAACTCACCAACAACTCCCTCACTGTAGATGTCTCGCATTTTTTTAACATCATAGAAATATCACAGAAATGGATAGTACGAAAGAAATTTTGTGGACAATTGAAACTGACGCATTAGCTCTCGAAATTTTTTTTAATATATAGTTTCTTATTACTTTCAACTCTTTTATCATGGGAGCGCCGTAAGCTCGAAATATTTTTTAAATTTTCATTAAAAGGATTTTTTAAAAGAATTATTATTATGAACGGCAAAAGAAGTTTTATTAAAATACTTAAATTTAGAGCAGGATTACAGAACATCTTGTTGACAGTAAATATTATTATTATAATTTATAAAATTGATATAAGACACGAGATATTTATTCACGATAATTAGCGCATATTATAAACAACGAGCAAAGTGCATGAATATAATGAATGCATGCGCATCATATTTACTTAATCATCCCAAGTTGCTATGGCACACAATGTCTGCAAACGAAACATTTCTACTCTGATGATAAACATTGTGTGAGAAAAATCAATATTAACAAAATTTGAGAAAAGTGAAAGTCATGAAACAAAAGTAAATCTAAGAATGTGACGATTCACAATTTTATGTGTAATAAAAATAAAAAAACACAATAAACATTACAGCCTATTAATGCTAACGAAATGTAAACGTTAACATTTAAATAATATATGCAATAAGATAAAATGTAATAACATAATAAAACGTAAAGAATACAAGCTGAAAATATTGCCTTCATCATAAAAGAAAATTTTCCTTAATTTCAGAAAAAGGAAAGTAACGCAAAATAAACAAAAAATGAACAACAATTAACAAAGTAAAAAATAGCAAAAAAATGTGGAACGCTTCACGATTTTGCGTGTCATCCTTGCGCAGGGGCCATGCTAATCTTCTCTGTATCGTTCCAATTTTAGTATATGTACTGCCGAAGCAAGTACATTCTACGACCTTTTCGACTGGGTATATATGCAGGGCTACAGTCACCTCGACCGCTTGCGAGAAAGTCATTACGGAAATTCACATGCTATTCAGGCAGTACCTGTAGTTGAATTTGGCCACCTACCTGCATTATGTTGAACTGCATCTAGGCGGGCTTTGGAAACATTCAAGACTTTCGTTTACCTGCTTAAGACGGAGTGAGGATCGGTCTACGGAGATGGATTACTGCATTCTTATTTCATTGATGCAATACTTTTGAATTATGGCGTCTCACCGTAACTCCTGTCTACGTAATAGATTTTGAAATGAAAAATCTAATACAACCAATTAGAAAACTATAATGGAAGTGAAGTGAAATTATTTATTATATCTGTGTGTAACATTGCACTAAAAAAATGTTGCGTCTTCTAACATCTACATAGCGACCACTGCACACTTCCTTGAAATAAAGCATAATTTTGTTAAATATATAAAATAGAAATGTAAATAAATTTGTTCTTTATTCATCGAGTAATTTATTTGTAGTAATTACTTTGATTAATTTACTGAAAGTTTTTCATTTTCAATTTAATACCAACGACTCAGTAATATACTGCAAACGGATGGATTGTTGCTTAATCGTATTTCCAATGTATTCCTGAACGGAATTTTGAAGAACAAAAAAGTAATTTTCTGCGAAATCGCAGACGACGATGCATTCATCTCGAGGTGAACTTTCTTTTTTAAAAATTAAAAATTAACTTTGTTTTTTATAATAAAGACGTGTCGCAATAATTTCTCTATAAACTTTTTTTCTGGAGCTGTTAAGTACTCGGCTACAGGAGATATAACAGTCTGCAAAACACTTCTGTCAACGAGGTTCTATTGCTTATAAGTGACTAAATCAATAAAATTCTCTACAAAATATTTCTCGATTTTTTGTAATACGTTTGTAAAATCAGGACAGTTGGCCCATTCTTCTAAATAACAACTTGTAGATGCAGATATTTCTTATCGGAAATTTTCCAAGGAATTTAATCGTATTTTTAAAATTCTTTTATTCCGCCGATCTTGAGTAATAAATGAACTTTCAAATTTTTAATCAATAATTAATACTCGTTTTAACCCGTTTCCGCCCAAAATGCCGTAAATTTCCCTACATTTTAATCTTCACTTTTCTTATAGAAACGTACGATGAATAATTCTGAATATTTAGATTCTATAGTTTTCAACCCTCCTCTTTCCGAATCCGTAGTCCGTTTTTCGCTAGGAGCAGCCATTTTTTAAATATGGCGACGAAGAGGCAAAAAAATAGAGAAAATTTCGATTTTTGGATCGGTTTTTCATGTTTTTCAATAGGTTCGCGCTGACCGATCATTCCAAAGACCTGAATCTGGTGGCATAATGAGTTTGACTAAAAGTTGACATGATCAGATATGCAACATATAAGATGGCGGATCCAAGATGGCGGATTTTTCGCCGAATTTTGTGTTTTTATAGCATATAAAATATAGTTCACAATTATAGAAGTCTTATAAAATTAATTTTATTGTGTTTTTATCATTTGTTAGCCATGGTTTTTCATGTTTCCAACTCTCACCACGTGGAGGTCAATGATTGTAGAGAATCATTTTTTTGTTTGTATTTTTTTTTATTTTTTTATTTTATTTGTTTTTTTTTTGCATTTTATAAATTCCATTTTATAAATTTGTCTACTTACATTTTGTATTCTACCATAAATTATTAATTTGTATGTTTTATTGCAAAACAGTTTTTGAAGTAATATAATTTACAATTAAGACTTCTATAATTGCGAACTATATAATATAAAACCCTCGAGTAACCATTTTCATTTCGGACATGCAACGTTTTGTATTTTCGTCCGCCATTTTCGGTCGCCCATTTTTAATTATGAAAATCAAATGTCATATTCGTAATGTGCGATCCCGAAAACCACCGAGTAGTAAGTTTCATCTGGATCAAAAATTTTTTTTGCATTTCAGTCAGCCATCTTGGAACCGCTATTTTGAATTTCGAGTATTGGATAGAAGATACTGTTACAAATGATTGCATAAATCAATAATAAGTGTACCAAAATATTTATAAATAGCTAATAATATCGGAAATGCTATAAAAACATCAAATTCATCGAAAAATTCGCCATCTTGGATCCGCCATCTTATATTTTGCATATCTGATCATGTCAACTTTTAGTCAAACTCATTATGCCACCAGATCCAGGTCTTTCGATTGATCGGTCAGCGCGAACCTATTGAAAAACATGAAAAACCGATCCAAAAATCAAAATTTTTTCTATTTATTTGCCTTTTCGCCGCCATATTTAAAAAATGGCTGCTCCCAGTGAAAAACGGACTTCGGATTCGGAAAGAGGAGGGTTGAAAACTATAGAATCTAAATATTCAGAATTATTCATCGTTAGTTTCTACAAGAAAAGTGACGATTAAAATGGAGGGAAATTTACGGCATTTTGGCCGGAAACGGGTTAAAGGGAGGGATACCCACAAAATCAGTTCTATGAAATACACATTTAAAACATTTGAAAAAATTATGCCTTTAGTAATTTTTGACGTGGAATTCAGTGGCTCTAAAATAATATATGTAACAACGATTTTTGAACTCAAAATTGTAACATGACAAAAAAATTGGTTTTCCGAAACAGTGCTTCTGCATTTTATAAAATTAATTTAAAAATTCAAAAAATCTGGGTGAACGAAAAAACACATTTTCTAAATAATTACGCATGGATTTTAAAAAATTACATTTTAAGGGGTAAAAAAATTTTGTAGGGTCAAACAAATTTTACATTTTTTTTTCTAGTGCCATTGAATTCCATGCCAAAAATTACAAAAAAAAAATATTTTTTTTGGCCCTTACATTTTAACGCTAAAAAAATTGTTGATTTTTCGAAAAAATGCTTCTACATTTTCCTAAATTAATTTAAAAATTCCAAAAAATTAGGGTGAACATAAAAACACATTTTCTCTATAATTACGGATGCATTTTATAAATTCAGTTTTTTCGACAACAAAATTTTTGTTTAAGGGTCAATAAAATTGTTTACACTTTATCTTTTAGCACCACTGAATTCCACGTCAAAAATTACACAGGACCACAAAATAAAAAAAAAAATTTGGAAACTAAAACGCGACTAGGTGATTCTTATAAATTTTTAGCCGCTGAGTCCGAATCTGGGTACAGAATATGCTCATAACGTCTAAGATTTTTTTAATGTGAGTATATAGTACGTAAAATTGCTCTTTTTATGCGTATTTGCACATTCACTACATAAAATAATGTTTCGACCCGTGAATGAAGTGGAATTGTGTAATTCTTGTAGATTTTTGGCCGTTGAATCCGCATGAGAAGACTTAAATACACTTCTTTTTTTAACGTTACAGAATGGGCCAGAGGGTGGGAACATAGATATTACGATTATGCAGCAAAATCGCTTTTAAACTCCTTAACGGCGAATCGATGAAAAGCCGCCAGTCTTCGGCTTTATATGTAATACTGTTGAATTCGTGAACTAGTCCGTTAATGTCATTACAATGCACAAACGAATTTTCTATTGAAAAAAATTTCCGGAGAGATTGGTCTCTAGTTGTGTAAAAAATGATATTTGTTCCTGGAGCTAGTAAGTTCTATTCCTGACACTGAAAGACACTGTAATTCTGATTTTTGACCATTTTTCAATATCGTTCCTCTCCCATTGCGTTACAAAAAATGTTTGCAGCTGCGGCTCCGGGTTAAAACCAATGATTGGCTACTTTAATTTATAGTAGATGATAAACCAAAATTAATAAAACAATATTAATCAAGTGTAAAACGACTTTTTTAATGAAAATTGCTGCTCAGATGCTGAATTTCCTCTGGGAATTTCTATGGGCGACTATAACCTCGAAACAACAAAAAATCTCAGACGTGATGAGCAAATTCTATACCCGGATTCGGATTCAACGGCCAAAAATCTACAAGAATTACACAATTCCACTTCATTTATTGTTCGAAACATTATTTTATATAGTGAATGTGCAAATACGCATAAAAAGAGCAATTTTACACACTATAACCTCACATAAAAAAATCTCAGACGTGATGAGCAAATTCTGTGCCCAGATTCGGATTCAGCGGCTAAAAATCGATAAAAATCTCCTAGTCGCGTTTCAGTTTCCAAAAATTTTTTTTATTATGATTTTTTCAAATTTTTTAAAAGTGTATTTCATAAAGCTGATTTTGTAGGTATACCCTCCCCTTAAACAAAAAGTTTTTTAAAAGTACTTTGAGAGTACTTTTTATTACCTTTAAAATGAGCCCCGGTTCCATTTTTTTGGATAAGTAGAACCGCAGTTATTGTAATTTTAAACGTACAGAATGTCCAAAACTTTATATTTTGAATTCGCTGTATTTTCGAAATTATCGGTCATAAAAAAATGCCGAAATGCGGATCTGCTTTTTGGTATAATGAAACCGTACAAAAATTTGCAGCCAGTTAAAAAATGTGTCCCAATATTAGGTATTCGATTTGTAAAAGAATGTCTCATATAATATTCTGTAACTAAATGGAATGGGATGATGGGCTACAATAATCTTAGTCTAAATTAAACTCTTAACAGAATGACAATTAAAAATATGAATGAAACCTCGCTTTTAATTTCAAATTAGATTTTCGAAACAATCCTACACTACAAACTCAACAGGTAGAGGATCTCGTAATCCTACGGAATCAATAAACTAGTAAACCCGTGTTACCATTATTGAATACCTCGAACTCTTCTCACAAAATTGAATGAATGTTATGACGATACAAATATAAGACAATTAATACCTGGGTATGCCACAACATGGACCTCATTGAATAATCGAGCGGGCAAATTGAAGGTCGGAGAAACATCTAACAGCTGAAAATGAACTTTGAATGGACTGGAAACCTTAGGCTACTCCACCCTCATTTGAAAACGTGTCCATTATATGACAATTTTGGGAAAACATTCCATTTTCTATGAATGAAAAGATTGTATTCTTATCTGTTACGTCCTTTTGCATTCTGAAAACTACTATTACTCACAAGGACTGTGTCTACGTATTCGTTACATAAAAAGGTGCCGACGAAAATGATTCAGCACAAACGATATTGCCATCTTAAAAGCGGTGACCAACCGCGCCCCTATACCGCATTATATTACTTTTCCCCCTCTTGTTTAATGAATACTAATGTAAGTTATTGCGGAAAATAGTGCGGCGAAGATCGAACAGATACCGCTCTGATATAGTTTTAATTTCAGTTTTTGCACATAGATAGCTCATCATCACTCGAATGATCAACACATTTTAACCAATAGATAACCATCTTCTATTAATAATTCACATTAAAATAATGTATTTATAATAATAATAATAATAATAATAATAATAATAATAATAATAACTTTAGCAGAAACTAAATTTTCTTTAAGATCAAATTACAGTACAATATACATTGTAATCTAATGCGCCACGAACCAAGAATTTTTACATTTTGTAGTGTATTTTTCAAATAACTGATTTTTTTAATTAATATCGTTGTGCAGCACAAACTAAGTTGTGCAGTTAGCAGTATCATTATACATATCCTTAATTTGAGAGCAAATATTCTTTTGGACAAATTTCAAAAATATCTTCTAAAAAAGTCTGCAAAAATTTACTTGTTTTGCAATCAGTTACTCTGGCGAAATCATATTATATTTTCTTAAATAGATCTATTAGTTTTAATATATTTACCTTACTCGCACAAATGAAGGATTTTTATCATATTGTTTTATCATATCATTTTATAACATGAAAAGTATCATATTAATTTACGTCGACTTTTCTGAACCCTTCTTCTTCATCAAACATTCTATTTTATTAAACATACTTCATTTAAATGTAATATAAGACGATATATCGTAAAATGGATTTAATAATACTAAATATGAATTTTATAGAATTATTGAAAACTAACAATTTTGATGTGTTTCGTTTCTTTTGATGACGTGAATGCACGTCCTATTCGTGATGTGAAAGGCAAAGAAAAATACAAACAATTTTTAATTGTAATGCGCGTTAACAATAACAAAGTTGTTCGACTATAAATGAACTACGGTTAATATTATTTTCCAAAAATTTACAAATGAAGTTATTAATCACTAATAAATGTAATATTTCGCATATTTTTATTAAACCATACTTAGATTTCGAGTCGATTAATAGTGTCGGAAATGCTACGATATAGTAAAGAAAATCACAGAAAATTATTTGCATTTGAAAATTTTTTTGCACTGTCTAGCGTATTTAATTATAAGTAAAAAATATATAATTACGCGAAATTGAATAAATTATGAATTGATTGTGAATTAAAAGTTAAAGTTTTAAATTATAATCGTTATATTTTTTAATACATTATTTTGAATTCATAGTCTTTATTAAATTATGCGATTATATTAATTATTTATTAATTATAACGATTATTATATATTTTTTGTTGGAATAACTTATTTGCATATAATCGTTTATGATGAATATTAGAATGATATAATTTCAATACTGTTGGAAATATTAATACAACACAAGTTGTATTACAGCGAAAAATATTTGAATTTTCTTACGTTAGCTTAACTTAATCTATTTTATGAATGACAAGATTATGACACCTTATAATCTTTAATGTAGACCTCAATATCCGGTTTAGTCCGGAAATGTATGCATTTATAAGCTTTTCGTTACATAATTATTCCAATATTGCGTAATACAATTTAAGTTCCAAAATGTTGTAGAATATTTATAAAACTTTTATACAACAGGTAAGATTTTATATCTGCAATAAAAGTGGGAAGCAACAATCCTCCCCTAATTGGTTTAAAATAAGAATTTAATATGAAAAACCAATGTGCCTAGGTACGTCATAGTTCTATGATCGCGTACGTAAACCTGACCAGAGATAAGTGTAGAAACACAGTCGTAATTAAACATAGCGCAGGTAGGTGGCCAAATACAACAACAGGTACGGTCTGAATAGCATGAGAATTCCCGTAAGGACTTACTCGCAAACGGTCGAGGCGACTGTAGTCCCGCATATATACCCAGTCGAAAAGGTCGTAGAATGTACTTGCTTCGGCAGTACATATACTAAAATTGGAACGATACAGAGAAGATTAGCATGGCCCCTGCGCAAGGATGACACGCAAAATCGTGAAGCGTTCCACATTTTTTTGCAATCTTACACTCTATTAATTGTTGTTAATTTTTTATTAATCTGACGGAATTTATCATTATGGCATTCGTTATGTAGTACCTACATATTATTTTTAAGCAAAATCTTTTCTGTTTTTGAAAGTGGTTTATTAAATGAACATTACATGTTATGTATTTAGCTATAATTTTATTGAAATATCAATCACAATAACCAAAATATTAGGGTGGCTATTGACAAGAATTTATTGATCCTTAATGAATCATTTTAAACCAATTATTATTGTTCTTCTTGACGTATTAAGAAACATATATGTGTGTGTATTACTTCGACCCAGACTAAGTCTGGACGAAGTATTGAATTTGGTCACTTCGGGCAAAAAAATTACCATATAGTTTTTCATCAAATATCGACGTTTCAGACCCTAAGGAACCCAAATCAACAATAAAAAAATTTGTGTCCGTGATCTTGTACGTACGTACGTCCGTACGTCCCGTTTTTTTGTCTCGCGATAACTCGCGAACGGATAAGCGTATTGACATAAATTTTTTTTAAAATACGCATCTTGGCATAACTTAGATCTGATTAGATTTTGGGGCAGATCCACCCGTCCATTACTAAAAAAAATTAGCCCCAATTAAGTTTCTTTGTAGTTTTTTGCATTTATTTTGAAAAATACAAATTTTATTAAAAAATGTTTCAAACAAAAAAGATAGAGCATGAAATTCTCTACGAAAAAGGTTGTATGCATTTTCTTCCTAAAGTCAACGATAATGCTATAAAAACTGGTTTAAAATGTTTATGCCTATTGTGTGACAAAAGTATGGAATTTGGTCATCGCGGCAAAAAAATTACCCTATTGTTTTTCATCAAATTTCGACGTTTCGACCCCCTATCCCCCAGGGGTAGTCTTTGCCAGCCCCTCGGGCGCGGTGATCACCTATGAGCGCATAAGTTCTTTTACGCCCTCGATACGAAAATAACTATTTCGATATATCTAAAAGATGTCTTATAGTATCTAAAAGATATCCGTCAGAGATCTTTTCGACACTTTTAAGATATCTTTGACGAATTATATGTGTATATATATATATTGTATAATATCATAATAATATACTCAGTAATTAGTAAAACACAGTAAACATGTAATATGCATCGAATAGTCTATTACAATACAAGTGCTTGAAGTAAGTGTTTTGCAACTTTTATTTATTAATACTTCGACTGGCCTGTTATCGGTGTCGAAGTTTTGAAAATGCTCATTTTCAATTTTCATACATATAAGAAACACTATATTGTTGTAACATATCTATCGAAGCCACTTGGACCTAAATATGATTGGACCCCCAAATATCAATATAATTTTATAATATAATTGAAAGCTGTTAGTAAACAAACGAGTCTTAAGGAATAGCCGACTCTCCACTGGGTCGAAGTTTCTGAGCGAGCGAAGCAAGCGAGGCACCACGCCAACACTAGTTGTAATGTTGAACTACATACATTAAAACAATGAAAGGAAACATAAAGCACATTAAAATGCTTGCTTAAATAATTGCAATCAATTTAGTATAATCAAATGAAAAATCACTTAAGCTAGTTAGACCCCGACATATAGTACGTTTGGGAAAAATATTTAATACCGTTTCCAAGAAATTAATTTTCATTATTAATGCTGTTGGTGATAAGAGAATGCATTACCATTCTGCAAAAAAAAATCAAACAAATTATTTTTGCAAGTTTCAATTTTTTTCCAAAAACAATATAGTTTCTCCCTTTAACAATGTCATTATTAGTGAAAATAAATTTCTTAGTAACGTTATTGAATATTTTTCCCAAACATACGGTATCGATGGGTTTAACTACCTTAATCTGGTTAAATTTTTTATGTTGAAATTGTATTTGCATAATTATATTGCAATTTATTGCTTAATTTTGCATACGATATAAAACAGAATTATGCGATAAAAAAGGAATAATATATTAGTCTTACGTGAACTTAACGCAAATATAATGGGTTTTGAATGGCACCACGTAGTGTTCTCTTTAAAATATCAATATCAGTTAAGACCGATATCTGAATATCTATCCTACTCCAAGAAACCATCTAAAGAAAATCATTAAGAACAATAAAACAGTAGTAGCTGCCCATTTTATAAAAAAATACAAATATTCAAAATGTAATGTGTTCTTGGCAGTTTTATTTCATTTTGGTCTTTATTGTTAAGTTTTTTTTAATATTTTGTCTTTTCTTCAAATGCTTGCTGTTCTCTTATTTTTTTATCGCTTTTCTTCTCCTTATATTTTGTTTACGTTTCTTAGCTTTAATTTCCTATGTTTTAAGAACCGTATGTTTCTACCAGTATTTTGAACTTTGCAGGATTATACCACTTAATTTCCCTCAACCTTGATAGAAAAGAAGACAATTTTTAGCTAGTTTCTGTCCTGTGTCGTTATTTTCCATGTTACAAGTACCGAAAAAGTGGGCAATTAAACGCAAAACAATGTTTAATTTTAAATTCCCTTAATTATAATTGAAATTCAGTATGTAAGAACAAAAATATTGGAATAGCTTTTCATAATTATTTTATCGAATTTGTAGAAAAAGGACACACTAAAAAATATATAAACGGAATGTCACTGACTTATAAATTGTGCAGCAATAAAATTTAATAAATAAATGAAGTTTTACTAATGAATTTTGGAACAATTTAATAGAAATAATATAAAAGCGAGTGATTGACAACATTATTAAATATATCAATGGCAGAAGCGTAAGAGAATAAGTTTTTTAATTTGGGTATTATAGTTAAATGACTATAATGGTCACAAGTAGAAAACAACAATATTTTCTACATAGGTTACATAACAGTATATTATATGATACGAGTGGGGTAAATTAGTGATAACTGCACGAATGAAGTAAGTAACATATATACTATTTTTTTCGACTTCACTTCCGAAGATTTCGAGTTTTTCACACTACAGTTATATCCATTACCACACTATTTCCAATGAAACGTTAATTCAGGATTTTCCGCACATTTTTCCTTATAATAGAAAATAAACGTGGCGCTACTGCAAATAGGCATGGCGCTGGCTATAGCGTCACAGATATTTTCTATTACAATGTATGAAAACGATTTTAACATACGAGATTTTCATGAAAATAAATAAATTTAAAATTAAACTCTAAATATGTCGGAATTATAAACTGATAATAAGTCACTGTTTTGTAGAAAAATTTGAGTTATTCCAATAGCATTTTCACTCCTTAAAAGCAGTCTTTTTACTATTCATCAATATCATCTGGATTGGACAAATGAACCACACAAATTTTAAAAAGTAAAGTATTATTAAATTATAGTTCGATATTATTGGAAAATTTGTAAAAGTTATATATGGGGCATTCTATGTGGGCCATCATAATTTAATTTTTGTATGTTATATTCTCCAAACGAATCCGTAAGCCATCAACTTGTCACGAAAGAGATATTTTTCCTCTTTAAATTGAAAAAAAATTAATAATTTTTCGGTCATTTTTTACCGAGATACGGAAGGATGATAATAAAAATAGAACGCCCTTGTATTGCATGCAAACGTACTATACTCAAGGGACTTATTTTTCAATTACCACTTTTAATGTATTTTTTTTGGATATAAGCTCTTCAGTTGCCACATTATTCAATATATTATCATGTTCGTAATAAAATTTTGTATTTTTGGGACTTTTTTCAGATTTTTAAAAATACCCGAAATTTCAAAAAATTAACTTAATCGAGTTTTTTTTGGTCGAAGGTGCAATTTAAATTGAAAATGCCTATTTTTATCTTAAAGCTCGTAAAAAAATCTACAAAAAACATGTGAGACAATATTTTTTAATATCATCATTTTGCTTAAAAAAAAATAAAAATACCGCAAACGAATGAACAAAAAAAAATCATTAAATAAACTATAACTTCGTTAATTATTGGTGTTTTTGGATTATATATTGTCTAAATGACTACATTTTCATTACTTTTTAATACAAAAACGGTAAGCACAAAATGGTTGCCCACTTCACACGGAATGCCCCATATTTAAGAATTACTTGAATTCTCAAAAGTTTCCTTTCATTAAAAATATATAATTGTAGGTTGGCGAAGTTTATTTTAATATTATGAACTTGAAACTTATGCAATATATGACAAAAACACACATTCGAATAATTTTGCACTGTCTGTTAAAAATGCAAACAAGATGTTACAAAACTCCGTCAACAAAATTATCTCAAGGTGGTAGATAAAAATACGACATATAAAAATACTTCCTTCCAACAAAAACTTAGAAATTCACCTTTCGGTTATATTTTTAACATAATGATCCCCCGGAGATACTACGTTATTTGACAGAGGGAACATAGATAATATACGACATTCTCATTTTAAATAATACATAAACACATATGAATTCATGTTCAATTACGAAACAATTATAGGACTAAAAAAAAATGAATTAAATAATAACAACTTAATAACATCATGATAAATACAAAAAAATGTTCCATATAATGAACTAGAATATTTCAGAATATGCTTTTTACGAAAAATTGATCCAAAAATAATAACAATTAAAATGGTGAAGATTGCAAAAAAATGTGGAACGCTTCACGATTTTGCGTGTTATCCTTGCGCAGGGGCCATGCTAATCTTCTCTGTATCGTTCCAATTTTAGTATATGTACTGCCGAAGCAAGTACATTCTATATAGGACCTTTTCGACTGAGTATATATACAGGACTACAGTCGCCACGACCACTAGCGAGAAAGTTATTACGGTAATTTTCATGCTATTCAGACCGTACCTGTTGTTGTATTTGGCCACCTACCTGCGCTATGTTTAACTACGGCTGTGTTTCCAAACACTGACTCAAGCTGAGCCAGATATACGCCCATAATGAAGATACTTTAACGATGACGTAGACTAATTGACGTTATAATAGTATATATATATATATATATATATATATATATATATATATATATATATATATATATATATATATATATATATAATATATATATTCCAGATCCATTAAAATTGATATGAAATTTTTAAACGAATAAAAAAAATGCATTTAGACATTTATTTACCTAAAGATTTGTCACATTAACCCTTCAACTCCCGAGCGAAAAGTGATGAGCACAATTTGATCAATATTGGATCGAAATAGGTCGGATCTAATATTGATCAAATTGTGGTCATCACTTTTTCTCTCGGGGTTCGGAAATTCTATTTCATTTTCATAAGGATATAAATTCTACAAATAATTTGTATTTTTCTCCAAACTAACGTATTTAGACGTTAGATTTTTTTTTTTGTAAAAATATCTTATTTTTACAATATTTTTTCTCAAAGAATTCAATTTTTTTTAACTGGCGTTTCCTACGTCAATAGTTGTACTAAAGAGTTATGTATATGTCCAAACTTCTTGGTAAATAGGTCCTTTTACTTAATTAAGTAAACCAAGAAGTTTGGACATATATTTAATAAAAGCGGTTAAGAAAATTGAACGTTGAAATGCGTATTATAAATTTAAAGAGTTATGGATGAAAAACATTTGTTTACGTCATGTCAGATCCAAAATGACAGCCGTAATGACAATTTCTTTTGTTTAAATTAAAAAATTATTCTTAGATTAAAAATATCTTAGAATTGGCTAATGAATATCTTCAGCATTTTTTTTCTTTATTTAACGTCGCATATTCAGTCTAGGAAAGTAGCGACAGAGGAACACAGTACATGATATTTTACAATAAATACTAATAAAATAGTCTTTCAGAAGAAAACAAGAATATAAATCACATTGTCAATAGAGTAACCGGGAAACAAAAGCAAACAAAATATGAAAATATAATCGAGTTTATGCGGTATAAATTAGAAATCAATGATTTTTATCTCCTTCAGGGATCCGATAACTTTGAGTGCATTGCATGGTTGACCAATTGCCTCCTGCATTGAAGTGGGTACATCCTGATGTCTCCTCTCTGATTGGTATTTTCTGCACATTAGAAGGATATGTTCTAACGTTAGATGAACATTGCAGAACTCACAGCGGAGTCGCGATGAATTCAAAAGTATGTCGGCGTGGATTAATCGTGGATTGTATGCTCTTTCCGATTTAGACTAGTCCATGTAGTATGTGTTCGGATTCTTATTTTTTAATCGGTGTTTTTCACTATTTTTATCTACTATCTTTATGCATTGTCTTACGTTAGTGCCACTTTGGCGAGTAAACCGGCTTCATCATTACCAGTTATGTCTTGATGAGAAGGTATCTATATTATTTTTATGATTTTCATAAACTTCAAAAACTCGATTATATTTTCATATTTTGTTTGCTCTTGTTTCCCGGTTACTCTATTAACAATGTGATTTATATTCTTGTTTTCGTCTGAAACACTATTTCATTAGTGTTACATAATAGTATACTGTATTCTTATTGTAAAATATCATGTACTGTGTTCCTCTTTCGCCAATTACCTAGGCCGTAGATGCGATGTTAAATAAAGAAATAAAAAAATTGAAGATATTCCTTAGCCAATTCTAAGATATTTTTAATCTAAGAATAAATTGTTAATTTAAAAAAGCAAAATGGTCATTACGGCTATCATTTTGAATCCGTCATGCCGTAAATAAACGTTTTACATCCACAAGTCTTTTGTACAACTATCGACTCCACCGATAAACTGCATTAGCAGTCGGCGGAAATGCAACATTAAAAAAAAATGGATTTATTGAGAAAAAATATCGTAAAAACACGATATTTTTACAAAAAACATTAAAAATCTCGTTAAAAGATTTACTTTTAATCTTTCTAAACTTGGAAATCGAAAATAATGTCTCCGAAAACGTTTAAATACGTTTAGTTTGGACAAAAATTATTTATATACTTCTGAAAATGATGTAGAATTTCAGGCCGCCCGGGTGTTGAAGGGTTAATGTGACTAATCTATAGGCAAATAAATGTCTAAATGCACTATTATAATGGTTTACATTCATTTAAAAATGTCATTTCTCTGGAATGTATATGATATATAACGTCAATTAGTCTATGTCTTCGTTAAAGTACCTTTCATTACGGAAGTATATCTGTAAACATAGCCGTAGTTAAAGAGAGCACAGGTAGGTGGCTAAATGCACCAATAGGTACGGTCTGTATAGCATGTGAATTCCCGTAATGACTTTCTCGCAAGCGACTGTCACGTGGTAAATTATTATAAATAAAAATAACTGTTAATAAAATAAAAATTTTATTTATCTATATCAACCGTATCATTTAATTTGTATGCCCCACAGGACAAGTGAAAAATGTATTCCCCACGTTTCGTTAATATAAATTAACATCTTCGGGTGGCATGTGGCAAAAGAAAATTCCAATAGTGGTTGCATGTATATATATGAACGATGTTGTTTATGTATGCAAAATTTGGGTGAGAGCTTTACCCTGAGTATAAATAAATGCATACAAATTTGTTTTAATATGTAAAATGTTGTGTATCTCCTTTAATGTTTATGGACTTTCTTTGAAGAACTATATGTATAGTTACAAATGTCACTATCGCTTTACAATTTTGTTCGTGATCTAAAATTTTTAAGTCTTTAAAATTAAACTTATGATTGAATTTAAGCATGTGCTCTGTTATTACAAGTTTCTTTTGCAATGGTCGGTTCATGTTGTTTTCGTGTTGTTTCATTTTAGTTTTGAAGGCTCTTCTGTTTCCCCAATATAAGACGCATTGCAATCTTTACACCTAATTTTGTAAATTACATTATTTTGTTCTTTCTTTATGAGATCCATCTTTACTTTTTCTAATAATGTGACTTAAATGGTTAATATTATACTGAAGGGCGTGAATGTTGTATGATTTTATTTTATTTTTTTATTTTATGAACACTGCTTATATGTACAGGATTTTTTTATATACAAGTTTTTAGTTGTGTTATTAATGTCATTATTACTATAATTATTGTTTATATTAGAACTGTCTTTTATATAACTATTTATTTTTTTAATGTGTTTATTAACAAATTGTTGGAGATAAAGATTGTGAGTAATTAGTAGTTCATAATTTTGATTATGTATAATCCATTAATTAAACGGATTATACGAATTGTTGATTTACGATTGTGAATTCTCTTGTCTAATGTCGACAGGTGAAATGCGACATCTTTTCTCGAGTTTTTAACCAAGATATTTGTATTTTCATAATGAATATTATTTATACAAAATAAAAATGATAAAATATTATAAAAACTTATTAATTGCCACACTGGCGTAAATAATCATTTATCGAATTTTGAAAGAAATGGAAACTGAACTCGAGAGATTCGATGCGCCGTGCGGGACTCTAGTTCGAGGCCTCACGATTATATATTAAAATCAAACCAAATTCTGTTGAGTGTTGGTGGATTGAATTAAACATAATTAGATTACTAATCTATTTAGTGTTCATTTAATATTGATATTGGTCATCAATGTATGAAATCAATATTTGATCTGTTATATGCAAGTCATTTTTTAAATAACTCTGGTTGCCATATCTCTGGAATAAATATTTTCTTTCGTTTTGTTATAAAAAAATTGTTTTATATTATAAGAATTTTTCTAGATATTTACTACATTTGTTTGTTTTAATACACACTAAACCATGAATCCTGTGGTATTACATAAGGTGAAATCAACACAAAATTCCATTCCACAAGAATGTTTACTTCAATATAAAAGTTATTATTATTTTTGTATAAATAATATGTTACGTATGGATTATTTTTTCACATCAGATGTGTTACATTATATTTCGTAATTGCCAGTAAAACTATGTGACACCAGCTGTGATATTTATTTTATCTAGGTCAATAGCTATATCATACAATAGTGATAAACAGACCGCAATTTCCTTCGGAAGCTATATCAGAGTTTGCTAGTGATACACGTGCAGATCGACGCTGAAGTTCTGCGAAGACTGCTCGAATAATGCTGGAAGTAGGAGGCGATATTCCGCGACGAGTAAGTGTCCAATACATAATCACATATATAAATAAATTCAATACAGAGAAGAGATTCACGGTCAACTGCAAAGGCTAAAACCTTCGCGCAGCGTGTACTGGCCAGTAGTTCAACCAGGGCGAACGAATGAATCGGAAGAACTTTCCTTCCTCGATGACAACATCGAAATTACTCCGTCGTACGAACATACAGTGAATATTCGTTTATAACCGGTTTGCGGGAAATTTTTTTAGTCACGCATCCTATTTCCGCGTTAATCGTTTAATCGCTATTGTTGAGACTGATACGAGATGGAACTACGTTGGTTTATGTTAATGGCGGCGGCTACGGCCGTGTTCGCGGAGTTGGAAACTGTGCATGAATGGAGATACTTGGACTATCTTTGGAATTCGGAAGATGATCGAAACCAAGCCATCAGCAACGGGGAATATGATTTCGGTCAAAACGTGCCAATGGACGTGCACAAAGCTCCGGGTAATTAATCACCTATATAACAGAAGTTATCGACTGTCACTTTATCTCTTTCGTAGTGGGAAAATAATCGAGATGAAAATCTTCATTGTTCGATAGATGGTCGAGTTTTCATGTCGATTCTTGGACGTAATGGCGTTCCGGCGAGATTAGTCACAGTTACAGACATTCAGGGGCCAGGTGGTCCTTTGCTCCAGCCTTATCCCGACTGGTCTTGGTTCGAAAAAGGCAATTGTAACGGGATAGCCAGTGTTTACAGGATTGCAGTACGTAAATATCTTTTTCTGACATCAATAATGCAATTAGCGTGACTAGTGCGCAAATCTGTACATGACTTGTGTATATATATATGTACGTGCGACACGTGGTCCGAAAGGAATCTCATCTTATGAACGCGAGTTTATTATTGATTACTCACATTGCGGAAAATTATTTTTGACGTAAATAAGTTTACGCAAGGTATTTTGAAGCAATACCAATAGCAGATGAGTAAATCTGGACTTGCGTTGTGAGCAACATAAAAAAGAGAATTTTAAATAAATTAATAAGTCAAACGTTCATACATACCATTCTTTATCCAAAACATATTTATTATCGATCTATTATGAATATTATACATAACAATAATAAATAAATATTACAAACAATGTTCTTGTTGGATTTGTTTATGCAGATAGATGCATGTAATCGTCTGTGGGTATTAGATACTGGAATCGTCGAAGGAAACTCCAATGTATCTCAATGTCCAGCTCAACTATTAAGTTTCGACCTCAGCACCGATAAGCTTATTGAAAGAATAGTAATTCCATACAACATTGCTGGAAATTGGTTAAATGAAACCCTATTATCTAATCCAATCGTCCAAACAGATGGACCAAACTGTGAAAATACGACGGTAACGTATAAAATATAAGTATTTGCATGTCCGTAATATTTAATATTTCGCATTGAAATTTGCTATCGTTACAGGTATACATGGCGGACACGTTCGGTTTTGGAATGGTGATATGGACTAAGGAAAGACTGTTTCGATTGGAAGCTCAAGTTTTTAAACCTGTAGGTGGAGGTGTTGCTTTCGAAATTGATGGCGTGAACTTTAACTTTACCGGAGGCATTTTGGGGATGTCTTTAACGCCAAAAAGTTTTCAAGATGAACCACAGTACATCGTTTTTCGTCCATTAGCTTCTCATGGCCTTTATGCTGCTGATACGAGGGTTCTTTCCCGGAGTACATACGGAGATAAGATTAAATTTGACGGAGTTCCGACGATTCTTCCAAGTCAAGCAGTAGGGCAGGCGTTTTCTTCTGAAGGAACATTGTTTTTAGGGCTGACAACTGAAATGGCAGTTGCGTGTTACAATAGATATTTGCCACTTCAACCGGAAAACTTCGTAAGTTATCTTGCATTAATTACATATTTTAAGTGGAATTACTAGTAATTATTTATGGGTTGGTTCCGCATTGCGAAATAAAGAGGTATTATTGGGTTGACTAGCGAGGTAGAGCAGAACAAAACCTTTTTTATTAATATTATACAATTTTATATAAATTCAAACTATTTAGCCGTAAACTATACTGTGAGAGTGATTCTCGCTAATCCTTTCAAGTATACATTTTTCTCAACAACTGAAATAAGTACTTGAGAGTTGCTGATTAAGAATCAGGCATCAGAGTTTCAACATTGAAAACGGTGGAACCATAATGGCGGTTACTTTTTGCGTGATGGAATGTGGTATTCGGCCGATGTGGGTATCGCTAGTTATAAGCCAGCTATCAATTTTTCTAAATTTAAAGTGATCAATTCAATGTGGTGGATCAAAATATAAAAAATTACATGGTTTAATACAACTGAAAGAAACAGTTAGGTATGAGCCTGATAATGTTTTTCATCATTCCAAGCATTTGCGAATGATTATTTATGGAAATAATTTGATTTCGCTATCCTTTTTTACTTGTTACAAATATTAAAGTAAAATGTAATTTGAGAAATGTACGTGCGTTCAAACCCCACTTTGGGACTTTTTATGCTGAATGGAATTCCGAATACAAAATAGCGAATCTAAAATGGGACAATGTACCATCATCAAACTTTTTTTTTCTGCAGCAAATGATTTTAGATATGTTTCGAGTATCCTCTCCCGTACGGAAAAAATGTATATCCAGGATATATCCTGGTTCGCTGACGATATATTTTGGCCAAAAGCCATTATCTAAGATGTATGCTAGATATATCTGCTGTAAAAATTTGAAAATCAGATATATCCTGGGTATATCCAGCTATACGTTACACTGAGAAAAGTGTTTTTTACCCAGTATTAGAATTCTTATGTTCCGTAAAATATAGAATTTTACGCATAGGGATTGCCATCTTTCTACTACTTGTTAAAAGGCGAAGATTTTAGATTATTCTAGCCGATATGTCAGTTTATTTTAGCCTTTTCTCTTTAACTAAAAGCAATTTTTGTTTATGGAAATTTATCTAGCAAATTAAAATATTAAAAATGCCTTTTTTTAGTCATAATAAAACATTCTTTTAAAATAGGAGAGTTTATTACAGTTTCGTATAACCTGTCAAAAACAAATGCTGAACGACGGAGGATTTTACTATAGTTATAATATTTCTTTTAATGACTATAATACACTTTTTAAAAGCCAACGAATAGTAACTGATAAAATACACTTTTCTCAGTGTAGATATACTTTGCATATTTCCAATTTCTATTTCAGAATATATCTTTAAATATATCCTGTTTTCCGTGCATCCACACGGGGTTTCGGAGTCATTGAATCTAATTTTAACCTTGAAATCTTAAAATTCAAAATAAAGGGTCCATAATGGCGGACATTATACTACCATTAAAACCGCTTTAATAAAATGAACAATTTTAGATTAGCTTAAAGTATTGATATGTGTAATACAAGATTATAATTAATATAAATTTCAAGATTATAATAATATTTAATAATCCTGAAAAAACGTTTATCGGTACTTTAAAATGATCTTAAACCTTTTGTTACAATAAAATGGTATTTGGTATTCGCAATAAAAACTCACAAAGTGAGTTATACATCCTTTGGACGTACATTTCTCAAATTACAACACTTGACTACACGGAGAAAAATGACTCCGCTGGATTAGCTGATTCATATCAGCTAAAATTTTCGGCTGGAATTGCCGAAAATATATGCAATTTTAGCTGTTTTGATTCCGCTAATGTAGCCTTAACCCTACGCAATTCGCGCTTAGCTCTAAATTTCCGCTACATTAGCAGATTTGTTCCGTTAAATTTGCGGACTTTTTCAGTAAATTTTGCTGAAATTATCGGCTATCCCTAACGGAATTCCAACAGCTGTCCCTATAGGATAAAATTGGTAGAATCTGCGGATTTTTAGGCTGGTTTTGCTGATTATTTTTCTCCGTGTAGCATTCTGGTTGAATGTTCCATGAAAACATAGGTTACAGTTCCTATATTGAATTTTCAAAAGGGACTTATTTGAAACAGCTTGACCAGATAACCCTTTTGGGTCCTCAAATGTCTTGATAGATTCATCCAAATTTTGGGTAAACTGATGATCCTGTAGGCGTGTAACGTTCCGTATATACGTTTCATATATCTCATAATATATTTACGTCGTATATACTAGAACTTTAAAATATATAATTAACGGCAAATTAATGTATGTAACATAAATCATAGGATGTATGTTTTGAATATAAAAAATATATGAGAAATATATCCTGAAATATATCTTTTAATATCTGCAGATATTTAAAGTTAATATATCTGACGTACTTATTGGATGGAGTATATTTTGCCGTAATGTATCTCGTATGGCTCTTATAAGCAAGATATATTCCGGGATATATATTTTTCCGTACGGACAGCGCCATTCTATTTTTAGTATAAGGAATTAAATAGGAAGTCTATCGTGTGGAGCTAATCGAATATCGCAAACATTAACTAAGGAACGTTGGACCAAGGTAGCCCCTGACAAATTCTAGTCATCTGCTAGCCAGCGCTATTCTAGTTTTACTATAGTTAAGGAAATAAAGTGGATTGGGCAACATTCTACGAATATAATATAATGTTTATATTAATTTATAATTAATGTATGTATTAATATATAACAAATCTAGAAATTATGATAAGATTTAAATGTTTTTTTTTTACATAAATGACAAATGATTCACACTAAATCTGATGGTGTTAATTTTCAATCGAAAGTACTAAATTAGCAACGCTTCAGAATAAATAATCACTTATAATTCGGAAGGATGTTAGGAACTGAAAGCGTAATACGATGGGTTCAATTACTTTACTACTCTTTATTAAACTGAGCAAGATACTGCAACCATTTTAAAGTATCCAACTTGGCCATAAATTTATGTATCTATATCTCCGCTTTAAGCATTACTTGAACGACCTTATATGATGCCAATTCAAACAACTTTGCCAAAGCGCCAAATCTTTGCTTTCTATCAAATCGTAAAATAAATTTATTCATCTAATTTCAGGAAATACCTTTGAGGGATTCAGAACGCCTCCAATACATTAACGCACTAAAAGTCATATATCCATCACCGACAACAAACACAGAAGAATTATGGATATTATCAAATAAATTCCACAAATTTAGCTTAGGAACTTTGAGTGTAAACGATACTAATTTTCGGATAATGAAGATTCCAGTCATTGAACTTACCGTGGGAAACAAATGTGACATGCCGGCCGATATCAGAAACGCTGCCATGCAATCTAGATCAGCAGACTCTAGTCACGAAGAGAAACTGATTTTCCAGTAAACTGTTCATTTTATTTGAAGAAATACAATTTTTTACTGATAAATACCTTAACATCTCGAAGTTATTAATTTAGGTTAATACGTAGTTTTTTAATAAGAACGCAATGTCCAAATTTATTTATGTGGAAAAATATACCAAATTATATTAGAAAGTACTTGTAGTATTTAAAATTGGATTATACGTTCTTAGAAAATATATGGTTTTGTATTTCTACCTACATATTATTGACGCCAATTTGTATATAACATTTTAAAATTAATTATGTGAATGTACATCCATTCATATCTTATTCTCGAAGCTGGGAAAAAATGTACTGACATGAAGAGCAAAGTAAATAAATGTGGAATTTAGATAAACATTAACAACATTATTAAGTAAAGGCATACGTAACATTGTTGTTTAATATTAAAAAATGTATAAATATGGATGAATGTTCAAATCCAGGATTTTTTTAGAATTGAGATATTTTTATTTATTTATGTAATACGTCCTATGTCAATGTTATATATTTTTGTTTTTTTCATAATCGATTTATTACAATTATATTGTATTTACGTAAAATGCCTGAAGATTGCAAAATGTTCAAGTGAACTTCTGTTTGATGCATTATTGATAAAATGTTAAATGAAGCGGAATTCCTTAGATAATACAAGGACACTTAGATAAATGTAATATCCGGTAACACCGTTTCCAGCAAAAAAAAATAAACAAATCATAGCTACGTGTTTATATATTTAAAGGATTGCGATAATGTTTGTACGTAAATAAGATGCAATAGTAATAAAGTTATGATATCAAGTTCGGTTAATGCAAACCGAATTACGTATGTTGGCATATAAATATGTATACATTTTTAATATTGACTTATCGAAATGTCAATAAAAGTCAGTTTAAAGGTGAACATGATAATGTTCGTAATAGTTTGAAATGAGTGAACAAACGTCGAAATAATACATTTAAAACTGTACATGAATGTTTACCTCATTAACGCCTAAGGGTTTATACGTTTTATTTCTATTTAAACGAATACTTTAATGACGAAAGCTTAATTTCGATAACTCCATATCCTAATGTTTTCGAGGTCGTGAACAAAATGCTAAAAGTTTGGAAATTTACATTTTTGTTCCTATTATAATAATATTGCGATTTTATTGAAATTATAAGAAGGTGCACGGAATATAAAAAAATAAAAATACTTTTTTACTCTCCTTCATTATAACGTCCCAAAAATGAAGCTTAAAAATTATTAACTTCTTCCAAAATATGTTAGCATGAAAAGTTCTTAGAATTCATGGAGTTGTATCTTGGAAATATTTTCAGATCTTTATTTTGTGATTTTTTGTTTTAATTAATGAAGTTAATTGTGGGAAAAATCTGCATCGTAAACTATAACATTTTTTATTTTCTCTAAATAAATTAGCATTTGGACAAAATTGTAGAGAACAAAAATGCTGATCATTTATACTAGATTATTTTTTTTCAACTTTCATTAAGGATGCTATATTGAGGACGTTTTAATGAAGTGGCGCAAGGAAGTGAAATTTTTCTTAACATTCAAGTATTCCGTTCATCATTTTGCAGAGTTTGAATAAAATCGCAATGTGGTAATAGTTGGAACAAAATTGATAAAAATAAAAATGTCCTAATTTTTTAATTTGTTTCGAATTCGCGTCATATTAGAATTTCTGTTATCTGAAGCTATATTTTATTTTATCTCGGAATATTAAAGAGCGACATCGGCATCATTAGGAGATGGAGTTATATAGACAAAAATTTTCGTTACTAAAGTAATCGTTCAAATACAAAGTAAAACTTATCGACTCTTGTGCGTTAATAGACTAATTTAAATAAAAAACTTGTTTTCATCTCAACAATTAGAACTTTCTCGTCAATCATTAAAACAGAAAATGTGTTAATGAAGTGAAATAAACGATGTTTAGTGTTGGGTTTGCTTGCTTGAGATTATTATAACCTTAATGTAAGTATCTCAGCTGATTTAGGTAATAGAAGTATGTATTAAATTAAATAGATAATAAATAAATACAGTCCGTATAAGAAAAATATATCCTCAGGATATCCACATGATATCCAATAAAAAATACGAATATCCTTGAGATCACCAGCGGATATTTTAAATATCATTAGGACATCCAAGGGATATAAAAAATTCTTCCTTTTCCAATATCTTCGAAGATGTCCAGAGGATATCCATGGATTATCCCTCTTGTATAAGAAAAATACATCCCCATGATGTCCACAGGATGTCCAGAAAAAATTACGGTTATCCCTAGAGATTATCGGGAGATGTATTAAATAACTCTAAGATATCCGAGGGATATAAAAAATAAGACATCTATGAGACATCTCAAAACGAGATATTTTTGGGTTCAAACATAATCGATATCTAGAATATTAAATTTAAAAATTTCAAGGCGGCAATGCACCAAAACGAACTTTGCGAATGGTGTCTCGAAAAGGTTAGAAAAAGCCCAATAGTGCCTCTTGAAAAAGCCTACAAAACGAATGGAACATTCCAACACAAAGGTACAACATTTCTAAAATCATTGGTGAGGATTCCAAAATTAAAAAGTGGTGCGAAGCATTCTTTGGCTGCAAACTGAAACCCATCTGGTAGCGTCCACTGATATTGAGGAATTCGTAGTGATTTCTGCATCTAAGAAATTGAAAATCTCTGGAATCCAAAATTATATCTGCTTCACAAACTACACAGAATACATGTACGGTGCGTAGAATTTTTATTTTCAATCTCTACATTATTTTAAAAAACGATGTGTTTTACGCGGAGGTGGGAGAAAAACTGTCAAAACTCAAAACACGCTGCACATGTGTTGTTGTTACATGGTTGTTACCATGGTATAGTTGTTACCTCGATCGCTACGAAAAAAAGGAACGTGGATTTCTTTGACAGTTTCCAACCTATGCGAAAAATACGTAAAGTACAAACAATAATATAATTGACATTGACATAAAACTTATGCGCACTTTTCTCGTGTTACATATGGAGTGTAAACTGGGAACTTCTTATGTAGCTTGCTACATAATTTCGGGTTGCAGTGATTTTCTTTATTTCTTAGTTTCAGAAATTCCGATAATTTCCTCAACCAACAGTGGAGAGTTCCAGTTTGCGGCCAAGGATTACAACGCACAAATTTTCGAATTTGTAAATCGTCACCATCGATTTTAGGAATGTTATGTGTTTTAATTCGTAAGGTTCTATTCATTTTGTGGACGTTTTCGAAAAATGTTGCCCTTTTTTCTAACCTTTCGAGTTTTGTTGGATTTCCGCCTTGTAAATTTTAAATTTCAATACTTATTTTTAATCTACAAATTTCTGATAATTGCGAATTTTCTATTTCATTAAAAAAATTATCAATTGGGTTTAAATCCGAGTTTGGCAAAAAATCTCGGTTTTGATTTTAAACTATATTGAATTATGTAAAAATCGGAGTCTAAAAATATTATTCAAAATAGTATAAAAATTTCAAAAACAACGTATGTAATTTGTAAAATTGTCAAATATATCCTTTATTTGCTGAGATATCCATAAATATCCCTGCGATATTCTTCAGGTTATCTGCCAGAGATTCTAGGGATGGCCAAGTAACATCATCTGATATTGCCTGGATATCCTAGGGATATATAAAATTCCACTTTCTTGGATATACAATTGGATATTCGTTGGATACCCTAAGTATATCCGGGATGTTCTGGACGTCGAGAGGCCCTTATACAGATATCCACGGAATAAATTACCGTGTACGGGTTGATAAACTGATGATTATAATAATTAAAATAAAACATATTATTGATTAACTAGAGTAATTTATTACAAAGAAATACGAATATTGTGTAAGAGAAAAGATCACATTTGTATGATTTATAATAAACCGGATGTGTCCTTTTTACTATACGAATGTGTATAATCTGCAAATCAAATAGGAAACTATACCTATTTAGCATTACTGAACTCAAGACTCTATGAAAAACATAAAATTATCAAATAACCTTTAACTTCGTAGCCAAATAGAATTTTGAACCGGGATCTGAATCTGGAATCCAGCCAAGTTACCCAGGTTGTATTCGGGATCCGACCGGGCTACTCACCTTTCCCGACTGCAGCCCGGTCAGACTTGAGATACTGACCAGGCTATGTTCGGAACCCGATAAGGTTACCCTAGTTGTATTTCACATCCGAATGGATCAGACTAGTACTGGATTCCAACAAAAACCCGGCCTAAATTTTTAATCGGGTTAACCAGGCCGTATCCCAACTGGGGCCCTGTTTCTATTGGGGTCACCCAGGGCCAATTCTACTCGGGTAACGGTTACTAACGGTGTTTATTCAACAGTAATATAATGTCTTAAACTTTAAAACAATAAATTGTTGCTTTAATAAAATATCAATAATTAAGAGTTCCTATTTTGCATACAAATTTGGGGCAACCAAGAACATATTTACATTAACTACTTTGTTAGTTACTAGCAACTTTTTGGTACCAATTAATTATTTAGTATCAATTTACTTCTTAGTGAAATTGTTTATACTTGGTTCTCCCTCCAGTCTCTCGGATGGATCGGAGAACACTAAGCGATTGGTTACCTAATGAAGCCTGTTTCCCATGTATAATTGCTCTATTCGATTATTCGTATCCTAACTGGAAAGTAGTAAAATTATGTTACGGTAGTCTAAAGTTCTGTAAACAAATTTCAATACATGACGAACAGATAGAATAGTCAATGATAAAGAAAACTTAAAGAGGAATATTCTGAATTTCAGAATTTAATTTAGTATTTGTACAGGATTTGAGAATCAACGGAATTTAAACAATATTTAATAAAATTAAAGGAAATGCGGATGAAAATGAAATTGAGTTTTCAGAACCATTTGTAGCCCGAATGGTAACATTCATAGCTATATGTATGTACGAGGTTAACTGGAAAGTGTTTAAAAAACAAGGAAAGAAAGTTCAAAGCAGCACAACGGTGCGGCACGTAAAGCAGTTAAAGTCACTTTATGGTTGTTTTATCCCTGGATCCAAATTGTGATTGGAATTTTATTGAAACGAAAATAAAAAAAGAAAAACAAGACCAAGTAGGGTAGGTCGCAACGAAGCCGCTCGAAGGCCACTACGCGCAGGTATGTGCGGTATAGCAGGAAAGACTCAGCGTGTTCAATCAATCAATCGATATTAATCAATAGCGATATGGCATGGTATTCATTACTCGATTTCCATAGCAATGTGTTCGATGTGACGATTGTTCAATTTACTACCCAACATAAGACTTAATACAATGGCAACTCCAACGCTCGTGTTCATCATTTTTCATTCTTGGTTTTTGTAATTCCGTCATTTCGTCAAATTGATTTCCAGAAACTCGCGATACATATGTAACTCAAACGTATGACATTGAAAGACAATAAGCAATCAATATTTTCATGCTTCGTCAATTAAGGAACCCTCTGCATGGCCCCAGTTCTCTTAATATACAAGAAGTGATCTGAAGGATGAGTATTTTTTACAAGACAAGTATCCAATTTAAATTGATATATAGAAACATTTCAGACATTTTTACGATATTATAACAGTCAATATCTTTAAGTAATTGATTAATGTAGATGTCTATGATAAACATTTTTATTATAAAAAATTAACTATGTAATTTAAAGTTCAAAACCGCGCAGATTTTAATTAATCATTCAGTTCAATACCTTCAACGTCGGCTTACAGTTTCGAAGAAAAGAGTAACATATGTTCCGCCATTTAATACATCTCGAAAAGCTTATAAATTTCAGTCGCGTAACATATGTCTCTTAATTTTCGCCTCTGTTTCTCAGCCGACACCGCAAAAGCATGTTTATATTAGGCTAACTTAATACGATAAGGTAAGCAGCTGTCCATTTTTTATTTTATAGACCGAATTCACACATTACTCAATGTCGATTTTATATTAATTTCCTCAGTATTCGTGAATTGATATATTAGACGTTTTTCTGTAAATCTTACATTGATAATGAAGATAAGAAAGAATGTTTTGATAGATAAAGAAATATGGGTAATAATTTTTATTAAGGATATTGTTTCAATTTATGATTGATGTCTGTATTTATTTAGTTTCATATCCGATATTAATAAAGCAAAATAATGTGTCAAACATTCTAAAACCCATTTACACTTTAATTATGAAAATTTTGATGTTGAATCATTTTGCAGCCCATAGAAATAAAACGTGATTATTATTATTCATGTTAAAAACAACATCGTGCAATTATAAAATAAACACATGTGTTGTTTGCGTACTGGTGGGTTCAAGCAGAGATCCATTTTTATCATGTACTGATTTAAGTTAAAATTGAAAAGTTGAAGAATCTCAAACATTCGATTCAGTGAAAGCTTGTTGCTTTGAAAGACTCTTATTATTTGGGAAAAAATTTTCGCAATATTAATCAATCACTCTCTACCTAAGAAAAATTAATGTATTATGATTGATCTGCTTAAGTTTTGATTAAGCTCAACTGTAATACGAATTCTTTATTTTTCTGTATACTTTTATATAGTAATACTACCCAACTAACATTTGTGATGCCTTGTATCAGCTAATTCCGTCATATGGTGCGATTCCATACCGGGTAAAGCCAATATGATAACATACATATATAATAAACACATGTCAAAATGCGAACTATACAAACTAATATCATCATTTTCTTTATGAATAAGTATGATTTTTTGTGATTTTTTTAACTTTCTATCGACTGTTAGAAAGTGTTAAAATGAAAATTTTAAATTTAGAAATTAGTTTTTACGAAGTTAGTATAATTAAGAATATATATTTTAACGAGAAATAACGTGTAAAATTTCAAAACTTATGTTTACAATATTTTTTTTTATTACCCATGTTAAGGGGAATATTAAACAAAATGGCAATACTGAAAATTCGTATAAATGAAAAAATTCTCAAAAAACTTTCTAATGAAGGAATACAAAGTTTTTGCAACGGCTAAAATTCAACATTTTTAAATACCGGAATATTGTTATGGGATGATAATATGGAATGATTACAACAATTTTAAAATATGTAATATGGCTTTTTGCCATGAATACTCCGAAGTATATAACGACTTTGGTCGTACATGTACAATGTTCGATTAGTATGTCAAACAGATCAATAAAAATTTTCACTTGCCGTATTTACAATAAATTGCAATTTATAACAAGAAAAAATTAGAGCAACATCCGTAATATGTAAACAATATTTAAAAATAGCAAAAAAATGTGGAACGCTTCACGATTTTGCGTGTCATCCTTGCGCAGGGGCCATGCTAATCTTCTCTGTATCGTTCCAATTTTAGTATATGTACTGCCGAAGCAAGTACATTCTACAACCTTTCCGACGGTGTATATATGCAGGGCTTCAGTCACCCCCACCGCTTGCGAGAAAGTCTTTACGGGAATTCACATGTTATTCAGGCCGTACCTATTGACGTCTTGGGCCATCTATCTTAGGCTCACTTAACTACGTCTTACTGTTTTTGAAACTGAATAAGCTTCGACGCTCGTGGGAATGGCTGCGCATAATGAGGAGACAATAAGTGTGTGAGGTATATCGTCCCTTATTCATATAATTCGAACGATATTGAAAGAAATAATATCCCATTCCGTATCGTATATTCAAATTATATAATAGATATTTAAAAAAAAAAGAAAAGTTACAAAAACAACAACTATGATTATATGATTTGATACCGATATTCTCTTGAAATTTCGTATTTCTTTGATCAGATAGATCTTGAAGATTTCTAACTCTCAAAAATGTTTATGATGTTTTTGTTTAATCTGTTATTATCTAATAATTGATATTTCATAACTATTATATAAATAACACACCGCAAGATACAACAGAGTTCAGCTATCTTCTTATTATGTGAAATCGTCTAAAAAATGTGTTGTTAGTTCGATTATTCTTTACTCATAAATTTATTAGACCTTTTTAAATGGACCTAATGTTTGCATATTCATTTTTTATAAAATAATGTTTACTATTCTTTGTTTTGTTCGGTAGCTGATAGTAAATGCTCATGTAATGCCGAAATATATTTTCACTTGATATGCTTCTATCATCATTATTTCAGTTGAATAATTTATTATATAACATAGTCTGAAACAATAATTATTTTTAGACAGTTTCTACGGATTTATTAACTACATTCTTAACATTTTAACAATTCAAAATACTTTATTTCATGATCGACGGAAATATTCGAAAAGCAGGGATATTAAAATCAAATGCAAAATGCAAATTGAAATTCTTAAATACACACATTCTGTTAATTTAGTATTTTTTAGTAAGTGTCATATATTTTTGAAATTAAAATTGAGTTAAATATAAAATATATTTTCTACATATAGAATCACACATATTGTATACATATATTCGACTTCTAAAAGTTGCCATTATATGTATCCTAATTTGTAGGAATCAGCTGTTTTAAGTTGTAAATGAAAATTAGGAAATTACAACTTTATATTTTTGAACAAAAATATGAAATTTAATTAGCTTTAAATTTAAAACAGTTTAATCTAAATGTGTTTGAATTACTAGTAATAACGATTGCCGTTATGTATAAATCGAGTTTCATTTCTATTAAATTATATTTTAAAAAACGTCTCATTCGATACCTTTCCATGCTCGGTCAAGATGAGTAATTAATTGCTTGAAAAAAAAACACAAATCTACAAAGTTATTCAAACTAGATTAATTTTTCATCCTCTTTTATAAATCAGGAGTTGGGGTGCTATACCTGTCAAGTCCAAAAAAATAAAAAAAATTAAGATAAACACAAATTTGCAATATTTTGTACCTTCTTTATATGTTTTAAATGTTAAAAGAAGCTTTAATAGTACATTATATTCCAAGGGCGCAATTGTCGATCTTGGACGATTTTGAAGTTTCTCGCCCGAGCGAAGTGAGGGCAGCCACACTCGTCGGAGATTGATATTTCGCCCGTGACCAAAAATGTATTTTTTTAAGAGGTAAAAACGTACGCTCTTCTAGTGAACAAGAGAATTGTCACTCTTTGACAGTATATTTTTACCCCAAACAGGTTAGGTATTCTCCCTGTAAAGAGTAAAATTTCACTCGATAACTTCATTCTTGAAGCATTCAAAAAAATCTAGAAAGTACGTAATAATAACTATCAGTTATTGTAGTATTGTTGATAAGTTAAATAACTAGTAAAAAATGAGAATTCACTCTTTCACTAGAGTGGCTGAATGTTCACTCCGTGTCTTAAAGATCGCTTTTGTACAAACCGACTTTCTTCTACACATTTTTTTTTATAAATTTATTTCCAGAGAAATTTACTTCAAAAAATTACAATATATAAGAAATGCGATACAATTAGCCAAGTCCAAAATTTTGTAACAACATCTTCCAAGTCTATTTCTTAAACTTCAATATCTTTAATACTATAAGACTATCATTTCCGTAAATCATGTAAATGTTTTATTCTTTATCAAGCAAGTAATCCTCGTTATTATAGTGTAATAATTTGTATTATTTTTATTAGAAACAATTTTTCGTGTTTTTCTCGAAACGCCATTACTTGGACTTGGCAGGTATTGCACCCCGCCTGAAATATAGTATCAATAAATCAGATGAAAATTAATTAAATGCGATCAAATTTTCAAGAATTTTAATGACTGAATTTTAATCAAATGTATTTTTTGCGTCAACATTATGGTAGACATTGCTTAGAATCATTTATTATTTTTCGTTGAACAATGAAAAAGTTGTTCATAAGCAGGTCTTTTATTTTTATAGAATGTGAATAACCGTACAGTAATTGTTTCTACTAACGATGAAATGATCGTGTTTCGCTAACATGCAAACATTTTTTACCTCAGTGTATCCGCAACAAGACTGAGAATGGGGTCAGTTAATCAGTCAAATATACCGTACATAAAAAGTTCTATGCATATATACATTTAATGCTGTTTCCTAGTAACTCATAGAGTTAACATCAGGAGATTCCGATTTTTTTGCGGCAATAGTAATAATGATCCATGATGCTTGTTGATCTCTAGAGCATTGATTCCATCGTGGCATATACTTTGAATATCTTACCTGTGGGATTTCACCGTATATGCCAGAGAACGTCTTTTTTCAGTATACTCTCATTCTACGTTATATATGATCTTTAACTACAACTCTCTTCTCGCCTGGACATTTTATACAACTGAATTAGTCGATTGGTCTCTGGAGAACTATAGAAAGAGAGTGATCCTCATCCCTCAACAGAAATTGTTTGACTGATTCGCACTATAATCGTCAATCACGTTCGAAGAAGGACACACTAAAATTTCCATCTTTTTCAATTGTAAGATTTCCTGTTGCTTTAATCGCATCTTGATGGTCAGAAAGAGAATCGTCCTTTGAAATATATATTGCACCTGTAAATTTAGACTTTTCGGCATTGTGCTAGACGCGTCTTTTGTAGTACTTTGATGCAAGAATTTGCTATGAAATTTAAAGCAGAGTACGTTACAGTTATTATAAAACGAGACTCGAGTGCGTACAGAGATTTTCGGTTTGACTGTATTTCCTGCGCGCTGGCTTGGTCTATTAGAAAAGGATTAAATTATCTAATTGATCGATTTGCCCCACTCGATTGTTGGAAGTGTAAGTATGTGCTTGAAATGTGTTATCTATCTTTAAATTACATTAAACTCCAATAACCTTTATTAACGTACGTTACGTTAAGTATGTAGCCAAACAGGAAAACAGGAATGGATAAAATACTTTTCTTTACAGAAATAATTGATTTCTTCAAAGAATTTATATGATTTGTAAAATATTTAAAACTTAACCCTCAACTAGAAAAGACCCACTTTTTTAAATACTTTATGAAGGTATGAAAACTTACCAAAATGGACTTGGACCTTGTTACGAAATAAAGTCAACAGTAAAAGAATACTCATTTACTCTCACGGCAGTAAAGTTTCAATCAACGGTATGTTAAGAGAGAAATTTTTAGTCAAATTCAAAAGTTACAAAAACTGGGCTGACGTCCCTTTTACATCATCTGACTGAGCTCGTTTCTTCTGTGTGCAAACCCATCAACGCCGGAGGCCAATTATGGCAAAAGAGGCACCTGGCTATGCAGATTTGCGCGTTAGGATCTGCGTTTCTAAGAAAGAAATTCAGCGCAAAAAGGAAATTAAAGTCGAATGTTTTAAAGACTCCAATAGACAAGTGCCGCAGTTTTTACAAAAACTTGCAACTGAAAATCTCGTTTTCAAAAACCAGTTTTTACTAATTACGATTCATGTTTATGTTTTTAAGCACACGCTTATGTTTTCAGAATTCTTTGTCTGTACGACATAATGCATTTCAACCATTTTCATATTACTATTATTACACTTATTCTACTCTTGTGTTGATTACGTAATCGTCATATGATTATCAACTGCATATTGATGATTCACGCACTGGGAGAAAGGATTGTTTGCATTATGGTGATACCACAATGTTGAACTTTTTTAAAACACTGAACAATATATTTGATTTTGAAAATATTATTGAAACGGGTTTTAACTAGTTTTGTAAATAAACAAGCAATATACTTTAGATCTTGTATATGCTTATATATAAACTTCAAAATATCCTGCCATATAATATTTTTGTTTACGGGAAAGCCATCCAAATTTAATCGTCCATGGAAAGGGCTGCAAATGAGGTAATATATTGAGTCACAGTGCTGCAGGGTATGTGGAAAGTTAAATTTCAATTGAACAAACTAAATTACATTCATAACAGCCAATAATCAAAGAGTTCTTAGAAATTCAGAGAAACCTTATTTTTTTTCGATTGAGGTTCCTTAACTCTCAGTATTTATTTGCATGTGAATTGAATAGACCATAACTTTGTAAGCAATATCAGATAGAAACACCCAACAAATGCTGTGAAATTGCTACTGTAAAAAGCAAAAAAGACAAAAAATATTGTAAAACTACAAACAATGCACTTTAAATTCTCTTAAGGCTAAAATGACTTTATAGTGAATTTCACATGAAAAGAGTGAGAATTGCGCCACCTGTTTTAAGTCAAATTTGACTTAAAATTAAATTCCAGCTTAATTATATAGGTCTTTAGTTAATTAGATACCACCTTGTTTAGGTGTTAAACATCCTTACTTATGTATATCTGATGATACTTAAAACATTCATCCAGGAACTTCAATATCGCAATGCTCATAGTGAATACAAATTCAAGACGATGGAAAATTAGTTCAGAAACTAATATAAAAAATCGGATCTGAGTTTATAAGTTAATAAGTTAGGAATCCTCGCATTTTAAGGTGTTTTATTTCTTCGTTAAAAAGTCATGTATCACTACACAATGACAGATGCAATTTAGATAAAATCGTATTTGAACCCAGAAATTTAGTTTCTTTTGTTGTTATTTGAGAGTATTTTTAAAACTTGACAGCATTTGTTGAAAAATGTTTATCTGATATTGCTTACATTGTACTTAAAAAATTACACAGTTTTTTTTAAAGTTGTAATATAATTAAAATGAATTTAATAACCATGAAAGATTTGAAGAAGTTAATCACTGATTAAATCATGGTCGATATAAAAGCATAATTTTTTTGCAGGAATTCATAATTCAGAAATTTCTATTTTTTCAGATTTAGTAGATTTTTATGTATGTTATTATATTCGATTATTTTGTGATATACTGCGGTAATAATGCGGATTTTGTATAATTGTATGATTTTATATAATTAATGAAATCTTTTTAACAAGAATTTTTTTTAAAATGTGTTCTTATTAAATACACATTCAATGTTCATAATTTCACTGGCAGAAAATGTAGTTGATAAATAGATAAATAAATACATACTCATGCCTATGGTCTGTGATTGGCATAACGTGTAACATTTTGCGTAACATTATCATCATAAGATATTTATATTTTTATATAAACAGTATATAACATTTTTTAAAATAATATATAGTTTTATTTGAACGGATATAACATATATGGTATATGTTAGAACGCGGCTCGTGTAAGAACCTACGCTGCCTGCCATTAAATTCGAGATTACGATCTATTAATGCTGCAGGTCCTGAAAAGGGTTCTCTGTGCATTCGAAGTATGCATCATACATTATGCAGTATTCAAAAATTGCGTTAAAATAATAATATAAATATATATGATATAAATAACTAAATGAATAAATAAAAAAAACATTCACGAAATTTATAAACAAATGTTATTGACTTCCAAACTGGTTGTAAAAAAATAACATATATCAAAGTTCATCGTTGAAAAAACCTTGATTATTTCATAGTTTATTAATAAAAATATTTACAAAAACAATTTTATTTATTAACTATTGCATGTTGCAATTAAAGAATAGGAAATTGGTATTATAGGTTAAATATGTTGTCACATTAATGTTCATTAAAGCATAATATTTCAGTATTCAAATTCATAAAATTTATTGCGCTAACAGCATGCTATTTTCTAACACTGTATCTTATTTTACTTGTGACAATTCGTTCAAGCTTGAAGAATACAAATATAAATAAGAGTTTAGTTCTAGATATTTCACGCATAACCATGTACAAACTAAAGGTCAAGGATTTCTTCAAAACGAGCTATTCTTTCATTCGCGGAAAACTTGTGGAACTTACCATTTATTTACGCTGTTGTCCTTTTTCCAACTTTCTCTTGATAGTTAAATTGTCTTTAGCCGTAAATAATTACGCTACTATTCGTAATCTACTTAGTTACGTTCATGGCATTACAATATAGAAATAACTGTTGAATACAAAAAACATACCATGGCGAGTCAAATATTTTTCGTTAAATTCGTCTAGTTTTACGCATAGCAAACCCCACATTTTCATCGTCACGAATGTTTGTTTCTTATTATATACAATAGAATAAAAAGAAGTGCATAATAGCAGAAATTGGTAGATTTGTTATTATTTGATATTGAGAAGAACTGAAATATTTTCACTTAAATGAAATAATGTAAATGTAACAATACAGCAGGTAATTTATTTTAGAGCCAAAAATATATTGCAAATATGTAAATACAATTTAATTTAATTTTACTAAAATTACGGAGGCAACATGTACCGAATAGATGAATATGTTTGTCATTATTGGGCATTATAATGTCCGTTTGTTGAAATAAACACAATACAATACAATACACAATACAAAATTAGTTTTTTTTAAATGATTTTTTTTTGAGTAAATATTATTTTTCTATTAATTTTAATCGACAGTAAAATACAACAATCGACACTCAAGTAAATGTGATACGAGACAACTGTTTCGAATGTAAAACTTATGCTTCTTAAAACATGATCAAAATCTTCTAGACAATTAATCTAACACCCTTAAATAATGCTTAAATAATAAATAAATAAAACAAGGAGAGTACATAATGAAGTAAAAAATTACAAAAAAATGTGGAACGCTTCACGATTTTGCGTGTCATCCTTGCGCAGGGGCCATGCTAATCTTCTCTGTATCGTTCCAATTTTAGTATATGTACTGCCGAAGCAAGTACATTCTGCAACATTTTCGACTGGGTATATATGCAGGGCTACAGTCACCTCGACCGCTTGCGAGAAAGTCATTACGGGAATTCACATGCTATTCAGGCCATACATGTTGTTGAATTTGGCCCCCTACCTGCGCTATGTTTAACTACGGCTGTGTTCTCGAACAGTGTCTCAAGCCGAGTCAGATAAGATACTTCCGTAATGACGGTACTTTAATGATGACATAGACTAATTTATGTTATCATAGTATATGTATATGACATTGTTTTGTTCAATATTAATATATTATTCATATTTGTTTAATATAAACATTAAAGATATGTGTAACTGCATTTGTATGTTGGATGGATAGGTTTTGAGATGTTCTTAATAAATCGATATTTAAACTCTTAAGATATTGCCTTGTACTATGTAGTGTTGTGAACATTAAAAGTACGACTTATATTATTGTAAGAATTATAAGAATATCTTGAATGCATCATATTTTTAATATTTCTGTGTACTTTAATATTACATCGGACGTTGGAATTTAATAATGTAAATATTTTATAGACAGGTGGACTTATAAACTTGGGCGTCTCCCCCAGTCTATATATATATATATATATATATATATATATATATATATATATATATATATATATATATATATATATATATATATATATATATATATATATAATACGTATTTTCTTAAGCCAAAATTTATATTTACTAAGAGTAGAACTTATGAGACTGCAATGTTTACAATTTTCGTAAAGCTTTTAATACAAATTGAAATAAAAACCTGCTAAAAGTCAGCAATAAAACTTTTAATAACAATTCGATACTTTCTGTAACAGCTGTATGATATACATAGTATTCTCTACTCATTAATTACTGTCGTCAATGTTAATTCTTACATGTGATTGTAGTAAACATAATTAATAATTCTGGTACACTGGTTGTCCTTACTAATTGAAATATGTAACTTTATTATACGCAATAAGGGATTTCTAGTAACAGATGGTATATTACCTTACAATGTCCTAAAAAAGTAACAAAAGTTGCTTGGGAAATTGTGAGTCCAAGATTAGTTATCCCATCGGAGCTTTAGTTTATAAGCTTTTTCTTTGGTCATTGTTCGGTGACTTCGTTCAGCAGCATCGTGAGCTGAGTCGTTCGTGCCTCCATAGGTTTAAACCAGATGCTGGTTGTAGTGGCCGGATATGCAATAGAAAGTTTTAGCGCAGGAATTTCGGCTTTTACGTAAAATATGGCTAGTAAAAAAACACATATACTTACAAAAAGTCACCCGCAGGGCATAAAATTTTACCACGCACGTCAAACTGGGATCAATATGTACGAACTGTAAAAGTTTTGTTTAATGAACATCATATATGTTACGTTGCCCGAATGTACCTTTCTTATAAACATCAAAATAAAGGAAAAAAATGTTAATAAAAAGTTATTTTAATTTTATTATAAGACGATAAAATGGGTTCTCCGTAATAATAAGATATTATAAGTTAATCCATAAAATGCGGACCAAATACGTTTCCGAATTAGCGCCCAGTATTCATTCGAAATGTTTACAGTCATAATTAGTTTTTATCGAAATCATAACTATTAAATATTATTATTCACTTATCGATTTTTACGATTGTAAATAATTCTAATTTCAAGTAAGATCCTATACAAATTTAAATATTTTCTGCTGCCATAAAAAATAATTTTCAATTATTATTTTAAAATTTATTACCAATACGATTCTTTTTGTTAAATGTTAAATGTTAAATACTTTTTTTATTTACTTTACCACTTCCAAATAAGTATTATTTCAAATAACAACCTTATAGAAAATAAAGTCAGTTTATGGCTACTATTGCTCGAATTATTCGATACCTGTTTTTTCTTACCATCATAAGAATAAATCAGTCAACAAAAAATATTAGTGTTTCCTTATAATGCGAAATATGTTAACAAGGTCAAAGTAAGTGATGTTTTGTTTTTATTCTTTAAAGGTCTTTAATAAAGGGTTTTAAGCAGGTTCTAAAGTCGTCAATTAATAAAATAGTAATACACATTCAACAATCTCAATTATTGAAGGTATTTTTCATAATCCCGACCCTGTAACTGCAACTATGTAATTATACTTAATATGATATTCTATAAAATATCAGAGAAATTCATCAAGAATTGACTGAGAATTTTCAGAGATAAACAAAAATCATATATTTTCGAAAATTCTTGATGAATTCTTAATGAAGTTATTAGGCACTTTTTATGAGATCTTTTTATGTTTTATGACACTTTAATTTACACTTTTACATATAGACTACTACCTTATCAACTGAAGACTGTAGAACCCGAATACTGTCACTCCAAATAATACTCAATTAAATGTCTACTCCCTAAATTTAAATGAGCTAAAATCATTGCGAATCAATGTATATACACTCATTATTATCCTATAATGTGCGCTGATTACTCAGTAAATGTATGAAGATGATTAATAACCGAAGTCGAGGGTCGTAATCACATTCGCAGAATAAACATTTACGCACATGTTTCATACGATATTTTATGTCACTTGAGTGCGTAAAATGCGACCGAAAAATGTCAAAAGTGTGTAAAATAGCATTTTACGAATCGAATGGTATAAATATTAATATCAACTTTTTCATGATGAAGTCATGATCGATTCAGACGTTTTTTCTTAAAATAATATTATTAAAGAACTAACACCAAAAAAGCCCGTCAAAACACAGACATCTATTTAAGTCCCTGTCGCAGATAGCATTATTAGAACCCCTAATTATTTAAGGTCACATCAGAAAGCCACTTCAATTTCCAGGGAAAAATATGGGGCTTGTTCACGCAAATTTCGTTTATTACGCCATTTAATTAGGCGTAAACCAAGTAACTACGTTTTATTCAGAGTAACCAAGAATATTTGTGGAACGCCCACAAGCGGCCTTCTCATAATGTCATTACGCACTTTACCGAACCGATCCTTAGATATTGCGGACGTGTTAAATCATTATATTACCGTAGCACGACTTTTTCTTTGTAGCGGGAATTAATTTTCGTTACAGTCATTTTTGGAGTCAAAAGATCGACCATGCAATAATCTCGATGGCTGACTCCGTTTTGGGCAAGCAATATAACTCCAGAGGTAACATCGAAATTCTTGGGTATCTGAAAACGGCACTTTTCTCCGTCAAATTAGCTCAACTATACTCACGACGAGTTTATTGTCACGGTAGATGTGATTTACGATACGGCATGCACGCGCGGCTGCAATATAAGTGCAGAAAGAGAAACTTTTACAGGCTGTAGAGAAGTTTATGACTAGGCATCAAACCTGGCGTAAGGCTGGCTGGCGTGTGGCTGACGATCGGCCATCGTAAGGGATGTCCTATACCGAAGATTTTCGCGTGCTGCACGAGCAAAGCGCTTGAGCCTCGATGAATCTTTGAAACACCGCGGCAAAAATTTGATTTACGAGACGAAAATGAAACTGAAGGTCTATATTTTCTAGCGGTCTCCTTGCATCTTTATGGTCTTAGGTGCAATGGCCTCAGTACGCGATTCTCTCTGGGTGGACAGATTTCACGTTTCCAATATTTTCAATTATGACTCGCTCATGACCATTTTAGTTTTGGTTTGGTAAATTCCTGACATACATCTATGTTAACACGAAATTGGTCTATTTAATTTTATTGCCATACTCTTCAGGAGTGTTATCTCAATTATTAAACCTTTCGCTTCAAGAGCAGTGCCCAAATTCAACATGAGATCTTTAAAGAAAATACGACTCTAATATCGTATGAAATAATCTTAATAATTGCTATTATATTCAAACAATACTAACATATTTTCATGAATTTAAGAAGTTATATAGATACACTGAAAAAAGTATCCTTTATTAGTTATAAGCCATTGTCTTTTAAAACGATTGCTTATACTCCGTAAAACAAATATTGTTATTTCTGAAATTCCATATGTTAACCATAAAAATCTTCGTCTTTTAACATCTACTTATTATCCAGTAAAAGATATTCTATTAAATTCTCATGTTTCAAAAGAATCTTTTATTATGGCTAAAAAATACGTAATTTAGCATTTTAAAAAAACTAGTTAAGTCATTTCGTGTAATCAAAAATGAAATATTTTATAGCTATAGGTGTGGGAAATATCGTGGTAAAATATTTTTCTAACATTTTCAAAATGGCGGCCGTGATGTCATATTAACCGAATTTCATTAAATTACGATATCTACTTTTAACAAAATCGGAATGAAATTGAACTAGGTGCATTTTGCTCAAAAAAATGTGCACTTTTATGTAAAAATTAAACAATTCGACTTTTTTTTTTAATTTTTCAAGATTTTGGGCCAAAATATTTTTTAACTTCAATTTGACTCAGAGCTCCTGTTTTTTTCGTTATCTGCGATGACATCTTGTAGTAAAACATTACAAAGTATTACAGTACTAAACGACGTGAAAGCATAAACGTTTTTTTTAAATTTATAAGTATACGTAATGTCTACGATGCCTTTAACATATACAAACGCAATCACAATTCACTTGCAAGAAAAAGAATCGCAGCTCGAGGATATGCTAGAGGCGTTACTATTGATCACAAATGTAGATTTCTAAAAACATTATTACGAAAAATGTTTGATTGCATTTATCTTATAAAATGTGGTGTTTAATGTTTTTAAATTTAATTTTCAAAAATTTCTTGCCTTTTTTTCGAGATTACATCCTACGAGACGAGTCTATCACGTCTAGCACGTCAGATACATATTTATATAATGTGCCAGGGTGGTTAGTTGAGCACAGTAGGCTGTGCTCTTTCAAAATTAATAACGCAAGAACGAGAAGACCTTCCGGGAATTTTTTTCTTTTAAATAAAAGCTGAAATGTTTTACTACAAGATCTCATGGCAGATAACGAAAATAAAACGGGAGCTATGAGTCAAAATTGCAGTTAAAAAATATTTTGGCCCAAAATCTTGAGAAATTAAAAAGTCCAATTGTTTAATTTTTAAATAAAAGTGCTCACTTTTATGAGCAAAATGCACCTAGTTCAATTTCATTCCGATTTGTTTAAAAGTAGAATAATTTAAAGAAAATCAGTTAATATGACGTCACGGCCGCCATTTTGAAAATGTTAGAAAAATATCTTACCACGATATTTCCCACACCTATACCTATCAAATAATTAATTTTCGTTGAATTCCACGACCTGGACATAGTTGACATGGAATTACTCAGTTTCTTATAGGTTATAATTTGTATTATACCACGTAAAAAATGCCCTCTTTTAAACTGATATATAAGATGTTAAATATGAGGTATTGGTCCACGAGTATAACAGAAGGTGGGAAAAAGCGCGAAAGTTTTGCGCGGATCTTTAAGAATTTGAAACAACTTTTTAGATAATTTATCTTCAAGTGTTTATAAATTTGTTGTCCGCAGAATGAGTCATTTTTGAGAAATTGTGTGCTTATTAGTACACTGTATGGTTTGATGATGAAATTCAGAATTTTCCGCGACACCTATACAAAGCGCAGCCATGAAGAACATGAGTATATATATATATATATGGCTGCGGGTCGAAAAACCGACAAATCAAAAAGCCGACAGGTCAAAAAACCGACTGTCCAAAAGCCGTCACATAAAAACTGGCCACATGGACAAGCGGACAGTCATTTTTTCGAATCCAATTTTTTTACTATCGGCTTTTCGATTGTCAGTTTTTCGACCCACACTCCTTGAATTGGCAATGGGTGGACTTTTTTGATACAGGTAACAAAAAACGTCCTAAACAACACTTGCGAAGAAGTATCATTCTCTTGTTTTTAGAAGGTTCATCTCTGATGCAAACGACTCAAACATGACTATACCACCTGTGTTGTAATGCTTGATTTTCTAACCTGCACATGCCGTTTTACTTCAAAGATACAAAAAATCTTCCAAATCTGTAGAATATTATGTAATAAATAAAGATGGAATCAATACAAGCTTCTATTTACAAAAAATTCAACGTTACATTATTATCTCCTTTTGATACACAAGCAAACCCATCAGAATATTCGAAAATCCCGTTATTCTTCATCTACCAGCATAATTTATCAAACATAAAGTTTAAATTAAAAATTATGTGAAGTGATCCAAATTTAAGTTCTGAAAAGGAGTGTTCACAGGATCTACTGAAATAATTTCAATAATTTTATAACAATTACGAAAAGTATCGGATGTTGACTAAAGTTATGAATCTGGTGTTTGTAGGGTAAAAACGGCTTTTATTTTTCGTTCTTACTTACTCCTATTATTTTAAAGCTATTACATGAATTAGGCAATTTATTTTATTTGTACAGAAAATCGCAGAGATTCTTAGCAATTTATATTAAAAATGCCTGCTTCAAAGGCAGTCATCGTAACTTTCTCGTCATTCATTGGAAATAAAAAATCCTAAGTTTGTCAAAGCAGCTGAAAACTTCATGTCCCTGAAGGCAAAAAAATTAATCGATTGGAGATTAAAATATTTTGTAGCGTTTTTTAATAAACAATTTTGGTGTCAAATGAGGCCACATAATGACTTGTAAATTAGCTTGCTCAAAAGAAATGTGTAAAATTCTGATCGGTGCAATAGTCGAGAAATGTTGACTACTGATTTCGATGGTTTAGTTCAAAAACTTGTCAACGTTGTAGCTTTTAATATTTTTAATTTAAATGTTACAGAACATTATATACATATCGTACTTCTTCATAAACAAGTTGAGCATCCAATTTATTGATTATCTGTGTATAACACCGAAAAAATATTGTTGTTTGTCCCTCAAAACCTAGTAACCCCTTAAGTCAATGTTAATGTTCACTTATTTGTTATTGCGTCCTTGCAATTTGTATCACAAGCATATTTATTCATTGAAAAAAGGTTTATTATCACAATTGAAATCCTTTTCCGTTATTTTCAAATTCCCGATCGATTGGCATTTTAATGTGTAAATAAAATACAATTCTTTGTACACATTTGAATAATGAAGAACGCGAAACAGCCTGTTCTTCATTTAAAATAATGTATTTAATATTATCGACAAATTATTTGTAATATATTTTTAGTAATGAATTTCGGTGCATTTGAAAGGGGTTTTGATCTATTCAATGGAAATAAATACACATTTTTCGATTATGATTTTAAACTGATTTATAAATGTGTTGAATTTATCGGTGTTATCTGCTTTTGCAATATTTGAGTTTATCTGCAGACGATCACGATTATAACACTAAGGTATAAAAATTTATTATAAAACAAAACATCATAAGTTGCAATTTTAATATTGTAATTTAATAATTAAAGAATATTTATTATTCCTTTGTCGTATTAGATGCACATTTCTTTCTTATACTTAGAATCAGTAGTACAAATCCTTTTCCCATTATACTAATATTTTATTTTATGTATTATAATTTTACTATAAATAATTTTTTATTAAATTTAATAAAAATTGACCTTATATCATCGTATACGCACTATAATGTATAAGTTCAATCCAAGAACACCATGCGTATACAAATAATAAATAGTGCATACAAATAATTGTTTAAATTTGTGTATATGTTTACGACTATACATAGAATTATTATTTTTTTAAATTTAATATAAAACTTAGCAGGAGATATAAATATTTTATTATTTAGTCGAATTAGCGAATATTTATCGATCGAATTAAAGTCCTGTCTGCGTAAAAACTCGTTCAGGGTGGAAGACTTAATTCAAGCAATTCTTGTATATCCAACAAATACGAAGAGTAAAATAGTCATATAGAGAGTATAATAATATATAAAAATGTTGTATGGTCGTTAATAAAACTGTATATTGAATACCAATACATTAAAATTTTAGAATATAATTTATTATATTTATTGTATAATAACGATTCTCTATTAATACTATTTACCATAAACAAATTAATTTTTATTTTCACTACCCGTATAATCTAGTAAAAATATTGTAAAAGATTAGTAGTCGTTACGTATATTTCGCAAAATGAGCACAAACTTTGTCAAAAATATACTAACTGTAACGGTCGAACGGGCTTATTATTCTAAAATGACAAAACCTTTAAAAGATTAATGGAAAATACCAATTGTTTGGGATCCAAGTTCCTAGTATTATGCTAGTGATTGCGAGTGTATAAGGCAAAAACAGGTGAACTTTCTCTTGGTTAACGAATAGGGTTGTAATTTGCTGATTTATTTTTACCGGAAACTAAATAATGATTGAATGCTTCAGCTCAGCGGGTGTTAAAGGGTTCACCCAGTAACAACAACTAAATTAACATTACATATTGCTAGAGCTTACCTGATGTTATTTCCGAAATGTATACCTGGCTTGTTGACTACTTGACTCGCTCCAGTTTGCCTGGCTTACTTCTCTTATCGAAACGGACTTTTGAAAATTAGGTCGCATTGTGAGCTTATTTATGAGGGACTGCTCACTTATTTTCTAACCAATAAATTTTTACGGACATAAATTTTCAAGACATTTGTATTAATTTTGCAATAGTCCGTAATATATTTAAAAGTAGGATCCCAAAATGAATTAGTTTAGGAAAGTTTTTTTTTTAATTATTTACCGTTCACTCGGATAGTAAACTAGTTGCATTTCACTGTATAAGATTATATAAATTGAATTAAGTAAACAATGCGTTAAATTATATTTAAGATAAAAAGGTCTCTTAAAAATCTTGCTTGAATATTATTTAACATTACACCTACATTTATTTGAAAATTTTCAATTACACTGTCTTACAGACAACCCTACTATTTCAAGATACTACGGTAACGGCAGAAGTGAATTAGTACATTTCTACTAATATATTATAACTATTTACGAATATTTACCTAGTCCCGTTTGATGTTAGGATACTTAATATTGGATAAGGCTATAATTTCAAAAAATGATATAGTTGTTATAAACGTACACATCATTTCAAGTTAATAATATTTTAATTATTTTGTACACTTCACTTCTTCATTAAAAATATTGAGTAATTAATATACTAAATACAGTGCTTAACAAGTTTTCGTTAGAATACACAGAACAAAATAGAATGTATTTAGTCGTGAATATATAAAACAAAAATCACAAAATAATGTAAATGTGACTACTTTTTATATACTCTGCACAGTCCAATAAGTCCTCAACTACACTTTACTAGGGCAGTAACATTAAACATAAAAAGCAATCACTGAACATAATAATCGCAAAAAAAAGCATAGAAAAAATGTATTTATTCCTGAATATATTAAAACAATCGTAGTGAATGTGATAAATTTTACAAATTTTGTTAGAATAGTGTAGGAAATAGTCTTACCAACAAGTGTATTCCGATCGAACCCTATACAATTAACAAAAAATGTAGGTGTTCAAAATAGGGCATGGACATGTTGGCATTACTAGCAGTATTTGCAAATATTTGAAAACTACGATTGAGAAATAATAGAATATATTTTCTTCACTTGAATTCTTTTTATAACATTTATTGACTTATTCATTTTGTTTAGTTGAGTTGATGAATTATTTACAGCATTTATTTATACAATTTCTTACGAGAATAAAAATAAATAAATCACTCATGCTGAACTCCATGCGATATCTGTAATTAATACATGGGTACACTTATTTGTGTGCTATTTATTAATTTATCATTAGTTGGTTATTGATTATTGCTTCACTGGGATTCCCCGATTTGTGAAGCAAAAAGTAACGTGCGACAATTTCATCTGCAAATCATGATCTCCTTTATAGAAGTAAAATGAGATTTACCTACGTTCCTATTTATCGGTGCTACTCTAGATATATATCACTATTAGGCTGTAAATGTCAGATGAAATACGATTTGAAAAGCCAGGACTATAAACGTGCCGGTTTGCCAGAGGACCGAAGTCATTACCTTTTTCTTTTATTATCCTAGATTTTTCGAAAATGAAACACAATAGGCAAATTTTGAGATACCTTCGTTTACTTTAAGGTCAACTGCTTCGAAAGTGATATGTCAGAAAGATGAATGTTCGAAAAAATTTGTTCCAATTTTAAGAAAATTTACTGCAATTGTAAAAAGTTTACGTGCGTTTTCGCAGAAACAATATCACCCTCACATATTTGTGTTTAAATTATTCTAGTTTTATATATTTTCATGGTAGACTAAATGCACTAACTCTTATCAACCATGTGGAGACATATAGTTTTAATTCATTTCTGTTAATGTAAATTTATATCAATATAAATCATATTGACTTGTTACTAAACTTCGGTTACTAAAATACTTTTGTTAAACTTCTGGAGGAAACTCTTCAAATTCAACAGTCGATTTTTCAATCAGGATAGGATTACTCGTATTTAGAAAAGATACAAACCCTCGGTGGATTTTAATTTTTATCTGTACGACACAGATATATGGTATACTTAATTTTGACCAGAATTTTGACAGAAGTTACTAAAATTAGGTGAATTTATTAAAATCTACCGGGGATGTGTATCTTTTTCACGTCTTTTTCAAGTCTTGCGTAAATAATATCGAATGAATGTTTACGCACTGATATAAAAAGTTAGTAGCAGCGAATTTTGTTGTAAGATTCGGGTCTCCAAGTGTTTTCTTTAATGCAGCCAGTCGAATTGGCTGCCACTGCGAAAATTTCACTATATCTGCCAAAAACTTATTTATCCTATAGCATTTTGTTGCTACATTTGTGTCAGCGAAATTGTTTTTATAAGTGCGAAATATTGTAATATTTATATTTATGTATACTTCATTCAAGAATAATATTTCTGTACCATATAATGTTCCAGATTATATTATTAGGATAAATTATCTTCATGTCTGTCTTTTCAAATAACCTGCGTCTGAGTCTTACAAATACACCATAGTTAGAAAATGTTGTTCGTTCGGACCAGGTTGTTAATTTGCAAAATGTTGTTTTTTCAATAATATCCTTCCGGATATGGGAACAGTTATGTTAAATCGTTTATCTGTTAAAAAATTGTAATAACAATTAAGTTTATTGAAAGTTTGACTTTAGTTGCTTTGTTTCTAGTCAATATCAAATTTATACATTCAGAAAAAAGATTTGTAGATTTAAGTAAACGTTTATTTGAATAGTAACAAATCCATATATACACATAAATGCAGAAAATAATTTTCTAAACCAAATAAAATGTATTACATCAATTAAAAATTTGTTAAACAAAAGAATATATAATTTTAATTCAAGTAAATATTTACTTGCTATTATTCAACTAATTGTTTACTTAACTTTAAAAATCTATTTCCCCAGTGCAGTCTTATTTGTAATGTATTAACTCTTTATTTTCGGCCATCATTTACAAAATCTATTAATGTGAAGGTAAGCGAGTTACTGTTCATCATTCAATTTCACTTCGTAAATGAAAATATACGTATGAATTTGTAAATGAATCGGTGACCATTATTAGTTCTGTTTCAAATATTACCGTCAAATTAAAACGTATTATATAGCGATGATAAACCAACATCAAGCTTTGTAGAAAGTAGTAACGAATGGCTGGTATTGTAACTGCAAAAAAGAACGAGTTCATTGAGATTTTCTGTCCCAAGCTGGGTACAAATAGCACCCCTAGGCGAGTAACAAACATTTTCACATCATTTTACTTTTTTCATGCCTAAGAGAAATTGTGACAAACGATCGGAATCGAATAGAAAACAGGGGCTTTCTCGTTTGTCAGATGATCATCGATAGAAGTGTCTCAGCATCTACCATTAACTCGGCATGCATCTGCGCCTCGTGCCTGAATTTATGCGTTTATAACCGGAGCGTGTGGCGATGGCACCCTGGACGCAGCGATTGGCCAGTCTATCTAAGTTTCTTCGCGGCAGGTACGACCTGAGAACAAGAATGGCAGTGTCTCATTGCAAAGAGACAACGTGCCGTGAAATTGGTGAAAGAATACCTGCCCTACTGGGCCGTATCCTTGACACACTTTTAGAAATTTAGGACCACTGGGTCTGTAGGTTAACTGCACACCAAAGAACGACGCATTCTGCACCCTTCGCGATTGGTGATCCTCGCTGTCGGGGAGAAAGTATGCACGCGCACCGACGAAAAGTGCAAAGGAGAGAGGGTCAGTTGGGATGGAGGTGAAAATGTCTAAAAGTGACTCGGGTTGAAGAGGCAGGCGGAAGCAGCCAAGATTTACGTTTTTCTCTGCTGGAAAATCGAGCGCCGCTGTAATTTTGTAAAGGTACCACGCTACCGTGTGGACACATCTCTTTGTTCTCAGATTTACAACCTAGAGCGTTAAATGATGGGAGAAATACAGAATCGAGAGGAATGCTCCATCTTCTTGAATGCAGGTACCCATGTTACAAGAGTCGTTAGAGGTGTATTTGACAGGCGCGAGTGACAACATCTTCTTCTTGCGCCGGAAAGAGCAGCGGCCCCATACCGCGACGACGCGTCCTGCTGGGTGATGAGCAGATTTTAAACTATTTTCAATATCGGGGTGCCCGAGCTTGCGCGATTCGTAAGTTCTACGAAGAAGTCGACTAAATTTCTCTAGAACTAAAGGGGACCCAACAGTTTTTTAAATACTCCACATTCCAAGTTAATGTGGAACACAATGGTACGACTTCTTCAGGACGTGGATCCAAATGACTGCTTTCCCGCCAAATTTCTTTCACTGTTATTTGTTGTTTTCTTCCTCAATGAATCCTTGGATTGAATAACAGTCTATCCGTATATCACATTGTCTGAAATTAGCTCCGATATTAGTGTTTATGGGAGTGACCTAACAACCCCTCCTCCAACTCTCTCTCTCTCTCTCGCTCTCTTACTTTCTCTATCTATCTGTCTATCTGTCTATAGATCTCTGCATCTATCTCTCCCTCTCTCTATCTCTGCGAGACTTAGCATGCATTATGTGTCTCTAGTTTGGAAAAGGGCGATGCATATGTCTTGTCTTGTGTAAAATAGAAACGATATGTTACACACTAAACAAACTGGTTACTAATAAATATCGAGTATTAAATAGGTCGATAGGTGTAAGTTCTATTTTTACATAACATAACCCAACAAGCAAAAAATTACATTATAAAGCTCAGAAACATGCAGGTTAGTATTCAACTATTCAATGTAGCAACATCAATGCACTAAAATACCGTTTACTGAGAGTTTCTTGAATCAAACTTATTTAAGTATCCCAATTATCATTAATTATTAATTAGCAATAAGAAATTCTCATAATAAACTTAAATAATATTGTAAGGTCACAATAAGGTCGATTTCATAGGAGCCAGTATAACTATCGAATATTAATTGAAGCAAATATACCGTACGAATCTCACTCAATAATACCAAAGAAAAGTATCATTTAAATAATTATGACTAATGGAGTAGACGCTCTCCCTCTACGCACCTTCCCTCCTTCTTCACATTGTAAAACATGCAGCATGAGCATATTCATTGGCCAGAACGTAGCCAACGAGCAAATATCAGTTGTCTATTGCTTGCGGCGAGGAGTCCACTAGTGATAAGTTCTACTCTACTATGAATTATATATGTCAGATGGACGTCCATTAGAAATCTAGTGTCCAGTGTCCGGACCGTCTACTTTTCAAACATCTTATATAGGTGTAAATGTTGGATGCATGAATTATGAATGTGTTCAACCGTTAGATATCACCGTAGAATCGAAACTGATATAAAGAATCACAATCAATAGATGTAACAATGATAAAATTGACATTAAAGTTGGCATTGTCATAAATTAAAGTGTTCATATAGGAACTGTTATGGATAGAATCGGTGTTTTGCGGTATCAGAAGCGGGTTTATCCTAGATTGTGGTTTTATCAACGCCATTGCACACGCGGATGGGTATTTTTTTGCTTTTGTTTGCTTTTCCCAATTCGCCTTCGAATTGATAGTAGCCTGTTTGATATGAGCATGAGGGATTGGATCCATGGATTTAACATAAATCCTACGGGAAATCCGTGTTGCGACTCTGTGCTGGCCTCAGTACAACAAAAATTTCGAAGGGTTCAAACATGGTAAATGTCGGATGCATAAATCCGAAAAATCCGGGCGACTTAAATAGAAATCGAACGACTTTAAACAACGTGGATCGTTGGCGACTTCGATTCGAATTCGAATACCAATCACGAAGGAAACTATCATGGCAAAAGTAATGTTGTTTATCAATCGGTCGGTAATGCAGGACGAGTCATTATTCAAAATTAGAACCATGAGTTTACTCTTCTTGACAATAACAGTCATTTGGACCAACAGTTTTACATTTGTTTGGGGTTTAAACTAAAGAGGTAAACGACTTCGAGAACAGACTAAAGCGAAACCGCGAAATATCGTCGCAGTATCCGGAAAGTGAGAATAAAATAAACATTTTTTTTCCCGAAAAACATGTATTGATTACATTAAAAATGTCGTGAAATGCATATAATTAAAAGAACTTTTTTATTTTCTGTGCTTCATGCTGGATACCTTATTGAAATATGTTTAAAACTGTTGTAGTATTGTTTCGTGCATGGTATCTTAAAAAATGTTTTCCTTTGTGTCTGGAAGCGTTTTTAGTTCAGATAATATCAACTTCACTTTACCAAAGTTTCAGCTAATATTTGTCTGCAACCCAATTTCCACATGTTTAGAGCGGGGTCATTCTATTTACATATAAGATTGCTCAACTCTAGTAACATCCGACAACGTGTTTATATGTTTAAAAAAATACATAAACAAATTAATTTAACAAATCATCGAATTCCATACTCATAACTTCAATTCATATTGCGGGCAAAAGCGTCTGGATTATTTAACTCATTTTCAACAATAGGTTAACGACACGCTTGATTACGATTTTCCTGAATAAAGATTCAAGATCTTACGGTTACTATAAAGGTATAATAGGTGTTGCCTTTCACAATAGTAATTTGGAATACGGGTATCTTACTGCTTTGAATAGGAATATACTTTTCCATTGGAAGTGAAACAAAACGCAGAGTTCAACAACCTTTCTAATGACGATACTTCTTCATACTAATCTATGGGTTTCTTTGTTTCTATATATAATATAATCCCACAAAAACCTTTTTATATAAAAAAATTAGTCAAATTCTTATCAGAAAATACATTATTTAAAATATACATTAAACAAAATGTTTATAACAAAAGTTAAAAATTAAATATTAAAAAGGATTAAAAACTTTTCTACAACGTAAGCTTTTTAAGAAACAGGTGTAGGAATACTTTTAATAAGCGCTTATATATTAATTAGACATTATATTACCTAGCTTTTTAAAGCTAATTAATTAGTTTTGCTAATGTCTTTTAATAAACACATTTGAATAGTCAAATCCCTTAGAAGTGGGAATCGAAGATGGATTTTGTTAAATGTTGTTTCACGTTGTAAACGTTTTTTTCGTATTGATGGTTTTCGAAGTATTTTACCGTTCCCGGACTTTTTGGCATCACCGTATATCTTTGCAATTAAAGTAACGTTTTTGCTTATAAGAAGTTGGCCAATGTTTTTAAATAAAAATGTTTGTATGTGCTTTCACTTATATTTGCCAATATAGATGCAGAAAAAATTTAAATATTTATTGAAAATGCGGATTGTTTTTAGGAAAATACAATTTTGCTATGAAAAACGCTGAAATTTATTCCAAATCGATTCTAAATCCAAAGAAAACTGGCTCAATTATCATATTTAAAGTAGGGTGTATGTACACTCAGTCGCCAAATTAGTAATTTAAGGAGGTTGGTATGGTTAAGAATTAACAAATAGATTGTGACGAAAAAATTACTAAACGTCAATATGAAGAGAACTTCAATGAAATTGTTGTCAAAACTTCATAATCGTACAGGTTAGAAACCATTATTCGATCGAAAAATCATAGACATCGAATTAAATTCGATGATGTCAACTGCTGAAATAAATGGAATCCTATCAAGCATCGTACATAAATAAAAAAGCAGTATTCGACTTCCGAACGGTACTGAACTAGTGAAAATTGGGTGAAAATTAAACCTAAATTGTTTTTTTTTTTATTGATAGGGAAGAGTGGTCTCATACCGACCCTCTAAATTGTAATGGTTATACGGATGCCAAAAATAAATTATATAAAAATATACTACAATATACTACATTATATGTCATACGTGCACGATGCTCTCACTTTTCCCTACCCGTATAGCAAACAATTAGTTGTATCTTAACCGTCTAATATCACAGTATTCTCCCAGTGCATAATTGTTCATTTATAAAATGTTAGAATACCGCGCAACTACCCAAATATATACGATTACAGTTACATCATCCGAACTAGTTCGTTTGGTTGAAAATTTTGATTGTTGGAATGAAATTAGTTTGGGTTACGAAATAATCGTTGAAAGTTCACATATCTAAAGGGTCAATTTTAAATTTTTATTCAAATGTGCATCTGCCCGACTTCGGTCACTAGAATTGGAGTACACATCAGAATTAATAATAATTCCTATGGAAATATACGGCGTTATCGATAAACTAGGCCACAAAAATGTACATATTGTGTCTTAATGACTCTTTTCACTCATCGCGATGGAATTGTGTAGCCTTATCCCTAATCTCGTTCGGTGACGCGACTACTCAACACATAACTTTTCAACACACGTATGTTTTCACCACAAGACATCTTCATCATAAGCATTTCAACACACAAACATTTCATCATAAAATTTTTCAACAAATGACCATTTCAACATAATATATTAAACATTTTAACTAAATAAATTAAGCTAGGTTAGATTAGGCTATAAGGTTAGGAGAGGTTGAGTTAGGTTAGGTTAGGTTAGCTTTTTTATTATCTTGCGTGTATAATATATAATTGTTATTTTTCAATTATTTTATTTAAATGAATTGTTTTGGGTTCATGTTGAAATGATCATTTGATGAAATAATTGTATGTTGAAAAGTCGTATGTTGAACTGTCGTATGTTGCATTTCTGTGATGAAATATTATATGTTTAAAC